>CM060898.1:83411347-85828280 GCA_030762935.1 Hymenopus coronatus | reverse complement strand
AACACACTTTTAGATTCACATGTACTTTAATTAATCAGTTAAAATAGAAAATGGTTGTATAAAACCATTGATGATCATAATTACTGCAGAAAATTATTAATAAAAATCTGAAATGTTCACATGACTTTCTCTACATCTCTGTAACAAATTATTGTTAAAAAGCTTATTCTTCTATCTACTTCATGGTAATAAAGATAAACATCAGCAGAAATTGTCTTTATTACTTGCTTGCTCGTAAGTAGAAAGGAAATAAGGGAATACACTAGGCTAAAGTAAATCTTTTAAAAGCTGGCTGTGGTTGAAATCTGTTTCTTGAAATTGCCAGCAGTTGACAACTTCCTGTGTGTGAAAAGTTGAAGTATTTTAAAACTGAAACCAATAACAAGGAATGTCTCAAAAATGGTCAACTCCTCAACAAAATGTATGACATAAACAATGTGTTTTAACAAGATCTATATTTTTTGTGCAGTAAGTTTTTGTCTTTCTCCTATGGTTTACCAATTATGCAAAATTCAGCATAATTTATCTATAATAAAGAGGTTTACGGAGGCTTTTCTCAGAAAATTTAAGATATACATTACATCTGTCATGTAAATGTCCTTAATATACAGCATTTTAATATAAATCATGACATCTTTTTGAGAGCATCAAAATTTTCAAAATTTGTTCCATATAACGGGTAGTTTGGGGTAGGGAGATTTTCCTCAAATTTTTGTTTTGAAGTTTCCTTTGAAGTTATTTAACTTAAATACCAAGTTTGGTATTTTATAGACTTTTTGTTTTTGAATTATCATGTTCACACACACCCACACACACATGGACCTTTTTCTAAAAATGCTTTTTTTGGATACAGTGACCCTAACGTGTATTTCCAATGAGATCTCAGTATTAAATTTTTGGGTGGAATGCAGTATGTTCTCTACCTATGTACCAAGTATTATGAAATGAAAGTTACTGACTTCCCCCTTCTCTCCATGTTCCATTAATATGCCTATTACAACACATCTATTAGTAATTCTACTGCTGCTGAGAAGACAAGTTGCATTGAGATCAGAATGGAGTTTTATCACAAAGAAGCAATAGGCTAGAATGCAAATAAACAGCAGATTAGGGATAAATTTTTCATTATCTATAAATCGAATATAAATTCTTTCTTCACAAACTGGATTTGCAGCTAGATCAGCTAGCCCACAGAGTGTGCATCTGGTCAAAGCATACAAACACAACCCTGCCAGGGAACTGATGTCATTACCTTGGCAAGTTTTGCATTATCACCAAGTAAAGGGTTAACTTTCCAAAAGCAAAGTTGTTTGTAAAACTGGAATCTATACACGTTGAAGCAATATTCAACAATGTAAAAGAAGTGATTAATTATGCTAGCGGTAAGTGAAATGTCAGTGGAGCAAAACAGTTCAATATTGACTCACTTCTTCTACGTTCCTGAGGGAATGTAGAAAAACCAACCATAATAGAAATGAAGTAAAAGAAGAATTATGAAAATAATACTGAGTAATAAAGCATGAGAATATAAAACACAATGGAAAATCCATGTACAGAGAATGAAAAATGAAAGATTATCATTATGAATTATAAACAAAAAAGGAAACAGTGCATATAAGAAGACATTAATATAAAGTTGAAAAGATGTCAGAGTGAAACTCATAATAATTTTGTTGGTTTTTGTCACAGAGCTAGACTTACACTTAGGAAAATAAGAGAATACACTATGCTAAAATGAGTAAAAATATTTTAAAAGGTGGTGGCTATAAAACAATGAGTTTCTGTTTGCTTTGCATGGTACATTTTGAGAAAAGTTGGGTAGTTTAAAACTGAAACCAATAATGAAGAATATCTCGTAAGTAGTAAGCTCCACGTAAAAAACTTATAGGACATAAATTATGTTTTTCAGCAAGCTCTACATTTTTTTTTAAGTAAGTTTTTGTCTATCCTTTAGGGTTTAACTGTTATGCAAAATTAGGCAAAACTCATCCAGAATAAAGGTGTCTTCAGAGGCTGAAAATTCAAAATATGTATTTTATTTGTGATGTAAATATCCGGTGGGGGAATTTCCTTAAAAATCTTTGTGTTGCATTCTTGGAAGATACTAAAGAATTTGGTATTTAATGGTCTTTTCATTTTTGAGCTTAGCTGTCCACAGGCACACACAGGCCTTGTTCTAAAAATTCTTTTTTCGGACTCAGAGAACCTCAAAACATATATTTCCAGTGAAATCTCAACATCAAATTTTTGGGTGGAATACCTTCTCTAGTTACTATGTATATTGTATGTACATAGTGCTAAAGAGAGTGAAAATGGCAGAAATATTATTTCTTTGTTAAAGTTATTTCAGCATAATCTGTATTTTCTTCCAGGTTTCAACTTTTGCATTTTTACTTTTGCAATTTTCATTCTCAGGATTATAGAGAATCTCATATTTATCAACCTCAATTATTATTAATTCACTATCAAGCTTTATTTTAACAAACAAAACAAATTGAAAAATACAATGAAATACACCCAGAAAAATTCAGCACCTATTGTTCACAGTTGCAAATAATTTCTGCCAGTAAAACCAAGGCAGGACAGTAAAGTTAATGCAAGAAATGGAGTTTTACTGTTGTGGTTCTTAACATCCCATTCTATACTGGGCATGACAGACTTAATTTTGCTCAAAATCCTCTTCATCAATCTTGAAGTTCTTTTACGCACCTGTAAACATGCAACCAACAGCTTTACTTCCTTCCCGAAGGAAGCCATGCTAAGGATTTTTAGACCTGAAAAAATTTGTCTTTCACCAGATTTTAACCTATGACCTTGGAACCAGAGTTTAGCATGTTACCACAGAGCACAACAGCCTATTCTTGGCAACCTGCATTCCTAATTTTGTAGTAAGTTATTACCTATGTAGCCTCATCCAGGAAAAACCATGCCTTTCATTGTTAGGCAGTAGAGTACTGCCAGAGGAGCCCTAGACTAACATTCTTATGACAAACAAGTGGTAAATCACAAACACCAAATAACATTACGGTGCTTGAAAAGGTAAGAAAGAAGTATGTGGTTTCTGACATTGGCAGTATGCATGTAGAGCATGCAGCTGTTAATCAATAGAGAGCAGTAACCTTCTGTGGTGTAATGGTTACTATGCTAACTTCATATACCCAAAGTTGTGGGTTCAAACCCGGCGGAGAACGATGGATTTTTTCAGGCATAAAAATCCTTAGCATGGCTTCCTTCGGAAGGGAAGTAAAGCCATTGGTCCTGTGTCATAGATTTACAGCCTGAAAAAGAGGCCTCTGAGCAAAATTAAGCAGTCTATCATGCCCAGTATTGAATGGGACATTGAGAACCACAGCAGTTATGGAGTGTCCATAAAGAAAACTCCATTTCATTTTCAACAGAGAGTAAGAAGCACTGTTTGTTTATCTTATTAATGTTGCTAATCACAGTTAATGTAAAACAGCTACAAAATTTTATCTAATGGTCTTAAAACTATCAAATGTATATCAATATAATCTTACCACTGTGGTCTAATCAAATACTCTATTACATCTCCCGATCTGCTGCAGAATGGCACCTGCATGTTATGATTTCTTGTTCCTCTCAATAAATTCAACTTGTCAAGCTCGTTATGTACAGCATTTCTTGCTTCAAATCTCTTCATATTCTGGAAATATCCAATTAATGTGCTGCAGCAAAATTCTACAGCATAATCAAACATTTTCATTAAAATTCGTTATGTCCACATTTTACTTACCTTAAATTGGTTGCAGGTTTCTGTAAGATAGCCTTTCTCATCAATAACACTAATAAGTTGTAACCTATGACGCTTTCCTACTTCGAAGTCAATACAATCATGAGCAGGAGTAATTTTAACAGCACCTTAAAAAGAAAAACAAATTTCATATGTATAAGGTCATTCATATGTATAAGGTATGTGTGAGAGATCCAAGAGTTGCTGGGAAAGTGGTGCCGGCAATGGAGCACTAAAATATGTATCTTAAGACAAATTGCAAAAATGTTGACCTTCTGCTCATGTATGGGCAGCATAATTTGCAAAAATATTCTTGCCTACTCATCTAAGCTTAGCAGCATGAATCCTTGTGATTTCTTGTATGATGTTTCAACTACGTTTGAGGATTACATAGAGATTTCTGCTGCTGAGCTTAGGTAATGAGCGAGAACATCTTTAACCTATACTGCCTGTTTGGGAGCAGATGGTCAATATTTTTAGCATTTATTTAGTGTAAGGACTCCAGTGTTCCTTTCCGGCACTACTTTCCCGGCGACTCTACCTCTCTCGCACAGTGGAGAGAGGTCGCAAGAGGGATTACCTTATAATTTAATGATCCTATATTTTGTCGCTGCTGTTACTGAATACAAATAGTCATTTGTAGTAATTAAACAAGGTAGGCACAAAGAAGTAGGGTCAAGTTTTATAGTTATTTTTACTTTCCCTACCTTTTACATAGCATATAAATAGAGAAGATATTGCATTCCACCTAAAAATTCTATTCCAAAACTTCACTGGAAATACACGTTTCAGGATCCCCTGAATAAAAAAACATCTGTGTGTATGAGTCCATGTGCCTGAAAACACCATAACTCAAAAATGAGAAGTTGGTTAAACACTGAACTTCATATTTAAATTCAGCATCTTCAAAGGGTGTCACATATTTTCCCATCCTTTGAAGACTTTCAAGAAAATCCACCCATCTCAAATTACCATTTATATGCAACCATTTCAAAACATAAATTTATCATATAGATAAATTTATTTGAAAAATTCAACAATGATTAGTATTTTGCAGCAGGTTTTAACAATGTCACATAGTCTGAGAAAGATAAAAATAATAAATTAGCTATGCTGGGATCCCCCAATGCTTCATTTGGTATGTGGAAGGTTAATGCCCATTCTTACTGCAACAGCATCACTGGCAGTTGGCACTAATGAAACATGAAATGAGATGATCTTTAGGAAATTGAATTTGGGAAGGAAACATTCCTGGCATAAATTTAAGGTACCTTTCCAGCAATTACCAATTATGAGGATTACGAAAAACCTGAAAGAAAAGAAAAAAAAAAAAAAACCTATAAAAGAGAATAGTTCTGCCTGGACTTAATGTGGACCTCCTACTCACAACTTTGTTTTTTAATGAGCTCAGTTAATCATCTTGATCAGGGACTATTTGTAATGCATGCTAATTAGACTGTGCTAGAAAAGTAAACAGGTTTAATTTGTATTTCAAAACAATTTTAAATGTTATTTTAACCTACAGTTGCACACAACTGTGATTAGATCAACTCTGTAACATAGATACACAAATCATGGAAAATGAATCAATGTTAAGCACTCATATTGCTCCACTTGCTTTAGTGTATGTAAAAGTCCATGGTGAGTTTGATAGAATAAAATGTTTATTTCTTCCAAGTTACATATTACTGGAGGTACCATTAGATATAATATCTGTGGTCTGAACTGCATCACTATTTGTAGCATTGCCTACCCAGTCTGCAATCTGTCATGAAAACCAAAACATTTGTGTAAATCAAATAAATGATTTACACAAATAAAATACTAAGCATGACATATTGTAACAATATAATCATGATAAACAGACTTATGATGCACTCTAATTAATAAAAGTATGAAGCTAAAATTGCATTTTCTTTCATAGTAATTACTTCAACAAAAACAACTTATAATAATATACTTAGTGTGAAGTCCACATTTAAATGCTCTCCTTTTTTAAGTAACACATATCATATTAGCAACTACTTGTTGGCTTCTGGAGCAATTTCTGAGTGAATTCCTTTGTAGCCTAGAGTATCCATGGTGGGGTTTTGATGAATCTAAAAAATGTCCTGTTTCTGTATATCAAAACACATACAAATCTGAAACCTTTAATTTTAATTTAAATTTAATTGTAACTTTATAAAGATTGTTAAAATAATTATAGCTCTATGATGTGCACACATTGCCTGCATGCCAATGTGCACACCGCATATGTATTTGACCTATAAGGCAATTACATCTTACCAGTCACACATATGTAAAAGCTACTTAAAGGTGCACAACTCATGGCGTGCTACTGACAATGATGCCAAATTTAACTGAGTTGAGGTAGACTTAATTGTTGCATATTTTAAATTATCATATAAGCATTACGTTTAATAGCATTCAAAGAAAAAATATCCAATAGATCTACAAGGTGTCAAAAGAGAGTTCACATGCTCTCATAGAGCAGCCATCACTGAGAATACATATAGGTTAAGTTTACCTTTCACTTGTTTCTTATAAATTCTGTGACATATGTTATGAATTTTAAACCCAAAGAAAAGAGTTTCTATGCAGCATAACAATATAGGATGTAACCACTGCATAAACAGGTACAGAGCTCTTTCTCCAAAATATATATGCATTGCAATTGCAATTTTTATGTTTGTAAAAATTTAGTTTTAGAATTTACTCACCTGTTCCAACATCTGGATCAACAAACTCATCACAGATGATTGGAAGCTTTCTACTTTGGAATGGATGCCACACACTTTCTCCATGCAGGTGGCTATACCTAGGGTCTTGTGGGTGCACTGCAACTGCCACATCTCCTAGCATTGTTTCCAGTCTTGTAGTGGATACAACAATCTCGTCATCTAAAATATTAAACCATTTGTAAATGTCCTATAACATGCTCTTTTCTAGCTAATATCAACTATTTTTATATAGCTTCCACAAACTATTTTTACATGAGCTTATTTCATTCTTTACACATTCTATAACATAGTAGGTAGAGAAGGTATCGTATTACATCCAAAAATTTGATGTCGAGATTTCACTGGAAATATATGTTTTGAGGTCTCCTGAATCAAAAAAAAAAAATTGTAGTGTGGTGGGATGTATGTGTGCATGGACAGCATAGCTCAAAAATGAAAAGACTGGTAAATACCAAACTTGGTATATAAGTTTAGTATCTCCCAAGGACAAGACATAAAGATTTTCATTTTACATGGAAAAAAAAAAGGCTGTGACAATTTTGAATAAAATACTGTATATTAAAGATATTTACATGACCAATAAAATGTATATCTTGAATTTTCTGGGAATAGCCTCTGAATGACCTTTGCATAACTGGTAAACCATAAGAGATAGACAAAAATTTACTACACAAAAAATGTACATCGTGTTCAAACATACAATTTATATTATACACCTTTTTTTTCTCAAATGGGAAGTCGGCTTTTGTTTCATTTCTCTTTTGTTTTACTCATATCCATACAAAGAGAACCAAATTTCAATTGTTCACATAGCAGCCAGCTTTTAAAAGATTTGACTATCACTTTAGCCTAGTGTATTCCTTTACTTACCTTCTCCTTAGAAGGGAGCATGTAATAAGACCATTTATGCTAATGTTTATCTTGATTAGCACAATGTAGATAAAATCTTTTGTGTGTGTGTATATATATAGGGGAGGCCGGGGCACTATGGGTCATGGGGCACCTTGAGTCATTGGCTGTTACAGTAAATCTAGTGCATTTACAGTGGCTATACTGACAACACATGATTTTTACAATGTTGCCAATACATATTATCCAGCTGGCAGAGACCTGGTTTCTTTGTTTCAGAGCACATGTGAGATTATTGTTTCTTTCTGTGCAAAAGTAAAATCTAAAGCTATTGGAAATGTTTAAATATTGGTTTCTGTAATTCAAATGATTTTAATTTAGCTATTAATCAAAGTTCTTTGTATCTTTGCATATCTTATTACACTGAAGGTAATTATTTATCATTATTTTTTAAGTTTATGTTTGGAGATTTTTATAATTAACTCCTTCCGGGGCATCATGGGTCAGTCATAACTGGGGTACTATGGGTCATATACTAAACACATGTGACAAACTGAGGATAGAAGATATTTAGTTTATATTATCTTTCCAGTTATAGTTCAAACATACAAGAGAAAATCTGACAAGGGATTGTATGAAGAAGAGGATCTGAGGACAGCAATTAATTTGGTTGCTGAAGGCAGGAGAATAAGAAGTGCAGCCAATGAATGTGGTATCAAGAAAGAGACCCTGAGACATAAGATAAAGATACTGAAGTACCATCCTGGCATAGAAGTTGAACTTAAGCCCAATTACATCCATCGCCAAGTTTTTACAGAAGATCAAGAACACTTAATAGCTCATTACCTAAAAACTTGCTGCAAAATGTTTTAATGGGTTAACTACAAAAGAATGCCGTAAACTGGCTTAACAAACTACAGTTGCAAATAATGTTAAATGCCCACAATCATGGAAAGAAAGAAAAATGGCTGGGGAAGACTGATTGGTAGGATTTTTCAAAATAAATAAAGGTTTATCCCTCAGATCGCCAGAAAGGTGCAGCCTTGCCCGTGTCACCTCATTTAATCCCCACAATGTAAAGGCAATTTTTGATAACTATGCAACTTTACTATTTATTTATTTATTTATTTATTTATGCTAAGCATTATACAGGTGAATATGATCGGTGTTCAGCCCTGGCTCTTTACCGGTCATACTCATATTTTACAATAGTTTATTAATTCTAGTTTATTACACCATTTTGTCTATTTACTGTCCATATCCATTTATTTTTCACTTTGCATAAGAATTGTCCAATCTTCTTACTATCTTTTTGAAACATTTCAACTACTACTACATTTCTATCTATTTTAAACCATTTCTTATTAATATACTTTTTTCTCCAAATTTCAGTTCCTTTACATTTAAATAAAATGTGTTCTATATCTTCATTTCCGCCACATATAGGACATTGATTTTGTGGAATACCTTTCCTTAGACCTTTTAATCTCCATACTCCTGCTTTCAGCCATGCAATACCTTCTCGCTCCTCTTTATTTGTCACATCAATGTACTTTTCCCTTCCCCATGAGACTTTCATTGGTATATAGAAAACTAAAGATCTCTTTTCAGTTATTTCACTAAATATTTTTTGTATTTCTATATCCTCAAATCTTTTCCTTGCCAACTTCCAGAAGTTATTCACATTATTTTCTCTTCTTCTCCACATTTCCCCTAACCCACTACTTTCCAGGTTATTTCGAAGACAGTCTACCCATCCCTTGTTCTTTAAACTTTTCTCTTGATATACTAAACACTGTTTTAACAAATTCCTTTCTTCCAATTTCAATATCCTATGCCAAAATTTCAATGCCCTTTCCATAATCTTTCCCTTACTTGCCACTCTACCCAGCTCTATTTGTGCTACCTGCCTAACAGTTGCATTTGGTAACCCCAGTATTTCTTTGCAAAATTTCCTATGCACCTCATCTATGCCTTCCCATCCTCCTTCTAATCCCCATACTTCTATCCCATATAGCATTTTTGCCTCAACCACCATATTGTACACTTTTTCTAACCATCTAATATTTATATTAGGTGCTTTGTATTTGCAGCTTCTAATAGCTGATAAAGCTCCTTTTCCTTTTGCCAATGCAAATTTCTTTTGCTTTTCCCAATTGCCACCACTATCAATTTTAACTCCTAGATAAATACATTCTCTCACTACCCTGTACTCCTTTTCATTCTCATTCTTCCATTTTTCATATTTGCTCAATTTTCCCCCTTTTTTGAACACTACAATCTGCGTCTTGTCCTGGTTCACTTTTAAACTCCACTCTTTACAGTAATTATTTAATGTTTGCAAGGATTGTTTCAAGCCATTCACTGTAATTGCACCTATAACTAGATCATCTGCAAACAGTAATCCTGGAATCTGAATATTATTAATTACTGGCATCGAGTTATTATTTCTCCCAATTTCTGTTAATACATCATCTATATATAAATTGAATAGGACTGGACTTAACTTACATCCCTGTCTAAGGCCTTTCTCTTGTTGGATTTCTCTTGTTACAACCCCTTCCTCCACTCTTATACAAAAAGTATTTTCCTTATATAATGCTCTAAGGGTGTCCACCATTTGTTTACTCACTCCTTTAGTCAACAACTTATGCCACAGCAATTGAAGCTCTATCCTATCGTATGCTTTCTCTAAATCCACAAAAGCCATATATAACTTTCCTCTTTTGTCTTTCAAGTATTTATCTACCAGTGTTTTTATAATAAATAAGTTATCAACTGTCCTCCTCCCTTTTCTAAAGCAACTTTACTAAAGAGAGAGCCGCTACTTGGAAATCCTGCAAGGATTTTTAATTTGGATGAGACGAAAACCCCAACGGTTCAAAACAGTGGTAAGGTAATTGCTGAGAAAGGTTGCAAAGCTGTTTGCAAAGTCAAAAGCGCAGAAAAGGGAACCCTTGTAACAACTTGTAGTATTATTCGTGCTGATGGTAACTATTTACCACCTGTTTTAATATTCCCTCGGGTTCATTTCCGTGACCACATGCTATTTGGTACACCATTTAACACATTGGGCCTGGCTAGTCCTTCAGGATGGATGTCTAGTGAACTCTTTGTTTCAACATTGCAGCATTTCATTAAATTCTCAAACAGCACAAAGGACAACCATCACTATTAATATTTGATAGCCGTAAGTATAGACGTCTTCGAAATGGCAGAAGCAAATGGTGTCCACATTTTGACAGTATCACCTCATTCATCACATCGAATGTAGCCTCTTGATGTAAATGTGTATGGGCCATTTCAGCAATATTACAATGCCGCTGTGGCTTCATGGTTACTAAACCACCCAGGCAAACCATTAACTTTTTATGAAGTAGCTGGTTTTGTAGACATAGCCTTCGTCACATGCTTTTACACCTTGTTTTATAATTAGTGGTTTTCAGAAGTCAGGAATATACCCTTTGGATGCACATGTATTCAGTGATGATGCTTTTCTTCCGAGTTCAGTAACTGATCGACCTCTTCCTCCAAATGTAACAGAGAAAACTGACAACATACCTGGTCCATCACAACCTTCAAAAGCAGCACCAACAGTGACAAATGAAAATCCAGTTTTACCAGCATATCAAGAAAATGTAACTAATAAAGTTCCATTTCAAATTGAAAGTTCTGCTGAAATTAGAGGTTACCCAAAGGCAGATCATCAAACAGGAACTAGGAAACGCAGGCAGCAAGGTAGCAGCAAAATACTCACAGACACTCCAGAGAAAGAACATTTATTGCAAAAGAAGAGGAAACAAGAAAAGAAAGAAAAGAAGACACTTGCCCAAAAAGCTGCCAGTTAAAAGAAATATTTTCCCTAATGATAGTAATTCCTCAGAGGCTGACACAGGAGCAGACTTTATAGAAAGTGGGAGGGATAGTGAAGCTACTATATCATGTGTAGATTCAACATTGTTTAGTGATAGACAACTCGAGGAAAATAGTTTTGTTTTGGTTGAATTCAGAGATAAGAAAAGTAAAATGCACTATGTTGGAAAGGTTTTGAGAATTATAAATGACTAAGATGGAGAGAGAGAATATGAAATAAAATTTATGAGATGTTCAAAGGAATCATGTCAAAAGTTTATTTTTCCTCAAGAGGATGACATTTCTATAGTAAGATGTCCTGATATTTTATTTGTCTTGCCCAGTCCTGAAGAGTTGATAAGAGAACTGCTCGTCAAAGGTCATTCATCAAATTTCCAGTCATATTTAGCTCATTCAATATGCATTAGAAGGGTTAGTTTACAGATATAAGCAATAAACTTCATTTGTCAGATGCATTGTATTCTAAATAATATAATTTTCAGCTTTCATGTAACACTACAATTACATTTTTTCTTTCAATAAATATGTATTGAGCAAACAGGTTTACTTTGTTGCAATGTGCGTAATTCATATAATCTTATGTATGTAAAATAAAATTCAGTTCAGCTCATTTAACTGTTAATTTTTGAATAGAATTACTTGTTCTGTGAGTGACCCATAGTGCCCCTGAGACTGACCCATAGTGCCCCATATAAGGGGCACCTTGGGTCATTTACCAAAATATGTATTTTAATTTTTTCTGAAAAGACATTGATAATTTTAAAAACTCTGAACAATTAATATTAAAATATACACTCCCCTTTAAAAATGTGCAAAGTTTGGTTAAAATCATGTTGAATCTAAGTACACTTCTGAGAGTTTGAATTTTTTAGGCTCATGATGCCCCAGCTTCCCCTATATATATACACACACCTGTCAAATCTTGGTAACCACCAAAATGATAAATGCAGAGAAGAGTTTATACAACAGCTAGATTGGTAACATAATTGTTGTGGTTCTAATTTTGCAGTAAGAAACATAAATCTGTGATACTCTATTTTACATTTATCTACTTGAAAAAAGTGCTTCAAAATATACATTACACGAACAGAAAATTGCTGGTGTATCTGTACTATGTTTAATTAATGAATTAATTAATTAAATGATAGTGAGACTCTTTTAAGAACTGATCCCTGTGTGATAGCTGTAAAAATGTGTTCTCTTTGTTTAACCAGAAGAAAGAAAAATAAATAACATATTTATTTCCCAAATGGGAAGTCAACTTTTTTTTTTTTTTTTTTTTTTTTTTTTTTATATATATATATATATATATATATACTCCTGGACCTATACAAATTATTACAGTTATGTTCGTCTTGAACTGTCATAACCTTTCCATGGCATCATGAGAGAAATAACAAAATAGCAAGAGTAGTTCAACAGAATAACAAAGTAGTGAACAATTGAAACCATTAATAATGGAAATCATTGAAATGGTAAAGTGTAAGAAAGTGAAATAATATAAATTGTGTGCATTAAAGATGTCTACTTTTATTTTTGTCATACACTAACAAAATTATTTTCCTTGAAGAAGACCTCAAAGCTATTTCTAGAAATTTCAAAATATATATACATTTTGTCAGGCAAGTATCTTAAATACATAGCATTTTAATTAAAACCATTCATTTTTGAGAAAAATAAAAATACTGAAATAATTGGTTGGTTGGTATCTAATGTTGAGCAGTTGGCAGTGAAGCCATTCGCACTCTTGCATTCCAGTATTTTGATGTCATATTATCATGTTGACTCAAGGTTGGGCAGCGCAGTAGATGGTTTCCATCCATATCTTCTTTAAGTGTACAGAAAGGACACAGAGGAGATTTCACTATACCAATCCTAAATAAATGTTTATTGAGACAGTCATGGCTGTTAGGAGTCTAAAAGATGATACAGAGGATTTTCTTGGTAATGTTGTGATTCTGGTCATGTCATTATATAAATTTTTCCATGGTTTTCTTTTTGTTTGTAATACATTATCTTCTTTAATTTTGTTATTATATGTTGATATAATGATTCTTTTGACAGAGTGATAACTTATAGGATTAGATGAATTTGATGTAATTTTACTACCTTTCTTGGCTAGAAAGTCAGCTGTTTCATTACCCTGTATTCCGCAATGTGCTGGTATCCATTGAAGTATTAATCTTTTATTTAAATTCGTTAGTTGTTTCATGATTTTGCGGCATTCTGCAATATTTAAGTTATTAGGTGTTACATCAGATGTTATGGATATAATAGCTGCTTTAGAGTCACATAATAGTACAACTTTTTCAAATTTATTTATATGGTATAGTAGGTTTTGTAAGCTCTGAAATATTGCTGAAATCTCTCCATCAAAATTTGTAGTATTTAAACTTAATCTTTTGAAGAAAGAGGAGAGAGGGCATATTGCACCTGCGCCAGTACCACTGTTATTTGGTAAGCTAGAACTGTCAGTATAAACATGTAGCCATTCTTGTAGGGTATCTTAAATTTATCATTTCTAGTGTCATTTGTTTCAGAACACACGGAGAGATTTCAGATTTTGTAAATTCTGCAGCTAATTGTAGATAGTGTTCAATATCAAATAGTTCTAACGAGTTAATATTTATTTGTATGTTTTCTTTTAAGTAAGGAAGTTTTAATCTATGTCTGACTTCTTTGACTTTATTAAGGAAACTTTGTTGAGTTTTTAGGTTTACTTGTGGTTTTCTTTTTCCCCAATCATTAAAAGGTAGTCTGATTAATTTTTCATATTGTAAGATGGCTGCTTGTTCAATGTCAAGTTCCAATCTTGGATTATTTTTTAAAATTTGTAGAGCAAGTACTGGGGTAGTTTTAACAGCTCCAGTTACTAGGCGAAGAATTTTATTTTGTAGAATATTAAGTTTTTCTATATTTGCAGTTATTAATATCTCTTCACAATATTTACATGTTGGTTTAATATACATCTTGTAAAAAATGTTTAAAGTTTGTGTAGTGCTTCCCCATTTCTTGCCTGCCAGTCTTTTTAATAGTGGTAATTTTTTCCCTTTTTTTTTTTTTTTTTTTTATTTTTTTTTTAATTACATTATCAATGTGTTTTTTCCATGTTAATTTTGTATCAAAAATAATATCTAAATATTTGGCTTCATGTGTTTCTGTGAGAGTTTCTCCATTTAGTTGAAGGGAAATATTTATTGGTTTCTTCCTTAGTGTAAATAATTGATAATTTGTTTTCTGTGTATTAATTTTCATTAAGTTATTAGATGTCCAATTCTGTAATGTTGTCAAGGATTGTTGTGCTATATTTATTAACTGTTAATTTTGATTTTTCGGTTTAGAATTCCATACGACTACATCATCTGCAAACATTAAGACTTTTGATTCTCTTTTTTGTAATTGATATGGAAGTTCATTGATATGAATATTAAAGAGAGTTGTACTGAGGTTACTGCCTTGAGGTATGCGACGGTGTGTCTGTTGATATTTTGATAATTTATCATTATATTTGGTAGCAATAAAATGTTAAATAATGGGTTCACTGATTCAATGTAACATTTTGCCTTGTATTTCTAGAATTTTAAGTTTATCAAGTAGTTTGTATCTCCAAATACAATCATATGCTCCTTGAAAATCAATAAATATTGCTAGAGTGTCTTCTTTTTTATTTAATGCATTTTTAATGTCCTGACTAAGATTTAAAATCTGTTCATTTGTTGAATGGTGTTTTCTAAATCCTGCTTATTTAATTGAAATTATGTTATTTTTTTCTAGAAACCAATTTAAATGATTGGAAATAATTTTTTCCATGATTTTAGCTAATACGCTGGTAAGTGCTATTACGATAACTTGAACAACTTTCTGCTGGTTTGTTTGATTTCAAAATAGGTATTATTATAGATTTCTTCCATTCATCTGGTACTTTTGTATTCCATGACAAACTACAGAGATTTAGGAGTCTTAATTTTGCTTTTTTTCCCAGATGTTTGATGAATTCTGTATGTATATTATCAGGTCCTGGAGATTTTTTCAATTTTAAGTTATTAATTACAATGTTCAATTCTTTAATATTGAATTCCTGATTAAATATATTATCTTTAAGTTTAGTTGTTGATTTTATGTATTCTTTAATGTTTTTCTTTATAATTTTTTGTTCTTTCTTGGTATTTGCAGATAATTTATAGGTATTAGTGTAGTATTTATTAAATTTATTAGCTATTTCATTGTCATTTGTAATTATTTTATTATTATAAATTAAATGTATTTTTTATTGTCTTTTTTGTTTTGAATGTTATGTATGAATCTGTATGCTTTTTGTGCATCTTTTCTATAGACCATGTTCTGTAGAAAATTATTAAAATGTTCTCTGTTTTGGTGTTGGTAATTTCTCTTTTGAATTGAGCACTTAATTTTCTCCAATTTTGTACTTCTTTCGGATCTGCAGATTTTTCTGCTATAATTCTAGCCTGGTCTCCTTTTCTTTTTTTCATTTTTTTTTTTTTTTAGCTGTGAGTTCCAAAAAGGTTTGTAGTTTTTAGTAAATCCCCTTTGAATGTATTTTTTTGCTGTTTTCAAAATTGTATCACATACATCTTTGTTTAGTTTATCTGATTTTGTTGATTCGTTTACTGGTTTTTCAAATTTGGTTTCTAATTCATTTGTAAAATCTTTCCAGTTTGCTTTTTTAAAGTTCCATCTAGGTTTATGGTTTATAGGAGTTAAATTTTTCTTTCTAAGTTGAATAGTGGCAATTATAGTTCTGTGTCCTGAGCCTGGATCTTCTAAGATCTGTTTGGAAGTTGATGAGTATAAATCTGAGGATACTAAAAGTATGTCAGGGTGGTACCAGCACCAGAATGGTGGATAAAGGTTGGTGATATTTGTGGTAAATAATTTCTGTAGTTGTTGAATTTAGTAGGTCTTCCATGATCTTTCCAGAATTGTTTGGTTTGTCATATCCCCATAGTCTTGAATGGGCATTGAAATCTTCAATTATGATTGTATTTGAATTTACTGTGATATTTTCAAGATTTGGGGTATTGTTTGGGAGATTATAAACAATAAATTTTGAAGTGAGATTTATTTTTCCATATATCTAGTTTAATTATTTCTATTTTATCTGTATTGTTCATCTCTTTAATAATTTTAAAAGATGAAGTAAAATTTTTTTGAACTCCAACTAGAATGCCACTGCTTATTTGTCGTCCCTTAGGAAGTAGGTACATACTAAAATTTTGAAATTGATAATATTTTAGTTGTTCTAATGTTAAATTTGCTTCCTGAATTGTAAATGTATTAATATTATGATCATATATAATTTTACTTAGTTCATGTTTCTTTGCTTGTGATAGACCTCCTGTATTCCATTGTAAAATTTTTAATTTTTCATTCATATTTTGTTGTTTACCTTGAAAAAAGGTCCCCACCTGTAAATCCGAATGGGGGACTGTTTTAATTCCAGAATGCTTTTTTTTTTTCCAATGGGACATCACTTTATCTGGAATACTTTTATTCAACTTTTTGTAACCATTTAAAATTAGGCACCATAAATGGCGGTTATATCACCTAAGAAAAGAAAGGTATGGACAAGACAGAAAATGAAATGAAATATTGTCATGTATAATGATTGGGATATGGAGATTTTCTTGAAAATCTTTTGAGCTGCCTGTTTGGAAGGTACTGCCTTGAATATCGAGTTTGTTAGTACACCAAGCTTCTGTTTTAAAGTTATAGCACATGCATGAATGCACACACTTTTTTTTTTTTTTGGGGGGGGGGATGTTTAGAGGTCCTCAAAACATGTTGAACCTGAATTGATAATATGAAGAGACAGGAGATATTGATAGTTTTAGTAAAAACAATCACTGAAGGTAGAGACTATTAGATAAAAGCAACAAGTGGTGAACAATAATGCCAAAATTGATAGGAACAAGAGGAAGTTTAAATATAGAGGAATGTCCAAAATGTGGAATGCAAGATAACTATTGGTATGCCATTTTGGAATGTAAAGAAGTCAAAGAAATGAAAGCAAAACGTGGGATTGAGATGTGGGCTAATTTATCAATAGAGATATGGGGAGAAAAGTTATGAATATGAAAGCAAGTCAGGAAGTATTAGAGATTGGGGGTTATTTAGGCAAGTTTAAAAGAAAATGGTTGAACAAAACAGGCAAAAAGACGAACCATACTGGATAGAAATATCTGGCTTGAGGTTGAGTTTACCTCTAGATGTAAGTTGATCCAATAGTTGAATAATTACAAGTTAAAACTATTCAGGCCCCTTGGCTAAGCATCAACACAGGAGAAGTCAGTAATATTTAAAATTGCTGTATTTTTTTTGTTACGTGATTGTAAAATGGTATTATAGAAACTTATTGTATTATTAATGGAAATAAACATTAAATTCAATTTAAACTGGCTTGCATCTGAAGAAACTTCATGCTGATGCAGTTTCTTGATAGATAACTATGAGCCGATACAATAATTTTCTCAAGTTCAAGCTAAGACTGTAGAACTGCAAGCCCAGCCAAATTAACTAATAGATGATGTGAAGTCAAAAGCTCACTTCTATCTAAGTATGTTTAAATGAAAAGTGAGTTACTTACTTTGCTTTATTCAAACATGTTGCCCATACTAGTTGTTTTCAAGGTAACTGTGGTTATTTTGTGGAATAGTAGATTTGATTTAAAACAAAATTTAGAGTAATGGAACATGAATCTTTGATGTATAATTGTGGCACAGTAAGATATACAAGGTGGGAGGTCAGTAAGTGCAGATATTTGTATCAGAATTTGAGGACAATGTGATGATCCAGTACTTGCAGTTATTGTTTTTTGCTATTTTCTAAAGTTATGTTCACAAGAAAAATTCTACATTTTTAAGATGGTTATTATTCCCCATCTCAGACTTTCAGTTCTGCCCTCTGCACTTTTCCCTGTCTGACTATAGGTGGATCGATGTATGTAAACACAGCAGAGACATACTCAGGTCTGTTCAAAACACACTATATCCTGAAATTTGTGCTTCATTTATAACAATGTTCTTAGCAAGTGACAACATGAGCTACGGTTATGTGTTATAAACATTGTTCTCTACTAAATATCAAATTATTTGCATTTATGCACCTCTCACCTAGTATATGTGACATTTTTCAAACTGGAATTGATCCTTAGATGGTGAGGTGTGACACTTGACACTTGATACAGTACATATGTCTTCATACTTGTGCACTGTCTTCTGTAGATAAATTGAGAAATAATGTGGGAGGTGGTATATATTGTAAATACTTTTCACGTTATTTTACATTGCCTAGACAATCCACAATTTTAATGTTGAAGTGGTTGCAATACATTGAGCATTAGAACAGATATACTATAAGATTGATATAAAAAAAATAAAGTAGCTGTTCTCAAACAGACTCAGTTTCCACCATTTAAGTAATAGAATGATATGATAGTTCATGTGAATCTTATAATATTAAGGATGTGAGATCTTATTATAGATTACTCCAAACAAAATTTCAACAGATAATACTACAGTGGATACCAGCACATGTGGGAGTGATTGGTAATGAGACTGTAGACTTTCTGGCCAAAAAAGGGTGCAGTACTACGCTTAAAACCTATAAAGTCTTGTAGATTAGATGCAAAACTAACAAATATCAAAATTAATATAGAACAAAAATACCAACATAATATTCAAAAGGAAATTACTAATAAAAATTATTCCAATATACAAAAAATAAAAAAATATCTCAAGGAAAGAAGCAATTGCTCACTTCAGACTAGCCATTAGACATGGCTGTTTGGCAAAACATCTACATAAGTTTGGTTTTATGAATGACAATGCATATAAGGTCTGCAATGCAAAGATGATTTTAAATGGTGAACACCTACAGGAATGCACAGAATTAAGGAAAGATGTACCAAATGGGAAGCTAACCAATTTATTTTGGCTGGCTACGGAAAAATTGATGGATAAAAATCCTGCACATTAAATCATCAACAACATAGATGTGCACTTTGAGCACTGCAAAAAATTTATGTCCTACTCATTTAGTATATCCTATTTTCTTGCAACTGATCGTATAGTACAATACAATGTGTTACATGATGGTAGGTAAATAAAATTACCACTGCTGGCTGCTTATCTTCCTGATTATGCAATACCTACTATGTGAACCCCAAATTAATAGAAAATCACTGAAGAGACCTGAACTGGCATACCTGTCAGTGCTTGTTTTGGAACCAAATAATTACATTATCATTGAGAGGAACAAAATCATCCTAATGGGGGTGTGATTTTATTTTTAGGCATGATGAGTGATGAATATAGAAGGGGGGGGGAGGGGAAGAAATCACCCCTTTGATAAAATCCAGTAAGTTATTTAATTTCTTAACTTCTCTTTAATGTATATTTCACATTTCATTAATTTACTGAAACCTAGCTGGAGTATCAATATGTGTATAGCATTGCATATGTATTTTACATCCTTTTAAAAACTTTAGAGCCATTCAAAACATATATATATAATATTTTTTAAAACTGCATCTAATTTTGCTTTCAGTCATTTCAAAATTCTAATACATTAATTCAAAGTGATTAGCAATTGAAGGATACATAATACTGTATTACATTAAATAATATTAATAAAATAGAGAAGAATGAAAGATATTTAAGAATATTATTTGAAGAACACAGACATTTTGGCTCACTTTAGGTTTATATTGAGGGGTTCAAATTAAAACAGGAGTATCCTTATTAAATAACCAAATGTCTTTCAACAAAATGTAGAAAAGTAAGCTAAATTTAAGTTAAAATTTAATCCTCTAACCTTCTTTCCATTTGAAAGGAAAATAATATGGAAAATATATGGACTTACAAAGAATAACTGAGAATTGGACATACTTTTGAAATTTAATAATTATTAAATAGGAGAGATATAGTTAGATTTATTAAAGCAAGAACGCTACAATGGCTTGGCCATGTATGGCGCATGGAAAAAAGAAGTCTGCTTAAAAGAATAATGGATGCAGGGATATATTCAGCAAGGAAAGAGGAATTTAAACTGAAAATTTTGGAAAATTTTTGTCAATAAATTCTTATTTGCGGAGCCTATTTGTATTAATAATGGTATTTAAAACATAAATAAAACAGGTTGTTCTCTGTATATTATCTTTTCTAGAGTAAAACACTGGGAGGATTCTTCTTTCTTACTATTCCTTTGTAATATATTTTCGAGTTTCATGTTGATATATGCTGGAATAATTGAATAATAATAATGTTAATAATTGGGTTCCAGACTCAAATGAGTGACTTGGATTTTATTAGCTAAGCTAGGAATTATTGAACCTAACTGTTAGAAGCATAGAACAGAATTCATGAACTCATAATGTAGTCATTCTCAACATATAGTCAACCGCTGAAATTATACATTACCTTTATCACAAAGCTTATAAGCAAAGTCTGTAAGTACACCAAACTCCACAGGTTCTGCATACCCAGGCACTGAAACTTTTGTGGCTCCATCAATATCTTTATACTCAACTTCCACATCCGAGATTGCAGAGTGCAGTACGCATGACCAGTTGACAAGAGCATTCTCTCTGTAAACTAGACCTGCATCAAATAGCTGGACAAATGCTTCCACTACTGCAGCAGATTGGTCCTATTTTAATTATTAATTTATTAATCAAACAATATGTATCAGTTAAATATTTGTTTCTACAGTGAATAGTGCACATGTGAAATGTCACATAGTAAAAGGGTAACCCAAGTAAATGACTGTTTCCACATTCCTGCTGCATAGATTGCTACCAGGCTTTTATCCAAGATCAAATGGTTACCTGGTTTTTTAATGTAGTGTGTCTATTGTTATTATGTATTCTGTGATTGTTCAAAGTGACCTGTGCAATACAAAGTTATACCAACATTTTTTTTAATTGATTCACTGTCTTTAACTATAGTATCATAATTGGTGACCTTTGGAACATATTGCCTATGGACAATGATGTTAACTCTTGTACAATTGTCATTAGATTTTATTTATTTTAAGTTTTATACATAGGATCACACATGATCTCACACTCTCATTTATATTTCCAAATTCTGGGGAGGATAAGAAATAATAAATAGTATTAACTAGAGAAAAATTCTTAACTCCAGCCAGGAATTGAATCCAGGACCCCTCATACAGTAGGCAGGTGCTCTGTCAACTGAGATAATTAGATTTTTGATTACTTGGAATGCTTTGGAAGTCGAAACATGCTGAAATTTCCCTCAGTTACATAAGTTTTTGTGATAAAGTAATGAAGGCAAGTATTGTGAGAAAAAGATGTGAAATGTTTAAAATGGATGAGACATCTGTCACTCATCACAGATGATTTGAAGAGTCAAATGAATAGCCAAATCATGCAAGATTGATACATAAACCTAAATGAGCTTCAGATTTCCTTGTCAAACATTTTTCATCTTTCGTTTGTGCAACTGCATCCAAATATCTTGGATTAATGGATTGGTGGCAACCAATTACAATACAGGAATTCCAAAGCTACTAGAGCCATATGACAAATGCTTAAACAAGAGAGCTGATTATGTGAGTAAGAAAAGTAAGCTTCAATTTTGTAAGACACATGTATTTATAATAATACATTTTTGGTATCTATTAAAGTTAAAAGGTCATTATTTCCTGGATTATCCTTATGTATATTAAGTTCCATTTTGCTTAAATAATTCAACCACATTTTGTTTTATTTTTTAAAACTTCTTCAGTGTGGTAGAAAATTTATTTTAATTAAGATCAATGTTATTACATGCATTTACATGATGTCTACTAGTCAATATACAGATACTATTCTAATATTTTGAGACACAAAAGCACTCTCAAAAACAACTTAAAAGGACCATTATTTTACTTCTAAGCTAACATTTAATTTCTTAATTTGTGCTACTGAACAAAGCTGCAGGAATACAATCAAGAAAGAAAGTACAGTGAAGGAAAATAAATAAATATAAAAAAGATAACATGTGAAAAAAAAAGGTGCTTTGAACTCTTACTGTGACAAAGTACACTTTTAGAACTTTGAGCATCTCATGTGCAATATGACATATTATCTACAGTGGAAATAAAATAAAAAAAAAAAAACAAGACTCTTGCCACTGCAGCCAGTCTTGATAGTGCTGTTGGTTGGGAGGTTCTCTTTCTATGACCAAGTTTGTAAATTTTATTCCTACAATGGATTATGGAGTTATTGTACTTAAATGCAACAGCCTCCTATCCCTACAGTTGTTGTCAGATCAAGTAAGCCCTACAGGACAGAGTTCTAGCACATCAGCAACATATTTGGCACTTGTTAAAGCAGTAAATTGTAAACAAAACAAAAGTTAAATGAAAACAAATAAAAAAATATATGTACCGTATGGTAAGAAGTTAGGTTCATGCAACCTTTATTCCCTGGTATACTTTCATTAGCAAATGTGTTTATAATAGAGATAACACTATTTTGAAAAAAAAAAAAAAATGGATGCCACTTCCAAAAAATGAAAATTCACACAAATATTTTGCTAGAAATACGAATACATGTCCACCACAACTATTTATTTTGAAGTTTAAAAATGCAACATATTGTTATTTTTCCAATGGTTTAAAAAGAATTATACACATGCTTGTATTTATTTTAACCAATGAAACATTAACTAACACAAATCAATTATTTATTTTGTTTATCTAATTATTACAACAATCAGAATGTACCTATGAATTAAAATGCATTAACATACAGAGCTAATGAAACATAACGGATATGTTTGTCTGTGAAAAGTAAAAGCTTTAAGTCACATTTTAAAACAATACCACATTTCCATGGGAAATTGAAATCAATTTAAGTATACCTCCATATTCAAATCACATTTAACATGCTAGATATATTCTACTGTATTCTTTGCAGCACACGCACTTTGTTTTGTTTTCTTTAATAAACTTTCCACGAACCAGTGGAATAATGTCCCATTCATGATGAAGTGCAGATGAAAGACTTTTTACCCAAGTTTTTCAATGTAAGCATTCACGTAGAAACATGCAACACGCGATGTAATGCAAGGTAAGAGTTTGCAAACTCCAAATTTTATCCTTGTGTTGTGTACATAGAGAAATAATTCTCCATCCTTCCTCTATACATTGCCTGAAGTCAACAGCAGATGATCGCAATGCAAGATTTTACAGTGCCAACTGTGTATACATGCTCTTCTATTTCATCATGCTGCACCATTTCCCAAAGGAGGATATGGCAGTCTTCTTGCAAATCCTACTTTGATTTAAAGGATATACCACCACATATGTCTAAATTTCTTTGCTCTCACAAAGTGTAAGGCGCAAAGAGATAATTCACATGTCATTATCACCTTCTGCAGTCTCCATACTTGCATATTTTGGTCAAACAATTATTGCAATATCATGCTGTGAGTGTCAATTGTGTGTATGTAATTTTTATAACCCATTTATTCATTTATAATTATTTGGAAATTTTTTTATATGATATTAGTGGTTATTTTATTCAATTTAAAACTTAAGGAGCACATGGAATTTACAGATCTAGAAACCATGCCAATTTGTTGCATTATGTTTATGACTTTATGTAAATGTTCTTCCCTCATGCTTATACTGTGTTATGTCTGCACTTGCATCTCATTGTGACTGTAGCTTAAAAACAACAGAAGAACGTTTCCATATTCTTGCAATTTATTTTTATCAAAAATACTCATTAACCTCAAAATCTGCTTATAATACATCAAACTATTTTTAACAGGTTTGCCAATGTAAATCCACGTCAACTAATGTTGGTTGGTTGCTAATGCTGAGCATTTTGGAGTTCTTCCATGCGTGTCAACTAATGTAAAGGCTTGGACTGTTTATTCTCAACCTTGCATATTCAAAAGTCTCAATTTGAATTTAACATGTGAAATATGGATTGTATTCGGATCAAATTGAACTCAAATTGATTTCAATTCCCCAGGAAAATGTATTATTTATTTAAAAGGAGTTCCTAAAGATACACATGATTTTTACTTACTGAATCCATTGTAAACACTTCTCTTGACCAATCCAAAGAAAGACCAAGACTTTTCAATTGTTTTTTTATTTGCTCTTCTTTTTCATTTTTCCACCGCCATACCTCTTCTACAAATTTTTCACGACCAATGTCATGCCTTGATAATTTTTTTTCTTGCCATAATTTCTTTTCTACTACAACTTGTGTGGCAATACCTGCATGATCCATACCAGGAATCCATAAAACAGATTTCCCCTGCATCCGATGCCTGGAAATACATTGCAAGAAGTCTAAATTGAATTGAATGTTTCCATGCAAGCAAGTTAGCAACATGCATCTAATTGTATTGTTTATATTATCAAACTGAGGGAACAAATATTATGTTATAAGCACAGTGAAAATTGCCTAAATAGAATTATATCTATATTCTATTATAAACAGAGAATAGGGCAGAGATAGAGAGAGAGAGAGAGAGAGAGAGAGAGAGAGAGAGAGAGAGAGAGAGAGAGAGAGAGAGAGAGAGATTAAGTATGCTTGTACATGCTCGTATACTTTATTTTTATATCCTAAACCACTCAACTGAGTTTGATAATTCTTTAACTACCAAGAAGCCCAATTTTTTCTGATGGGCATTAGCTACAAATCACCTTTGAGCTTGAATTGATACATTGAAAGGATTAAAAAAAAAAGACTAAGAAACATTGACAGAGTCTATATACTACACTATGAATACACTGAAGTTAATAAAGAATATATTTGCAAAGACTTTCATTGATATTGGCATGAAACAGAAAATATGGTTCCCCTATAGAAAATGCATGTACGAACGATAAATGCAGTGATTATTTCATTTCAAATAATAAATATAGTTGATCACGATTTAGCCTATAGATGTAGCAAAACAAAATGGAATTAAATTTGCTTGATATGTATTTGATACTTATGCCAAAATATTTTGATAACCTTCATATAAGAAAGTTTTTCCATATCTCTTTTAGCCATTTTGCAAGTAAGTATGTGAGTGTAAAGAATGTAAATTTAATGAATTGCCAAAATTCAACAACCTCAATGTAGGGAATTCGTTTGAGCTAATTGGCAAATTCAAGGAAGTACAAATCTCCAGTAATGACTGCATATCTTTCGATGTAGAATTATTGTTCTCAAGCATACCAAAGGACAAATTAACCATTTACCTACGACAGTGGCTCTCAACATTTGACATAGACACTAGTACAACTCATTGTGGAATACGAACTAATGAACATCTGCTTAGAATAGGCATTCCTCACATTTCAAGGAAAATTTTACCAGCTAACTTCCGGCTTATTAATGGGCAATCCACTCTCGTCTGTTTTGGCAAATTTATGTATGGGATATTTTGAGACTCATATCTCCAAGACATTTCCTCTTATTTTTAAGTTCTGGGTCAGATATGTGGACAATATATTTGAAATAGTTAATCACAAATTAGTAGCAGATGCAGTGAAACTCTTCAATATGCAGTAACCCTCTATAAGCTTCTCGGTTGAAATATTCCACTGAAAAAATCTGATGTGTCCCATTCACATGATTTTCTCTACATCCCTGCAATCAATTAACTGTTAAAAAACTTATGCTTCTATTTACTTCATGCTAATTGGGAAAAAAATAGTAGAAATAGTCTTATTACTTGTTTCCTTGTAAGTAGAAGCAAAATAAGGGAGTACCATAGATTAAAGTGATAGTCAAAAGCTGGTTCCTATGTGACTGAAGTACCTTTGTTTGTATGGATCGAAGTTGACAAATTCCTGTATGAGGAAAATATAAGTTTTTCAAAGCCGAAATCAAAAACAAGGAATATCTCAAAAATGATCAACTCCATGGAAAAAAATTGTATATAACATAAACTGTGTGTTTTAACGTGCTCTACATTTTGGTGTGATAAGCTTTTATCAATCTCTTACAGTATAGCAGTTAGGCAAAATTCTGTAAACTTCATCCAGAATAAAGTAGTCTTCAAAGGCTATTCCCAGAAAACTCAAGGTATACATTTTATTTGTCAAGGAATTTATACCATATTTTAATCAAAATCGTAGGATCCATTTTTGAGAAAATAAAAATGTTTGCAAAAAGTTCCATGAAAAGGGCAGGGGGTGGGGGAATTTTCTTAAAAATCTTTGTGTCCCATCCTTGGAAGATACCTAACTTAAGTACCAAGTTTGATACTCAATAGTCTTTTTGTTTTTGAGCTATGCTGTCCACAGACACACAAATACTTTACTAAAAATACTTTTTTTTGGATTCAGGGGGACCCAAAACCTGTATTTCTGGTGAAATCTTGCTATCAAATTTTTTGGGTGGAATGCAATACCTTCTCTATTTACAATGTTCATAGTACGTGTAGAGAAAGTAAAAATGAAATACCAGAAAGAATTGCACCATATAATAAAGATAGCAGAATATAAAAGATATACTAAAGATCTAATTTATAGTAAAATAAAATGTTTCACAAAAACTACAATACCTTGGCCAAGTAACTACACTTTCTCCAGTAGAAAACAAAACAAAACATAAGAAATTCACATATCATCCAAGAGCCACACACCAATTCCTTAAAGATTACCATACCCCTTTGGCTCCAAAAATAAATTCAGCATAGGGAAAGTACTTAAATGAACCAAGATAGACAAAAGCCAAAAGAAAAGAAAGCAGGATTTATAAAATCAAATGTGAAAGTTGCAAAAAAAATCTACATAGGAAAATCTAAGAGGCACATATAGGCTTCAAAAACATTTTCGTCACATTAAAAACAGAGAAACAGATAAATCGGCAGTTGCATACCACTTCTGGGATCAGCAACACAAAACAAAATAGATGGTATATTTATTAGAGAATGTACAACAAGCAGCAAAATTATCAGCATGGGAAAAAATATGCATGGCCAAATTTAGGGATAAATTAATGAGCTTTGATATGCCTTTGGACGAAAATCCAAATCTAAGCTCTGTCAAATCACCAATACAGGAGCCACCAGAGTCTGCAACAACAGGAGGCCTAACAGGAAGACCTTTAATACAGCCGCCTAACAGAAAATGCACATAATGGACGTGCAAAACTTCATTTAGGTAAAATTAATGGTATGAAGCATAAGAGTGTACATGACTCATAGTTTTAATTGAATAATTACTTGTAAATTGTTTTTATAAGAAAGAAGAATATTTTACCACACATAAAAGTCATTCCTAGTAGTAATATGTTAGAACATCATCGTGCTTTGATTATATCTATTTATAATCTCTACTACTTGTCGCCCTCCATGGTGTAATGGTTACCATGTGCTGATTTCATATACAATGTCCCGGGTTCAAACCTTGTGGAGGATGATGGATTTTTAGGGTGTAAAAATCCTTAGCATGGCTTCCTTCGGAAGGGAAGTAAAGTCGTTGGTCCCATGTCGTAGATTTACAGCACGTAAAAGAACCTCAAGCCTGATAGAGAGGCCTCTGAGCAAAATTAAGCGGTCTTTCACGCCCAATTTAGAATAGGACGCTGAGAACCACAGTAGTTAAAGAGCATCCATAAATAACACACCACTTCTCTACTACTTGTTTCCTATTTTTGTAAATTTATATGTAGGTATAAATCTGATGTGTCCCATAGCATGTACTTTTCAGTTGGAAGAAATAAATCAAATCAAATACTAAATATTTTGTTGTTTTTTTTCTTTATTTTAACTGTATGAGATGATGACATTTATACTTTTCCACTAGACAATCTGGTTGGTATGAGAGTGGACTCATTGGTCAGCCAGTTTGCTTCAGTATGGCGGGGACCCTTTACAGAAACATGCCAAAATCATAACAACAGCTATCTGCTTAAGAAGTATAAATATGGTCATGTCAAACAATCTATAATTAAGGAATCTTCACTTTTAATAGTGCTTCTTTTTACCTTAATACTTTATTTTTGTTTCTTAACTTAATGTTGCATTTAGTATTCAATTGTTATGTTTTTATAATGTTAGAAATAAGTCTCTAAGTTTATATGTCTTTGTAAACATTACTGTCTGAGGTGTACATTTGTTGGTTATTAATAATCTAGGTATTATACCATCTAGCCAGTACATCCTGAATTGTGCAAGTCAGTGCATGTCCAAGATGTAAAGTTCCAGTAACATTTGGAGGTGGGAGAATTGTAGCAAATGGCTTCTTATCCGATGAAATGGGTTTGAAATATCCATTTTTATCCCACCACTCGTGCCATTTACTTTCAACTTGTTTAGGGTCATATGCTGCTCGGAAACTAGACTTTATGTCTGAAAGTGGAAAGAAACAGAATAACCATTAATAACTGAATTAAAACCCTTTACATATTCAATAAACCAGTATATTTTACCAACAGTGCAATACCCACAGTTGTGTTACTTCTTTATAGCATTTCAGCAACAATTTTAGCTTGTGTAGAGAAAGTAATATGAAGGTAGTATGAGAAGTCCTAAAAATTCAGGATTTCCTGTGTTTTTACCCTCAGTTTTGGAAAGGCTTATTGGGGTGCCTTTTTGATCATTGTTTCTGTGGATATAACAATAAAAAATATCCGCAGTTCTCAACCTTTATGCTGCTACTTCAGATTAAACTTAGGCAACTGGTAGCACTTTGGTGTCAGTTTTGTTCCACTGCAGTACATAATAATCACATATAATCTTGGTTATTCTAAAAATACAGGATGAACAACAATTATCATATATTCATTTTGATGATAGATAGTCATCCCACAGTAGCTTTAGCATATAGGTAGATATTCCTTTACTTCACTAATGAAAATTTCATTCCCACTTTAACTTTAAAACCTATTGCATCAATGATTAAATCATAAGAAAATCTGTTTTTTTATAAATCTAATGACAAAATGTAATGTATTTCCACTTCTTCAATCATCACTTAATTTTATGGGGCACCTTTCTTATTGGTACGATGATTTGCCAGATCAATTTTTACAGCACATGGGTAGGTACATATTACCTATGTGACGTTTTCGAATGTACAAACAAAATGTGTCCCTGGATTTTGTTTTTCTGGATTTAAATAACCGATAACACGATATAAAACATTTTACTTAATTTGCATGCAACCAAATTGTCAATGAGTTGAATAATGCAGCTTCCTAAGGCTATACTTTATATTAATTTAAAGACAATTATATGACACATCTACGAACGCACTTATAATGTGGATGGCATTGACAACAATGAACATCAAAGTCATGTACTCCAGACTTCTAACAAACACTGAACCCTTATAATTTCAATCTAACTTAACCTACTGTATAAAAACTTTTGGTAAAACTTCCAAAAGTGATTTGAGTTTGGTATTGAAAACATTAACATGCCCAGATTTTAAATCCGCTAGATAGTAGAAGTTTTGGCTTCTTCCTAGGGTCATGTCTCCAGTCTTCTAACATGCACTGAACACTTATAATTTCAATCTAGATTAGATTAGATTAGATTTATTGTCAACCGTAGCAATTACAAACTTTCATGATATCCAAAAAAACAGTAAATGAACAAGACAAGAATACATATGTACACTTAATTACAATATGTTAAATTATATACCCTAGAAGTATCATAGTTAGAAGTATTTGCAAATTCTTCAATTAAATAAAACAGTGCTGCAATAACAAATCTTTTACTTTGCATTTAAATGTAGCTTCTGAGGTGGTAAGTTTTATATTATCAGGTAACTTGTTTAATAATGTAATCCCAGAATGGCTTATGCCAAATAATGATGTGTTATGAGTAATTATGCTCAATTTATGCCTATTTCTTGTGTGATAGGTATGCTTTTCACAGTTTTCCCGAAAGTATACGAGATTTTTCCTAACAAAAGTGACAACTTCTAATATAAACAGGCAAGGAACTGTTAACATGTGGAGTGTTCGAAATAAATTGTTGCAGGAATCCCTTTGTTTCTTCCCCATTATTATTCTAATTACTTGTTTTTTAATTTTGAAGATTATATTTTCTTTATCAAAGTTACCTCAAAATGTAATTCCAAATTTTAATTTCACCTACTGTATAAAAAATGTTGGTAAAATTTCCACATGTGATTTGAATTTGGTGTTGACATTAACATGTCCAGATTTTAAATGCGCTAGATTGTCGAGGTTTTGCCTGTGATTGGGGTTTTAGCTTCACAGAACTCGCGGCTTAGGACCCTCCACTTTATTATTTCTTAGGGACCCCAAAGTTTTCAACAGAGCAGTAACTACAAAGTGCCTCTAATGACAGAATAATATAAGTATCGAATCCGGACCACGCAAGGAATTGGGAACTTTTTTTATGGAAGATTCAAAGTATAATGGATGCCAACACACTGGCAAAAACAGGATGCGTAATATCTAAAAGCATTAGCAGGAAAGACAATCTAACCTCAAAAATTTAGTTTTACTATATATTAGTATGTGCTTACCCTTCGTATTACTTTGGCATAATGTGCTGCTCAAGCTTGTAAATATTAGTCTTGAATTATTATAAAAATAATTTTGAATGAGTTGCAGTGTTATATTATTATGATAATTTAAAATGCTAGAAACGTAATGCCGGTTTTGAATTTTGCGCATTTTGACTTTTATTTGTTAGTTACTTGTTTTTACTGCTGGTTATTTGTAGATTGCGCTAATGTAGGTGCTGTGTTTATGAAAGATGGCAACAACGAAGTTATGTAACCTTACTATTCAAAAACATTTTTTGAGGCTCTTTTTTAGCAAAGAATTAAGTTTGTCATGTAAAAATGAAATACGAAATCCTAGGTTATTTTCGACAAAGGGTAATCCTGACATGTCGCAAACCAGGAAAGCCGGAATCTTTACACTAGGTCTGGTAGGTGTTGGTGTGGGAGCATTAATTGGTGCAAGTTATTCTTATCATAAGATATCTCAGTCAAGAGTTGCGGTGTTAAATGAAGCCCAGGAGTGCCCAATAATTAAGGCACTTCCTGACATAAATGTGTCAAGACAAGTAAGTGCAGTAACATAATATGATAGATGTTTTTTCCTGTGCACATATATATGAAGTATTTTTGGTATAGTTTATTTCAGCAGCAACTTATTCTACTTTACATATTTGTTTCAGGTACTTATACCTACAGACCATTCTGGCCTGAAACTAACATTATTTCAGTACCCCACTTGTCCTTTCTGTTGTAAAGTAAGAGCTTTTCTCGACTACCATGGAGTATCATATGATGTGGTGGAAGTGAATCCTGTATTACGACAACAAATAAAATGGTCGGATTACAGGAAAGTTCCTATTGTGCTAGCACAGGTTGATGGAGGTTATCAGGTAAGATGTAGTGTTACTGCAATTGTTGCATTTGTATTTTGATCATGCTGAAGTCGATCCATGCTGATTTTACTTGGAGCATCATGTTCTTTTTGTGCAGATTATGTATGCTTCATTTTAAATTACTTTCTGTCTTTTTGCCACAATCTGCACATTTCACTTTTGTTTCCCACTATAGACACGATGTTGGCACTCCACCTAGCAGGTGAACAAATTATTAGAGCCAATGTGCAAAATTACCATGTTTCTTACTGATTTTATATCTTAAGATAAAAACTAGGGTGTGTGGGTATATTGCTTTACTTGTCACCCATTTTGGTGCACACTTAAGTGTAGTCCAATGTTGAGGGCCCTAAGCCACAAGGCGCAGCTGAGAAATGTTTTATAGTTGGAAAGGAGTGGAACGTTTGCAGCCAAGCCATGAAAGTGGATTGACAAGGCTTGGACCACCTAAAACCATAATAGCTTCATAGTTCAACAATTATTTTAATGTTTTTTCACACAAGGCATGTATAGGATGGAATGGGATGGGCAGAGTGAAGCCCACGACTTAAGTACTTAGGACATTGTAAGTTGCCATTGGAGTGTGTCACCTCAAAATAATTTGAGATCACCTGTAATTTACTGGGAAACATGCAAGTCAGTTGGAGAATTTAATGTTGTGGTGCCATGTTACCATGGTACTTCACTGGTTGATCCATGGTTCAAATCCAGGCCAAATTTGTAAGTTTAATGTTAATTTTCTTACATACTCTCTGAAGTCCTCTAAATTTTGAATGACTTTAATTTCTTGTAAAGGTACAGCACACACATGGATGGAGACAGACAAACAACACTCTCTCTCTTTCTCTCTCACACACACACACACACACACACACACAAAACAATCTTAAGAAGACTTCTTCTAGCCATCCATATTTGAAAATGTTGAAAACATTATGTTGTTCAGATGTGAAAGCTGTCGGCTTGCCAAAGTTTTGACTTCTTGGGAATCGTTGGGATTTTAGCTTCACAGGGCTATGCCCTGTTGTCATTCTGCAGTAGTGGCTTTTGGCCGCAACTGCTACACTTCTACTTATAAAAAATATCCCTCAGCTATGCTTTATGGCTTAGGGCCTTCCACCTTGGGCTACGATTTGCGGCTTAGGGCACTAAATATCTATAACAGACTAGTAAGTAATTACAGAGCCGCCCTAATGACAATAACAAAAGCACCCACATATAGAAGTAATGCCAAGTGGTGTAACTATTGCATAGTAATAATAATTTCTTAGTCTGTCAGACAAAATCTTTTATCAAAGAATGTGTTGCTATGTGAGAGCTTTAAAATTCCTTGCTTCATTCCCAGGGTATCACTTTACCTATTCATCTGCATTAAATTTGTAAATGTGAATTAAAAAGTTATTTGGATGTACAAGAATAATAATTTAAGCTTTTGTAAGAATATTTTGTAGAAGAGTGGAAGAAAAACTTAAGTGAACCCAATACACCAGATTTTTTAAAAATTTGAAAAAACCAATGATTTTATAAAAAAGAAAACTGCAGCTAAAATCATTTATCAAAGTTAAGTGAAGCCAATGCAGCAGTTTTTAAAAATTTGAAACCAGAATAAAATAGAAAATTGCAGCTAAAAACATTTGTCAAATTTGTTTTAAACTATCCATATTTGAAGTAACTTTTTACAGCAAATCTAGTACTCTTTAAAATGTTACAATATTTATTTCACAATACTATGTAAACTTATTTAAAGAATGGATTTCTATGTGTTTTTCATCCTGCAAAAGCTTTTGTAATAATTCTAAGAAATCTTCATTTTAATTAATAATGTCAAAGTTATTGTAAAATTATTTCTAACATTAATTAAAACTAACATCTTGTTTTTTCAGCAACTGAATGATAGCTCAATGATTATTTCGGCATTGACATCATATCTCCATGATAGAGATCAAGGCTTAAGGGAAGTTGTTAAGTGCTATCCTAAAATGACGTTCAATGATGAACTAGGAGAAAGGAAATCAGAAATACTGAATCGCTATTTCCTTATGTTCCAAGGAAACATCCCCAAGGGCAGAACGAAGGAGAACATAGTGTAAGTTTTGTCATTTACCCTTAAGAAACTAATTCAAATTAGGGTTACTTTAGCACAAACTGCAACAGACTTCTTATGAATCTAGAGCTAAGTTTGAGGGCGACTCAATAAGTACTGAGAATTATTTGTTTTTACTGCACACAATAAAGATGCATTGTGGAAACAATTTTCCATGATGTCAATGGTTCAGCAATGATTGGTGGGTAAAGCACACGCTCGCTTGCACGTGCATCTGCAGACAGGGGATGAGTGAGTACATCAGTTCGTCAGCCGCCTACAAAGGAAATGGAGGTGTTATGTGAAGAACAATATGCTACGTTGAAGTTTTGCTTTTGTGTGCAGAAATCTGGCATGGGAGCATACTGAAAAAAATGAAATGGCGTTTTATTTATGGACACTCTTTAACAGCTGTGGTTCTCAGCATCCCATTCTATACTGGGCGTGAAAGGCTGCTTAATGTTGTAGAAGGCATATGTCGCCCTCCGTGGTGTAGTGGTTACCATGCTGACTTCATATACCCAAGGTCGTGGGTACATGAAGGACGATGGATTTTTTCGGGCGTAAAAATCCTAAGCATGGCTTCCTTCGGAAGGGAAGTAAAGCCGTGGGTCCCGTGTCGTAGATTTACGGCATGTAAAAGAACCTCAAGCCTGATAGAGAGGCCTCTGAGGGAGCATACTGAATGTTGTAGAAGGCATATGGTGGTGAAATTCTGCTACAGTCCACAACACTTCAATGGTTAAAGGAATTTAAGGAGGGCCATGTTTCAATAGCAGAACAAGGTGGGCCAGGTGCTCCAGCAATAGTAATAGCAATATACGAAACAATGATCAACACAGCTGGCATCACTGTTCATGAAGACCAATGAATAACAATTGACAGACTTGCAGACATGATACAGATTTCCCATGGCAGTGTTTCTTCAATTCTGCATAATCACATGAGATGCATTTTTACAAGGTGGTTGCCAAGATTATTGACTTCTGAACAGATGATGGTGTGAGTGAAAGTGTGTAGAGAACTGCAATGTCTGGTTGAGATTCTTGGGGATGCATATCTGAATTCCATCATTACAGTAAATGAAACGTGCTTTCACTATTATGACACAGAAGGCAAGGAGGCATCTTCAGTGTGGAAATCATCTGCTTCTCCAATACCAAAGAAAGCAAAGGTGTTTTGCAAAGTGATGGTCATTTTGTTCTTCAACTGCCATGGATTGGTATACACATTAAGTCCTTTCTCACACAGCAGTTAATGGCAAGTGTTACAAGTCCGGATAGGTTGAGTCAGACTGAAAAATTCAATGCCATAGCAAGTACTTTAGACCCAGGATTCATAGTATAGCCAACTATTGTAAGTCGCCATTGGGGTTGTCATCTCAAAATAATTTGAGATCACCTTGTGGTTTACCAGGAAACATGCAAGTCAGTTGAGAAATTCAATGCTATGCCGGCATGTTGCCATGGTAGCTCAGTGGCAGAGCAATCGGCTAGAGATCGGGAGATCCGTGGTTCAAATCCTGGCTATGGCATTAAATTTTTCATTCTGACTCTACCTATCCAACTCCTGTCCTAAACACGGCTTGTGTGAAAAAACAATTATTCCAATGTTACAAGTCTGTTTTGGATGTCCGTGCTAAACACATTCAACGAAAATGACCAGAAGTGCATCCTTCTAGTTGGCATCTGCACCATGACAATGGCTGCCCTCATGTGTGCAACATTGTTACCCAATATTTGGCCTGCAGAAATATGGAATGTATTCTCCATCCTCCATACTCTCCAGACTTGGCTCCCTTTGACTTTTATCTCTTTCTCTGTCTGAAAAAGAAACTAAGTGGGAAGCTTTTAGCTACTTTGAAGGCTGAGGTAGTTATAAAGAAGGTGTCAAAAGGTGGTTTCCAGCAGGGCTGGTAGAAGTATTGGGCAAAGAGCATTCAACTCAATGGAGAATACTTTGAAAAACGCCATACCAATCTGGACCAAGGCTGTGTACTGTATGTGTAGTTAAAAAAAAAAAAAAATATCTCAAACCTTATGAACTGGCCCTCATATAATAAATATTATACTTGTAATTATTCACATTTGTGTTCATTCTGATGCTAAGACTGGTGGAAGCAAAACTGAAAACTAGTCTTTAGTTAGAAGTAATACTGTTAGGTATTTTGTTTTATGAAGGCATAGGAAGGAGAATTGAATTATATCCTCATCATACCCATTCTGTAAATAGTATTCTGAACTTTATTTCATCATTGCTAATAAGACATTTTTTAGTATAATAACTGAAACGAGTCGGAATAGTGACACTTCACTTCAAAGAAATTTTTTCAAAACACATGTTTCAAGAGTGTTTGCCCTCTTCTTCAGTTGTAATGAGAATATTCTCCCAAACTTGGGTGCTGCCGGGTTGTTTACAGGTTTTAGCAACTTAATGTCATTTTCTATTTTGTGATGTGATGTCCAAAAATGGTGTGCTACTGCCAATTTATCTGTTTCTGTTTGATATGTCTGAAATGTTCTTTTAACCTTGTTTCCAATCTTCTTTTTGTTTGACCAATATAACATAATTTGCAGTGCTTGCAGTCAATTCTGTAGATGCCTGATCTCTGGTATGTAGGTATGGGGTCCTTAATGTCTGTTTTCAGTGTATTTTTACTTTCTCTATACAAACTATGTACATAGTCAAATTGAATTAATTAAAGTGGTACTAGTGTATAGAGAAGGTATTGCATTATACCCAAAAATTTGATACCGAGATTTCACTGGAAATATGTTTTGAGACTCCCTGAATCGAAAAAAAGCATTTTTAGAAAAATGTCCATGTGTCTGTCTGTCTGTGCATATGTGTATGTGTCTGTGTGTCAGTGGGGGGCAGCATAGCTCAAAAATGAAAAGACTGTTAAAGTCCAAACTTGGTATTTAAGTTTGGTATCTTCCACGGATGCGACACAAAGATTTTCAAGAAAATCCCCCCCCCATCCCAAACTACCCTTTACATAGAACAAATTTTGAAAATTTTGATTTTCTTAAAGAATGGCTCTAACGATTTTGATTAAAATATTGTATATTAAAGATATTTACCTGACAAATAAAATGTATATTTTGGATTTTCTGGGAATAGCCCTTGAAGACTACTTTGTTCTGGATGAATTTTACGGAATTGTGCATAACTGCAAAACTGTAAGAGGTGGGGAAAAACTTGCTGCATAGAAAATGTAGCTCATGATAAAATACGCAATTTATGTCATTTACATTTTTTTCGTGGAGTTGATCATTTTTAAGATATTCCTGGTTTTTCGTTTTAGCTTTGAAGAACTTAACTCCTGTCCATACAAACAAAGGAACTTCACTTACATAGCAACCAGCTTTTGGCTATCATTTTAACCTATGGAACTCCCTCATTTCACTTCTACTTACAAGGAAGCAAGTAATAAAACTATTTCTACTAATTAGCATGAAGTAAATAGAAGCATATGCTTTTTAGCTACTATTTGTTACAGAGATGTAGAGAAAGTGATGTGAATGGAACACATCAGATTTTTTATGTTGAATTGGTTACTTGAAGCTAAACTTATATTGTATTTCTTGAAATTTTTTTTTGAATTTTCTATGTTTTTGTGTGGACAGAGAGGTATTAAGCATAAGTTCAGGAAATGTATGTCGGCAAATAGCGTTCTTCTTTTGATCTGGATTTTAAGAAACATCTTGATGTCTCTCTCTCTCTCTCTCTCTCTCTTTTTTTTTTTTAAGTTGTGTTAAATGAATCATACCTGCAGTAACCTTGTGATGAGCACATGTTCCAGTTTTATTGATGATTATGGTTATAGTAAGGATAGAGCACATGTTGTTAGCGTTGGATTTATACTTTTGTCAACTTGTAGGCCGTAATTGAAAATTCAATAACTAAGAAGTTTGAGACAAGTAAAGTAGTTCAAGTATATAATAGTTGAAAATGAGTCGGAATAGTGAATGAATTTTTTTTCTTTTTCTTTTCTCTCTCTCTTCTTTTTTTTTTTTTTTTATAAATATTTGAACTACTTCACTTGTCTAAAGCTTCTGAGTTATTTAATTTTTGAAGACATTTTCTATTTTGTACATCTTTATATGTGTTGAAATGATTTTGGGAAATTTGAATTTTTGATCTCTTAGTAAATATCTGCATGTTCTATAACCCAAATAAAGTTAAGAATTGAAACTTTCAGAACTTAAGTTGTGAAATGACTTTTTATATACAGTGACAAATTGCTGATCTATATGTAACCTTTTTTTTTAAAATAATAATATAACATGTTTCACATTTCATTACATCAGCTTGTGTTTACTAATTGTTGATTTATTTCTAAAGATTATTGCCATTATGACTCGAAGAGAATCTTTATTTATGTATGCCAACCAATTTATGCTAGTTCTACAAATAAACTGCATCATAATTTGCACATGATATCAACAATTACAAAAAAAATGGTTTTTTTTCTGTGAAAAAGTGCCTTTTAAAATGTACATTTGATATGTTCAAGCATTTCTTTGAAAAACATTTCCATTTAACTGTAGCAGAAAATTGCAGGAATTTGGAAACATGCTGTATGATTCCAAACCAAGGAAATTCAGTTCCATGGTTTATATAGAAACAATGGTACCTCAATGGAAGATTATCAGAACAAAAAAACTTGAAGTCTATGTTTTGATTCTTTGGCATTTTTTTAATTTGGTTCAAATTTTCATCCTATAACAGAGGCATTAATTTCTCACTACTTCTTATGCCACAGTTTTTTCATCAGATGATTCTCACAAATCTGTAAATTAATGAGCATTGATCATTTTCTCTTGCACACGAGATTACACCTTGTTTAAATTTCTAATTTTTTAATTTTAGGGAAGAAAGGAAATGGAGAAAGTGGGCAGATGATGTTTTGGTTCATGTATTATCTCCCAACGTTTACAGAACTCAAGAGGAAGCTCTTCAGGCTTTCAGTTGGTTTTCAGAGGTAAGTTGAATAAATACTTTTATCTGGTCACATAATCTGAAAACTTTGTTTTATTTTTATGTTAATTTTTAGAAATTAGAGCTTCACCATTAAATTTAAGGGATTTTCTGAAAACTTTGATGTGTGTTTGTACATGGCATCCATTTCTAAAGTTCTCAGTAAAAATTATTACATGTGAACATTTAGTAAATTGAAAATACATGTAGAGAAAAACCTCATTAATTTGAACTTGTTTAACCTAAAATAAATGAATCAAATAATTTAGCACTCCCCACTTTGAAATACATTTTTGCATTATTTAGGGTTTGGTTATTTTGAAATGTGATACTTTGCATTTTGAATGTATATAACACTCTCACTTTTAAAAGCAGATCTAGTTTATTTGAAGTAACTTTGGTACTTTCCTTCATTTCAAATCTGCCAATAAATTTGTTACACTCCTGGAAATTTGCATAAGCTTTACATGCATCAGTTTGTTAGGTTGCTCATTCTTGTTATCTGCTTTCACAATTAAAATTAAAATTTATTTGTTTGTTAACGACAGTCAGTGACCAGGGACATATCAGCACTGGAAATCTAATGTTCATGCTAATGTGAACAAACTGTAATGCCACAAGAAAAGTATAACTTCAATAAAAATAAAATTACTAAAATTACTGTCACAATAAATATTCTGCAACCACTTTATAGGTATTTTTGGTATATTAACCATACAGGCATGCACGCTAATTAGAAAATCTGTACCTATGTATGGTTTTCAAAACTAAAATTAATGTGCAGATGAAATCACACTTTAAAATGTGTCCAGGTAAAATTATTATCTTTAGTCTGTTTCCACGATTCCAACTCAGTAATTTTTAATTAACAGAAAAGAACATAACCGAAACAGCATATTGAAGTGAGAAAATGTGTATTATAATTTTACTTTGCTCATTATGTAGTTAATTGTGTATATTGCAGGTTGGAGATTGGGAGAAACATTTCTCAGCATGGGAGAGATATCTGGTAGTGTATGTAGGAGCCTATGCAATGTGGATAATTGGAAAGAGGTTGAAGAAAAGGTATGGGCATTAAAATATACAATATTTTTGCATTCACATGTTACTGAAATGTAGGAATCTAAAATATATGTTTTATTAATTTGTTGAGTTGGTTTTTTAACTTTAAATTCCTGCAAACATCAATCAATCTAAAATATGTAACAATAAAATAGTATATAATTATTATCACAAAATGTAAATGCTGATCATTCCTATTATATTCCTTTTTTGTAATGAGTGAGTGAGGAGTATTAAGGTGGTTGTCATCATCATCATCATGCTTCTCCTCCTTGATGCAGGGGTGAAATAATTATACATAACTCTAAAGTACAATGATGTCAACATGCTTCTTGTAGACACATCATATATTAATCAACATTTTATAGCATTTAACTCCATAATTTTATTCAGTTTATGTTGATAGTTTTGTTTCCTGAATACAAAAGTAAGTAATCCTTTTCCCAAGTTTTATTAAATTGATATTATTGTTCTACACCACACCAATCCTCACAGTATATAGTTTTATCATTTGTGTTGACAAGTGAAAATCGAGGACAGGTATATGGAAAGGGCAATGGAAGGGGGACTTGTTATGGTCCCTCAGAGCTCAAGCTCTCCATGTCTGGCCTGTTCTGTTTCAGTTATGTGAATGTAACAAATCAGCCATTTTTTTTAAAGGCATGAAATATGTTATGAGAAACTTATGAACACCACTAAGTGGCAATTTAGCTTTCCTCTATGTTTGGTCAGATAGGGATTGTGGCACATAACTCAGGATCCAATCTTTTCAAACCATCTGAAGAATTTTCTAATTGTATATAAATTCTACTAGATCTAGTTTTCTAAATAAAGTCCCAGTTGGAAAGATAGAATCACATGAAAAATTTAATGCCATAGTTGAGATTTGAACTGCAGATCTCCTGGTTTCCCTCCAGTTGCTCTTAGCAACTGAGTTACCATAACAACATGTCCCAAGCTTTCACTGTTCTTATTATGATGTTGTATATCTAAATCTTACTTCTCTATGCTTAAATGTTTTGTATATAACGAATGAGTCAAAAAAGTATGAACTGGCTGTGCAGTGTTTTGCCTGTCCACATCCTCTGCGCTCATTGCCATCTACCACTATCATAGAAAGGTGTGGATGAAACCATACAGCATATTTAAACTACTTTTAAAGACTTTACTTACCAACGTTATGAAAGGAGATACCAAAACTGGCCACCGTCGTCCATACAGTTTTGGCACCTCTGTAGGAAACTGTCCATAAGTCGCCATATTCACCTTTCACCTTGAGAAATGCTGGCAATTTCCTGGCGGATATTTTGTTTTAATTCTTCCAGGGTTGTGGGTTTGTCTTGTACGTTTGTTTTAATTTACCTCAGAGATAGAAATTGTAGGGGGTGGGGTGCGGTGGCCGAAGGGGCTATAAATCTCTAATAATAATTCTGTCCTGATTATTATGTTTTTTTGTTTTTTTTAATAAGAATTCTCATCAATATAATGCATATTATACAGTAGACAAAAGGGTTTACTAAAAATGAAAAAAAATATTCAGCTATGTCATTTGGTACTCATTTTATTACTAATAATTTAAAACTCTGCATTCTCCCCTAAAATTGCTTGGCACTTTTCAGACAGTATTTTGCAATTCGGTCTGGCACTAAAAGGGTTAAATTCCCAAGCTTTTATTGTACTTAAGTATGATGCTGTTGTATATTTTTTATCTGCTTAATGTTGTATAATTATAGTATTTGAAATGTGGTATTTATTAAAACCATATTGTATTCTCTCTTTAAGGCATAACCTGAAAGAAGATGTAAGAGCATCCTTATATGATGAATGCAACTTCTGGATGAAATCAATAAAGAAGAAAGGAAAACCCTACATGGGTGGAGACAATCCTGATTTATCAGATCTTGCAGTATATGGTATCCTAAATAGTATTGAGGGTTGTTTAGCATTTCAAGATCTCTTAAAGCACACATCAATAGGTACATGGTATAATAGTATGAAGCAGTGTGTAAAAAGCCATGCAGGAACTGTAATTATGAATGGTTAAGTCCATCCATTAATGTAAGTAGTATAATGAAACCACTGGAAACCATTGTAAAATACTCTAGTATCTTTTTTGTTAAATTTGTGCATAGTGAAAATATGATACTAGTCCCTCCCCTATTGCTTATTTGGATTTTATTTGTGAAGTGTTTATATCACAACTGTTGAAAAAAGATAATGGTTATGCATTTTATTAAAAGAAAAAGTTAGTTTCACTAAAAACATAATTTAAAGCAATCAGGAAAAATGTGACAGTATCACAATTTATTTATTGAATAAAAAAAAAATATTGTGGAAATGCAATACATAACAAAATTGCTTCTTCAGTATGTTGTCAAATAATTTATTGGTCTGTTTTAAGTGGATGGCTTAGTCCAATAATGTTGTAACCACTCCTATGTGCAAACATAAAGTGACAATGTAAAATTTCTTTGTTTAATTTTGAGATGAAGGCCTAAGCAGCAGCTGTAAATATGGAAATTTCTTGCACAATAGCTTCTTTACTTCTTGAATCGGACGTAAAAGGTACAATTGCACAACCAGAAATCTTTGGGTTTTCTGTGCTGATGCTTCTAGTCATGGCATTGAATTTGTCAGGTCTGATTTAAGTTTTCAATGACTAGTGTGTGTAAGTTGCCCTTAATGGTTAGTGTTTATAATGCTGGCTGTTAATACTCAAGATTATGGGTTCAAACCCACAGAGTGTAATGGATTTTTGGACATAAAACTCTGTAGCACGACTTCCTTCAGAAAAGAAAAGTAAAGCTGTTAGTCCTGTGTGATGTTTATGGGCTTGTAAAAGAACCCCATTCTGTGAAAGAAAAATTCCCTGGGCTAAATCCTATCAGTGTTTTTTTTAAGTCGCCCTCCGTGATGTAATGGTTACCATGCTAACTTCATATACCCAAGGTCGTGGGTTCAAACCTGGTGGAGAATGATGGATTTTTTTGGCCGTAAAAATCCTTAGCATGGCTTCCTTTGGAAGTGAAATAAAGCCGTTGGTCCTGTGTCAAATATTTACAGCACACAAAAGAACCTAAAGTCTGATAAAAGAAGTCTCTGAGTAAAATTAAGCAGTCTTACACGCCCAGTATAGAATGGGACGTTGAGAATCATAGCAGTTAAAGAGCATCCATAAATAAAACTCCATTTGTGTATCATTGTGTACAGTCAAATGGCGGAATTTCCACATCCCCCATTGGTCTTGGCTCATGGCGGCATCTATGAGTCCCAAAAGAAATATTGTCTTCTGCTGGCACATAAAAATTCATAAGGTCTCCACTAAATTTTTTATGTAGATCTTTTCTCATGTGTTCAATTCTGTTATGTTGTTTATAGATTTTAAAACATCAGATTTATTCCTATTATGATTTTTCTTCCAAAAATGCAAAGGGGATTGGAAATTCTACCATTTGATCATTGTCAATGATTCCTTCAAGGAGAGCAAAACAAATGTCCTAAACTTAAAGTTTGTGAAGCATAAAAGTGCATAAGTCAAATCAAAGTTAATAAATTAATTATATTGCTTCACAGTGTGAAAAATTCCAAAAATATATATGTAATTTTGTCTATGGATCCATCTTTGGATAATGAGTTGTTCCCTCATTCCCATGTGTGCAAAGTGGGGAACTCGGAACGAAAAATTCCATTGATCAAGAAATTGTTATAGGAGGTCAAGGCTGAAAATTGGGCTTTTGTGCCATAGTAGATAGACAGTGTGTGTAAGTAAATTTATTATAAAATAGCTTCTTTACTTGCTTTCTTCAATACAGCTCATCTTATCTAGCTTCAATTTATTTTTAATTGAGGGAAGATATGGCTACCAAAAGTTCACATATCTGAGGGGGGAAACATTGGTGGCTCTATATAAGCGGTCCTGTTCAACCCACATGATATACAGCTATGCAAATTTCACCTTAACAAATTTGGAGTGGATGGTAGTTTAGTTGCAAAGTCACCAAACATGATTGAAATTGAAGTTCCTCTGGACATGGCCTCTTTTTTTTATTTTCTCTACACGTACTACGTACATAGTATATAGATACCCAAAAATTCAATACCGAGATTTCACTGGAAATATATGTTTTAAGGTCCCCTATAACCAAAAGACATTTTCAGAAAAAGGTGTGGGTGTATGAGATATATATCCTGTCGCCACAAACTACCCTTTACATGGAACTTTTTTCAAAATTTTTTATTTTCATAAAAATGGCTCTAATGATTTTGATTAAAATATTGTATATTAAAGATAAATATCTTTACCTGTCAAATAAAATGTATATCTTAAATTTTCTGGGAATAACCTCTAAAGACTACTTTATTCTGGATTAATTTTACAGAATTTGTATAATTGCTTAACTGCAAGAGATGAACAAAAATTTTACCACACAAAAAATGTAGAGCACCTTAAAACACACAATTTATGTTATATACGTTTTTTCGTGGAGTTGATCATTTTTCAGATATTCCTTGTTTTTGGTTTCACCTTTAAAAAACATATTTTTCTCATATAGGAATTTGTCAACTCCTATCCATGTAAACAAAGGAACTTCAATGACATAGCAACCAACTTTTAACTATCACTTTAACCTATTGTACTCCCTTATTTCGCTTCTACTTACATGGAAGCAAGTGATAAGATTATTTCTGCTAATTTTTTCTCGATTAGCATGAAGTAAATAGAGGCATAAGCATTTAAGAATAATTTGTTGCAGAGATGTTGAGAAAGTCATGTGAATGGAACACATCAGATTTTTTTTAATCTCCCTTGAGCAATGATGAATTACTCAGGTTTTTAATTTTTTCAAAGGATGAACAAGAGTTTTGGCTGTATTGAACTTACTAAGCAGTCGAAGATCTCGAGTAAGGAATTAAAACATAAGGAAAAATACTGAAGCACAGTGAAGTTAAATAATGCTGAATTTGAAATTATGAAGTTGGAATTGTAACATAGTTAAAATTACCTTTAGTGATGTTTCCTATGTTACAATTCCAACTCAGTAATTTTTAAATCAAATGTACATCACAGTTACTAATTACATTAATGTGGCATTTATTTAACAAGAATGCTATTGCACATAAATTCTTGGTCACTCCTGTGATTCTGCAACTTTTCTCTGCAAGTCCACATCCATGAATATTCTCTAGCAATAATACATGATTTTGAATCCATCTCTTGTCTAGATTATGAGTATTTACTGAAATGGGTTCCTCATTTGAATCTTCTTTAAACTCATACTCACCAGTCATGTACCAGCTATAATTGAAGGTAGTTTCTTGCTAATATATATTAATTACATTTGCTTCTGAGTGTGCACTGCTTTTGAAATTAAACCCATTGTTTAAAAATGCATACAAAACTTTTCAGAATAATTTTATTGACTGGAAATGTACAACAATATCTTTCTTTAGGAAATACACATCAGTTTTAGTGAAAACCCATTTTGAAATGTAAAATAAAAATATCGCCTCTGCCGGTAATTGCATCAGCTTCATCCAAATTTAGATGGTTGAGCTTCCTTGCTACCTATTATGCTCACCGCAACTCGCTTTCAAGCTCAATAACATAATCATCATAAGAATAGATTTGTTAGGTTCATTCTTAAGGGAAAAGAGGTGAACTGCATGGTAGTAGACCTACAGTAGTTGATCTACAGCTGATGATGAGGTCCATGGATTCTCAAAACATGTGATACTGCTATTTTAATAAGTGAAGTTGTGTAATGTTAGTTCATGATTTTATACAGACAGTTAGATGAAATTTATTTTATCCCTTTTTTTTCTATATAAGTTTCAAAATAAGATATTTTATTTTGAGTGAAACTTATAATTAGAATTATTATGCCATTATTTTCACTTCTACCATTGCTCAAAGCCAAAACAGGCACAGGTTTATTATCCAGAATTTTTCTTTATTAAAAAAAAAAAAAAAAATGTGTTTTATGAAAGAGCTAGATACTGATAAGCACATAAAAATTTGGAAAAACGTATTTTTATTTTAGTATAAAAATATAAGTCATTCATTTATGTCTTCTAGCATGTAACCAAAAATGTTTTTAAGCAATAAATTTGGATTGCTGCACATATGTCGATGTATAGAGCACTAAGTGAAACACATTTAAAGAAGCAGAGGGTGGTGTTTAATTTGAGAACCACTAATCTAGTATGTATGAAACTAATCATGTGATAGCTGTCAGTATTTTAGAAATATCGTACTGTTTATGACTTTGTGCACTTAAGCATTTCCAGGGAAACATCAGTGAAAATCTTGTACATTTATAGAAAGTTATGATCACAGAAGATGCTCCAGATTGTTTTCAAAGTTATAATTACAACCTCTTTATATTGCCATTTTTTGAAACAGATAGAATAAACTACTAGTACGGTAAAATAGATATTGCTATGAAGTATTTTAATCTTGTTATCTAGTCACCATTATTTTTTTTTTTTGTATAGCCCCCTTTAACATCAATGGTCATATCGGGGGCTTTCACTTGTGAAACTATAGGTTCAGAACATTAGGTTAAACTTTATATTACTAAACACACACACATTCACTCTCACATTCATAATTCCAGACACTGTGGGGGATTTTAAGAATTTTTTAGCAGGAGTGCACCTTATTTGCATAAATCCTTCAATATTTTATTTACTGCAAAAGTTTTAAGTGCTCTGAGTTAAAAAAGACAACAAGTATTTAGTATTTTAATAAACGGATGCTTCAGAAAATTTGTACTTTGAACAAAATATAATTTGTTCTAGGTTTATATGACTTTTATTGTATGTGAACAATGGAAGTGTGAATTTCTTTGAAATAAAGAGTGTGGGTAGATAAATTGCGCATCTTGGGGCCAGTTTCAACTACTGAATATTACATTTTAACACAACATTAACTAGGAAGTTAATACAAGTTCTGTTTCATCACATAAAGTTAATTGTAACATAACTTGTGTTAAGATATTTAACAAATCTTAGAATTTAAAAAATTGCTGCTGCAAACCAAACTATGTAGATTTGCTGTAGTTGTATATTTTTGATATTGAATTGAAGCCAGCCATGCATTTTAATTGAAACCTGCATTAGAAAATGTTAAAAAGGAGTCATTTTTAAAGTGATGTAAATTATCTAAAGATGTCACAAGCAAGGCTGCAGAGGAAATACAAGAGGTTAGAATAATATCAACAGAAACATGCCTTTATATTTTTTGAATATGTTTTACCTAACCTTTTTTAAAATATAAACTTGAACGTGTTTCTCAATCATTTGATTGCACCATCAGCCTCCTTTTTGTTGCTTACTTACTGTTTATTTGCATCATTAAGTTTACTGCTTCTAGGTGATGAATAATTGTTTGTGGATTGTTTGTTAGTACTGCTATCTATGATTATGATTTCATCCTCCATGGTCTAGGGGTAACATGCTAGCCTCTGTTTCCCAAAGTCATAGATTCAAACAAACAGAGGGCAATGGATTTTTTTGTGTATAATAATCCTTGTCATGGCTTCCTTTGTTGGTCCTATGTCTTACATTTACCGCATATAAAAGAACATCGAACCTGATTGAAAGACCTCAGAATAAAATTAAAAGATCTTCATGTCAAGCATAGAATGGGATGCCAAGACCTGCAGCAGTCGAAGAGTGTCTAAAATTTCATTTTTTATTGTGGTTATCTATTGGAAATAAAAAACTTTATCGACAGATTAATTGAAAGTATTCCAAAATTTATTATTGAACTTAATTCTTGAAAGTAAATATTTTCTCCTTAACCATTAAATCTCTTGCCCTTTTAAATGTTCTAACAATTTAACTACAGGTTTATTTCATTGTTAAATGAACAAAAATGATCTGCTACAGCTGATTTATCAATTGGTTTGTATTAAATATTATTATTATTTTTTTTTTTTTTTTTAGAAAATCTTAAAAGGTGTATCAGATTTAAATTCCCAGCTGTCCCTGGATTTTTATAATGTAATACATTATGCTCCCAGCTAACAACTCATGTGAAAACAAATATAAGAGGTGCTAACAAATGATTTTTAACTACTAACATCTAACATATACCTTCTTGTGGATGGTCTGTGCTCCCAAGTTACACTCCAGTCCTTTCCAATATTCTATCCTACAGAGCTACGCATCATCACCAAGCAGCTTTCATATTGCCACATTATACAATTCATGGGGGTGTCTCACATCCAGCTTAGCCATTTGTATGACATTGTTGTCCAGAAATCTGACAACACTTAGAGATTCCATTATTTCACCATAGAGTTTAAGGTGTGAATAAGTACCCAGAATGTTCCAGCATAGTGAACCCCTCAGTTTTTTAATTGGCTGGTATGTAGACGAGCAATGTCACAAAGTAGCAAACCATTCTTAACTCATTTTACATTCATTTTCATTGTTAATGGGTGTTTTCAATAGGTATCAATTCACTATCAGGATGACATTTTCTTTCACAGGTCCAGTGAACTAGAACTTTTGGTATAGGATTGCCTTTATATTGCCACTACTTTGGCTGCTGTTTTATTTGGAATGCATAATGGTAAAAACAGAGTCATCAATCACACAAATAACCCATCAAAACAGTATTCCACAGTGCTAAAAACTACCAAATGATTGTGGAAAGTTTGACAATTGCTGGCTGTCATGGATGATTTTTTTTTTTTTTTCGCAGTAAGCTTAGAAACATGTGAAATGTAAATGTCCTGTTATTTATGGATGCTCTTTAACTGCTGTGGTTCTAAGCATCTCATTCTAAATTGGGCGTGAAAGACCGCTTAATTTTGCTCAGAGTCCTCTCAATCAGGCTTGAGGTTCTTTTATGTGCTGTAAATCTACTTCACGGGACCAACGGCTTTACTTCCCTTCCGAAGGAAGCCATGCTAAGGATTTTTATGCCTGAAAAAATCCATTGTCCTCTGCCAGGTTTGAATCCGCGACCTTGGGTATATGAAGTCGGCATGGTAAGAGAAACATGTGCATTGTTCATGTTAGTCTCAGAGGTAGATAGACAATCACTACTTTTCTTCCAGCAATCCCATTCCCAGGTTCAAATCCATTCATAAATTTGAACACTGTTACTACATACTATGCATAAGGGGAATAGTAATAATCATACTCCTTGATCTAAAAAAGGTGCAAAGGTCTAATATAGACATAACTTGCTGCAAACTAAGTACTGTTTAAGTAAGATTCAATGGCCCAGAGAAATTTGCTATCCACACATTGAGCAACAGTTGTAAAATCTCTTTATTTTTTGAGCACTTAGATACACTGCAATTTAAAGTATAAATAGATATGCTTTCACATGTTAATCCATTCTGTACAGTAAAATAGTCGCCCTCCGTGGTGTAATGGTTACCATGCTGACTTCATATACCCAAGGTCGCGGGTTCAAACCCGGCGGAGGACGATGGATTTTTTCGGGTGTAAAAATCCTTAGCATGGCTTCCTTCGGAAGGGAAGTAAAGCCGTGGGTCCCGTGTCGTAGATTTACGGCACGTAAAAGAACCTCAAGCCTGATAAGAGAGGCCTCTGAGCAAAATTAAGCGGTCTTCCACACCCAATTTAGAATGGGACGCTGAGAACCACAGTAGTTAAAGAGCGTCCATAAATAACATGCCATTTCCATTTCCATTCTGTACAATAACAGATCTTTCTGCCATCAACGTTTGCAACAATTTTACTGCTTGGTACCAGCATGTTGCAGAATAAAGGGTAATGAAACAGCTGACTTTCTAGCCAAGAAAGGTAGTAAAATTACATCAAATTCATCTGATCCAGTAAGTTGTCATTCTATCAAAAGAATCATTATACCAACAGATAATAAGAAAATTAAAGAAGATAATGTATTACAAACAAATTGAAAACCATGGGAAAATTTATGTAATAACACGACCAGAATCACTACACTACCAAGAAAATCCGCTGTAGCAACTTTTAGGCTCCTAACAGGCCATGACTGTCTCAATAAACATTTATTCAGGATTGGTATAGTGAGATCTCCTCCGTGTCCTTTGTGTATACTTAAAGAAGATATGGATCGGAACCATCTACTGCACTGCCCAACCTTTAGTCAACATGATAACATAACATCAAAATACTGGAATGCAAGAGAGCGAATGGCTTCACTGCCAACGGCTCAACTTTAGATACCAACCAACCAACATTATTGCTTGGACTGACTATATCATCTGTTTTGATTTTCTAAGTATCCAAGACATGTTCCCGGCCCAAAAAAGCTGTCGCTACATATTAGATTTGCCAAAAGAAAATTCCAAGTCTCCCAGAAGCCACCAAATTTCTGTCAACCACATGAGTGGTAGAACAAAAAAAAATGTCTGATTTGTACAAAGTGGATCATGCAAGGTTTTTGCAATTATTTTGAAAGGATAATTGTGTATCTTGTGATGATACTTTTACTATCAATCAACAGAATCTGAAGATAGTGAGAAAGAGTAAAATGGGAGAGCCTTACATTCTAGCTTCACCAGATGTGACCGACTCTTTGCCAGCATAATAGCCTACAAATTTGCCAGGACTGGAAGTGAGATGTGATACATAATATTTCATCTCAAGCACAGTGCTTATATATAGGTGAAATAAATACTTGACAGATGAATTTTTTCCTTAAAAATTGTATTACAAAGCAGAAATTTTCCAATAAAAATGATACATCAATGGGTTAAGAGCATGGAATAATATTATTATTGATGTATAATAAGAAAGTATAGCCTCTCAGATGAAGTAGGATCACAAACATGTTTGAATAGTGAAAGCCTTGTTTATCACAAAATGCAGCTACTGTTAAAGTGCAAATGGTGTAAGCATAAAAACTGGTGCTTAAGTGAAACAAAAGAAACACACTCATTCTGAACACTGTTCAGAAAGGTTCTAATTTTGATTGTAATCATTTTCTGCTGTTTAAATTTATCAGTAGTATACAATGAAAGCTGTTTGGAAAAAAAATTGCTGTTCTGTTTCAAAAAATTACCTGTAATTGTTGCATTTTGACTCATAAAAACTGTTAATAAAGAATAAGATACGCATAAATTTATGTAAATCATTAGAAATGTGGAGATATATAAGAGGAGTTGTGGATCTTATAGCATCGCAATAATTTAACTTTTAGCATTTTTTAATATCAATATATTTATTTCTTCATATGCATGATAACAGTCACATACAAAAATTGTTCTCCTCCAAATAGTTGCTTAAGATTAGAATCATAATATATACCTAATGCTCTGTGTTTCTGTATACTATGCACACATGTTTTATTGGGAATTTGACTCCCAAGTCTTCATTTTGTAGGTTTCATGCAATTTTGGAAGCAGAGCAAAGTATTGAGATATGAAGTGCACTATACACTCTGATATCTAGTTGCTTCAATGTTAAGGTTTCATTCTGTCTGTAGGTCCATGCATGTGCACTGTGTTTTATTTAATAATTCAAGTGGTTTGTCGTAAATTAGACAACCTATTTATCATAACTACTAAAGGTCTAAAAGAAAGAAACTTTCTATGGTTGACAATACTGCAGAAATTCAGGTAGTGGGCTGTCTCTTTTTTCCCATGGTCATTGCTTACCCGTAAAATTAGAACCCAAGAAAAGGTGCAGGCTTAGTATGCATCCCTCCTTACACAATATATCTCCTCAATTTCTCTTGTTCTGTAATAATTTTCAACCACATCTTTCTTATCTTCCCTACATATTTGTAAAAATGTTTCCAAAAACTTTATTTCCAAAAAAACATTAAAACCAATATTTCTACCTGTACTTTATTCCACTTTTTGTTCCATATCTTCTCTCTCCATACTTTGCTTTTTAAATATTCTATCTGTACTGACACATAGCGGCAGCTTTCTTTATCAACTTTTAAACCTCTTAAGATCATAGTTCCTGTTCTTGCCCATGCTAGACCTTCCCCTTTCCGTTTTGTTGCATACAGCAATGCATTTCTTAAAACTCCTAAAGTAAACCAGCTCTTATCCCTAAAGCTCCCATTAGAGCCGGTCAAGTTAGCTTTAAATGCCGCTTGTTTCTCGCTACCACTAAAAGTGCTCTCGCAGCCAGTAGACAGGGCTGAACACACAACTGGCAGGGGAGAGCTTGACTAATGAGCGTATGAGATTCTCAATTACAAGACTGTGATGTAATGCGTGGAAACTCGCATAATCAGTTCTTTAAGTTATATATACTTCATCTGTTTAAATGATTTAAGGGTTAAATAGCCTAAGGATGATATTTAAATAACCCACATTAGGGAAAGGGCTTAAAATGAAAAGTGGTATCACAGAATCTGCAGATTGCTGCTTCAAACCATTTACTGTGAACACCTTTGGAATTTGTTTACTGTTAAATGATAGGTCATCTTGTGTTATCACTAGAGTCTGTATTTTTAGCTTTTTATAAATGCAGTTTTAGCCTTTTTATCTTCTAGCTTCTTTAGATTTTTAAACAATTATCCTAGTTCTTTTTTAGGCTTTTAGACAATGTTCTTAGCCTTTTCTTAGGGTTTCAAACATTTTTCCTACCTATTTAAGGAAGTCAACAACAAATGCACCTAAAGCATTACTTTTTAGTGGTTCAACTTCTTTCTTTCTATTCATCATTTATCAACTTTTGCCAGTGGTTGGTAGATGTAGAGGTGAAGTACAACAATGAATCATACTCCATGCTCACAGTTTTTACTGACATACTAGATTTAATTATATAAATAAAATAAATTATATAAATTATCATATATATATATATATATATATATATATATATATATATATATATATATATATATATATATATAATGAACATACTTAAAACAGCATCTCGATTACCTATATACATATAGTTATATTTTTATTTTCTGTAATCACAATATTAATTGTTCACATATCACAGCAGTATTATTCTGGATTATTGTTTACTGGCATGGTAGCTGACGATAATTTAGACAAAAACCCCGATTTTCATTATCAAATGTATTTCCTGGCTGAATTTCATTTTCGTTGGTCACCACTGTCAGTACAAAAGGTTTCGAAGATGCTGAAACAAGGAAGAGAGAAACCAAATTAACAGCTGCTCAAAATACAGCTGATATGGGACAGAATGCAGAAAATGTATGCACACAAAGTTTGATTAAAAGTATGTTCAAAATGAAGTAATTTAAAAACTAGGGTCAGGTCTCAGAGAAGCTAAACTATGGTATGACATGTGAAATTTGGAGTCTAATAGAAAAAAGCAGACTACTCATAACTCATACCATATCGACATTCCACTTCATAATTTTTTGGAATTTGGCTATTTTTAACCTCTTTGTGTCTCCAAATTATCATAATCTTTTTTATTTTCTCTACCACATATAATGTGCATATGAGGTAGAGAAGATATTACATTATACCCAAAAATTTGATACCAAGATTTCATTGAGAATGTATGTTTTAGGACCTCTGAATCCAAAAATAAAGCACATTTAGAAGATGGTGTGTGCATGAATGTGTGCATAGCTTAACTCAAAAACAAAACAATCATTTAATATCAAACTTGGTATTTATGTTCAATAGCTTCCAAGGGTATGGTACAAAGATTTGCATGAAAAGCTATTATTTAAATGACAAATTTTTCAGAATATTTTATTTTTTAAAAAATGATAATGATTCTCATAAAAATATCATACATTAAAGATATATACATCACAAATTAAATGATCTGTTAATAGAATGCACAATGGCTGCGGCAACCATTCAAACTAATACTCAAATCTTCGAAAAATATGGGTACCAATTTTTGCTTTGCTGTTCAAGATATCAATGGTGTTATGTTTGGAATATTTGTAAAGATATGACATACAGTAATCTTCTATCCATTTAATAATAATGATGATAAAAATAAAGTGTAGTAATTTCATAATCGGAATGTTATTTTCAAGTTTACATATGTATACTAAATAAGGTTCTGTGACACCTGTAAAAGGCAAAAATCCCTCCAGAAATTTTATGGGCATACTTTTTTTATATGAAGAATACAAAAAATGTATCAGTTGTCAATCGCATTACATTACTTTATTATTTTCAGAAATATTCAGAATGTTTCATTAATTGTGAAATGAAAATTTCAAAAGTTCTGTAGTTATATTTATAAGTATCTTAGTTTTTTTATTTATTTAAGGGAACTTCTCCAGAGCAAGAAAACAAGTCTGTTTTATTCACACAATTCAGCTCAGGATGAGATTTCTTCCTTAAGGATGTAGCAAATTCTTGGAGTTTTAACTTTATTTATAACAAATAAGCTCTTCAACATGTGAAGGAAGTTAGCTTTGCTCCACCTTATTCATACTACCCAAAGTGTAGCGTAAAAGAAGAAATGTGATTGCAGATTTTTTGGAAAATTAGAGTCTGACTGAAAAATTCAATGCTACATCCAAGATTTGAACAGCAGATCTCTTAGTCATCATTCATTGTTCTTATCACTTGAGCTACATGGCAAAATGCCAACATAATATTAAATTCCCTATTTGGCCCACATTTTTCCTGGCAAATCACAAAGAGATCACTTATTATTTTGAGATGACATAGCCCAATGGTGATTTACAATGTCATAAGTACTTAAAATGCCGGCTTCATAGCTTAACCAACTATTAGGTCAATCAATGCCACCAGACGAAGATCATGAGATCTGTGGCTGGTATTGAATTATTCACTCTGACTCAACCTTTCCAATTTTTATCCTACACACGGCTTGTGTGGAAAAACAATGAGCCACTAGATTTTCAATGTTCATTCCTTGCCATGCAAATGTTTACAAATTTGAATTAGTTACTTATAGGGTTTAAGTAACCATCTTTAGATTTAGGAGTGGAACTGAAAGGTAGGTTTCCAAGTTCCTGAAAATATGGACATTGAATTTCTTTATTGCTGAAAATTTACTGAAACAAATTTTTTTCCCTATTCTTTTGAAACAGTTTTCACAGATGTAGGGGGGATTTCCAAGATGTGAGGTATTGTGGACAGCAGTTGCCATCTGTTGGATAACACTGAAAACATTGGCATTAGCCTTTCCTGGCAGACGGTAATATGCAGGCAGAGGCTAAGTGTAATGGTGGATAGAGAAAGACAAGAATGTACAATGGTGATACAAATAAATAAGTATTTATTATTACTTTCTCTACACGTACTACGTACATAGAGTATAAAGAGTATATTGTGTTGCACCCAAAAATTCGATACCAAGACCACCCGAATAAAAAAAAGAAAGCATTTTTTGAAAAATTTCCATGTGTGTGCATCAGTGTGTCTGTGGACAGAATAGCTCAAAAACGAAAAGTCAGTTTAGTATCTCTCAAAGATGCGGAACAAAGATTTTCAAGAAAATTGCCCCACGCCTAACTACTCTTTACATGGGAAAATGTTCATAAATTTTGATTTTCACAAAAATGATTCAAACGATTTTGATTAAAATGCTGTATATTAAAAACATTTAGATGACAGATAAAATGCATATTTTGAAATTTCTGGGAATAGCCTCTGAAGGCCTCTTTGTTCTGGATGAATTTTAAGGAATTTTATATTACTGGTAAACCATAAGAGATAGACAGAAACTTACCACACAGAAAATGTAGATCTCATTAAAACACACAATTTATGTCATATGTGATTTTTTTCATGGAATTAACCATTTATAAGATAATCCTTGTTTGTTTCAGATTTAAAATACTTTTCTCACACGGAAATTTGTGAACTCCTGGTCATGCATAGATAAAGATTTCAACCACATAGCAACCAGCCTTTAAAAGATTTGATTATTGTTTTAGCCTAGTGTTTTCCCTTATTTACCTCCTACTTACAAGGAATCAAGTAATTAAGATAATTTCTGCTAATGTTTATCTTAATTATTATGAAGTAGATAGGAGAATAACTTTTTAACAATCTGTTACAGTGATGTAGAGAAAGTCACGTGAATGGAAGAAAGCATTTTTTTTTTTTAATTAATTAAAGTGCTAAATACATACATAGTTAGGACTGACCTTAACCCTAGATAGTTGGCCAAGTCATAAATAACTATTTCACTATATACAAAATGTTATGGTATTGCATAGCTGTTCTTCATCATCATCGTAAATCTGATCTAGGTACCATGTTTTTCAACTGACCATTTCCATTTCCATTTCCTCTTCACCTATCACAAAAACTCCCCTAATTTAGGATCTGCTTCTGATCTTCAAAAATCTTCCTAAATAAAACTTCTTGTTCTCATAACCATTTCTTATTTATTAGAATTTTTCTCTGATCCTTTTTGGCCTTACATCAAGGTATAATATGAATTATCATCTTCTATATTCCTACAGATGGGCAGATTCCTGGGATGACCTACCCCCTCATTCCCCTTAGTTTCTAATCACCCAATCTAAAACAGGCTAACCCTTTTCTTTCATGTCAGAAATAAAGAAGTATTTGTGAATAGCACTTAAATAGTAGTTTGTTCCCCTTCCATTACTCACAGCTATTTGACATCTTGGAAGTCCCCATGTTTTCTGCGGTCATAGGAAACAGGAGGAGTGGCTACTCTCAAAGACAATAACTGGTAAAGTGGAATTGAGCCATTGAAACCCATTTTGTTTGAAATGCAAAATAAAACATAGTTCTGTTTGTTAAAGTTCAGATGAGAGTAAAGTTAGCACTTCCTTGGGCAAGATCGATGTCACCCCTCATGCTTTCACATACACTGCCATTTGTGAAAATTGCAAGACCAAGAAGGAAACTCATGAATACAATGAATTTAATACTACAGATTAGGTACTTGACAAGTAACAAATGATAAATTTTTCAAATCTATATGTGATCTTTGAGCCCTCATATTCAGTATTTGGTGTGGCCTCCATGTGTTGCTCCTATATATCATGGCATTGAATCAAAAAAGATCTGAATAATACCTGAGAGGATTTCTCTCCATGCAGTTTGTATTCTAGTCTACAAATCCATGACACTGGTTACTGGAGACGGCAATGAACCGTTGATGCAAACAAGGTCACACCTGTTGTAGTGCTCCAGCATTGAGCCAACACTGTGAATGAAACTGTCGGTCCATTATGTCATGCAGACAAAATGGCGGTCATCTCGTGCTGTGGTCATCTTCTGTGGTCCAGTAACCACTGTTTGCTGCATACGACCTTCATCTATCCACTGCTTCCACACAAATTACTGTCATAGCAACATGCCCTGTACGAGCCAAAATGTTATGGTATCACAAACCCTCTTCCTGGTGACCGATCATTCTGCCCCGTTCGAACTTGCTCACATGCCTATATGGCTCCTGTTGACATTGATGAGGTATACTGGCACTCTCTTTATAATTTCCACCTTGGTTGACAGCTCTGCACTGACTATACTTGGTGTAACACTGACTTTGTCGGACTGACATGACTGAGCTCTGCTTGGCGTATGTGTACTCCATCTACCTGCAAACCTAATCACTTATTGTTTGCACACTCTTCTACACTTCTACCATGTTTGGAGTTATTTGGGAAATTCTTTCTTGGTGTTGCAATTTTCACAAACGGCAGTATATATATACAAATGGCACAGGTACAAGTTGTTGGCCCAAAAGGAATTAGTAAACTTAAAAGATGCGTCTGCAATGTCTGTAGCCAATCTACTTTTGTGACCAAATCCATCATAGACAACCATCAGTTAAACATTGGAGAAAAGATCCCTGTCAGACTTTTCTTCAAATCTCACTCCTGCACTCCAGTTGATGAAAACTAGTCCAATTTATGCTGAGTAGAATGTGAACCATTCCATTATACCAGTTGCGCCTTCAAGAGTAACCACTCCTCATTGCACTCTGTTCCCTATGACTCCACAAATATGGGGACTTCCATGAGTCATATAGTTGGGAGTAATGGAAGGGGAATAACCACTGTTCACAGTTACTACTGTATTCACATCACTATTATACTTTCTCTATCCACCGTGATGCCTTGTGTCTGCCTGTATATCATACTCTACCAGGAAAAACTATAGTCAACGTTTTAAATGTTACCTGATAAATGGCAACTGCTATCTAAATCCTTCACAGATTATGTTATTTTCACTCATTTTCAGTCTTCCACAAAAATAGTGCTATAACAGTACTGAAAGAACTAAAAGTAGTTAAACTGTGCAGAATAGTGAAAAACTGGGGATCTAATATAATTTATGCAATAAATAGGTAAATTTACTAACAGGGGCATAACAATTTATTGTAGACTGTTACTTGATTTTATGTATCTTTTATGTTATAAAATATTGAATAAAATTAAAAGAAAATGGCCAGCAATAGCTGAGATGATGTAGTTTGATGTTTTTATAGAAGAAACAACCTTAACTTACTTGTAGTTGGAATAAATCCATTTCCACAAAATCTGTCATAATCAAGATCCATCATATTCTGTGCAGGATGTGGAATAACCACATAATCCTCTGTACAGTTACTGCCTCCAACTGCAGCATCTGCTGTTCCTGCAAAACAGAAAAGGTGACCCTCAGATAAACTATTTCCTGCCTCAAGGCATCTGTGGATCAGTTTTGTATTTACTCTTCAGAGTTCAGGTCATTTGAAGGATATATTGCAATAGACTATTATTGTTTAATTTTATTTTTGTTAACTATAGTAAAATATATAGCTGTATTAAGAGTAAAACATAGATTATACTCAAACTTCACTCTTGAAATAAAGTAACTTGCTTCGGACATGCTTCAGTGGCTGTTGAAGTTTGAGTGTAATCTGTTTTTACTCTTAATTGATTAGTGACTTCACTGTGCATTCCCATTAATATTCTAATTAATATAGCTATATGTACATTTTCTTTATACTTCCAAAAATACTGAAATGAAACCTCAGAAATATAGCAAACTAAACACAGAGACTTCATATACAAACTCATAAGGCTACTGCAAGGTTTAACAGTGCAGAGGGCAAAACGGCAGACTTAAGCATACACAGGAGCATTATTGCTTCTTCCTTGACCACTATACTGTCAGGAAGCATTTCCACGCGATTCAGAGATTCATATTAACAATTCTGGGAATAAAACATGAGTGAGGAATATAGTGCACAAGTATTTAGTCTCATATGATAGGGTTTCCAGAAGAGAACCACACCAAGGCCACACTTTCAAGTGTGTATCTTCCATAGAAAAATAAAATAGCAACTGACTTTAGAATTTTACTCTATATTTAATAATGCTATAATAAGTATTTAACTAACATCCGATTAATAATTTTAATTGACTTGACTAATCAATTAAGTATGCTTAATCAATAAATCTTACAACAGTAATTGATCAATTAATTGATTAGGTTAATAGATTACATCCAACATTTCATTTATTTTAATCTACACTTTTATAGTATCCAATTACATCATCTCAAAAGTAGAGTTGATGCTTACAAATTGTATTTGACATTTATATGCACAAAATGGGTACTTTTTTTTTATTGCTCTCATATATTATATTGGAACATACTATTAAGTTTTTATTCAAACTTAAGCTAAAGTAATAAAAAATTACTCTCTGTGCATATAGCATTGAAGTATATTAATTTGCTTCTTTTTTAAAACCATTGTGTTAATTTCCAGTGTTTTTTGTTTTTGTATACTTTCCCTAACACAATGTAAAAACATGTAAACAAACATATCAGTTATAACAAGCAGAAGGCATCTGCATTGTCAGGCCTAAGATCAAAATCAATAATTTCGAAAATGTTTAGAGTAAAAAAAAAACAAACAAAAAACACACACACACATGCACGTGCACACACACGCATGCCCAGAGGTCTTCAAACATATATTTCTGGTGAAATCTCAGTATCAAAAAGTGAAAATGCTTACCCTCTCTATACATTATGTACATAAGAGGCATATAGAAAGTAAAAATACAAACCTAGAAGAGTATTATCCAATCCACCAGTATCTCCAGAGACTGTGAAGGAGTAGGGATCATTTGGATTCTGACTCCACTCAATGCTGCAGTAACCTGGTACCATTTGCACACATACGCCATAGTTAAGATTTGCAAGTTCACGAGTCCAGTATGTATCTGAAAGACAGACATCAAGAACAGTAAACAACTTGTTGGTGTTAATATGGTATGTAAATGAAGTGCTCAAACTATTTTAGAATGCATGTTCATAATTAATTATTTTAATTGGAAAGTTACTGGGCTTTATGTAAATAAGCATGAGTATATTATTTGTGAAAATTTAAAAAAATTCAATGCCATAGCTAGGATTTGAATCACGGATCTCCCAGTCTCTAGTGGGTTGCTTTGCCATTGAGCTACCATGGCAACATGCCAGCATAACATTGAATTTCTCAACTGCTTCCCAGTAAACCACAAGGTGATCTCAAATTATTTTGAGATGACAAACCTCATGGTGACTTACAATATCATAAGTACTTCAAGACCCAGGATTCATAGTATAGCCAACTATTATGGACAATAATTGTGATAATGTAATTTTTTTCTCACAAAACCCATGTGTAGGGCAGAAGTTGGATAGGTATAGTTAGACTGTTTATTGCATTTATATGTTTGTTACTAGTACAGTCGCCACAACAGAAATCTTTACATGGTAATAAAAACAACAAACACTTAACTTTATATGGTTTTATTTTTAACTTCTCCTTACAGTTAGTACTTGGTCATATTTCCCTTAACTTTATCATTTTCATGAGCCTCCTAGGCATGTCTGTTAGATTTTCAAAATGGTTTTTGTCTATTTCCACTCATATCTTCTTCAACACCTCCTGCAGCTTGTTAATATTTTATGGTTGCAGCTCTTCTATTTTATCTTTCATTTGATCCCAAGTATTTTCTATTGGATTTAGGTCATAAGAGTTATCAGGCCAGTCAAGTACAGGTATATTACTGTCTTTTAGGAACTTCTGAACCATCTTTGTTCTATGAGCAGGGACACCATCATGCATAAAGTACTGACACTGATGAATTGGCCAAAATGTCACCAAATGCTGTTGCAACACTTCTAAGTAATTACTTCCCTTCATTGTTATGTTCTTAGGGAGAAAGTACAAGCCACCTCTACCATAATTACCACTAAAAGCACCCCATACCATCACACTTTCTGGATGTTTAACAGTTTTGATGGTAATCTTTGGATCATACCATGACACATTTTTTGGCCTACTCACCTTTTTAGACTTTCCTCTGACCAATTTGAAAGTGCTTTCATCAGAAAATATTAATTTGCTCCAGTCCTCTTATATCCAGTGCTGATATGTTTTGAAGAATTTTTACTCTTTTCTTCATCATAGCTGTAGTTAGAAGAGGCTTTTTGGCAGCACACTGAATTGGTTAACCTAGGTCTTTTTGAAGCTGATGCAACATTGTTGAGCAGGTCTGGATGATTCTTCTTTAACCTGGCTGCTGTAATCCATGGATTTGCCATCACTTCACGTTTTAGAAGGTCATCAGTCTTGGTGAAGTCTTTCTTTTACCACCTAAGCCTGTTTTTTGATTTGGTGTGGTGCCACATGGCAAAGGTGCTGCTCTATTAGGTCATAAATAGCTTGTCTTGAAACCTTTAGATTAGCAGCTACACAAATTACAAAGTACCTACCTCTAACAGAATTAAAGCACGAGTCTTCTCCTCACAAGTGAACTTCTTGCATCCCATTTTGTGTATTAGATGCAGAAATACACACCTTCAAAAATAGCTCTTAGATTTAAAATCAGATGAAAACAACAAACAGCAAAAAAATTGCTGTACTGCAAATACCAGAGGCAGACTAAGACCTGAATTATTAGTGTAAGCAAGTTGCTTCTGTGCACTAGAGAATCACGTGATTTGTAGCTTTGCCAGCCTTTTTTGTATAGTAGTGAGAGAAGAGCACATTGTCTATGTAAAGAATTTCCTTGCATTTAAAATGTAAAGATTTTGATTGCGGCCACTGTAGTCCTGTGACAAGGGGCCATTCTCACATAGAGCTGGGAATTTTTAGTGAAAGTAGATCAAAAATAAAAATATCCTTGTCTTGGCTCTCTCATAGGGCCAAATTTCACAAGAATAAATGTGTGTGAAATTATTTAAAAATTAGAATGTCCACTAATAATATTTAATTCGTGCCATATGTTGCTGCTTAAAAGAAAATATGAAAGGAGAGAACTTAACATGGAGATGCCCATCACCGCAAAAAATTAATCATATTTGCTGCCAATATTTTCTTCGCTAAATGACCTGTTGGGTGTTACCTCCCTTTAGTGTGGTCTTGGGCATAGATATTTCCAGATTCAGTGCAGGCAAAGTTCATCATCAGCACTTGGCATACTACAGACAGCTAATTATTAAGTGAAAGACAGCTCTAAATTTGGGTACTCAAACTTAAAGCTCTGACAAATAGAAACCCTATGAAAGAGAAAGCTGAGACATAGGTGTTTTGTTTTTGATGCATTTTCACAATGAACAATTATAGCTATCTTGCCAGACTTTTAAAATGATAATAAGGGATGCTCCCCCCCCCCCCCCAATTTCAAAGACCAGAGGTGGTACTGTAAATATTAACTTGCAAAAGAAATGTATATTTACATCTATTAAATGTCTTTTTGTACTCTTGTGTTAACATTTCAAAGGAATACTCGGAGTGATTTTGCTCTGAAACATATCCATTAAAATAATATATTCACACTAATTATTATTTCCATAAGAAAGCTGCCTCTAATTTCAATTAGTCACTTATATATGCTGATAAATTATCATATTTCAAACTAATTATTTTGAGATGACATATCCCAATGGCGACTTACAATGTCATAAGTACTAAGTCTCGAGCTTCATATTTAGCCAACTATTATGTTCAATTATTGTTAATTTAATTGTTTTTATCACACAAGCCTTATTTATGTAGGACAGGAGTTGAATAGGTAGAGTCAGACTGAAAAATTCAATGCCATAGCCAGGATTGGAACCAGGGATCTCCCAATCTCTAGCATAGTTGACACTAATTAACTGTAATAGTTGTCTAAACTATAAAACCTGGGGTATAAGTACTTATGACATTGTAAGTTGTCATTGCGGTATATAATTTGAGATTACCTTGCGGTTTAGCAGGAAACATGTGAGTTAGTTGAGAAATGTATTGTCATGCCGGCATGCTGCCATGGTGGCTCAGTGGTAGAGCAACCAGCTAGAGACTGGGAAATCTGTGGTTCAAATCCCAACTGTGGCATTGAATTTTTCAGTCTGACTCTACCTATCCAATTCCTGTCCTACTCCCTAAACACAACTTGTGTAAAAAAAATAATCAAACTAAATTATGTGTTGCTTTTACAAGAAACATTAAGAGTAATGATTGGAAGATCTAACCTCTATTCATAATTAGTGCAACCTTGGCACCGTAATCCATAAATGCTTATAAAGTAGCTAAAATTGGAACAAATTTACTTACCAAGATTCCGTTGTGCTGTTGCATAGTTGAAACTCATAACTTTTCCCACAGTATCAGTGTAGTACATTAGACAACCTGTGGGAGCTGAAAAATATGCCTATTTTAGTTTTCATACATGCATATATATACTATACATGCACCTTTTCTTGGGCACTAGTAGTTTTAAGGGGAATAAGAGATAGGGGGAAGAAAAAAGAGCTCACCAATCTCTCTTTGCACAGTCTTGTGAACTAAAGAAAGTTTTCTTCTCTGAGACTTTATCCATTGTAGTGAATAGAATATCTAGTTTACCTAGAACTAGTTGAATTATCCAACAAAACATAGCACTTCTGCATGTGTGAACTCTAGGATCTACAGATAGAATGAAACCTTAGCATTGAAGCCACTAGATATCATGGCATATAGGGTACTTCATATATCAATGTTGTCACAGTGCTCTTCTTTTGAAATTGTGTGCAACCTACCAAATGAAGACTAGGGAAATAAGCGCCCAAGAAAAGTTGTGTACATACAATATGAAATATTTACTACATATGCAATTGTTGTATTAATTTTACTGTGTTACAGTGAATGTCTTTCTGTGGTGAACAAAAATTATCTAAATTATTTTGTTATTCTAAATTACATTTTACTTTCTCTACACATTCTAGGTAATTCTGTGTTGCGGCTCTAAATATTATTCCGTTTGCTAAGCGGAGTACCAACACCGGAATACTGTATCTGCTTGGTGCGCTTGCTGCCAGCCGATACCAACCTAATATTTTAATACATCGCTACATATGAATGTACGTCGTGATGTCTAGTGGGAACCATTTTTCCATCAGTCTGGAAGTATGTATGTTAGTGAATGTTTGAAAATGGAAGACGTTAAAAAACCAACAGACATTAAATTTTATATATATCTTCATTTTTATTTGGCTTTTGGAAACTATTCCTAGAAAAGGTTATTTTTTATCTACTTCATGTTAATTAAAATAAACTTTTACAGAAATAACTGTTACACTCTTCGTTGTGGCACTAGGCTCGTGGTTCAAATGACTAACGGTGATGGTGAACTATGAGTTTATTTATTATTATTATTATTATTATTATTATTATTATTATTACTACTATTATTATTATTTATTGTTGTCATCAGCATTATCACCAATATTATTATTGTTGTAGTTATCATTATTACTGTTGTGATTATTATCATCACTATTAGTTTAGAATACATTTCAAAATAAATGGTTAATTTGGAACGATACTTTTAATTACATGATAGTTTTAATTATATGATAATTTTAATTACATTGTGGGTACATGTTTACAGGAAGAGAACCAGGTCTAGAATTGTAAGCCTATTCTGTCTGAATTACAAATCTTTCAAGACCTAACCACAAATTCAGTACACCAAATACACAAATGGAATAGATATATGCTTTTAATTACTTGTCTAAAAATTTTGAACAGTTTCAGCTGCATTGCAGGTGTTTACCTAATTAAAAGAAATCTTTTCAGTTTTGTGTTTTATCGTGTAATGCACATATGTTTGTGTCCTACATTTTTGTTTGTAATACACCCCATGCATACTTATCATGAGTGTAATGTTCGTTTTGTTTAGTATTCTTATATTTGACAAGTTTCCCAACACAAAATGCACTTTATTAAAGTTTCCTATACTAAAACAAATTTATTAATTTCTCTGCAATGTCCTTTGCTTAAGTAGAAGTAGCAATATATTTCATCCTAAAATTCAATGCACAGATTTCACAAAAATTGCATATTATAGAACTCCTGCTCCGGGGAAACAAGAAAAAGAAGTCTGTTTTAAAAAATGGACTGAGTGCCTCTGCATATGTCTGTGAACGGTATACTTTAGAAAGAAAAAAAGTCTAATGTGCTCCATATACATGACTTTTTCTACATCTCTGTAACAAATTATTGTTAGTAAGCTTATTCTTCTATCTAGTTCGTGCTAGTCGAGATAAACATTATAGAAACAGTGTTATTACTTAGTTGCTTATAAGTATGGGAAAAAGGGAATAAACTAGCTTTAACCAACAGATGTGGCTGCTGGGATTGAAATCTGTTTCTTTGTGTGGCCAGGTGTTGATAAGTTCCCGTATGAGAAAAGTTAGTATTTTAAAACTGAAACCAATAACAAGGAATATTTCCGAAAAGGCCAAATACACGAAAAAATGTATATATCATAAATTGTATTTTAACTATATATATATAGATATACATATTTTGTTATGTAAGTACATTTTTGTTTATCTATTCAGAAATATTCTCCAGAATTAAGAGGCTACTCTCAGAAAGTTCAAGATATATATTTTATTTGTTATGAAAATATCTTTGATATTATTTTATTCAAAATCATTAGAAATCAAAATATTCGAAAATTTTTCCAGGTAAAGGGTAGTTGGGGATGGGCAGATTTTCATGAAAATCTTTGTATCGCATCCTTGGATGATACTGAACTTAAATAGGTACCAAGCTTGGTATTTAACGGGCTTACACATACACACACACACACATCTTCCTAAACATGTTTTTTTTTTTTTTTTTTTTTTTTTTTTTCTTGTATTTAGGGAGTCTCAAAACATATATCCGAAAACTCGGTATCATCAAATTTTTGGGTGTAATACAATAAATACCTTCTCTATACACTATATGTATACACATAGTGAGTGTAGAGAACGTAAACATCTGACGTGTTCCATTCACTCTCTGTAATAAATTTTTGTTAAAAAGCTTATTCTATCTACTTCATGCTAATTGAGATAAAATTAGCAGAAATGGCTTATTACATGCTACCTTGTAAGTATAAGGGAATATACTAAAGTGATAGTTAAATCTTTTAAAATCTGGTTTCTATGTGATTAAAATTCCTTTGTTGGTATGGCCAGGAGTTGATAAATTCCTCTAAAGTACAACTAACTATCTTAAAACTGATACCAATACTTACAAGGAGAATTTCAGAAACTCAGCTCTACAAGGAAAGAAAGAAAGAAAGAAAAGAAAAAACATATGTCAGATAAATTATTGTTTTAACAATATTTACATTATATGTGCAGTACATTTTTGTCTATCTCTTACAGTTTACCAGTTATGCAAAATTTATCAAAATTCTTCCAGAATAAAAAGGTCTTCAGAAGTTACTGTCAGAAAATTCAAGATATACATATTATTTGTCATAAAATATCTTTAATGTACCTAGGATATTTTAATCAAATCATTAGAACCATTTATACATTGACAACATAATTGACAACAATTTATACATACAAAGGGTAGTTGGGGTGGGGGAATTTTTTTGAAAATCTTTGTGTCACATCGAGCTATGCTGCCTGCACTTTCACACACATACTTTTCTTATTCAGGGGTTCTCAAAACATGTAATTCCGTGACATCTCGGTATTGAATTTTTAAGTGGAATACAATACCTTCTCTATACCAATGTGCATAAGTACTACATAGGAAAACTGGTATTTTGGCTTGCAATCTGTCAAAAATGCGAACAATTTACAGCTCGCCCAGCCGCATCTGCCTCACATTCAACAACTCGTGAGTTTGAATCTCGCATGTGAATTATGAGGATAAGTTTTTTTTTTGGGGAGGGGGGATTTCCTTATCCTGAGCCTGTCGAGTAACTCTAAGCTCCATGGACCCCGCGATCATTTGAGCATCATTAAAGCAATTTCATTCACTGTTCGATATGACCAACCGTTTAAAGGACATTAAGCTACAGAAGGGTAGGGAGAGGGGGGGAAACTACTAATCTCATTCTTTTAGAGCTATAGCAGTAAGTAGAGACAAGTATGCCTGAAGAACAAGTTTCAAGAGTTATGGCTTGCTTAGGTTCTAAGACGTATGAAAAATTATTAGTTTAGTTCCGAGTAACGTGGTCTTCCTCGGTTCTGAGCCTTGAAAGGTTTGTAATTCAGACAGAATAGGCTTGCAATTCTAGGCCTGGTTGACTTCCTGAAAACATGTACCCACAAAAAAAGCGAGCAATGAAATATTTCCATTTTAACAAGTTTGATGACTTTATATCATCTTGTTTCTAGATATTATTTTCCTTGCTCAAACCGTGGAGACTTAGCACTGAGTATCTGCAAGTAGTCTTACAACATTTGTATTGAAAACTGCCATTTAGAATGTTATTAAAACTATCATTTCCAATTTAACCATTTATTTTGAAATGTATTTTAAACTAATAGTGATGAAAATAATCATAACAGTAATAATGATAACTACAACAATAATAATAATGGTGGTGATGATGCTGATAATAATAATAATAATAATAATATAAATAATAATAATAATAATAATATAAATAATAATAATAATAATAATAATAATTGATAAACTCATAGATTACCATCACTGTTAGTCATTTTAACCATGAGCCTAGTGCCACAATGAAAAGTGTAATGAAGTTATTTCTGTAAAAGTTTATTTTAATTAACATGAAGTAGATAGAAAAATAATCTTTCATAGGAATAGTTTCCCAAAGACAAATAAAAATGAACATATATATTATATATATATATATATATATATATACATAAAATATCGACATAGACATAGATATATAATTGATTGGTTTTTTAACATCTTCCTTTTCAAACATTCACTAACATGCATACTTCCAGACTGATGGAGAAATAGTTCCCACTAAATATCACGACGTACATTCATGTGTAGCGATGCATTAAAATATTACATTGGTATCGGCTGGCAGCAAGCGCACCAAGTGGATACAATATTCCAATGTTGGTACTCCGCCTAGCAGATGGATTAATATTTAGAGCCGGAACACAGAATTACCCACATACTATGCACATATGTATTGCACTCAAAAATTTGATACCAAGATTTTACCAGAAATATATATTTCGAAATGCTCTTAGTCCAAAAAAAGACAGTTTTAGAAAAAGGTCCATGTGTGTGTTTGTCTGTGGACAGCACAGTCCAAAAATAAAAAGTCAGTAAATACTAAACTTGGTATTTATGTTCACTATCTCTAAAGGATGCGCCACAAAAATTTTCAAGAAAATCCCCCTACTCTTTACATGGAACATTTTTCGAAAATTTTGATTTTCTCAAAAATGGCTCTAATGATTTTGATTAAAATACTTTATGTTTAAGATATTTTTATAACTAACAAAATGTATACCTGGAATTTTATGGGACTAGCCTCTGAAGACCTCTTCATTCTGATGACTTTTGTATAACTAGCAAACCGTAAGAAATATACAGAAACTTACTACACAAAAAATGTAGATCTCATTAAAAAAACACAATTTATGTCATACATTTTTTTTTGTAGAGTTAACCATTTTCAAGATATTCCGGATTATTGATTACAATTTTAAACCAGTTAAACTTTTCTCAAACCAGAAGACATCTTTCTTTTCATTTCTTATTTGTTTACTCCTGACAAACAAAGAGATTGAAATTTTAATTATTTCACATAGCAACCGGCTTTTAAAGGATGCTTTAGCCTGTGCATTTTCTTATTTCCTTCCTTCTTACAAGGAAGCAAGTCATAGGACTAATTCTGCTAATGTTTATCTTGATTAGTATGTAGATAACAGATTAATGTTTTGAAGTAAAGGTTTGTTTGCCAAACAGTTAAAGGACATCATGTGAATGGAACATATTAGATTTTTCCCTTTCACTTACAAGGAAGCAAGTTAATAACACCTTTTTGCTAATGTTTATCTTAATTTAAAAATAATAATTTGTTACAGAGATGTAGAGAAAGTGATGTGAATGGAACGCATCAGATTTTTTAAGTAAAACTCTTACATATCAGAAGTACATTGTTTTCAAATGCTTGGGGCTTGTATAACACCACAAGTCCTCTTGCTTGTGAATATAGTCCCACTAGAACCTTTCAGTCTTCAATATTTTTTCTCTAGGTTCAGCTTTTTTGCAGTGTTGCAAGCACTGCTTTGCTCCACAAAGTAGCACACCATTTTGGAGACAAACCCCATCCTTTAATGGCCTGTTTCCAATCTTAACTGCTACTGCTGTTTTCTGTGGAAGATGTTTTGTTTTGGCAGCACATTCACCAACTTTTTCATATTTTTTATTCAGAAAAATGGTGTGCTATTTATAGGTGCTCTTTAACTACTGTAGTTCTCAGCATCCCATTCTAAATTGGGCGTGAAAGACTGCTTAATTTTGCTCAGACGCTTCTTTATCAGGCTTGAGGTTCTTTTACATGCTGTAAATCTATGACACGGACCAACTTCCCTTCCGTAAGGAGCCATGCTAAGGATTTTTACACCCGAAAAAATCCATCGTCCTCCGCCAGGTTTGAACCCGCGACCTTAGGCATATGAAGTCAGCATGGTAACCATTACACCATGGAGGGCGACTTTTATTCAGAAGATTTATCTTGTTATTTGTTTGTTTCTTATAACCTTATTTGTGAGATTGCTTTTTCTGCTTCTGTTGAACTTTGGAGTCTTGTTTAGCTAACAAATGAGTTTTAGACTGTCTCCTTGGTCGAGTCATCAGCGAGTTGACTTCTCACCTGGAGGTCCCATGTTTGATTCCCAGCTGGGGTGGGGAATTTTTCTTTAACCAGAATTATTCCCTATCCCCCTCAGATTCTGAAAGTATGAATGTGTGTGTGTGTGATTAAGGGAAATAAAATAACAATTTAAACCCAATGTAAAGAACCTACAAACGAGTTGTTTCTAATGCAAAGCCTCCATATATGAACTTAGTGATCATGACTGTTTCTAGATGAAATAAGACAATTGCATGTGATCATGTTCTATCTAGTGTGCTATAAGGTATTAGTATATTTTTGTTTTGCATTAATGTTGTGTCGCTTCTTCAACACAATTTTTTATTTTTAGTTTGGTTAAGAGTTTTGCTAATTTTAAAGATTAGATATTTTCTTTTGTTGCTTTATTGAAGTTCCTTTTTGGTTAATATGTCCGATTATGTGAAAAGTTAAAATAATAAAAGGATTGCAAATGATAGGCATTCCTACTGTGCTTTAGAATTAAATAATTTACTTAAATTTATTATTTTTATGCTAATTTTAGCATGCAGTGAAACTAAAAGCAGAGCTTTAAACTTAATAGCTCAAACACTATTCAGGTAGAATAATTGTGGGTTATTGAGGGAAGTCTTAGTCATGATCAAAGTTAAAATTTCAATTATGTGATATAAGCCACTGAAGTTAATAAGTAACAAGTTATGGACTAACAAATTAATATGAATTTGATTTTGTAAAACATTAATTAATTATCTGCTCCTTCCTGTTACTATCTTCTAAATCAATAAACAGTATGAGTTAATGATTACCATTACTAACAATTACAGCGAGGGTAGTCAGGATGGGTAATCAGCCCAATGCTGTTATGAGAATGAAGGAAAAGATGGTATGAAGTGTAGTTAAATGGATGAAACGAAATGGAGTTAAGGAGCTGGTGGTAGAATGAATGGCAGCTAAACAGGAGAAAAAAAAAACTATCCAGATGCTGTTTTGTCCACTACGAATTCCACTGGGATCAAACCTGGGCTGATTGTGTTTCCATAACTAAAGACTGAGTCAGATTTGTGTGTTTATGATGTAAAGGTATGAATATTTTGTTACAACGAAGTCAACGAATTTTAAACAAAAAATTTATTTATTATATATAACCAAAGCTAAAAGGACTTGTAGGAAAAAAATCTGATTAGTTCCATGCACATGACTTTCTCTACATCTCTGTAACAAATTATTGATAAAAGCTTATGCTTCTGTTTACTTCATGCTAATCGAGAAAATATTAGCAGAAATAGTCCTATTACTTTCTTTCTTGTAAGCAGAAGTAAATAAGGGAGTACCATAGGTTAAAGTGATAGTCAAAAGCTGGTTGCTATGTGACTGAAGTTCCTTTGTTTGTATGGACAGGAATTGACAAATTCCTGTATGAGAAAAGTATAAGTTTTTCAAAGCTGAAAACAAAAATAAGGGATATCTCAAAAATGATCAACTCCATGAAAAAAATGCATATAACATAAATTGTGTGTTTTAATGTGCTCAACATTTTTTGTGCGGTAATTTTTTGTCCATCTCTTATGGTTTAGCAGTTATGCAATATTCATCTAGAATAAAGTAGTCTTCAGAAGCTATTCCCAGAAAATTCAAGTTATACATTTTATTTGTGAGGTAAATATCTTTAATATACAATATTTTAATCAAAATCGTTAGCCATTTTGAGAAAATAAAAAATTTCGAAATTTTTTCCATGTAAAGGGTAGTTTGAGGTGGGATTTTCTTGAAAATCTTCGTGTCGCATCCTTGGAAGATACCAAACTTAAATACCAAGTGTGGTATTTAATAGTCTTTTTGTTTTTAAGCTATGCTGTCCACAGACGCAGATGCACACATGCACAATAACACAGATACACACACACACACACACACACACACACACACACACACACACACACAGACCTTTTTCCAAAAATGCCTTTTTTGGATTCAGGTGGACCCAAAACATGTATTTCCAGTGAAATCTTGGTATAAAAATTTTGGGTGGAATACAATACCTTCTCTATACACTATGTACATAGTACGTGTAGAGGAAGTAAAAATATTTTCACCAGTATGCACACAAATAAGTAATCTCTCTCTATTGAAATACAATTTTTCCAAAGTTATTAAGTATTTGCTGCATGCATGTAATATTTTTAGTTAATTCACTGAAAGCAGTAATACATACACATTCAATGGCAATTCAGCAAGAACTTCGGTGGCTAAGAACATTTATGTTGGAAAAAAAGACCATGCCTTCATGAACTAAATTTTCTAACAAACATAATAATCTTACTCTTTGAAAAATAACTAATGTCTGATGTCAAATTTGAAGGAATAAGCTATGTGATATTAGGCAGGTTTCATTATTAATAATATTTTTAAACTCCTAAAAATGTACAGATATTTAAAGTTCAGATTTAAGTATATGTACTAAAGGATAAATAGATCCAAAGCATGTACTGCTATGCTTACATTCACATGTTTAGAAATTTAAGAAAATCCACATCTGAAGCTTTTAAATTATGGCCAACATAAAAAAGAAACTTGACTATTTTAACAACTCAGATCTACAGAGAAGACAGATGCAATGAGTGGATTAGTGCTCAGAGGAGCTGGATTTTACCTGATATCTTATCGGGATCAGGAACGTCTCAGAAGAAACCTTATTCAGGCAACTCGCATCAACCAAGAATCTAGCTCATTCCCTTTGGGTTAAAAGGCAGATACACTAGCCCATACTGCAGAAATGGGTAAAGAATAACTTCAGATATTTCAATGGAATTTTGAAAAAGAATGTGATGGCAGTAACATTTTTGTAAGTAAGCTTCAATGTACCCTTAAACTTGGAGACTTCATGATCTATAAGGGAGAATGTTAAAAGCTGTTGAAAACTATTTATTGCTAGAAAGAAAATTATGTATTGATGCTCAACTTTGAACTTCTTTTTTTTAAAGAAAACATTAAATATTACACACTCTTGATTGCTCTCATGAAAAACAAGTGAATACCTTGCAATGAGGTTTCAGCTTAAAAATTAAATGAATAATTCTGTAATAAAAATGTTCTATTAGTAATATAGGAAGCATAATCTTAAAAATTATATGCATTTAATATCATAAAAAGTATACTCACCTCTTTGAGGACTAGTGCACTCTATTTGTGTCACCTTGAGGTTCCATTTTCTTCCCTCTGCTACCACACCATTGACATTCACAGTAAGTTGAATAGGACTGTTTCCAGCAGCAAAATCCACATAAACTAAAACAGAATTTACTTTTAGAGATCAAGTTTTCTAAGAGATCATTTCCAAGTTATTTGAACTCTTCAATAATTTTGTCATTTTTTTAAAGTACTATTTCCATTTAGTTGTTTGTCATGATGTTATGGAAAGAATATGGAATTTACTTTTAACCTTTTCCCTGTTAACTTATTTTTAGGAGAGAAACATCTTGCTGAGTTAAAGGGACACTATGGTGAAAAATTGAAAAAAATGCAAAATTTGGTTTTGACCAATAAGAATTGACTATAATTTTGTGTATTTCAAGTTGAAAATGCAATCATATGCTCTAATAACTAAAAAAATGAGTATAGTACTATGTTCTAAAACAAACAGGTTTCACACCTGGTGCTTCTACCTGCCCCATCATCATCCAGGCATGCGGCACCACTGATTATTTAGCTGGGCTCTCCCCATCCTAAACCACAGGCAAGATAGAGCACCCGGCAGGTCTCCCCACACCCCACCAACATCATATTTCCAGCTGTGAAATAGAGACCGTTTTGGCAGTACCGTGCAGCTTGACTTGGACCAAATGACTTGCAGTTTTCCGTTGCTTTATATATTACTCAAACTTAGTGTCAGTGAGAGTTTACAAATATAATTTATTTAAAATTACTGCAGGAGAAGAGGCAATTCTAAGACTTACAATCTCTCAAACCATGATCAATTTATCTCGACAGTAGCACTGAAAAAATTGAAGACTTTATTATTTTTTAGCCTGCATTCCCATTGTATCTATCTTGAAATTTTCAGAAATAGTTTCTAGAAACTATAAAAGTAAATTATATAAATGCAATACATCAGATTTTTTTTAAAATTAGGAGTATTTTAGATCTACATGCTTCAGTAACTGAACTGAACCAAAAGTTATCAGATCAGGTTGTATCATTGATAGAAGTTGCATCATAAGGATACAACTGATGGTGGCAGTGGCAGTGGCAGTGGCGGTGGTGGTGGTGGTGGTGGTAGATAAATGTGATGCATTGTCATCCTGACAGGGTATTTATTATTATTATTGTTGTTCTTCTTCTTTTTGTTTGGTCAGTGTTGTTTATTTTAATCTCTGTGTAGTATTACATTGGCAGTGCTGCCAATGGGCCATGCCTTAGCGGTGAAATAAAGTTGGTATCTATTTATTATCACTTTCATGTCACAAAAATTGTTCCAGTATTTTTGGAAGTTGGCTTAACATGAAGTTGATAGAAGAATAAGCTTGTTTAACAATAGTTTGTTACAGAATAGATAGAGAAAGTTTTGTGAGTGGAACACATAACTTTTTTTCTTGGAGGCACCCATTAGTAAGAAAAAAAAGAAAATGGAATTGTTTATTCTATTCTCTGCACTAAATGAACTCTATAAGTTATCATAATGTACTCTTGTGCGCAGATATTTGTCAATGCAGGCCAAAATTCATTACAGCATGTTACATACTGGGTGAACGTAAAGTCTCATTACACTGCCGTAACCAGACTATGAAGCAAAGAAGGAAATGTGTAACATGTATACGAATTATCGAATGTGTAATATGATTATTAATAAGGTTGGTGATACCAGAAACAATATGCAACCATACTTGCGCAAAATGGCTGGTAAAGATTTGGCCGATGCAAGTCCTTTCAGTATGGAAGAGCATTTGGTGGCTTCTGTTTGGGTCCAGAATGCGAAAACACTGGATAAACATTGCAGGACATCCAGAACAACTTCATGCTGCGTTTGAGCAGAGCAACAACATTAATCCAACATTATTGCAGTGGAAGAAAAACATTTTTGACACAGGAAGTGTTTTTGATGCACAATGCAGTGGGTGATCAGCATTTGAGCTAAAACTTGTGCTGCTGTGGAAGCATCAATTAAACTTTGCCCGGTGAAATCATTATGCAAACATTCTGCAGAGATGGGCATTCCGACGTTAACAATACACGACCACATAAAGATTTAAAACTGAAATGTTTTCGTCCAGCCACTGTTAATGAGTTTTTAAATGAGACCTGGATTGAAATGTGCATGCATATCGGTTATTGCTTGAAACCTGTAAGTTTTATATATTTGTTTTTTTGTACCAAATGTGTGCCTTTCCATGGTGCCTAAGATATCAATCCCCTTCTCCAATTTAGCTAAAAGAAAACATTCCACCCTCATCCTTAACATGGCTAATTTGCAAGGGGGGGGGAGGATACTGTCAAAAAGTTTGTAATGTCTTCCTGTTACAGTTTCTATTATAAGGTGGCCTGTTATTTTCTATAATTTACTTAAGTGGTCTGCAATTAATGTATTTTATATGCATTTACTGAAATTTAAACTGTAAATCCTTCAGAAGAACAAAATTTCTGGGAAAGATAGCCAAGAAAGTTGGCCAAATGTAGTGGTATAGACCAGCATGCCACAAAAACTCCTTTTTTAAGGTGCTATGCATACATTTTGTTGGGAGTAACATCAACTGAAAGCCTTCATGAAAACCAAGATAGAGTTCCTGATATTACTTTCTGATTGTGGAAGAAAGCTGTGCTAAAATATGATTTTGTTGTTATCACTAGCATATGTGTGTTTGAAATCCATCAAGAAGTTTGCACACTATAAAATCCAAGAGAAAGTTCCTGAAAATATTTTAATGGCCAGTGTAGCCTAATATAATACTAAATAATAGACTTGTGTCAAAATATAAGATGTATAGTTAGTCTTTTTATGTGTAAGTTTAAATTTTTTAATAAATAATTAATTATGTTTCAGGAATTGATATTCTTATTTCTACAAAATTTTCACAACACTTCAATAAGTCTTATATGTCCTCACATTTTGTTCCCTGAACCCAAGTAAAGGAATAAGCAACACTAGTACATATCAGTCATGTGTCTAAAATTTAACAGAAGCACATGCGCTTCCTGCATGTTACCTCAAATCTAAATAATTGACTTATAGGGCATTTAGTGGGATTTTATTAACAATTAACCAACTGCTAAATATTTCACAGTTAACTTTTTATGCTTTAGTAGAGCTGCCCATAGACAGGACAATCAGGACTCATGTCAGAGGGCCTAAAGTTTTAGAGGGCCCTGCATTTCAGGAGGTCTGGAAATAATAAATATTTATATTACCATAAACTCAAAGAAAAACCGCAACCTAAGAGCATTCATGATTTTCATGTCTTTTAGGCTTTGGTCTGTTTATAATGTGTTAACCTTTATGAACATAGTATGAAATGCTATATTCATAATACTAATATACTGATATAACAATGCCTTACATTTATATTCAAGTTCAGCTTCAGCATTGGGAATAAAAAGTTTATAGAGAACTATTTGAGATTCACCTAGAGAGAGCAAAACCAACTGTTTTTCTCTCTTGTCAAAAAATACCAATTAGCATCATTTATAAAACTTTTCAAACCTTTTCTATCAAATGACTTGTCACTTAAGAGTTATAAAATTCAAGATGCCTCAACCATATGTGGAAGGTAATAAATACATCTCAATTCTTCTTTAGAATATGCCAACCAATGTTTCTTCAGGATGTTAATGTTCATATTTGATATTAATAGTAACAAATAACACATAATACTTTTTAATTGAAGCCATTGCATCTTCTACTCTTCTTGTGAGGGAGATGTTGGATCAATTTGTGAGGGGCTTATTGAGTAAAAAGAAACAAAGGTCTATTCTCCCAAATAATAAAATTCTAGCCAAATTCTACTAGTTTGAGTGATTTGCCTCAAAGCAAATAGCCGTAGTGGAATGTACAGAAAGAAAACAAAATGTGCATTAAAAACATGGAAGAGAAGTTTGTTAGATCCATTTCTTACTTAAACTGTAACAACCATGCTACAAGCACAAGTACCTATGTGTGTTTTTACTTCATATGGCATAATATGGCTTGGGTTTATATTTTTAACTGATTTTCCATTAGCATAAGTGTCTTTCAAACAAAGGAAAGAGCTTGTAATTAGGTTTGAATAGCACATACTTATGATTATTAATGAAATTGTTATTCTATGTTATGTAAATGAAAGCCAGAAATTTTATAACATAATTGTATCAAACTATTTAAAGAAGTGTTAATAAAGCCTTACAAACTCCTGTAAACCTTTAAGGCATAGAGATGTTTTAAGAAATTTTGCTATAAATTCATGGCAAAGACAAGAGCCAGCTGCTCAGTTAAAAATATAAATCCAAGCCATGTTATCCATATAATGAATTAAAAAAAAATATTGTACAGCATTTTCTCGATCCTCAAGCGGAGATATTAATCAGAATAAATTTTGATTTGTCAGACATAACAAGTACCCAATTTTACCCTTGCCGAAAAGCAGGCTTTAATACCCTCACTGTAGAGATATGCACAGAGTATTTGCTTCATTGCTATTGGCATTGCATCCTTGACCTGGCCTTCACCTTGACCTAGACTGAGAGGGTTTTCTCTTCTCCATATAGGGCATAGACATGGTCATGGTCAGCGATTATCCTCAACATGCTTCAATGATATCACCATACCATGTTGTCCCTATATTGCTGGAAGCAAGTCTGTGGGAAGGGATGCTGATAGCACATGCTGATACTTGAAATTATATTATAATTAGGAAAGGAATTATTCCAGTCCACATTTTAGGGTACCTCTACAACAAGCACCAATTTTGAAGCCTGGTAAAAAAAATGCAAAAATTTCATTCTGGGATCTGAATTCTGAACAACCTGTTCCCAAGTCTATGTTTTAATGTCCTCAGCTTCCTATGTCAGTAGTGTTATGAGTAGAATACAGCTGTATTATTCTAATATTATTCTAATAAATATGCTACTATAAGGTTTTCAGCTGTGAATCATGTTTTATTTATTATTAACACACACTTTTATTTTATATCTGAAGGAAAGAGCACCTTAACCATAGTAAAGTGTTTTTTTTTTCATTTAAAATATGTTCAAAGCAATATATTTTAGAAAGTACTAAAAAGTATTAACTTTTATTCATATGCAAGTTTGCTTTTAACGTAAGTTATAACAGGGAAATGTAACAATCTCACACTGCACAACCCATTCTGTGGGGGGGAAAAAAAAAAGTTTGTTCCCATTTTCTACATACATTTCAAATGCAATATATATATACATACACACACATACACATCAATTGATGGGATGTTCTTCTTTTTTTAAGCATAAAACATTTATAATCAGTTAGTAGATATTTTAGTGCTTACCATGTTGATTTGTGTTTTCTCCACAAATATTAGGCACACTTGATGCTCCACCCATTATTGAAAGGAAGTCATTTATACAATTGCCCTGGGCATCAGGTTGTGCTAATGAGAAGTCAAGAAAGTCCACTCGTAGCTACACAGAAAAGAAACATATCAATAAATAATTGTATTATACATTTACAATAAACATACTAAAGTATTTTGTGCACTGATGTAATTTAAGAATAGATATGCTATCCAAATTGTACAGTACCATCAAATTATTTTTGTCAAGGAACATGAGTATTTTCTCTTATGTCATGTCTTCAGTAAAACAAGTAGTAACTAAGCTTCATCAACATAAATATCATCATGGCTTTAAGGATTAGACCATTATTCAGTTTGATCTCATAAAGCATCTGCTTAATATTTTCTAGGAAGACCACGTCCATTTTTCTAGTCTTGTAGTTTTTCACTAGTAGTGGTTATATGTCTTCATTTATTCTGTGCACCATAATCAATCCATTTTTACTTTCTGTTATTAGTACATAGTACTAAATAGGTAGAGAATGTATTCCACCCAAAAATTTGACACTAGTTTTCACTAGAAATACAGGTTTTAGGATTGCCTTAAGTATTAAGAAAAATAGCATTTTTAGAAAAAGATCCATGTGTGTGTGCGTGCATGCACACGTGGGTGCTTGTGCACATGATAATTCAAAAATGTAAAGTTGATTAAATACCAAACTTGATATTTGAGTTCAGCATTTCTCAAGGATGTGATAGAAAGGTTTTCAAGATTAGCCCACCTCCCCAAACTACCCCATATATGAAAAAAATTCAAGAATATTTATTTTCTCAAAACAGGTCTCTAACAACTATGATTAAAATACTGCATATTAAAGATGCTTACATGACAAATAAAAAATAGGTATATATTTAATTTTCTGGAAAGTCTTTTCTCAAGTCGTCTATATTCTGAATGACTTTTGCATAACTGGTAAACCATAACAGATAGACAAAATCTTGCTGTATAAAAATGTAGAACTCCTTAAAACATGCAATTTTTCATATACATTTTTTGTGTGTGGAGCTAATTCTGAGGTACTTTTCAATTTTAAAATACCTAAAGTTTATTCAAGCAGAAATGTGTCATTCCTGTTTATTTTGTCTCACTTCTAGCCATGTAAACAGAACTGAATTTCAATCACATAACCAATTTTTAGAAAAGTGTGACTATCGCTTTGGCTTATGTATTCCCTTATTTCCATCTACATATAAGGAATTGAATAAAAAAATAATTTCTGCCAATGTTTGTCTTGATTAGCATGAAGTAGATAGAAGTATAAGCTTTTGTAAGAATACTTTGTTAGAGAATAGGTAGAGAAAGTCATGTGAATATTACACATAGGAATTTTGATTGTAGTTTGTTACATTTTTGTATATATATATACTCTCTCTATTGTCTCTTATTAATTTCTCTATACCTACTATGTACATTTCACCCAAAAATTTGATACCGACATTTCACCAGAAATACGGGTTTTAGGGTCCTCTGTATCCATTTTTACTTTCTCTACACATACTATGTACATAGTGTATAGAGAAGGTATTGTATTCCGCCCAAAAATTCGATATAGAGATTTCACCGGAAATACATGTTTTGGGTTCCCTTGAATCCAAAAAAAAATTGAAAAAGGTCCGTGTGTGTGGTTTTTTTTGGGTAGTGTTTAACGCCCGCTTTAACTACTTATTGCACTGCAGGCAGTGACACTGATGATACATGGATGATGATGGAGCACCGGTTGAATGCGATGGCAGGGAAAACCGGAGTACCCGGAGAAAACCCGCCCCCAGCGCCGCTTTGTCCACCACAAATCTCACATGCAGTCGCTTGTGAACCCCGGCCGTCTAGGTGAGAGGTGAGTGGTCTAACCACTCGGCCACGGCGCGGACCCGATGTGTGTGTGTGTGTATGTGGACAGCATAGCTCAAAAATGAAAAGACCGTTAAATACCAAACTTGGTATTTAAATTTGAAAACATTTCGAAAATTTTGATTTTCTCAAAAATAACTCTAACGATTTTGATTAAAATCTTATATATTTAAGATATTTACATGCCAAGTAAAATGTATATCCTGAATTTTCAGGGAAGAGCCTCTAAAAACCTCTTTATTCTGGGTGATTTTATTGAATTTTGCATAATTGGTAAATCGTAAAAGATAGACAAAAACTTACTGCACAAAAAATGTAAATCATGATAAAACACAATTTATGTAATGTACATTTTTTTTTTTCGAGGAGTTTGCCGTTTTCGAGATATTCTGTGTTATTCATTTCAGTTTTAAAATACTTAAAATTTTCTCGTACGGATACTTGTCAACGCTTGGCCACGCAAAGAGACGGATTTCAATCCCATAGCAACCACATTTTAAAACGTTTGTCTGTCGGTTTAGCCTAGTGTATTCCCTTATTTCCCTCCTACTTATAAGGAACTAAATAATAAGACCTATTCTGCTAATATTTTAGCATGAAATGTAAGCTTATTAACAATAATTTTTTACAGAGATGTAGAGAAACCCATGTGAATGGAACACATCAGATTATTAGAAAAATGTCCGCGCGTGCGTGTGTGTGTCCGTGTGTCGTGAACAAGATAAATCAAAAACGAAAAGTCAGTAAAATACCAAACTTGGTATTTAAGTTTAGTATATTCTGGGAATGCGACACGGAGATTTTGAGAAAAATTCCCCTTCCCCAAATTACCCTTTACATGGAGAAAAAATAAAAAAAAAAATGGTTTTCTCAAAAATGGCTCTGACGACTTTGATTAAAATGATATAAATATTAAAGATGTTATATGACAAATAAAATATATATCTTGCATTTTTTGGGAATAGCCTCAAAAGACCTCTTTATTCTAAATGAATTTTGCTGAATTCTGTGTAACTGGTAAACCGTAAAAGCTAGACAAAAACTCACTATACAAAAATGCAGATCTTGTTAAAACATAATTTATGTTCTATATGTTTTGCCTGTAGAGTTGACCGTTTTCGAAGAATTCATTGTTATTGGTTTCAATTTTAAATTAATTAAACTTTTTCTCAAACGGGACCATGCAAAACGAACCGAACCTCAATTGTTTCTCATAGTAACCGGCTTTTAAAAGATTTGACTGTCGCTTTAGCATTATGATCTTTCTTATCCCCTCTCTACTTAGAAGGAAGTAAATAATATGACCAATTCTGCTTATCACAAAAAATGCAGAGCTCATTAAAACACACACACACACATACATACACACACATACATACACACACACACGCATACATACACATGCATGAAGGTTGGGGCAAAAGTCATGGTAATTAGTTTTTTTTATGTAGATATGTGAATGGATCACAAACATTTTCTCCGAGGGAGAAATGCGATGGAATGTCTCAGTGAATTAGTGGAAGCTCTTGGGAATAATCCCCTACCATACCGTACAGTAGCACGGTGGGTATGAAGTTTCAGCAAGGAGTGTATCAACCACTGATGATGCGGTGGGTACCGCATGCACTGATGGAAGTTCAAAGGTGGTGGGTGCGCTATGCAAAATGCTCCGACCACCCCTGGGAATAGGATGGCGATCAATTTTTGTCACGAATAATCGCCATCGATGAATTTTGGGATAGGGCATTCGAACCAGAACTAAATTAACATGTCAGTCCGCGGAGTGGCGACACGCTGGATCATCAAGAAAGCAGAAGTTCCATCAAAAGAAGTTCCATCAAAATCCTTCCCCAGTGAAATTGATGGTGATCGTCGCGTATGAATACAGGGGTGTCATTGTTTGCCACTTTGTTCCACATGGCTGAACAGTGACCGCACAGTACAACAGGAACGTCCTAATGCGACAGGTACGACGTGGCGTCCGGGAGAAACGTCCGGATCTTGTGGATAGTGCAATAATCCTGCTCGATAATGTCAAACCACATAAAGCAAAGTGTGTAGGGCAGCTACTGCGACGTTGGGGATAGGAAGAATTGGAGCACCCACGGTATTCTCCCAACATTTCGCCCTGAGACTTTGATCTCATTCGAAAGATTAAGGAACGACTACGTGGTGGGAGGTTTGCTATTGCTGTGCGCGAACAGATAACCCGATTCATACATGGTGCGGCAAATGCTGCGGCAACTGGTATTCAGCGCCTCCCACATCATTGGCAGCGTGTGGTGACAGTAGCAGGGGAGTACTTTGAGGGTCTTTAGGCCCAGGTTTGTCACGTTAACTGTATGTGTATTGTGTTGTCATTCTTTTGCACCGTGGAGGCCATATTGCCCTCTATACTACCGTAATAAATTAGGTGTTACGATATTCAGTGCTATTCATTGGCCACACATGTAGTTAACACCTTGTCCTTACGTCTGTATATGTCACATTTTCCAACCGGACTGGTATCTTCAAGAAAATAAATGGTTGCCATGACTTTTGCCCATGACTATATATACACGAGGTACTGAACAAATACACACACACACATATATATATATATATGTTCTAAGGTACTTAACATTTTTCAAAGGGTAGACAACTTTCTTTTCGTCTCTTTTTTGTTTACTCCTAGCAAGTAAAGAGAACCCAATTTCAATTGTTTTACTTGGCGACCGGCTTTTAAAAGATCTGGCTATCGTTTTAGCCTAATATTTTCCCTTATTTCCCTTCTACTTACAAAGAAACAAGTAATAATACTAATTCTGGCAATGTTTATCTTGATTAGCATGAAATAAATAAAAGAATAATCTTTTGTAAAGAAACTTTGTAGAGTGGAACACATCACATCTTTCACTAGCATTTCTCCCATGCTCAACTACCTAATTTGAGGAGGGATGGATATTTCTGATTATTTATTAAATTAATTTCACAGTATTGAACCATCTACTGCATCCCAAGAATAGAAAGATAAACTTAAACATACAAAGCATATTAGACCTCTTTTTTCTTGCCAGTATGCTAACAGGAACTTGACACACATTTGTGCTGAGATAAATAGCACCTGATTGGGCATTCACACGTACAAATGCTTGGCGACACATGCCCTAAAGAAGGTGACCCACTGAACCAAATGTTTTGAGATGCAAATGATGCTTATCATTGTCAAACTTCAGGTCTTTAACAACATTTTGAAGAGGCAAGGAATTACACAAATCACTGTAAAAACTCTCTTGATGTAATGTAGAGATAAAAAAAAAACTTATGTGTTTAATTCACATGACTTACTCTACATCTCTGTAACAAAGTATTGTTAAAAAGGTTAATCTTCTATCTTCTTCATGTTAATCCAGATAAAATCAGCAGAAGTGGTCTTATTACATGCTTGCTTGTATGCAGAAGGGAAATAAGGGAGTATCGTAGGCTAAAACGACAGTCAAACACCTATTTTAAAAGATTTTTGCTATTTAATGTAAATTCATTTGTTTGTATGGTCAGGAGTTGACAAATTCCTGTGTGAGAAAAATATAAGTATTTTAAAACTGAAACCAATAAAAAGGAATATCTCAGGAAACCCATGAAGATTTTCAATATCCCAGAATCTAAATTGTATTTGTTGATAAATCCATTTAAGAAAAGGATTGTTTTATCACCAAAACAAATATTTTTGTCAAATTTGGATTATCTTCGAATCTCGTAAATATCTGTTGACAAAGTTCTATTTCTTCTATAAAAATCGTCTTCACTGAGCTGTTTGTGAATTTATATTTTGTAGGGATATAATTTTCTCATTTTAGCACTTTGTGTGGAACTATCCGGAATTTTTGTTACCACACATACTTTTGGAGTGGACTTTCTTCTGTTTTTTTCGGCCGGTGTTAGCTCCCGCTTTTACTACATATGGTATCGCAGGTGATGCCACTGATGATACATGGAATAAAGATGGAGCACCGGTGATTGCGATGTCAAACCGGAGAACCCAGAGCAAACTCGCCCCTGCGCCACTTTGTCCACCAGAAATCTCATATGCAGTCGCCTGGGATGGAAGGGCCATGTTATGTTCTATGCTCAAATTATAATATTTCAATTTGCAAAATTTCATCCACTTTTCAAGGTTGTTTATTTATTTTATTATATACAGAATCAGTTTCTTTAAATTTACATACTAGGTCTATGACATATGGGTGACTTAAAGGTTTTCTCCTGGTGCCTCTTGTTAAAAACGCAGTAGTTCTGTAGGCACAAAGAATTTCAGCTCCATAAATTATTATTTCTATTCTATCTTGAAAGGAATACGCCATTTTACAAACGTTTAACACCCACAAAATGTTCAAAAAGGTCTTCCACAATAACAACATTTCGGTTGCTAGGCACGATTTAAAACAAAATATGTAAATAAAATGAAGAGATGAGCAAACAATTGAGTACTCTTTCACTTTTAAATATAAGATTTACGGTTATCGTTTAAAATTTCAAAATGAAGGGGTGAGAGGAGGATCTAAAATGGTATTAAAATCAGTTTTAAGCGTCCCCTTCAATGTTTAAATTGAGTTTTTTTTTTTAAAATAAGAACTGAAGCTTTCCTGGCGACGTGTTAATTCAAAATCTTCTCGGGCTTCTAGCCAGGTAAAAACCTGGCTAGAAGCCCGAGAAGATTTTGAATTGAGTTTTTTTTTGTTTAAATTAAATTAAATTTAAATCAATTTTAATTAGATTGGGAAGTTTTGAAATAAAACTCTCTATTACAGCATTAACGGACTTAATGCTAATGTGAATGTAGCAAGCTAACTCAATCGAAATAAGAGGTTTTACGATCAAGAAATCCACATTATTTAAAATGTGAAGACACCGTTGGCTTTCCAACCTAAAACCGCCCTATTGGCAGTTGTCCCGTCAATGCTACTCGAGACTCACTGTATAAAATATCTGCTATTAAAATCAATTTTTAACTTTATTTTCTCTAAATTTGAAGTTTTGAAGTAACTGTTTTTAAAGATATATCGTGTAGAGCATTGTATTAGAACAATGTATTTAGACATTAAGAAATATTATTTAAATAAACATGGAATCTATAATTATGAAACATTACAAAAACATCACTGTTACCTATACGTAATAACTTAAATAAATTACAACAATATAACTTATATACTGTGGATTTTCCAAGCTTCACAATGCATTACCTAACTATAGGTTAGTTATGCACAAAAACGCAGCATGCATAAAACTGGATTTAAGCTGCCACAATGACAGTCATGTGTCATAGTCCCTTTCGGATTAACCTAGGCACAACAACGCGAATGTAACACGATAACTCTTGTAATTGAAATTTCACCGCTTCGGTTCGTTTCAGTGCTTCATTAAATCTTTTTGTGCCTTTGCTATACGCCATTAAGCAGACGTGTTACATGGTAAAGAAGTTAAACGATGCCGTTCATGAGTTAAATTGGCGACAGTAGTGAAATTACTTGCCTGACAGACGTTGGAATTACACTTGTTGACAGTGAAAGTGCATCGACCTCCCGTGCTGTTTGTTGCTGGATATCCGGTGTTCGAAAAGTACGTACAGTTGATGTTGGTGCTTCCGCCACATGTTTTCTGAACTGCAAACAAACATAACCTCGTAACTTTCAAAAACTGGGAAAGACTAAAATGTACATACCCGACCGAAATGTGGCTCAGGAGCTATTTGTGTTGGTTACTGGCGAAATCTAACCTCACTCTTTACAAACCTCTTTTTCCCGAGCATATTTGTGGCCACTGGATTCATAGATTACCTACTTTACCTCCTCCAAAATATAACCCAACTTCGAAGCGTAACCTTCTATTTTCAGTCGCCATTGAGGAATGCCATCTCAAAATAATTTGAGATCACCTTGTGGTTTACCGGGAAACGTGCGAGTCAGTTGAGAAATGCAATGATATGCTGGTATGTGCCATGATAGCTCAGTGGTAGAGCAACCGGCTAGATACCGGGAGATCCATGATTCAAATCCCACCCGTGGTATTAAACTTTTCAGCCTGATTCTATCCATCTAAATAACTGTAATTTATAACAGTTTATGTACACAATACTACTGGTACTTTAGCCAATAATTCTAGCTTGTATAGTTATTTAAATACTTATTTTATCTGTCTGAATTTGTTGTTCTAATAAAAACGAGTCACGTGTAGCTTTTTAAATATTCACGTTAAAATTTAAAATGTTGCAGTAAATGAGTTTGCAAATATGACTATCATATTATATTTTGAATATTAATCCCTAGCTATTGTACAAAATTTATTACATTTCCTAATCTCTAGAACTCTTGAGTTTTCAAAATTTAATACTTTATTTCCCGAAATTGGAGCCCTATTTCGAAAAACTAATATGAAATGTTATTTTATGTACTTCTAAGATGTAACATAACAATGTTGTAACACATCAGCAAAAAATCTGATGTGTTCCATTCACATGACTTTCTCTACATCTCTGTAACAAGTTAATTATTGTTAATAACCTTATTCTTCTATCTACTTCATGCTAATTGAAACAAAAATTAGAAGAAATGGTCTTATTCTTTGCTTCCTTATTAGCAGAAGGGAAATAAGGGAGTACACTAAGCTAAACCGGCACTCAAATGTTTTAAATTGTAGTTCCTATGGGATTGAAATCCGTTTCTTTGCGTGGTCATGAGTTGACAAGTTCCCGTATGAGAAATATATTAAGTATTTTAAAACGGAAACCAATAACAAGAAATGCCTTAAAATCGGCCAACTCCATGAAAATATCTATATGATATAAATTCTGAGTTTTAAGGGAATCTACATTTTTTGCGAAGCAAGTTTTTGTTTATCTCTTACTGTTTACCAGTTATGCAAAATTCAGGAAAATTCATCCAGAATAAAGAGGTATTCGGAGGCTATTCCTAGAAAATTCAAGATAAATATTTACCATGTAAATATAAGAGATTTTAATCAAAATCGTTAGAGCAATTTTTGAGAAAAACAAAATTTTCAAATATTTTTCCATATGAACAGTAGTTTTTTTTTTGGGGGGGGTTCTTGAATATCTTCATGTCGCATCCTTGGAAGATACAAAACTTAAATGCCAAGTTTAATATTTAACAGTGAGCTATGCTGTCTACAGCCAAACACGACCTTTTTCTAAAAAGGTATTTTTGGACTCAGGAGAACTCAAAACACATATTTCCGGTGAAATCTCGTATCTAATTTTTGGGTGGATACAATAATCCATGTATACACTATGTGCACATTACGTGTAGAGAAAGTAAAAATTGTACGGAAAAATGTTGGAAAAAGGTTTGCGAAAAAATAAGATTCAAAGTTGGGACTATCTATTAAAAATCATGCGCCTGCTCATTTTAAGCTTTAGTTAATTGGTATTTAAAGTTGTCCAAGCGGAAAAAACGACATACTATCTGAAAATTTATTTTATATTACAGAAAAGGAATTTGTTAATTTTTACTTTCTCCAGCCCGCTTGTACAATGTACAAAGAGGATAGAGAAGGTATTGTATTCCATCCAAAAATTCTATACGAGATTTCACCGGAAATATATGTTTTGAGGTCTCCTGAGTCCGAAAAATTCTTATTAGAAAATGCCGTGTGTGTGTGTGTGTGTGTGTGTGTGTGTGTGTGTGTGTGTGTGTGTGTGTGTGAGACTGTTTCTGTGTCTGTGTCTGTGTCTTTGGAAAGCATAGCTTATAAACGAAAAGACCGTTAAATACCAAACTCCGGTATTTGGGTTTAGTATCTCCCAAGGTTGTGACACGAAGATTTTCAAGAAAATTCCTCCACCACAGACTACCCTTTACATGATAAAATTTTCGAAAATTTTTACTGTCCCAAAAATGACTCTAAAAATGTGATTAAAATACCGTATATTAAAGACATTTACATCCAAAATAAAATGTATATCTTGAATTTTCTGGGAATAGCCTCTAAAGACCCCTTTATTCCGGATAAATTTTGACGAATTTTGCTGAACTGCTAAACCATAAGAGACGGTCGAAAACTTACTATGCAAAAAATGTAGATCTTGTCAAAACACACAATTTATGTCTTTTACGTTTTTTTTGTGGAGTTAACCGTTTCCGAGATGGCTTCAATTGAAAAGTATTCTTTTGTTCTACTCCTGGTCAAGCAGAGAAGTGATTTGCAATGACAATCGCATAACGACAGTTTTTAAAACATTTGACTATCACTTTAGCCTAGTGCACTCCCTAAATAATAAGAACATCCTGCTAATATTTATCTCGATTAGTATTGTATAGAGAGAAGAATAATCTCTTGTAAGAAGTTTGTTTGCAGAGCAGCTAGAGAAAGTCATGTGACTGTATTACATCATTTTTTTTTGTCAAATTTCACTTAACTGGGGTACACAACACATATTTATGAATATACGGATTATAAAATGCATCATAACATGCTGATGTAGTTGTATGTCTTGTAGGTACATACAAATGTTTGTACTTACGGATGCAACATACTCCCCAGCCGTTCGCACATGTTCCCGAGGGACTTCCTCCATGGCCGCTACATTCTCGTCTTGTATAGCATGTTCCCCTGAGGTTATTGCCACCTGTACACGGAGTGCGACGGATTCTTACTACACTGAAAAATGGAAAAACTGCCAAGCAGAAATTAGTTAGTACAAATACCAGAATTCAAATCCGGCGGTAAGTTTACAAACAATCTGATTTGTTCCATTCCTATAACTTTCTGTACATCTGTATTCTTATATCTACTTCTCATAAGGTACTTGATAAGCTGGTAAGAGGATTTGCCCAATTATGCGGGCATCAGGAAGGCTGAACGCATATTTTGGCAGATTGCGTGCAGATAGAGGATGTTAGGAAAAATTATTGCTGGAAGTATTTTTAACTTCAAACAGACGAAGGACAGTATTCTGGGATTTGATTCTAAACAGTCAAAAACTGGCCAAGCCTGGGAACACACTTAATGGAAGTAGTAATGCACTAAGAGATAAAATATTTATGTAAATATTGTATAGACTTATTTTGTGTTTGAGTTATCTATACGTGTTAATACGTGGGTGTAGTTGTGAGTGCAAATGTGTGGTGTGATATTAAAGTGTTATTTCTTGTATTGTTCTGTGGTTCTGTTGTCGTAGCGCGGGAGCGTGTGAATGTGTGCGTCTGTGTGTGTTGTAAAGATATATAAAATAGATATATAGGCAATATGTTAAATTCAAGTATTTTTAGGCAGCATGTATGGTCACCCGACCCATACGACTGTGTGACGCAAACATTGCATTATTGTAAACTTAATAAATACTACTAATGTCACTCACTCAGTCCAGACTAACTACTAATTGAGATAAACATTAGCAGAAATGGTCTTATTACTTGCTCCCTTGTAAGTAGGAGGGAAATAAGGGAATACGCTAGGCTAAAGCGATGGTCAAATGTTTTAAAAGCTGGTTGCAATGTGATTGAAATTCGTTTCTTTGCATGACCAGGAATTGACAAATTCCATATGAGAAAAGCTTAAGTATTTTAACTGAAATAGTCAGGAATATCTTACAAATAGACAACTCCAGGAAAAAACTGTGTGTGACATAAATTGTATGTTTTAACGATATCTACAGTTTTAAGTTTTTGTCTATCTCGTACCGTTTACCATTTATTCAAAAGTCATCCAGAATGAAGATTCTTCAAAGATTACTCCCTGAAATTTCAGGATATACATTTTATTTGTCATGTGAATATCATTAATATACGATATTTTAATCAAAATTGTTAGCGCCATTTTTGAGAAAATTAATTTTGATTTCTTTTCCATGCAAAAAGTTATTTTGGGTGGGATGATTTTTCTCAAAATCTTCGTGTCGTATCCTTGGAAGCTGCTGAATTTAATTGCCAAGTTTGGTATTTTATCGACGTTTTATTTTTGAGTTATCTGTTCACAGATACACGCAGACACACACATACACTCACACACGAAGCTTTTTCTGATTTTTATACGAGGGCCCTAAAATGTGTATTTTTGGTGGAATCTTGGTATTGAATTTTTGAATGGAGAGCAATGTCTTCTCTACCTTTTTTCTCCAGAGAAAATAAACATGTTTTTGTAAATACGGGGGACCCTAAGGCGTATTTTTTCAGTGAAATCTGGCATCGCATTTTTAGGTGGAGTGCAATACCTTATCTACCTATGTACCATGTACCATAAGGGGCTAGAAAAAGTGAAACTCTGATGTGTTACGATCACATTACTTTCTCTACAGCGCTGTGACAAATCAGCTTTAAATGGCTTATTCTTCTGTACATTGCATGATAATCGAGATAAACGTTAGCAGAAATTGCCTTAATTACTTGCTTCCTTGTAAGCAGAAGGTAAATAAGCGAATACACTACGCTAAAGCGATAGTTAAATCTTTTAAAAGCCGGTTACCACGTGGATGAAATCTGTTTCTATACAGAGCCATGAATTCACAACTTTGTGGATGAAAAAAGTTTAATTATTTTAGATCCGAAACAAATAACATGGAATATCTCAGAAATGGTAAATTTTACGAAAAAAACGTATATGACATAAATTGTGTGTTTTAACATGATCTACAATTATTGTGCAGTAAGTTTTGCCTAGCTATTACGGTTTACCAGTTACGCAAAATTAGGCAAAATTCACTCAGAATAAAGGAGTCTTTAGAGGATATTCCCAGAAAATTCAAGATATATATTTTATTTGTCATATAAATATCTTTCATATACGGTATTTTAATCAAACTCGTTAGAGCAATTTTTAAGAAAATCAAAATTTTCGCAATTTTTCCACGTAAAGGGCAGTCTGAGATGGGGGATTTTTCTCAAAATCGTCGTGTTGCATCCCTGGAAGATGGTAAATTTAAATACCAAGTTTGGTATTTTACCGACTTTTCGTTTTTGAGTTATCGTCTTCACACACACGCACATGGACCTTTTTCTGAAATTTTTTTTTTTTTTTTTTTTTTTTAGATACAGAGGACCCTAAAACAAATATTTCCGGTGAAATCTCGATATCGAATTTTTGGGAGAAGTGCAATACCTTCTCTATACACTATGTACATATTTCGTGTAGAGGAAGTAAAAAGGTATGTAAATGGAACATATCAGAGTTTTACAAAAGAAACAGAACAGATTACTTACATCTCTCGTCTCTGGTGCTTACAGCATTGCTATAATCTGTTTCACTGGAGTCGAATTCTGAACTGCAAGTAGCCATGAAGCACAAAAGTACTACTACAGCAGATAACCTCAGCATGTTGCTCTTCTGGACATCCAGAACCCGACTGCTAAAGAAAACTAGGAAGATTACAGTTATGTTTCTCTTAGCACATGTATGAAAATTGCTGCTCTACTCTCATTCCAACGGAAGTACCAAAGGATGCGCAAAGTAAACCTAATTGTATATTAGTCCACACTTCACTTAGGTTACACGAACTACTGCATTCGACCTACAAACTTGTCCCAGATGTACATATTTGAAACCATGTAAACAGCTCTGTAGAAGAGTGTGCCAATCTATTGTTAAACAAATTTGTGGAATAAATTAGTCAGAAAAATCGTATGTGTTCCATTCACATGATTTTCTCTACATATCTGTAACACAGTATTATTCAAAGGTTATTCTGTCGCCCTCCGTGGTGTAATGGTTACCATGCTGACTTCATATACTCAAAGTCGCGGGTTCAAACCCGGATGGATTTTTTCGGGTATAAAAATCCTTAGCATGGCTTCCTTAGGAAGGGAAGTAAAGCCGTTGGTCCCGTGTCGTAGATTTACGGCATGTAAAAGAACCTCAAGCCTCTGAGCAAAATTAAGCAATCTTTCAAGCCCAATTTAGAATGTTACGCTGAGAACCATAGCAATTAAAGGGCGTCCATAATTAGCACGCTATTTACATTTATTTAGAGGCTATTCTTCTATCTACACGATACTAATCGATATATTATTTGATTTCTTGTAAGTAGAACAGTAAAAATAAGTTGCGACCCATTCACATGACTTTCTCTACATCTCTGCAACAAATTATTGTTAAAAAGCTAATGTTTTTAGGAGTTGACAAATTCCTGTATGAGAAAACTATAAGTTTTTTAAAGTTGAAACCAAAAACAAGAAATATCTCAAAAACGATCAACTTTTTGTTTAACATAAATTGTGCGTTTTAATGTACTCTACATTTTTTTTGTGTGGTAAGTTTTTGTCTCTCTCTTACGGTTTAGCAGTTATGCAAAATTTCATAAAATTCATCCAGAATAAAGTAGTCTTCAGAGGCTATTCCCAGAAAATTCAAGATGTACATATTATTTGTTAGGTAAATATCTTTAATATACGATATTTTAATCAAAATCGTTAGTGATTTTTGAGAAAACCAAAATTTTCGAAAAAAATTCCATGTAAGGTTAGTTGGGGGACGGGACTTTTCTTAAAAATCTTCGTGTCGCATCCTTGCAAGATACCAAACTTAAATACCAAGTTTGGTTTTTAACGGTATTTTCGTTTTTGAGCTACGCTGCCCCCCCACACGCACACAGACACAAGGACATTTTTCTAAAAATGTTTTCTTTTTTTGGATTCAGCGAGTCTCAAAACATGTATTTCCAGTGAAATTTTTGGATGCATTACAATAGCTTCTCTATACACTATGTACATATTAAGTATAGAGAAATTAAAAATATGATATGATCCATTCACACGACTTTCCTTACATCTCTGTAATAAATTATTGTTAAAAAGATTGTTCTTTTATCTATTTCATGCTAATCGAGATAAACATTAGCAGAAATGCCTTCTTTTAAGTGGAAGTCCTGAAACGATAGTCAAATATTTTAAAAGCTGTTGCCATGTGGTTGAAATCCGTTTCTATGCAGGGCAGGGGTTTACAATTTACCGTGTGAGTAAAGTTTAAGTATTTTAAGTCTGAAAAAAACAAAAAATAAAACAGAAATGGCCAATTATACGAAAAAACGTCATCTACATTTTTTGTGTAATAAGTTTTTGTCTATCTCTAACGGTTTACAAGTTATGCACAATTCAATAAAAATCATCCAGAACAAAGAGGTCTTCAGAGACTATTCCCCGAAAATTCAAGAATACATTTTATTTTTCACACAAATATCTTAAATATAGAGGTTTTAATCAAAATCGTTAGGGCCACTTGAAATTAAAATTTTTCGAAATGTTTTCTATGTAAAGGATAGTTGGGGGTGGGGGATTTTCTTGAAAATCTTCGTGTCGCATCCTTGGAAGATAGCAAATTTAAATATTAAGTTTGATATATAACGCTCTTTTTGTTTTTGAGCTATGCTGTCCATAGACACACACGCGCACATGCTTTTTTTTTGGATTCAGAGGGACACAAAACGTGTATTTTCGGCGAAATCTCGGTATCGAATTTTTGGGTGCATTACAATACCTTCTCTATACACTGTGTACATAGTACTTATAGAGAAAGTAGAAATGTATATATAAATTTGAACATAAATATGTAGATATTGTCTTATAAGTAATGTCGTTTTTTAAGAAAAACAATTCTTGGAAATGTGTTCTGACAGGCAATTAACTAATCTTCAAAATACAGACCATTTGATTCTATGGTCTTCAGCTATCTTTCAGTGAGGTTTATTATCCCACCAGTCTCTGATTTTTGATGCGAAGAATTCGGTGAGACCCATTTGTACTGCTTCAATGTTGTCAGACGTTTTTCCACGTAGAAAATGGGCCATGGATCGGAAAAGATGATAATCTGTAGGTGCAAGATCAGGGCTGTATGCTGGGTGTGGTAGCAATTCTATTCCTGATTTTTTCTGATTTTTTTTCCACGGTTGTTCGTGCAGTAAGGGGGTCTTGCATTGTCCTGTTGCAGTAGAACTCTATTTCGGTTAACTAATTCTGGGTATCTCCGTCTCAAAATGTCATGAGTTCGTTCCAGTTGTTGAGAATAAAGATCCGCATCAATCGCCCACTCGTTTGGAACAAACTACCAGTGAATCACACCTTCACAATTTCACCAGACCACATTTTTAAGGAGATTTTTTTAACAAGACTTTGGCAGGTTGGTGGGGATCAAGCCACTGTTTCGAGGCATCAGGGGTTTCGGTGACATTTTTCATCATAAGTGACAACTCTCCTGGCAAATTTATCATCCATGGGATTACGGATAAGCTGACTGCAGATATCCACTGTACGTTGAGTCTGTGGAGGTGTCAGTTCATGAGGTACAGATCTACAGCTTCTGTATGCTTTTCCAAGTGTCTTAAAGTGGCGATGTATGGTATCTTTTGATGCACAAAATTCTTCTGAAAGCCTACTGGTCTTTTTTGCGGATTTTCTCTCAAAATTTGGTGTGTATCCTCAATATTCCATACTTTAGGTCTTCAAGAATGTGGTAAATCTTTGGTGTTTTCGTCTGCATTGTTGAAACGTTGGAACCATCGTTGTGCCACACGCTCACAAACGACACCTCCTGCAACTTCACATATTCTTCGAGCTGCGGCAGCGGCTTTATAATCTTCTTTCCAGTAGTGCTTTAGAAGGACTATAAGTTCAAACTTTGTTATCTCCATTTTGTGATTTCAAAACCTATTTCCGGTGAAATATCAAAATTTAGTTTTTGGGTGAAATATGAACATGGTATAGAGAAAGTAATATTGTTTTTAAACGAAATCGTTAGAGCCATTTTTGGGAAAGTCAACATTTTCTAATTTTTTTCCATTTAAAAGTAATTTTGGGGTGAGGGATTTTCATGAAATAAGTTTGGTATTTGACCGACGTTTCGTTTTTGAGCTATCATATTTACAGATATACATACACACGGGTCTTTTTCTAAAATGCTTTCTTTTGGATTTGGGGATCTTAAAACGTGTATTTCCAGTGAAATCTCGGAACCAAATTTTAATGGAATGAAATACCTTTTCTATCTATGTACTACATACATGCTAGAGAAACTAAAATGTAGAAATAAGATTGAACATAAATGTATATGAAATTCTGTATGATGTTGCTTCAAATAAATACTCAAAAGGTATGCATTAATCAGCGGAAGTGCAAACAATCATTTAGTGGTTTTTTTCCATTAGGTAAATGTTGTAATATTTCACTTTTGACTGACGGACCCTTCTGTTTGAAATTTGAGATACTATTTTCGCAGTCCTTATGGAAGATGATACAATGACAAATATATAAAGAGAGACGATTTGCCATTTTACAAGGCTATTAATTATATAATCGAATACCACTAAAATTACAGATGCCTTTGTTGTATCCCGACCTTTGCTTTGGTTTATTTTTTTAATTTTGTCTCTCCCTCAGTAATTTAACCTGGAAAACCATGCAAAGTGCATTTATCCAAAACAAAAACTTTTAACTGATGAAATGGAAACCGCTTTTGTAATTTCAAACCACAAAAATGCGGTTTCATATATGATGATGCCAATACCCAATATTATTATCGCTACGGTGACTAAAATTTCAATTAGTTTTTGCTTATACAGGTTTAATACTCAAGCACGTCTAAATTAGAATATTATTGCTATAAACAGTGTGCTAGTTGCTGTTTCCGAGTACCTATCTTTTAGTGTTTAATTTCATATCAAAATGGAAATAATATATATTCTGCCGTGTTTAAAGGAAAATAGGAATAATCTGATGTGTTACATTCACATGACTTTCTATAGTTGTTCTACAAACAAAGTTTTTACAAACTACACCATACTAGTCAAGATAAACATTAGAAGAATGCTCTTGTTACCTATTTAATGAGTAACTCATGTTCTTCCACTTCTTTACTTGTAAATTTATAACCTGAGTTTTGATATTGTATATTACCCTATTACTTACTGTTATATTCAATCATTTATATGTGTTATTGTTAAGTCTATTTGTTAAACTTGGTGTAACTAATGGATTTGTAGGTGTAAAGTTATCTGGATCTCGTAAAATATATGGTTCTTTTAAAGATAATAAAGATAAAATAATAAATAATATAATAAATCCTAGGATGTCTTTAAAGGTGAAATAAGGATGAAAGGGAATTTTATCAATATTTCTATTTAAACCAGAGGCAATTTTATAATAAATAAATCTATGAAAATAAAAAAAATTGACGTGTTCTATTCATATGACTTTCTCAACAACTCAGTAAAAAGCATTGTTAAAAAGCTTAGGCTTCTATTTACTTCATGCTAATTGAGAAAACATTAGCAGAAATAGTATTATTACTTGTTTTCTTGTAAGTAGAAGCGAAATAAAAAGATACCATAGGTTAAAGTAATAATCAAAAGCTGGTTGCGATGTGACTGAAGCTCCTTTGTTTGTATGGACAGGAGTTGACAAATTCCTGTATGAGAAAGGTAAGTTTTTCAAAGCTGAAACTAAAAACAAGGAATATCTTAAAAACGATCAACTCCACGAAAAAAATGTATATATCATAAATTGTGTTTTAATGTGCTCTACATTCTCTGTGCGGTAAGTTTTTGTCCATCTCTTACGGTTTAGCAGTTATGCAAAAATCCCTTAAATTCATCCAGAATAAATTAATCTTCATAGGCTACTCCCAGAAAAGTCAAGATATACATTATATATGTCAAGTAAATATCTTAAATATATGAGATTTTAATCAAAATCTTTAGAGCCATTTTTAATGAAATCAAACATTTCGAAACTTTTTCATGTAAAGGGTAGTTTGGTGTGAAGGGATTTTCTTGAAAGTCTTCGTGTCGCATCCTTGGAAGATACCAAACTTAAATACCAAGTTTGGTTTTTAATGACCTTTTCATTTTTACTTTCTCTATACTCACTGTGTACATAGTGTATAGAGAATGTATTGCGCTCCACCAAAAAATTCGATACCGAGATTTCACCGGAAATATATGTTTTAGGGTCCCCTATATCCAAAAAAAGTATTTTCAGAAAAAGGTCCGTGCGTGTGTCCGTGTGTCCGTGTGTCTGTGAACACGATAACTCAAAAACGAAAAGTCGGTAAAATACCAAACTTGGTATTTAAGTTTAGTATCTTCCAGGGATGCGACACGAATATTTTGAGAAAAGTTCCCCCACCCCAAACAACCCTTTACATGGAACTTTTTTCGAAAATTTTGATTTTCTAAAATAATGGCTCTAACGATTTTGGTTAAAATATCGTATATTAAAGTTATTTACCTGACAAATGAAATGTATATTTTGAATTTTCTGGGAATAGCCTCTGAAGACTACTTTATTCTGAATGAATTTTTCATAACTACTAAACCGTAAGAGATGGACAAAAACTTAACCCACAAGTTAACGTTAAACATACAATTTATGTTATATACATTTTTTTCGTGGAGTTGGTCGTTTTTGAGATATTCCTTTTTCTTGATTTCAGCTTTGAAAAACATACTTTTCTCATACAGGAATTTGTCAACTCCTGTCCATACAAATAAAGGAACAGTCACATAGCAACCAGCTTTTGGCTTTCACTTTAACCAATGGTACTCCCTTATTTCGCTTTTACTTACAATAAAGCAATAAATAAGACTATTTTTGCTAATTTTTCTCGATTAGCATGAAATAAATAAAAGATAAGTTTATTAACAATAATAATTTACAGAGATACAGAGAAAGTCATGTGAATGGAACACATCAGATTTTTGAGTTTTGCTGCCCCCAGACCACACATACACAGACAGACAGAGAGACAGACAGACAGACAGACACGGACATTTTTCTAAAAATGCTTTTGTTTGGATTCAGGGGGTCTCAAAACATATATTTCCGGTGAAATCTCGGTATAGAATTTTTGGGTGCAATACAATACCTTCTCTATACACTATGTACATAGTATGTATAGAGAAAGTAAAAATTGATGTGTTCCATTCACATGTCTTTCTTTTTATCTCGTCACAAATTATTGTTAAAAAGTTTATTATTCCATCTACCCATTCTAATGGATTAGCAAACATGGTCTTATTACTTGCTTCCTGTAAATTGAAGGGAAATAAGGGAATATCCTATGATAAAACGATAGTTAAACCTTTTAAATCCAGGTTGCCCAGTTGTTGTAGGAGCTTACAAATTTCCGTGTGAGAAAAGCTCAAGCACTTTAAATCTAAAACAAAAAGCAATGAATATCACAGAAATGGTCAACACCACGAAAACACATAATATAAATTGTGTGTTTTAACAAGATCTACACTTTTTGTGTAGTAAATTTTTGTCTATCTCTTACGGTCTCCCAGTTAGGCAAAATTCACTAAAATTTATCCAGAATAGAAATTTCTCCAGAGGCTATTACCTGAAAATTCAAGATATACATGTTATTTGCAATATAAACAGCTTTAAGCTGGGGCATTTTAATCAAAATCGTTAGAGACATTTTTGAGAAAATAACAATTTTCGGAATTTTTTCTATGTAAAGGTTAGCTTGAGATGGGGGGGATTTTTCTCAAAATCTCCATATCGCATCCCTGGAAGATACTAAACTTAAATACCAAATTTGCTATTTTGCCAACATATCGTTTATGAGTTATCGTGTTCACATTCTAAAAATGCTTATTTTGGTTACAGGGGACCCTAAAACGCATATTTTCAGTGAAATCTCGGTATCGAATTTTTGGCTGCAATACAACACCTTCCCTATACACTGTGTACATAGTACGTGTACATAGTAAAAATATAAGGGAACTAAAGGAATACACTATACTAAAGTAGGGTCAAATATTTTTAAAAACTGTCGTTATTAGATTCTAATATAAACTCGCTTCTTTGTTTGGCCAGAAGTAAACAAAAAATCTGATGTGTTACACTCACATGACTTTCTCTAGCTCTTCTACAAACTTCTTACATAAGATTATTCTTCTTTCTGCACCTTGCTAATCGAGGTACCCTTTAGCCAAATGTTCTTATTATTTAGTTCCGTAGAAGTAGGAAGAAAATAAGGGAATACACTAGGCTAAACTAAAAGTCATATGTTTTAAAAGTTGTCTTTAGGCGATTGTCATTACAAATCGCTTCTTTTCTTGGCCAGGAGTAGAACAAAAGAAAAACGGGCATTCCCGTCTGAGAAAAGTATAAGTACTTCACAACTGAAACTAATAACAATGAGTAACTCGAAAACGGTAAGCTCCACGAGAAAAATGTATGACATAAGTTGTGTATTTTAAAAAACCCTACATTTTTTGTACAGTAAGTTTTTGTCTATCTCTTACGGTTTACTAGTTATGGCAAATTAAGCAAAATTCATCGAGAATAAACAGGTCTTCAGAAGCTATTCCCAGAAAATTCAAGATATACATTTTATTTATCAGATAAATGTCTTTAATATACGATATTTTTATCAAAATCGTTGGAGCCATTTTTAAGAAAATAAAATTTTTCGAAAAAAGTTCCATGTAAAGGGTAGTTTGTTGTGGGGGGATTTTTCTCAAAATCTTCGTGTCGTATCCCTGGAAGATACTAAACCTAAATACCAGGTTTGGTATTTTAGCTACTATTCGTTTTTGAGTTATCGTGTTCACAGACACACGGATACACGGACATACACACACACACACACACACGGACCTTTTCCTGAAAATGCTTTTTATGGATACAAGGGGTCCTAAAACATGTATTTCCGGTGAAATCTCGATATCGAATTTTTGGGTGGAATGCAATACTTCTCTATCCCTATGTACATTGTACATACGGGGCTAGAGAAAGTAAAAACAAACAAACAAAGAAAGAAAAACAGTATAAGTATTTTAAAACTGAAACCGTTAATAAGAAATTTGTCGGCAACAGCTTCCTCCACAACAAAAATGCAAAGGACATACATAGCGTGTTTTGACGAGAACTAAATTGTTTCTGTAGTAAGTTTTTGTCTATTTCTTACGGTTTACCAGTTATGCAGAATTCATCTGAATTAAGAGAACGTCAGAGACCTTTCCCAGGGAATTCAAAATAAACATTGTATTTCTCTTGTAAATATCTATAATATATAATAATTTAATCAAAATCGTTAGTCATTTTCGAGAAAATAAAAAGTTTCGAAAACGTTCATGTAACATTCTTGTGGTAATAGCAACGATCAAACAAATATCTTATATTAGAGTGTATCACTGAAGCTGTTAGTAATTCTAATATGCCAGATTAGTGCAATGGATTTATAATCCATAAATAAAGTCTCTACTTTTTTCTCCAACGTGCCTGTAAGAAAACCTGGAATCGTCACTCTCGCACATTCAAACACAACAATCAAATCAGTAAATTTATTTTAAAACCGAAACAAATACTAATATACATATTAATCAGAGTCTACTTTACTTGGTATACTCACTTTCCTTGGTAAATATTAACAGTGCAATTAGTCATATTAGAAAATATTATCTCTGAGCAATCCTTGATTTCTACTGCATTAACATTGTTGCTTCCTACAGCAATTTTTTTTTTGCAATGTCTAGTTTACTTTCAATAAATTCTTCAGCACCTGGTGCTGACTTCAGTAATACTAGCTTGTAACGTGCCTGTAAAAAAAAAACAAAAAAAAAAAAAACATGAAATCTTATAATATACACTCCACAGCGTCGAAGGCCCAAAAATCTTGGACTTACAATTTAAGTTTAAATTACTTACCATATTAAGAAGTAATAAACGTTTAAACCTGACATAATTTGGTTTCATTAGTCAAACTATTTTTTTTTCGTTTCTCCACGTACAAAAAAAAATTATATTTTTTCCTAAATATCTATTGATTTTTTTGGAATTAATAAACGCTCAACACCTTTGGCTTCGTTCAAAATGTCAAGCGGAATATAATCCTATTTTTAATAGTTTTATCATTGCCTTCCGTTTTGAAACAAATGAAATGAAATCTATTGCGTCATAATTTGTGACATCTGGTACATTATAATATTTAATTTAGCAAAATCATTAATTATTTTTACATATTTTATGCTAAAATTGCATAACAAGATATATTAACACTGTATAATCTCATTATAACACTCGTAAAAATTAGCGAAAGCGACCGCGCCAAGCATGCACTCACTCATGTCACATATCACTCAGATTACACTAGTCACATGAATAACTATTATTTTGCTTAAGTATTATATCTAGTCAGAGTTAAGCGAATACACAGGCTAACTGAATTTACCAATATGAAGAGAGGCGCGCATCTTCTCTCACTAGCCGGAGCATTTGCTGTGATAACATCATATGATTGCTGAAATCTCATTGGCTAAACTACAATATCGTCACTAATGCTTCGGCAAGCCTCGACTCTTGGTGCCGATTACGAATCGTCCAGATAGGTGAATACGTAGATTTCGCTTCTGCTTATAGAATAGCAAATGCCTTTGAAATGTTGCAATTTCAGCTGCTAGAGCTCGAGATTAGCGACTAGAAAATTGAAACGTTGCAGAAAAGAGGTGCTGATGAATGTGCTGACTAAGTCAGTCAGCGGCAGAACTGTAAAGCGGAAAGTGCAATCAAGCACGTCAGAGTAGTAATTCATGACGTCATCTGTCTCCTAGTATAGGAGAAACAGCTTAAAGAAAGTACCCAACAACTGAACATGGCCGACATTACACTAAAGTTAAGTAGGCACTGCTAACTGCATTACTATTTGCAAAGCAATGGGTATATCTTATAGAAATAGGATTTGCATGTTCATATGTTTGGACCATTTTAAGAGCATTGTACTTAAAACGAATGATACCAAGTTTTCGTTTTATGCCATGGCCACGACCGCCTTATATATGTGTCAACCAATACGGCAGTGACCCCGGTATTATGCCACTGGGCAGAAGCGGCACATAGAGGAACCTCAAGTCTGATAAAAGAGGCCTCTGAGCAAAATGAACGGTCTTTGACGCCTAGTATAGAATGGGATGCTAACAACCACAGGCGTTAAAGAGCATCCATAAATAAGACTTAATTTAATTTAATTTTCAGAAGCGGCGCAGGACGCGTCAAGGATACGTTTATCATCTCTGAGCTGTCTCAGTCGTTTCCCGGGTTAGATTCCTGCAGGGATGGGAATTTTTCTTTAACCAGGATTATTCTTCATTCTCTCAAGAATCTAGAAGCATAAATACTAGTGTAAACATGCGATTGAATTAAATGTTTATAAAGAAAATACGAACATTGATATATTAGTAAAACGAATGAACATCATTGTCGATGAGGAATTGCTACAAACGGAGAGCCGTCGATATAACCTTAGATCAGTATGTTCCAATTTTGGTCGCGGCTGAGTCAGAGCACTTGCATGTACGCAGCAACAGTCCTCGATACCCCAGCGGGAATGGGGAGCATGATAGCTAATACATCAATGCACAGGTCTTTGCTCTTTTTGCCTCGTCATTCAAACCTGATGATAGCTTGCTTACCTTGTTTTGTATGCTGCAGGCAGACCCTTGGGAGCTATGATTACTCCGCTGCTTCCTGGTGCCCACCCAAGCTGGAATAACCTGCCTTGGAAGTTAAGCGTGGAATATAAATGGAAAAACTCTGACGTGTTTCATTCAGATAACTTTCTCTACCTGTTCTGCAAACAAATTATTCTTACCAATGATTATTCATTTATCACATCATGCTAATCGATATAAGTACTAGCAGTAACTGTCTTATTATTTGGTTCCTTCTAAGCAAAACTAAAATAAGGGGAAATACTAAGCTAAAGCGATGTTAAGCCTTTTAAAATCTGACCGTTATATGAACAACTGAAGTAAAAGAAAGAGAGATGAAACGAAAGGTGACTTCTCGTTTGAGAAAAGTTGCGTAGAGTATAGTTGAAACAGATAAGAAGAAATATATTGGAAAGTCAATTCCACAAAATATGTATATGACATAAATTATACGTTTTAATGAGTTCTTAATTTTTTGTTTAGTAAGTTTGTCTATGTCTTACGGTTTACCAGTTATGAAAAATTCAGGAAAATTCATCCAGAATGAAGATATCTTCAGATACTATTCCCAGAAAATTCAAAATATTAATTTTATTTGTGATAAATATCTTAAATACACGGCAACTTAATCAAACTCGTTGGAGCCATTTTTTGAGAAAAACATTTTCAAAAATGTTCCATGTAGTTTGGGGTGAGGATTTTGAAAAACTTCGTGTTGTAACCTTGGAAGATACTGAATTTGATCCCAAGGTTGATGTTTAACAGTATTTTATTTTTGAGCTGTGTTATTCACTGACATACAGATAGATTATTTTATAGACGCACCTTTTTAAATTCAAGGGACCTTAAAACATGTATTTCCGATGAAATCTCAACATAGAATTTTTGAATGGAATGCATTACCTTCTCCCCCTACTTTGTGCATGGTATGTACGAAGAAAGTAAAAATTAAAGAAATAAAACAGCATATGTTGCATTTTAATGCAAAGATTAGTCTGTAATTTGTTTAATGACAGAAAATTAATGGTTTACAGCTAGCTTTTAATGGTAGGTGCAGAATGAACGGCCATTTCGGAGTTTTTGCTTTTCTTCACAACTTTGCTCTTCTGATTTAAGGTTCCCAGAAAGGCATTGCACTCGGCACAGTAGAGATTCACAGTATCCCGCTTGCTGCACGTGAGGAAAGGCAGGAAACAGCTTGGCCAGCAGCTGTGGAAGAAAATAAATATTGGCTTAAGTAAATACATCGAAACACTAATTACATTAATTAGCTGTTTCTAGCAATTTCGTTTGGTACGAGGAATGATCAGAAACTTGGATAAAAAGTCTGCAGTGAGACGAGTATATTTAATTTTGTACAACCAATAGAGCCTGATTAGGTTATTTTTCCACACAGCCTCCATGTCGGTTGAGGCACTTGTCGCTTCGTGGGAAAAGTTTGAATATTCCCTCTTGGTAAAAAATCTGTCCTTGCATGTTCAGCCACATTGTGTTGTGAAGTGTTACACCGACTCATCTAAAGCGAATCATCGACTCCTAGGTGTTCCTTCAAGTGAGGCAAAAAGGTTAAAGTCACTAGGTGCGAGATCCGGGCCATAGGGAGGGTGGTCGATATCCCACACACTGCTTCAACAGCGTGGTAGTCTTCTGTATGAGATCTTGTGTTGTCGCGAAGGAAGATGACGAGTCCTGGCCGTTTCCCCCTAATTGTCCTCCACGAGAATGGATGGGAGGGAAAAGGGAAGTTTCCATTCCATTGACTACCGCTTATTGTTGGGAGTATAGTGGTGGATCCATTTTTCGTCACCCGTGACAATGCGATGAAGAAAACTGTTCCCTTCCGTAGAGAACTATTGCAAAAATTGTAGACTTGTGCACATGCGCTTCACCTTGTGTTGATTAGGCAGATTTCGTGGGGGAACTAACTTTCCGGTGCTGCAGCATATCGTGAATAATGTGATGAATGCCTCCAAAAGACATTCCCAGTTCTATCGTCTTATGTCGTAACGTGATATTCTTGTCTGAATCAACTTCTCCACGCGAGCTGTGTTCAAATCTATGGATGCCGCACTGGGTCGGCTACTGCAATCCTCGTTGGTAACGTTTCCTGGACCAGCCACAAACTTTCGACATCATTCTGCGAGATGCTGGCGAGACATTACAATCTCTCCATAAACCTCTACAAGCTATCGAGGAATGTCAGCTACGGTTACATGTTTCGCTCACAGAAATCGAATAACTGAGCGGATTTCTTCACGAGACCAGTTTTCAAACTATTTGTCGCTATTGGTTTGCCTTGCAATAGGTGACAGTTGGCTTAAATTTGCACAGGGGCCAACCGTATTTATTAGAATTACCGCACACTATTCATTCGCTGTGAAAGACGAACCACTAAGAATATGGGCTTTTTAACCTTCTGATCATCCCTCGTACATGAAATTCTCTTCCGTTTTGTAGCATAGTTTCTTAGTTACCCTTATTTCGTGTCTTGTGGTGAGATTTGAATAAAGCCACATCTGATTTCATGCCAATTAAATAAACAATAATAATGAAGTCACCCGGATGTCCCGAATTCGATTCCCGGCTGGGGCGGGGAATTTTTCTTTAGCAAGTATTATTCCCTATCCCCCACAGAGTCTGGAAGTAAGTATGTGAGAGTGAATATGTGTGTGATGAGGAAAATAAACCTACAGACCACGAGTTGTTTCAAATGCAAAGCCCCCGATATGACCTTAGATGTTAAAGGGGGCTATATAAATTAAACAATAAAAAATAATAATGAAGCTGCTAGCCTGGTTATATTTTGCAGACTTTGCAATTACCCGAACTATATATTATTTTCTGTTAAGTCAGCCTTATATTTTTGAAACCTAAGTTGAATTACACTTTACACCCCATAACAACGAGGTAGACGTCTTGAACATCAGAATAGGAAGAGAGTTCTCTTTTGGATTGCCCATATGTTGTGCTCTGCTAGCCAGATGATTCAACAATCAAAAGTCCCATAGGGTCCAACTCGCTCACTGATTGTGTTACTCATAAAAAGAAAGAAAAAAATGCGAGCGTTCAATCAGGAGTGGTGTGGTGCTCCATCTTGTTATCAAATGAAATTCAAAATGAGGTTGTTTTTCAGTTCTGTAGCAATTCTTAATTAGTTGCTGAAGGTTCTATTAATCCACTACTTTAAATTCCTCCTCAAGCATTAATGTCCGGTAAAATTACCTTAAAGGGTTTGTGTTGAACCAATAAGTCAGGCTCCGTGGTTAGTATCTGGTTCCAAGATCGTGGATTCAAACCTGGCGATGGATTTTTTCGGACGTATAAAAATCCTTAGTGTTGCTTCCTTCAGAAGGGAAGTAAAGCCGGTGGGCCACGTCGTAGGTACGGCTCATAAAAGAATTTCAAGCCTGATAAAGAACCCTTGAGCAAAATTAAGCCGTATTTCACGCCCAATATGGAATGAAACTCTCAGGACCATAGCAGTTAAAGAGCGTCCAAAAATATAACCCAATTTCATTTCGGACCAAAGGAAGCGATGGCGATTAACAAGTTCATTTAGTTTGACATTTGCCTATTCTGTCGATAAAACTGACAGACAGAAAAAAATCTGCTTAAAAGTTAGAATCTGCATAAAAAGCAAATCACAGAACTCAAAAGTCTTCTATCGTAATCATCTTCATGTCGTGTATGAAGTAATGTCGAGCGAAAAGGCATGCATTTTACATCTTTCTGCACGCTCCTTCGATATATGTCCAGCCTTCCTAATTGACTTATGAAGACTTATTAGCAACTAAATGAGAATTTTCTTCATTACAGACATTGTGGATCTCAAAGCATCTGCAACATTCCCTGTTATTTCAAATTTTTTAATCATTTTCCGCAAATGTTACCGAGTTAATGGCATTACATCAAGAAAGAAAGCCAATCTGGAATTTGTATTTTATGTTGACATTTCAAAATCAACTTATATGTACCTATTTAACCCTTTATTGCCTGTCGGAACCTATAGGTTCCGCTTGTATTAAGCGTGACTATACAGATAGGGTTGTACTCTAGGATTAATTTCATGTTGTACTAGCCTTCCACCATTAACGACAAGTAATCGACTGATTTATACTGTAAAAATATGTACAATTTTTGCACTAAAATTGCAGTGATTTTTCTAAATAAATGAAAGCCAAACCGACATAACTAAGCCAAATGTAACCCCATTAACTTCCAAGCATCACACCCACTATTTTATTTGGGCTCTTCCCGTCATTTACCACAATCACTGGGATTTGAACTTTCAACATTTGACTTTGAATGGTCAATCCATTACCTGTCACCTAACATGGCCATCTGAACCACTTTTTTGGTAGTGCCTTTGGCAGCATTATGAAAACTGGTTTAGAAGAATTTAATCTTTTAATTGGGAATAAAAATATTAATAAAGTATCTACATTTATTTTCATTTCTAATTTCTCTATTATTTTATATAATAATTTTATAAGTTTATTCCTCAATATTTTTACTACAATTCCAGTTTTAAACGACATATTTAGTATATTAGTGCAGGCAACTAAAGGTTAATATGACCAATTTTTCTCAGTAATTCCGGAAATGTCTTAAAAAATAATATTTGAACTAACCCAGAAACGAACTCCATAAATGATGAATATAAGAACTGTTTCTGAATTTCCTTGCTAAAACCTCGATTTTAATGCTTTCAGAAATAAATTTCTTCATCAAATTACATTATAGTTTCATAATATTTTAAAAAAGCACAATATTACTTCAGTTACAATGAGCCCTTGTAATATTAATGTTGCAGATAAAATTGAGATTGTTTTGTGAAAGTACATCAAAATAAAATCTTGGTATTGAATTTTTGGGTGGAATGCATTGCTTTCTCTATTTACTTTGTACGTGTTAGAGAAAGTAAAAATGTGATGAAGTGTTAAGTAATTATTTTTTTAATGTATATAAATTAGCAGTTAAAGTACTAATAGCTTTGAAAGCTATTTTCCTTAAAATATTGTCTACTTTATGTAAGTATAGGCAATAATAATAAAAGTATAATAAAATGATAGTTATAAAATAATAATCATTAAATATGAAACTTGGATAGATTTCCAGGGATTCTCCATTCTAGTCTTCTCTCTGCTTCCTTTTTAATGCTTTGTACGTTCTCTACGTTCGTGTGGTTCATAATTTGTTCCATGTATTATAATTTCGCTTCTCCTTTACTGTTCTTGCCTTCAATTGTATCTTCAATGTCATTTTCATAATACCTTTGTTTCTTCATAAATTATAATGAATAAAATTGTTTCCATTTTTTTTTTTTTTTAATTTTGCTATCTCATAAACTTTTTCAGTGATCAATCTAACTAATTTCCAGTGTTTTCCTGTAGCAACATGTGTCGCCCTCCGTGGTGTAATGGTTCCCAAGGTCGCAGATTCAAACCCGCGAAGACGAAGGATATTTTTAAGGTGTAAAAATCCTTAACATGGCTTCCTTCGAAAGGAAAATAAAGCCGTTGGTCCCATGTCATAGGTTTACGGCTCGTAAAAGAACCTCAAACCTGATAAACAGGCCTCTAAGCAAAATTAAGCGGTTCTGCACGCCCAACATAGAATGGAACGCTGATTACCACAGTACTTAAAGAGCGTCCATAAATAAAACTTAGTTAATTTTTTCCCCCGTAGTCTACCTTGCAGCTCTGGTTCCAAAGGTTGCGGGTTCAAATCCAGCTGATTTGTAAATTGAAGGCAAGTAAAAGAACCTAAAAGCTAAAAAAGAAGCCTCTGAGCAAAATTAAACGTTCTTTCGCGCCCAATTCAGAATGGAACGCTGAGAACCATAGCAGTAAAAGAGCGTCCATTTTTAAACTCAGTTTAATTCCCATACATATATTTTCAACGAAGTCTTTCTAATTTTAAAGCTAATATTGTTGGACGTAAATAAATTATTTTTGTTATTCAAGACAGATTTTCTTGATATATTCTATTTAATAGTTTAACTTTTTACTTGTTTCATTATATGGTTTCTTTCATAATTTATAGGCTAAAATTATTGGATGAAAATTATTTTTTTCATTGAGGACAATTTTGCTTCATATATTCTATTTAATAACGTATTGTTTTTTACTTCTTTCATCAGATGTTTTCTTTCCTAAAGACGTATTGAGATTCTTCAGCTTCATATAATAATAATAATAATAATAATAATAATAATAATAATAATAATAATAATAATAATAACAATGATAACAACAATAAAACCATACTTTTACTGGTTACGATAAGTATCTAGTGATTTTTCAGTGTACTTGTAATTTTTTCCGTTTGTAAATGACATAAATATACATTGATAGCGGCAGCAGGAGACACTGAGCGTACTCTTAGCTCAAAAGATCACAGGGAAAGTTGGCAACATTGCAGTAATGCGAGGCGAAGTTCCATGAAAGGATGTAAATAAACCCTTGTTTACGCAAGCTGACGAGGTCAATAACGTACCTAATCCCCCAAAGGAGAGGGTAGTTGGGATGGGGCGAGTGGAATTGAAACAAACCAGCCTTGTGCTGTCAATGCTATGTTGCCAAAGCGATCCCGGCTTTGTTTGTACGCCAGTGGGACCATTTGAGTTGAGAGTACGGAAGTCAGCGTGACGTACCCAAGTAAACAGAAGGCTCCTAGCGAAGAATACGACGATTTCTTCCGGCTTCGTCTCTGGATTGGTTGCCCGTGGTGGCCGCAGTTGGAGCAAAGGATCGCCGAAGACCCAGGGCGCCATGTTTCAACTGCACAACAGCGAAAATTGCCCACTGTAACATTTAACTTAACAGCATAGCTCATTAATAGCAAACAGTTCAACAATGTGGTGTTTCTCAAAAGCAAGCCTTCCAAATTGGTTGGCCAATTCAGATGCGGAAGTTAAATTATCTGGGGGCCCACCTGGGTAGCGTGTTTGCCTCACATTTAACAGGTCGCGAGTTCGAATCTCGCTTAGGGTGACTTACCTGGATAAGATCAGAATTGCATTCTAATACCATCTCATGAATATAAAACACAAACATATTTTTGGTAAAACGGAAAATAAATCTCCTTAATAGATTTATAATCTATGACTTATCAACCTCAGCCATTTTACTTCTTGCAACCATGATTATTCTCAACAAATCATAAAGATATCGGAACATTATATTATATCTTTTTTTCGGGGTTTTCCCTCATCCTGAGAAGACGAATGCCGGGTAACTTTAAGTTCCATGGACCTCGAAATCATTTGAGCATCACTTCACCAATTTCATTCATCGTCCGGGATGACCAACCAGGTTAAAGGACGTTAAGCTTAAAAAAAGTACAGATAAAAATTATCTAGAATTTATATACTGGGGGACGAAATTAAAACTACCCGCTGAAGGGCAATTAAAAACTCTATTTCGACAATGTTAAATCTATTAAGGAGAAAACCACTATGGTGATACATCTATGAAATATGACCAAAAATCTTATGTGTCCATTCACATGACTTTCTCAACATCTATGTAACAAATTGTTTTTGAAAAGTCTATTCTTCTATGTACTTCATGCTAATCGAAATAATCATTAGCAGAAAGTTTCTTATTATTTCCTTCCTTGTAAATAGAAGGGAAATAAGAAAGTACACTAGCTAAAATGATGATCGAATCTTTTAAAAACTATTTACCATGTGATTGAAATCCATCTCTTTGCATCACCAGAAATTTACAATTACGCGTAATGAGAGAAGTTTTAAGTGTTTTAAAATTGAAACCAAAAACAAAAAATGTCTTGGAAATGATTAATTGTGTTTTAACGAGATCTATATTTTTTGTGAAGTAAGATTTTGTTAATCTGTTACAATACCAGTTACACAAAATTCGTAAAGTTCTTCCAGAATGAAGAGCTCTTCATAGGCTATCCCCAGAAAATTAAAAATATTTATTTTATTTTTCATTTAAATATCTTTAATATACAGTATTTAAATCAAACCTGTTAGAGCCATTTTTAAAAAACTCAAAACTTTCGAAACATTTTCCATGTAAAGGGTAGTTTGGGGTGAGACAATTTCCTCAAAATCTTCGCATCGTATCCTTGGAAGATGCTAAACTTAAATACCAAATTTGGCATTTTACCGACTTTTGGTTTTTGAGTTATCGTGTTCATAGACACACGGACACACACGAACCTTGGTGAAATCTCGGTAGCGAATTTTGGGGCAGACTGCAAATCCCTCTCTAGCTACGTACTAGTACTATGTAGGAAAAGTAAAGATGCTTTTTTTAAAAATATATATACATATATTAAAACTAAAGCATCATATATTTAAACATATATGTAGACAAAGTAAAGATTTTTTAAATAAATATATATATATATATATATATATATTAAAACTAAAGAATCATATATTTAAACATAATTTAAAAAAAATAGTTCTGACAAGACTCCGGAACTGTATTTAAAAAAAAGTGCCACTCAAATGTCAATATGGCCGCAGGCGAAGCTGCGGGTAAAAGTCTAGCATATATTTATTATACGTTGCGTTAAACTTTTCCATAAATGCATTTAATTTATCTTCTCTTAAAATTAATGGACTTATACTATCTGAATATGTAATGTCAAAAAGAACACCTCTTTAACTTTACTCGAAGCTTGTGTTCTACAAAGGGAATGCTTGTGTATCGTTCGGCACTGCCCTCATGTTATGTCTGTTATACAAACATTCCGTAATGTGTGAGAATTAAAGGCTCCTCTATTAACACATACGTAAAAGCGCTTGGTTTATTTGCATTCCAAGCATTTATGTTTCATAATTCTACCAGGAATGGGAGAGAAAATTCCACTGTGTATACGAACATAACGTGGCGAAAGAGAAGATAGTACCACATTAAATTAAACTGGAGTGAAATTCACAACTGTAGAATGTCAAATAACATCAGGGAAGGTAAACTCTGAAATACTATATCAAACATCTGATGTGTATCATTCACATGACTTTCTCTATATCCCTGCAACAAATTATTCTTAAAAAGCTTATACTTCTATTAACATCATGCTAATCAATAAAACATTAGCAGAAATAGCCATATTACTTGCTTCCTTGTAAGTAGAGATGAAATAAGGGAATACCATAGGTTAAAGTGATAATCAAAAGCTGGTTGCTATGTCACTGAAGTTCCTTTGTTTGTAAGGACAGCAGTTGACAAATTCCTGTATGAGAAATGTATAAGGTTTTCATAGCAGAAACCAAAAATAAGGAATGTCACAAAAATGACGAACTCCACGACAAAAATGTATATTACATAAATTGTGTGTTTTAACGTACTCTACATTCTTTGTTTAGTAAGTTTTTGTCCATCTCTTACGGTTTAGCAGTTATTCAAAATTTAGTAAAATTCATTGAGAATAAACTGCTCTTCAGTGGCTATTCCCAGAAAATTCAAGATATACATTTTATTTCTCGGGTAAATATCTTTAATATATGAAATTTTAATCAAAATCGTTAGAGCCATTTTTGAGAACATCAAAATTTTCGAAAAAGTTCCATGTAAAGGGTAGTTGGGGGTGGGGGGATTTTTCTCAAAATCTTCGTGTCGCATCCCTGGAAGATACTAAACTTAAATACCAAGTTTGGTATTTTACCTACTTTTCGTTTTTGAGTTATCGTGTGCACAGACACACGGACACACGGACACACACACACACACGGACACACACGGACCTTTTTCCGAAAATGGTTTTTTTAGATAAAGGGGGCCCTAAAACATATATTTCCCGTGAAATCTCGGTATCGAATTTTTAGGTGGAGTGCAATACATTCTCTATACACTATGTACAAAGTGCCTATAAAGAAAGTAAAAATAACAACTTAAGATATTATGTAACAAAAATCTGATGTGTTACACTCACGAGACCTTTTTATATGCTCTTCAAACAAACTTCTTACAAAAGATTATTCTCCTTTATATACAATGCTAATTGAGATAAACATTAGCAGAATGTTCTTATTAGTTAGTTCCTTATAAGTAGAAGAGAACTAAAGGAATGTGCTATGCTAAAGCGAAACTCATATGTTTTAAAAGTTATCGTTACGTGATTGTCGTTGCCAATTGCTTCTTTGCTTGGCCAGGAGTAGAACAAAAGAAAAACGAACACCTCCTGTCTGAGAAAAATATAAGTAGTTTAAATTGAAACTATAAACAAAGAATATCTATAAAACGCTAAACTTCACGAAAAAATGTATATGATATGTACATAAATTGTGTATTTTAATGTTATCTATATTTTTGTGGAGTAAGGTTTTGTCCATCTCTTGCGGTTTACAAGTTATGTAAAATTCATTCAGAATAAAGAGGTCTTCAGAAGCTATTCTCAGAATATTCAAGATACACCTAAATTTCACAAAAATATATCTAAAGTATTGTTTAAATAAACAAATTTTAGAACTATATTTCCGATAAATGTTCCGTGCAAGTAGTAGTTTGGGCTAAGAGGATATTCTTGAAAATGTTCTTATTGCATTCTTGGAAGGCTGCTGAACTTAAATATCAGTTTTGTTGTTTAAGTTTTCGTTTTTGAATTATTTTGTTCACTCACACAATAGAATATTTTTGTAAAATATAACTGTTTATCAGAAGTCCTCAAATCTCAAATTTCCAGAGAAATCTTGGTACCGAATTTGTAGGTGAAATGCAATAAACAGCATTGTTCAAAAACTATCTTTCAAGCATACGACACGAACATTTTATAAAATTCCTACTACTCTTTACAGAATGCTGATTTTCTCAAAAAATGGCTTTAACGATTTTAACTAAAAACCGTTTATTAAAGATATGTACCTGATAAATATAATGTATATCTTGAATTTTCTGGGAAGTCTCTGAAGACCTCTTAATTCTAGACGAATTTTCTAAGTGAAATTCTCAGGAACTTGTGTGGGCGTGTAATGGGGACTGTATGGGCCACGATAATCTCTCCATGTGATGTGCGTTCTTCAAATAAGGCCGTGATAAATGTGATGCGTCATTCCGGACGGTCGGTAACAGCTGCAACCATGCATAATGTCAGTCATTGAGGCGCATTTTTGAACAACCGGCGGATCCAACTGGGGACTTTATCTTACTGGTTCAATATTTCATACGGTGTAGTGTACGATATTTAGCAAGACACATTGCAGTTTCGTAAAGCTAGTGTTCGCTGGGTGTCTAAGGATCTGACAGACGATCACAAGGCCAGGGAATGATGACAAGCTTGGATCAGTTATGACGTTATGTTGCAGAAGGGCATGGCTTTCCGAAGGGAATCGTCTCGGGTGATGAATTTTGGGTATAAGACTGTAGTCTTTCAAAGCAGACCTCTATGGAGTGAAAACATGCTGCTTTCCCGGTAAAGAGGAAATTCAAGGTAACTCAATCTCCTGGTTAAATACTTGTGACAGTATTTTGGGATATGAATGGTGTGGTATTGGTGGAAAGGTGAACACGGGACACTTTGAATGCTGCAGCTTACATTAGTCGTCGTGCCATTCGTGCCTACATTAAAATATTAGTAAAATTGCGTCTTGCCCTTCGTGACAAACGTCGAAACATTCATGCTGATGGTGTCAAACTTCTTCACGATAAACCTCGTCCCCATGAATCTGTGTGTGAGAAAATCATCAACTTTGGTTAGGAGATGCTCCAGCATCCTTCATACAATCCAGAACTTGCACCGTCGCACTTTCACGTGTTTAATCGTATGAAGAAATTTCTGGTAGGTAAACGCAATCTGAAAACAGTAATCTGCAGATGGCTGTGCTTCAACCGAACGGACTTCTATGAACAGGATATTTTGAAACTAGTATCACGATGTGAGAAATGTGTTGAGAAAATTGGCAACTATGTAGAAAAATAGACAAAAATTCCCCTATTTTGTGTATTTGTTTATAATGGTACCTATTAAACTTTTGGTATAAAAATTATTGTACGGAACTTTCTGATCCACCCCTCGAAGGGCAGTCATTACATCAATTTCCAACAGTTACAGTTTTCATTACTTGGAACAACTTTTGTATCTCTCATTATTTCTATGACCATTTTCTGTAATGATATTTTAGGTTTCCTTCGAGAACATAAAACACACTTTCAAGGAACGTTTCGAAACCGGAAGTAGGTCAGCGCGCAAACAGGTTTCACTTTCACTTGCTGTTTTTGCTTAGATTAAGGGCCATGTGGAAACAATGCTAGTTCTCCACCTCCCAATTCATGTATTTAATTTCGTTTACGTTCATGAGCCGTTCTCACACTGAACTGCCTTGACCTAACAACGAAGTCTGGGTCTCCAAACAGATTACTTCTGTAAAACGGTGTTAAGAAAATTATGATTATTTTTCACCTAGACGGCCGGGGTTCAATCCCAAGCGACCGCATGTGAGATTTGTGGTGGACAAAACGGCGCTGGGGCGGGTTTTCTCCGGGTACTCCGGTTTCCCCCGCCATCGCATTCCACCGGTACTCCATCATCATTCATGTATCATCAGTGTCACCGCCTGCGGTGCCATTAGTAGTTAAAGCGGGCGTTAAACACTACCAAAAAAAAAAAAAAATGATGATTATTTTCAAAAGCCTATATGATGTCACATAGTTACAACTGAAACTAGGTCAGAAAGGAGATGATCTTTTACAAATTATTGTTAATGTGAGTATATAACTGTTTTTTTCGACATTGACAGATTAAAAAACAAAATGCTATTATAATTTGTTTTTTAATACCTATATGAAATACATATAAAATGACTTGGTCAAAACTGGCCAAATTGGGAAACATGCTTAATGGAAGTACGTATGCTAAGAGATGAGATGTTTGTTTAAATATTGTATAGATGTATTTAGTATATTGACATGTAGGTATATGTGGTCGCCCTCCATGGTGTAATGGTTACCATGCTAACTTCATATACCCAAGGTCGCGGGAGGATGATGGATTTTATCGGGCGTAAAAATCCTTATGTTGGCTTCCTTCGAAAGGGAAACAACACCACTGGTCCCATGTCGTAGACTTACGGCACCTAAAACTACCTCAAGCTTAATAAAAGAGGTCTCTGAGCAACATTAAGCGGTCTTTCACGCCCAGTATAGTAAGGGACGCTGAGAACCACAGCAGTTAAAGAGCGTCCATAAATAAAACTCCATTTCAGTTCATCTATATATATATATATATGTGTGTGTGTGTAGGTGTGAGTGGAAATGTGTGATAAATGAGATCAGAAGTGTTTTGTTTATTTTGTTTTCGCAGTGCGCTCGTGTGTGTACACTATTCTGAGTCTCATGCGACGGTGTAACGCAATTGATGTGCTACTTAATAAATATCACCACCACCACCACCACGACAACTATACTATGTACATTTTTCATATACTGTTTATTGAAATCTACTTAACTAAACTAAATTCGGCGAATTAATATAGACTATTTCGTAAGTTACCTGTGGTGCTATATACAGTACGACCTTTGGATTTTGGAGGTTCTTCTAGGTGACACTGAAATGAAAATATAAATTGAATTAATATACCTTCCAGTATTACCGTAGTGTATTTTTGTATTATTCAATGTTTCAAAAGCAATCAGAAATCCCCAATAAAATTTTAAAAGCCTCTGCTATGATTAGCAGATAAATGCAACGTTCAAAATTACCCGATAGTTTGCACATTTATTTGAAATTTGGATTGAATACACGTATTATACTTCCGAATATTCTCAATGTGGGAGAATGTTCTCTAGATCGGCGGTGGACACTTGGGCAACTGCTGGAATTGTAACGGAGCAGGCGAACGCCAACGGGGCACTTGACGAGTAGTGCCGTGACGGTTGTTGTTGTAGTTAGATAATTGTTTCTATGCGTTTGCTTATGGTTAAAAGCCTTATTATGTATACATTGTGCGAGATGAACTGGACTTTTGTAAAACCTGTTTGTTATATTGCATTCACAGTGTTTAAGTGTCATTTACTATTCAAGTGAGAAAGCTAACAAAATTACATTTGGAATGGTCTGTTATATTTATTACATTTGTGTCTAGTAATTAAACTCAAATATGAAATTAACTTATTTTATTTATTACTAAAGTAATCTAATTCTAGATGGTTCAGATTCCAATGGGAAATATTTATTTTTGACAAATTAGAGTTTATTGAATATAGTGAATACACATAAACACATTATAGCATTTTCATTTTAGATAGATGATACAAGATCACGTCTGGTGGCTTACCACGCATTCTCTCCATATCGATTTATGCACCAGCTTTCCCTCTCTCCTCTCTTTCACTCTCTCTCTTCAAGGCGTTATCAAAATAGTGCTGAAGGGTGGGAGTAATGCATGTGCGCCATCTGAGAGGGAATATGACCTTGAAACGCCTATTACAAACGAACATAGTATAACTGTAGGATATTCCGGCGAGAAAAGAGGGCTTTGGGTGAAATCTCCCAAGAAAACTAGAGAGAAACTACTATATTAAGTTTATTAAGCGCTTTTAATTAGCTTGTGTGTCATTATACAGCGTAAATAACCTAAACCTTGCATTAAAAGTGTTTTGGAAAAGGAATGTGCTCTTGATGTGCTGTTTTCACGGCATTGTCTCGTATTTTTAGCCTATAAATAGATTTTAATAATGCCTAGTAATAGTGTATTTTTACTTTCTCTATCCGAACTATGTACATAGTGTATAGAGAAGGTATTGCACTCCACCAAAAAATTCGATACCGAGATTTCACTGGAAATATATGTTTTAGGGTCCCCTTTATCTAAAAAAAGCATTTTCAGAAAAAGGTCCGTGTGTGTGTCCGTGTGCCTGTGAACACGATAACTCAAAAACGAAAAGTCGGTAAAATACCAAACTTGGTATTTAAGTTTAGAAGCTTCCAGGGATGGGACACGAAGATTTTGAGAAAAATACCCCCACCCCAAACTACCCTTTACATGGAACTTTTTTCGAAAATTTTGATTTTCTAAAACATGGCTCTAATGATTTTGATCAAAATATCGTATATTATAGATATCTACCTGACAAATAAAATGTATATTTTGAATTTTCTGGGAATAGTCTCTGAAGACTACTTTATTCTGAGTGAATTTTCCGCAATTTTGTATAACTGCTAAACCGTAAGAGATAGACAAAAACTTAATACACAAAAATGTAGAGCACATTAAAACACACAATTTCTGTTGTACACACTTTTTTTCTTGGAGTTGATCGTTTTTGAAATATTCCTTGGTTTTTGTTTTCAGGGTCGAAAATCTTAACTTTAATCATACAGGAATTTGCCAACTCATGTCCATACAAACAAAGCAACTTCAGTCACATAGTAACCAGCTTTTGACTATCGCTTTAATCTATGCTACTCCCTTATTTCCTTTCTACTTACAAGGAAGAAAGTAATAAGACTATTTCTGCTAATTTTTCTAGATTAGCATGGAGCAAATAGAAACATAAGCTTTTTAAGAATAATTTGTTGCAGGGATATAGAGAAAGTCATTTGAATGGTACACATAATATTTTTTGAGAAAACATACCATTTTTAAATGGAAAAATGTGAATTTATGTCAATAAAATAAGATTAGAATAGAACGTTTGATGTTTGTTGCAGGATTTTAGAGCAAGTAGTTTACGAGAAATTCTATTTTGAAAAGTTTCCATACTGCATACTGCATCAAGGCAGTGGACACTGGCGAGGCATGAAATCATAATTGAAAAATCTGGTTTGTTCAAATCACATGATTTTTTCTACCTGTTCTAAAAAAATATTATCTTTACAAAATTTAATTGTTTTTTTTAAACAAGCCGTGTGTAGGACATGAGTTAGATAGAGTCAAATTGGAAAATTCAATGCCATAGCCGGGATTTGAATCACAGATCTCCCGGTTTCTAGCCAGTTGCTCTAACCACTGATCTACCATGGCAACGTGCACCCACGACATTACATTTCTCAAATTCTCTGGCTCGTATGTTTCCAGGTAAACCACAAGATGCTATCAAATTATTTTTAAATAACATACCCCAATGGCAACTTACAATATCATAAGTACTTTTAAGTTCCAGGATCCATAGTTTAGCCAACTATTAGATTGCCATAGTAGCTCAGTGGTTAGAGTACCTGGCTAGAGACCGGGAGATCCGTGATTCAACTCCCGGCTATGTCATTGAATTTTAGAGTCTGAAGCTACCTAATCTTACACAAATATATTAATTTATCTACATCATGCTAATTGAGATAAATATTAGCAGACATTTTCTTATTACTTACTTCCTTGTAAGCAGAAGAGAAATAAGGGAATGTAAAATATTTGAAATTCGGTTTGCTTTGTGTGGCTAAATACGAGACAAAAGAGGTATGAAATTAAAGATGATTTCCCATTTGAGAAAAGTTTAAGTAGTATAAAATGAAACCAATAACAAGGGGATTCTTAGAAATGTTTAACTCTACACAAAATGCACATGCCATAATTGTGTGTTTTAAAAGGTCTATATTTTTGTGTAGTAAGCTTTTGTCTATCTCTCACGGTTTGCAAGTTACACAAAAGCTGTCCAGAATGAAGAGACTTCAGAGGTAATTCTTAGAAAATGCAATTCAATTTTGTTTATCAGGAAAATATCTTAAACATATGGTGTTTTCATCAAAGTCATTAGAGCTATTTTTTAGAAAATACAAATTTTCGAAAAATGTTCCAATCTGGGGTGGAAGAATGTTCTTGAAAATCTTCTTGTCGCATTTTTGGAAGATACAGCACTTAAATATCAAGTTTGGTATTTAATCGACTACTCGTTTTTGAGTTATGCTATCCACAGACTCACACACATTAACTTTTTTTTAATTTTTTTTTATTCAGTGAACCCTAGAAAAATGTATTTTCATTGAAATCTCAGTCTGGATGTTTTGGGTGAAATACAATACTTTCTCTATCTACTATGTAATTCTATATACGTGACAGTAAAATTGAATAAGTTTAGATATAATTTCTAATCCCAAGCGCCTGCACGTGGGACTTGCGACGTCTGGGCGGGTTTTCTCTGGGTCCTCCGGTTTCCCCCACCAATCATTCTACCAACTGCTACATCATCACCTTTTCTATCATTCATTTTGCTTGCATTTTATATCATCCACTTCCTCACGCTCATGCGGGCAAGTACTCGTTCCAGGCTCCCCATTCTGTGGTTTCGTGCCGTTGGCTCCTCGATCGACTTCTGATTTTTAGGTATCTGTTTGTAAGTCTATGGGGGTGTCAGTCCTAAATACGGGGAGGGTAACCCGACTACGAGGCGAATAATTTCTAAAATTTATAAAAATTGTAATAATTTAGAAATCAAAGTTATTGACATTTTCCCGCTTACAGATTTTGTGCATTTTCAGAAAATGCCAACAATTTTTTTCAAGCTTTGACGCGCGTGGGGCAGTTTAGTTACGCAACATATTTATATAATTTAATGTATGAATAATTTATAGGCTTGTAAAGTCTTTATACAATTTGAATAAAACTTAATATTATAATTATTATTAACATAAAAATCTGATGTGTTCCATTCACATGACTTTCTCTACATCTCTGCAACAAATTATTGTTAAAAAGCTTATGCTTCTATTTACTTCATGCTAATTGCGAAATATTAGCAGAAATAGTGTTAATACTTGCTTTCATGTAACTAGAAGGGAAATAAGGAAGTGTCATAGGTTAAATTGTTAATCAAAAGCTGGTTGCTATGTGGCTGAAGTTCCTTTGTTTGTATGGACAGGAGTTTACGAATTCCTGCACAGTTTAAAGCTAAAACCAATAACAAGAAATATTTAAAAAACAATCAACCCCACGAAAAAAATGTATATGACATAAATTGTGTGTTTTGTCGTGATCTAGAATTTTCTGCACTAAGTTTTTATCTATCTGTTACGGTTTACCAGTTATGCAAAATTCAATAAAAATCACCCATAATACAGAGGCTTTTAGAGGCCATGCCCAGAAAATTCAAGATATACATTTTATTTGGCATGTAAATATCTTAAATATAAGAGATCTTAATCAAAATAGTTATACCCATTTTTGAGAAAATAAAATTTTTCGAAATTTTTTCCATGTAAAGGGTGGTTTGGGATGGGGGGATTTTCTTGAAAATCTTCGTGTCACTTCCTTGGAAGATACAAAACTTAAATACGAAATTTGTTATTTAACGACCTTTTCGTTTTTGAGTGGCTACAGTCACACACACACATGGTCGTTTTTCCAAAAATGCTTTTTTGGATTCAGGGGCACCCAAAACATGTATCTCGGTATTGAATTTTTGGGTGCAATATAATACGTGTAGAGAAAGTAAAAAAAGGCAATCACAGTAACCATTTCAGAAAAGTCTGTACAGAAATATAGACATTTGACAGTTCAATGTCAATGCCGGTGTTCCTTAATGATTCCATGTTGTTTACTTGCCTTGACTGTGACGTAGGACCTCGCCTGATTAGGGCGTTATGGCATAGTTAAGTTGATGTTCAGTTGTGACACGGGCCACTTCGGTTTCTTCACGTTGTGTTAAATGGCACGCTACTGAGCTAAGGTAATGTGAAAGCACTTTTAAATATATTTAAGTAGAGATGTGCTAAATGTGATTTTGTGGTTACTATGCAGAACTTGGGTCGCTCACAAAATTGAATGGAACTAAGTGCGATTGATTGATCTTGTATTTTTGATGACGATTTCAACTGTTTTATTTGGTGATCAAACTTCTTACTTTCTCTACACTACCCAAAAATTCCATTCCGAGATTTCACCGGAAATCTATGTTGAGACCCAAAAAAGAAGCATTTTTTGAAAAATGTCCGTGTGAGTGTACGGCCGTTATATACCAAACTTGGCGTTTCAGTTTGGTATCTTCCAAGGATGCGACCCGAAGATTTTCAAGAAAATCCTCCCACCCCAAACTACCCGTTACATGGACTTTTTTTTAAAATGTTCAGTTTCTCAAAAATGGCTTTAACGATTTTGATTAAAATACCTTATGTTTAAGCTATTTTTTATGAAAAACAAAATGTATATTTTGAATTTTCTAGAAGTGGCCTATTAGCCTATTCATTCTGGATGACTTTTATGAAACTGGTAAACCGTAAGAGAAATACAAACACTTACTACACAAAAAATTTGGATCTCATTAAAAAGCACACAATTTATGTCATATATATTTTTTGTAGAGTTAACCGTTTTCGAGATATTTAGGATTATTGGTTTCAATTTTAGTAAGAAGTTTGTCATACGGGATATATTTCTTCTGTGTTCTCAATTATTTATTCCAGGTAAGCAAAGATATTGGAATTTCAATTGTTTCACATAGTGACCGACTTTTATAGGTTCAGACTATTGCTTTAGCCTGTGCATTTTCTTATTTCCCTTCTAATTATAAGGTGATAGTAATAATTCTGTTTATAACTATCTCGATTAGCATGAAATAGATAACAGGTCGATGTCTTGAATAAAATGTTTGTTTACCGAACAGCTAAAGGACATTATGTGAATGGAACACATTAGATTTTTCCCTTCTACCTACAAGGGACCAAGTAATAAGGACAATTTCTACTAATATTTAACTCGATTATCATGAAGTAGATAGAAGAAAAAGCTTTTTAACAATAATTTGTTACAGAGATGTAGAGAAAGTCATATGAATGGAACACTTCAGACTTTTTTTTTAGACACATTCGTGTGCATGCCTCAATGGTTGGTATTTTGCTTAGCTTTATGACTGATATTTACCAAATAATTATACATAAATGAGTATCATATGAATAATAAATGGTTTTATAATGTGTGTATGATGAAATGCTTGCACAAAAACTGGACTTATAGTGGAAAAGCTTGGTTTCGTTGCTAGCGGAAAAGAACGTCCTATGTCGCTCTTGGCTGCATTACTTACCGCGTCATGAAAACCCTTGAGCATCAAGTGTGACTATAGTACTTAGTGGAAGAGTATGTTTCTGGATTTTTTTTTCTCCTTTTTGTTTTACTGTTTTGTAGGCGAAACCACTGAGTCCTGTGGTTTTTAATTTTAGCGCGAGCTAGGTTCGAACCCGTTAAGGTTAGCGTATATAAATTTGTTTCCAATTTTCTATTGTGGTGGAGAAACACGTTTCTGAACAACATGAAACCATTAATTATTTATACAATACTCGTTTACATATAATTATTTGGTAAACATCCGTCATTTACGCAAAATACCAACCGTTCCAGCTTGCGCGCAAATTTGTTTATAGTGAAAAAAAGCATACTTGACCGCCAAATAAAACCTTTGAAATCCTCACCGCAAATACAGGAATTGCATTTAGTTTAATTCGATTTTTAGAGCGACCCGTTTTCTGCATAAATACCGTGATGTTTTCACTTTTTCTACTTAGTACATAGGTACAGAACGTATTGCACACCACACAAAAGTTAGATATTGAGATTTCCTTAGAAATACACGTTTTAAGGGCCCCTGTGTGATAAAAGTACCGTAAATTAGATATTTGCATGACATTTAGAATCTATATTTTGAATTTTCTGAGAATAGACTCTAAAAGACCTCTTTATTTAGGATGAATTTTGCTGAATTTTACATAATTTGTAAACCGTAATAGATACACAAAAACCCACTACAAATATGTGGGTCCTGTTAAAACACACAATCAATTACAAATGACTTTTTCGTAGAGCTGGCCAATTCCGAGCTATTCCTTGTTCATTTTTTTTTCGTGTGGGAATTTGTAAACAAATTCCTAGCCATGCAAAGAAACGAATTGCAGCCACATTGCCAGCTTTTAAAATCTTTGTCTATCGCTTAGCCTAATATATTTCCTCATTTCCCTTCCACTTACAAGGAAGCAACTAATAAGAGCATTTCTGCTAATCGTTAGCCTGATTAGTAAGAAGTAGATGGAAGAATAAGCTATTTAGCATAATTTGTTACTGAGATGTAGAGAAAGTCATGTGAATGGAACACATGACATTTTTAATTTATTAAGGATAGAGCTTCAACTTTTTTTTTTCAGATATACTGAAAACAAAAGAAAAATATATACTAAGTTTCATTCCAATATGTCTTTTTATTCTGCTATGTTAATTGGATTAAGCTAGCTAAGATAAAAATCTGATGTGTACCATTCACATGATTTTCTCTATATCCCTGCAACAAATTATTCTTAAAAAGCTTATACTTCTATCAACTTCATGCTTATCAGTAAAACATTAGCAGAAATAGTCATATTACTTGCTTCCTTGTAAGTAGAGGTGAAATAAGGGAGTGCTATAGGTTAAAGTGATAATCAAAAACTGGTTGCTATGTTACTGAAGTTCCTTTGTTTGTATGGACATCAGTTGACAAATTCCTGTATGAGAAATGTATAAGTTTTTCATAGCAGAAACCAAAAATAAGGAATGTCACAAAAACGACGAACTCCACGAAAAAAATGTATATAACATAAATTGTGTGTTTTAACGTGCTCTACATTTGTTGTGTAGCAAGTTTATGTCCATCTCTTACGGTTTAGCAGTTATTCAAAATTTAGTAAAATTCATCCAGAATAAACTACTCTTCAGAGACTATTCCCAGAAAATTCAAGATATACATTTTATTTGTCAGGTAAATATCTTTAATATACGAAATTTTAATCAAAATCGTTAGAGCCATTTTTGAGAAAATCAACGTTTTCAAAAAAAAGTTCCATGTAAAGGGTAGTTGGGGGTGGGGGGATTTTTCTCAAAATCTTTTTGTCGCATCCCTGGAAGATACTAAACTTAAATACCAAGTTTGGTAGTTTACTTACTTTTCGTTTTTGAGTTATTGTGTTCACGTACACACACACACACACACACACACACACACACACACACACACACACACGGACCTTTTTCTGAAAATGCTTTTTTTTATATAAAGGGGACCCTAAAACATATATTTACGGTGAAATCTCGGTATCGAATTTTTTGGTGGAGTGCAATACATTCTCTATACACTCTGTACATACATAGTGCCTATAGAGAAAGTAAAAATCTATCTTTTACACATATTAAGCTAAATTCCCCATTTTACTTTCTCTAGAACGTATGTACAATGTGCATAGTGGATAGAGAAGGTATTATAGTCAACCTAAGAATTTGATAACCGAGATTTCACCGGAAATACATGCTTTGAGAACATCTGAGTATAATCATTTAGTACAATGTCTTCGCGCGCACGTGGGTGTGTGTGTGTGGACAGTGAGCCCTAAAACGAAATTCAAAAATGGGTATTTAAGTTCAATTTCATTTAAGGTTCGACACAAGATTTTCAGACGACTTCGGTAGTATGAGGGTAGCGTGTCTACCTCAAATTGAAGAGGTCACGAGTTCGAATCTTGCTTAGGGAGAGCTACCCAAATTAGTTTCCCCCCCCTGGAGTATTCCCTTATCCTGAGAAGAGGAATGTCTAGCAACTTTAAGTTCCAAGGGTCCCGAGATAATTTGAGCATCATCTCACGGATTTCATTAATCATCCAATCAGCTTAGAGGACGTTAAGCTGGGGGAAAAATTCAAGAACATCTCCCACCCTCAACTATCCTTTTCGTGAATCATTTTACGAAAATGTTGATTTTATAAAAAATTACAAACATTTTGATTAAAATGTCAAATTTTTAGAGATATTTACAGGACAAACGAAATATATACTTTTAATATTCTGCAAACAGCCTATGAAGACCTCTTTATTCTGGATGACTTTTGTATAATTCGTAAACCTATGGGAACAGATAAAAACTTACTACCCAAAAGAATCTGATTTGTTCCATTCACATGACTTCTCTACGTCTATTTTAATTTATTGTTAGAAAGTTTATTCTTCTTTATGCTTCATGCTAATCGAGATAAAACATTAGTAGAAATTGTCTTATTACTTACTTTCTTGTAAGAAGGGAAATAAGAGTATACCTTAGGCTAAAGTATAATCAGATATTTAAAAAGCTGGTTGGTATGTGACTGAAATTCCTCTGTTTGTTGACAATCCCCATATGAGAAAAGTATAAGTATTTTAAAGCTGAAACACATTACATAGAACATTTCAGAAATGGTCAGCTCTACAAGAAAAATTATGTAACACAAATTGTGTGTTTTAACGAGATCTACGTTAATTTGTTTAATAAGTTTTTGTCTATGTCTTACGGTTTGCCCGTTATGTTAAATTCAGCAAAATTCATCCAGAATAAAGAGGTCTTCAGAGACTATTTCCAGAAAAGTTAAGATACACATTTTATTTGGCATGTAAATATCGCTAATATACGATATTTTAATGAATATTGCTACAGCCATTTTTGAGAAATCACAATTTTCGAAAAATTTTTATGTAAAATTAGTTGGTGGGTGAATTTTTTTGAAAATCTTCGTGTCGCATCCTTGGAAGATACTAAACTTAAATATAAAATTTGTTATATAATGGACCTTCCCGTTTTGAGCTATACTATGTACAGGCACACACTGACCTTTTTCTAAAAATATTTTTTTTTTATTCAGGGAGTCTCAAAACATGTGTTCCAATGAAATATCGGTATCGAATTTTTGGGTGTAATAAAATACCTTCTCTATACACTATGTAAACAGTACTATAGACGAAGTAAAAATGCACATGCCGTTAAACCACACAATTTGTCATATTTTTTTAAGAGTCCACCTTTATCAACATATTAATTTTTATTAGTTCTAATTTTAAACTACTTTTCTTTCTCAAGCGGGAAATTCACTTTCGTTTCACCTCATTTGATTTACTCCCGGATGTAAAAGAGAAACGAATTTCAGTTGTTTTACATAGCGATAGCTTTTTGAAGTAGACTGTAGTTTTAAGCTTGTGTATTTCCATTTCTTCTTAAAAGAAAGCTGGTAATACGACCATTTCTGCTAATACTTCTCTACTGATATGACGTATATAAAAGAATATTCTTGTGTATGGAGATTTTTTGTGGAGCAACTAGAGAAAGTCATGTGAATGAGCACAGCAAATTTCTTTAAAATCACATTGCAGGTATCTTTGTAACAAATTGTCCGTTTGAAATTTTCCTAAAGTGGATAGCCTTTTTTTATAAGTTATTTTATATCACAAAGCGGCAAAACTGCAAAAACCCGCAAATGACAAATAGCAAAATCCAAACTGATATTTTATTATACACATTCTGAGGTGGTTTTGAAAACATTCCACAGTTCTAGCTGCTTTCATTATTTTGAATACTAGACAATAAAAAAAAAATGTCGCCTGGGTAGCGTGTCTGCTTCACATTCAACAGGTCGTGAGTTCGAATCTCGCTTAGGGTGAGTTACCCGGATAAGGTTTTTTTCGGGGTTTTCTTTTATCCTGAGAAGACGAATGCCGAGTAACTTGAAGCTCTATGGACCCCGAGATCATTTGGGCAACATTTCACGAAATTCATTCATCGGCCGATATGACCAATTAGATTAAAGGACGTTAAGCTACAAAATAAATAAATAAATAAAAATTGAACTTTAGAAACATGGCTTTTAAGTTTGTCATAGAGAACAATTTAACCAGCGCAACGCCTTAAAATAGCTTCTAAAATACGTGTTGCATCCGCTTTAGAAGACTCCAATATACCATAGTAAAGTGTGGTGCATTTTTTGAATCCAAAATCCAAAAACAGAATTTTTTTACAAAAGCTTTAAAAAGGTAACATATGCGTCCACTTAATTCGTGTTTTGGCATACTGATGAGTTAAGGTATATGGTGTAAGAATTTTTAAATGTGTTTACGTATTTTAAAAATTCTTTTCAGAGAGTTTTAATTTTTTTCCGGCCCTCCTAAATACAATGTTCAGAATGAGGACTCCATGAAAGCCTTCAGCCCTTCAATGTATGTATTTTGTGAAGAATATTCATATTTCATATGAGGGTTTCAATACTTTTTTGGATTTGTTGGGAAATTCTAGCATGAAAATTATAATTCATACAATTATTATGCAGCCCCGGCATTTGACTGTCGAAACGAACTGTCATATATATGCTTCAGTTTGATTTGTTGCCGTTGTCTATTTGGCAACTTAAAAATTCAGGAGGCATATTTTTTTTTTTTTTTTTTTTTTTAGCATTCTTAATTACGCGTATGTGTGGGGGAGAACGGTAGCTGAAAATCATAAAGTCGGTAAATTAACTAACAATTCGGCATTTATGTTTAGCATCTTCCAAGGATAACGATGATTTTGGGAAAAAATCCCCACCTCATACTACCCTTTGCATGGAGAAAATTTCGAATTCTTTTTATTTTCTCAAAAATGGCTAACGATTTTAATTTAAATACCACATATTAAAGATATTTATATGCCAAATAAAATGTATATCATGAATTTTCTGGGAATAGCCTCTGCAGACTTCTTAATTGTGAATGAATTTTTAATAACTGGTGAACCGTTAGAGATAGACAAAAATTTACTAAACAAAAATGCTGATCTCGTTAAAACACACAGTTTGTCATATACATTGTTTGTAGAGGTCAACTTTTCCACGATATTCCTTGTTATTGGTTTCAGTTTTAAGCTACCAAAATTTGTCTCCCTTTTGTGTGAAGGTGTGCAAGGTGAGCCGCTCACATAACGACCGTCCTTTAAAAAGATTTGACTATCGCTATAACCTAGTGTATCGCCTTATTTCCATTCTACTTAGCAGGAACTAATCACCATTTCTACGAATGTTGATCTCGACTCTATGACGTAGATAAAACACTAATCTTTTGTAACAATAGTTTGTATAGAAAGTCATGTGAATGGAACATTATTAGCTTTTATAAAACAATATTTTGCTGAATAATAGCTAGAAAATATGATGTGAATGTACAAATCAGATTTCAGAGTAAAATAGCATATTTCCTCTACTGATATAGATGTTTGACAGAAAGAATAAAAATCTGATATGTTCCATTCACATGATTTCTCTACATCAAATTACTGTTAAAACATATCTACTTTATGATAATCGAGATAAACATTAGGAGGAATTGTCACAACTACTTGCCTCGTAAGTAGGAGGGAAATAAGGGAATCCACTAGGCTGCAACGATAGTCAAATCTTTTGAAAGATGGTGGTCATGTGGTTGAAATCTGCTTCTATACGTTGCCAGGAGTTTAAACATTTCTGTGTGAGAAAAATTTTAAGTGTTTTAAATCTGAAACAAATAACAAGGAATATCTCAGAAATGATCAATTCCAGAAAAATACGTATATGACATAAACTGTGTGTTTTAGCGTGATCTAATCTTTTGTTTAATAGGTTTTGTTCTATCTCTTACAGTTTACCAGTTACGCTAAATTCAGCAAACTTCATTTTGAATAAAGAGGTCTTTTCCCTGAAAATGCAAGATATACATTTTATTTGCCGTATAAATATCTTTAATGTATTACGGTATTTTAATCCAAGTCGTTGGAGCCATTTTTGAGAAAACAAAATGTTTTACATTTTTTTCCATGTAAAGGGTAGTTTGGGGTCGGAGGAGTTTTCTCAGAATCTTCGTGTCGTATCTCTGGAAGATATTAGACTTAAATAATAACTCCATAGCACGACAGCTCACGGGGAACGTTGGCCTACTGCCCGGCCGCTGCGTCTCCCACCTCGGTCCATTACAGACGTCATGGATGGGGTGCAGAATTAGAGGGTGAGACGTGGTCAACGCCTCAAGCCCACCCGGCTGGTTAATGCGGTTCTATGACCTGGAGCCGCTACTTCTCCATCAAGTAGCTCCTCACCGGCGGGGGAAAAATCCACACGCCGGTACTGGGGATCGAACCAGGTCTCCCGCTTGGTAAGCAGCTGCGCTACCACCGCGCTAAGGAGACGACCAATAAACTTAAATATCAAGTTTGATATTTTATCGACTTCTCATTTTTGAGTTATCGTGTTCACTGACACACGGACACACACGCACACACGATCTTTTTCTGAAAGTAATTTTTTTTTAATACGGAAACCCTAGAAGATCTATTTCCGTTGAATCTCTGTATCGAATTTATGGGTGGAATGCAATACGTTCACTGAACACTACGTACATAGTACGTGTAGAGAAAGTAAAAATGACGTGAATGTACCACATCAGACTTTAGAGTGAAATAGCATATTTCCTCTACTAACATAGATGTTCGACAGAGAATAAAAAGTAAATGTATTACTTTCATACTACAGAAAAGAAATGAACTGAATTACAGTTCTGAAAATAGTGTAAACTGATTCTTACCTTCCCACATTCGTCATCGTATACCACACTTGGCATGCTATGACCATGTTTAGAAGGGATCACATGTTCATCCTGGTCCTTGCCGTTATGGCTTCTGAAAATCAGAAATGTTTCATTTTTGTGTGTAAGACAACCCTTAATGACTGTTAAGGCAAGTGCGCCAAATAAGGCGCCATGCTAAGGTTTGATTCAATTATAATTCCCACTAGTAGGTCAAATTTTTAAAAGTATGATAAAACCTATATATTGAACCTTGGGGAAAAGGAAAATCTAAAGTTTATTAGATTAAATATTTGAAGCTTTCCCGGTATCGATTGCTACAGATGACTTCACGGGATGGCAGCCGAGTTAGATTGGAATCGGAGAAATCCAAGCTTTTGATCATCTTGACTCTGATCTTCCTCAGGAAATTTATCTGTAATTTATTGGATTACTCATGCAGCAAGATGTTAAAATTTTTGGTTTTCTAAAATGGGACAAATTGGCTTTATTAAAATCAGGGGCTCCAAATGTGCTAATTCAAATAATTTTACTTGAGGTACAAGACAGAGGTGATCATGTGAATAATTAAGTAAGATTCTGAACAAAATTGTGTCTTCTTAAACAAAAGTAATGATATATGAAATTTCAATAATGACATATTTACTTTTACATATCCAAAAATCTGATGTGTTCCATTCACATGACTTTCTCTCTCTGTAATAAATTAGTGTTAATAAGCTTATCTTTTATTTATTTCATGTTAATCGAGGAAAATTAGCTGAAATAGTCTTATTCCTTGCCTTATTGTAAATACAAGCGAAATAAGGGAGTAACATAGGTTAAAGTGAAAGCCAAAAGCTAGTTGCTATGTGACTGATGTTCCTTTGTTTGTGTGGACAGGAGTTGACAAATTCCTGTATGAGAAAAGTATAAGTTTTTCAAAGCTGAAACCAAGAAAAAGGAATATCTTTAATGTATGATATTTTAATCAAAATCGTTAGAGCCATTTTTTATAAAATCAAAATTTTCGAAAAAAGTTCAATGTAAAGGGTAGTTTGGGGTGGGGGGATTTTTCTCATCTGGAAGATACTAAACTTAAATACCAAGTTTGGTATTTTACAGACTTTTCGTTTTTGAGTTATCGTGTTCACAGACACACGGACACACACACACACACACACGCGCGCGCGCGCGCGGACCTTTTTGTGAAAATGCTTTTTTTAGCATTTTTTTAGCATTGTTATGTAGGACTGCCTAATCCATGGTGATTTTAGGACAGTTTTTGTATGTGCCGAATTTAGATCTGAAAATTATATTCACGTATCACGTACGGTATGACCAACAAGGTCCACATCTTCGTTTGGTGTCGTTTTAAAACACCCTGTATAAGAAAACTATTGAAAAATACTATACGCAAAAGATACCATGGGCGTCGGCCATGCGCGGATAGGAAAGAACAAGAGAAATATTGTCAATTGTTGTTTTCACAAGAGCCGTGTGCAATACAGGAGTTGGGTAGGTAGACTCAGATTGAAAAATTCAATTCCTTAGCCGGGATTTGAACCACGAATCTTCCGGCCTTTAGCCAGTTGCTAGCTGGTTTCTGTAACCACTAAGCTACCATGGCAACATTACATTCATTTACTAAATTCTTGGCTTGCAAGTTTGTTGGTAAACTGGATGCCTTATGCAAAACTGGTAGACGTTATTACGCAAAGAAATTCAATGAGTTCTATTCATATGGCTTTTTCTAGGTGTTCCACAAACTATTCTTACGAAAGATTATTTTTATCTAAATCATGGTAATCGAGATAAACATTATTAAATTTTTCCTATTGCTTGATTCTTTGTAAATAGAAGGGAAATAAAAATTAATATATTATAATTGTATATCAATAAATATACAGGCTAAAGTGGGTCAATATTTTTTAAAACCGGTCGCTAAGAAAAACAATTGGAATTCGACTCTCTTTGCTTGCTTGGAGTAAACAAAAGAGAGAATAAAAGAAAAATGTGTTCCCGTTTGAGAAAAGTTTAATCGAAGTAATAACTCGGGATATCTCGAAAACGGTTAACTCCTTAAAAAAAAAAAAAAAAAAAAATTATAAATAAATTATATGCTTTATCGAGATCAGCATTATTGAGCAGTAAGTTTTGTCTCTCAGGTTTAAAAGTTCTACAAAAGGCATATAGAGGTCCTCAGAGGCTGCTCGCAGAAAATTGAAGAATACATTTCGTTTATCATGAAAATATCTTAAACACAAGGTATTTTAATCAAAATCGTTAGAACCATTTTTGAGAAAATCAAAATGTTCAAAAAGTGTTTCGTGTAAAGGATAGTTAGTGGTAGAGGTTCTGAAAATTGACTTTTCATTTGAGAGCACTGAACTTTTTCTAAAAACGCTTCTTGTTGGGTTCAGACGACCCTGAAACATATATTTCCGGTGAAATCTTGCTATCGAAGTTTTGGGTGGAATACAATATCTTCTCTATTCACATGCATACGTGCTAGAGAACGTAAACATGTAGATCTCGTTAAAATATACTATTTGTCATATGGAATTTGGAAGCGAAACTTCCGAGATAAATTTTGGTATTAGTTTAAATTTTAAAATATTTACACTTTTCTCATACAGGAGTTTGTTAACTCCTGGCCATGCAAACAGAACTGAATTTCGATCATACAGTAAATAGATTTAAGAGTTTTGACTATCGCTTTTGCCTAAGGCCTTATTTAACTCCTGCATATAAGGAGTTAAGTATTAAGGCCATTTCTGCCTAGTTTATCTTAATTAGCATGAAGTAGAAGAATAAGCTTTTTAAGAATGACTTTTTACAGAAAGGAGAAAACGTTTTGCGAATGAAACACGCCAGATTTTGGTCTTTAACATCCAATAAAACACACGATTTATATTGAAATGAATAACCAGCGCTTCGTTTGTTTATACTTTCTCTACACGTACTATGTACATAGTGTATAGAAAAGGTAATGCATTCCACCCAAAATTTGGTGCCGAGATTTCACCGGAAATAGACGTTTAAGGGTCCCCTGTATCCAAAAAAAGCATTCCTAAAAAGGTCAGTGAGTGTATGTGTGTAGGGGAGGGGGTAGGGCAGCATAACTCAAAAACGAAAAGTCCGTTAAATACCTAACTTTGTATTTAAGTTCAGTATCTTCTAAGGATGCAACACGAACATTTTCAAGAAAATCCTCCCACCCCTAACAACCTTTACACAGAACATTTTTCGAAAACTTTTGATTTTCCCAAAAATGGCTTTAAGATTTTGATTAAAATATCGTGTATTAAAGATATTTGCATAACAAATAAAATGCATATTTTGAATTTTGTTGGAATGTCTCTAAAAACATCTTTATTACAAATAAATGTTGCGGGATTTTGCATAACTGGTAAATCGTAAGAGATACACAAACTTAGTTAAAAAAAAATGTGGATCTCGTTAAAACACAAAATTTGTTTTATGCATTCTTTTTCGTGGAGTTGATCATTTTTGAGATATTCATTGTTATTGGCTTCATGTTTAAGATACTCATATTTTTCTGATACGGTAATTTATCAACTCCTCTCCATACATACAAACAAAGGTATTTCAAGAACATAGCAACCAGGTTGCGATAATTGCTTTAGCCTATAGTACTCCCTTATTTCCACTTAAATGGAAACAAGTAATAAGACAATTTCTGATATTTTTAGTATGAAATAAATACGAAAATACGCTTGCTAGTAGAGATTTAGAGAAATTCTCTATAGTGGAACATATCCGATTTTTTATGTAGATTTGACCATTTTTGAGATATTCATTGCTATTGGCTTCAATTTTAACTGCGCAACTTTTCTTAAAAGGGGGGTCTGCTTTCGTTTCATCTCTCTTGTTTACTGCTGACTATTCTAAGCGAAACGAACTTCAATTGTTTCACATAGTCACCGGCTGTTAAAATATCTCACTATCGCTTTAGCCTAGTTTACTCCCTTATCTCCCTTCTACTTACAAGTAAGTAATAATAACATTTCTGCTAATTTATCTTGATTTCATGATTAGATACGTTATTTATTATACAAGTGGAGAAACAAAGTTTATCCATAATTAGAACAATATAAAACGCGACTTTTAGGGTCGCGTTTTAAGTTCTGAGAGTGAATAATAGAGATTTGTTCACTTACATAATACATTATTTTATCCTTTAGATACGATAAATTAATATATGAAAAATATTCAGTTAATGATTTTACAACAGATAGTAATAAATTAAATAAGGAATAAAGCATTGAAATGCGGCGTTCTTACAGTTATAAAATGTGGTACGCTATATATGAATACTAATTTTGTTTTTATTGCTGCCAGTTTAAAATGGATTTTGAGGACGTTAATATATCGGTTCTAAATGATATATTAAATGAATCAAAAGAATCAGTTGAGTCTTTATTAACGTCGATTTCACGGAAATTATAAGAAAAAGAATTTCAGCAATTTAATTAAGGATTGGCAGATATGAAGAAATGTCCAGGGTATCAGTGAAGATTCTTGCTTATTTTAGTTTTCTTTCAAAAAGTATTAACTTCTATGCTAATGTACAACAAGGTCACTTTCATGTAGTTAAAGAATAAGAATTTTTGATGTTGCTGTTAAAAGGTTACAACAAATTTGTAGTTATCAACCATTTATTTATTTACTTTATCCCACTCGTTACCGGAGCAGCGAGTGAATTTTGTTTACTTTATCGCACCCGTTGCGGTAATAACTGTCACTTTGATTTAAAGTCCAAGGTATTTAAATCACAAATTAAATATACATCTAGAATTTTCTGGGATGCCTTTATTTTGCATAAATTTTGCTGAATTTAGAGTAACTGCTAAAGTAAGAGATAGAAAAAAAAATCTGCCGTGTTCCTTTCACATGACTTTCTCTACATCTCTGCAATAAATTATTGTTAAAAAGCTTATGCTTCTATTTACTTCATGCTAATCGAGAAAAAATCATTAGAAATAGTGAAGTCAAAAGCTGGTTACTAGGTAACTGAAGTTACTTTGTTTGTATGGACACGAGTTGACAAATTCCTGTATGAGAAAAGTACAAGTTTTTTAAAACCTGAAGCTAAAAAACAAGGAATATCTCAAAAAAAAAAAGATCGACTCCTCAAAAAAATGTTATAGAACATAAATTATGTGTTTTAATGTGCTCTACATTTTTTGTGTGGTAAGTTTTTGTCCACTTCTTACGCTTTAGCAATTGCGCAAAATTTCGTAAAATTCATCCAGAATAAAGTAGTCTTCAGAGGGTATTCCCAGAAAATTCAAAATATACATATTTGTTAGGTAAATATCTTTAATATACGATATTTTAATCAAAATCGTTAGAGCCATTTTTGAGAAAATCAACATTTTCGAAGTCAATCCATGTAAAGGGTAGTTGGGGTGGGAGGATTTTCTTGAAAATCTTCGTGTCGCATCCTTGAAAGATACCAAACTTAAATATTAAGTTTGGTATTTAACGGTCCTTTAGTTTTTGAGCTATGCTGTCCACACACACACACACACACACACACACACACACACACACAAACACACACACACGGACCTATTTCCAAAAATGCTTTTTTGGATTCAGGGGGACCCAAAACCTTTATTTCCGGTGAAATATCGGTATCAAATTTTTGGGTGCATTACAATACCTTCTCTATACACTATGTACATAGTACGTGTAGAGAAAGTAAAAATACTACATAACAATGTAGATCTCGCTAAAACACATAATTTATGTCGTTTACATTTGTCGTGTAGAGTTGACCATTTTTGAGATATTCATTATTGTTAGTTTCAATTTTAACTACGTAACTTTACTCAAACGGACGTCTCCTTTCGTTTTCTCTCTCTTGTTTACTGCTGGTTATTCTAAGCGAAACAGTCGTCCTCCGTGGTGTAATGGTTACCATGCTAACTTCATATACCCAAGGTCGTGGGTTCAAACCCGGCGGATGGATTTTTTCGGGTGTAAAATCCTTAGCATGGCTTCCTTCGGAAGGGAAATAAAGCCGTGGGTGACGTGTCGTAGATTTACGGCACGTAAAAGAACCTCAAGTCTGATAGAGGGGCCTCTGAGCAAAATTAAGCTTTCACGCCCAGTATAGAATGGGACGCTGAGAACCACAGTTACAGAGCGTCCATAAATAACACACCATTTCATTTTTCTAAGCGAAACGATTTTCAATTGCTTCACATAGCCACCAGCTTTTAAAATATTTCACTCACTTTGGCCCATTTGAGCAAACTAGGCTTCTACTTAAAGAAGCTAGTAATAAGTACCATTCTTCTAATTTATTTTAATTGCATGATGTAGATAAAAGAATCTTTTGTAGGAGTAATTGTAACTGGAACATTTATATAAATTCGTGTGAAAGAATACATAGGATTTTATATGCTTTAATTTGTAAGTTAGAGGAGAGGATACATATCTTACCCTTTAGGCTCCATGAATTCTTGAGTCTTGGAGAAGGAAACACCAGTGCCGGATTGTGTGCTCTTGCTGCGACGAATGCATATGTCGTCATGTCTGAGACATGCAATGCTGAGACAAGGATGTTTTGAACGCAGATGTTGGAGAAGAGGAGCTGTGTTATCTGGTGTGTAGCTTAGCACTTCTCCACACACCACACATCGCACACGTAAGGTCTCCGACATCCCTCAGGCTGTTACACAGAAAACAATTAACTTATTTGAACATACCTTATGAATCTCGAGACAGTACTATACTCTTGAGATATAACTTGTCCGTTTTGGTTCTGTCCTTGTCTGTTGGACACTCTACCTGCTCTGTCTAAGTTCTTAGAAAGCACGCACCCCCTCCCAGCCCTCTATTGTCTGATAAATGACTACATTATCTTTACAAATACAACTATCACGGTAAAGAGAGAGAGAGAGAGAGAGAGAGAGAGAGAGACAACGAGAGGGTAAGTGCTTGTGTCTCTTTCTTTTCTAGACTCTTAAATCTCACAGATTCCCTCAAACAGGAGCGCTCCCACTTACCACTGGGCAATAACCATTAGCAAACAAAAGACAGCTGTGTATTAGGAATAAGAGGTAACGTAGTAAAATCTATTTCTTGGAGAGATTGCTTGTAAGTCGAGAATCGAACCTCAGTAAAACGATCAGCAAGTTTGACTTGGCAACAGCTAGCGTTCGTTTTCAACCGTGCACATCCTAACCGGTAAACAGAAAAATCACAAACCCTAACTTCAAAGTCTTTGGGGGAGTGTAGTCATGTTCTGCAAAAATACTGTATGGGCAAAACAAACGTAACTGAATTTACAAACGCATTGTAAAAGTATGATGTGTTCCATTCAAATGACTTTCTCCACATCTCTGTAACAAATTAAAAAGCTTATTCTTCTATCTACTCAATGGTAATGGAGATAAAAAATTAGCAAAAATGATCTTTTTGTAGCTTAACATCCTTTAAGTTGGTTGGTGATATCGGACGACGAATGAAAATGGTGAAATGATAAACAAATGATTTCGGGGTGCATGGAGCTTAGTTACTTGACATTCGTCTTCTCAGGTTAAGGGAAAACCCCACAAAATTCTAATTGGGTAACTCATCTATGCGAGATTCGAACTCGCAAACTGTTGAATGGACCACGCCGTGGCCGAGTGGTTAGACCACTCGCCTCTCATCTAGACAGCCCGGGTTTGATCCCAAGAACATGTGAAATTTGTTGTGGACAAAGCCACACATTCCACCAAAATGAAATGGCGTTTTATTTAACTGCTATGGTTCTCAGCGTCCCATTCTATACTGGGCGTGAAAGACCGCATAAATTTGCTCAGAGGCCTCTATCAGGCTTGAGGTTGTTTTACGTGCCATAAATCTACGACACGGGACCCACGGCTTTACTTCCCTTCCTAAGGAAGCCATGCTAAGGATTTTTACGCCCGAAAAAATTCATCGTCCTGCGCCAGGTTTGAGCCCGTGACCTTGGGTATAGAAAGTTAGCATGGTAACCATTACACCACGGAGGGCGAGACACATTCCACCGGTGCTACATCTTCATTCCATGATTCATGAGTGTCATCGCCTGTGGTGACACAAGTAGCAAAAGTGGGCGTATCCAAAAAAAAAAGCTGTTGAATGATATGCAGACGGCTACCACACTACCCAGGTGGGCAGAAATAGTCTTATTACTTGCTTTATTGTAAGTAGGAGGGAAATAAGGGAATACACTAGCTAAAGCGTTCGTCAAAGCTTTTAAAAGCTGGTTGTCATGAGTATGAAATCCACTTATTTCCATTGCCAGGAGTTGAACATTTCCGAATCTGAAAATTTTTAAGTATTTTATAATTGTAAAGAACTTAAAAGAAATTGATTTTGCGGCGGTAACGAAGGGGTTTGTATCCCGCGTACAGGTTTTGGATATTAAGGAATGGTGTGGTGATGTGGGTGCCCTACCTCAGGATTTTGTTAGCATGGAATCTTTCTCATGTGAGGTAAGATAAATCATTTTTTCAGCTCCAGATTATTATCCAGATTATTATTAACCATTTTGTTTGGCCTTTTTTTGCCGTCGAACAACACGCATTCCTGCTACATTTTCTACTTTTAAGTCACGCTTTACTCGAGCGCGCCTGTCATTGCTTATTACGTTCGAACATCTTTTGGTGTAGTGATTTCGTCCGTATTCTGGCGTATTAAATTAACACTATTTCCGTTACAACCAAAGGTAGCCCGTCCGGCTCCACCGCGGGCCCAAATATCATATCTTAGCTCCGTGGGTGTTCCATGCCTAGCATCAAAAGTGTCGCTTGACCAGCAAGAGAATTATTTCTGTTTTCCTTGTTATGTCCACCCTCGGGAAGTGTAACCTCCCCCCTTCAGTACAATGTCCTTCTCTTAACGGTACTATCCTACCTGGGTCACTTCTCAGCTCGTGACTACATTTTCTGCTTGCCTTCTTTTACAATATTCCTTCCCTAGCCATTTTCGATATACATTTGCCCCTCTTAGTATAATTTATATATATTGGCTATAATTTATATCCCTCTTTTAGATAACTTTTAACACCGTGACACGGCATGCACTGTCTCAAATTCAAACACATGGAAACAAGCTTTTAAAACATTGATAACAGCTTTAGAATACTGTGCTTCCTTATTTCCCTTCTACTTACAAGAAAGCAAGTAATAAGACCAATTTGCTAATGTTTATTTCGATTAACATGGAGTAAATAGAATAATACGTGTTTTAATAATAATTTGTTAGAGAGGTAGATAACCTCATTAATGGAGCGCACCACATTTTTACTTATTAAAAATCGCAAATATAGTCAACAAACAGGATTCATGCGCTTTACCACTGATTTCCAAAAAGGAAACTGCGTGCTTGTGCTTAAATCACTAAAACGCGATTTGCAGCCATTTTACGGACGTTTTATGGGAATTTCCCCCTCATTTGCAGAATGAACAACCCGGGGAATAGCAGATCATTTGTGCTAGCAAAAAATGATTTCATTCATCATCCGCCCTAGTCTCTCGTGACTTGGAGAACAACAGGGGACGGTAAAACAAAAACGATAACGCACAAAAGGGAACAAACAGTCGTCATAATTAAATCTGTGCAACCCACGTATGGCAATCAAAACCCAACCCACACTGAACAGCTACCGCGCGCTATCAATGCTGAATTAGCAGATAACAACATCAATGTCGTGTACTAAACTGAAATATTTAAGGTTTGTTTTAATGAGTGACCTCTCACATGTACATGCTGAGCGCTAGCGCATCTATTTAGTCTATTTTTAGTTTTGTCCCAGCAGTCTCGTTATCGAACATATTTGCTTAATTAATGCTTAACGCAGTATAATCATTAATGTAAAGCTATGACGCTTCAACATTTAATGCAAATTGCTTGCAGTAAAACAAAAACTGTCAATTGAGTATTAAATTATATTAAACATGTATCCTTAATAGTACCTAATTAAGGTACAATCTTAGGTTTTACATTGATATTGTAACAAATGTGTTTATTGACTTACAAACCTGATGTGTTCCATCCAAAAGACTTTCTTTACTGTAACAAATTGTTACAAAGCTTATTCTTCTATTTACTTCATGCTAATCGATTATGCCTCCTTGTAAGTAGGAGGGAAATAAGGCAATGCTAAAACAATAGTCAAATTAATGGTTGCCATGTTTTCAAATCCGTATCTTTGTATGACTAGTTGACAAATTAAAGGTATTTTAAAACTTGAAACCAATAATAAGGAATATGTCTAAATAGTGATCTCCATGAAAAAAATCTAATGTGTACCATTCACATGACTTTCTCTATATCCCTGCAACAAATTATTCTTAAAAATCTTATACTTCTATTTACTTCATGCTAATCAGTAAAGCATTAGCAGAAATAGCCATATTACTTGCTTCCTTGTAAGTAGAGGTGAAATAAGGGAGTACCATAGGCTAAAGTGATAATCACTGAAGTTCCTTTGTTTGTATGGACAGCAGTTGACAAATTTCCGTATGAGAAAAATACGTTTTTCATAGCAGAAACCAAAAACAAGGAATGTCTCAAAAACGACCAACTCCACGAAAAAAATGTATATAACATAAATTGTGTGTTTTAACGTGCTCTACATTTTTTTTTGTAAGTTTTTGTCCATCTCTTATGGTTTAGCAGTTATTCAAAATTCCGTAAAATTCATCCAGAATAAACTATTCTTCAGAGGCTATTCCCAGAAAATTCAAGATATACATTTTATTTGCAAGGTAAATTATTAATATATGATATTTTAATCAAAATCGTTAGAGCCATTTTTGAGAAAATCGAATTTTTCGAAAAAAGTTCCATGTAAAGGGTAGTTTGGGGTCGGGGGATTTTTCTCAAAACCTTCGTGTCGCATCCCTGGAAGTTACTAAACTCAAATACCAAGTTTGGTATTTTACCGACTTTTCGTTTTTGAGTTATCGTGTTCACAGGCACACGGACACACACACACACACACACACACACATACACACGGACCTTTTTCAGAAAATACTTTTTTGGTTACAAGGGACCCTAAAACATATATTTCCGGTGAAATCTCGGTATCGAATTTTTTGGTGGAGTGCAATACATTCTATATTTACTATGCACATAGTGTTTATAGAGAAAGTAAAAATGTATACGATATAAATTGTGAGTTTTAACAAGGTATACATTTATAGAAAACAAAACCGGGCTTGTTGCCCCGTGGTCCACTGAGCTTCATCCCTTGTTCCCCAGACGTTTCGCCTGCGTCTGCGGCAAGCACCTTCAATGGCGTGTACATCTCCGTGGCCTCTCAGTAGCGACGTCATTGAAGATGCTTGCCGCAGACGCAGGCGAAACATCTGGGGAACAAGGGAGAAGCCCAGTGAACCACAGCCAACAAGCCCGGTTTTGCAGTTTTGTTTTCTATTAGTGATTCTAACACTAACATCAACAAACCCTACAGTTTAGCGAGAAAAGTACAGCTGTCATTTCTAAAGCAAAACTCCGATATTACCACAGTAATTAAAAGAAGTTATATAAATAACACTATAAAAATCTGATGTATTCCATTCACTTGGCCTTCTGTAGCTGTTACACAAGCAATTTTTCTCACAAAAATTATTCTTTTATAAACACATGTTAACCAAGGTAAACATTAGCAGAAATTGCCTTATTACTTGCTTCCTTGTAAGTAGAAGGAACAGGAAACAGGGAATACACTAGGCTAAATCGATAGGCAATCCTTTTAAAATCTGGACGTATGTGAAGCAATTGAAGTTCGGTTCGCTTTGCACGGCCTACAGTAAAACAAGAGGGATGAAATGAAATGTCACTTCCGGTTTGAGAAAACTTTAAGTAGTTTGAAATTGAAACAAATAACAAGGAATATCTCAAAATCAGCTAGATCTACATAAAAACCGATGAATTATGTGTTTTAAGAGTTCTTCATATATTCTGTAGCAACTCAATCTCTTACAGTTTAACCGTTATGCAAAATTCTGCAAAACTCATCCTTAATAAGGAGGTCTTCAGAGGCTATTCGCGGAACATTCAAAACAATATTTTATTTGTGATGTAAATATCTTTAACATACGGTATTTAAATCAAAATTGCTACAGCCATTTTTGAGAAAATCATAATTTCCAAATTTTTTCCATGTAAAGGATAGTTTGTGGTGAAAATTTTTATGTCGCATCCTTGGAAGATACTAAAGAGAAATACCAAGTTTGGTATTAAACGGTTTTTTAGTTTTTGGACTATGCTGTCCACAGGCACACATACCCACGGACCTTTTTTTATAAAGGCTTTTATTTTTTTATAAAATACAGTACCGGAGTCTGATCAAGACTCCGACACTGAATACCCTACTTTTATTTACCTTTTTCTTTTTACTTTGTTTTGCCGTATTATTACTGTTTATTACTGTTTTCTTACTTTTACAACACACACATATACACAAACATATAACATCCATGCCCAAGCCGGGACTCGAACCCACGATCCCCAGCGCTACGAAGCACCAAAGCGGGACGCCTTGGCGAGCGCGGCCATGGGGACCGGCCCTTCTTCGGACTCATGGGACCTCAAAATATATTTTTCTGTTCAAATCTTGGCATCGAATTTTCGGGTGGAATACAATACTTTTTCTGTCCACTATGTACGTTGTACAAGCGGGGTAGAGAAAGTAAAACATCTTTGTCTACCTCTTATGGTTTAGAAGCTATACGAAAGTTTTCCAGCATTAAGATTACTTCAGAAGGTATTCTTAGGAAATTCAAGATACACATTTTATTTGTCATATGAGTATCTTTAATATAAATCCATTTTAATTAAAATCGTCAGAGCAATTTTTGAGAAACTCAAAAATTTTGAAAAATATTCCGTGTAAAGGGTTCTTCGATATGGCAGGATTTTCTTCACAGTTCTTCTTGTTGCCTCTTTAGAAGGTTTTAAATGCAAATAAGTTTTATATTTAAGCAACTTTTCGTTTTTTAGTTATAATGTTCACTCGCATACACAGAGGTCTTTTTCTTAAACAAAGTTTATTCTGGAGACCACAAAACATGTATTTCCATTGAAATCTCGATATCAAATTTTTGGATGGTATGCAATATCTTTTCTACCTGTTGGCTTTGCACGAAGTGGGCAAAATAAAATACTATATGTTGTGGGTGACTTCTGGTTCGATGCTAGTTCCTTAGGTTGGATCCTCTTACTGGTCAGGATTGATTTAATATTTGTGAGCATGATATTCTGGTTTTCAGGGGGTGGTACCACAAATAAGCCTTTGTGTGAATAATACAGCAAATAAAATATTAAATGTTAATGTTTATTGTTTCTTGATATTTTGCCAAGAAATCAGCTCGCCATTTTTTACTCTTGCAGCGCAATTGTTGTTCTCAAATAATGACATGAGACCGTGAATATTATTGCGACTGCAACTACGAAATAAGTATGAAGGCATCAGGAATGCTCGGCATGACTGAAAACTACTTAAAAGCTTGCGCAGACCTGATTTGACCTTTTTTCGTTTCTACGTCTCTTTAAAATATGCTTCCACCCCTTTCAATGCTACATATTTCTGACAATCTACATTTACAACCTTGTTGTTCTTGGGTGAGGAAACCCCAACACACTCGTCTTAACGATCACACGGTCGCCAGTACCTTTAACCTTTTCACTAGTTTGTTAGAATTTCATTATCTTTCAAACGGCGACTGGACGATTTGAACAGTCTGTTGCACTTAGAAATATTTCCATGCCTTCGGCTATTTTGTTGATATACAAAAGAAATACCATCTTATACATTTGACTACTAGACATCACTGTAATTTCCCTGATACCACCATTTTCATGTTTATTGTTATATTGGTATTAAAAGTATTATTAATTATTATATTAATAATTTGTGATTATTTTAAATTAATTATCTGAAAACCAGTCTCAATGTACAGATATGAGACATGGCATTGTTAAACCTTTGTTGAGCGCTGTGCGAAAAGAACGTATTAAGGGAGGCAGTCAACAACAGTATAAGGGAATATAATAGCTCATCGATTCTCAATTATTTTTTCCACACGTCGCTTTTGGGGTTAGATTCCTCTCTTTATTTTTCGTCGTCTTGATCTTTAGCAGCAGCTATCCTTCCCTTGCTGTAATCCATCCATCATGAAATTAAACTCCTTTTTTCAGCCCTCCCGCCGCGATGAGTGTCAGTGATAATAAAGAAGTATATGATTGATGGTCCTGGCAAAGTTTTGCACAACTTTACTCTGATGAAAATTTCCGGTTTGTTTTCCTCATAGAAATATTGTGAGACATATTTGCGGCATACAGTTTTGCATTTTTTACAATGGTGCGTAACTATGAAAGAAATTGAGGTGCCTACTTTCCATTTGGGTGGTTTGGCCAATGGAATCCACTATTGATAAGATCTGTAGATTAATTTTGAAAAAAAATGAAATCGTTTCTTTTTGATGTTCAGGAGCAAAACAAAGGAAAGAGGTATGACTTCTGCGTGAAAAAATGTAACTTTTTAAAAATGAGCCCAATAAGGAATGTCTCAGAAACGGTTAGCTTCACAACAAAAATGATAGGACATGAATTGTGTGTTTTGACGAGATCTACATCTTTTGTGTCTAACTCTGATGGGTTATCAGCTGTGCAAGACCCATCCAGAACAACTAGGACTTCAGAGGCTATTCCCAAAAAATTTAAGATATCCATATTATTTATTATGTAAATATGTTTAATTTGCGATATTGTAATCAAAATCGTTGCAGCCATTTTTGAGAAACTCTTAAGATTTCGAAAAATCTTGCATGTAAAGGGTAGTTTGCGGAGGGGAATGTTCCTAGAAATCTTCATATAGCACCCATAGAACATACTAAACGTAAATACCGAACTTGGTGTTTAACTGACTCTTCGTTTTTGAGCTATGCTGTCCACAGGCATACGCACTTCTTCCTAAATGTTTTTTTTTGGACTCAGGGGACCTTAAAATATATTTCAGGTGAAATCTCGAAGTCGAATTTTCGGGTAGAATGCAACATTTCTCTATCTACTGTGTATTTATATAGCAAGTGTAGAGAAAATAACAATTTAATGTCTTATACATAGTGTTTGCTCTGGCCACCGTGTTAATTTTTATGGAAGTTTTGCAAACTAAACGTTTCCAAACTTAGTTTAGTCCGTAGGGAAGTATTGTGTTCTATCCAAACATTTGATTTCACCGGGAATATAAGGTTTATGACCCTCTGAACACTCAGTTACAAGTTGTGCTGTGTTCATATTAAGCTTGTCAACAAAGAGAAGAGGAACATTTAAATGCTATTTATTACTGCGATGATGGGGTCGTGGAAAAATGGTTGTAATAATGATCAACGCAACCGCAATCAGATCGCTGTGGTTTGCAACCTCTTACTAGGTAAAGGTCTCTGTTACTAGTTATAGGTTCCTGTGAAAGCTTCCTCTACTGCAAATCACCACCCCTCTTTCTCGGTAGAGAGCGATATGGCTTCAATGCAGATTCACCAATCATCATTCCTACTCTATTGGGGCATGGGAAATCATGAATAAAGATTAACACCCAGCGTGTATCCTGGTGTGCTTTATTTTCCGCGTATCGTGATGTTTTGAAATCGTATGTTTACACCGGGTTTGGTTCCAAGAGCGGATCGATAGTATATTACTACTCGACTATGTTATGAAGCACTTGACGGAAAGCGCCACAGTGTTATTGACATCCTCAAGACTTGGGATCCGAGGGGTGTAAGATGAAGGCAGACAGTGGGACTGTCAAGTTGCACAATAAAATACCTGATTTTATTTCGATGCTCCGCCCGTTTGTTTTGCAACTATTTAATACCTCTTCCGACTGACTGCATATATTTCGTGGTTCACTAGTTCAAAAGGAATAGCGATAGTCAAATGTCTAAGAACTGGATGACCTAACATTCCATACTGTTTCCATACAACCATAGGAAATCATCTGAATATCGAAAGGCCTTTAAAACTATCAATTGTTGAACAATTCGAATCATTAATAACGGCTATTCAATATGTGTTATGCCACAAAAAATGTATCTGTAATAAGTTGTGTAAATTAAAGATATATTTTTTGTATAGTACGCCAGTTGTATGAGGTGAACAATCCTTCATGCTAGTTGATTTCGAGGCGAAAGGCCAGCCAGCGGGTCTAGCTTCAGTTCGGCGATGCGGGCGGCAGGAAATCCGCCTTAAATACAGTACGGTATGTCGCCTAAGTTATTTTTTTTTTCATAATAACATAAACACTTTAAAAGAAAAGTAAATTACTCAGTATATTAAGCAAGGAGATATGAAGACCCTTCTAGAGCACGTCCAATGCTATCAGAAGTTCCCTCTGTGAGTACTGCAGCTAGTTCTCCTGTCAAGGTCACTTCAAGCTACACGAAATGTATTTACTACTTTGATGACTGAAAAATCAGGAAAATCCTCTGTACGCAACTTGAATCATACAGGAATACTCTTTGGAGAAGAGAATACTTGTATTTAACCATTTTTCTTGATAGCAATTCCACTCAATACACTGTATTGCGTCTCCTAAAAACAAGCACTACCCAAAATTTCAACTCTCACTGAAGCCTTGTGCAGCGGAGAGATATACCTTTGCCGGTATAGCAGCCAGCGCTGCCGGCCGGTCCAGCGGTTGCGTCTAACATTGCTCACCCAATACAATATTATGCAAAATTCGTTCCGAATGAAGAGGACTTCAAAAAATATTATCAGAAAATTCAAAACATACGTTTCATTTGTCAGGTAAATATCTGTAATATATGGAATTTTAACCAAAAATGTTAGTGCTATTTTTGAGAAAATTTGAGAATTTCGAATACATGCTCCTTATAAGGAGTAGTTTGGGAGAGATTTTATAAAAATGTTACTGCCATATCTTTGGAAGATAATGAACTTAAACATCAAGTTTGGTATTAACCGACTTTTCGTTTTTGTTATACAAAATCGATGTATCACACACAATTACACACAAAAAAGCCTTTCTCCAAAAATGCTCTTTTTATATTCAAGGGACTGAAAACATACCTCCGGTAAAATATCGAAATAGAGTTTTTGGGTGGAGTACAATTCCTTCTCTACTTATATTGTAGATTGTAGGTGTAGAAAAAGTAATATAAAGATACGGGACAAGCATAGTGCAGTAAATATATAATTAGAAACTAAAGGATTCATTTGTTTCTTACAAAATAATGAAATATTATTACTAAATTCCTATGAAGCCAGGTTTATTAGAACCTTTACATGAGACCAACGGCCATGCTAAAGGTTTTTGCGACCGAAAAAGTCCCTCACCCATCACCAGGATTGATCCCGATTCTTCGGGTAACCACTACAGCAAGGAAAAACCAAAACCATAATAATAATAATAATAATAATAATAATAATAACAACGACGACGACAACACGGAATTTTGTGCTAAACTTGAAGAATATTGAGGATCACCCAGTTCTTCTAATTTTACTGAATTTTGGAGGGTGGGCATAAACACCTGACGATTTTGAAACTAATCGGAACACTGTGATTTGTCAAATGGAAATTGAGCTTTATTTATGGACGCTCTTTAACCTTTGTGGTTCTCAGAGTCCCATTCTATGTTAGATTTGAATTTGCTCAGAGGCCTTTACATCAGCCTTGAGGCTCCTTTACGTGCCGTAAATCTACACCTCAGAGGGCAACTGAGTGTGATTGTCAGAGATATATTTCAGTAATATTGCAATGTACATAATGTCATGAAGTTTCAAGTGGTGATGTTCACTGATGATTGTTTTTCTTGTTTTATGTTTTTGTTTTTGTTTTCGGTTGATAATATAATTAACACTGTGGTTATGATTTGATATTGTTCTGCTTCCAGGGCAGCTATGTGAAGCGTTGGACTGTGCCAGAGCGTATTCATTCAATAGAAACATTTATCAGAACTCGGTTCGTACACAATCTTCTTCACACCATTTTCTAACCCACAGTAACATAGTGTTTCTGGAAGGAGCGTTGTGTCTATTGAAATGTTTATGGAATTCCCATAAATATCTGTATCTGAAAATGTTGATAAACGTTTCTATTGAACTAACACAGGTCAACGTTCCACGCAACTGAACTGAAAATGATGCAATGTTAGACCACAATGACAATTGTCAACTGTTTGACGAACCCACAACAAAAAGAAGAAGAAATGAAATAACTAATAAACCATATCATCTGAAACTCCATGCCATTGTGTAACTTGCATTACGATTATAAACTTTTTGACCTAGCACATAGTGTTTGATTTGGTTTAAAAACATAAGGTGTTTATGCTTTACTATATTTCCCTGCAGGCTGGCCAGTATCTAGGGTTATTTGCAGATTTAGGTCTAAATTTATGTTTTTCTTTCATGAGAAAACTAAAATAAATAAAAAGCTAGTTCAGCTCTTCAAAATTCATCGAAATGTTCTTACTAAAATTGTACAAAAACAATTATTTCTTTTAGAACCCAAAGTTTTATAATAATTTTTAAATGTATACATTTATACGCTCTCTCAAAATATAAAACAAATACTTAAAATAACTGAAAGACTTTTAAAACACTGTTTTATATAGTGAACTATATCTGCAATTGCCTAAATGTTTAACTAATGCTGGTGTTATAGTTTAATTCAGAATCAAATTTATTATTAAGTTATATTAGTTCGATGACCCCAAAATAGGTGTACAAATCTACTGGAGAAGTTTCAAACTAGGGTACTATGATGTAAGTAAAATATTACAAAATGCATTTATTTCTTTGATGCTCAAAACATTTTTACGGGGTCTTCGGATTTATTCGGCCTTTGCCGCCAGTCGTTTGTCCGCGCATGACACAATAATAGCGAGTTTATCACGCATTGCCTTTTGCAGAGGATTAGCGAACGATGAGTAAAAGGTGCTGATGGTATCAGTTTCACTTCATCTTAGTGAAATGAAACTTGTATTGTACTTTTCCAATATTTACACTTGGAACATTCGCTTGCGTCTCGTAAACTCGCAATCGCAGCATTTATTCTGATAGATAACTCGCATAATTTGCGGTAACGTAGAAGGCTTTAATCGCAAAACTTCCTCATTCCAATAAACGCTCGTTTATACTGTTTACAGCAGTAAATGAAAACAGAACTACTCAGAATGCATTTAAAAACACACACACAAATGCTGAGGTCGGTGGTCACTTCCATCTTGCGAGCAAAGAGCACATGGTGAAAAACAGTTCTGCCTTGCCAAGTAGATACCTGCTTACGATGTCGGCAATGCATGCAGTCTTAGGTTCAATTCCATACCTCCCCTTTGAGACAAGGGACTCCTTTAACTAATGACAACATGCATTTAAACCTACTGGTGCTAAAGACCGAATAAATATGAAGACTCAGCATGTAATGTCCACAGTGACAAGCATGATAGCCAAAAAGGTTCAATTGTATTTATTAATAACAACCAGTACAAAGCTTTCTGTATTCCATTTAGCAATTGTTAATTTGTACAGTAAAGTCACAATTGCCTTAAGACGATGTAAACTGTCCTAAAGTTTGTACAAGAGTGCGTAAGTTTTACCGTTCCCATATTCATTGTATTTGTTTTCTGCGTATAATCACAAACACGTTGATAAATGAAGCCACAAGGGTCATCACGGCATTAAACTGGAGAGAATGTATACAGATTCGTTAAATCTAATTTCCATAATGAAGAGTGAGCTCATTCGGTGAGTTGTACCTCGCGGGAGCAGCTGCTGACGACGCCTGAGGTAGTGCGGGGCAATGTGACATCATCGACTTGCTCCTATGAACACATCGCACACTGGACAGTAGTGGACTGCAGTTTTACATTGCTTCGTCAGGTACGGCACAAAACACAATCTAACACCAAACACAGTTCGCTGAGTTAATGTGTTCTTTAAAACACCACATGGAGTATTATTTTGTGTTTGTAATGTTAAAAATAATGTAGCAGACGAAATGCTTTGCTGAAAGGTTACCTTAAAATACCTCAGAAGTTTGAAAAATTACAAAATTACGACTATCGTGAGGCCAGCAAAAGAGTTGGTAGACCCAAATCTGTAAGAGTTGTATCGTTTACGATTCTTAAATTTTTATTAAGTTAGAATCAAACGCAGAATAAAACAACCCATATATTTACAAAGAAAACACACACATTTCTTAGACATAAGCTTGCTGCCATATTTAAAAATGGAAAAATAGCTGATGTATTCCATTCAAATGAATGTATCTACAAACTATTGTTACAAAAGATTATTCCGTAGTCTAAATCGTGGTAATCTTTAGCAGAAATGATTGCAAATAAATATAAGGGAAATAAGGGAAAACGTTAGGCTAAAGCAATAGACATTTTTACTTTCTCTAGCCCCGTATGTACAATGTACATAGGGATAGAGAAGTATTGTATTCCACCCAAAAATTCGATACCGAGACTTCACCGGAAATACATGTTTTAAGTCCCCCTGTATCCATAAAAAGTATTTTTAGAAAAAGGTCCGTGTGTGTCCGTGTGGCTGTGAATACGATAACTCAAAAATGAAAACTAGCTAAACTACCTAACTAGGGATTTAAGTTTAGCATATTCCAGGAATACTACACGAAGATTTAGAGAAAAATCCCCCCACCCCAAACTACCCTTTACATGGAACTTTTTTCGAAAATTTTGATTTTCTTAAAAATGGCTCTAACGATTTTGATTAAAATACCGTATATTAATGATATTTACCTAACAAATAAAATGTATATCTTGAATTTTCTGGGAATAGCCTCTGAAGACTACTTTATTCTGTATGAATCTTACGGAATTTTGCATATATGCTAAACCATAAGAGATGGATAAAAACTTACTGCACAGAAAATGCAGAGCACATTAAAACACACAACTTATATTATATACATTTTTTCGTGGAGGTGCTATTTTTTAAGTTATTCGTTGTTTTTGGTTTCAGCTTTGAAAAACATACTTTTCTCATATAGGAATTTGTCAACTCCTGTCCATACAAACAAAGGAACTTCAGTCACATAGCAACCAGCTTTTGGCTATCAGTTTAACCTATGGTTTCCCTTATTTTTCTTCTACTTACAAGGTAGCAAGTAATACAACTATCTCTGTTAATTTTTTGTCGATTAGCATGAAGTAAATAGAAACATAAGCTTTTTAACAACAATTTACTACAGAGATGTAGAGAAAGTCATGTGAATGGAACACATCAGACTTTTTAAAAAATGTGATAGACTGAAATACGGTTTTCGCTTTGCCCGGCTAGGAGTAAAACAAAAAGGATTATAATCTTATCTTTTAAAAAGCTAATCCCTTTTAAAATTAGAAACTCTTAATGCTTTCGTAATTAAATAAAAATAATTTATATCTCCCGAATTAAATTCATTTATTAAAAAACCAGATATCCTTAAAAACGATAAACATTTAATTACTAATAAAGCAGTTTTAATAAATAAAAGATGCTCTCTAATTTAAGAAATATTTAAGTTGCTTAAAGTTTAAAAATAGCATCGGAAACGGTTAAAAAAATGTATGATTTAAATTGTGTGTTTTAACGAGATGAACATTTCTCTGCGGTAACTCTTATGGTTTATTCTTTTCGACAGTGTTTCACGCTTGCTTTTACTACTTGTGACACCGCAGGCGATGACACGGGTGATATATGGAATGAAGATGGAGCACGGTGGAATGCGATGGTGGGGCAAACCAGAGAACCGGGAGAAAAGCCACCCCTGCGCCGCTTTGTCCACCGAAATTTCGCATGCGGTCGCTTGGGATTGAAGCCGGGTCGTCTAGGTGAGAGGCGAGGGGTCTAACCCCTTACGGTTTACCAGTTATGCAAAACTCGTCCAGAATGAAGAGGTTTTCAAAGGATATTCCCAGAAAATTTAAAGGTTAGTTTGGGGTTGGGATTTTTTTTTTTATTTTTTTATTTTCTTATCGTGTCCTTGGAAGATATTAAACTTAATACCAAAAGTGGAGGTTAACGGTCTTTTCATTTTTCAAAAATTATGATTTTCTCAAAAATTGCTCTAATTTTGATTAAAATCCTATATGTTCAAGATATTTTAATAACAAACGAAATATATATCTTGAATTTTCTGGGAATTGCCTCAGAAGACAGCTTCATTCTGGAGTTTTTATAACTGGTAAACTGTAAGAGAAAGACACAAACTTATTAATCAAAAGATGAAGATATCGTTAAAATAAACAATTTACACCATATAATTTGTTGTAGCGTTAACCGTTTCCGAGATATTCCGTGTTATTGGTTTTGCTATTAAGCTACTTTGTTTTCTCAAATGGGAGGTCATTTCTCTTTTCTGCTTTTGTTTACTACTGGCAACCATAGAGAACGGAATTTCAATTGCTTCACATAGCGACTGACTTTTGAAGATTTATCTATCGCTTTAGCATTTGCATTCCATTATTTCCCTTCTACTTACAAAGAAGCAAGCAATAATACCAATTGTTTATCTCGATTAGAATGATGTACATAAAAGAATAAGAACATTTGTTGTAAGAAGATTTGTAAGAACATTTATGAACAACTAGAGAAAGTTATGTGAAGGGAACACATCTGATTTTTACTTTCTCTGCACGTATTATGTACATAGCGTATAGAGAAGGTGTTGCACTCCACCAAAATTGATACTGAGATTTCACCGGAAATATATGTTTTAGGGTCCCCTTATTCCAAAATAAGCATTTTTGGAAAAAAAGGTCCTTGTGTGTGCGTGTATGTGTCTGTGGACAGCAAAGCTCAAAAACGAAAAGAACGTTAAATACCAAACTTGATATTTAAGTTTGGTATGTCCCAACGATCCGACACGAAGATTTTGCAGAAAATCCCTCCTCCCCAAGCTACCCTTTAAATGGAAAAACTTTCGAAAATTTTGATTTTCTCAAAATCGATTTTGATTAAAATCTCTTATATTTAAGATATTTACATGCCAAATAAAATGGATATCTTGATTTTCTAGGAATAGCTCTAAAGATCTCTTTTACTATGGATGATGTTTATTGAAATTTGCATAACTGGTAAACGTAAGAGATAGACAAAAACGTACTACACAGAAAATGTAGATCACAATAAAACACACAATTTATGTCATATATATATTTTTTTCGTGGAGTTGATCGTTTTTGAGATATTCCTTGTTATTGATTTCACCTTTAAAAAACTTGAACTTTTCTCATAGAGGAATTTATTAACTCCTGTCCATACAAACATAGGTACTCCAGTCACAAAGCAACCAGCTTTTGGCTATCCCTTTAACCAACTTTAACTTTCGCTTCTACTTACAAGGAAGCAAGTAATAAGACTATTTCTGCTAATTTTTTCTCGGTTAGCATGAAGTAAATAGAAGCATAAGCTTTTTAACAATAATTTGTTGCAAAGATGTAGATAAATTCATGTGAATAGAACACGCAAGATTTTTTATAAACTGTTTCAAATTGTATTTATGTAGTTTTAGAAACACTGTACGCGAACCGATACTATAAAATATTCTTAAATTCAAATTTGGGCTAAATTTTATTTTTTTTGGAAGAATATACTTTTGTTTCTTTTCCTAATTATCTCCCTAAAGCTGATCCAGTACCCTCGCAAACTCATTTTGAATGAGAAGATCAAAGACAGATTGTGGACAACAGATACTTTGATACTACAGCAAAGTATGTCTTCAGAGATGTAAAAGTTTCTGAGAGTAGGCTGACAGTATTCTGCGTATTTGTGGTTTTCTCGCTTTGTGATTGAACCCTGTCAACCTGAAATTGCTGCAGTTCATGATAGTGTTGTGGTTTGAGGAGTGGGGCTTTGTTGAGCCAGAAAACAACATGGCCTCGCTCGGCTGACTTCATTTCAGATGACCGCAAAATACCTGTCCTAAACGGCAAACATCAGCATCTGCCGGTCACTACTCAAATACAAACGGCTGATTTCGACATCTAGTAATCTCGCTCAGCTATACCACGTTCAGTGTCAGAGTAGCAAATTCCCTGAGGACATTTTTGAATCTAACTACAGGAAACTATGGCAACTTTTAAGTTATGAAAATCTATAAAAATATTTAACACATGAGTAATGGTTTCATCAAAGCATGAAATTGTAACAAATCAAGAATTAAGACTCTTATTACTTTTTGTATTTAGTTAACAGTACATAAGTACATAAGGTATTGTATTCCACCAAAAAATGTGATATCGAGATTTCATCGGGTATACCTAGTTCAGAAACATCCTGAAAAGCATTTTTAGAAAAAACATCTTTGTGTATCTGTGGACAGCAAAACCCATCAACAAAAAGTATGTTAAATACCAAACTTGGTAATTAAACTTAGTATCCCCAAGGATGCGACAAAAAGGTTTTCGAGAAAACCCCCCAACTCAAACTACCTTTTACATGTATAAAATACTTAAATTCCAAACTTGATACTTATATTTGGTATATTCCTAGGACGCGACACGAAGATGTTCAGCAAAATCCTCCTACTGCAAACTACCCTTTACATTGAAAACTTTTGAAAATTTAGTTTTTCTCAAATGGTTTTAACGATGTTGAATAAAATACCGTATATTAAAGACGTTTATATCACAAATAAAATGAATATTTTGAATTTTCTGGGAATAGTCTCTGAAGACAGGCTACTCCTCGAATCACAGTCTCTTGATGTTCACATATGGGGAATGATGAAAGAATCAGTTTTCAAACCAGATTCTATCTACAAAATTCCAAAATACACGAAAATACAATAAAGTGTTCATATAACAACCTATATTCATCAAAATATTCAATAATATTCAGAAACGTTACGAGCAGGCCCAGATTTTGTTGATCTAAAATGTTTGAATAATTTACTTTAGAAATCGAATGTGCTCTATTCACATAACTTTCACTATGTTGCAACAAACTATTCTTACAAAAACATATTCCTCTAACTTCATGTCATCCACACTGGTTTAGGGGTAAAATACTGGACTCCTGGAAGGGAAGTAAAGCTGTTGCTTCCGTGTCTGAATACGGTGTATAAAACAATCTGAAGTTGAATGAAGTCTCTGAGTAAAGGGAAGCCCAGAATGGAAAGGGACGCTGAGAACCATAACAGCTAAAAGCCGCCCATAAATAGTTCAATTTTTGTATATGCTTCACTCTTACTAGGACAAATATTAGAGCAATGAGCTAATAATTTTTTGTTTTGTTTTGTAGTTTAATGTCCTTTAACCTGGTTGGTCATATCGGACGATGAATGCAATTGGTGAAATGATGCTCAAATGATCTGGGGGTCCATAGAGCTTAAAGTTACTCACATTCGTCTTCTCAGGATAAGGGAAAACTCCGATAAAAACCTTATCCGGTAACGCACCCTAAGCGAGATTCGAACTCACGACCTTTTGAATGTGAGGCAGACACGCTACCACCACACTACCCAGGCGGGCTTATAATGTTGTTAATCCCTTTATCAAGCAAATAAGGAAACACAAGAGTCTAAAGGAATAGTGAATTTTTAAAAGCCGTTCACTAATTGATGGTATTGAAATTCCGTTCTTATATTTTGATCAAGATAAAAATAGGAATAAAGACTTTCCATTTGAGAAAAGTATTACAACTGGAAAATATAAACATATAACAAACAATATATCAGTAAATAGCTGCACAACAAAATGTATTTGTCATAGAACTATATTGTTTGTCTCAATAGGTTTTTGTTTATCTCTTACAGTTTATCAGAATGAAAAAAATACCTGATCTGTTGCATTCACATAACTTTTTCTACCTGTTCTGCAAAACAAACTATTCTTACAAACTGTTGTTCTTCTTTCTCCATCATGCTATACAAGATTAGCACAATTAACCTTACTAGTTAGTTGCTTATAAGCAGACGGGAAATAAGGGAATATATCAAGCTAAAGCGATAGCTAAATCTGCTAAAAGCCGATCGAATTGTGAACAATTGAAGTTCGGTAAGCTTCGCATTTATGAAAAAACGAAAGAGATGAAATGAATGGGACCCCCTTTAAGAAAATGCGTAGTTTAACATTGAAACCAACAGTAAGGAATATCTCGGAAACGTTCAACTGTGCATCAAAAATGTATAAGACAAATTATACAAAATTCAATAAAATGCTTCCAGAAAGAACAGATCTTCAGAAGCCCATTACCAGAAAATTCAAGATATACATTATGTTTATGATGTAAAAGCTTTAATATACGGTATTTTAATCAAAATCGTTGTAGCCATTTTTGGGAAAACCAAAATATTCAAATACTTTTCTATGTAAAGGGTATTTTTGGGTAGGAAGATTTTCTTGAAAATCTCCGTGTCGCATCCTTGGGAAATAACACACGTAAAGTTTGTATTTAACGGAATTTTGGTTTTTGAGTTATGTTGTCCACAGAAACACACACGTACTTCTTTCTAAACATTCTTTTTTTAGACCCAGGGGATGACAAAGCATATATTTTCGGTGAAATCTCGATATCGAATTTTTGTGCGGAATACAATACCTTCTCTATACATTATGTAGATAGTACGAGTAAAGAAAGTAATAGCTAAAGAGGCTATTTCTAGAGAATTAAGGGCATACAGTTTGTCATGTAAGTACCTTTAATATACGGTAATTTATTCAAAATCATCGGAGTCGTTTTTGAAAAAATCAAAATTTTCAAAAAGTCTCTGTAAACGGTGTTTGAGTGGAGGATTTTCTTGAAATCTTCGTGTCGTATCCTTGGATGAAGGTGAAGTTAAATATTAAGTTTGATATTTAACCCCTTTTGTTACTTTCTCCATACGCACTATGTACATAGTGTACAGAGAAAGTATTGCACTCCACCAAAAATTCGATACCGAGATTTCACCGGAAATATGTTTTAGGGTCCCCAATATCCAAAAAAAGCATTTTCACAAAAAGGTCCGTGTCCGTGTGTCTGTGAACACGATACCTCAAAAACGAAAAGTCGGTAAAATACCAAACTTGGTATTTAAGTTTAGTATCTTTCAGGGATGCGACACGAAGATTTTGAGAAAAATCCCCCCACCCCCAACTACCCTTTACATGGAACTTTTTTCGAAAATTTTGATTTTCTCAAAAATGGCTTTAACGATTTTGATTAAAATTTCGTATATTAAACATATTTACCTGACAAATAAAATGTATATCTTGAATTTTCTGGGAATAGCCTCTGAAGAGTAGTTTATTCTGAATGAATTTTACTAAATTTTGAATAACTTCTAAACCGTAAGAGATGGACAAAAACTTACTATACAAAAAATGTAGAGCGCATTACAACACACAATTTATGTTATATACATTTTTTCGTGGAGTTCGTCGTTTTTGTGACGTACTGAACCAAGAATGTAGATCTCGTTAAAACACATAATTTGTGCCATATACGTTTTTCTTCTAAAAATTATCATTTTCGAGATATCCATTATTATTGGTTTGAAATTTTTACTTTCTCTACACGTACTTTTACATAGTGTATAGAGAAGGTATTGTATTGCACCCAAAAATTCGATACCAAGATTTCACCGGAAATATATGTTTTGAGACCCCCTGAATAAAAAAAAAGCATTTTAAAAAAATGTCCGTGTGTGTGCAGCATAGCTCAAAAACGGAAAAAACGTTAAATACCAAACTTGGTATTTAACTTTGCTAGTGTCCAAGGATGCGGCACGTAGATTTTTTAAAAAAAATCCCCCCAGCCCAAACTATCCTTTAGATAATCTTTTTTAAAACATTTTGATTTTCTTAAAAATGGCTCTAATGATTTTGATTAAAATATCATATATTAAAGATATTTGGCTGACAAATAAAATGAATTAACTTGAATTTTCTGGGAATAGCCTCTGAAGACTAATTTATTCTGGATGAATTTTACGGAATTTGCATAACTGCTAAACCGTAAGAGATGGTCGAAAACTTAAAACATAAAAAATATAGAGCACCTTAAAACACATAATTTATTTATATACTTTTTTTCTTGGAGTTGATCCTTTTTCCTTGTTTTTGGTTTCAGCTGCATACTTTTCTCATACAGGAATGTGTCAACTCCTGTCCATACAAAGGAACTTCAGTCGCATAGCAACCAGCTTTTGACTATCACTTTAAACTATGGTACTCCATTATTTCGCTTCTACTTACAAGGAAGCAAGTAATAAGACTATTTCTGATAATTTTTTCTCCACTAGATGAAGTAAATTGAATAATTTGTTACAGAGATGTAAAGAAAGTCATATGAATGGAACACATCAGATTTTTAATTAACTTTTCTCAAACGGAACCATGTGAATTGAACCGAACCTCAGTTGTTTCACATAGCGACCATCTTTTACAAGATGACTGTTGCTTTGGTCTAATGTATTCCCTTATTTCCCTTCTACTTACAAGGAATCAAGTAATAATTCTAAGTTAGCATGTCTTAGATAAAAGAATAATCTTCCGTAAGAAAATTTTGTTTACGGAACAGCTAGAGAAAATTATGTGAATGGAACATATCAAATTATTTCTCTTGGAGTTGACCATTTCCGAGATACTTGTTTTAGTTTCAGTTTTAAAATACCTAAAAATATTAATTTGACAACACACGGGAATTATTCAACTCCTGACCACACAAAGAAGGGAATTTTAATCGCATAACTGTCAGAGTTGAAACGATTTTACTTCACTTTAGCCTGGTTTATTCACTTATTTCCTTTTTATTTAAAAGAAAGCAACTAATAAGACCATTTCTACTAATTTTTGTCGATTTGCACTAACCGTAGATAGTAAATATAAGAATGTTTTTTAAGAATAATTTGTTACGAGATGCAGACAGTCATGCGAATGGAACACATGACATTTTACTTTCTCTATACATACCAGTGTATAGAGAAAGTGTTGTAATGCACCCAAAAGGTCTATACCGAGATTTCACTGGAAATAGATTTTTTGGGCCTCCCTGAATCCACCCCCGCAAAAAGAATTAGAAAAAGGTCGGTGTGTGTCTGTGGAGAGCATAGCTCCAAAAAGGAAAATACTTGGTATTTAATTTTGGTTTCTTCCAATAATGCGACACGAAGATTTCCAATAAAATACCCCACCCTCCCACTACCATTTTCATGGAACTTTTTTCGAAGATTGATTTTCTCAAAAATGGCTCTAAAGATTTTGATTAAAATATCGTATAATAAAGATATTTACCTGACAAATAAAATGTATATTATGAATTTTCTGGAAATAGCCTCTGAAGACTACTTTATTCTGGATGAATTTTGCTGAATTTTGTGAAACTGGTAAATCGTAAGAGGGAGGTAAAAATTTTACCGCACAAAATGTGCAGATCACGTTAAAACACAATTTATTTTATACACATTTTTTTCGTTTAATTGATCATTTTTGGGATATTCCTTGTTATTTGTTTCAGATTTAAAATACTTACACCTTTTCCACACGGAAATTTGTAAACTGCTTACCCTGCATAGAAATAGATTTCATCCACTTGGTAACCAGCTTTTAAAAGATTTTCTATCGTTTTAGCCTAATGTATTCCCTTATTTTCCTTTTACTTACAAGAAGCAAGTAATTAAGACAATTTTTGTTAATGTTCGTCTCGATTATCATAAAGTATATAGAAGAAAATTGTTTTTAACAATTTCGTACAGCGATGTAGAGAAAGTCATGTGAATGGAATACATCAGATATTATTTTTTGTCTTATGTTCCCGCTTATTTAGCTCTGGCCTTGGAACTAACATCTGTTCCAGTGGCGGTTCGCGGTGATATTTTCAGTGTAGCCAAATGTTCGCAACACGCAAATTACAGATCTACCGGAAACGTTTTGATTAGGTACTTATATTTTTAAAGTAGATCAATACGTAGATGCTGGCTTATCGTACTATCTCTCTTGTTTTTCCAGCGAAAGAAGTTCGTGTTCAATAGACGCCGTCGCTAAAGCTGTAGCCTGCCCTGTTCCATTGTGGTTCTTAAGTAAGACTTCACTCTGTTCAAGCGAGAAAAATTTTTTTCTCGACACTGCAATTTGTGAAAGGAATTGTATGGCAAACTTCCGGCAACACTCTTTGAATATCACTTTCTACAAACAGATTATAGCTTCTGTTACACTTCAAGACAAGAACTCGTCGTCATTGTAGACAAACTAGAGTTTTTCCTAAACTTGAAAGGTAATAATTTTGTAGTGAATCTAGCTCCATGGCGGGAAAACATGTTCTAAAGGCAGTAGGAATATTATTTCATAATTTAATGCAGTAATTATTAGGACCTAAAATGTGCATTTCTGTTTAATAGGTACTTACAAAAGGAATTCCAATTCTATTCTCTGATTCTTCAAAAGACACGATTGTCAGTGCAGCAATAAATTTGTCATACACAAACTGCGCGTAGATGTTCCTAATTGACTTCGCGGGAACACGTCAACAATTAGCAAGGCAGCTAATTCACTGTTTGCCGGTCTTGATGAACAACGCATGCGCCACTCCAGCATTTGTAACAGCATTTCCCTAATGCTTTCTGCCGGGCGCGAAATGCTTGCAACTGTGCTTGTGACATCAGAAAGCAGGCTAGCTCAGGATTTGCCTACACTTCGCCTTTGCATCGTTCCAGTATCTAGCTTGTTCTCGTTTAAAAATAATAAATTTCTTTCAGATAAAACGAGTCTACCGAGGATTCAAACATCTATCGATTAAATACTACCATTGGATTATATGGAATGTAATATCATGTGTAGATTTTGGTTTTTTAATGGAAACGTTTCATTGTAGCTTTGGTGCCCATACATTTCGTTATGAGTATTATTAAACCGTTTTTAAAATCATTTTTGAAACTATTAGGTTAGCTGAGCCTACCCTACCTCTGCTCTGTTCATTGGATAGGGTTTGTGAGCCAGACGTTCGATATCAAACCAATAGGAGACGGACACGTCTAGGGGTGTTCTCCAGGCACCAGATGAGATGCTTTTGCGCTCCATTCCTTTCGCCGCTCACTTTATTCAAACCAATCAGAAGTCAGGTAGTTGTGGAACACAGCTGTTAAAGGGATTCTGTCATCATTAAATAAAGAAAAACACGATAGGAAAACAAAGGCATCGGCATAATTTTATGCTGTCGGTTGCACAGATATATATATATATATATATATATATATATATAGAGAGAGAGAGAGAGAGAGAGAGAGAGAGAGAGAGAGAGATATGATGGAACAACGTGTCATATCCGGAAGCTGGTTATGAACAATGTGTGGAGCATGATGATCAGTGGCTTACCAAGGGGGGGTTTTGGTGGTGTTAGAGCCCCCCTTAAAAATTAAATTACAATAGAATTACGGACAAATATTTGTAATTATTGTTGACTGTGATTACGCTCATTCCTGAAATATAGTGACCGCAAGTCAAAATATTTTGAAGTCATTTCGCAATTCATCAATTGTGTTCTTCCCACCAGATTTCACCACAGTCCACACTGCGGTACTAGCTGAATTAGTTACCTTTGCTGGAGTATGCATATCACTCGATAATCGATTACTTATTCTATACTTCAAGAGATACATACAAGTCTTCGTTTCTAAAATAATTTCACAAATTTAGTATTCTACATACAGGTGGAAAATATAAAGTATTACAGGAGAATATTTCTTAAACGAATTGAAAAAAAAAAACAACAACAAATGTTAAGAATTTCCAGTTTTATAGGAACAAGGGATCGTCCAAAGTGTGATATGGCAAATATTTTCCTGCGGCCTCTTAATGGGCCAACGGTCCCCAAACCTCAAAGTTTTAAAGGAAACCATGGTAATTTTTTGCATATTCTGGTTCCCCACAGTAAACTAAGCAACTTTTATTAAAATATTTGTTTTCTAAAATGAATTGCTGAGCTGCTATAGGCTGTTTTTCTTTGGAAAACTCTTCCTCATAAACTCGGGGACAAAATAAAGTATTAAATAAAATAATTGTGCATTGTGGTTTCGGGGCCTCTTGAACTAAATATAACACCCTACGTAGTTAGCCAAGTTTATTATTTATTGTGCCTCTTCAGATGTATTCAAATACCAAACGGGTATGTTTAAAAAAAAGTTTGTTTAAATCCAGGGGTCTCAAAACATGTATTTACGGTGAAATATCGATATTAAAAGCTGGGTGCAATTCAATGACATCTGTATCCAATATGTACATTCTACATACGGGCTAGAGAAAGCAAAACGCAATTTCAGAAAAATGTCCTCGCGCACTCGCACGTGTGTTTGTGTGTCAGTGTATATGTTGTCTCAAAAAGAAAAAGTCAGTAAACTATCAAACTTGGTATTTAAGTTAAGTATCTTCCAGGAATGATTTAGCATCTTCCACGAAAATCTTGAGGAAAATTTTCTTACCGCAAACTACCCTTTACACGAAAAACATTGCGAAAATATTGATTTTCTCAAAAATTGCTCCAACCAATTTGATTAATATACTGTATACTAAAGATAGATACATAAAATATAAAGTGTATTTTCTGAGTTTTCTGGAAATAACCTCTGAAGACCTCTTCATTCTGGATGTCTTTTGTATAACTGGTAAACCGTAAGGGAGAAACAAGAACTTACTATACAGAAAATGTGTGTCTACTAAAAACACACTACTTGTCTTATACACTTTTATAGTTAACTGTTTTCGAGACAGTATATCTTGTTATTGGTTTCAGTTTTAAAATACTTGAATTTTTCTCATGCGGGAATTTGTCAAATTCTGGTCATGTAAATAAATGAATTTCAATCACAGAGCAACCAACTTTTAAAAGACTATTGCTTTAGCCTAGTATACTCTATTTCCCTTCTCAATTTTTTTACAAAGATGTAGAGAAAGTCATGTGAATGGAACACATCCGATTTTTGAGTTATCTCTTCGCAAGTACACATGATATTTTGGGTAAGGGTGGCCTCAAAAGTATATTCTAGGCATCAAGATTTTGGGGGAAATACAATAATTCTCCTACATACTATATACAGAAGAGAAAGCAAACTAAGGAGTCTTTTATAGAGAAGCTTTCGAAGCTCTTGTCTTGTCGGTTCTATACCAACTCGTTCTAAAATTTGACTCATTTGTTTTGCAACATATTACGAGGGCCATCCTTAAAGTAAGGGATGATTTGACGTCGCTAAATAATAGTGAAAGATATCAACAGAAATCGTTATTTACAAAATGTTATTTCCCATCACAACAATTACTATCGAGATATTTTTGCCTCCCGCAATCATGTCAGCCAAGATATCACTGCCACATTGAAAACTACATCGATTGAGAAATCTTTTCCACCCAAAAAGTCATGTTCGGTGTCCAAAGTAAAAACACCGGGTTTTCTGAATTCTTTTATTAACATTTGCTTTCAACTCCTCGATAACAATTGATGAACTTGCATTTCAGTCGTTGTCGTGCACACTGGTTCTTCTTTGATTACAAAATTATGCGCCATTTCCTTACTGAAGACTAGCTCATTACAATATCAACACACATGCGTTATTTGGCCATAAAATTCTATTAGCCAAACATTTGGTGTATTCATAAAAACGAAGAAGTTCTTTGGCAGTACAAAAAGGAGCATCGGCATTTAAAAACTGGTATTGACAATAAATATCTGGACAGAATGGAGAGTGCATTGAGAAATTGAGGTACGACAACTTTGTAAATAAAGTTTTATGTTCATATCTTTCGTTATTACTTAGTTATGCGAACTTATTCGTTACTTTTTGGATGGTCCTCGCATATGTGAAAAACTTGGACTGAAACTGTGCAGATGAACGGGAATAGAGCGATACTTCATTGTTAAATAATTCATTAACCTTTCAGCGAAACATTTCAAATTATGGTTATACGAGGTGTGTCCGGAAAATATATACCACTTCGCCCTACCGCCACCGCTACGACAGTTTCGCAGTTTCACGCATGCGCATCTGTCTCACTGGTCCATCACAGCCGGATCGGTTGTTTTCAGTTGTTAGTGATCGTTCAAAACGTTTAAGACAATTTCTGGTCCCGCCAACTGTGAAGTGCGTTTCGTAATATGATCTTTGAACGCAAGGAATGTTAAGCTAGCTGAAATGCAACGCCAACATATATAGATTTACAGTGACAAATGTATGGCAAATTGAATGGGAGAAAGTGGGTTAGGCAACTCGATGATGGACGTTCCAATATTTATGACGAAGCACGGAGAGGGCGAATTCTGTTGTCATTATGGTTTAGTTGAACAAGTGAATGAGGACATTAGAGAAAACAAACGGTTCACAATAAGAATGCTCTATGCTGAGTTTTTACACAACACGTGTTCAGCAGTGGCTGACTTCACTGGTGGCTGCTTTCTTTGAAGAGAAAATACAAAACTTGATTCCCCGCCATGTCAAATACTTGAAAAATGGTGGCAACTATGTCGAAAAGTTGAGGAATGCTCTTTCATGTATAAATAAATGTAAAAGCAAATATTTTATGCCTTTTGCCCAAACCAGTATTTATTTTCCGGATACGCCTCGTATGTCTGTAAAATAGAATACGTACCCTACAGTACACAGTACGATGGCACACTTGAGTTGTTTTCGAGATGGAACGTATTCCACCCTAGTAATGATAAGGCATTGACAGTTAACACATGTCATTACCATAGGATGTTTTTCAAGATCTGCTCTACCTGCACAAAAGTCAGAGAGAAAGCTTGTTAGTTATAAAAAGGTTCCGAATACCTCCGTTAAAGGTTGGATATCATATTAAAGTTCTCACCTGGTACTTCAACGGGACAAATCCAATCGCTCCATTTTCTTTCTTCAGTACCCATACGGCTGTCGGAGTGTTGGATATCTGCAGTACAAAGATATCGAGTAGTCTTCATGCCATTTGATTAACGTGATTAAACACCCGCACAAGAAATATGTTTAAAAAAATTGATGTGTTTCATTCACATGACTTTCTCTACATCTCTGTAACAAATTATTAGTAAGAAGCTTATTCTCCTATCTACTTCCTGATAATCGAGATAAACATTAGCAGGAATGGTCTTATTACTTGGTCGCTTGTAAGTAGAAGGGAAAAATCTAACGTGCTCCGTTCACATGATGTCCTTTAGTTGTTCAGTAAACAAGCCTTTTATTCAAGTCATTATCTATATAATGCTAATCAGGATAAACGTAATCATGATTAGTCTTATTACTAGCTTCCTTGTAAGTAGAAGGGAAATAAGAAAATGCAAGGCTAAAGCGGTAGTCAAATCTTTAAAAGCCGCTCGCTAATGAAGCAATTGAAATTTCAAAATGTTTACTTGCCAGGAATAAACAAACAACGAGAAACAAGATGTATTCCCGTTTGAGAAAAAGTTTGAGACTAAAATTGAAACCAATAATCGGTGATATCTCAAACAGTTAACTGTACAAGAAATCTAAAGTTTCATTCACATGACTTTCTCTATATCTCTGTAACAAACTATTGTTAAAAAGCTTATTCTTCTATTTACTTCATGCTGATCGAGAAAATAGTCTTATTACTTGCTTCCTTGTAAGTAGAATTGAAATAAGGGAGTACTATAGATTAAAGTGATAGTCAAAAGCTGGCTGATATGTGACTGAAGTTGCTTTGTTTGTATGAACAGGAGTTGACAAATTGTGTGCTTTAATGCAATCTACATTTTGTGTGGGGTAAGTTTTTGTCTATCCCTTGCGGTTTAGCAGTATGCAAAATTCCGTAAATGTCATCCAGAATAAAGTAGTCTTCAGAGGCATTCAGTAATTACTGGAAGTAAAAGAAGGAATATGGAATTCATTTTAACAGTAATGTAGGACAAGTGTATTTTGAAGGGGGGCACTTCACTTTTAAGAACGGGGAAACTAAAGATGACTACCATAGGAATATGAAACATGAAGACTTTATAGAGTGGATTCCAGACAATTATTTTGTAATCAATCGTTTATTCTGTTGCAGGTTTAGATAAAGCTGCATACCAGCTGGTATGGACCGAGCATAGCCGCGGATAGTCGTGTCCTTCAGCGCCGGCCGACTGGTTATTTGAGAGACAAGCAAGGCGGCTGTCTCCGACGCCAAAGCCAGGAATGCCTTCGAGACCAAACTGACAAGGAGATACTTGGAACTCGCCCTCCCTCCCCGGCTTTCGCAAATTTTCTCTTAACTCCTGTGACTATATATTGGCGAACGTGCTCGGATATGCCACGAATGCTATGGAGGCACGAATGCATGTGAATGCCACGGATAAGTGAATTAGTGAGTTTGTGACGTTGATGTGACATACTCAGTGTGTTTTTTCGGGAAAAATGTGTGTACGTGAAGATTTATACCTACAATGAAGATGATGGCAACTGTTGTTCAACGGAATTGAGTCCAACTCCAAAGAGCTGATCTGCAGCAATTTTGAGGTGAGAGTTTCTTGAGCTAAATATGATGATTCAAACTCTGTAATAACTGATATTCTCCCCCGCTGGAGGACTAGGTTTGTATTGTTTCACCATGACCATCCCGCGGAAGGGAAATACGACCAAGTATAATCCTTGCGTGAACGCCGAGGTCGGGTTATGTATCTCCCATAATTACTTTCTGCCAATGACCGAACCTCGGGTTGAATGCTCGTTATCGTTATCAAACTATCACGCAACTCATATATTTAAGATGTTTGTGACAATAGGTTTAAAGATTACAGACGTTTCTGTTATACACAATTAAAGATAGGCTATGCATGGTCCACGGTTAACCATTACGCAGTTATGTGACGTCAAACTTATAGGTATCTGAGGCAAATAAATGAATGTTACTGTAAAGTCGGATGAAAAATTGGCTTAGAATATGTTAAAACTACTGCATGAATATAGAAATATCGATTTTCAGCAACTTACTATTAGCATTCTCAATATTTACTATCATAAAAATGTCTCAAATCTCGAATACATCACTTGTCAGTGCCACACTGAACTGTCTTCTTGTATTATTCTGGTAGTGCCGTCTTATGTAATGATTTCTCTTGTCGCGTTCATGTGACGCTTCTTCACTTCCAGTATCTTCGACAAGTTTCCCGAATGTTTGTGACGTTATTTTATTGCTATAAAAGGAGGAGAATTTCAGTGTTGTCTGGTGTTGTATATCGTTCTAAGCCGTGAATGACTGGAATAGCGCGCAGTGTTGTGCGAGCGAGTAGATGGCGTGCAGCTGTGAACTGTCTATGCGTCGTAACGTCTAGCGAATTATTGAAAACAGTGAATCAAATACTTTATTTGTAATTAATTTGTAAGTCAATAGACATTTGTTACATATGCAGCACACTCTAAAGGAGATTTTTAAAATTCTCGTGTGGCTTAATGCATAACATTATAAACAGATGACCGGAATCTGGGTTAGTGTCCTGTCATGTATCATTCTTTTTTACTTTCTCTGTCGTGTACATTATAGATAGAGAAGGTATTGATTCCCATCTTAAAACATTTCACTGTTGCTTTAGTCCACTATATTCACGTATTCCCCTTGAACCTACGAGGAAATAAGTAATAGGACTGTTTTTATTAAGTTCACCTCAATAAATATGAAGTACAAGAAGATAGTATATAGAAGAATAAGCTGCTGCAGAATATGTAGAGAAAGTTATGTGAATGTTACACATACTTTCTTTTTAAATTCATATTAAGTGTTGTGCGATATGTACACTCACGATGCAAATTCTGAGTGGCCTTTGCAATTATATTATAATTTCTTGTTTCTGCTCGCCAAGGTGATTAAAAATATTACCGTATTTCGGTCCGCGCAGTTCACACCTTCAACTTTAGCTGGGCACAGTTCGGAGATGTTACGAAAGATGGAAATGGAAGAGAGTTTATAATCTCCCCACGTGCGTGGCTGAATGTAGGATGAGAAAAAGTGCTTGTTTCCGAAAATAAATCGTATCCTCTAAGGAACTTGCCAGAGGAGAATTTAGATGTTGAAGATCCCATCATACCGTTAATAGTTTTCAGTCTATACATAAACACACTTTTACTATAAACAGTACACTATGCTTTTTATGATCACTCACTGCCGCTTGCAATGCCCTTTTCCCCACCTCCGACGAAAACCTCGGGATGCGCCTGCGTGTCTAATGTCACATGGGCATGCGGGAGAAGGGAGGTTCACATCGCTCTGCGCAGCTTTTTCATTACCCTGACAGATTATAGTTCATATGCTAAGGAATGTTTATGAGCAAATATGGAGAAAATGAAGACCTTCTCTGAACTTGCAGATACACACTATATTTGAGGTAAATCAAGAAATAGTGGTTATTCGACACCTCAGAAATCTTGGATACAGTAATGATCTTGGATCATTTCTTTGTCGTGGTCAAAATTTACCTTGGAAATGCATTTCGAGCAGTTCCTATAAAACTGATGTAAAGATTGTGATATATGTATCTTTTTCTTTATTTCTTCTTTTTTTACTCTTTAAACCACATCAATAAGTACAGCATGTCAAAATATTTAACCCTTTATTTGCAGGGACTGTAATTATATGCTTAAATTAAAATCGTTAATTAAAACATGCATTAAAAATAGGGTAATTCTGCATAATGGTCTTAAAATTATTAAACTTTAAGAGTTAGACTCGAAGCCGAAAGCAAAGACTACCTTTTACTCGAAAGATACCTACTGTTATAACCATTGCAGCAGAGAGGTACATATGAAACGTTACTTTCTTTTTGCTTTTTCTATATAGGTCACGGTACATAGCAGAGCTAGAAAGTTCGACCCGTTCGCCGTTCCTCATATAGTTTGCGACCGGCCATCTCGCCGCATCAAGATAAGAACGCATGGTGGAGAGCTAAACAAACCTGTTGTGAAGTAAAAGTACTATTTCCAAGGAACAAAAATGACTTACGATACATTCGTATAAGCACACCTATTTAGATAATTATGTACAACATACAAAATATTACACATATATAAGGGTGACTCTGATTAATATTAGAATCCGTGTTATAATTACTTTGATGTTTTCATTGAATATATAGTATAAACATCAGTTAGGGTCTCTATTAGTTTCACTAGCATATGTAAAATATTGCATGATAATTTAGCCGTAAAAAGGTTTGTTTTCGTTAGATCTCATACAATTGTTACAATCTCAAAAAAATGCTCGTGTCGATTAGTGCATACAGATGCTCAAAAAATGCAATGTTAGGACTTCAAAATAGATGTTATTAGTTTAACAGATAACAAATCATAGATATATGCATGTGGGTCTTAACGTAAACAGCAGTCGACTTATGAATGTTTCAAAATGAACCAAATCCAACAAAATTTGTGCGCAGTCGAAGCATTTCAAAACAAATGTTTGACTGTTTTTTACTTTCTCAATATGCACTATGTACATAGTGTATAGAGAAGCTATTGCACTCCACCCAAAAAATTCGATACCGAGATTTCACCGGACATATATGTTAAATGTTTCAAAATGAACCAAATCCAACAAAATTTGTGCGCAGTCGCATTTCAAAACAAATGTTTGGCTGTTTTTTACTTTCTCTATATGCACTCCAGCCAAAAATTCAATACCGAGATTTCACCGGACATATATGTTTTAGGGCCCCCAATATCCAAAAAAAAAAAAAAAAAAAAAGCATTTTCACAAAAAGGTCCGCGTGTCCGTGTGTCTGTGAACACTATAACTCAAAAACGAAAAGTCGGTAAAATATCAACGAAGATTTTGAGAAAAATCCTCTCACCCCCAACTACCCTTTACATGGAACTTTTTTCGAAAATTTTGATTTTCTCAAAAATGGCTCTAACGATTGTGACTAAAATTTCGTATATTAAACATATTTACCTGACAAATAAACTGTATATCTTGAATTTTCTGGAAATAGCCTCTGAAGAGTATTTTATTCTGGATGAATTTTACGGAATTTTGAATAACTGCTAAACGTAAGAGATGGGCAAACGCTTAATACACAAAAAATGTAGAGCACACAATTTATGTTGTATAAATTTTTTCGTGGAGTTGGTCGTTTTTAAGACATTCCTTATTTTTGGTTTCTGCTACGAAAAACTTTTATTTTTCTCATACAGGAACTTGTCAACTCCGATCCATACATACAAACAAAGGAACTTCATTGACATAGCAGTCGGCTTTTGACCATCACTTTAACCTATCGTAGTTCCTTATTCCGCTTCTACTTATAAGGAAGCAAGTAATAAGACTATTTCTGCTATTTTTTTTTTCTGATTAGCATAAAGTAAATAGAAGTATAAGCTTTTAAAGAATAATTTGTTGCAGGGATATAGAGAAAGTCATGTGAATGGTACACGTCAAAATTTTTTATCAGAACTATTTGTGGCAACTTACATTTAGAGGAACGTAAGACGGTCATTCTGAATGGTACACACCATGTGTTTGCCGGAAGTCTTCGGTGAAATAAGGAAAACAAACAAGTGTCGCCGAATCGTTCTTCATCAAGACAACGCGAGCACTCGCATATCTCCCTTAACAACCGCTATTTCAATAAATCGAATTGGTGACTCATCCACCGTATGGTTCTGATTCGGTACCCAATGACTTCTCTTTGTTCCCGAACATCAAGAATAAAATGGCTGGACAACGATAAAGCAATTTTCAAGGGAAATTACTGTTTTTCTATTATTAGATTCAAAATATATTTAAATAGTAGCCCCTAGTAATAAAACATATTCTTTAACTTAATTACTACCACTATAATCGCATTGTATCGTCAGCAGTATGAGAGTTAATTTGTAGCGAAATATTTTTACGTTTAGAACAGTGAATAAGAACAGGCAACTTGATAATTTACTGAGATCGAACACAATTTGAAAGAAACATTCTTCTCCTTGACAACTGCCGTAATCGCTTAACATGGTTTCTGTAATGACGCTGCAAATTGAATTTCTGAATGCAGAACATTACTGAAAACTAAATATTTATACCAGCACTTTCTATAAGTTTCTTCTTAGACATGCATAAACGTAATAGTCGATGGCGTACATGTTGGATTATTTTCTGTTCCCTAAACTATAAATTTATACACGGCGCATTAAACAAGTAGGTCAGTCAATCTGTCACATGTTTACCTATTTATTCACGAGACTATTTGCTTCGCAACAAAATCAAGCGAGCTTGTTGAGGTCTGTCCAATACACTTCGCTCAAGTGCAATAATGCTCGATTTGTTTTCGTTGTCTTTTGTTCCTTTCATTCACATATAAAACACAGAGAGCAAAATTTACAATGTAAGTTCATACAACCACCCCACATAATTTTTCCTTTGCTCCGGATATGAGGACCAAACGCTGATCATTGGTTAGAATTTTAGTGCCAGGCTGTTTGTATAGGATCAATAGAACAAACACATCTTCCAGCTAAGGTAAAATGCTTTCGTTTCCCAACCCTTTCGCCGCTCACTTTGTTCAGTCCAATAAGAGGATGTGTAAATGTGGAACACAACTGCTAAGGGTATTTTGCTAACATTAAATAACGAAACAACTACAGGGCACCAAAAGCATCAGAATTTTTTTCTTTTGGTCTGCTGTATGCACATGCAAACACATTTAAATTTTGTTGGCTATTAGCACACATTTTAAAAGTAATTTTTACTTATGCTAATGTTCTGCATTACTTTCTAAAAGTCCTCATAAATGCGTTTTAATGATGTGCATTATATCCAACATAAGATTAGGAAATTGTAAATTTAATATTATAATTAAAACGTTTCCATTTACACTGGAATAATGTAACCTTACGTACCTCTAGCAATAAGGAAAACGTTTTGTCAGAATCATAAAAGATATAGTAGATACTAAAGTAATTTTAATGAAATTGCTATACACTGACGGAAAAAAAGCGAAATCGATTTTTTCTTTCGGTAGTAAATTCGTCATCAGATATATTTTTAAATACTGTTACATCATATATCCACATACTTTATACCACTGGAAAAGATATAACAGTGCAGTTTACCTTGAGAGGTTGCAGAATTCCACTCCTCCAGATTAGTACTCCAAGTAATCGATTTCATCTGGAATCTGAAGTAACAAAAGGAAGTAAAAATATGTTAATAAAATAAAGTTTCAGATTAGATTAAGCAAGACAATTGGTTTACTTTATGAACTGTATAATGTTTAAATATACATATTTTGAAACAATCTAGGTTATTATTTCCACCAGATTATTCTCTACGCAAATTTACACGCATTACTTTTAAAGTAATTTCCATTTTTCAATAGAGTACGAACTACTGAATACTTTCGATAGTTAATTATTTTCTCTGCTACATATGTAAGCAACGTTGATACCAACATTTTACTTAAGCACACGTTTTGAGAATACCTGAAACCCCACTCCAATTAAAACACATTACTAAAAAAAAAAAAATAATGACATCTTCCATTCACATGACTTTCTCTATATCTTTGAAACAAATGATTGTTAAAAGCTTATTCTCCTATCTACTTCATGGTAATTGAGATAAACGGTAGTAGAAATTGTCTTTATTAGTTACTTCCTTGGAAGTAGAAAGGAAATACACTAGGCTAAAGCGATGGTCAAATCTTTTAAAACCTGGTTGCTATGTGATTGAAATCCGATTCTTTTTACGGACAAGAATTGACAAATTCTTGCATGAGAAAAGTTTAAGTATAATAAAATAGTAAGTAATAACGAGGAATATCTTTGAAATGGTCAACTCTACACAAAAACGTATATGACATAAATTGTGAATTTTACGGTTACCAGTTATGAAAAAAATCATCCAGAATGGAGGGCCTTCAGAGGCTATTCCCAGAAAATGAAGATATACATTCTATTTGTCATGAAAGTATCTTTAATACACGGTATTTTAATCAAAATTGTTACAGCCTTTTTTGAGAAATGTAATTTTCGAAAAGTTTTTCACATAAAGGGTGTGGAGATTTTCTTGAAAATCTTCGTGCTGCATAATTGGGAGATATTAAACCTAAAAACCAAATTTGGTATTTAACGGTCTTTTCGTTTTTAAGCTATGCTGTCCACACAGAGAGAGAGAGAGAGAGAGAGAGAGAGAGAGAGAGAGAGAGAGAGAGAGAGAGAGAGAGAGAGAGAGAGAAGACCTATTCACCGAACGTTTTCTAAAAATTTTGTGTTTTGGAATAAGGGGATCTCAAAACATGTATTTGTGGTGAAATATCGTTCTCTATTACACTATGCACATAGTAATCACCCATCACGGAAGAACTCAAATATTTATATATCTAAAAGTAAATATAGAGCAAGTGTAAATAGTTTCTGTTACATCTCACTAAACCTTTTAACTTTTTACCTAATCACATATGACATCTTTCTTTTCAGAGCTTCAAGAGGAGGCTCAGATCAATATTGACGGTTAATCCTCTGTATATTGTTGATGAGTTTTATAATATAAATATGTGATGATAGATTGTATAATTGATGTATGTAGTTTACTCACGGTCATGAATAATTGTATTCAATAGACCAATAAACGATCTGTCTGTCTGTCTGTGGTAAGAGAAAGCAAAACGAACTATCTATGAAAAGCATGACACTAAAAAGAAAAATTCCGTTAAATACTATATTTGATATTTAGGTTCAGCTTCCCAAGTTGGGTTACAAAGATTTTCAAGGTTGCCTCCGTGGTCGAGTGGTCAGCGAGCTGACTTCTCACCAGAGCTTGAATTGCTTACCAACCAGCGTTTGACTATCACCTTAGCCTATGGTACTCCCTTATTTTGCTTCTACTTACAAGGAAGCAAGTAAGACTATTTCTGCTAATTTTTTCTCGATTAGCATGAAGTAAATAGAAGCATAAGCTTTTTAACAATAATTTGTTCCAGAGATGTAGAGAAAGCCATGTGAATGAAAGGCATCAGATTTTTTAACTACGAGCTATCCAAAAAGACCTGAACTTAAAATGTTTTACTATCTCTTTAGCGTAATATATTTCCGTATTTCCCTTCTACCTACAAGGAAGTAATAAGACTAACTTTGTTCGTGTTTATCTCAATTAGCATGAAGTTGGATAGAAGAATAAACCTTTTTATGAATAGTCTGATGCAGAATAGGTAGAGGTGATGAATGAAACACATCAGTTTTGGTTTAGTCAATTCTTGAAACCTTATACCTGCTATTACTTTCTCTAACACATATGCATAATGTACAGAGTGGATAGAGAAGGTATTGTATTCCGCTCAAAATTTCACAGGAAATACATGTTTTTATCGTTTCATTTAAATAGCTCCCTTAACATCTAAAGTCATATTGGGGGCTTTAATTTAGAAACAACTCTTCTGTAGGTTCTTCACGTTGGATTTAAGTCGTTTTATTTTCCACACACACACACACACACACACACACACACTTCAGACTCTATGGGGAATAGAAAATAATTCTGCTTAAAGAAATATTTCCCGCCCCAACCGGGAATCACACCCGGGATCTCCGAGCAAGAAGTCTGCTCACTGACCACTCTACCATGGAGGCAGTCAAAAATAGATGTTTTGAAGCCCCTGAATCCAAACAAAAGCATTTTTGCTTTCTCTATATAGCACGTGGTACACAGGTAGATAAATTATTGCACTCCATCCAAAACTTAAATTCCAAGATTTTACCGGAAATGCACGTTTTAGAGTCCCCAGTATCAAGAAAAATCTTAAAAAAAGGTCCATGTGTGTGTCCGTGTGTTTGTGAAACAATAACTAAAAACGAAAAGACGTAAATTACCAAACTTGGTATTTAAGTTCAATACCTAACATTCCCTAATACTCTTTACAGGGATTTTTCGAAAAGAGTAGGTATAATGAGACTGAAACATTCAATGTTCATAGCCGGGATTTGAGCCACGGATCTCCCAGTCTCTAGCTGGTTGCTCTATCAATGAGCTACCTTGGCAACATGTTGGCGAGGTACTGACCTTCTCAACTGACTCACATGCTTCCAAGGTTATCTCAAATTATTTGTCGATGATATACACCAGTGGCGACACTGTTTCAATATAAATTCTGTGTTTTGTTGAAACTTAAATATCAAAAATAGAGTTAAGGAATTCTGAAAGCGTTCTAATAGAATATTACGGTGAGAAAGTATACCTAGATAGATTTAATGAAAACGTGTTATTTGTGGACGCTCTTTAACTACTGTGGTTATCAGCGTCCCATTCTAAATTGAGCGTGAAAGACCACTTAATTTTGCTCTTTCAGGCTTGAGGTTCTTTTACCTGTCGTAAATCTATGACACGGGACCGATGGCTTTACTTCCCTTCCGAAGGAAGCTATGCTAAGGATTTTTACGCCCGAAAAAATCCATCGTCCTCCGCTGGGTTTGAACCCGCAACCTTGGGTATACGAAGATAGCATGGTAGCCATCACACCACGGAGGGCGACAGATAGATTTAATGGTAATTAAGTGGTGGTGTGTACAAAGTATATATAAATGACTTTTGACACATTTTATAGCTTTGTAAAGCAAATTACGAGTAAAACTGTAAAATTGATACTTATATAAATATAAAGGTAGTGGAAGTGGTGTTACCCAAGTGCATTAGAAATCTAACTTTAATGAATTAATTGGAATATACGTAGGGTAGTATTTCTCCAAAAATGGAAATAGAGCCTTATTTTTGGACGCTTTTTAAACTGCTGTGGTGCTCGGCGTCCCATTCAATACTGGGCTTAATTTTGCTCAGACATCTCTTTAACCAGCTTGAGGTTCTTTTACAAATCTACGACACGGGACCAACAGCTTTACTTCCCTTCCGAAGGAAGGTCATGCTAAGCATTTTTACGCCCGAAAAAGGTCCATCGTTCCCCGCCGATTTGAACCCGCGACATTGGGTATATGAAGTTAGTATGGTAACCATTACACCACGGAGGGCGACGTATTTTTCCAAGATGTTTTGTATAAAAGTTAAAACATCTTTTGCATTAATCATTGTAAATATATAAAAGAAGGAATCCATAACAAACATATATCACTCAAATGAAAATAAATACATCCTAAAATAATATAAATTTGGATTTCTTTAATATAAAATGAACAAATCAACCACATAAATATCAAAACATTACCCAAACTATACCATAACCAAACAATGTTCAAAGCATAGTAGTAATCTTGTCAATGAGTGTACTTCCTGCGTAAAGATTGAATTTACTTACGGGTGCTTATAATGTACAGTCACGATTCACAACTCCCTTCTCTGTATTTAAATTTGGCTATTTTAATATTTAAGGCATTATGGTACAGGACGATATTGCCAAAGCGTGTAGAACTTCTTATAATATTTTTAAACTAAACAAATGAGCATAGTAATCAAAGACGTTCATTTTCATCCGTGAGAAAAACACTTGATATACATGCATTTTAATATTCCATGATTTTACAAAAATACAACCTGGTTTACTCTTTGGTACTTTGACTCTATCCGAGGAATTAAATGGAAATGGAGAATTATTTATGGACGCTCTTTAACTATAGAGGTTCTCAGCAACCTATTGTATATTAGGTGTGAAAGACCGATTATTTTGCTCAGAGGGGTCTTTATCAAATTTGAGCTTCTTTTCCGTGCCGTAAATCTACGACACGGGACCAACGGCTTTACATCCCTTCCGAGGGAAGCCATGCTAAGGATTTTTACGCCCAAAATTAACATTATACATCACATGACGGAGGGTGACTTACGTCCTATCCAAGATATAAGGTAGACGTGGGTCAATTGGCACTAATGCACAAGGAAAATATCTGATATGTACCATTCTTATTAATGTTTACTTTCTCTAGCCCGTATGTAAATTACATTGTGGATAGGGAGGGTGTTGTATTCCACCCAAAAATTTGATGCCGAGATTTCACCAGAGATATTTTTTTTGAGGTTTCCTGAGTCCGAAAAAAATATAGAAAAAAGTCCGTGTGTGTGGTTGGCTGTCTATGTGACTGTAGGCAGCATAGCTCAAAAAAGGAAAAGAAAACGTTAAATAGTAAATTTGGTATTTTACTTTAAGATCTTCCAAGAATGTGACACGAAGATTTTTCAAGAAAATCGCCCCACCAAAAACTACTCTTTACATGGAAAACATCTTGAAAAATTTGTGTTTTTCAAAAATTACAAACGATTTTGATTAAAATACAGCATATTGAATATATTTACATCACAAACAAAAAGTAAGTTTTGGATTTTCTTGATGAGTGTTGCAGAATTTTGCGTAACGGATAAACCGTAAGAGATAGACAAAGGCTTATTATAAAAAAAATGTAAATCCCGTAAAACACATACTTTGTTAGTACGTTTCTAATGTAGAGGTTAAAGGTTTAAATTTTAAACTTCTTAAACATTTCTCAAAGGGGAAGTGGTGTTTTGTTTCATCTCTTTCGTTTTAATGTAGGCTATGCAAAGCGAACCGATCTTCAAATATTTCACATAGCAGCCAACTTTAAAAGATTTGACTATAGCTTCAGCATGTCGTATTCCTTTATTTCCCTTCTGCTTTCAAGGAAACAAGTAATAAGATAATTTCCTTGCCCGCCTGAGTAGTGTGGTGGAAGCGTATCTGCTTCACATTCAACAGGTCGTGAGTTCGAATCTCGCTTAGGGTGAGTTACCCGGGCAAGGTTTTTTTTCGGGGTTTCCCTTATCCTGAGAAGACGAATGTCGAGTAACTTTAAGCTCCATGGACCACGAGATCATTTGAGCATCATTTCATCAATTCCATTCATCGTCCGATATGACCAACCAGGTTAAAGGACGTTAAACTACAAAAAAAAAAAAAAAAAAAAAAAAAAAAAAAAAAAAAAAAAAAAAAAAAAAAAATTCTATTAATGTTTACCTTGATTAACATGTAGTATATAAAAGAATAATCATTTATAAGGGAAGTTGTTTGTGTAACAGCTAGAACAAGTCATGTGAATGGAACACACATTTTTACTTTCTCTAGCTCGTATGTACAATATACATAGGGATAGAGAAAGTATTATATTCCACTCAAAAATTCGATACCGGGATTTCACCGGAAATATAGGTTTTGAGGTGCACTGAGTCCGTGTGTGTGTGTGTGTGTGTGTGTGGGGGGGGGAGGAGGGGACAACACAGCTCAAAGAACGAAAAAGCTCTCTCTACCAAACTTGGTATATAATTTCAGTAACTTCCAAGGATGTGTCACGAAAGTGTGAGAAAATTCCTCCAACCTCAACTACCAATTACATGGAACATTTTTTGAAAATTTTGATTTTATCAAAAATAGCTCTTAACGATTTAAATTAAAATACCGTATGTTTAAAGTATTTTCATGACAAACGTAATATGTATCCTGAACTTTCATGGAATATCCTCTGAAAACCTCTTCATTTGATTTTGTAAATTTGATTTTAAATCGCAAAATATAGACAAAAACTTGCAATACAGCAAACGTAGATAAGGTTAAATTTTATGCTATGGATATACAGTTTCTGTAGAATTGACTGTTTCTAACATATTCCATATTTGGTTCCAATTTTAAAATGTCTAAACTTTTCTCAAGCGGAAAGTAATCTTTTATTTTATCTATTTGTATTACTCCCGAGAATGCAAAAGAGAACCGAATTCCAATTGCTTTACATAGTAATCCGGTATATCCTCTAATTGCCCTTCTACTTACAAGGAACTGAGTAATAAGACAGTTTTTGTTAATGCTTATCTCAATTAGCATGACACAGATATAAGAATAATCATGAGTAGCTATGCTCGAATGGCTACCCAGAGCCGAAGCCCCCCCCCCATTCTTGTTGCACTAGGGTGTCATCACAACCCCGTGGCGCTTTCCATTAGGGAATACCTTGAGACAACAAAGCCTCCCCCACGGCATGGGGACGTACCTGGACGGAAGTGGATGCGCCACTTACGCGCGTTAACCCCGGAGAGAAGACTACTAATACCCTTGGTAGGGTCGACGGTCGCTAGCATACCGTCTACGAGCTATGCAGGCTAGTACCGGAGGACGTTGAGGTATCTACAAAACCCCGTCAAGGCAGAAGCCAAGACGTACCCAATAACCCACGTCGAGTCCAACCCAATCCGATTAACTCCCCAACGGGAGTGGCTCAGATGTCCGGCCCGACTACTTCTGGCGACGTCAAAGTACCACGGGTGCTCAGCAGCTGAAGAGGTCGGAACCTCCCCCCTACGGGAATAAATATGTGTAAGGAAAATTTGTTTGAGAAAGGCTAGAGAAAGTCTTGCGAATGAAACACATCATTTTTTTTCAGTCGTATAGCCTCTTTAGCTGCTGTGGGCATATCGTGGGTTTTTAACCTGTGTAACAATTCTATAAAAATCTGATGTGTTCCATTCACATGACTTTTTCTACATCTCAGCAACACATTATTGTTAAAAAGATTATACTTCTACTTCATTCTAATTGGGAAAAACTTAGCAGAAATACTTTTAATTGCTTCTTTGTAAGTAGAAACGGAATAAGGGAGTACCATAGGTTAGTCCGATAGTCAATGGCCGATTGCTATGTGAATGAAGTTCCTTTGTTTATATGGACAGGAGTTGACAAATTCCTGTTTGAGAAAAGTATAAGTTTTTCAAAGCTGAAACAAAAAACAAGGAATATCTTAAAAGCGACCAATTCCACGAAAAATGTATACAACCTAAGTTGTGTGTTTTAATGTACTCTAAATTTTTGGTGTGGTAAGTTTTTGTTCATCTTTTTTGGTTTAGCAGTTATGCAAAATTCCGTAAAATTCACTCAGAATAAAGTAGTCTTCAGAGACTATTCCCAGAAAATTCAAAATATGCATTTTATTTGTCAGGTAAGCATCTTAAATATACTATGTTTTAATCAAAATCGTTAGAGCCATTTTTGAGAAAATCAAAATTGTCGAAATTTTTTCCATGTAAAGGAGATGTGGGGGATTTTTCTCAATCTTCGTGTCACATCCCTGGAAGATACTAAACTTAAATACCAAGTTTGATGTTTACCGACTTTGCGTTTTTGAGTTATCGTGTTCACAGACACACGGACACACTGAAACACGGACACACACACGGACCTTCTTCTGAAAATATTTTTTTTTTGGATACAGGGTACCCTAAAACGTATATTTCCGGTGAAATCTCGGTATTGAATTTTTTGTTGGTATGCAATATCTTCTCTATACACTATGTACATGGTACGTGTAGAGAAAGTAATTATGATATATTTTTGACATAAAAGTAATAAATTTCATATCATTATACATACACATAGTCACTCTAACAATCTTACAACCAGATAAGAAATAATTGTGGTCAAAGAAAAATGCGCACGCATAGAAGCACCTTTAAGGCTTTCTCATTTTTGAGACAGCTTCTATTTTTACTTTCTCTAGCACGTATGTGCAACAGTAGACAGAGAAGGAATTGTATTCCAATAAAAATTCCATCCCCAGGTTTCACCGGTAATGCATGCTTTAGGGTCCTCTGAATCCATAAAAGAATTTTTAGAAAACGTTCCGTCTGTGTGAGAGAGAGAGATAGTCGAAAGACTGTATAACTCATAAACGAAAAGGCAGTTAAATACCAAACTTAGCATTTAAGTTCAGTATCTTCCAAGGATGCGACACAAAGATTTTATTTGGGGAGGGGGAGTCCCTCGATCTCTAACTACCCTTTACATTGAAGATTTTCCGAATGTTTTGAAGTTCTCAAAAATATCCCTAATGCTTTTTAATAAAATATACGTTATGTTTAAGATATTTTATGACAAACGAAATTATATCTTGAATTTTATAGGAATAGTCTCTGAAGACTCATTCTGGAGAACGCAACACACTATGCACTGCAAGGCAACGCAAGAGTTTGCAAACCCCAAAATTGACCCTTGCGTTGCATGCACAGAGAAAGAATTTTGCATTCCTTCTATACATTGCCTTCTGTTCAACAATAGACTATGGTCATGCTAGATTTTACACGGCCTCCTGTAAAATATGTATGTTCTTCATTTGACCATCTCTCATTTCCCTCAAGAGGTTATAGTAGTCTCCTTGCAAACACTGTAACCGTAGATTTCTTGGCTATCATAAATCGTAAGGCGCAAAGAGATAATTCACAATTATTAAAGATGTAGCTTTAGCACTTTCTGCAGTCTCTACGCTTACATTATTTTAAAGATTTGTGGATAAACAATTATTGTGACATCACAAAATGTCAGTTGGTAGTTTATAACCTATTTGTTTGTAAACGATCAAGTCAATGTTATTATATGGCATTGTTGTTTGTTATTCAATTTGGAACTTGCGCAGCACTTAAAAGATATTTGCCTGTGATTTACAGGTCTAGAAGCCCGTGTCAACTCCTTGTATTACGCTTACAACTGCATTTGAAGGCCTGCCCTCGCACTTGCACTTATGCTGCGTTACGTCTGCGTTTGCGTGTCACTATGAATGAAGCTTTAGATGTTGTCGATGTTTGTTACATTCCTCGAAACTTATTTCCTTTAGTAGGCAGAATATAAAATGTTTCAATCAAAGAAAAGAATGCTCCCCTTTACTAGCTGAAACCAAAGCCGGAACCTCTGGTTTCAAATGCCCGCGGTAGTTACTGCGATTTTGCAGTTCATATTGTTAAATACGCGATTGTTTCTATAGTTCCGAACTTTGACGCAAGGCTTGATTATTTTGTACGAAACTTGACTTCTCTGTTTCCTAACAGAACAGAACAGTGCTATTTTAATGTTGTGCCTCAAAGGCGAGGGATTAACGCACCTTTAAGGTTTTCTCGGTTTCGAGACAGCTTCCATTAACTGAAGTGAGAGTATCCCATAACGTTTGCAAACAGCCTTGCTCTTGTGGCGTTAACGATGTTTCGATTTTCTACCGCCAGTACTGCAGCGGTGCCCTCTTACAAAACATCTGAAATTACTGCTTCACTTGTTAGTTCATCAACTACTCGCGAGATAGCAAACTTGCTCGAATAAGGATTCTTTTCAACAAAATCTGCAAATATAAGGTGTTTTATGGAGCAAATTGTAACATCAGCCAAATCCAATTCTGTAAATTCAAGTATGAGTTTCAAAGTGTTTAGTCAAAAAAGATAAAATGTTTTAGATAATTATTCAAGCACTTAAAACAGATACAAGAACGAAGTAGTGAAACCAGTTATTACATTTAAATTACCCCCTTTTCCTTACTTTCCCTATATATTGACTTTGTGTCTCTTAAGAGTTTGGGATTCCACCTAAATTATGAAACACGTAAATATTACTAATTGAGACAAATAGGATCCTAAATATAGTAGATTGTAAAATACATACTATTATTGCATTCGTAGCTACTGCAACTAAAACTTCTTTTTTTTTAATATTTTATTTTATTATCATCACTTTATAACAACAAAGTTCATCAGTGACCACAATATTCTTACAAGATCAATGTATACACAACATTTAATACAATTATATTACAACTGTGGTCATAAATTTACTATTTGAGCTTTGGTAACAGTAAAGTATAGTGCATGTAAATTGGTAAACATAATAGTATCAAACTGTGGTTATAACAATTAAATCACATTATATAAAATACAACATTTGTGATATCTCCATTAACTTGACAGCTTTTCTGCATCCTTTGGTGGCGTTAAAAATGGAATACAGATCACTCTTGAGGTTTAAGTTCCTTCTGTCGAGAGTGTTCTGTTTAAGACCGCTTTGACTACAAAGTCTTATCATGACCGATGATAAATGCATTGTATATCAATTACACAGTCTTACAGTTAGGTTTACGTTTACATTACACTTACAATAAATCACAAAGCTTCGTATGCATAATAAACTGTAGCATTTGCTTCAGCACGTTGACCGCATTAGGAAGCCTAAAAATGCCGGCTTCTTTTCTTCTGCTCTACAAGGATGTGGTGTATGGCTAGAGGCCTGTCACAGCTCGTACAGTTTGGAGGTTGTTCCTTAGAAGATAACTGTGCGTCAGTTTGGAGTGACCGATTCTGAGCCTAGTGATGATTACTTGATCTCTTCTTTTGAAATTTCGGGAATGTAGAAACGATTTGGTGCAGCCAGAGCGAGCTTCCTGAAGTTTACGGTTAGTGATAACCATTACAACTTCCATTTTTCCATGTATTCAACTATTGGTCAAGAACCAAACTCCCACATATCTTTAAGCAACACTAGATGGACCAATTTATCATCACTATATAAATTCTTAAAATATTGTTAATTAGCTAGTTTATTTTGTAGTAAACCTTTGTAAAACCGCTTAACATTTTCGAAATATTGTAATAATGTTAATGCATGTTTTCACTACAAAATCTATACAGTCAGGCAACATTAAATAAGGAATATAATAAAAAATATCTGATGTGTTCCATGACTTTCTCTACATCTCTGCAACAAATTACTGTTAAAAAACTTATACTTCTATTTACTTCATGCTAATCGCGAAAAATGAGCAGAAATAGCCTTATTACTTGCTTCTTGGTAAGTAGAAGCGAAGTAAGGGAGTACCATAGGTTAAAGTGATAGACAAAAGCTGGTTGCTATGTGACTGAAGTTCCTTTGTTTGTATGGACAGGAGTTGACAAATCCCTGTATGAGAAAAGTATTAGTTTTTCAAAGCTGAAACTAAAAACAAGGAATATCTAAAAAACTATCAACTCCACGAAAGAAATGTATATTACATAAATTGTGTGTTTTAACGTCCTCTACATTTTTTGTGTGGTAAGTTTTTGTCCTCTTACGGTTTAGCTGTTATGCAAAATTCCGTAAAATTGATCCAGAATAACGTAGTCTTCAGAGGCTATTCCCAGAAAATTCAGGATATACATTTTATTTGTCAGGTAAATATCTTTAATATACGATATTTTAATCAAAATCTTTAATAGCCATTTTAAGAAAATTAAAATTTTCGAAAAAAATTCCATGTAAGGGGTAGTTTGTGGTGGGGGGATTTTTTTGAAAATCTTCGTGTCGGATACTTTGAAGATACCAAACTTAAATACCAAGTTTTGTATTTAACGATACTCTCGTTTTTGAGCTACGCTGTACACACACACGCACACGGACCGTATTGTAAAAATGATTTTTTTGGAACCAGGGGAACCCAAAACATGCATTTCCGGTGAAATCTCGGTATCGAATTTGTTGTTGGAATGCAATACCTTCTCTATACATTATATAGATAGAAGGTGTAGAGAAAGTAAAAACACAATACTAAAGAACGTCAAAATGTATGGAGTCAAGAGCAAGATATAGGGGTGAACGGGGCAATGGGGATAGGTTAGGCTAAGTTTACCCTATCTCAAGGTTCACTTTCTTTATAAATGACAAGTAATATATATTTCAACGTGCTAAATTACTAAAAAGAAAAAAAATAAGAATAAAAATAAATAAATAAGAATATGAAGTTACAGTGTTATAAAAACATTTGATGTTAGACTAACATAGCTTTCTGTATATTTCTGTAACAAAGTATTGTTAAAAAACTCAGTTTTCTATCTCTATTATGCTTAGCAGAAATTGTCCTTATAGCTTGATCCCTTTCCATTCACCTGATGTCCTCTAGCTGTGATTGAGGAGCACGAAGTCGAGCCATACTAACGCGGCGCTCGTCACGTGCAATTTCTTGTTCTTTTTCAAATCGTCATTCGAAATGTTTCGAATCGTAGTTGCACTACGGCTTTGTCGGGAAAGATTCGATCGTCTTGGTCGCGGCATTGTTAATGATAATATCAGCACAATAAGCTAATAGAATGTCGAAACAAACACATCAACTGGTCAAATTCAAAATTTCTAATTGTCAAATTTTCAACCATACTTAACCATAGACAACATTACGTTTAGCTGTCAGTTGCGTTTTGTTATTCTGTGTCAGTTGCGTTTTGTTATACCACATTTTATGTCATGTCCCACGGAAACGGGATAAAAAGTATCCTTTTTTTTTGGTAGTGTTTAACGCCCTATTTAACTACTTATGGCACCGTAGGCGGTGACACTGATGATACATGAATGATGATGGAGCGCCGGTGGTATGAGATGGTGGGGGAAACAGGAGTACCGGGAGAAAACCCGCCCCAGCGCCGTTTTGTCCACCACAAATCTCACATGCGGTATACTATGTCCATCTCCAGGTTCTAAGCTACCTCCCCATCGATTTTCAGCCAAATCGGTTCAGCCGTTCTTGAGTTATAAATGGTGTAACTAACACGACTTTCTTTTAGAGAGAGAGTGAGAGAGAGAGAGAGAGAGAGAGAGAGAGAGAGAGAGAGAGAGAGAGAGAGAGAGAGAGAGAGATATCGGCTGAAATTACGTGATCGAGATTTTCTGTGAATTGAAATAACCCTAGCTGTTTACTGGTTAGGTGAAGAAGAAGGTAGAGCTTGTTCCATAGTCTGGGGTTCATTCCTTGCTTATATAACTGTTCGCTAATTTTACCACGAAACATCGAAATTTGGTCGCATTGAGTGTGCTTTAAGAGAGAGCGCTCTTAATAGTTGCTCGTAATGACTTGGGTAAGGATACTCGATCTTCATGCATATGCATGGTCACACATTTCCCGGAATAGCGACCCAAGAGGTCTCCCTAGCCTATTAGAGGCTGCATTCTCACCACTTGAATGAAGTGTGGCGCCACATTGCCGGAAACCTTGTGACGCAATTTCTCAGGAGCTTAAATTTTGTGATGTTCTGTTGGAGTTTTATTCAGGCTGTTTACTTGCTTTTTCTTTTGGATATGAGGCCAATACTGAAAGTTTTATAATCCATGTTTCTAAACACATATTGAATATGTTTATATCTGAAAGCTACGTTCTAATATTTTTTGGGGTTGACCGTGCAGTTGTTTGTTTGCTCTAAAAGTTTATTAATTATCATTTGAAGAATTTGGGCTCACTCAAAATTTTATTTAATTAGAGAAGATTACATATGTATAATTTTTACTTTCTCCACACGAACTATGTACAGTGTATAGAGAAGGTTTTGCATTCCATGCAAAAATTCTATGACGATATTTTACCGGAAATACACGTTTTAGGGTGTCCAGCATGATAAAACATTTTTAGAAAAAGGTCTGTGTCTGTGAACACGGTAACTCAAAGAAGTAAAGTCCGAAAAATACCAAACTTGGTATTTGAGTTTACTATCTTCTAAGAATGTGACACGAAGATTTTGAGGAAAATACCCTCCCCCCAAACTACGCTTTACATGAAACATTTTTTGAAAATTTTGTTTTTTTCAAAAATGGCTGCAACGATTTTGAATAAAATGTCGTATACTAAAGATATTTACATGACAAATAAAATGTATGTGTTGAATTTTCTGTAAACAGCCTCTAAAGACATATTTATTCTCGGTGAATTTTGCTGATTTTTTCGTAAATGGTAAACCATAAGAGATAGACAAAAACTTATTACACAAAACTGTAGATCTCGTTAAAACACACAATTTATGTCATGTATATTTTTTGTGAAGTTTCTATTTTTGAGATATTTCTACCTGTTGGTTTAGTTTTAATGTATACTTAAAACTTCCCATATACGGGAGTGTCAACTCCTGACGATGCAAAGGAACGGATATGAACCACATGGCAACTAGCTTTTAAAATATTTGACTATCGTATTATTCCTTTATTTTCCTTCTGCTTACAAGAAAGCAAATAATAAGACTATTTCTGTTAGTATTTATCTCGATTAGCTTGAGGTAAATAGGCGAATAAGCTTTTTAACAGAAATGTTAAAATGAGAAGATCGACTTAGAAATGAATTTAGCGAATAAATGGCAACATTTATAATTGGTTCAGCGATTTCGAAAAAGAAAAGTGTTTTCTTAGTGTTGCATTTTGTTTTGTACAACCAAGAATTGCTGTTACTGATTTAAAGGCTATCATATTAGAGCAATGTTTGAAGAAAATCAAAGGACATCTAAATTATTCGGGCGACATTAGTCATTCGTATGGGCACATTCAATTCTCAATAGTTACACGTGAAAAAACTTTTCTCGGTGGATTCCACATAAATTGACTCTCCGTCAAAAACAACAACCTAACGATTGCCGCAGAAAAATTATCGAGAAGTTCCAAGGTGACACTTCAAATTTGGTTTGAAATATCGTCACTCACGGATAGTGACGTAATAAATGGTTAAGGAAATGAAAATGGAGTTTTGTTTATGGACACTCTTTAACTGATGTAGTTCTCAGCGTCCCCTTCTTACGGGCGTGAAAGAACCCTGGATTTTGCTCAGAGGCCTCTTTATCAGGCTTGAGGTTCTTTTACGTGACGTAAATCTACGATATGGGACAAACGGTTTTACTTCCCTTTTGAATGAAGCCATGCTAGGAAATTTTATACCCGAAAAAAGCCATCGTCTTCCGCCGGGTTTGAACCCGTGACCTTGGGTATATGAAGTAGTATGGTAACCATTACACCACGGAGGACGACTCAAATGGTTAAACTATGAAGGCCGAGACTCAAGGTAGTTAAGACAATTTAAGTCGCCATTGTGGTATGTTATCTCAAATAATTTTAAATTACCTTATGGCTTACCGAGACAATTGAGGAATTTAATGTCATGGCGGCATATTGCCATGGTAGCTCAGTTGTAGAGCAACCGGCTGAAGACCGGGAGATCCGTGAATTCCAGCTATGACATTCACTTTTCAGTCTACCTCTATCTAATTAACTCCTGCCCAACACACGGCTAGTGTGGAAAAACAATTAGTTCACACATTTTTGCTAATGTTATCTCGATTAGCACGATTTAGAGAGAAGAGTAATTTGTTGCAGAATAGAGAGAGCGAGTCTTGTAAATGGAACACATCAGATTTGTTTTACTTTCTCTAGCACGTATCTACAATGCACATATTAGGTAAAAGGAATTTTATTACACCATAAATTCATTACGGAGATTTTACCGGAAATAAATGTTTTAAGGTCACTGTATTAAGAAAAGGCATTTTTAGAGAAGTGTCTGTGTGTATGTGCCTGGGATGGAGGGATAGAATAGCTCAAAAATGAAATAGGTTTAGTATCTTCCAATGATGCAACACGAAGAGTTTCAGAAAATCTCCCCCAATCCAAACTACCCTTTACAAGAAAAAATTTTCGAAAATTATTATTTTCTCGGAAATGACTGAAATTTTTTGATTAAAATACCATATATTAAGGATATTCACATGACAAATTAAATGTATATCTTGAACTTTCTGGGAAAAGTTTCATCATTCTGAATGACTTCGCATAACATCTAAACCATAAGAGATAAACAAAACGTTGCTACAAAAAATGTAGAGTTCATCTCCGTGGTGTAATGGTTACCATGCTAGCTTCATATACCCGGCGGAGGACGATGGGTTTTTTCGGGCGTAAAAGTCCTTGGCTTGGCTTCCTTCGGAAGGGAAGTAAAGCCGTTGGTCCCGTGTCGTAGATGGCAAAAGAACCTCAAGTCTGATAGAGAGACCTCTGAGGAAAATTAAGTGGTCTTTCACACCCAATATATGGGACGCTGAGTACTACAGCAGTTAAAGAGCGTCCATAAATAACACCCCATTTGCCATTTTTTTCATCAAAACGTACAATTTTGTTGTAGAGCTAACCTCTTCCAAGACATTTATTTTGGTTTCAATTTTAAAATATTTAAAATCTTTATTCAAACAGAAGTTGTCCATGTTTCTTTTGTTTTACTCCTGGCCATGCAAAGAAGCAAGTTTCAATGATAATCGCATAGCGACAAACTTTGAAATATTCGACTGTGGTTTTAGCCTAGTGTATTCTCTTAGTTCATTTCTGCTTATAATGAACTAAGTAATAAATCATTCAGCTAATGTTCATCTATATTATCACAAAGTAGAAGGAAGATAATCTTTAGTAAGAATGATGTTTGAAGAGCAGGTAGAGAAAGTCATGTGAATGGAACACCTAAGATTTTTTATCAACTCCTGGTCAAGTAGTGATCAATACTTTCATATATCGACGGCTTTTAAGCGTTGACTATCGCTTTAGCTTATTGTATATTACCCATCGTACAAGGAATTAATATCGTAACAGCCTGCCTGGGTAGTGCGGTGGTAGCGTGTCTGCCTCTCATTCAATAGGTGAGTTCGAATCTCGCTTAGGGTGAGTTACCGGATAAGTTTTTTTCGGGGTTTTCCCTTATCCTGAGAAGACAAATGTCGAGTAACTTTGAGCTCCATGGACCCCTAGATCATTTGAGCATCATTTCATCAATTTCATTCATCGTCCGATATGACCAACTAGGTTAAAGGACGTTAAACTACAAAAAAAAAAAAAAAAAAAGGTATCGTAACATAACCATTTCTGCTAATGCTTATCTTGATAAGCTTCAAGTAGACAGAAGAATAATCTTTTCGAAGAATAGTTTTTGCAGCATAGGAGGAGAAAGCTATGTGAATGTGTCACACCAGATTTTTACTTTATCTGGCTCGTATGTATAATGTACCCGTTGTCAAAAAAAGTCATGTGTGGAACCCCATGTTCATCTGAGTCCCTCACGGCAGAGGGCCTTGTATACACCATCCGCGATAGAGCTGTGTAGCGCCAGCAACAAGTTGTTACAAGTTCCAAATCTTAATATTACTAACCCATATTATCAATAATCATAATAAAATACATAACTTAAGCTTCCTCAACAACAAACTATCAATATTAACTAACGATTTTAAGGCACAAAACATGATACAATTTGGATGGTAAAACCTGCCAGTTTCCAAGTGTGTTCCCTGTAGCGCTGTAACAAAACGTAGGTTACTCCTTTGGTGAGGGCCGCAGGTTCGTTTCTCGCATGTAGTAAACTTTTTTTTTCTTCTCTTAATGATCTTGAATCAACACATAGCACCTATTTATTTGGAATACTTATTTCATACGCGACATTCGGCACATTGATATTGTAGTTATTAGGAATTGATATGATACTTCTTTAAGGGTTCTACCGATCATCAATATGTTGCACACGAAAGCATGTGGAGCGCACAAACACAACATTGTTAAGAAAACCAATGTTTTTAAATATTCTTTAAGATTCAATTTTTTTACTTACCACACTCTTCACAAACAATCCAACACACCCTTCACAAAGCGACCAAACACAGTCTTCATTAACAATGGCTTCAGAATTTAATCATGGTCGTGTAGTTTGGATATCAGCAGATACTTGGTGTGCTATGACAGCTTGGTGATGCAATGAACGGTGTGCAGTACACGTTAATCATCGATAATATTTTGATTCCATCTTTGAGAATGTGTTCTCCATTGAGAATGTGTGAGCTGAGGTGAAAAGGGAGCTGCGCGAAGTACGAAAGATAATTTCTAGGGCAAATTAAAGAAACCTGGGCTCTTGTATCTTCTCGTTCACATACCTATTTTGTCTGTGACCCGAAATTGAGGGCAGTTAATCGGGCTGAGGGATCACACACCTGACATTAATTGTGTTTATTCATTGTGTTTTAGTTTTAGAAGATGATAGCTTATTTATATATATATTCTTTTAGTTATTTAACACGAATGTTAGTAGACTTATATTTTGTGTGCATAGATAGGCCTATAACATCAGATGCCGAAGTTAGTCGCCCTCCATGGTGTAATGGTTGCCATACACCTGGCAGAGGACGATGGCTTTTTTCGGGTGTAAAAATCCTTAGCATGGCTTCCTTCGGAAGGGAAGTAAAGCAGTTGGTCCCGTGTCGTAGATTTACGGCACGTAAAAGAACCTCAAGCCTGATAGAGAGGTCTCCTAATAAAATTAAACGGTCTTTCACGCCAATATAGAATGGGACGCTGAGAACCACAGCAGTTAAAGAGCGTCCATAAATAAAACGCCATTTATTTTTGCCGAAGTTTTATTAGTGCAATTATATGTTCTCATATCCAGTCGTGAAATCATAAAACATATAAAAAAAAAAATCACAAGCAGCGCGAGATTTGAACCTAGGAAAGCAAGGTCTTCTTAACCTCTTGGCTTTTCCGTGATACGTTTTCAGTACTCCGAAGTTAATCATTGCGGTCAGTCACATTCCACTGTACAGTTCTTTCTTCCGCGTTGTGAACACAGCGTTTACGGAGATACGCGAAGCTCCACGATCGAAACACGAATCCGAGGATGACACATTTTTTTAGTGAGGGGTGTACATTGTAGGTAGAGAAGGTATTGTATTCCACCCAAAAAAAATCAGTATCGAGGTTTTACCTGATTAACATGTTTTGAAGATCCCTGAATCCAAATATATATATTTTAGAAACATTTCCGTGTGTGTGGTGAGTATTCCTCAAAAACGAGAAGTCTATCAAATACCAAACTTGGTATATAGTGTCTCTCAAGGATGCGAAACGAAGATGTTTAGGAAGATGGCTTAAGGATTTTGGGTAAAATGCCGTATATTAAAGATGGTTTACATTGCAAATAAAATGTATATTCTTGGGAATAGCCCCTGAAGTTCTGTTCCTTCTGAATGACTTTTGTTTAACTGGTAAACTGTAAGAGAAATACAAAGAGTAACTGCACAATAGATGTAGATTTCGTTAAAACACAGAACATGCTGTTTTTTGTAGAGCTAGCCATTATTCTCTGTTATTGATTTCAGTTTTAAAATGCTCATAGCTTTTCTCAAACTGGAAGTCCTATCCCTTTCTCTCTAGTTTATCTCCTAGCCGTGACTATGCATAGCGACTGCTTGAGTCCGTTGTTTTCTCTTATTTCCCTTGTTATAAGTATTAAGACCATTTCTGGTAATGTTTATCTTGATTAGTACTATGTATGTAAAATGTTTGATGTGTTCCACTCACATGACTTTCTCTGCATCTCTGCAATAAATTATTATTAAAATACTTGTTTTAATATTTACTTAATGCTAACTGAGAAAAAAAAATAGAAGAATGTGTCTTATTATTGCTTTATTTTAAGTAGAAGGGAAGCTAAATCCAAAGTTTAATCTTTTAAAAGTTGATTGCTATATGATTGAAGTACCTTTGTTTGTATGGATAGCAGTTGACAAATTTCCGTATGAGAAAAGTATTTTAAAGATGAAACTAAATCAAAACTGGCCAACCTCACGAAAAAAATGTATGTAACATAAATTGTGTGCTTGATCAAGCTCTAATTTTTTTTTGTGTAGTAAGTTTTGTCTATCTCTTACAGTTTACCAGTTATCCTGAGTTCCGCAAAATTCATCCACAGTAAACATGTCTTCAGAGGTTATTTCCAGAAAATTGAAGATATAAATTTTGTTTGTCCTGTAAATATGTTAATTATAAGAGATTTTAATCAAAATAATTAGAAACATTTTTAAGCAAATGAAAAGATTTTAAATTTTGTCCATGTAAAGTGTAGTTGAGGGTGGGGGGGATTTTCTTGAAAACCTTCGTGTCGCATGTTTGTAAGATTCAAACTTAAATACCAAGTTTGGTTTTTAACGGTCTTCTCGTTTTTGAGCTATGCTGTCCACGGACCTTTTTCTAAAAATGATTTTTTTGGATTAGGGCGATCCAAAACATATATTTTTGTTGAAAACTCGGTAATAAATTTTTGGAAGGAATACAATACCCTCTCTTTACACTATGTATATAGTACGTGTAGAGAAGTAAAAATGTGAATGGAAAAAATCAGATTTTTTACACATGGTTTAATCGGTTGTAGTAATCAATTGAATCAGTTCACGGTACAGAACCTGTAGGTTTGTTATGGACCAAGGATGCTGCAGCTGATGGACGACCCTCGCCGTTTTACCCTAATTGTCGAGCCGAAGAGCGATTAATCTTCATTCCTGTCTTCTTGCCACACTGGCAAGTCCCTGGGTACAGCTTCTCATATCCTGGGCTTTCCTTTGGCTTTTCCGCGCCATGTATCTGTGTCCATCCATTTTCAGACTAATCTGTTTTCCTTAAAAGTGCGCTTCTCGAAAAGCCAAAAATGTAATGCTGGTGCAGCATCTCCACCCTATCTCAACTGTTTCATTAATACGTTTAAAGGCAGTAATTATAGTCTCTTGGCTTCAGTAGTGGAAAAGAAAGATAAATGAGCCTTGTATTTGGGAGAATAAATTTTCTTTCTAATTATTCGTTATTATCAACTTGGCTTGTACCTCATTTAGAGGTTTATTAATTTTTCTGTCCGTTATTGAGGCAATGAATACTTAATTGTGCCTAGATTTTAATTACAAGTCATTCGTCGTATGAGCCACGGATGTGAGAGAATTTTCTGTAAAGTTTGCACTGCATTCCTTAATAAATTTAGATTTGATATGTACTTTTTTACTTTCTCTACATACATTAGGTACATAGTGTTCAGAGAAAGTATTATATGTACCCAAAACTTTCACTGGAAATATGCTTTGAGAATTCCTGAATAAAAAAAAAAAAGGAAAAAAATACGTGTGTGTGTATCTGTAGGCAGCATAGCTCAAAAAAGTTATTTAGTATTAAAGTTTAGTATTTTTCAAGGATGAAACATGAAGATTTTTGAAGAAAATCCCCCTATCCCCAACTACCCTTTACTTCGAACATTTTTCGAATATGTTGATTTTATCAAAAATGGCTCTAACGATCGTGATTAAAATATCGTATTTTAAACATATTAACATCCCAAATAAAATGTGTATTTTGAATTTTCTCGGAATAGCCTCCAAAGACCTCCTTATTCTAGATGAATTTTGCCGAATTTTGCATAGCGTTTAAACAGTAAGAAATAGACAAAAACTTACTAGGCAAAAATGGAGATTAGTTTAAACACACACTTTATGTAATATGCATTTTTGTTGTAGAGTTGACCGCTTCCAAGATATTCCTTGTTATCGGTTTCAGTTTTAAAATACTTATATATTATTCACAGACAAGAAGTGTCTGCTTTTCTTTCGTTTTACTCCTGGCCAATTAAAGAAGCAATTTGCAATGACAATGACATATTGACAGCTTTTAAAACATTTGACTATCACTTTAGCGTAGCGCATTCCTTTAGTTCTCTTCTAATTATAAGGAACTAAGTAATAAGTACATTCTGCTAATGTTTATCTCGATTAGCACAGTGAAGAAAGAATCTTTTATAAAGAAGTTTGTTTGTAAAGCAGTAAGAGAAAGTCATGTGAATGTAAGACACCTGATTTTTTCTTTCTCTAAATACATTGGGTACATAGTGTTTAGAGAAGGTATTCTTTATACTCGTATCCACAAATTCGATACCGAAATTTCAGCGGAAATATATGCATCCAAAAAAAACAACACATTTTAGGAAAGGATCAGTGTGTGTGTGTGTGTGTGTGTGTGTGTGTGTGTCGCTGTCTGTGGACAGCATAGCTAAAAAAACGAAGTAATCGTTTAATACCAAATTTGGTATTTAAGATAGATATCTTCCAAGGATGCAACACGGCGATTTCGAGGACAATCGCCCTATCCCAAACTGCCATTTATGTAGAGAAATGTCCAAAAATTTTATTTTCTCAGAAATGGCTCTGATGATTTTGTTTCATATACCACACATTAAGGATATTTACATGATAAATAAGATATATATCTTGAATTTTCTGGGAATAGCCCCTGAAGACGTCTTCATTCTGAATGAGTATTTTCGTGGAGTTGATATTTTCGAGATATTCTTTGTTATTGGTTCCAGTTTTAAATACCTAAGCTTTTCTCTTACGGAAATATGTGAACTTTTGGCCGCGCAAAGCGATGGATAAATTTTTAAAAAAATTGACTCAGGCTTTAGCCTAGTGTACTTCCGTATTTCCCTTCTATTTAGAAGGAAACAAGTATAGTTTTTGCTAATGCTGACCTTGTTTAGCATAAGGTGTTACCTGTCTGACGAAAGAATGCTGTTAGGGGAAGTCGCTGGTGTAGCATGACACGGTTTAGAGCAGTCAGAGAAGGTTGGAATATAGTGCAGTACAGTCTGACCATCAAAACATCAGCACAGCATACATAAACAAGTATAAACTAAACGAGTCACAACAGGCTAAACTTGCTTTCTTCTTTATCACTAATGAATATTGATTTTTTACTTTGTGAGCGTATGACTACTTGTGGATATGTTTGCATTTTGACTTGATTCAAACCGCTGCATTCCAGTATAGCCGAACTCTACAGGGTATGCACCGGGAGTGATGACGTAATACCGCTTATCTGTTTGTGTGTACGCAAGCTTCCACTCGTAGCCGTTTGCATTTATACTTTAGACAGGTGGTACATAGAATAATAAGCTTTTTAACAATAATTTGTTACTGAGATATGGAGAAAGTTATGTGAATGGAACACACATGTTATTTTACTTTCTCTACACGCAGTACTAATAGTACATAAAAATATTTTGCCACCTAAAAACGTTTGAGCGGACCATCCGCTGTCAGATAGCAGACTAGATACAACCAGATTCGAGACCTCCCGTTTACCTGCATCCACATCCGCAATCAAATGGCAGAATATAGCCAGAGTTCGAGGTCTTTGGTCTTAACCGCTTTCACCAGCCCTTGAGATGTCCCTGTGAACAGCAACATAAACATTTTTCTCCAACAAAATGTAGGAGCACATACCATATGCTCACAAAATATATAAAAAGGGAAATTGTATATAATATTATAAGCTTAAAGAAAGCAATGTAAAATAATTGTGAATATTTGAGGGTAGAAATATGCATAAATGCAAGCTGTTGTAACATAGGTAATTAAGGAAAAGAAAACTAGCTTAATTCCAGGTAAAAGCTCACCAACCACCACCTGCTAATGAGCAAGGGTTTAGGCTAGAGAATGTAAGAAAGAAAAGAACAGATATAGAAAGAAATGAGACAGGAATAATGACTTGCCTTCCAAGTTGTACAGGGAATTACAAAAACAGACAAAGCAAGCATAAGTTAAAGCGAGAAGGAACCACTACGTTTTTCCAAACGCGTCGTGCACGCTATGACGTCATAAATCGGCACAATTTATTCTCATAGCTTGTGAGGTGATGCTAACTAAGAACTAATAAGAGATACTGTTATATTTTATGGCGCGAAAGTTGGCGTCACCCAGGTTCAGTATTTAAGGCACGGCAGATCTCTTAAGTGGTTAGTCTTAACTATCTCTCTTGAACTTGTGTTCACGTCACATTGTGTTGCGCGCACGTCCACGTGCTTGAGTGGTGAGAGAGTGATGTGCAGGTGGTTAGATTAGGCTCCTGATTAATAATTTAAGTGGTGGGATGGTATTTATTTATGATACATTTGTAAGGAACAAGCTAGCCGCCCGTTAAATCTGCGATACAAGAAATTCAAGTCGTAAGGGAATATGCAGTGTTTTTAATATATTAGGCTCACCGACAAACACCTGAGATAATTTTAATTAGAAGATTATGAGTGGAATCTTCACCAACAACGAAGCTGGAACTTAACACGGACTTCCCGTGACAAGCAACTGATTACAATCTGCGCGCAAAAAAAAAAAAAAAAAAAATAAAATAAAATGTTTTTCGTAACAATTCTGCCTTATAGTTTTCTTTTTTTTTTACATTCGCTGTGGCGACAATATAGTATTCCCGGTGAAAGTGAGCACTCTACAGAGCTCAGTTGCTCCACGTCACTGGAAATTTCCAGAAGCCGTCGCATCTGCAAGTATACACAAACTCACTCAGACTTAACAATGTGGGGCTTCAACGTCAAAGAACCTTCCGAAAGAACACGTGTCTACTCGCAGCTGCGATGTAAAAGAGCTGGCCCAGTGTCCACTAACGCGCGTGTAACAATGATGCCATCCAGTATAGCCTATTCTTCTATTTACTTGACGCTAATTGAGATAAACATTAGTGGAAATGGTCTTATTAATCACCTTCTTGTGTGAGAAACAGTGATTTTGTTAAATGAAATACACTTTCACTAATTCTTGTGTATTTTGGTCTGCTAATTCTGTATATGGAATTAGATTTGCTCTATTGGGCTCAATTATTATCATGTGCATATATTTTAAACTAAATTATTTATTATTGCATAATAACAGTTCTTTCTGTTATTTTAAACTATTTATTGCGGACCAACGTTTTTTTCTGTTATTTTCATTATTGTACTGAATAATATCTTCCTGTTAGAATAATATTAAAACAAAGCCATATATCAGTGAAATAAAGAATATCTATGTTTGACATTTTATAAATTTTATTAACAAGTATGATTAAGAACTTCTCAATTTTTATTGATTTGTGATCATATATAGTGTTTGCATAATTCTTCTAAGTAGTCCGTCTGCACAATGACAACCAATATTTTTCGATCCCTCTTGCATATGCTGTATATATGAAGGAATCATTTATACATGAAGCTTGTGCTGAACAGTATAAACTATGATACCTATGACTGGCATATAGTAGTGATATGAAGGCGATAGCCCTACTTCCGGGTTACAAATAGTTCTATTGTTTCCTTTACAAGTGGGACAGCAGGGGCAGAAAAAACCACTATCTACAAAAACAATGGCTACAGAGAGAAACTCTCACTTTTGGGATGAAAAACGTAGTTAATCAACCACTTGGAGAATATGTATCTGAATGTGACTGAAGTTCCTTTGTATGGACACGAGTTGACCATTCCTGTATGAGAAAAGTATAAGTTTTTCAAAGCTGAAACCAAAAACAAGGAATATATAAAAAACGATCAACTCCACGAAAAAAATTTATATAACATAAATTGTGTGTTTTAACATGCTCTACATTTTTTGTGTGGTAAGTTTTTGTTCATCTCTTATGATTTAGCAGTTATGCAAAATTCCGTAAAATTCATTCAGAATAAAGTTGTATTCAGAGGTATTCAAGATATACATTTTATTTTTCAGGTAAATATCTTTAATATACGATATTTTAATCAAAATCGTTAGTCATTCTTAAAAAAATAAAAAAATTCGAAAAAAGTTCCATGTGAAGGGTAGTTGGGGGTGGGGGGATTTTCTTGAAAATCTTCGTATCCTTGGAAGATACCAAACTTTAATACAAAGTTTGTTATTCAACAGTCTTTTCGTTTTTGAGCTATGTTGTCCACATACACACAGACACACATAGGCACACACACATGAACCTTTTTCTGAAAATGCTTCTTTTTTGGATTTAGAGAGATCCAAATCATGTAGATCCGATGAAATCTGAGTATCGAAGTTTTGGATGGAATGCAATACCTTCGCTATACACTATGTACATATTACGTGTAGAGAAAGAAAAAAGGTTGATCCACAATCTATTGGTCCACAAATAATTAAACTAATGAATAGTTTTAAAATTTAAAATTTTCGGGCTATTTTGCCGTGGTCTGTAGGTTAAAATATGTTTAGTTAAAATATTTGTACCTAACGTTTCGTCCCTGTCTGTGAGGGACATCTTCAGAGGAAATGTGCTCATGTCGCTAATTCGAAAAGATGAAAGATCCTGCATTCGAAGAAAGTTTGAATGAAGCTGAGGCATGAGTCTCAGAAGATGCTTCCAAAGCGTTATGAAAAACATTCTGAGAACCTATAAGACTGATAACTATGAACAACTTGTTAGTCAGATTATTTACAGTTATAGGAAACTTGGTATAATGCATTTCTTGCATTCAAATTTATACTTCTCCCCCTCCAAACTTGGCAGTGTAAATGATGAACATGGTGAACGTTTTCATCAAATATCTACGATGGAAACCCTTACAAAGATAAATGGAACCCAAAGATATTAGCTGAATGCTGTTTGACTGTCGCAGAAAATCACAGAAATGTACATTCTACATGTCAATATACAAAAATGTAACTTTTTGGGTACTAAATAAATATTTAATTTCATTGCATTGAAATGTATGTGTTAAGAGAGATATGTGCCCAATAGAAAAAAAATTTACAGATTTGAAATCATCAGAATAAAAGGATATAAATCATCTTTCAGTTTAATTTTGTTGCCCAGCGTAAATTGTCACAGATGTAGAGAAAGCATTATATATGGGCTTCTGTAACATGGTAAAGGTTGTAGAAAGTCTTATAACTTGTTTTTCTTTATAGTTGCTTTCTCTTTCTGTGAGTAAATCGTCGATTTTCTGTAAATGTAGTGTATTATCCAGACCTCTTCTCTCCCACAGCTGTAATAATCAGAGGCCTACACTAAGGACGCTCAGATGCTGATGGCAGTGTGGAGTGGTTACCAGCACTGTTCTCACTTCTCCACATATCTCCGACTGTAAGAAATAAACATAATTATCTCATGATTACGTTTGCTGCTGCACTATAATGAAGGCCACGGTGCAATGCGTTCATTACAGTAAACAAACAAGACCAGCATCTCTTCCAACCCCTGTTAGCACAAATGGGAGTTCCTCTCAGCTCTAAGGGTCTTGCTGAAGAGTTCAATGCATGCGAGGTAAATGTGTGTTTTACCTTCTCGACCAGTATGTATAAGGTGTATCAGGTTCCAAAAATACATGTTTTGTGGTCCCCTAAATGCAAAAAGTAACCCATTTTTATTTTCTCTACACGTACTAAGTACATAGCGTCTAAAGAAAGCATTGCATTCCACCCAAAAATTCGATCCCAAGGTTTCAGCGAAAATACACGTTTTAGGGTCCCCAGTATACAAAAAAGGATTTTTTGAAAAATGTCCGTCTGTGTGGGTTCGTGTTTCAGTGAACACGATAACTCAAAATCAAACTTGATTTTTAAATTTAGTATGTTCCAGGATGCGACACAAAGAATTTGAGAATAATCTCCCCACCCCAAACTACCCTCTACAGGAAAAAAAATATCGAAACTTTTGAATTTTTTAAAAATGGCTCTAACTTATTTGATTAAAGTCTCTTATAATAAGGTTATATTAAAACACACAATTTGTTACTTTTTTCGTGGAGTTGACCATTTTTCAGATATTCCATGTTATTGGTTTCAGGTTTTTAAACTTTTTCTCATGCCGGAATTCATCTACTCCTGTCCATACAAACAAAGGAACTTCAGTCACATAGCGTCCAGCTTTTGACTATCACTTTAACCTATGGTACTCCTTTATTTCGCTCCTATTTACGAGAAAACAAGTAATAAGACTATTTCTGCTAATTTTTCTCAATTAGCATGAAGTAAATAGAAGTATAAGCTTTTTAACAATAACTTGTTAGCCCGCTAGGTAGTGTGGTTGTAACGTGTCTACGTCATATTCAACAGGTCGTGAGTTCGAATCTCGCTTAGGCACCCTAAGTTTATTTTTTCCTTATCTTCAGAAGACGAATGTCGAGTAGCTTTAAGCTCCATGGACCCCGAGATCATTTGAGCATCGTTTCACCAATTTCATTCATCATCCGATATGACCGACCAAGTTAATGAACGTTAAGCTGCAAAAAAAAAAAAAAAAAAAAAAAAAAAAAAAAAAAAAAAAAAATGCACATGTAGAGAAAGTCATGTGAAAGAAACTCATCATTAGTCTTGAAACCAATAACAAGAAATATCTTGAAAACGAACCACTCCACGAAAAAAATGTATAAACATAATTTTTTGTTTTAGTGAGCTCTACATTTTCTGTTAAGTTTTTATCTAACTTTTACGGTTTGCCAGTTATACAAAATTCCGTAAAATTCATCCAGAATAAATTAGTCTTCAGAGGTTATTCCCAGAAAATTAAAGAAATACATTTTATTTGTCACATAAATATATTTAGTATACGATATTTTAAACAGAATCGTTGGAGGCCTTTTTGATAAAATCAAAATTTTCATTGGGGGATTTTCTTGAAAATCTTCATGTCGCATCCTTGGATGATACTGAACTTAAATAGCAAGTGTTTGAGCTATGCTATACACAGACACACGCATACACGAAGCTTTATCCAAAATACATTTTTTTTGGATTCAAGGGTACCCAAAATATGTATTTTCGGTAAAATCTCAATATCTAATTTCTGGGTGCATTACAATAGCTTCTGTATACACTATGCACATAGTATGTGTAGAGAAAGTAAAAAAGTCCATGTGTGTCTGTGGACAGCATAACTCAAATACTCAAAACGTTTGTATTTAAATTTACTATCTCCCAAGGATGCGACACGAAGATCTTAATAAAAAGCCCTGTCCTAAATAATTATTTACATGGAACATTTTTCGAAACTCTCGACTTAATCAAAAACGGTCCACTGATTTTGTTTAAATTGCCAGATATTAAAGAATTTACATGACAAATAAAATGCATCTCCTGAATTTATTTGGAATGGCCTCCGAAGTAGGTACTCTTCGTTTAGAATTACTTTTGCATAACTGGTAAATTGTGTGAGAAAATCTTATTACGCAAAAAATGTAGATCTCGTTAAAATACAATTTACACTACGTACAATTTTTGTAGAGTTAACCATTTCCGAGATATTCCTTGTTTTTGCATTCATTTTAAAACGCTTAAACTTGTTTACTTTCCTAACACGTATGAAGAATATACATAGCAGATAAAAAGTATTGTATTCCACCCAAATGTCAATACCGAGATTTCACCAAAAATAAACATTTTGAGGACTCCTGACTCCAGAAAACTATTTTTTAAAAAAGGCATGTGTGTATATGTGTGGACAGCATAAATAAAAAAATGAAAATTGATTAAATACTAAACTTATGTTTTTTTATCTTCTAAGAATGCGACATGACGATTTTTGGTTAAATCCCCCCTCCCCTTCCTAAACAACCCTTTACATGGCGGTGTCTTTGAAATAATCGAGTTTATCAAAAATAGCTCTATTTTGATTAAAATTCAATATATTAAGGACATTAACATGATAAATAAAATGCACATCCGGAATATCTTTGGAATAGCTGTTGAAGTCCGCTTCATTCTGAATTATTTTTGCGAAACTGGTAATCTGTGAGAAATAAAGAAAATCCTACCATAGAAACAATGTAGATTCCATTAAAACACACGATATAAGTTGCAGACATTTTATGTAGAGGCATCCATTTGCGAGATATTCTTTGTTGCTGGTTTCGAATTTGAAATATATATTTTTTTTTTCATACGGGAATTTGTCAGCTTCTGGTCATGCAATAAATTTCAATCAGTAGACAACCATCTTATAAACGATTTGACTATCGCTTTAGCCTAGTGTACTCCCTTATTTCCTTTCTATGTTATTGAAATTTACCTCTCTTTGCATGGCAGGAGTAAAGTATGTAAAATGAAATGACTATTTCCCGTTTGAGAAAAGACAAATTATGTTAATTTGCACCAACAGCCTGAAATATCTCACAAATCGTTAACTCTACAAGTAAATTTTGTGTTTTAACCAGATATATATTTTCTATAGTAAGATTTTGTCTCTCTCTTACGGTTTGCCAGCTCTGCAAAAGACATTCAGAATATAGAAAACTTAGATTTACCAATTTTATTAATATTCATACTCTTTGGGTGAATTAACAAAACTAGACATATTTGCTCATTAGTGAAACTTTAACGAAGTAGACAATAGTTATTATATAAAATGATTTATAAATGAAGATAAAAATAATCCTGTGGATCCAGGATCAGGGGCTGTTCTCCAAAAAATTAAGGTATGCATTTTATCTGTCATGTACACGTCTTTAATATACGACATTTTAATCAAAATCGTTAGAAACATTTTTGAGAAAATCAAGCATTTCCTGAGATTCTTCATGTAAAGTATAGTTTGAGGTTGGGGGGGTTATTTTTCTGAAATGTTCCTGATGCATCCTTGAAACATTGTGAATTTAAATTTCAATACCAAGTTAATTTACTTAACTGACTTGTCGTTTTGGGGTTGCTCACAGACTCCTTCCTACATACATAATACAGACATACACATACACACATTCATAGACCTTTTTCTAAAAATACTTTTGTTGAATTCTGGGTCCTCAAAACATATATTTCCAGTAAAATCACGTATCAACACCTTCTCTACTACGTATATTGTATATATGTGGTATGGGATTAAAAAAATAATTTTTAGAAAAAGGTTTATATGTGTGTGTGTGTTTGTAGACAACCAAAAATGAAAAGTACATTAAACGCTCAACTTAGTATTTAAAATCGTAGATTTTTCTACAGATTCCCACTCACCTTAAACTTCTCTTTGCTTAGATAATTTTTCTAAAAGTTTGGTTTTCTTAAAAATTGCTCAATTTTGATTTAAAAAAGTGAGAAATAGAATGTATGAATTTAATTTTCTGGTAACATTCTCTGAAGTCCTCTTCGTTCGCAATCACTTTTGTAACTCGTGTAAATTCTAATAGACAACATTTCTCTGTACAAATAGAGTATTTCTTATAAAACACACAGTTTGTCATATACCTTTTAAAATATTTATACCTTTTTGTTTAATTTATACCCCAACTTTAACTACATGGTCACATCGGTGGCTATTGTGTTAATTCGTGCAGTGCTGTCATTGGGCTTCTATTTTCCTTTATACTTTATTCAATCTCTCATACATACCTTCAGACCCTGGAGAGGATAAATGAATAATCGTAGTTGGAAGAAAATTCTCACCTCCAAGCCAGGAATCAAACGCAGGACCTCTCGCATAACTGGCAAGTGCTCTACTGACCAAGCTTCTTACACTTTTCTCAAGCTTAAAGTCCTTTTTACTTTCTCTATACGTGCTATGTATATAGTGTATAGAGAAGGTATTGCACTCCACCAAAAAATTCGATCAAGAGATTTCACCGAAAATATATGTTTTAGGGCCCCCTGTATCCAATAAAAGTATTTTCAGAAAAAGGTCCGTGTGTCGTGTGACTGTGAACACGATAACTCAAAAACGAATAGGGATGCGATACGAAGATTTTGAGAAAAATCCCGCCACCGCAAACTACCCTTTACATGAAACTTTTTTCGAAAATTTTGATTTTCTAAAAAATGGCTAACGATTTTGATTAAAGTATCACATATAAAATATATTTACACGCGAAATAAAATGTATATTTTGAATTTTCTGGGAATAGCCTCTGAAGACTACTTTATTCTCGGTCAATTTTTTTGGAATTTTGCATAATTGCTAAACCGTAAGAGATGGACAAAAACTTACCACACAAAAAATGTAGACCACCTTAAAACACACAATTTATGTTATATAATTTTTTTTCCCTGGAGTTGATTGTTTTTGAGAAACTCCTTGTTTGTTTCTCAGCTATAAAGAACTTATACCTTTCTCATACAGGACTTTGTGAACTCGTGTCCATATAAACAAAGGAACTTCAGTCGTAGAGCAACCAGGTTTTGACTATCAGTTTAACCTATGGTACCCCCTTATTTCGCTTCTGCTAACAAGGAAGCAAGTAATAACACTATTTCTGCTAATTTTTGCTCCATTACATGTTTTAAGGCCCCCTTTATCTAAAGCATTTTCGGAAAAAGGTCCGTGTGTGTGTCCGTGTGTCTGTGAACACGATAACTCAAAAAGGAAAAGTCGGTAAAATACCAAACTTGGTATTGAAGTTTAGTATCTTCCAGGGATGCGACACGAAGATTTTGAGAAAAATCCCCCCACACCCAACTACCCTTTACATGGAACTAATTTTGATTTTCTCAAAAATGGCTCTAACAATTTTGATTGTAAGTTTCGTATATTAAAGATATTTACCGGACAAATAAAATGTATATCTTGAATTTTCTGGGAATATCCTCTGAAGAGTATTTTATTCTGGATGAATTTAACGGAATTTTGAATAACTGCTAAACCGTAAGAGAGACAAAAATGTAGAGCACCTTAAAACACACAATTTATGGTTTGTACATTTTTTCGTGGTGTTCATCATTTTTAGACATTCCTTGTTTTTGGTTTCTGCCTTGAAAACTTATACATTTCTCACACAGGAATTTGTCAACTGCTAAGGAATTTCAGTGACATAGCAACCAGCTTTTGACTAACACCGTAACCTATGGTACTCGCTTATTTCGCTTCTACTTATAAGGAAGCTAATGTTTTCTGATTAGCTTAAAATAAATAGAAGTATAAGCTTTTTAAGAATAATTTGCTGCAGAGATGTAGATAAAGTCATGTGAATGGTACATATCAGATTTTTTTAAATCCTTAGTGAATATACCACGTTCGATTGAGGAGCTCCACCTATCCGCTGAGCCTTGCACTTCAGCTGGAGGTCGAATGCAGCAATGCTTTTTTCCTTCCAAGGGAAAAGCAGCTCATTCGGTAGAGCACTTGCCTTCGGTGCTAGGGATCCCGAGCGTGACCTCCGGCTGTTTCATGTGGGATATAAATTTGCCGATTACATTTTTTGTCTTTATCAACATGAATATATAGAAAAATGCGTTTATTTTAAGAAGTTTGTTGAATGGGTAGAGAGAGGAGATGTACAAACGTTACACATAACAGTTAATAGAATTTCTAACAGCATGGAGGGGTTAATACAATTCAGAATCAATAAAAATCTAATAATTAGAACTTGAGTATCATTGATGTTATCAATAAGGATTCATTAGAAGCGTTAGGACACAGCGACATCTATCAATTCAAGGTTTTATGACTTTACGTGTAATAAAAGCGAATTGATATAAATTTAAAAGTTTTTATACATCAGGGGAGCCACTGCATTATCCGCAGTAAAGTTTGTTTTATAGCACATTAACTTGCATGCTTATTCCGTAGTGGAGGGAATAAGCTTGACGTCTACCTCGTAAATGATTAAGGTAATTTATGATTCTAAACTTAAACGGGGTTACATTTTTATCAAGTAGGCATTGTATACGAACTGAGGCTACAGAAATAATTATTAAAACTGCAGATATTTCGATGCACTCAAAATGGTGTCTGAATATTTATTATTTTTCAATTAAAGTTTGTTTTGTAAAAATCATTAGTTTCAGTTTTGGTAGAGAATATTATGTGAATGTAGCGTATCAGTTTTTTTTTTTTTTATTTTGCTTTGAAGAGATGCAGAGTTCAGAGTACAAACTGGGTTATTACTTCTCTAACCATAACATGGTAAACAGGATATTGATTCCTTCCAAAAGATTTATGTTGACATTTCATGGAAAATATGGTTTTGAGGTCCCATAAATATTAAACGCAGTTTTATAAGGTGGTGTTTGTGCCTATGAACAGCGTAATTTAAAAACGAAACTTTTTTTATATTTTGGATAGTCTTTTGAGAAAAGGCAAAGGTAGCAAAAAGCTGCTTTTGCCCATATCTGTTACTTAACATCTCACAAAGTCTGATTACTCAATAAATGCCAAATTTGGTATTTTAAGTCCAGCGTATTCCAAAATGCGACACGAAAGTTTTCAAGAAAGTACCCCAATCCAAACTACCCTTCATACTAAAACTTTTTAGAATGCTTTTGTATTTTGCAATAAATTGCTCTTAACGATTTTAATATACCAAGTGTTTAAGACAAATTTGCTTACAAATAAAATATATCTTGAATTTTCTAGGAACAGAACTCACACAAACAGTAAACCGTGAGAGAGAGAGAGAGAGAGAGAGAGAGAGAGAGAGAGAGAGAGGAGAATATTGTCACAGAAAATGTAGTATAAAGAAAAAAACTGATACACAGAGTTAACTATTTTCAAATATTTCTTATATTTTTTTCAATGTCAAAATATTTATACTTTTCTCATAATGAAATAGTTATTCGTCTTTTCTTTTTTATTTCTTTCTTTCCTTTTTTGTGTGTTCATCCTCTCCTTACCAAGTATACAGAACGGAATTTCGAAGCTCTCAAAAAATTATTATTTCTTAAAGCCTAGTGTATTTCTCTATTCACATTTTAAGTACAAGGAAATAAAACCAAATCAACACATTTTATGTCCATTAATATAAAGTAGATAGAATACGCTTTTGCAACTTTGAATAGTCGGTAGAAAAAGTCATGTGAATGTAACAGATCAGAAATTTTCGTAATATATTTATAATTAAAATATTGTGCCTACATTAGTATCAAAAATAAAATTGAATAAGAGATTGCAATATATAATGCTTATAAGTAACTAAAATTACCATATGTTGGCAAATTTCGCCCCTAAAATGTTCCTTAAATCGTCAATCACTTTTCGTACAAATAAAATAGGTATGTCTTGGAATTTTCTAAGAACAGGTCTCTAAAGTTCTCTATATTCTGAATGGCTTTTACATAACTGATAAACCGTAAGATATATACAAGATATTACTATATAAAGATCTAGTTCTCGTCAAAGCACACAACTGTTCAAATATTTTATTAAGTACTTTCCTCAGTTGTGGATTGACATGTACACGAAGTATAACTACACAATTAATAATTTACAATAATAAAAATAAATTGTATAGAAAACATATCAAATTATAAATTATAAACTCAAAAATCTAATAAAATAGAACATACCAATCTTGACAGAATAACACTACATTATTAGTTTCAAAATCGTACAACAAAATTAAATGAATTTACATAGCATCAGGCATTAAAACGAATACAAATGATTTCTGAGAATGAGAATACATGCTCTCATGATTGCTATTGTTAATTATTTTCGAGCATTCTGTATTTTTTTTTTTTTTTGGTCTCAAAATATTTTTACTTCAGATATTCAAATGGAAATAGTAATTCGTTTCCCTTGTGTCCATCTTATTCTGGTAAGCATATAGAGGTGAATTTCTAGGGCATTAAATAACGACTATCTCTTAAAATATTTTACCACTACCCTATCTAATTGTACCTACAACGAAATATGCAATAAATCTGATTGAGTGTAAATATTTATCTCCATTAATATAAAATAGATAGAATACACTTTTGTAGCTTTGAATAATTGGTTGAAAAGTCAGATGAACGTAACATATCAGAATTTTTGGTAGTACGTTTATAAATATATTGTGCTTCATTAGTAATTAATATTTCAAATGTAATAAGAGAGTCTTATATATAATGTTTCTAAATAACTAAAAATACAAAATGTTGTCAATTTTTCCCCACTTAGTTTTCCCTTTAATCATTACATCACAGTCGGTGCACACGTACTCAGTTCTACATCTGAAACTGACGTGCATGAAGACAGTTATTCACAGAGGTTAAAAGTGCATGACCTTTCTGCACAACGTGTATAATTGTTGCAAATGGCAGAATCCATGAGTGCCTCAGAGCAACGCATCGTTTTTGCAGCGTTGAGAAGGAAAATGTTTTACCTGAGAAAGAAAAAAACACACAGCATTTGTGACTATTTTTTCTTTCCTTATCAACTAATGCGCGTGGGCAGGTAGTTTCGAAATGAATACCAATCAAAATAAAGGTATAATGATCCAGAGTTGCCGATTTCTTCAGAATTACTATGTAAAAATGATTTAAAGGGGCAAGTGGGTGTGAATATACCATTTTCAGTAACAAAAATAACTTTTTTTGTTATTTTGCAAAATTCAAGTCTATCAATCTTGCTTTTCTTATTTCCAAAGTTTTGTGGCACTAGACGTTTTTAAATTAATAAAATACATCATTTTTAAAAGCTTACACTCTTTAAATGCCCTTTCATCTCTTACACTTTAGCAGTTAGGCAACATGAAGGGATTTTCATTTTCTTCATTCACATCCAGAGGTTATTGCCACAAAATTCAAAATATACATTTTTTGCCGTAAAATATCTTAAACATGTGGCTTTCTAATTATAATCGTTAGAGCAATTTTTGAGAATATCAAAATTACGAAACTTTTTTCATGTAAAGGGTAGTTTGGGGTGGGGAGATTTTCTCGATCCTTAACAGTATCTGAATTCCCGGCTTTGAGTAATTGTGTTTACAAACACACGGACACACACACATACGATTATTTTTTATTTAGTGGACGCTAAAACGTGCATTTCCAGTGAAATCTCGGTATCAAATTTTTGGGTGGAATGCGATATCTTCCCTAGTTATTTATTAGGTACTAATTAGAGAAACCAAAAATGCCAAAATGTCATCAATATGCATTTTTGTTTATTTTTCAGAGCAGATATTAAATTTTTGATACTTAGTTTTATTAATCGTAATTCCAAGAGCATTCGGTAAAATTTTCAGTCTCATTGCATAAAATAAAAGCAGGAGCAACCTCACATTTTTTAACACAAAGCCTTGGAAGGGAAGTAAGGCGTTGTTCCTGAGTCGTAGATTTACGGTACGTAAAGAGAGAGAGGCCTGATAAAGAGTTCTCTAAGCAAAAATAATTGGTCTTTCATGCCTAATATTGAGTGGGATGTGGAGAACCACAGTAGTTAGAGGCTCCGTAAATAGAAACTGCATGTCCCTTTGAACACAAAACATTAATAACTAAAAAACTATTAAGCTAGAGAGTTAAAATTTCAGTTTTCGTGTAGCATGTGTGTACTAAAATTTAAGTTGTAGGTTTAAGACTCTAAAAGTTAAATTTTAAATCTATCACCCCTTTAACATTCACATTTATAAATCCCGCAAAGTTGTTATACAGGTTGTTTATAAATTTTGGATGATTTAATAAACTTGTTTTTACACCAATACTTGGTATAAATGAATGTCATACCACCGTTTGAAGGAGGGAAGATTGACATTTTGAGCTGTGCATTTTATTTTCTTTGCATCTAGTGAGAAATGTGTACATTGTTTTTGGATAAATTGGCCGCCTTACCAACCGATCATGGTGCTTTGCCGGGCATTTAGCTCTTAGACCGCGGCCTTCCAACCCGGAAGATTTTAATGTTTTATCAATCAACTCCTAACTGAAACCCTTCGTAATTACGTAATGCAGAGTGCAGATGATGATTTCATACCTTTAGAGCCCCAATTTTGGCAAATTATACCATTTTAGGAAACGAATTATGGCGCTAATTAACTCCAAAGAACTTAAATTCCTATAATAGGAAATGGAATAACACAAAATGCTCCAAAGATCGAGGTGCGGATATTAATATAATCTTTCTTTCCATATTTCTCTCTCTCTCTTTCCTTCTTTCTTTCTGTTTCTGTTATCTGTTGGAGCACACAAACGACGCAAACATTCATATACAGTTTCTTTCTTCCTTTCTTTGTTTTTTCTTTCTCTTTTGAACCATATGGTTTTTTGAACAAGCCAGTGCCTGGGTCAGGCGCCTGTCGAGGAGCGGAGAATCTAGATCAGAGTGAGTAGCGACGATGGTTGATAAGCCCGATGCCTGGTATGAATGCAAGTAGGAAGTGGATGATATGAAATGGCGGTGAAATCGACGACAAGAAAGATGATTATGGAGCATTGATGAAATAAAAGGTAGGGAGGACCTGAGCACCCGGAGAAAACCCGCCCAGACGCCTCTTAGCCCATCATAAATTCCACATAGTCCCCTGGGGTCGAACTTAGGTCGCCCAGGTGAAAGGAGAGCGGTCCAACAACTCGGCCAAGGTGCTGAATTAATCTAATCTACATTTGGAGTGGCTGTGATAGCCTTTTGCATGTCGCCCTTCATCTCCCCCCCCCCCAAGCCGGGCTCTGAGCCTACTTACAGTACTTGGATAAAGGGGTACCTTCCGTTGTCAGTACCTCACATCATTCCTAAGAACAAGGGAGGCATGTGGGCATGGTCTGTCCACATCCAGCTTATTTATATCTGGTTAATATCAATTTATACCCACACGTTTCGGCCTATCGTGGCGGAGTAGGGCTAGAGCCGCCATCTTGTCGTCGAAATGTTCTTACTTTCAGTATGCATCCAACTGCGGTAGTGTAAGAACTGTGCCTCCCTTACTTTGCTCTCGTTGAGTTGTCAAAATGTGCGCTGTAATATAAAATCGCGCGATTTGAGAAGTTTTTTTTTTTTTTTTTTTTGACTAACAACAACAAACCAATTGAAATTTATCGTCAACTTTGTGATGTTTACGAGCAAAGAATGAGTAAAGGCCGAGTTAAAAATTGCCGTACCAATGTTCACGACGAGGACCGCAGTGGTAGGCCTTGCCTTGCGACTGATGAACTGGCAATGAAAATCAATGATAACTTTGTGAAAATCGTCTATTTACGATTACAGAACTTTCGGAACATTTCCCTCAAATTTCACGGAGTTCAGTGCACTTCACACGTGGCGCACATTTTGATAATTCACAGAGCAGAGTAAGGAAGACACAGTCCTCACGCTACTAAAGCTGAATGAGTACTGAATGTAGGAATCTTGACACCAAGATGGCGGCTCTATCTCTACTCATCGCCACGATAGGCCAAAACGTCTGGGGCTTTCTAGACTGCCCTCGTTCATTAAATTACATTCCACCAGCATAAAAACCAGAGATCGAAGTGCGAAGATGTTAGAACGCTAAATTCCCAATTACAAATCAAATCTGACTTAATTTAATCTAATCTATCTTTGGATGTATCTATGATGATCTATGTGTCTCTCCCTTCCTACCAGGGTAGAAGCAGTAGCTTACTTTCGGTGCATGTTGGCATCAAATAGCTACGCAATTCACTGAGAAGGTTTCTTTGGAAGTACAGTCTGGGCTAAAATTGGAGTGGAATAAGGAGCAATTCATCAATAGGTGCTAAACACATCAGACAGGGATTTGCGTGGATTAGACTACGAGCATGGCTCATTATAATCATTTCTGATGAATAGATGAGAATCTGCCCAATTTGCGAGGAGGAAGAGTCGTGGGTGCTTGCTTGGCAAAATGTAGGTGTATTGAGGAATGGAGGGGTAAATATTTACCATGATCCATTTCTATCTCGAATGGAGAGTTAGGGGTATATTGGAAGGCATGAAAGGTGCAGAGGAGATAGGTAAAATTTCTGCCTAAGACGAGACATTGAGATCTAAGAAGTAGTAACGGTAAGGTGGGGTCGGGGGTGGGTAAGAAGAGCTAACATTGTTGATACTGCTTCATTTATTTCATGGTCGCCTTTTCTGGTACTTGTTAGTATTGTGTTTATATATTTCTCTTCAGTGTATTTGTTTACTACAATAGAGCACACTAATGCATTGGAATATGTTTACCGTTTATTGTGTAAATATAAGATGCTATTTTTAATACGTACTATGTACATAGTTAATAGAAAAAGTATTGTATTCCACCCAAAAATTTGATACGAAGATTCTACCTGAAATATGTTTTGAGAACTCCTGATTCAAAAAAAGAAATAAAAAACAAAAAACGCATTTTAGTAAAAAAAAAAAAATATATATATATATATATATTGGTGCGTGTCTGTGGAAAGCATAGCTGAAAAACGAAAAGTCCATTAAACACCAAACTTGGTATTTAAGCTAAGTAGTATCTCCCAAGAATGCGAGGATTTACAAAAACACCCTCCCACACGAAACTGCTCTTTACGTGGAAAAAGTTTAGAAAGTTTTAATTTTCTCAATGGCTCTAAAGAGTTTGATTAAAGTAATGTATGTTAAAATATTTACATGACAGAATATATATCTTGAATTTTCTAGGAAAAGCCTCTTCAATTTGGATGAAATTTACATAACTGGTAAACCGTAAGAGAGAGAGAAAGAGAGAGAGGGAGAGAGAGAGACTTACTACGCAAACAATGGTAGATCTCGTTAAAACACAGAATTTTTGTGATACACGCCTTTTTGTAGAGTTATCAGTTTCCAAGATATTCCTTATTATTGTTTCAATTTTAAGCTACTTAAACTTTTCACTTTCGTTGTGTCTGCTTTGTTTACTCCTGGTCGTGCAAACCGAACCGAATTTCAATTGTTTCACGTAGCGACCGGTGATTTACGATATTTAACTGTCGCTTTAACCTAATATATTAACTTATTTCCTTTCTACTTAGAAGAAACTAATACAACAATTTCTGCTAATTATTACCAGGAATCATCGTTTGTGGTAATAGTTTGTAGAGAGCAATGTGAATGGAAAATATCGTTTTTGTTATTTGTTAATGTTGCTTATTACTTTCTCTACACATACTATGCACATAGTGTATAGAAACAGTATTGTATTGCACTAAAATTCGATACCGAGATCTCAACAGACATACATGTTTTGATACCCCTAATCCAAAAAAAGAATTTTTAGAAAAACCTCCGTGTGTGTATGTGTGTGAGTGTGTGTTTCTGTGGTCAGCATAGCTCAAAAATATAAAGTCCGTTAAATACCAAACATGATATCTAAGTTCGGTACCTTCCAAGGATGCGACATGATTTTTAAGAAAATTCCCCCCCCCCTTTATCCATTACATGGAACTTTTTTCAAAAATTTTTATTTTCTCAAATGGCTCTAACAATTTTGATTAAAATGCTTTATGTATACGATATGTTTATGACAAACGAATCGTATATCTTGAATTTCCTGGGAATAGCCTCCAAAGGCCCCTTCATTCTGGATGACTTTTGTATAACTGACAAACCGTAAGAGATATACAAAAACTTATTGTACAAAAAATGTAGATCTCATTAAGACACCCAATTTACGTGATATACTTTTTTGAGATATTCCGGATTATTGGTATCAATTTAAGCCACAATCAAGACATCTTTCCTCTGGTTTCACGTTGTTTACTCCTGGCAAGCTAGAAGGCTGGAATTTCAATTGTTTCACATAGCGATCGGTTTTAAAGGACGAGAATATTGATTTAGCCTGTGCATTTTCTTATTTCTCTTCTACTTAGGTTTATCTTAATTAGCATGATGCAGATAACAGATTAAACTTTTGAATACTTTTTGTATGCCCAACAGCTAGAGGACATCATGTCACATTAGTTTTTTCCTTTCTATCTACAAGAGACCAAGTAATAAGGATAATTTCTGCTAATGTTTATCTCGATTAACATGATGTGGATAGAAGAATAACATTTTTACTTTCTCTACACGTACTATGTTCATAGTGTATTGGATTGCACCCAAAAATTCGATAAGAGATTTCACCGGAAATGCATGTTTTGGGTCCCCCTGAATCCAAAAAAAACATTTTTGGAAAAAAGGACCATGTGTGTGGTGTGGTTTTGTGTGTATGTTTGTGTGTGTGCGTCTGTGTGTGTATTTCAGCAGATAGCTCAAAACGAAAGGACCAAACTTGGTATTTACATTTGGTATCTTCGAAGGATGCGGCATGAGGATGTTCAAGAAAATTCTCCAGCTCAAACTACCCTTTACATGAAAAATTTCGACAATTTTGATTTTTTCAAAAATGACTCTAATTTTATTTAAAATCTCTTATATATAAAATGCATGTCTTGAATTTTCTGGGAATAGCCTCTTAAGACCTATTTATTCTGGATGATTTTTATTGAATTTTGCTATACTGGCAAACCATAAAAGATAGAAAAAACTCACTGCACAAAAGTGTAGATCACGTTAAAACACACAATTTATGTCATATGCATTTTTTTCTTGAATTGACAATTTCTGAGATATTCCTTGTTAAAATACTTAGTTTTCTCACACTCCTGGCCCTGCATAGAAACGAATTTCAACCACATGGCAACCAGCTTTTAAAATATTTGAGTATCGTTTTAGCCTAGTGTACTCCTTTATTTCCCTTCTACTTGCAAGAAAGCAAGTAATTAAGAGCATTTCTGGTAATGTTTTTCTCGATTATCATAAAGAGATAGAAGAATATGTTTGTTAACAATAATTTGTTACGCAATGTAGAGACCATTTGAATGGAACACATCAGATTATTTCTGTGTTACAAAAGCACCTACGGTCTGTGGAGCAGTATGGTTGATGGAGATTAGTGTATATATACTGGTATTTAAATAAGTACACTTATTCATACTTTCGGTGCTTTGCTATGGTTGTGGGATTACTTTCCTTCTTCAGAGCCTATCATATCGTATTCATAAGACCAAGGGAACCACGAAACCATTTCAACGTAGTCTGTCCACAAGCAGCTTATTTACGAGGTACGTCCAGAAAGTAAGTACCGTTTCAATTTATCTCCGCTGCAGCGCTGCGATCGCAGTTCCGCACATGTGGGGTAGACGCTCTGTATCAAGGAGAAGAAACGTGCGTCATTTTGAGATCGCTGTCAGCCACATACGCTTTGTTGTGCTTGTTTACAATGTCGGCGTTGATTAAAAACACCGCCGCTTGTGAAATCAGATCTGTGATTAGTTTTCTGAATGCTAGGAAAGTGAAACCAATTGTAATTTATCGGCAAATTTACGAAGTTTACGGACAAAATGCGATGAGCGATTCAATGGTAGGAAGATGGGTACGACAGTTCAATGAAGGACGTAGTCAAGTGCACGATGAAGAACGAAGTGGGCGTCCATCTTTGGTTACAGAAGAACTGGTTCACCCAATTGATGGCAAGATCCAGGAAAACTGCAAGTTATAATTAGTGCTCTCGCTATGGAATTTCCCCAAAGCTCACGATCACTAATTCATGAAGTTGTTACCAAAAAACTGAAATTTTGTAAACTTTGCTCACGTTGGATACAGGCGGCAAACTTCTACGAAGAAGGTATTCAAAAACTTGTGCCACGCTATGACAAATGCCTGCAATATTTCAGCAGTTTATGTGGAAAAGTAGTTTAAGAGTTGCAGAATTTTGTGCAATAAATAATTATTCCGTATCTGTACACAATTTAATTTTATTATCAAACGGAACTTATTTTCTGGACGTACCTCGTGTATCTCGTTGCTATCCATTCATGCCACATTTATTAGATTAAATATAATGCCATCAGCGTAACAGTCCAAACAGCTGTTCTTTGCAACTCTTATATTACTTGTTTTAACGTTTTAGGTGGCATTTAACACGGCGAATGTAATGCACGTGGTGTTATATAATAGGCAAAGGTTACGCGCATTCTCACACACTATTATCTCCCCACCGATGTCGGATGAATGTCTCTTAGTCATTGTTCCACCCATAAAAACTGCCATTTTCATCGTAAACGGCTTTTCTAAAGGTCAGAATATCAGGTCATAGGGCAGAGTTTAAAAGCATAGAGCGATGGATATGAATTTACACACTCAAATATTCGCGGTCCGTTATCTATTACTCTTAATATCATTGCATTAGCGCTAGACACATCTGAATATTTAAAAGGCACGCTTATCTGTATTTATTGCGCACATTTCAATTATTCTTTCAGAGGGCACTGTCCAATATTTTATTCAAATAGTCCATTGAGGGTCTCTGCACATTTTATAACATTTGATGCTTCTACAAATGGATGCATTGGAAATGGGAAATACTGACGGAATTAAATAATTTGAAAAATATTCAGTGTTCCAGCAACTTCTTTGGCTTTTGTTAAAACGGTAATGTACTCTAGCAAGATTTTTTTTCTTCATTTACGATACAGACTCTCGTCATTTCTCTGTGGGGCTTATTGTGATACCTGTATCGTTTAGAGCCAACTCATTACACCTGCATACCTGAAAAAGGAGTGCAGCCTTGCAATGGGTATAGATAAATACTTCTTATGACTCTATAAACATTTTCCCATAAACTTTGTATATCTTGCGAGCCAAAGCTTCGCAGGAGCATAAAATGTGTTGGGCTCTTTGTCTCCTTCCTGCAAAATCTGCAGCCTAAGTTGACCTAAAGCACCCCAATTGTGTTATGATGCTTTTTCCCTGTGAGGAAAACAGCAATTGTTTTCAGCTGCAGTCTGCTACATTTTAGGAGGCTCTCAGCTCTTTCCTTACATGATCCTTTAATAGTTTCCCATGTCTATTTCCTGGGGGCTTACGCCAGATCTTATATGATCTAAACAGCTAGATGTTCCTAGAGCCGGTTCTGGTCCAATAAATTGTGAAGCTGCTCCTTGTCTTGCAAGTGTGTCAGGTTTTTCATTACCCTCTATGCCCTTATGGCCCGGCACCCAGTTAAGTGTGAGATACTTTAGTTGACTATATAAAGTGTGGAAGGTGTGAGCTATTATCATCCTTTTGCGGCTATGCATTTGTAAAATTTGACCAAAATGTTTAAAAACTTTGACAAAAGTTTTATTTCAAAATATGATTTTATGAATTCTAAATTTTAAGAATATCTATTGTTTTTCCCACTTGGTGCACTTGAGTAACAAATAAGTGACGCTATATAGGCAGACGCATGCTTATTAATAGACACGCCTAATTTTAAACATGATTTTCTCACAAACTTTTGTTCAACACCTTTCCATACCACCTTGCAAAACTCGATGCAATTTTTACCTTCTCTACACGTACTGCGTACATAGTGTGTAAATAAGTTATTGTATTGCACCTAAAAATTCGATACTGATATTTCACAGGAAATACATGTTTTGATACCCCTTGAATAAAAATAATTTTTAGAAAAATGTTCATTAAATGTGTTTGTGTGGGCAACCTCAAAAACGAAAAGTACGTTAAATACCAAATTTAATATTGAACTTCAGTATCTTCCAAGGTTGCCACACGAAGATTTTCAAGAAAACTTCCCCACCTCAGACTACCCTTTACCTGGAATAAATTTCGAAAGTTTTGATTTTCTCAAAAATGGCTCTTAACAATTTTGATTAAAGTCTCTTATATTTAAGATATTTACATGACAAATAAAAGTATATCTTGAATCTTCTTGGAATAGCCTCTGAAGTCCTCTTTATTCTGGATGAGTTTTATTGAATTTTGTATAGCTGGTAAACCGTAAGGGATATAAAAAACAACTTACTATACAACAAATTTAGATTTTGATAAACCACACAACTTATTTCGTATACTTTTTTTCGTAGAGTTGGCAGTGTTTGAGATACTCCTTGTTATTGATTTCAGTTTTAAAATACTTAAACATTTTCTCATACGGGAACACGTCAACACTTGGCCATGTAAAGAAACGGATTTCAATATCCCATAGCAACCACATTTTAAAACATTTGACTGTCAGTTTAGCCTAGTGTATTCCCTTATTTACCTTCTACTTATAAGGAACTAAATAATAAGTCCGTTTCTGCAAATGTTTTAGCATGAAATAGATAGATAAAAGCTTGTTAACAATAGTTTTTTACCGAGATGTAGAAAAAGGCAGGTGAATGGAACACATCAGATTTTTCACCTTTAAAACTTCCACTTAAAAGATCAAACGAGAAAGTTTTAAATTGCATGTGGCTGAAAATAATCGCGGTGATTGCCTCCATGGTCGAGTGGTCAGCGTACTGACTTCTCACCCGAAGGTCCCAGGTTCGATTCCCGGCTGGGGTGGGGAATTTTTCTTTAACCAGAATTATTTGCTATTCCCCATAGGGTCTGGAAGTATGTATGTGAATGTGTGCGCATTTGTGGGAAATAAAATGATTTAAACCCAACGTAAAGAACCTATAGACGAGTTGTTTCTAATGTAAAAACCTCCGATATGACCTTAGATGTTAGGCGATATATAAATAAAACAATAAAAAAATCTGATGTGTTACATTCACATGATTTTCTCTACATCTCTGCAACAAATTATTGTTAAAAAGCTTATGCTTCTATTTACTTCACACTAGCCGAGTCTTATTACTTGATTCCTTGTAAGTAGAAGCGAAATAAGGGAGCACCACAGGTTAAAGTGATAGTAAAATGCTGGTTGGTATGTGACTGAAGTTCCTTTGCTTGTATGATAGGAATAGACAAATTCCTGTATGAAAAAAGTAAGTTTTTAAAAGTTGAAACCAAAAACAAGTAAAATCTCAAACGATGAACTCCACGAAAAAAAACTGACGTATTCCATTCACATGACTTTCCCTATATCTCTGTAACAAATTACTTTTAAAAAGCTTATTAGCTTCCTGCTAATCGAGAAAAAATTAACAGAAATAGTCTTATTTCTTGCTTCATTGTAAGTAGAATCGAAATAAGGGAGTACCTTAGGTTAAAATGATAGTCAAAGCTGGTTGCTATGTGAATGAAATTCCTTTGTTTTTATGGACACGAGCTCACAAATTCCTGTATGAGAAAAATATAAGTTTTTATAGCTTAAACCAACAACAAGGAATATCTCAAAAACAATCAACTCCACGAAATAATGTATACAACATAAATTGTGTGTTTTAATGTGCTCTACATTTTTTTGTGTGGTAAGTTTTTGTCTCTCTCTTACGGTTTACCACTTATGATTATTCCGTAAAATTCACTCAGAATAAAGTAGTCTTCAGAGGCTATTCACAGAAAATTCAAAATATACATTTTGTTTGACAGGTAAATATCTTTAATATACGATATTTTAATCAAAATCGTTAGAGCAATTTTTTAGAAAATCAAAATTTTAAAAAAGAGTTCCAGGTAAAGAGTAGTTTGGAGTGGAGGGATTTTTCTCAAAATCTTCGTCTCGCATCCTCGGAAGACACTAAACTTAAATACCAAGTTTGGTATTTTACCGACTTTTCGTTTTTGAGTTATCGTGTTCACAGACACACGGACACACGGACCCACACACACGGACCTTTTTCTGAAAATACTTTTTTTGGATACAGGTGACCCTAAAACATATATTTCCGGTGAAATCTCGGTATCGAATTTTTTGGTGGAGTGCAATACATTCTCTATACACTATGTACATAGTGCATATAGAGAAAGTAAAAATATAACAAATTGTGTATTTTCGCGTACTCGACATCATTTTAGTGGCAAGTTTTTTGCATTTTTAGGTTTAGCAGTTCTACAAACTTCCGTATAAGATATTTTAATCAAAATCGTTAGATCCATTTTTGAGAAAATCAAAATTGTCGAAAAAGTTCCATGTAAAAACTAGTTGGCGGTGGGGGGAATTTCTTGAAACTCTTCATGACGCATCCTTGGAGGATACCAAAATTAAATACCAAGTTTGATATTTAGTGGACTTTTAGTTTTTGAGCTATGCTGTCCACAGATACACACACGTGCACACACGGACCTATTTCCAAAAATTCTTTTTTTTTTTTGGATTCAGGGGGCTCAAAAATGTATTTCCGGTGAAATCTCGTATCGGATTTTTGGGTGAAATGCAATACCCTCTCTATACACGATCCATGGTATATTAATGTGTTGAAAATCCCAAAATCAAAATGTTTAAAGAAATTTGGTCTCCTTAATATCGAATATTTGTGTTGAACGGTATAGTGCGTCTGCCTTAGCAAAGGCAAAGGGGATGAGAAAGTAAGATGTATGCTTTCAGCATGTTTGGATATATTTCATCAGAACATTGTCTTTAGTAAAACAAGAGAATAACGTAATATGCCAAGTAGCTTGTAAGGACTGGGAACTTGTTGTTGACGTGCTGTCAGGTTTTGCAGCATCAGATTTTGCTACTTGTCTGACGCTGGATAGGTTTTCAAACGCGTCGCGTTTTGTCACAGATGGGTTGCAACGCACAATAAACTTTCTCGAGTTGCTAAGTAGCATACTTGCCAGGAGCGAGGTAGAAATTTCAGGCAGCTAGTCGACAGCAGCCAAGACGCATTAACGTACATCTGCAATATTACTCTGGGTCTACCGGGAGAAGCTATATTGTATCTGACGTGGTGACGACCCTAGAGCGGCCTCTTTGCGCGCCTTCAGGAAATTAATTCTCCGTTCATTGCGACAAGAGCAAAAAGGAATTACCTTCGAAGATGATTCCCAAGGTGGTACAGCTCAGCGCGAAACTTCGACAAGCACCTTCAGTTCAGGATAGCTTAAATACTGCATTCGACAATCACCTCGCCCACAAAAAGGTCAGAAGTGTTCCTTTCACATGATTTTCTATACCAATATGAAACAAATTATATTTAGAAAATCGAGATAAACATTAGCAAAATGGTTATATTACTTAGCTCCTATGTAAAAGAGAAATGAGGGAGTGTACCAGGCTACTAAAGCGAAAGTAAAATCTTTTAGAAACTGGTCCCTAAGGCATGGTCAAGAGTAAAGCAAAATAAACACAAACGAATGATGATTTGCTGCTTGAGAAAAGTTTAATTGTTGAAAAATATAAACCAATAACCAGAAACCTCTAGAAAATCTACATAAAAATCTGATGTGTTCTATTCACATGACTTTCTCTACATCTCTGCAACAAATTATTTTTAAAAAGCTTATGCTTCCATTTACTTCATGCTAACGGAGAAAAAGATCAATCTTATTGCTTGCTTTCTTGTAAATAGAAGCGAAATAAGGGAGTACCGTAGGTTAAAACGATGGTCAATAGCTGGTTGCTATGAGACTGAAGTTCCTTTGTTTATATGGACAGGAGTTTACAAATTCCTGTATGAGAAAAGTATAGTTTTTCACAGCTGAAACCAGAAACAAGAAATACGAATCCCAAAAACGATCAACTCCACGAAAAAGATGTATACAACATAAATTGTGTGTTTTAAGGTGCTCTCCTCTTTGTGTTGCAAGTTGTTGTCCATCTCTTATAGTTTAGCAGTTATGCACAATTTCGTAAAATTCGTCCAAAATAAAGGAGTCTTTAGAGGCTATTTTCATAAAATTCAAGATATACATTCTATTTTTCAGGTAAATATCTTTAATATACGAGATTTTAATCATAATCGTTAGTCATTTTTAAGAAAATAAAAATTTTCGAAAAAAGCTCCATGTAGTTTAGGGTGGGGAGATTTTTTTCAAAATCTTTGTGTCGCATCCTTGGAAGATACTAAAATTAAATACCAACTTTGGTATTTTAACGACTTTTCGATTTTGAGTTATCGTGTTCACGGACACACACACACACGGATCTTTTTGTGAAAATGCTTTTCTTGGATACAGGGGACCCTAAAGCATATATTTCCGGTCAAATCTGGGAATCAAATTTTTGGATGGAGTGCAATACCTTCTCTATACACTATGTACATAGTAAGCGAAGAGAAAGATGTGTTCCATTCACATGACTTCTCTATTTCTCTGCAACAAATTATTGTTAAAAAGCTTGTGCGTCTTCTTACTTCATGCTAATCGAGTGAAAATTAGATGAAATAGTCTTCAAACTTGCTTCCTTGTAAGTAGAAGCGAAATAAAAGAGTAGCAAAGTTAAATTTATTGTCAAAAGTTGGTTGCTATGTCACTGAAGTTCCTTTATTTGTATGGACAGGAGTTGAGAAAAGTATAAGTTTTTAAAGCTGAAACAAAAAACAAGGAATATCTAAAAACAATCAACCCCACGAAAAAACATATAACATAAATTGTGTGTTTTAATGTGCTCTACATTTTTTGTAAGTTTTTTTCTATCTCTTACGGTTTAGCAGTTATACAAAATTCGGTAAAATTCACTCACAATAAAGTAGTCTTAAGGGGATATTCCCAGAAAATTCAAAATATACAGTTTATTTGTCAGGTAAATATCTTTAATATATGATATTTTAATCACAATCGTTAGAGCCATTTTTTGGATAGTCAAAAATTTCGAAAAATGTCCTATTTAAAGGGTAGTTTGGTGTCGGGGGATTTTTCTCAAAATCTTCGTGTCCCATCCCTGGAAGATACTAAACTTAAATACCAAGATTGGTATTTTACAGTCTTTTCGTTTTTGAGTTATAGTGTTCACAGACACACGGACACACGAACACACACACACGGACCTTTTTCTTAAAATACTTTTTTGGATATAGTCGGACCTTAAAACATACATTTCCGGTGAAATCTTGGCATCGAATTTTTTGGTGAAGTGCAATACCTTCTCTATACATTATGTACATAATACGTCTAGAGAAAGGAAAAATGTATCTGACAAAAATTGAGTACTTTAATGAGATCTTTATTTTTACTTTCTCCTCACGTACTATTTACATAATGTATAGAGAAGGTATTGCAATCCCTCCAAAAATTCGATGTCGAGATTTCACCGGAAATACATGTTTTAGGACCCCCTGAATCCAAAAAAGGCATTTTCCAAAAAGGTCCATGTGTGCGTGTGTCTGTGTGTCTGTGGAAAGCATAGCTCAAAAACGAAAAGACCTTTACATACTAAACTTGGTATTTAAGTTAGGTATCTTTCAAGGATGCGACACAAACATTTTCAAAAAAATCCCCCCACACTCAACTACCCTTTACATGGACATTTTTCGAAAATTTTGATTTTCTCAAAAATGGCTGTAATGATTTTGATTCAAATATCGGATTTTAAAGACATTTACCTGAAAAATATGTATGTCTAGAATTTTCTGGAAATAGCGTTTGAAGACTATGTGGATGAATTTTACGGAATTTTGCATAACTGGTAAACCGTAAGAGACAGATACCACACAAACAAATGTGAAGCACATTAAAACGCACAATTCATGTTGTAATTTTTTTCATGAAATTTATCGTTTTTGAGATATTCCTTGTTATTGGTTTCAGCTTTAAAAAACTTATACTTTTCTCATATATGAATATATATATCAACTCGTGTCTATACAAACAAAGGAGCTTCAGCCACATAGCAGCTAGCTTTAGAGTATCCCTTAACCTATGGTATTCCCTTATTTCGCTTCTACTTACAAGGAAGCAAATAATAATACTATTTCTGCTAATTTTTTCTCGATTAGTATGAAGTAAATAGAAGCATTAGCTTTTTAACAATTATTTGTTGCAGAGATGTAGAGAAAGTCATATGAATGGAACACATCAGATTTTATGTTTACTAAGATTCTATCTCTTACGGTTTATCGTATATACAAAAAATCATGAAGAATTAAGATGATTTTAGAGGCTATTCCCAGAAAAATTAATATTTATATAATATTTGTCATTAAAATATCTTACACATAACACATTTTAATCATAATCGTTAGCCATTTAAGAAAATAAATATTTTCGAAAAAATGTACATGTAAAGGGTAGTTTGCGATGGATTTTATTGAAAATTTTACTGTCGCATCCTTGAAATATACTAAACTTAAATACCAGATTTGGATTTAACTGACTTTTTGTTTTTGTGGTATGGTGTTCACACTGCCATGCACACTGCCATTTTTATAAAATTGTTTTTTTTTTATTCAGAGGGTCTCAAAACGTATTTTTGGTGAAAGTCGGCGTCGATACACCATGTTCATAGTACGCGTAGATAAAGTAAACTCGAATTCTTCTCCCTATTTCGTACTAGTTGAGATAAACATTAGCAGAAATAGTTATGCCAAGTGACCCACGTATTTGACGTGTGTATATATCTCTTCGTGCGTTAAAAGGGTTGCAGAATTCAACGGAGCTATTTCAAGTTAAAACCGTCAGAGAAGAACTAATAAGAGTAACATTCGATTTCATCGACTTGTTTAGCAGCGGACAGTGATTTCGAGGGGTAACTGGCGGGTATTAACTTGATATATTCCCGTCGAGTTCCGCAACTCCTTAAATTCGGCAAGAGATATGTACACACGTCAAATTCAAAGTAGTTGGGCACTTAGTATTATTTAGTTACTTCTAAATAGAAGGAAAATAAGAGAGTACACTAGATTAAAGCTACTATCAACTATTTTAGATACTGGTCGCTATGTGATGTAATGACAATTCTCTTTTCTTTGAAACGTCTGGAGGAACAAGGCGAATAACAACGTTCCTTATGACAAAAGTCTCGGTATTGGATATTTTAAAATCAATAACAAGGAATACCTTGACAATGACTAGCTTTACAAAACACATAGATGACATAATTGTGTGTTTTAACAAGATCTAACCTTTTCAGTAAGATTTTGTCTATCTCTTACGATTTATCAAGTATGAAAAAGCCATTCAGAATAAAGAGATCTTCATAAACTACTCACAGAAAATTCAAGATATGCATTTTATTTGTCATGTAAATATACCTAATGTACGGTGTTGTAAAAATAAAATTGTCAAATGTCCACGTAAAGGATGAGGAGATTTTTTTTTTACAATTTTCGTCTCATCCTTAGAAGATAAAAAACATAAATAAAAATCTGGTGCTTCCTCTTTTTTCATTTTGGAGCTATGCTGCCAGAGATACACACACAATGACGTTCCTTTAACAGTGTTTGCTTTGGTTTCAGGTAGTCTCAAAACATTTATTGAAATCTCGATATCGAATTTTTGGGTGGAATTCAATTTTTTCTCTATCTACGTTGTATATATGTGCTCAAGCAAATAAAACTACACACACACTGAATTAATTTTAAAGCAAGACTATTCATAATACATTTGTAATAGAAATCTGAACTTGTGCATTCACATAACTTTTTCTACATATGCTGCAGCAAACAATTTTATTACCTATATAATAAAATTGCCCAGTAGGCGAATCTATGTGAAATTATCCGGGTATTAAATACTTACGATATTTAAGTCACCATTAAAAAGTGTTTTCTGAAGTTATGAGATATACCGGTTAAAAAAAAAAAAACACGAATTAGTTGAAGTTGTCAATTGGAAATATTGTCAAAAATATCTCTTTGGCTAGAGGAACCCCACGAAAATCAGGAAAATCGTGTTCAAATCCCGGCTCTGGCATTGCATAGTAATACACATATGTTTTTACTTTCTCTAGCCCATATGTACAATATACCTTGTGAATAGAGAAGGTATTGTATTCCACCCAAAATTCCAATGGAAATATACGTTTTGAGGTACTCTGTGCCCGGAAAAAGCATTTTTAGAAAAAAATCCGTGCGTGTCTGTGTGTCCATGGATAGCATAGCTCAAAAACAAAAAGACCGTTGAATACCAAACTTGGTATTTATCAAACCATTGCGATTTTACAAACCATTGTTGAGGATACTATTAATACATATTTAATAGTTTTTTTAGATGAACCTTGGTTTACTTTAAATGGACTTGTTGTCCCACAGAACAATAGATATCGGAACTCTGAGAATTGTAATTTAATTCATGAAACTTCATGGTATGATATCAAAATCGATGTAACGGCAAAACGGATTATAGGGCTCACATTTTTCAGCGATACCGTAAATTCCGATAGATATCGGAGATATATTCTTACGCCATTTTTTTAAATATTTCCAGATACTAAAAGAGAAAACGAACATTTCTAACGTGCTTCTGTTACATCCCAAACTTATCAACATTTTTTGGTATAATAAAGATATTTTTAATGATGGATACTTTCTAAAGGATCCTGTCTTAAAGTATGTCTGACTTCTAATTGTGGGTAGCCTTAAAAATAATGTTGATAAAAATTCTCCCATCAAATCAAATTCTAAAACCAGAAATGATTAAATTACGCAAGAACAATTATGCGCGAGAATAGAAATTACATTCCAAGATGGTAGGAATGTATGATGAGTGAAGATGGAAAGCCAATTACAATACCATTTATAACAAATCAGTACTCATACTATCACTTCTAAGTAACGTGAGAACGGTACGCTCCTGAAGATGCCGGTCGCTCGCTCAAGTGCCTAGCTTTGGTGCTTCGTGGCGCAGGGGATCGTGGGCTCGCCTTGGACATGGATGTTTGTAAATGTGTATATGTCTGTGTATGTGTAGGTAAAAAGATAAAGTTAAATTAATAGATCAACAAAGGCAATGTAGGAAACTGGAAAAAAAAGAGGAAAAGGAATATAAACAATAAAAAAAGTGTAATAGTGCGCGGAATACACATACACTGAAGCCACGGCCCTGCAGTATTGAGAACGCAGCGTATTGGCACTGTGTTATCGGCCCCCATGGCCAAGAAATGTCTCGCTTTGCTGCTTCGTTGTAGCTCAGGGGATCGTGGGTTCAAGTCTCACCTTAGGCATGGGTGTTTGTGTGTATTAGAAGCAGAAAAGGAAAAAAAACGTTAGTCAAATAGAAACACAAAAAGAAGCGTCGGGAAAATGGAAACAGGGGAAAAAGAGGAAAGAAACAATAAAAAAAGTGTTAACTTCAAATAAAACAAACGAATTTAAATCAGAGCCAAGAATAGTTAAACATAGATTCTCTTATAGATAACATATTAGAGCATTCACTTAAAATTAATGAAAATCCTGGTTATATAATTTTATCCTTAATAAATAATAAACTTATAGATGATCGTAGTACATGGTCAATATTTAGAAATGTTTTGAACAATTTTACAGAACAATGTTATTGTATTACAATACTTCATAACGGACTACTAAGTATTCTATACTTAGTTTTCTACAAAATTAAACAAAAAACTATTTATTATATCAACTCCAATGTAAATTCGTTAACAATTATAAAAATACATTTAAATAAGAATGATCGGTTTAAGTTTACATTTTTCAGATGCACGACAGCCCAAGATCATGAATGAAACAATGAACCTTTGAAGTAAAAAGTTAACAAAATGATCTTATTTTATTAAAAATTCTATAATGTATAATACAATTCACTCTTCATCTTAATTAAAACTCTTGTTGCTAACTTTACAGCTGTGATTTGAGATAAGTTACCTACCCATACACACATTAAGATCAACATTAAGATCACATCTCAAACTCATTCCTGCAGTTTTTCTACCATTCGCCTTTAATTGTGGTTGTTTCAGTTTTGTCCTAAGTTTTCTGTTCACAAAGATTATTCTTCGTGGTTTGGTTGAATTTCTTACCGGAAGGAAACACAGTATGGAGATTTGGCCTTTTAACAAAAATTATGTCATTTTCCAGACTTGGGAACTATTTATTTTGGATTTAATAAGTGAATGAGTTCCTAGCAAGCATGAAATATACTAGCATGCTGCAGAATTAATACTCTTAGTGTAATAAAAATTAATAAATGTTTAACAATTAATCTATTCAGAGGGATGTAACGGGTATTTCTTATTACATTATACGTATATTTTAATAGTTCATTACAAATTATAAAGTTATATAAGTCAAAATTGAATGACAGACGTACAGCAAACACACAATTAAAATATACCACCATACAGGCTATCTTTTGATGAAGTTAGTTTATCCCGTATAACGCGGATGCCAAAAGGTTTGCCTAAGCAGAGCTGTAAAGGGACTTTGTACAGACATAGAGTAGACCTTGTGAAGAACAGACCAATACTTCGTAAAACCCTTAAAATGTTATGACTGGTAACTTAGAGTTCTTGCCTACTGTGCGAGTGATGCTGGGTTCGTTTCCCAGGTGGAATTGAGAAAGTTTTCTTTAAACATGTATGTTTCTCGGTGTGCCCAAGAACTGGTACTGTAAGTACGAGCACGCACTCGCATGTTTTATCAAACATTTGAATGGGCATTTCGCCCACTAGAAATTCAAAATTGCTATTGGACAGAAAGAGAGTGATATAAACGGTTACATGTAGTTAATCTACAATGTGGAGAACTATACACAACAATTGATGTCGTAAGTTTAATAAGCTTAAACGTTATGCTGTTTTACAGTATATTTATGTTCCTTTAAATTTATCTTGGGATTAAATTATCCTGTATTAGTTCATTATTTATAATCAGTATTCTGCAATACATCTTCACATTGGGGTAAGCGCCTCTATACATCCTAATACTTCAGCTGATAGTGAAGCACGGGAGTTATTTATTATTTATTTTAAAGTATTCTAGATTTTCTGGTTTTGTTTCGTAAACTCTGGATTTGGTATAATCCATTAAGAAGCCCATGGGAGTTAATCCAGGCGCTTTCGCTGGCAACCAAATGCAATAATCATATCCTATGCACCGTTCGAAGTGCACATTAATATTTTCTCTAGCTGCTCTAGAATAATGGGCTGGTGCTCCATCCTGCTGAAAAGAAAGATTTATAACTCTTAAAATGGAACGTCTCTTAGAAGGTATAAGATTTAACCTATTCTATATGAATTGAAGATACAGGTCCCCAGTAAACCTAAAAGCCAAATAAGTGTACATGGATGACTCCCCTAGAACGCAGCGCTATACAGGTTCAACCAAAAGTTTAAGCACACCCATTATTATTTTGTTAACACTATATTAAGAACATATAACATGATATATTATTATATATTTATAAATTGTTACTTCCAACATACACTGCAGCTTTTTATACTTGATTGGCTTTCAAAAACCGTTTCACGCTTCTGTATATACTGCTCAAAACTCCAATGCAATGTTATTCCAAGGATAGGAAATTCTGTTTTTTTCCATTCGCTTGATTCTGTCTATCAGTTCTGCAAACAAGTTATTCATATGAAAGATTATACTTTTACATACATATTTACTTCTAATAAAGATAACAACCAGAAATGGCTTGATTACTTACTTATAATCAGAAGGAAAATAATGGATTACACTAAGGTAAAGTGACAGCCAAATCTTTTAAAATCTGCCGCTATGTGATTGTCATTGAATGTCGATTCTCTTTCCATGAACAGAAGTAAAAGAAAAGAAAGATAAAACGAAAGGCAACTTCCGTCTGAGACAATTTTAAATATTTTAAAACTGAAACTAATAACAACGAATTTTTCAGGGAAGGTTAACTTTACAAGAATGCGAGTCACATAAATTGTGTGTTTTATCGAAATCCTCACTTAGGCAAAAACTTACTACTTCCAATCTCTTAACGGTGTATCAGCTATATGAAAGTCATCCGTATGAAGAAGCCTTAAGAGGCTATTCCCAACAAAATTCAAGGCATAGATTTCGTTTGTCATAAAATATTGTAAACTTACGGTATTTTAAACAAAATCATTTTGGAGAAAATCAAAAGTATCAAATAATGTTCCATGTAAAGGGTAGTTGGGTGTCGCATTCTTAGAAGATGCTAAACTTAAATACCAAGTTTGGTATTTAACCAACTTACTGTTTTAGAGCTATGCTGACCACAGACACAGCGCGCGCGCGCACACACACACATGTACCTTTTTAAAAAAATGCTCTTTTTATATTCATGTGGTGCCAAAAGATGAATTTCGTGTAAAATATCGGTATCGAATTTTCGGATGGAAGAGAATACCTTCTCTCTACTATACATAGCATATACAGGATAGAGAAAGTAGAAGGGTAAGTTCTCGTTTAAAAATGGTTATATTGAGCATAAAATGACCATCACAACGTTCTCCAAAATAAGTCACGGCTAATAGCGTTTGCTTTCTCCAATAATATTTAGCAGCCTTTCTGCAAAACTAGTTCTAGATTTCTTAGTTCTGGAGATATTGTAAAGTCTTAATGTTAAATGGTCCTACTGAGAACTTTCATCAGCGATATGGAGCCACTACGAAACTACCCTTGGGCAGCTCGTTCTATCTTCGGCAGATAAAATCCCTGTCAAATTAGCGATTAGAACTATATTCGAAAATTGGAGGTCGTTGCGCAAAAGATGTGGCCATGATGCTATTTCGTTCCTCATTTAGTTCATTATTAATCTGTTTTCTATATTCTACGTATTGTATTAAAATTAATGCATTTTTTACACATACTGTAACAAAACTCTTTTTCTTCAATAAATGCTCGTTATTTTTTCCACAAATTGATTACAATCAGAATCCGCTCACAAATATCTTGTCTTTCTTCAATGCTTTTGTAACAATCCTGTCGTATAGTTCCTTTTCGTTGCTCACTGTGGTGACAATTACAGCTCATCACGAATTTCCCGTCAACTGTTGCACGCGATGCATTCCCAGTGGATTGAACAGGACTTCTTTGCTCTTTTAATACCTTTCGGTCGCGTGGCTGGAAACTTCTAGAAGCAGTCTCACGTGCCAATCGCTGCAGGTGTCACAAACTCACTCAGTTGTTACAGTGTGGACTTCAACGTCAGAAAACCTTCCGAACCTTACGTGTCCACTCGCACAGGTTGACAGGCTGCTCGTTCCTTCAGCGAAAATAATGAGCTAGCCTACCCTCGATAAATATGTCAGCAAATAATTTATGTTAAAATAACAATCAGCTCTGCTTCCTTATGATTACGTTTCGATAATACACAGCGTACAGTTCACTTCAAAGTATTTGCGCGTTACGGGTTTATGCCAAGTTAACTTGCTGTTTGACACAAGTTTAAGTAGTTTAAAGCTGAAACCAATAACAAGGAATTTCAAAAGGTTAGAGGTTAGCGTCTCTGACATAAATTGTATGTTTTATCGAAATTCTACACTTTAACTGGTTTAGTGAGAGATGTTTAGTTGTTCATGAAAATCGCAGAAATTCAGAAAAAGAAAATGAGAGAGAAATATTGAGAATAGAATAAATACAAGAAGATTAGGTGTAAAATATAGTGCAAGCAGCAACCGAGGTTGAGAGTGACTACATGTGACCGATAGTCCTGGAAGTGTTATACTTGTTTTGTAGTGACAGTACCACTGCAGCGCAGAAATGACTGCCGTTCCTGCATCTGTGTGTACCAATGCTCGCATCTGTTGTCTCATTTAAAAATGTCATTCGTTAAGAACTGGCGCACGACCTGTAACAATCACAACTTCGACGTCAAAAGAACTTGCCGCCGCCACACGTATCCGCTAGCGCACGTATAAGAATGGATGTCAACAATCAGTCATGGCTTACGAAGTAAGCCGTACACAAACTCACTGTAAGGTGAACTATACAGTCTCTAGCCATTCTCATCTAAAATGGACAGAGGAAGTATTATATTACACTCAAACATTTGATTTAAAAACTTCACCGGAAATACATGTTTTGAGGCCCATGAACCCAAAAAAAGCATTTTAGAAACATTTTTGTGTTTGTCTGAGATCAGTTTAGCTCAAAAACGAAAAGTCAGTTAAATGTTAAACTTGATATTTAAGTTCAGTATCTTTAATAAGGCGACACGAAGATTTTCAACTACCCTTTACATGGAACATTTTTCGAAAAAAAATGTTTTTCTTAAAATATGTTCTTAACGATTTCTATTAAAATGTCATATGTTTTAAGGATTTCATTTCAAGCGAAATGTAAACCTTGAATTTTCTGGAATAACCTCTGAAGACCTCTTCATTCTGGGTGACTTTTGTATAACTTTTGTATAACTAGTAACCCATAAGGGATAAACAAAACGTTACCAGACATAAAAAAATGTAGAACTCATTAAACACACAATTTTTATCTTACACATTGTATGTAAATGTTTTCGTTTTCGAGATGTTCCGAGCTATTGTTTATTTTCGTCTCTCGTTTGTTTACTCATAGAAAACAAAGCAAGCTGAATTTCAATTGTTTCACTTAGCGACCGGTTTTTAAAGGATCTGTCTATGGCTGTAGCCTAGGGTATTTCCCTTCTATTTACAAACAACAGCAAGTAATAATACTAATTCTGGAAAAGTTTATTTTGATTAGCATGCCATAGATAAAATAATGCTCTTTTGTAAGGAAAGTTTGTGTGTGGAACACCTAGAGGAAGTCATGCGAATGGAACACATCAGATTTTGTTAATTCCGCTTCATTAGGGACCTTTAAGCACGTAAATATACACATGGATCGTAATTGTTCAGCTTCTTGTTTTTATTTAAGTGTCCCTGTAGTAGCACGAGAGACAACACGCTAAAGGACAATAAAACGAATAGGACAGGATAATGGTACATTAATGAGAACATCAAGGAAGAAGAAGGGAGGGCAATCAATAGAAGTAAAAATAAAGTAAGGCGAATACAAAAAAATACAAACGGAAAAAGAACATTAGCGTAGAAAATTGGACCAAAAAGTAAAGTAAGGGACATTTGTAAGGAAAGCAAAGATTGCAGATAAACAGAGCAATAAGAAGAAAATGGGACAGAAAAGAGAAGCAAACATGTAATTAGAAAATGTAGTAATAGCGAAAAGGAGAAGAAAACAGGAGAAACATAAAACATTAAGACAGAAAGCACTTCTGAGCGTCAAGACTAGGTTCTGGGCAATTTTTCTCTTGTTTTTAATTTTATCACTGTTAGTGCGGTCGGGTGCGTTAGGTGCCATCTCCAGGCAATATATACCACTTAGCGGCGGACAGGTGGATAGTGGAGGCCTGCCTCTGACGTCTTTATCTGTACACATGACCTATTGTGAGGTGGCCCTCCTGCCATGCTACCAAATTATCCGCACCACTCTGCAGTTCTTAAATATCATGCTCTACTTCTCAAATACTTCCATTGTCTTTAGAGAAGGGACCCCCAAGTCTGTAGCATTTGACCAAACGTGAAAAATAAATCGTGTTACATTCACATCACTTTCTCTACATCTCTGCAACAATTATTGTTAAAAATCTCATTCTTGCATATCTTTCATGCTAATGAAGAAAAAATTAACAGGACTTGTCTTTTTACTTGCTTCCTTATAATTAAAAGGGAAATAAGGGGATACGCTAGGCTAAACTGGTAGTCAAATCTTTTAAAAAGCTAGTTGTCTTGGATTCAAGAGCCTTTGTTTGAATAGACAAACTCTCGTATGAGAAAAGTATAAGTATTTTAAAGCTAAAGTCATTAACAAGGAAAGTCTCAAAAATGGTCAGCTCTAAGAAAAAAAAATGATTATAACATAAACCGTGTATTTTAACATTTTCTGTCAAGTTAACTTTTGTCTATCTCTTACGGTTTACCAGATATGCAAAATTCCGTATACAATTCATTCAGAGTATTCTTTGTTTTGTAAACATCTTTAATTAAAATCATTAGTCATTTTTGAGAAAATAAAAATGTTCGAAGATTTTTCCATGTAAAGGGTAGTTGGGGGTGGATGGATTCGCTTGAAAATCTTCGTGTCGCATCCTCGGAAGATACCAAACTTAAATACCAAGTTTGGTATTTAACTACCTTTTCATTTATGGACTAAGCTGTTCACAGACACACACACACACACACTCGCACACAAACACGGACTTTTTTCTAAAAATGCTCTTTTGGATTCAGGGGCACCCAAAACATACATTTCCGGTGAAATCTCAGTATCACATTTTTGGGTGAAATGAAATGCCTTCTCTATACAAAAATGTAAATGGCGTGTTATTTAAGGACGCTCTTTAACTGCTGTGGTTCTCAGCGTCACATTCTAAATTGTGCGTGAAAGACCGCTTAATTTTGCTCAGAGGCCTCTCTTGTCAGGCTTGAGGTTTTTTTACGTTCCGTAAATCTACGACACGGGACCAACGGCTTTACTTCCCTCTCAAAGGAAGCTATGCTAAGGATTTTTACACCCGAAAAAATCCATCGTCCTCCGCCGGGTTTGAACCCGCTTGGGTATATGAATTCAGCATGGTAACCATTACACCACGGAGGGCGACTTTCTCTATACAGTATGTACATAGTACGTGTAGAGAAAATGATAAAAATATTAAATTCAAAACAAAATATATGCATTATAAAATTTAAGAAAATACATATTTTTACTATTTGAACTACAAATTAACAGAAGCTGATATGTAATGTATTTTAATGACAAATCGTGATAAGACCATGTAATTAAAACCACCTTAAATAAACATTTTTAAAAATCTGATGTGTTCAACTCACATAACTTTCTCTACATCTCTGCAACAAATTATTGTTAAAAAGCCTGTGCTTCTATTTACTTCATGTTAATTGAGAAAAATAAGCAGAATTATTAATATTGCTTGCTTCCTTGTAAGTAGAAGCGAAATAAGGGGGTACCATAGACTAAAGTGATAGTTAAACGCTGATTGCTATGTGGCTGAAGTTCCTTTGTTTGTAAAGACACGTGTTGATAAATTCCTATATGAGAAAAGTAGTTTTCTAAAGTGGATTTTTAAAACTGAAACCAATAACAAATATCTCAAAAACAATAAATTTCACGAAAAAAAAATGATATAACATAAATTGTGTGTTTTAATGTGCTATACATCTTTTGTGGTAAGTAACTGTATCTTTTACTGTTTACCAGTTATGCAAAATTCCGTAAAATTCATCCAGAATAAAGTAGTCTTTAGAAGCTATTCCCAGAAATTCAGGATATACATCTTATTTGTCAGGTAAATATCTTTAATATACGATATTTAATTCTAAATGCTTTATCCGTTATTACCATTACAAGAAGAAGAGAGCAGAAAACTTTCCTTTCGGTAATAATTGTAAGTTGTGCTAATTACAAGGAGTAGATTTATAGGTTAATCTTTTGAGTTAATAAATACATAATCCGTTTATCATTATGCTTTTACAGAGACGTTATCCATACGCCTTCTCCAGTTCTCCTGGCAAAAACGTTAACCGCCTTTTTCGCTATAATCTTTGAACGATAAAGCGCAAGAAACTAGTAATAACATCAGCAGTAACACTAGACAAGGTTAAGGTTGTTTTGTTGTACCTTGTTTTCGTTGCTGCTTCAGTTTCTTCTTTGGCTTTTTGTTGTAAATATGATTCCCAACCGTGTAAGAGGTTTTGTCTATATTTACGGTTTTGTTAAGTCTGATGTTTGCTCTAGACAAAACATGTTCTACCTCCTTTGTTATTCAATTAAACTATCATCTTTGCAGCCCCTATGGCCTGTTCTTCTTTACAGAAATATAATGTTCTTAAACCCCTGGTGAGCTTCAACCATTTTATCGTGTATGTGTGTATGTGTGTTACGGATGAGTATTCCACACTGCAGCCGCGGACTAATTGTACGTCAGACACCTGGAGGAAGAATGAGATGAGTGTAATTAGAGAGGGCGGTTGACATCCGGACAGGAAGAGAGCTGTCGTGGAGGATCCCTAAAGTTCGCAAGCAGTTAATCTCAATGCGGAGAGCACCAGGAATCCATGGCTCAGTCCCGGATAAACCACCCGTCCACAGACAACCACTAACGCCATCTCGCCGCCAAGAGCTGTATTTCCAGAGCGCAGTCACCTCCACGAAATGGAGCGTGCCTCAGTCCTCGTCGACACTAATAGCACTGAAAGGGACCGGTTGGAATGAAATGAAGCGACAGAAAGTTCGGGGAAATGAATTTTCTCCATCATTTGCTTAATGACCCAGGAAAACCCCCGAAAATCGAATGGGTCAGAGAGGTCGGCCGCGAGGAACTGGTCACCACTCCCGCGCTCGCTAAAGAGTGTCGCTTTTGTTGCTTCGTGGCGTAGGGGATCGTGAATTCGAGTCCTGTCTTTTCATGGTTTTTTATATGTCTGTGAAATGTGTACATGTGTGTGTGTGTGTATTGGAAGAAAAAACAGCTAAACTGCAATCAAAAAACATAAAAATTGCCACCGGTCTCCATAGCCACGCTCGCTAAAGTGTCTCACTTTGATGCTTCGTGGCGTAGGGGATCGTAGGTTTGAGTCCCACCTTGGGCATAAGTGTTTATATTTTTATGAAATGTGTATATGTGTATTGGAACAGAAAACACAGTAAATTTAGGAAAATGTAATGTGGGGTATACAGCGCCAGAGAAAAAAAATTGCTAGTCCCAGACGAGACGTTTGAGCTACCAGGCGCGGTACCGTTTTACCGTAATGTGCAGAGAGAATGCTATTTATCTCCCACTACTGAAATCGTCGCCTCTGCATGGTGGTTAAAATACTCAGAAAATATAAAATATTATTTCAGATATTGTATAAAAGTCGTTGTGCATGCTCCTTAGCCTTATACATCATTGCACTGCTTCGACCAAATTTGGAAGTCGTAACTTTTAGGATAACGTAAAAATACTGTAGAAATGACATAAAAACCCACACCTAAGGCACAGAAAAATATTCAGAGAGATAATTTAGGGACTTCAGTACTAGTGAAGGTGTTTTAATATGCGTTCTTAAATAACAATCAAAGTTTGTTCTTTCTTGATTCCTTTTGGGTGTGATGACAATATTCCTGTCTTTGTGGAAGAGAAAATTGGAAAATCTTGTATGTTCCATTCACATGACACACTCTTCCTGTTCTGCAAATAAACTATTCTTAGAAGATTATTATTTTATCTACATCTATTCAGCTGTACTTAAAAGTTTGAATTTTGGGTAAAAATTCTTTTTTTGGGAGGCACAGCCTTTGTGTAATTTTACTCAATTCACCCCTCACTTACCAGTCCAATTCACCCCTCACTTGCTAAACAAGATAAACATATCAGAAATATTCTTATTACTTGCTTCGTAAATTGTAGAAGGTAAATAAGCAAATGCACTAGGTAAAAACGTAACTCAAAAATTTTAAAGGATGTGTTCTATGTGAAACAACTTAAATTCGGTTCTTTTTTGCATGGTCAAGTGCAAAACAAAAGAAATGAAGCGAAATGCGACTTCCTGTTTAAGAAATGTTTAAAGTAGCTCAAAACTGAAATCGATAACACTGATATCTTGGAAGTGGTTAACTGTTCAAAAAAGAAATATATGGATAAATAGGATGTTTTAACGAGATGTACAAGTTTTGTGTAGTACGTTTTGGTCTATCGCTTACGGTTATACAAATGTCATCCAGAATGATGAGGTCTTCAGAGGCTATTCCCAGAAAATTCAATATATACTTATCATTTGTCATGAAAATATCATAAACACATTGTATTTGAATCAAAGTTGCTACAGCCATTTTTGAGAAAATCAAAATATTCAACAAATGCTCCTTATAAAGGATAGTTGGGGGTAGGAGAATTTTTCTGAAAATCTTCGTGTCGCATCCTTAAAATATACTAATAGGTACTAAGTTGGATTTAAACACAGTGTCGTTTAGAATTACACTGTACCATGGACATACACAAACACAACTTAAAAAGTGGATCTTTTTTTAAAAACAAAAATTTACGCTTACGGAACCTCAAATATATATTTCCGGTGAAATCTTGTCATCAAACTTTTGGGTTGAATATGATATGGTTTCTACTTACTATATACATAGTACGTGTAGAGAAAATAAAATTCACGGAGGATTGCAATCCTAACAGTTTTCTGTACAATGGACTTTTTTCCTAAATATTTTGCTAAATAAATTTATGTTCTCTTCACTATTTAAGGATTAGAAACACAGAAAATCACCTCAAAGAAAAAGGGCAGGAATATTTTTGATTGGGTGCAATTTTGAAAATGTTCAGTATTAGCCTACTTTGCTATATTGGAGGCAAAGCGGAAAGCAAAGTTCTAAGACGGGAGAACCGAAACATTAAGTAAAGTTCTTTATCAATGTTTCGAACTATTATCCTGCGGATTACTAAATAATCGGACCATTGTCTACGGGAGTGGTGTAATAGGTTTTAGAACTGCCAAATTTATTAGAATTATTCAATTTGCATCTCGCTGTGTTATCCTTGCTATGGCATCCAAAATTTACAGCAAGCCGTTTTGCCATCAAAGAGGTGTCCGGGCAATATGATTTGCAGAATTTATTTACCAGCTCATCGCCAATCTGTCCCAGCTGAAGGATAAACAGCCTCGACCAAACCAAATCGCATATAAAAAGGAAGCACTAGCTGAAATAAACCCACTCTCATGGGATTCATCGCTCAAAGCTCTCCTTTATGACAAAATAAAATTGTGCTAAACATGCATATTTGCACTCAGAACTGCCCGATATTTCACTCTATAAAACAGATTCAGGCAAAAATAGCAACCAGAGAGGAAGAACATGATGAGTGCAATCTCTAAAAGATAGTTGCCGACTACTTTTGAAGTGAAAGAGGGTAACAAGTTAAAAGAAGAAGTGAAATAATCGTATGAGAATGTAAACTACAGAAACCAAATCGCATGTGTTCCATTTATATGAATTTCTCTATCTGCTCTGCAAATACATTATTATTATAAAATATTATATTATCTAGATCATGCTAATCCAGATAAACATAAGCAGAAATTCTTTTATTTACTTTCTTCTAAGAAAAACAACATTAGGGGATACACTAAGCTAACGCGGTTGTCAAGTCTTTTAAAATCTGGTCGCTATGCGCACAATTTAAGCTCGGTACACTTTGTATAGCTAGCAATAAAACAAAAGAGAGACAACGAGTTTGAGACGAGTTAAAAATTGAAACCAAAGACGAGAAATATTTCGAAAATTATCAACTCTAGTCAAAAATGTTATTCCTTAAGTTGGATGTTTTGACGATATCTAAATTTTTAAGTTTAAGTGTAGATGGTATAATTTCTCAAAGATTTGAAATCCAAGGTGCAGGATGGTTCCTCGAGCTTCAACTACTTCTATCATCTACATATTCTATTTGCTTTTAAAATACAGTTTGTTATAAATTTGTTTCTTCTCCATGTGTACTTCCAAAGGTTGTTACGTCTTTGTGTTGTCTGTTACGGTCTACCAGACATGCAAAAGTCATCCTGAATGAAGAGGTTTTCAGAAGTTTTTCCTACAACATTCAAAATATTCAGTTTAATAGTGAGTATTTTAATCAAAATCGTTAGAACCATTTTGAGAAAAACAACATTTTCTAAAAACCTTCCTTGAAAATCTTTGTCACACATTCTTGGAAACACTGAACTTAAATACTAAGTTTGGTATTAAATCTCTCATCATACTTAGCCACAATTTGAACAGGCACACACACACGATTTTTTTTCTTAAAAGGCTTTTTTTCCGGTTCAGAGGGCCTCAACATGAAATTCCAGTGAAATCTTGGTATCAAGTTTTTTTGGGGTGGAATACAATATATTTTCCCTAGGCACTATGTACATAATACGTGACGAGAAAGTAAAAAGCGTCGATATAAGGAACTGCGTGTTTAGTTGGTATGGCAGATGACTGCGTTATCATTTTATTCCTCTTTTTTCGTGATGACGATTGCGCACCCGAGTGTATCGTCAAAGACATTATTATGTTTTCACAACGAATATAAAAAACAGTTTTATATTCGTTGTGAAAACATAATACATTTAGTATTATTGATTGTTCATCTCTGAGCTTGAAAAATATAACCAGAATATAAAGTATGTAAGTCGACAATGCCGTATATATTTTCAGAAACATTTTCCTGATCTCTAGCATTGATTTCATAGATCAAATGGAAATCAGTGGCTTGGAAATTGATAATCGCTTCTTTCGGATCCTTGCCATGACAGTGAGCTTTTAATTTTCATTCTGCTCTTCTAAAATTCCTTCAGAATAATAATATATTAATACTCGGTTTTGGACTAAAATGAATATAAAAAGTAGCCAACCATTTAAAACGACGTTTTACATTTTTTTCAATTGTGTATAACTCGTTTCCTTACCACTATTTTCTACTTTTGTTTGTAAAATCAAACTTTTTAGTTGCCCCATTGTAAGGGCCCCGCCAGGGTTCGATCCTAAGCGACCGCATGTGATATTTTGGTGGACAAAGTGTGCAGCGGCGGGTTTTCTCCGGTTTCCCCCACCATCGTTTTTCACCGGTGCTCCATCTCCATTCATCATCATATCGCCTATCATATATAGTAAAAGTGGGCTTTAAACATAATAAAAAAGACCGTTGTGAAATTTCTTATACCACTTTGGTGCTTTTCCTGCTGCAGTTCAATATGGCAATAACCTTCAGGTTGTTGTCCAAGTCCTTTGTTCCTCTCAAATGACATATGTAATAAAGAGAGTATGTTACAAGACAATTTTACTCCACATGTCTGTCTTACGTCCCTCTTTCTTTCACCTCTGTCCTGAGAAACGACTTCTGTCATTGGTTAGGGTTTAGTGCCAAACTTCTGACATACAAATAATGGTAGCCGTACTCATCTAGCGAGTGTCTTTCAGCCACTAAGGTAAAAATGCCTCTGTGTTTCATCCCTTTTGCTCTCATTTTGTTTAAACCAATAAGAGACGGGTAGGTTTGGAGCATAATATTGAATAGGAAAATATGTTAACATAAATGAACAATAATATTAAAGGGAGCTAAATGCATATACACTTTTTACTCGTATGTGCAGGAATAAAATGCGTTAACTTTTCGAAAAGTAAATTCGAATAAGTGTACTACTGTCATATTCCTATCGATATCAAATACATGGAATAAATGTAAAAAGATTTATATAAATATATGTTGGTTAAATATAATACTTGATATTTAAGCTTCTCAACTTATAAGGAACATTTTCATTTAAACAGCCCTTTGTATGGGAATTTTTTAGAAAACATGGTTTGATTAAAATGCCGTGTGCTAATAAGTTATTTTCAGATAAATAAAACACGTATGTTGATATTTCTGAAATAAACTCTGAAGTTTCCTTCATTCTGGATGACTTTTGCATATGTTGTAAATTGTAACATACAACACAAAAACGAAAAACTCGTACAGTATTTGGAAGTGCACAGGGAGCAAAAAATTATGAACCAATTACTTATTTATTATAAAAGCAAATATGATAAGGAGATGGTAGAAGTAGTTGCAGCATTGTAATTCTTAGGTATATTGCCCTTATATAAATTGTGTTTCTTACTCTTGTCATAATTGTTTCATATTAAACTTTTTTTTTGGTCATTTTGGACAAGTTTATAACTGAGTTAAATAACATACACAATAATTGCAGATTTTACTGTCATACATCTTTTGTGGAGTTAATTATTTCAGAGATATTTGTTGTCATTTGTTTCCAATACTTACAGCTTTCTCATACGGGAAGTCTCGTTTTCCATATTGGTCATGGATGAAGAACTAATCCATCACATAGCGATTAGATATTAAAATATTTGCCTGTCACTTTAGCCTAGTTGTTCCCTTTATTTAAAGTATATATACATATATTTGTAATAAAACCATTTCTGCTAATGTTTATCTGATTAGATTGAAGTAGGTAGAAAAAAATCTGATGTGTTCCATACACATAACTTTCTCTACTTATTCTGCAAATAAACACATTAAAAAGATTATTCGACTGCGTCTGTAGTCGAGTTATCAGTGAGCTGAATTTGCACCTGGTGTTCCCGGATCGATCCCTGGCCGGAGCATGGAAGTTTTTACTTTGATTCTGATTATTTTCTACCCTCCATATGCACGTGAGATTGTATGTGGGTCTGCAAAATCTTGTGTAAAAAGTTCAAAAGTAATTCACAATGCTTCAGTGAAAAGACCCCGATATGACCATGGTAGTTAAAGGTAAGCCTTACCAGAAAGGTCTTATTACTCAGGACTTTTAAGCAGAAGGAATCTAAGGGAATACATTAGGCTAAAGCACTATTCAAAGCTTTTAAATGTTGATTTTCATTCAAATTTGGTACTCTTTGATGGCTAGGATTTATGTGAGAAAAGTATAAGAATTTTAAACATTGATATAAATAAAAAATGTCTCTGAGACGGTGAGCTTCTCAACAAAAATGTATAGAACATACATTGTATGTTTTGACGAGATACATATTTTTGTGTGGTAACTTTTTTCTATCTCCTACCAGTTATGCAAAACATATGCAAAATGGAGAGGACTTCAGAAGCCGTTCCCAAAAACTTGAGGGTATACATTATGTTTGCCATATAAATATTTTTAATATTGGATATTTTAATCAAAATCATTAGTAGTTTCAGAAAATTGAAAATATCGAAAAACCTTTCTTGTAGAGGATATTTTAGGTGGAAGGAACTTCGTATTGTATCCTTAAATACCGCGTTTGGTATTTTGAGTTGTGTGCAGACACACACTCACATACACGCACCTTTTTCTAGAAATGTCCTTGATATCTCACTATCGAATTTTTTGGTATAATACAGTATCTTCTTGATCGATTATATGCTTACATAGTTTACATACATAAAGTAACACGCTTTTGTAAGTAAAGTTTGCTACAGGTTAAGTAGATCATGTGAATGTAACATCTGACCCTTTTTTATTATGTATCGGAACGATGAGAAGGACCAGCATGTTGTAGGAAACACTTTTAGGGAGACAAAGTATCTTGTAAACGTATTCCTGCTCTAACATGTACTAACATGCTAGAAAATATAACACAAAGCTCTGGGTTTGCGTATAACAGCTGATAGAGTAAAACGTCTTCACATGAAAGAATTCTCCTCTTCAGCGATCTCTGCTCTATATCTTTCCTCCCTCCTCTAAGAAGGATGACCCCGATCTTGTTCTTTCTTTTGTGTCTCAAGAAATAACACACAAACAGTGTTTACGTTTTCTTTCACTACTTCCCGCCAAGAAATGTGTTTCGATATATATCGATAGTCTAGTTTAATGGCACTGAAAGTGTGGCGGATTGTGTTCTGTAACCGTGCCAGGAACGGGGCCACTGGAATCTCGCCAGATGAACCCGGTGTCTGAGGGTATATATTCTTTCAGAATGTTTTAGAAATAGTTTTGCACAATAGATAAACTTGGGGTTTACAACAATGAACTTTCAGTGTAAAGGTTGAATTATTGTTAATGCTTTTCCAATGCCAGTGATGATCTGCATGCTAAAATGATTTATGAGCAAAAGGTTCCCGCTAGCGTGTCTGTGGAGCTTGCAAAGGCTTACTTGTGTGGTTAAATCGAAGTTGTGTTAGGCATTTTAGTCAGTTTTTTGATAATAAGTGCCTGATTCAAACCGAATAACAAACTATTCACATACAATACTTCATCAATAAGTTGATGTGAAACAACTTAAGACGCTATTAATAAGACAAGAGCTAATATTTGTTATGTATAAGCCGGCGAAGGCGAGTGAAGTCCTGCACTGGCAGCGAAAAATCAAGGAACTACGACGATGACGCAATACAAACGTCATAAAATGCTGTACAATCTGATATACTCTTCAGCGCGTCGCCTAATATTTATGGTTAGTGAGAGAACTAAGAAAATTTGAGTTGTCCACTAGCTAACTGGAGGTACTATTTGTAATGTTATTATGTTTTGTGACGAAGAGAACGTAATTTTTGCTTCTAATAGCTTTAATAAGACGGTGAACAATATTTAAAATTAGGAAGGAATACCAGCGTGAAGAATGTGCGGTATACAAAGCTAAATCATTTCGAATGGTTACAGAATATAGACGAGTGCATTATTAGAAGAACCTTTCAGGAGAATTGATATTAAATGTTTGTGGCTACATTCATATGATTTTTCACGTAAATGTTAGTGTGTAGTTGGGAGATTTATTAAAAGGTCCTCAAAACATGTGTTTCCCGTCGAATCTCGGTGTCTCTTTCTACTATGTATATGTTAGAGAAAGTAAATAGAAAAATTTATCCTGGGGAAAATTATAAAAATTTGCAATAGTGATTTATTTCTCGGAGGCATAAAATAGTGAAACTTATTGTTATCTATTGATTTGAAAAGTTTAAAAATTAAAGGATGTTCTGCTGTGGCTCAAAAAGCATAATTTCTTATAAATTTTAGAAGGAGTGAATGAGAAAATACATTAATAAATAATGCAACGTGGGTTCACAACAATTACATAGTTTCCAAGAGTTGGGAAAATTATTATTCTCCAGGAGTAAGGTACAGGACAAAAGACAGTGCTGAACAGCTTATCATCGTTCATGCTGGTTGGGAGATGGGATTTGTTCCAGGTTGTTGCCTCATTTACGATTCCAAGTCCACCTCATTCGACTACCAGAGACATGAAAATTGAGTTTTATTTATGGACGTTCTTTAACGGCTTTGGTGCCCTGCCGGAGGGAATCCATGCTAAGGAGTTTTACGATCGAAAAATATCCATCGTCCTCCGCTGAGTTTGAACCCGTGACCTTGGGTATATGAAAATATGTTAACCATTACACCACGGAGGGCGACAAACTACCTGAGAGAGAGAGAGAGAGAGAGAGAGAGAGAGAGAGAGATTGATTGATTTTCAAATGTATTATTGCATGTATATATATATATATATATATATATATATTTATTAGTATTATCATGTATGTGATTGACGAGTATTTTTAAATTAGCTTATTGGTTGTTTTAAGTCACATTATTGTAAATGTTTTAGAATTCCATTTAGTACATTCTTATAAATTTCTGTATTTCCTAACAACCGGATTCTTGGGTTGAATAAGAGGAAGCTTTATGGTTTTCTTTGTTATTATAACCGGATGTGCCTTGCTCTGATTAATGGAACATTTTAACACATTTTGCAACTTATGTGCTTCCGTGGGCTTTCGACCACTTCCCGGATCCTACGTGACATTTCGTAGGCTAGGACAGCCTTTAATCCCAAGCACTTCATATAGGAAGCTCTGTCTTATCTTTTAAATACTGTATTTTGATTGGTGGATTTATTAAGAGCCTGGGCGTAGATTCTGAAGAATCCCCTAGAGACAATTGTCCAGTATGAAATTGTCTGGAATCTTGAATTCAGTACTTGACAGAGGCAGACTCGCTGCCCGAGGGACCTCTGAGGCCCCACTCCGGGTCACTGGCTACCATACCGACATACATCTTTCTTCTCGTCGGGCTAATCAACTAAAAAGGTAAGAATATTTTATTGCATATTAACTATTTTACTGTAACTTCAGTAATTCTTGCCTTCGGTATCCTGAATTAGTTCTCGCTCGACACGGAACACCTGACACGCTTAAGTCTTGTTTGTTGTAATTTCCCTTACTATTTTATTGTAAAGAATATTTGCCTTTCGCTATTCGTCAATATATTTATATTATCAGGATTCCCTTTGCGTTGTTATCATTGCTCTACCATCTGCCTTCCTTTTGCCACCCTCAAATAGCTATCCCCCACGTCGTAGAATTATGTTCGCGACAATATATACACACACGCACATACACACCAAAAGTGAAGAAAGTGGCATACTAGTAATACCGTTAGAGCTAGTGTCTGTATGCAGCATTCTACTCGTTCGCATTTTCCTAATTGGACTGTGCAGAAGGGACAGCAGGCTATTACGCGTACAAGTGGCGCTCTCCGATGCAGGACCACACTTGCCTTATGCACTTTATATGTAATAATGTCCAGAGGTCGCTCGTCAACAATGAGTCATGTGTATGTAGGGTGGTAACACGTTCGAGAATATTGAAAATGTCACCATTAGTGGCTAGGTGCCAGAAACATTGAGATTTATGTTATAGTAATGGAGAAAGAAGAAAGTTATTGTAAAAATAATGAATCTAAATATATTGTTGTTATGACAATTAAATATAATGTAAATATTTTGTAAATTAAAGTCTGTAAATTAATGTAAAAGAATATATGTTATCATATGTTTGATACTATGAATTCTAGGTAATTAGGAGACAGTCGCGCCATCCGCGTAATGAGTAATAAATCTATGTGAAAAGAATAGATAGGCGTTCATCAAGTTTATTTTTGTGTTATAAATTAGTTAATTTTTTAATTTATAAAAAGGATTCCTTTTCCGAGACTAAAGGACTGAGTTATGAATATAATTGGATTGCAGGGCAACGTCATAAGTGAATTTTCAATGCACCTACAACTAGAGATAACCGAAGTCCCAGATTAGTAAAAGTATACTAAATTAAAACATTACAATATTTTAGTAAAATTAAAATCCAAAATAGGGATACATAATTAACGCACTACAGACTATGATTTTACCTACTATTTTTGGAGCTACGTTTTAGTGAACACTTTGAATCAATGGGCTGTATTTCTTACTAGAGGTAATAAGTTGGGCAAGACAATTTCTGATTTTGCATTTTTTCTTTATAATATTAGAAACATTTCTTGCATATATGAAGATGTATGGCATCGAATAACAGCTAAATAAAAAGAATTGTTACGGCATTTATTTTTATTTTTGTCATTTTTTTGCGGATAAGGCAATTTTTAGGTCACTTTTAGTACCTTTCCATAAGGCTGTGGGTTTATGTGTATTTAATTCAAGAATTTTATGTTAATTTAATTGTTCTTCACTGTCGTGTGTAGAACAGGAGTAGGATAGATAGAGTCGGGCTGAAAAATAGTGTAATGGATGATTTCAGCCGTGCATGTGGTAAAGTGGGTCATGCAGTAAAAATGAAAATATAGAAGGTCATAGACAAGAACGGGATTCAAAATATTGTGCTCAATTGGAACAGCTTTTCTCCTTTTGACTGTGAGTTAAACCTAGGAGACATTGCTTGTTTTCAGTATGCTCCAATTGTTTCCTTTGAGGTAGAGAGGACCTTTTCCGTTTATAAGTCAACACTAGCAGACAATACCTAGTTTGATAATCTCCGCAAAGTTTTGAGTTTTAACAGCAATTCAAAATTGTAAAAGTGTTAAAATCAATCTTTTATAATAAAAGGTACTGCAACTTGTTTTTAAAGTAAATGTATAATTACGCAATAAATGTCTCAAGGGAGAATTATCACTCAATTTATTAAAATATTATTTATATTTTCTTTTATATTTCTTGTCTGTATTAAATTTTATGTAACTTTGTAGTCAAATGAATGTTTAATGTAATAAATTGTATTTGTTCTGATAAATCCTTACTTTTTATCGGTCATTTTTTAATTTTTTTGGTCATTTTGGTAATTTTTAAGTCATAAATGCATTTTTACTTTCTCTATTCGCACTATGTACATAGTATATAGAGAAGGTATTGCACTCCACCCAAAAGTTCGATACCGATATTTCACCGGAAATGTGTTTTAGGGTCCCCTTTATCTAAAACAAGCATTTTTCGAAAAAGGTCCATGTGTGTCCGTGTGTTCGTGTGTCTGTGAACGCGATAACTCAAAAACGAAAAGTTGGTAAGATACCTAACTTGGTATTTAAGTTAAGTATCTTCCAGGGATGCGACACGAAGCTTTTGAGAAAAATCTCCCCACCCCAACTACCCTTTATATGGAACTTTTTTTGAAAACTTTGATCTTCTCAAAAATGGCTCTAACGGTTTTGATTAAAATTTTGTAAATTAAATATCCTTACATGACAAATAAAATGTATATATTGAATTTTCTGGGAATAGCTACTTTATTCTTGGTCAATTTTACGGAATTTTGCATAACTGCTAAACTGTAAGAGATAGACAAAAACTTACCACACAAAAATGTAGAGCACCTTAAAACACTTTTTTCGTGGAGCTGATTGTTTTTGAGACATTCCTTGTTTTTTCAGCTATAAAGACTTATACTTTTCTCATACTGGACTTTGTGAACTCGTGTCCATACAAACAAAGGAAGTTCAGTCGCAGAGCAACCAGCTTTTGACTATCACTTTAACCTATGGTGCAACCTTATTTCACTTCTACTAACAAGGAATCAAATAAGACTATATCTGCTAATTTTTGCTCCATTAGATGAAGTAAATAGAATAATTTGTTGCAGTGATATAGAGAAAGTCATGTGAATGGAACACATTATATTTTTTATTTTGTATTTTTTTGCAAATTATAGATCATTAAATGCCTTGCCCTAGTAATAAGCATAAAGCTCCATGGCGCAACAGTCCGAAGTCGGGCTAAGGTGTACCGCAGCTTCCACCACTACCCTTGCAGGCGTTATACATAAAGGGGTGCAGTACTGCTGGGCGGGGCGTAGTTAGTGGCCCAAGATCCTCTCAGCGGGTGAATGAAGCTGCTATTTTTCCTTCAAAACTTCTCAATTGGCTCCCCAGGGACCTCACGAGGGCTAGCGAAAGAAACTCTACACTAGTACTGGGAATGAACCCGGTCCTCCCGCTTAGCAAGCATTCATGTTTACAGCATGCTAAGGAGACGAATTCTTAGACATAATGAGTACCTATTAAAGCGACACAGGTAGCACAGTGAGCCTTCAGGACAGGCGCCACAACCTCGCTTGATTAAGATGATTGTTCCGCACACAAAGTGGGTAAACGCGTGATATGGGCTCTTATTCCGAGCACAGTGTGTCGTGTCAATTTATGTCGGGAACAGAAACCAACTCAACACCAGGATATTAGCTATTACGTTTTTTCCTGTCCAGAAGAGATATTTCTTGTTCATAGAAAGTGCTGGAATAAGTGTTTAATTTGCAGCAAAGTTCTGCACTCAGAAAATTCAATTTTCAGCACCTCTATGCAACCAATGAAAATGATTGACAATTACAAAGGAAAAGTTGTCTCTTTCGAATTGTGTAGATTTCCACTAACAAAATACCTGTTCGTATTCCGTTACAAATAATTATCATGCTGGTAGCGTTACAGTGCTATTGCAATATTGTGACCAAGTTAAGGAGTTTGTTGCTTTACTATGTAACAATTTTATGCGTATCGTTTGCTTCGGCTGTTCTCGAGACTCATTGGCTAAGCTTCGTATGGGAAGAGAGAAGAAATGATAGTTTGTTGTAGTGATTTTCCTTCCTCGTCTCTCTCCGCTTATATGCCTAGATGGGTATTCATGCTACTCCTGCCTGAGAAGACAATCCATTGGTGCAATGCTTTGCGAACAAAATAGTTTTATCTCAAGAGCTCATTTTATGCCGTAACAAAAGACTAGAATGCAAATTGCCAACAGAATAGGATTAAACTCTTTGTTTTGTATAAATGTGTTAGATATTCTTTCTTTACAACTTTAACGGGCTTCGCAGTTAGCCACAAAATACAACCATGATAGATTTTTGGTTCCCCATTAATGTTCGCAAATTGGTGGATTTCGCATTAATATGCTCCCATATTTCCTATGGCATCAAGTCACGAGAAATACCACCAGATCTAACTGTAACAGACTATCCTCATAAAAGAGCAGTTATGTACCTGCTAAAAGAACGCTTTCAAATCTCTGTAGGCCTTTTTTTAAAACATTAAATATATTCACATTTTCTTGGTTTCTTATTTGGAGAAAAATATCGCTTGTACAGTAGAAATACCATAAATGTGGTCGTTCAATAAATAATCCATATAATTTTATTTTTCAAGAAATTAAACGAAACTTTAGAGAACGTGTTTTCAATGCTTTCTTTATAACGTCAGGAAGTGACTGTGATGCAGTTTATCCTTAAAATAGCGGCTGATAGGGAAACACGAACAAAGCAAAGAGCTATGAGTGTATTTCTTTCTTCAGAGCAAGGAAACATTTCAAACATTCACAGACGCTTACAAAATGTCTAGAGGAGTCAAGCAGTAAATAGAAGTAGGTACTGTCAGCAGTTGGTTTAATATAGTGTCAGAGGCAGAACGAGGTAAAGCAAGACTCTCAGATCACCCACGCTTGGAAGAGCGAGACCAGCTGATTAGTCCGAACTGGCAATGACTATCTGACACCTAGATGGTGTAAGGTTATTAGCTTTGAATGCAGACCTGTAGCTAAGTATACAATACAAAATGTCTAGAGGAGTCAAGCAGTAAATAGAAGTAGGTACTGTCAGCAGTTGGTTTAATATAGTGTCAGAGGCAGAACGAGGTAAAGCAAGACTCTCAGATCACCCACGCTTGGAAGAGCGAGACCAGCTGATTAGTCCGAACTGGCAATGACTATCTGACACCTAGATGGTGTAAGGTTATTAGCTTTGAATGCAGACCTGTAGCTAAGTATACAATACAAAATGTCTAGAGGAGTCAAGCAGTAAATAGAAGTAGGTACTGTCAGCAGTTGGTTTAATATAGTGTCAGAGGCAGAACGAGGTAAAGCAAGACTCTCAGATCACCCACGCTTGGAACAGCGAGACCAGCCGAATAGTCCGAGCTGGCACTGACTATCCGACACCTAGATGGTGTAAGGTTATTAGCTTTGAATGCAGGCTATGTGGAATAAAGGTACCTGTAGCTAAGTATACAATACTATAGTAATATATTAGGATTTGTAATAAATCAAACCTTGAGTAAGAAAATAAAAACATATGCATTGCTTAATGAATACCCGTCGTACAATTTTTATATCAATAATTAGTCAAGATAATTAGTCAAGATTAAAACATTTTGAAGATACACCTCGCTACTAAAGGCAAAAATTATTTAATAAACTTCCACTAACCCAACAATGGGAACATTATCCAACTTCTTTACAAGTGCAAAGGTTTACAGGAGCATCTCTCTGCTCTCTATATTTGTAAAAATGTGCAGTAGAATATTATACGAATGAATTAAATATTTGGTCATGAATAATATAGATTTATAAATTTCAAGCTAGATTAAGAAGGCTTTTCGTTCATCGACAATATTTGTGTTTTAAACACCATAATTGAATATAATTTAAGGGAAAAAGGGGATACACTAAGCTGAAGCGATACTCAAATCTTTTAAAAGCATATCGTTATGTGAACAAATGAAATTCGGTTCTCTTTGCATTACCAGGAGTGAAACAAAAAGAGAGATGAAAGCTTGAGAAAATTTGACTAGTTTAAAATTGAAACCAATAACAATGAATATCACATAAACCTTTAACTCTACAAAAAATGTACATTACACAAATTGTGGTTTTTAACGAGACCCATAATTTTTATGTAGTAAGTGTTTATATATCTCTTGCAGTTTACAAGTTGAGAAAGTTCATCCTAAATAAAGAGATCTTTAGAACCTATTTCCAGAAAATTCAAGATAAGTATTTTATTTGTTCTATAATTTTAATCAAAATTGTTAGAGATATTTAGAGGGGAAAAATACCTTTTCAAACCATTTTCATGTAAAGGATAGTTTGGTGTGGGAAATGTTCTGTAAAACCTTCAAGATAGGTATTTAACAACTTTTCGTTTTTGTGTTATGTTATCCACTCACACACACACACAGGCGTGCGAACCTTTTACTACATTTTATGGACTCAGATGACCTCAAAACATATATTATTTCCCATGAAACTTTGACATTGAATTTTTGGGTGGAGTACAAAACTAACCTACTAAAATAATTAAACTGAGTTTTTTTTTTATGTTCGCTTTTTTAACTGCTTCAGTTCTTAGCGTCCCATTCTATGTGGAACGTGAGAGACCGCTTAATTTTGCTCACAGACCTCTTTATCAAGTTTGAGGTTCTTTAAGGTGCCTAAATCTACGGCACGCATCCAACGGCTTTAGTACCCTTCCAAAGGAAGCCATTCTAGGAATTTTTATACCCGAAAAATCCATGTTACGCCGCCAGGTTTGAACCCGCGACCTTGGGAACCAAAGATAGCATGTTACCCCTGCTATCTACTATATACATAGTAGGTGTAGAGAAAATAAAAATACTGTATCACCTGCTACGTTTAAGACTAAATGGATTAAGCTATTGTTTAGTACCGGGTGGATGGGAAGTCATTACATTAATTTAAACCAGTAATAGATCTCGGTACTTAAAGCACTTTTGTGTCTTTCGTTTTTGTTTCTGACCATTTCCTACGGGAATAATTTACTTTTTTCGAAAATAAGAGACAGACAAGCTCGCAACACTGCAGGTTGTATGGATGTCACTTACACTAGGTCAGTACATAAACAAACACGCCTCCTTGCTACTACACACCAGTGAAGACCAATCGGAATTCCAGTTGCATTCTTTATCTCCCAAAACATTACACCACATGCGTCGTGTTTGCAAGCGACCGATGTGTTTAGATCCAGAAGGCGGTTCAGAAACCTGACCAATCTGAACACAACGTTGCCGAGCTACTTCACGTCTGAAAAGGCTGCTCGGAATATTCCTTTAATGTTCTTAAATTATTAATTATTTTGAAACTCTCTGTGACGTCTCATAATTACTACCGAAACTGTCAGAAATACGTTACTCTATGCATATTATAAGTAACAAATTGTTATCTTCGTACATTCTTGTGGAATTACGCATCCCGTTTGAAAAAAAAATATTTTTTCGAAATAGGCCGTTCAAAGAACAAATTGTTATTAGTTTTCTTTGTTTGTAATGCTTCTATGCAGCACATAATAGGACTGTAATAATTTCCCTTCCAGCCTGTAAAGCATACTACAGTGTTGAGTATTTTTAGCATAATTTTAAAATTTTGAAATAAAGGTTTGCTTTGTGTAAACGTTTGTGAGTGAAAGGGTGTGTGAAATGAGAATTTGACAGTATTTGTTAACGCATACACTATTTAGTAACGCATTATGTTATCCGCAAAATAAAATTGATTTGGATTGAACACGTTTTCACCTTAAAGCCACAAGTTTGCAAATTCTGTGTTGTGTTAACTTAAGCTGAGTGTGTACAAATTAAGTAAACGTTTTTACCTCCCTTAAGGACAAAAGCTTGTATAATGTAACTGCAAGGGTGGAACGCACCTGATGACTCGATTTAAATGAGAATGGAACAACTGTTTGATGACATTGATTGCACACTGCTTACAATTCAGCCCACTATCCACTTAACTATCTATTTGTTTACCCCATCTCCTCTAAATGTGTTTCTACTCTACACTGCTTATTTGGACTTTACCTACGTGCCAGCCTATCGAGTCCATTCATCATTTACTTACATTATAGAGGTCTCTATCGCCCTGGGGGATTTACATATGATTGCATATCTAGCTTCCTGGTATACTGAATACGATATCATTTTAGTCTGTCCGCTTCTATTCTAAATAGATTTAAATGGACCTAAATGACGGAGTGTCCAACTCTATATTATATCAATTAAATTTCCAATTAAAGCCTTAGCATTTGACAAAGTCGACTTGTTTAATTTTAATTCCATAAAATAATTTAAATATTCCTGAATACAAAAAAGATATAATTGTGCTCTAAACGCCATTTTTAAATGCCTTAAGCCAAAGCATTATGGGCGAAACTTGACTAGATTCTTGAGTTCGAAGAGATCTCATTCGCAACAGGCAAAATAGAAAACGACATTGTGCAAAAGAAAAGCAGTAATGTAAGAAGAAAAGGACAGAAAAGACAGCAGCGGAGAAGAGCAAAAGGAAACCTGAGGATGCAACCTACCAACATAGTGGATATTAATCTGAGCTATGCATGTATTTAAGCATATGTTTTCAATTTTCAAACACACAAATTATATTTTTATGACAAAAAAACCGATTTATAACTTTAAAAATTGTGGAAGCCTAAACTAAAGAAGACACAGAGAAACCTAGAAAAATGTCAAAGTGGATGTATTGTGAACCTAAGGTTAAAATATTACACCAAAATTTTAATTCTTTTGTCGCAAGGGACTTTTTTGTGATATGACAAAAACATAGTTAAAATTGACCATAACTTCCAAAATATTAGAGCAAAATGAATGAAATTTGCACTGTGACTTACTTGCATTATAGTACACATTGGGATATAAATTTCATAAAGCTAGCATTATTAATGAAATTTTAAACTTTCAGTCATACCTGTACTTAAATTTCAATAGAAACTTTGTATCCTATTGATAGTGTGTGGTATATCATTAATTAGTGTTTATAAAACTTTTTAAAAAAATTAGTTTACTATCTACTTCATTTTAATCAAGATAATATTAAATCATCAATGCTCCAGTAAGGTTGACCACACAGTTTCTGAATAAAAAATAAAAATTATATATGCAAATAGTAAATAAAAAATAAAAATTGATTGAAATAATGTTTTACACTTATGCAGCAATTAGTTTTGAGCAATAAAAGGCTGATAGTTAAACAATTGACAGTTAGAATGTTTAAAGGTTAAGGGAAGTTTAAAGGGAAGTTTAAGGGTGATTTTCTAAAGTATTAAATCTGGATATTTGATACTTTGCACATACATTACGAGTAACAAAGAATCATTCATGTATCATATGTATTTTATTATGTATTTTTATTATGGATATATTAATGTATTCGAATTAAGTAAAATCTAAAGATTTTAATAAATATTGAACTAAATGCACAATTCTTAAGGACTTGCATATTTCCTGGCGCTAGTTATTAATGATTTCTTCTCAGTACGTCAGCCAGATAAGTTGTCGGTAAAATAACACACTTAAATTTAAGTTCTAAGGATTCGACACAAAGATTTTGAGGAATATTTCCCCACTCCTTTGGAAAAAAATTTCACAGTTTTAGCTATATTTTAGTGGGATAAAATACATTTTAAATATGGGAAAATAAGAAATAACTTGAACCTGAGAAAAATGGCTTTAAAGTTTGGCATAGAGAATCATTTAACCAGCAAATCGCTTTAAAATGGTCCTAAACATGTTATTTCTGCTTTCAAGAGTCAGAATTTACAAATAGGTATTTTAAAGTATGAGGTATTTTGCAACAAATATTAAAAAAAAAAAATCATAAAAATCTCAGTATGAAGGTGTGTGTGTTTGAGGGAAGAATAGTTAAAAAAAAAACGAAAAGTTTGTTAAACAAATCAACTTGGTATTTAAGGTTGCTTTACAAAGATTTTAAAAAAATTCCCCAAGGCCAATCTCACATGGAACAATTCGAACATGTTGACTTTCTTAGCAATGGCTGTAACAATTTTTATTAAAATACCATATATTTAACGTATTTTCGGAGGGAATTTCACACTGCAGTTATTGGCTTATTTTATGTTAGACTCTAGGAGGATAGGAGGAGATGAAAGTAAGATCAACGTGCGGTCGAAACCGGACGGCAGTGGAAAGAACCACCGCGGAGGGTCCCTAACATATTCGAAGCAGTTCATTTAGACACCAGGAGCACTAGAAACCCGCGTCCCAGGACTGACCGAACTACCTGCGTCTAAGGACGACTTCCAACGACATCCTGCCGCCCAGATCTGTACTTCCAATGTGCATTTACCACCAGAGAGGGCGCCATCCCGCAGTCCCCGCCGACACTTTCAACTCTGAAAGAGACTTATTGGATGAAATGAAGGCGCAGGAATTTCGGGGATGAAGAAAGCTACCAGTATTTGCCTAGTGAACCGAGAATCCCCCCTCCTTCCCCCCCAAAAAAACAATGGTCAGTGAGGTTGGTCGCGGGAATCGATCCTACAATGTCCTGAATGCCAGCTTTAGACAAAACACCTGAGCCACCTGACTAGGTCATGTACAATGTACATAGTGGTTAGACAAGGTATTGTATTCCACCCAATATTTGATACCGATATTTCAACAGAAATATATGTTTGCAGATCCCCTGGGTGCAAAAAAGCATTTTTATAAAAATGTTCGGGTGTGTCTGTCTGTCTGTCTGTGGTGTACCTGTGCACAGCATAGCTCAAAAACGGAAAATCGGTGAATTACCAACTTTTAAGAACAATTTTTAAGAAAATCGCCTCCCCCCAGCCACAATTAACCATTGCATGGAAATTTTTCGAGAATTTGCTTTTCTCAAAAATGCCCTATATTAAGGATATTCACATAACAAATAAAATGTATATTTTGAATTTTCATGGAATAGCGTCTAAGGAGCGCTTTATTCTGATTGCGTTTTGCAGAATTTTGCATAATGGTTCAACTGTTAGACAAAACTTAACTACGCAAAAAATGTAGATATCATCAAAACACACAGTCTTTGTCATATATGTTTTTCTTGTAGATTTAATTGTTTTCGAAATATCTATTGTTAATGGTTTCAATTTTAAACCAATTAACTTTTCTCAAACAAAGCAAACTGAACCTCAATTGTTTCACATAGCTTTTAAAAGATTATTTTGGGGAAAAGCAAGTAGTAGGTCAAATTCTAATGTTTATCTAAATTAGCATAGCGTATATTAAAGAATAATCTTTTATAAGAAAAATTTGTTTGTTCAATAGCTAGAGAAGTTATTTGAATGGAACTCATAAGATTTTTACTTTCTCTAGCCCGCATGTATGGTGTAGATGGTGGATAGAGAACTTATTCTATTCCACCCAAAAATTCGATCTCGAGATTTCGCCGGAAATACATGTTTTGGGTTCCCCTGGACCCAAAAAAAAACATTTTCAGCAAAAGGTCCGCATGTGTATGTGTGTATGTCTGTGGACAAAATAGCTGAAACACGAAAAGAGCGTTACTTACTACAATTGATATTTAAGATTGGTATCTTCCAAGGATGCGAAACAAAGATTTTCAGGAAAATATTCCCTACCCAAACTACCCTTTACACGGAAAAGGTTTCGAAACGATTTTGATAAAAACACCACATATTAAAGCCATTTCCATCACAGATCTTCAATTTTCTGGGAATAGCCTCTGAAGACCTGTTTATTCTGGATGAATTTTGCTGAATTTTGCCTAACTAGTAAGTCGTAAGAGAGGGACAAAAAGTTACTACACAAAAATTGTAGATCTCGTCAAAACACACAGTTTATGTCCTTAACGTTTTTGTTGTGGAGAAAACCGTTTACGAGAAATCCATTTCTCAAATCGGGAATTGCAAAGCGAACCGAACCCCAATTGTTTCACATAGCGACCGGCTTTTAAAAGAATTGACTGATACTTAAGTCTAATGTATTCCTGTATGTCCCTTACAAGAAAGCAGGTAGTAAGACCAATTCTGCTAATCTAGATTAACATGTATATAAACTATATTTTTTTGTAAGAAAAATTTGTTATTTGAATGGAACTATAAACTTTTTACCTTCTCTAGCCCGCATGTACAAGTGTGGCTAGAGAAGATATTGTATTCCACCCAAAATTCAATCTCGAGATTTCACCGGAAATGCATGTTTTAGGACACCCTGAAAATAAAAAAAAAAAAAAAAAAAAAAAAAAAAAAAAAAAAAAAAAAGCATTTTCAGAACAAGGTCTGTGTGTCTGTCTATCTGTGTGTGTTCGTCTATGGACAGCATAGCTCAAAAATGAAACGACCGTTAAATACCAAACTTGGTATATGAGTTTGGTATTTTCCAAGGATGCGACACGAATATTTTCAAGAAAATCTCCACCCCAAACTACCTTTTACATAGAAAAATTTTCTCTCAAAAATGGCTCTACCGATTTTGTTTAAAATACCACATCTTAAAGCCATATCCATTATTATTGTTTTCAATTTTAAATTGACTTTTCTCAAATCAAACAAAGCGAACCGAACCACAATTGTTTCACATAGCGACCAGCTTTTCAACGATTTGACTAATACTTTAAGGTAATGTATTTCTTTATTTCCCTTCTACTTACAGGGAAGCAAGTAGCAAGTCTAATTCTGCTTCTGTTTATCTAGATTGGCATGACGTATATAAAAGAATAATCTTTTGTATGAAAACTTTGTTTATGGAAAAGCTAGAGATAATATTTATAAGATATTTTTTCAATAGCATGATCTAATGTTTTCACATAGAAAAGGGAGGAGGATTAGAACATTAGGGGTATGATGTCTTCATTGCTTAATTTTTGTTTTGCAGCTTGTCTTGAGATTTTAGTTACATATGCTTGCTTCAAAGGCTGAAACGTTATCTACAGGCAATGTATACAAAAGCTGCCACAACAAGTAAAGCATCAAAGCTCTTCTCCAGTTTCTTGGGGAAGGAGAGGGAGTATGTCACGCAACACGACTGTAAACAGGGCGTCCCTGTCTGTCCCTGCCAGGGAGTGAGGGTTCATTAATCAGGGACAGAGGACAAAAACAGTGCGCAAACGTAGGTGTGGTTTCCAGACAAGATGCTCACATACGGTCTTAGAAGCATTACTTGTGTGTGCATGCGGGCATTCTAGCCCCCAATTCGAGAGTGGTTGCGTTAAATGAGACAAATTCCATACCACATCTTAATTACGAAAAGGTAGCTCTAAGCTCCTAATGTTAATATCGCTAGGCATGCAATAATGGAACCGTACTGTTTTACTACAACGTAGACTGGTTCCTTAATATGATACATCTGTTGAGACCGATTATTTTCAGACAATTAATTTAAAATAAATACAAATTAATAATAATATAATAATAATTTCAATAACAATATAACAGATATCAAAATGATGTTGGTGCCAGGGAAATTGCAGTAATGTCTAGCAGTCAAATGTGTAAGAGGGTATTTCTTTTGTATATCAACTAAATAGCCTAAGGGAAGTAACATATAACAGAGACTGTTCAAATCGTCCAGTCGCCGTTTGAAAGGTAATGAAATTCCAACAAACTAGTGAATAGGTTAAAGGTACTGGCGACCGTGTGATCGCTAAGACGAGTGTGTTGGGGTTTTCTCACCAGAGAACAAACAAGATTGCAGATTGTGTAGCATTGAAAGGGGTGTATGTATATTTTTAAAGAGACTTAGAATCGAAAACAAATTAAGTTCTGGGCAGTCTTTTGAGTTGTTTCAGCATGCCGAGCATTCCTAATTTCCTCATACTGCTTTTGCAATAGCAGTCACGGTCTCACGTCATTACCTGAGCACAATAATTGTGCTGTAAGAGTAACAAATGGCGAGCTGATTTCTTTACAAAATGTCAAGAAGCAATAAACATCGGCATTTACTATTTTATCTGCTGTATTATTCACACAAAGGCCCCCCCCGAAAACCTGAGTATCATGCTCACAGATATTAAATCAACCCTGACCAGTAAGAGGACCCAACCTAAAGAATTGGAGGTCGCCCACACCGTGAAATAGCTATGAAAAAAAATTTGACGTGTTCAATTCACTTGACTTTCATACTAATCGAGATAAACATTAGCCGAAATGCATTATTATAGGTAGAAGGGAAATACTGGTGTACATTAGATTAAAACGATAGTCAAATCTTTTAAAAACTGGTTGCCATGTGGATGAAATCTGTTCTTTGCATTGCCAGGAGTTGACCAATTCTCGCCTGGGAAAGTATTTTAAAACTGAAATCAATAACAGAAAATATCTCAAAAACGGCAAACTCCACGAAATAAAATGCATATGATATAAATTGTGTGTTTCGACGAGATCTACATATTTAGTGTAGTAAGTTTTTGTCTAGCTCTTACGGTTTACTAGTTATCTAAAATCTAGCAAAATTCATCCAGAATAAAGAGCTTTTCAAAGGCCATTTCCATAAAATTCAAGATATTTGTATATGGTATTTTAATAAAGATCGTTAGAGCCTTTTTTGAGAATATCAAATTATTCGAAACATTTTCCACGTAAAGAGTGGTTTGGGGTGGGAAGTTTTTCTTCAAAATCTTCGTGTCGCATCTTTGGAAGATACTACATTTTCGTTTATGAGCTATCGTGTTCACACACACATACACATACACACGGATCTTTTTTTAAAATCGGATGTGTTCCATTCCCCTGACTTTTTCTACATCTCTAACTAATTATTGTTAAAAGGACTTTTCTTCTACTTCATGCTAATCGAGATAAACATTAGCAAAAATACATTATTGTAAGTAGAAGGGTAATAATGGAATACACTAGGCTAAAACAATAGTCAAATCATTTAAAAACTGGTTGTCATGTGGATGAAATCCGTTTCTTTGCATTACCAGAAGTTGACAAATTTCAGTGTTTGAAAAATTTTAAGTACCATTTAAAACTGAAATAAATAACCAGGACTATCTCAAAAATGGTCAACCCCAAGAAAAAAAAATGTACATGACATATATTGTGTGTTTAAATGAGATCTAAATATTTTGTGCAGTATGTTATTTTCTACCTCTTACAGTTGACTAATTATTCAAAATCTAACAAAATGCATCCAGAATAAAGATAACACACACACACATATATTATGTCATATCTATTTGTAAAATCATTTACTGTAAAACTGAATTTTTATGTAAATATTTTTAAAAATGCATCAGGTACCTCAATTTTATTAGAACAATGAATCTACACGATAAACGTTATTATTCAAATAACCATGAAAGTTGAAATTTTGATGCATGTCAAAAATATCACTTATCATTGTGTGTGATAATTACTTTACATTTTAATATCCTACATACTGTGGGTTTTCTTCGTTTCACAGATAGTTATCTCAATATAATTGTTCATAATCAAAGATGGATTTGTTTATAATTCTGAACGTTTTGGCTTCCTTTTCAATTCTTCATACATTCTGCAGTTAATTTCGTTCTTAACTAGCTGCATGTATTGCTCTTTGTAGCGGGAAGTCTCCTCCGGTGTTCTCAGCTCAGCAGTTGATGAAGATTCCACTCCTAATATATCCTAATTCTATCTCGGGGTGCTTTACTGCATTTTCCCTTACTACTTGAAATAAGGGGACGGCTAGCTTGTTTCCTTAGAAAAGATGTTGCAAATAAATACCTTTTCACTACTTAAATCAATAATCAGGAGCCTAATCTAACCATCTGCACGCCGTTCCTCCACTATTTAAGCACATAGACGTGCACACAACACAATGTAAGCGTAGCTGTGTAATCACGAGTGAACGCATCATTAAGAGTAACCACATGAGTGATATGCCATCTCTTATATTTTGATACTGGGTGACGCCAACCTTCGCGCATAAAATGTATCTATGATTGGTCTCTAGTTAGCATCACTTCACATGCTATGAAAATAAATTTTGTCAATTTTTTTTTTGTTTTAGAGTCCACATGACGCGTTTGGGAGAACCCAAGTGTTCTCTCTCACTTTAAGTTCTTGCTCGCTTTGTCTATTTCTCCAATTCTCTGTGCTACTTTGACAAGTCACTATTCCTGTTTCTCTTAATTCTATGTCTGTCCTTTTCTGTCTTACATGCTTTAGCCTAAATGTGCTGATTAGCAAGTGGTGGTTGGTGGACTGTTACCTGGAATTAAGCTAGCTCGCCTTGCCTTGGTTACCTAAGTTACAACAACTCGCTTATCTTCATATTTCTCCACTAAGTATATACAACTATTTTATATTGCTTTCTATATGCTTATAATATTATGTACAATTTCCCTTTTTGTATGTTTTGTGAGCATATGGTATGTGCTCCAACATCTTCCTTTGTTATTCTTGCAATCGCTAAACCTGTCCAAACACTGCGGTGTCTTAATAAATATCGTATGCATTTTAATCTCATTTCTCTTACTTGCCTAAGAGTTTCTCTTTCTGTTTTTGGTCTCTTTTAAGCTCTTTATTGTAATTTTTAAGGCCAAATAATTTTCTGCATTTTTTTATAGCACCATGTTTCAAATTCAAAGAAAATTTAAAAAATAACTAAGAAAGGAAACTAACTATTGCTATTTAAATTAATGCCGATATTGGTATTCAGCAGTGGCTGCTTCATAAGAGCGCAATAGCATATAAACATCCAACATTTTGAAACTTTGTGAAATTATTGGATATTTTTTCTTTATTGGATATTTCTTTTGAATGCCATTAAAGGTAACCTACCGGGTGGAAGATCACTTACTACATTTCTTCTTCAAAAACGTATAATGGCATTTTGTTCTTTGATCAGCCGATTTCGAAAAAATAAAGGTTTTTGTTCCAAATAGGATGTGTAATTTCACAGAATGTACGAAGTTTGTTGCTTGTAAGTTCCATAGAGTAATGTATTGATGACATTAGTTTCGGTAGTAATTATGAGACATCGCACGGACTTTCGGAACAACTAATCAGTTAAAAGCATTACAGGAATATTCTCAGCAGCCTTTTAACACGTGAAGTAACTAGACAACTTTGCGTTAAGGTTTGTCAGGTTTCTGAACCCGCTTCTGGATGTAAACATGTCGGTTGTTTGCAAACACGACGCAGAGTGGTGTAATGTTTTGGGAGACAAATAATGAAACTGGCATTCTGATTGGCCTACGCTGGTGTGGTAGTAGCAGTGAGACGTGTTTATGTACTGACCTAGTGCAAGAGACACCCACAGCCTCCAGCATTGCGAGCTTGTCTGTGTTTTGTTTTCGAAAAAAACTGAATTATTTCCGTGGGAAATGGTCGGAAACAAAAATGTAAGATACAAAATGTATTTCAAATACCGAGATTTATCACTGGTTTAAATTAATGTAACGACTTCCCTTCCACCGGGTATATGCGGTAATTTAATATATGCGGCGTTTAAATCTACCACGCTACTCCTCTCAACTCGATGAGTCTTGGTATCAATGTCCGTAGCACGTTTAAGTAGATTTTGCGCATGCGCGACTGGGTTGAATACATATACGGCGTGCATACTGCAAAGCTAGAGGTCAACAATGTTAATGCATGTAGTTCTGCGCTTCTTAATGCAATGACTGTAATAGTGTGTTAGTCTTGGCAGAAGCAAATAAGGAGCCGCATATTTCAGACTATCCACATTCTCAACTGCAATTTAATTTCCACATTGCTTCGTTCTTGGTTTTAAACGCTGCACTTAATGATGTACCAACAAACATCTACAAAACCTTTGTTTCGTAAGACAATTTATGCGTATCATCATAGTCATTTTAAAATTGTTAAAATTAAATATTTTAATAATTAAATTTAAATAGTTTATATTCCATTAAGTTTATAACAGTTAACTATTAAATAATTTATATTCCATTAATTAAATTCATTTATTAAAAAAATCTGATATGTCCATTCACATACTTTCTCTACATTGCTGTAACACATTATTGTTAAAAAGCTTATTCTTCTAATTTATGATAATCGAGATAAACATTAGCAGAAATTATCTTAATTACTTGATTCCTTGTACGTAGAACATATGTAGGGGAATACACTATGCTAAAACGATGTCAAATCTCTTAAAAACTGGTAGCCATGTGATTGAAATCCGCTTCTATGCAGGACCAGGAGTTCACAAATTTTTGGTGAGAAACGTTTAAGGATTTTTTGTCTGAAACATGTAACAGGAATATATCAGAAATGGTTAATTCCACGAAAGAAACGCATATGACATAAATTGTGTACTTTAACGTGATCTACATTTTTTGTATAGTAAGTTTGTGTCAATCTCTTACGGTTTATCAGTTACGCCAAATTCAGCAAAATTCATTCAAAGCAAAGAGGGCTTTAGAGGTTATTCCCAGGAAATTCAAGACATGCATTTTATTTGCCATATAAATATTTCTAATATAAGGTGTTTTAATCAAAATCTTTGGAGGCATTTTTCAGAAAATACATTTTTTTCCATGTAAAGAGTAGTTTGGGGTGGTTTTTTTCTCTCTAAATCTTCGTGTCGCATCCGTGAAAGATACTAAACTTAAATACCAAGTTTGGTATCTTGCCGACTTTTCGTTTTTGAGTTAGTGTGTTCAGATACACACGGACACAGGGCCTTTTTCCCCAATTTTTTTTTGTTACAGGGGACACTAAAACGTGTATTTCCGGTGAAATCTTGGTATCGAATTTTTGGGTGGAGTGTAATACCTTCTCTATACACTATGTGCATAGTACGTCTAGAGGAAGTTACTAGTTATCTTAATTATTTTTTGTTGTGTTAATTTTATTTATATTTATAATTTATTCAATAGCTTATGTTTTGTTGTTATTATTGTTGGAGCTGTTGCAGTTGTATCATCTTGTTCGTATTCCTAACTCTTACGGACCTTTCAAGGGCAATGCGACTGTCAACATTTTTGTGAAGACCCAGAATATATACTCACTGTCCGCTACTGACAACATTGATAGTATATGGAAGTGAAAGCTGCGTACCAACTCGGAGGCATTGGGACGATACACGCATACATTTCATTTTTTCTAAAAATCTGATATTTTCTCTTCACATAACTTTCTCTAATCTGTTCTGCAAAAAAACTTTCCTTATTCTTTTATCTGTATCACGCGGATTTTTTTGTTATTTAGCTGAACGTCCGTTAGTCATATTGGACGATAGTGAAAATGGTGAAATTATGCTCAAATTATCTCGGGATCCTTGGAGCTTAAAGTTACTCGACATTCGTCTTCTCAAGATAATGGAACACCCCAAAATAAACCTTATTCGGGTAACTCACGCTAAGCGAGATTCGAACTTGCGACCTGTTGAATGCGAGGCAGACACGCTACCCCCACACTATTCAGGCATGCAGAAATTGTCTCATTACTTGCATTCTTCGAAGTAAAAGAGGAATATGGGAATGCATTACACTAAAGCGATGGTCAAATCTTTTAAAAACTGCTCGCTATGTGAATTCGGTTGTTCTCTTTGTAAAACAAAAGCCTTATGAAACAAAATATGACTTCCCATTTGAGTAAAGTTTAACTAGTTTAATATTGAAACCAATAACGGAAACGATTAATTCTAGCAAAACCATACATGACATCTGTTTTAGCGAGATTTTTTTTTTTTTGTGGTTAAGTTTGTATATCTTTCTTACAGTTTACCTGTTAAACACAAAATTCATACAAAATTAAGGGATATTTAGAGGCTACTCCCATAAAATGCAGGGTAGAAATTTTGTTTGTCATGTAAATATCTTTATATATGTATTTTTATCCAAATTGTTGGCTACTTCTGAGAAAAACATTTTCAAAAAATTTTCCATTAAAAGTGTAGCTTAGGATGGGTGATTTTCTTAGTGTCGCATCCTTAACAGATGCTGAAGTTCATTATCAAGTTTGGCACTTAATCGTACTTTTAGTTTTTAGTTATACTGTTCACCTTTTTACTTTCTCGTTATACTGTTCAACTTTTTAATTTCTCTAGTCCGTATGCATAATGTACTAGTGGATGGAGAGGTATTTGTATTTCACCCAAAAGTTTGATACTGAGATTTCACCTCAAATATATGTTTTGAGACACCTAAATAAAAAAACATTTTTAGAAACATGTTCCTGTGGGTGTGTGTGCCTGTGGGCAGCATAGCTCAAAAACTAAGTCTGTTAAATACCAAACTCGGTATTTAAGTTCAGTATCTTCCAAGGATGTGACACGAAGATTGTCAAGAAAATCCCTCACCCCTAACTACTCTTTACATGGAACATTTTTCGAAAATTTTAATTTTCTCAGGAATTGCTCTTAAATTTTAATTAAAATGTTTAAAATACTTTATAACAAATGAAATGTAAATTATCCATTTTCTGGAAAAAGCCTCTAATGACCACTTAATTCTCAATGACCTTTATATACTTTTTGTATAACTGGTAAACCTTAAGAGATAGACAAAAACTTACTGCACAAACATGTAGCTATCGTTAAAGCACATAATTTGTTATACGCACTTTTTTGAAGAGCTAACCAACCGTTTTCGAGATATTCCGAGTTATTGGTTTCAGTTTGAAGTACCTAAACTTTTTATCAAACGGGACACATCTTTCTTCTGGTCTCTTTTGTTTAATCCTAGCAACCAAAAAAAAAAGAAAAGAAAAAAGAAAAAAGGAATTTCAATTGTCATTTAACGACCGTTTTTAAAAGTTTTGAGTATCGCTTTAGCTTAGTGAATTCCTTATTTCCATTATGTTTACACGGAAGCAAATAATTCTGGTGATGTTTATCTTGATTTGCATGACGTGGATAAAACAATACTTTTTGTAAGGGAAGTTTGTGTGTGGAACATTTAGAGAACGTTATGTGATTGGAATACATGAGATTTTTCTAAATACATTTTCTCTGTTATACAGACTATTTATTTCCAATAAAATCTCGGTATCAAATTTTTGGAAGGAATGCTCTCCCTTCTGTATATAGTACGTAAATTGTACGCGAGAATGAAATCATGTTAGTTTTATTAAAAGGCGTTATATGACCTCTACTTCGGAGGTCAGGAAGGGCTGAAAATTGTCACCAGAAGGGAGAAGTTGTTTTGGACATTTCAGCTGAAACGACCTCGCTGTCGCATTGACAACATTTATTCCGTCTTGCCATACGAGCGAGATGAAGACGGAATTGCTGTATGAAATACTAAAGCATGAATGAACGCCCACAGACGGAGAAGTTACGTCACGCAAGTACATGAATAGGCAGTTCCACTGAGCGAAGCGACTACTTAGGAAGCTGTGGTAAACTAACTGAAAGCAGAGGCAGAGTTGAAGAAGAATGGATCAAGATAAGGAACGAAGTCAATAGGCAGAAGACCAAGTTAGGGCAGTAAAAATCTAAACAGAGTTCGGATAGACAAATAAAATCTGGAAGTCTTGTGGCGTTCGAATGAAGGCGAGCAAAATGGTTGCGAGCAAAATTTGATAACAGAATTGATAAGACTGGGAAATAACGGCTGAACAAAATGAAAGCATACGCCATCCCGAATTCTATTAAAATGCCTCTTTCACAGTATGTATAAGATTGTGAAGAAAATCTCAGCTGCTTCAAATACAGCTCTCTAATAAGAATTAGGAGTTTACATTTCTTTTTACTTTGTCTAGAATATTTTGTATTTAATATGCGGTATTTTAAAATAAATTGTTAGACCTTTTTGAGAAAAACTAGTTTTCAAAACTTTTTAAATCAAAGGTAGTTTGGGACGGAGAATTTTCTTGAAAACCCTCGCGAAACAACTTGAATACCAAGTTTGATCTTTAACGGTCTTTTACTGTTTGATATGCTGACCACCAACACACAAACATGGACCTCAAAACATATGTTTTCGGCGAAATATCAAGATTTAAAGTTTTGGTAGAATGCAATACACTATGTGTATAGTATGTGTAGAGAAAATAAAAAAAAGTATTTTAGAGACGTTTCTATCTACTTGTTAACAGCATCACCTCCCCAAAACCTGATATATTCCATTCACATGACTTGCTCTACATTTCTGCAATAAATTTCTTTAAAAACCATTTCCGGGATAATTTTGTTATTAGTTTCAATTTCAAAATACGTATGTTTTTCTCAACAGGAAATCGTTCGTGTTTATTTTGAACTACTTCTGTCATGCAAAGAAGCGAATTCCAATGACAATCGCATAGCGATACCTTTTAAAACATTTGACTATAATTTTAGCAAAGTGTATTCCCTCACCTTCTACTTGTAAGGAACTGATTAAAATGAACATTTTGATAATCTTTATCTGGTTTAGCATGGTGTAGAAAGAAGAATAATCTTTTGTAAGATGGTTTCTGTACATGTAGAGAAAGTCATGTGAATGGAACACATCAGATTTTTTAATTATGATGTACATAGGGGCGCGTGCACACACGCACACGCACACACACAAACATATACCCATTTTTTCTAAAATTTCTCTTTTGTATATTCAATGGGTCTCTAGCATATGTTTATAGTGACTTTTTTTGTTTTTTGTTTTTGGTAGAATAAGTAGGTAACAAGCGCGTCTGGGCAGTCTGGTGGTAGCGTGTGTGCCTCACATTCAAAAGGTCGTGAGTTCAAATCTCATTTAGGGTGAGTTATCCGGATAAGGTTTTTTCGGGGTTTTCCCTTATCCTGAGATGATGAATGTCGAGTAACTTTAAGCTCTATGGACCTCGAGATTATTTGAGTATCATTTCACTAATTCCATGCATCGTCCGATATGACCAACCTGGTTAATGGACGTTAAGCTACATAAAAAATACTGCCACAAAGGTTTTCGTGGGCTCAAAAGTTGGTTACAAATAATTACTGCTAAACAATCAGATTAATGACGTAACTAAATGACTATGACGAAGCATGACATTCTTGTAGAAACGTTAACTTTAATCATCTCGTAGTAATAAATAACTCATTTTGCAAGCCATCTTACACAACCATTAAGAAAGGAACACAGGTGTTATGTGCGAACGGTATGACTACACAAAGGAAACGGCCAAAGGAAGACAACGTGACGTCACATCACTGGCCACTACTTAACCATAACAATAAATTAAGATAATTAGGTGATCTACATTGTTCTTAAGCGGGGCCAAATTTTAGCAAACTGACGTAGTAATGTCTGTAAAAATTAAAGTTGGAGTCTATCTCGCGGCTTTGGGGCCGGTTATACAAGGTGGTTCACCTGTCCCTTATTCTCTGGTTTTATGCAACCCGGAGATTACAGTATAACCTGAAAACATCGTTCGCGATACCCATCTTCTGCGTACGAACACTATTGACTTTGGCTGCGCAAGTTGTAGCTGAGTTGTTAATATGAGTTCCAAGATGCTTGATTCAGGTTCGAATCTTACCAAAACCTTGACCATTCCCCCCCCCCCGCTTTTTTACTTTCTCTACACGTACCATTTACAAAGTGTATAGAGAAGGTATTGCACTCCACCAAAAAATTCGATACCGAGATTTCACCGGAAATATATGTTTTAGGTGCCCTGTAACCAAAAAAAGTATTTTCAGAAAAAGGTCTGTATGTGTACGTCCGTGTGTTCGTGTGCTGTGAACACGATAACTCAAAAACAAAAAGTCGGTAAAATACCAAACTTGGTATTTAAGTTTAATATCTTTCAGAGATACGACACGAAGATTTTGAGAATAATCCTCCCATCCTAAACTACCCTTTACATGGAACTTTTTTCGAACATTTTGATTTTCTTAAAACTGGCTCTAAGGATTTTGATTAAAATATCGTATATTAAAGATATTTATCTTGCAAACAAAATGTATATCTTGAATTTTTTGGAAATAGCCTCTGAAGACTACTTTATTCTAGATGAATTGTACGGAATTTTGCACAACTGGCAAACCATAAGAGATAGACAAAAACTTACTACACAAAAAATGTAGATCAGGATAAAACACAATTTATGTCATATACATTTTTTTCATGGAGTTGATCGCTTTTCATGTATTCGTTGTTTTTTGGTTCCAGCTTTGAAAACTTACACTTTTCTTGTACAGGAATTTGTCAACTCCTGTCCATACAAACAAAGGAACTTCAGTCACATAGCAACCAACTTTTGACTATCAATTTAACCTATAGTACTCCCTTATTTCCCGTCAACTTAAATGCAAGCAGGTAATAAGACTGTTTCTGCTATTTTTTTCTCGATTAGAGCAAGGTAAATAGAAGCATAAGGTTTTTAACAATAATAATTTGTTGCGAATATGTGGAGAAAGTCATGTGAATGGAACACATCAGATTATTTTCTTCTTGATTTGGCACAAAGCTAGATTGTGTATCAGAACATTTGTTAATTTGCTTTTTGTATTGTTCTCTTCATTTTTGTTTATTCTAACTTTATCAATCTAGTATTATTTAAAGGCTTAGTGAAGTTTCTTTTTCAAAATTATTAGAATGAAAATTAAGGATAGTAAACTGAAGAACATGTAAAATGAACTGCCGTTTGTTCTTAATTCGTATTCTTAAATTCATTAGCGTGACAAATACTGAGCTAACTTTCCACCTTGATGGATAATACATAAAGAAGAAAAACGTGCACGCTGACACGCGGGGGAGGTGATGAGGGAACGTGAAATTAACCAGTGGAGCTATAATCATTGCGCCCGCTTTTCCGTTAAAACTTGTAGATACAGTGTCACACATGTCTCCCTCTCCGCATCTGATCTATTTATAACTGTTGTGTGGCTTCTTTTTGTAGCTTAAGCCATTCGTTTAACCTTTATGCATAATACTTTACATAGCGGTACATCTGACAGCGATCCTATTGGTATTACATGTACTGTAATAAGAGTTATTAAGCTCTTGCTTTTGGAATGGACCTATTGCTGCTAAGGTCTATTCTCCTATGAAAAGAAAGCTAGATTTGCGTCGTCACCAAATGGCCATGAAGCACGGTAATTTCGACCCTATTGCTTTTAGAGTATGAATTGCTGCCTCTCTACAAAAATAATAAGGGACAGGTGAACCACCTGGTATACACGAACAAAAAATCTAATTGTTCCATTCACATTAACATTCCTGATTCGTGTACAAACTATTCTTACAAAATATTATTCTTATAACATCATGCTAATCGAGATAAACATTAGCAGATTGGTCTTATTACTTGCTTTCTTGTAAGTAGAAGGGGAATAAAGGGAATGCATAAGCTAAAGCAATTGTCAAATCTTTTAAAAGCTGTTGGCTGTGTGATACAATTGAGGTTCGGTTCGCTTGCATGGTACCGTTTGAGAAAAGTTAGGTAGCTTAAAATAGAAAACAATAACAAGGAATATCTTGGATGGTCAGCTCTACAACAAAAAATATAATCCAAAAACGTGTTTTAATGCAATCTACATTTTCTGTGAAGCAAAATTTTGAGTTTCTTTTACGGTTTATCCGTTATACAAAATTCTACTAAACTCATCCAAAATTAATATGTCTTCAGATGCTATTCCTAGGAAATTAAAAACATAGATTTTATTTTCAAATAATTGCCATGTAAGGGATAGTTTGTGGAGAGATTTTCTTGAAAGTCCTTATATCACATCCTTGGAAGGTACCTAATATAAATACCAAATTTGTTATTTAACTGTAGTTTCGTTTTTGAGCTGTGCTGTCTACGGTCAAGCGAACCTTTTTTCTAAAAAGCTTTTTTCGGACTCAGGGCACCTCAAAACATTTATTTCCGTGATATCTTGATATCAAATTTTTGTGTGGAATAAAATATTTCTCTAGCTACTATGTACATTATAAATACGAACATCATTGGCTAATTCTTTGCGTCTTTAACAGAACAAGCCACCTCTTAAAGTGCAACATACTCTAATTACATGATTTAGATTCAGAAGAAAATATATTCTGCTCTATCTAGTTTCTTCGGGAATTTCAGAATTTGCGGCGCTATAATATAGCGTCTTACTCTAGGTGACCTCAATATTCACAGAACAAATAAGCATGTTTTTCTCTCCCCTGCATTTCTGAACTGAAATGAAGCCCTTACATGAGTTGTGTCACGTATGCTTTTTGCATAGTTTAACAGTTAACATACAAGGAAATTTTATTCTGAAATATGTTGTATTGAAATTGTAAAGAATTTTAATAAAAGAATATTAATAAATTAGTGCAACAGTGTCATATTTACAAGCAATAATTTTTATACTTGATTGCAAAGAACAATGGTTGAGATAGCGTCTCTACCTCACATTCGAAAGGTCATAAGTTCGCATCTCGCTTAGAGCGAGTTACCCAGAAAAGGTTTCTTTGGGGATTTTCCCTTATCGTGAGAAGAAGAACGTCGAGTAACTGTAGGCTCCATAGACCACGTAATCATCTGAGCATCATTTCATCAATTTCATTCATCGTCCGATATGACCAACCAGGTTAAAGCGCATTGAGCTACAAAACAAAATAAACAATTGAGAAAAATTACCGTATTATTATTATTTTATTTTATTATTATTATTTTATTTTATTACTATTATTGTTATTTTACTATTATTGTTATTTTACTATTATTGTTGTTATTTTACTATTATTGTTGTTATTTTACTATTATTGTTGTTATTTTACTATTATTGTTGTTATTTTACTATTATTGTTGTTATTTTACTATTATTGTTGTTATTTTACTATTATTGTTGTTATTTTACTATTATTATTGTTATTTTACTATTATTATTGTTATTTTACTATTATTATTGTTATTTTACTATTATTATTGTTATTTTACTATTATTATTGTTATTTTACTATTATTATTGTTATTTTATTATTATTATTATTATTTTATTATTATTTTATTATTATTTTATTATTATTATTTTATTATTATTATTGTTATTTTATTATTATTATTTTATTATTATTATTGTTGATTTTATTATTGTTGATTTTATTGTTGGTGTTATTGTTGTTGTTATGTTGTTGTTATTTTATTTTATTATTATTGTTATTATTATTTTTGTTTTTATTATTATTGTTATTATTATTATTTTTGTTTTTATTATTATTGTTATTTTATTATTTTATTATTTTATTTTATTATTTTATTATTTTATTTTATTATTTTGTTATTTTGTTATTTTATTATTTTGTTATGTTATTAGTGTTATGTTATTAGTGTTATGTTATTAGTGTTATGTTATTAGTGTTATGGTATTTTTTGTATTATTGTTGTTGTTATCCACAAATTTTTGCCCTAGTCCCATGTGGCCGCCATCAGAATTGTTCATCTTCTCATGGTTTTCGACGTCTAATGTTTCGTTTTCTCAAAGTTTATAATCAAGTATTTTCTTTGCTAATCGATTTTCATCCATTCTGTCTAATTGTTTCCAGTTCTGCTGGCGATTCTGCATACGATAGAGTGTTCCCAATGTTCCTAGTTTTCTACTGTTTTCTTCGGTATTTTTACTTTCTCTACACGTACTATGTTCATAGTGTATAGAGAAGGTATTGTATTGCACCCAAAAATTCGATACCGAGATTTCACCGGAAATACATGTTTTGCGTCCCCCTGAATCCAAAAAAAGCAATTTTGGAAAAAAGTCATGTGCGCGTGTGTGTGTGTGTGTGTGTGTGCATATCATAGCTCAAAAACGAAAAGTCCGTTAAATACCAAACTTGGTATTTTAGTTTGGTATTTTCCAAGGATGCGACATGAAGATTTTCAAGAAAATCCCCCCACTCCCAACCACCTTTTACATGAAACTTTTTTCGAAAATTTTGATTTTCTGAAAAATGGCTCTAACGATTTTGATTAAACTATCGTATATTAAAGATATTTACTTGACAAATAATACGTATATCTTGAATTTTCTGAGAATAGCCTCTGGATGCTACTTAATCTGGATGAATTTTACATAGTTGTTAAACCGTAAGAAATAGACAAAAACTTACCACACGAAAAATGTAGAGCACATTAATACACACAGTTTGTTATATACTTTTTTCGAGAAGTTGATCATTTTTTAGATATTCCTTATTTTTGATTTTAGCTTTGAAAAACTTGTACTTTTCTCATACAGATATTTGTCAACTTGTGTCCACACAAACAAACTAACTTCAGCTACCTAGTAACCGGCTTTTGACTTCAGTTTAACCTATGATACTCTCATGTTTCGCTTCTACTTACAAGGAAGCAAGTAATAAGACTATTTCTGCTAATTTTTCCTCGATTAGCATGAAGTAAATAGAAGAATAAGCTTATTAACAATAATTTGTTACACAGAAGTAGAGAAAGTCATGTGAATGGAACACGTTAGATTTTTATGTTCAATTCTAGATATATCAGCAATTTTTTTATGGGGAGTTCGAGCTTATTTAAATGTCCAGCCTCCGGGTGTAGTGGTTACCATGATAGCTTCGTGTACCTAAGGTCGCGGGTTCCGGTGGAGGAAGATGGAATGTTTTGGGCGTAAAAATCCTTAACAAGGTATCCTTTGGTAGGGAAGTGAAGCTATTGGACCTGTGTTAAGATTTAAGGCACATAAAATAACCTGCATTCTGATAAAGGGGCCTCCGAACATCATTTAATGGTCTTTTATGCTCAATATTGAATGGAATGTAGTTAAAGAGCGTCCATAAATAAAACTTCATTTCATTTTTGCCTACTACTGAGTAAGATCAATAATGGGTCTGCTATCTTCAAGCATTCTGCTTCTTCTTGTACACTCAAAGACATTAAAAATACGCCTGGAAATACTTAACGTAAGACGCCGTCTTTTCGTTGACTCCACCTATTTGCTGTGCTCTTAGAAGCGTATTGAACAGACCACGTTATCGAAGGGAAGGGATTTAATATGAAACGAAATAAAGTTCTGAGTTGCGAATTGATTGATGATCCCTAAACTTTCTGGTTGAACAATACTCTATTCCTCTCACAAATTGATATAAAATTAGTCAATCTTTTCTCTGGACTACATACTGAAGTTCTAATGCCAAGTTAATGCGCGCACATGGTCGACTACATTAATATAACTCCATGGCACGACAGCTCACGGGGAGCCTTGGCCTACCGCCCGGCCGCTGCGTCCCCCATCTCAGTCCACTACAGACGTCATGGATGGGGTGCAGTATTGGACGGTGAGACGTGGTCAGCGCCTCGAGCCCCTCCCGGTCGGTTAATGCGGTCCTCACGACCTGGAGCCGCTACTTCTCCATCAAGTAGCTCCTCAATTGGCCCCCCAGGGACCTCACGAGGCTGAGTGCACCCCGGTCCAGGTCTCCCAGCGGGGGAAAAATCCCCACGCCGGTACTGGGGATCGAACCCAGGTCTCCCGCTTGGTAGGCAGCTGCGCTACCACCACGCTAAGGTCGACTAAATTAATACACTGCTTATACAAATCAACTTGTTTTGTGGGAGCGTCGAGCGAGGTTGAGAGATGAAGGGGTGGATTGCTTAATCGGTTTTGCCCTTTCTTACTCGCGTGGCATGCTGTACTAGAATTGTGCCAACGAAAATTGTGATAAGACCCGAGTCCCCGTCAAATATTCACATTTTCAGCAAAAACACAGCTCCAGGAGTATTTTTATTGTCCTTGAGTGTACCAGCCCAACAACAATGGTGTCCTTTCTGCCAGTATTTTTTCACTGAGTATCTGTTTTCCGGATGAGATTATGTTTATATTTTATTATTATTATTATTATTATTATTATTATTATTATTATTATTATTATTCTTTAAAGGTGATGGTGAGAATAATATTTACGTTTTAGATAGCTCAAAAATTGTTTCGTAATCTTAAAAATTGTTAAGTGTTTATACTTCAAACTTATACGATGTCTTTTGGAGAAATATTTATTAAATTGTTATAGTTTAATGTAAATTGTGTTAAACCTATTTGGTAAGACTGATTATTACAACGCTGAAGCTTTGTAGATATATTGTGTCTACTAGGGTTTGAAAACGAATTGTTTATAGAAACTTATATGTATATATGTATATTTTTCAAAAGTTTGGAGTAAGCATAATATTTCAGCTGTGAGGAGAGAACGTTTTGTCTTTTTAGAACAGTTTGTTTATTGTACTGATGCGAGAACAGGAAACTGTGTCGGTCATCTCAGTTGAAAGGGATTAACTCCCAGCTCATATAGTAAAGTGTCATACATAGGCCGCTAGAGGCGCTGCTGCATGATTGAAACACTTGGCAGAGTTCAGTGTTTACCCTGGCTCTGCTTCATATGTTCCGGATATGACGTAAACTCTGCCATTTCGCCATACTAAACATGTCTGGCGAACTGCATCCAAGTCATTAATTGCATCGCCAAGTTTCTGACGTTGATTGGCCTCTCTTACGTGAGTTACACTTTATCAAACGGTACACCTTTCTGTTCTGTTCTTTCATCTGTAATGAACTTCCCAACAAGAACATCTGTAACCAAACATATTAAGTTACATATAGAACCTTAAAATTACACCTAAAGGAGAACTAAAAGTTGAAAATCATCGCAAAATATACTGTTCTAGTGCTATGTGGAGTTTTTAAATATATGATTCTTTCCTTAAATTATTTTATAAACTATTTGCTGAAAGCCTATTGCCTGCATTTTTAATTTCTCTACAGATAGTGTACATATAGAGAAGATATTTTAATGCACCCAAAAATTCGATACAGGAAATGCATAGTTTTTGGGTCGCCCTGAATCCAAAAAAAAACATTTTTAGAAAAAGCTCTGCGTGTGTCCCTGTAGACAGCATAGCTCAAAAAGGAAAAGACCGTAAAATACCAAACTTGCAATTTAACTTTGGTATCCTCTAAGGATGCGATACGAAGATTTTCAAGAAAATCCCCCCACCACCAACTACCCCTTACATGGAACTTTTTTTGAAAATCTTAATTTTCTCAAAAATGGTTTTAAGGATTTTGATTAAAATATTGTATAATAAAGATATATAAGTGACAAATAAAATATCTTGAATTTTATGGAAATAGCCTCTGAAAACTACTTTATTCTGAATGAATTATAACTCTTGAACCGTAAGAGTTAGACAAAAACTAACTAACAAAAATGTGGATCAGATTAAAACACAAAATTTATATCATATATGTTGTTTTTTGTTGAATTAACCGTTTCCGAGATATTCTTTGTTATTAGGTTTAGCTTTAAAGTACTTAAACCTTTCTCATACGGGAATTTGTTAACTCTCCTGTGCATACAAAGAAACTTCTATCACATAGCAACCAGCTTTTAAAAGATTTAACTATTGATTTAGTCTATGGTATCCCCTTATTTCCCTCCTACTTACAAGAAAGCAAGCAATAACAGACCCTTTCTGCCAATTTTTTCTCGATTAGCATTAAGTAAATAGAAGAATAGACTTTTTAATAATAATTTATGGTAGAGATGTAGAGAAAGTAATGTGAATGGAACACATCAGATTGTTTTAAGTGAGTCTACATTTGCTTTTTAGTTTCCCTAGGTAGAGAAGGAATCTATTGCATTCCATCCAAAAAGTTTATGCCGGAATTTCACCAGAAATGCACGTTTTGATGACCTCTAAATACAAATAGCGTTTGTTGAAAAAGTCAGTGTCTGTATTCCATGCCAGACATGATATTGCATTTTTTTTATTTTTCAAGGACACGAATCGAAGGGTTTCAAGAATATACAACATCCAAAGCTACCCTTTACATGAACTATTTCGAAGATTTTGATTTTCTTAAAAATGGTTTAAATGATTTTTATTAAAGTATGTGCTATAAAACTCGTATTTTTATGAGAAATGATGTGTATATCTCGCATTTCTAGAATAGACCTCTACATTCTTGTTGACATTTGCCCAACTGGCAAACCGTAAGACATAGAGGAAATCTTATTGCACTAAAAGTTATATATCTTGTATGCGCACAAATTGATGCCAAATATTTTTTTTTGGAGTTAACCGATTCCAAGATATTCCTGGTTATTGGTTTCAATTTTTCATTGCTTATGATGTTCTCAAATAAGAAGTGAATAGATTTTATCACCTAGTGGCCAGCTCTTCAAAGATTTGACTATTGCCTTTACCTAGTGTGTTTCCTTATTCCTTTTGTACCTAATAGGAAGTACGTAATAAGACCATTTCTGCTAATGCTTATCTCTATTAGTGAAGTAGGTTATACATTTTTTTGTTTGTTGAGAATATGTAGAACGTTTCACTCTCAATTCTGCAGCGCTTCGAATATGATTTCGTAAGTCATATACGATCTGCGGGAGAGAGAGATTTCAGCTTACCCTTAAAAGGACATTTTGTTCTACAAATTTACTAATCGTGAATATAGAATTCTACTTTACAAGCTATGTATTAAAATGTATTTGTATCGTTTTCTAAGATTTTACTTAAAATAGAATTTTCTTGAATTAACATTCTGTGATATAAATTACTTTTTTTTTTTAATGAAACTATTGCGAATAGCCCAATGAAATGGGGGGCCCTGTAAAATCGTATTAATGATTTTATTAAACCACATTGGTGTTAATAGAATTTTTAGTTTTTAAATAGTTACTGATACGTTTTACATAAAATTCTAGGTTAAAAAAATGATATCACCCTAATAAAAACATTAGCCCGTCTGTGTAGCGAGGCGTGGCTGCTTTACATTCAACAGGTCGCGAGTTCGAATCTCGCTTAGGATGAGTTACCCGGATAAGTTTTTTTCGGGGTTTTCCCTTATCCTGACGAGTAATTTTAAGCACCACGGACCCCGAGATCACTTGAGCATCATTTCACAAATTTTATTCATCGTGCGACATGACTAAGCAGGTTATAGGACGTAGAGCTAAAAAAAAGCAACAATAAATCAACATTATAGAACGATTCTTCTTCAGTTAGCTTATATATCCTATAAAATTATATATCATTATATATATTTTCTGAAATAAAGGTTAGTGAAGTTAACACATTTAATTATTAGTCGTATACCAGGCGCCAAACTGCCCCGAATTTAACATGAGCAAATATCTCTTCATGCTTTAAACTAATTGCAGAACTCAACGGGGCTATTTTAAGTGGAGAAGGCGACTTATGTTTACCCGTCTTAATGAGTGCGACCGGCTCACTGTCTTCGCTGATGAGGAAGAGGTAAAAGGAAGATTGCTCAGCCAGTTCCCCTCTTACTGGTTTTAGCTTGACTTAGCCCCATTGAGTACTAGAACTCTTTAAACGTAAGAAGAGATATCTCCAGGCATTTGGGTGCCTGGTAGATATTTGTCTTCTCTGAAATAAACTTACTCCCCAGGTTCTTAAGACATTTTTATTCTCAATAAGCATTAATTCTGTAATCATCAAAGTAATTTAGAAATATTAAAAAAAGTAAATCTATAATAATGGGGACATTGCTTCAATATTCGTATGATAAGTTAATATATTTAGCTGAAGGAGATTTTTACCTTTATCTTTAATTTTTTATTTTTTTATTTCGGTTTAAATTTCTCTTTTAAAGGGTTGTTTAAGTAAATACGTTAATAATGGGATTAAATTCTTACATTATGATTTCAATATATAAGCTTATTCATTAAGTTTATGCTTACTTATTTATTCATAAACGGTTCTGAATCTAAAATCTACCTAGTACATACATTGAGAAGGTATAGCACTCAATCCAAAAATTTCATACAGAGATTTCAACAGAAATACTTGTTTTAGGGTCTCCTGTATAAAAAAAATTAGAAAAAAGGTCTGTGTGTGTGTGTGTGTGTGTGTGTGTGTGAGAGAGAGAGAGAGAGAGAGAGAGAGAGAGAGAACGAAAGGCTGGTAAAATACCAAATTTGAGATTTAAGTTTAGTATCTTCCAAGGATGCGACACAAAGATTTTAAAGAAAATTAAATTCTCCCACCCGAAACTCCCTTTATGTGAAAAAAAAATCTAAAATTTTGATTTGCTATAAAAAGCCTCCAATGCTTTTGTTTAAAATGCCATATGTTAAAGTTACTAATATTTTTATGAAAAACGAAATGTATATCCTGAATTATCTGGGAATAGCTTCTCTTCATTCTAGATGACTTGTGTAACTTATTGAGAGCCAACAACTTGTTACAACAGAAGTGTTAAAATACACAACTAATGTCATACATATTTTTTGTAGAGTTAACCGTTTCGTGGTATTGGTTTTAATTTTAAGCTGCTTAATCTTTTTTTCAAACGGGAATTCAACTTTCTTTTTATCTCTTTAGTTTGACTCCTGGTAGGCAAAGAGAACTGAATTTCAATTGTTTCACATAGCATCTACTTTTAAAAGTTTGACTATCATTTTAGCCTAATACATTCCCTTATTTCCCTTCTATTTTCAAAGAAGCAAATAATTAGACAATTCTGTTAATGTTTATCTCGATTTGAATGAAATATATGAAAGAATAACTTTTTGCATAACTGCCAGAGAAAGTCATACGAATAAGCACATCAGATTTTTCAAAACTTATTTATTCTAGGCTATGAGTGAAGGAGTTAAAATAAAATTCATTCTTGATTTATGATATTTGTAACCAAGCCAGATGGCTCAAGTGGTTTCGTCACTGTCATTCGGGAGGTGCGGGTTCGCTCCCCGTCGACTGCATATTCTGGCTTTGACTTTTTTACGTGGTTTTCCTGAGGCCGCTTAGGCTTATGCTGGGGGCGACATTGCAGATTCTATATAAGTTTTAGATTTGATTCTGCAGTGGTAGATTGACCAACATGGCTGCCCATGCACAAGTAGACAAAACGAACGGAAGATTACGGAGTTCGCCAAACCTCGACGAAATCTTGAAACCTATCGTTCACCTGCCCCGTAGTCATATTGTTTCCGTAACCAATAGGAAAGCTCAGGAAAGAGCTTTAATCTAAAACTGAACCAGAATCTGCAATCTCGCATTCTGGGGTACTGCATGTCTACCATGCTTCCTTTCCCTTCGTTCTTCCATTTCATTTCCCTTCTTCATCCTTCAGGTTGGCGGCAGGTGTGGCTCGAAACTTTGCAGACAGATGGCACGGTTGCTTGTTCCGAGTAAAACTCTCTTTCCCCTGGTTGGGTTGGTTGAAATTAGGTGTCGTTGTAGTGGCATTCTTCCGACGGCCTCCTGGAGCCTGAATCATGACGAGCCTGGACACTTAGAGACTTCTGTGCGTCTCTGCGCTTGGCTCCGTCATTTCCTGTGGTTTCCCCATCTCTCATCTCCCTGGGGGGTAGTAGGCCAAAGTTGCCTAATGTCCTCCGCCGCTAGCAAACTCATACAATATTGGTAAACGTGACTAATGTTATTCTAGGTCAGAAAACATGCAATTTTAAGAGCTCTATAATAAACTAAGCTGTCTCTCTGTGAGAACAAGGTAATTCTCCATCCGTATATATCTTCAGACTTCAGGGTTTACGTCATTTTTAGGAGCTCAGAAACTTAGATTAATTGCAGAAGAAAAACTGAGAACTCGACAAAACAGAGGAAACGCACAACTATACACTATTGATGACTAATATAAACTTTACAACTGCAAGACTGAAGGCAAGGGAGTTGTCTTTATTCGCTTTATATAAAGCCTGTATATGTTTATGTGTCATAACTGAAACTCTGGTCGAAGAAAATTCCACCGCATTCAAAGTGCCTCTACGTGAACCAGTGCTCCATCGTTTGGCAGCACATTTTCTCCGCATTTATGGAATCGTTACCAGCGCCGCAGTTTGCCGAGAATTTATAGCTCACGAGCTACTGAAGATATTGCGAATTCCCCGAAGCGGCCTTCCTTAACACCTTGCTAGACAATTATTGCGATATGCCTCTTTATTTTGCCTTGAATAACAACCCGGTAGTTGCCAGTGTTGGGTGTTAAAATGAGCTACATCAACCTCATAAAGAAGATGCCAGTAATGAAAAATCTTATGTGCAAATTCACATGACTTTCTCTACCCACTATTGCTTAAGAGAGGATATACAAAACTCGTCTGACGACCGCATATCCCCTTCTCAACACGTGCCATGGACATATTAAATAGGGAAGATAATGTCCTCACAAAAATTCTATATCAAGATTTGACCGTAAATATTTTGAGGTCCCCTGAATTCAAGTAAAACAATTTTAGAAAAAGTTCCGTGTGTGGTGCTGGAAGGATTTCCATACTACAGCCATTGGCTTATTGCACGTCAACCCCAGGAGAATAGGATGAGATGAGAGTAATATCAACGGGCGGCCGAATCGATCGGCGGAGGGAAAGCCACCGTGGAGGGCTCCTAAAACATTCCAAGCAGTTCATCTCGATGCGGTGAGCTCTAGTAGCCCGCGCCCAAACTCTCTGAATCTACAGACGAGTTACATCGCCATCTCGCCGTCGAGAGCTGTATTTCTTCCACCACGGAAGAACATCACCACCGCAGTTCTCGCCGACATTTACAACCCTGAAAGAAACCGGTTTGAAGAAATTGAGGTAACATAAAGCGCTAAGATGTTCGTATACTGAAGAAATTTTCCCAGGATTTGCCCAGTAACCCGGGAATATCTCAGAAAAAAACCATAGGTCAGAGAGGCCATAGGTCAATCACGGGAATCGATTCCACGACCTTCCGAATTTCAGTCTCAGACGAAACGTCTGAACCACCTGTCTCCGTTATTTGTGTTGGTGTGTGTGTGTGTGTGTGTGTGGCACAAAAATGAAATGCCTGTTAAATACAAAACTTGATATTTAAATTCAGCATTTACTAGAATACGACGCAAAGATTATAAAGAAAATTCCTTCAACCCAAACTACCCTTTATATGAATAGTATTAAAAAAAGTTAATTTTTTTTCAAAAATGGCTCTTAAAATTTTGATTAAAATACCAAATGTTTAAGATATTGTCATGACAAACGAAATATATATCTTGAATAGCTTCTGAAGACCTCTACATTTTGGATGACTTTTGCTTAACTGGTAAACTGTAGCAAATAGACAACAACTTGCTTCACAAAAAAATCATATCATTTAGATATGTAATTTACATTTTGGTATAGTGAACCATTTCAGATAATTCTTGTTATTGGTTTTAGTTTTAAAATATAATTTCAACCTTCTTCAAAGGGGAATCTGCCATTCCTGTTCCTTGTTTTACTCCTGACCATTCAAAGATAACAGAGTTTCAGTTGAACGGAAATAATTTTTAAAAGGCCTGACTATCGTTTTAGCAAAGCGTATTCCCTTACTTCCTTCTGCTTGTAAGGCACTAGTTAAAAAAACAGCTATAATGTTAACTTGGTTAATATGAAGAATAAGCATTTGTAATAAAAGTTTATTACAAATTAGGTAGAGGAAGTCTTGCGAATGAAGTATGTCAGACTTTTGCTTGCTCTAGAATGTATGTAAAATGTACAAACTAGATAGAGGAGGTATTTTACTCCATCCAAAAATTCCATACCAAAATTTCACTAAAAATACACGTTTTAATGTATTATGATTAAAAAAAGGACATTTAGAGGAAAAGGTCCGTGTCTGTGAACACGACAACTCAAAAGCAAAATTTCGGTCAAATACAAAACTTGATATTTAAGTTCGCTATCTTCTAAGGATTCGACACGAAGATTTTCAAGAAACTCCCCCACCCCAAACTACCCTTTACATGGAAAAATTCGAAACTGTTTATTTTCTAAAAAAAATGACTCTAAAGGTTTTTATTAAAATTTCGCATATTAAAGGTACTTATACGACAAATAAAATGTATATTTTGATTTTCTGGGAATAGTCTCTGAGGCTCTGCTCATTCTTAATGACCTTTGCATAACTGCTAAACCGTAAGAAAGAGGCAAACTGTGACTACACAATAATGTATATCTCGTTTTAACACACAATTTATGTGAACTACAATTTTTTGTGGAGTTAAACATTTCCTAAATATTCCTTGTTTGTTTGAAATTTAAAATGCTCGATTTACTCATTAAGGAATTCAACTCCTGACCATGAAATGTGTACGAATTTCAATCATATAGCAACCCACTTTTGAACGTTTTACTATACCATTAGTTTAGTATCTTCAGTAATTTTGTTTCTACTTCTAAGGAAAAGTAATAAGATCATTTCTGTAAATGTTTTTCTCGATTAATATGAAGTAGATAGAAGAATGAGCTTTTCAAGTATAATTTTTTACAGAAATGTAGAGAAAGTTATGTGAATGGAATACATCAGACTTTTTCTTTCTCTACTCGTACTATGTAAGTGTATAGAGAATGTATTGTATTCTACCCAAATATTTGATACCGAAATATCATCGAAAACGCATTTTGAGAAAAGCTTCGTGTATGTCGGTCTAGTTATATGTCTGCGGACAGTATAGCTCAAAAACCAAAAGTTGGTTAAGTACCAAACTTGGTATCTAAGTTCAGTATCTTCCAAGGATGCGACAAGAAGATTTCAAGAAAATTCCCCACCCCCAACTACTCTTTACATGGAAAATTAAAAAAAAAAATGATTTTCTGAAAAATGACACTAACGATTATGATTAAAATACCCTGTATTAATTATATTCACATAGCAAATAGAATGTATATCTTGAACTTTCTGGTAATAGTCTCTGGAAAGCTCTTTATTTTGGTGGAGTTTTGCAGAAATTTGCATATCGGATAAATGTAAAAACTTACTAAACATAAAAGATATATCTCGTTAAAATACTTACTTTATGTCGTATACTTTTTTTTTTTTTTTTTTTTGTATAGGGTTGACCATTTACGGGGGATTCATTGTTATTAGTTTGTTTTAAATCACTTATAACTTTTCTTAAATCGTAAGTGATGATTGTTTCACCTCTCATGTTTCACTGCAAGCCATGCAAAGCGAACCGAACTTCAATTGTTTCACACAGGACCATCCTTTAAAGGACTTGGCTATCGAATTAGCTAAATGTATTCCCTTATGTCCCTTCTACTTAGAGGGATGCAAGTAAGAAGAAAATTTCTGCTAATGTTTACCTTGATTTGCATGTCGTAGATAAAGGAGTAATCTTTTAAAAGGAACGTTGTTGAGTAACAAGAGAAGTCATTTGAATGGAAAACATAAGATTTTTTAAAGTAATCCTTGTTTGAATTTCTAATTACAACTGTCGACCTCGTAGAAGGATAGAGGTCTAGTGAGAAGGCACAATTCCCATAAGGCTTTGCGTGTTTCTCCACGTGGAAGCAAGAGGAAATCGCAAGAGACTTGTACGAAACATGTCAGATATTCTGGGATCGAACCAATGAGTCACATGCCAATGCAACACACTTCCGTGGGCACAGCAAACGGTAACGGCGCGAGCGATATTTTCATATTTTATGACGCGGTTTTAGAGGAGAGATCGGAAGTGTGATGTGGTACCGCGGAAGGGTCGTGAAGAAGAAAACCGGATGGCTGCACTTACACCACCTTGAAATATACCCACTTGATGCGTAAGTGGTGTGCGTGCTGTGGGGATGAGATCAGCCCTCACTGCCTGGGCTTTTTAAGGGAATGCGTCATTGAATATTGTATTAGCTTCTCTAGCCCATATAGTGTACAACGTACACAGTGGATAGAAAATGTACCTATTGTAACTTCTCTAAACTTGATACCGGAATTTTACCGGAATTACATGGGTTAATGTACTCTGAAACAAAAAAAAAAGTTTTTAGAAAAAGGTCCGTGTGTGTCTGTGGGCAGCAAAACTCAAAAACGAAATGTGGGCTAAATACCAAACTTAGTATCTAACGAAGATGTTCTACCATCCCCAAGTACCCTCAGTGGAACATTTTTCTAAAATGTTTCTTTCTCCTAAATGGATCCAACAATTTCGATTAAAATATCATATGCTTAATACTCTGCCGTTTATGAAACTTGCAACACCAAGAAAGAAACTCATCAATGCAATGAATTTAATACCACAGATTAAATACATGACGAGTAGACATGTGGAGATGCCTGAAGCAGGGCGAGTACCTTGGGCTCTACCTCACTGTAGATACCGGTTGCTGTACAAAGTGCGCTAAATTTTAGGAGGCGAGGTCGGTTGCTGTAACCAATGGCGCCCCAAATCGTCTCACCTGGTGTTTGTCCGCTATGCCGCTCAACAATGCACTTGCCATGGTAATGCCGGACACGTATGTGGCCATCACTGTAGGACACGTTGAAGCAGGAGTCGTCCAAAAAGACTACATTTTGCCACTCGTCACCCTAGTGACGATTTCACGTGCCCATTGCAGTCGGAGGAGCTTGTAGTTTCTGAACAATGGAATCCGACGTAATGACGTGTGCAACCAGTCCAACCTGCAGCGATGAACCGTTGATGCAGACAACTTCACACCTGTTGCAGTGCCATAGAGTTGGGCTAATGCTGTGGATGAAGCTGTGCAGTCCGTTATGACCATGCGGACAAAATGGCGGTCATCTTCCGTGGTCCAGTACCCGCTCTTCGCTGCGTACGACCTTCATCTATCCACTGTATCCACACACGCATCACTGTCGTAGTAGCATGCCCTGTACGAACGAAATGTCACTGTATGACAAACCCGCTCGTTTCTGCCCGTTCGAACACTCGCACATACGGATATGGCTCCCTTTGACGTCGACGAGGCATACTGGCACTCCCTTTATAGTTTCCAACTTGTTTGACAGCTCTGCGCTGACTACACTTAGTGCACTGAACTTATCGGACCGACATGACGGTGCTCTGCTCGGACTACGTGCACCCTATCTCTGTGGAAACCTAACCACTTATTGCTTGCAACCTCTTCTACACTTCCACCAAGTTAGGAGTTTTCGGTAACTTTTCTTTTGGTGTTGCAGTTTTCAGAAACGTCAGTGTATATTTTTATGGCGAACAAAATATATATATTGAACCTTCTGCGAATAACCTCCAAAAACCTGTTCATTCTGGATAACTTTTGTATTACTGGTAAACCATAAGAGATAGACAAAAATTTACCGCACAAAAATTAGATCTGTTATTATGCACTATTTGTGTCATATACATTCTTATTGTGGAGTCGACTGTTTCGGAGATATTCCCTGTTATTGGTTTAAGTTTTAAGCTACTTAAACCTTTCTCAAACGGAAAGTCATCTTCTTTTCGTCCTATTTTTACTTCTAGAAAGCAAAGAGAACCGAATTTCAATTTTTTCAAATAGCGACCAGCTTTTAATAGATTTGATTGTTACTTCAGCCTTGTATATTCCCTCATTCTCTTCTACTTACAAAGAAGCAAGTAATAAGATCCGCTCTGCAAATATTTATCTCGATTAGCATGATGCAGACAAAAGAATAATCTTTTGTAGGAGACTTTTGCGTAACAGCCGAAGAAAGTCATGTGAATGGAGCACATTCTTTTTTACTTTATCTGTTGCGTGTAATAAGTAGAGCGCATATTCTATTCCTTGCGAAACCTTGGATTTCTTTTGTTCCGCCCTCAATTAATAAATATCTGACGCGTTCCATTCAAGTTACTTTAAATTCATTACATAGCCGGGACGAAAACCATGGATTTCCTACAGTTCTAACGATTGAGCTACCATGGAAACATTGAAAATTGGGGAAAAAGAGGAAAAAGGAATACAGCGCCGGAGTCCCGACAAGCCTCCGGAATTGCATTTTTAAAATAAATAAAATAAAAAGACCAACATAGATTTCTGAAAAATATATTGCACCATTCTAAATGTTGGTTAGTGTTCATTTGCTGTTTCAACTGAAAGACTGTGACATCTCCAAAGAAGCATTGTGTATCGATGCGAAGTTAAGCAGTGACTAATATAATACAATTCGACAGTTTTTGCTGAAAAATGAAGGATACACATTCCAAGTCAACACAATGGAATATGTAACGAAATTTCAATGTCCTTGCTTCCAACTAGACCACTAGGTCGTTTGCGAAGGATGTTCAGATTTGCATGAATTGCATCAACCGAAATTAGCGATTCATAATGTCCTGAATTAAATGGCTATATTCGTGTTTATGAACTCCGAATCACCCCAAGTTGGCACTAAATGAACCTCTATGTGATTTGAATTTGCTACTTCCATGCTGAGTATAATACCTACAAAAGCATTTCTTTGCATTATATATTAACCATAATGAGACTGAAATAGGTAAAGGGTTCTGAAAATCATTTTTAATACACTCATAATGGTAAAAATATGTGTGTTCCGATTCAGGATAGATTAATCTTCTCTACCGCAATTTTTACTTTCTCTACGTGTACTATGTGCATAGTGCACAGAGAAGTGCTCCCAAAAAATCGATTTTGGGACACCCCGAATCAAAAATTTTTTTGGAAAAAATGTCCGTCTGTCTTTCAGTGTGTGGTGTGTGTCCGTTAAACACCAAACTTGATATTTAAGTTCAGTATTTTACAAGAATGCGACAGGACACGACTTTCAAGAAAATTACCTCACCCCTAACTACACTTTACATAGAAAAATTTAGACAGTTTGGTTTCTAAAAAATTGCTCTAACGATTTTGATAAACTTATTTTATATTTAAGATATTTATATGACAAGTAAAATGCATATCTTGAATTTTCTGGGAATAGCCTCTGAAGACCTGTCTCTTCTGGATTCATTTTTCGGAATTTTGCATAGCTGGTAAACGTAAGACAAAGACAAAAGTTTTCCACACAAAAAATGTAGATCTCATTTAAAACACACAATTTCTGTCCTTTACATTTTTAATAGTATTCGAGTATTCTTTTTAATTGGTTTCAGTTTTAAAATACTTTAGCTTCTCTCATACGGAAACATAGCTCCTGGCCATGCAAAGAAACGGATTTGAATCCCATAACAACCAGTTTTTAAAAGATTTTATCGGTTTAGCCTAGTGTATTCTCTCTTATTTCCTTTTTACTTCCCGTATTCAGTACAGAAAATGATCATATTCCTCTATTGAAACAATGCTCCAAATTCTTAAATATTGAAAAGTCCAAAGTTTTTGAGAGTACAAAAATATTTTTTTTCCATAATTAGGGCTAATATAACAAATATAACAGGTTTATCTGTAAACTTATTTTCTGTAAAACTTAATTTTTGTATGTAAATATTTTGAAAAATTCATCACGTAGCTCATTTTATTATAACAATGAAATTGTGCAATAGAAAGCTCTTATTTAAATAACCAGGTAAGCTAGAAGCAAGGCAAAGGTATTACTATTATTGTGTATAAAAATCTGATGTATTCCATTCACATGATATTCTTTACGTCTCTGTAAAAAATTATATTTTATTCTTAAAAAGATTCTTCATAATCCTATCAAGATAAACATAAGTAGAAATGCTTTCTTGTAAAAATGCTTTTTTTGTTCTTTGACAAATTGCCGTATGTGAAAAGTTCAAGTATTTTAGAACTGAAATCGATAACAAGGAATATCCCAAAAATGGTCAACTCCATGAAAAAAATGTATGTAGCATAAATTGTGTGTTTCAATTACATCTACATTTTTGTGTGATAGGTTTTCGTCTCTCTCTTAAGGTTTACCAGTTATGCAAAATTCATCCAGAATAAAGAGGTCTTTAGAGGCTATTCGCAGAAAATTTAATATGTACATTTTATTTGTCGTGTAAATATCTTTAATATACGGTATTTTAATTAAAATCGCTGTAGCAATTTTTGAGATAATATTTTTTTTTAAATATGTCCATGTAAAGAGTAGTTTAGTTGGGGATATTTTTCTCAAAATCTACGTGTTGTATCCTTGGAAGAAGCTAACCTTATATACCCAGTTTAGTATTATACCGGCTTTTCATTTTCAGAGGCACACGAACACTCACAAACACGGATCTTTTTCTAAGAATTCTTTTTTATACAGGGAATCCTAATACACCATTTCCGGTGATATAGAATTTTAGGGTGCAATGCAATACCTTCTCTATACACTATGTATATAGTAGGTACGTGTAGAGAAAGTAAAAACTGGTATACATTTAAGTAACGTATCTTAGACACTATGGATTTTCCAAATTTCGCAAATGCATCAACTTAAATATTCTCTTTTCTGTATTTATTGTGATGGACAGGTAGAACATAATGCCATAGTCTTTGCATACAATAAAAGAACAGTAATAAAGCTTTTCCAGGATTAGAGAGTGAGTTTAGACATCCATTTTCCATGAAATGTCGCTCATATTCTTGCGACTTAAAATTTCCACTGATATGATAATATTTCGGGCCGTATTGACTGCGCGCGAAAGTATCAACTATTTCCCAACTGCGTGAGAGCTGTTGACTGTAAACAGATCAACTGCGCGCGAGCTACTGTAAAATACCAAATTTGGTACCTATTCAAGTTTATATCCTCTAAGGATACGACACGCAGATTAAAAAATAAAAAAATAATAATTTCCCCAACCCCATGCTACCCTTTATATGTAAACAGCTTTGAACATTTTTTCTCTCTCTAAAACATCTCGATTATGATTAAAATACCGTATCTTAAAGATATTACATCACAAATAAAATGTAAGTATAATTTGAATTTTTCGGAAATAGCTTTTGTAAACTTTCTTTCTAGATGAATTTTGCTGAAATTTGTGAAACTGGTAAATCGTAAGAAATGGACATACTACACAAAAATGTAGATATTGTTAAAACACTCAATTTATATCATATTCATTTTTGTTGTAGAGTTGACCGTTTGTGAGAATTTTCCGCGTTATTGGTTTAAATTTTAAGCTACTTAAACTTTTCTCTAACGAAAGTTCTTCTTTTGTCTGTCTTTGCTCTAGCAAGCAAAGAGAACGGAGTTTAAATTGTTTCACATAGCGATCGACTTTTAAATGAATTTACTGTCACTTTAACCTATGATGTCCCTTTATATTTGTTCTGCTTACAAAGCATCAAGTAAAAAGAGCAATTCTGCTAATGTTTATCTCGACTAGCATGACGTAAGAGAAAGAATAATTTGTTGCAGAACAGCTAGGGAAATTCATGTGATGGAACACATGAAAATTTTCTGACAAAAATGTGTCGCTTTTTTGTTATCTATTTCTAGTGAAATCTTGATTTGAACATTCGGTTGAAATAGAATATTTTCACTATTTGCTCTCCGTAGTAACAGATTATTAGTATAGAAATTAGTTTATTTTGAAAGTTTCTTAGCTTGACAGTGTATTTGAAAGCGAATGAGTATGGAAGTGTCGATATAAAATACACCACTATTATCCGGAAGTATAAAATATTTTAAGGTACTTAATGCCTTTGAACAACTCAGGAACCGGAGTTCATTTGTAAGAAGTCACCGCACTTGCCGCTATAAAGAGATACACGGCAGGATACAGAGATGGAAGATTCGTGAATCTAGATCCGTTTGTTTCCTGCTGCGCATCAGGAGAAGCTATATACCCGAGCTAGAGGGTATAAATCCCGATCCCCTTATTTCCTGCTGAATATGGAAAAGAGTCATGCCAAACCGGAGAGTGAGAATATGTCAGCATTCGATCTACTACCATGACAGTGTAAGGCTCGGCTGAAAAGCTATTTTATCCTGGATTTACTGTCCTATGCAAAAAAAAAATCTGACCTGTTCCATTCACATGATTTTCCCTGCATACTCTGTAATGAACCATTCTTGCAAAAGCTTATTCTTGTATCTGCTTTATGCTAATCAAGATGGACATCACAGAAATGCTCTTAATACTTAGTTAATTGTGAGAGAAAGGTAATAAGGGATACACTAGGCTAAAACGAAATTCAAATCTCAAGCTGTCGGTATGCGGTTTTCTTTACATAGCCAGGAGCAAAAACAAAAGAGGGATGAAATGAATGATACCTTCCGGTTTGAGAAAAGTATAACTTAACTCCATGGCATGACAGTCAAGGGACATTGGCCTTCCGCCTGGCCGCTGCATCCTGGGGTGCAGTGCTGGAGGGTGAGAATGTGATCAGCGCCTCGAGTCATTCCCGGGCGACTGATGAGCTCTTCTCGATCTGGAGCCGCTACTTCTCAATAAAGTAGCTCTTCAATTGGCCCCCCCCCCAGGGATCTCACGAGGCTGAGTACATCCCAGACCAGGTCTTCCAGCGGGGAAAATTCCCCACGCCGGTACCGGGAACCGAACCCACGTGCCTCGCTTGACAAGCAGCCGCGCTACCACCATGCTAAGGAGACTACCGAGAAAAGTATAGAGTTCCAAAACTGAAACTTATAAGCAGGAATTTCTCGAAAACGGTTATCTCTACAACAAAGATGTAATGGACATAAATTGTGTATTTTGACGAGATCTATACTTTTTGTGTGCAATGTTTTATCTATCTTTTATAGTTTACCAGTATTACAAAAATCCTCTACAATGAAGAAGGCTTCAGATATTATTCGCAGAAGATTAAAAGAAAAATATATAAATGGCGTGTTATTTATGGACGCTTTTTACTAATATGGTTCTCAGCGTCCCATTCTAAATTGGGCGTGAAAGACCGCTTAATTGTGCTCAGAGGCCTCTCTGTCAGACTTGAGGCTCTTTTACGTGCTGTAAATCTGCGACACGGGATCAACGGCTTTACTTCTCTTCCGAAGGAAGCCATGCTATGGATTTTTACACTCGAAACAATCAATCGTCCTCCGCCGGATTTGAACCCGCGACCTTGGATATACGAGATCAACATGGTAACCATTACACCAAGGAGGGGGACGCAGAAGATTCAAGATAAATATTTTTCTGGTCTTGTAAATATCTCGAATGTACGGTATTTTAATCAAAACCGTTAGAGCCACTTTTGATAACATAACATTTTTGGAAATTTTTTCCATGTAAAGGATAATATGGGGTGGAGGAATTTTGCTCAAGATCTTCGTGTCTTCGACCATTTTTGAGTTATGTTCACAGACACACGGCCACACACACACACGCTGACATTTTTCTAAAATGCTCTTTTACATTATCTGCATAGTACATGGTAAGGTAGAGAAAAGATTGCACTCCATCCGAAAATTCAATACCGAGATTTAGCCTTAAATACACTTTTAGGGTCTCCTATATAAAAAAAAATTGGTTATTTTGGTATTTAACATATTTTTGCTTTTGAGCTATGCTGTCCATACACGCACACAGGCACACAAATATGGAGATTTTTCTAAAAATGTTTTCTTTGTATATACGCGCTAGAGAACGTAAGATGGTCTAGTATACTCCTCTACCGGCATTGTATTATGTAATAAGGTCTTTTCAGGTAACGATTAATATAAGTATTCTATTGCAGAATAGTTATGACGCACTATTTCTGTTAGAGATAGAAATAGATAGAGTAATACTTTTCTTAAGAATGGTTTTGTAACATAAACAGAGAAACTCTTGTGAATGTAGTATATCAGCTGATTTTTTCTCCTTAGATAGCTATAACACTTTTAGTTATTAATTTCGTAGCATGTGCACAGTAGGTACAGAGGGTATTGCATTTCACTAAAAAAAAGTTGACCAAGATTTCACTGGACGTAAACCTTTTGGTACCATAAACACGTCTCCTCCTTCAAACAAAAAAAAAAACAAAAAAATCAGAAAAAGTGCATGAGTGTATTCGTGTGTCTTTGAGCATAATAACACAAAAATAAAGAAACCGTTAAATACCAAACTTAGTTATTAAATTTAGCACTTTTCAAGAATGCAACAAAAAGATTTTCAAGTAAATCTCCCATTCCAAGCCACCTCCTTCATGGAACATTTTTCAAAAGTTTTGACTTTCTAAAAAATGTGACCAATTTTGATTAAAATACCATTTTAAGCTAGTTTTATGACAAATGACAGGTGTGTTCTAAATTGCCTGGGAATAGGCTCTGAAATCTCATCATTCTGGAGGGCTTTTGCACAACGTAAATCTTAATAGGCAAAACTTAATACTAAAAATGAAGATCTGTTTAAACCCTTTTGTGGAGTTAACTATTTCCGAGATATTCCTGGTTATTGGTTTTAATTGTAAAATATTTATACTTTTTCATTCGATCATATCCCTTGTTTTATTCCTAACCGTACAAAAAGAACCAAATTCATGGCATGGAAACAGCTTTGACTATCGGTTAGGTTAGTGTAGAGGGTGTGAGGCAAGAAAGGAGTAAAACATTTAAGTTGTGCAGTTGCAACTCTTTACTTGAGATGCTGATGGTGGGAGAAGTTGCGCCAAAATGTATGAGCAGAAGACATAACGTTTCTGTTCACGAAGGAGTGAGGTGCGCTAGCTCTAGTTTCAGTGCGGCATTCTATAGTGTTTATTCAAATATGAGGACGATAGTGATGGTGCAATGAGCGGGATTGAGGAGCTATAGAAGTATGTGATGGGTAAAGTAATTTTGGCTATGTTCATAGTTGCCAACGCATTGTGTGGTAAGCTGGATCACAATCAAGATAAGCGTATCAACATTTCTTCAAGCAAACACTCCGTTTCACACTCTACATATTGTTAATGACATATTATAATTGTATACAAATTAGCTTTAGTATAAAGTTATTTGTTTATAACTATGGATATGTGCCAACAATTAGTTTTATGCGAACTGCAGTAATTGTTTAACGCTGCACGCTGTTGTGGTTGTGTTATTTGCGACAAGATGCATCTTTACTACCCTTCTCAGCCGTTACAGAGTGGGAGGGTAAGAAAGCAACTTCCTTATGCGCAAAGATGTCTCGCGTCACGACTTATGCTATAAGTAATAAAATAATGTTTGCTAACGTTTATCTCGATTACCATATAGCCGATAGAAGAACAGCTTTTGTAAGAATAATTAGTTGCCGAATAGGTACAGAAAATGTGAATGTACTACATTAGATTTGTTGTGTATGTTCCCAAAAATGTTGATACTGGTTTTGATTAAAATAAAATATATTTATGATATTTACACGTCAAATTATATGTTTCGGTTGAATGTGATGATTTTTTGCTTTTTACTTTATTTGCAAGCCTGAGGCCTAGGACCACTTTCCAATTAAGCCCGGGCCTGACCGAAAATAGACCCGAGCCCCTGCAGACTCTATTCCGCATAGATATCGAACTGGCTATCGGAAATAATTGTTATTTTCTCATCAGTGTGTATTCAAATCATTATACATACCACAGCATTACTGATGTAATGTAGATGAGATATCAGCGTTAGAAACTGGCCCATCCCAGAACTTCCAAAACCTCATCTCCCAGAACAGATACTAGAGCATCTGCTGCATTTAGCAGTCATTAATTCACGATGTTGTAATTATCCTGTAAGAAGAAGCAGTAGAAAAAAATAAAAAAGCAAATGACACTTGTGAGATACAGCTCATTAAAATACACTTCACCTTCCTAATTGGTACAATCTTTGCGCCTGAAGAAGTACTGCGAAACACTTGAGTCAAGAAAATTGAACCTCTTGAATCGACTTGGAAGTTTCTGGTGTTGCTCTGGATAATTTAAGAAACTTGAGGGAAATAACAAGCAATCTCCTTCACCAACATTCGGTTTTATTACCTTCTCAAATTCAAAAGTACTAAAACTAAGGCATATTGGGTGCCTCATCTCTGATTATGGAATACACGCTGATTGCAAGAACGTCCCAAGTCCACTTTTGGTGAAACATGAGATCAAGAAAACGTATAATTTGTATGATGCACAAAAACAACCAAAACCAGTGTTACCTTCCGTGAAAACAGAAGTAAGTACAACCTTTTGAGAGCTCCCTACATAAAAACTGATGTGTTCCATTGACATGATTTTCTTTACAGCTCCAACAAATTTTTGCTAAAAAGCTTATTCTTCTATCTACTTCATGCTAATCGAGAGAAACAGTAAAAGAAATAGTCTTAATGGTTGCTTCCTTATAAGCAGAGGGGAAATGAGGAAGTACACAGTCAAGTCTTTTAAAAGCTGGTCGCTATTTGAATGAAATTCGTCTCTTTGCATGACAAATACCGTATGAGAAAAGTTTGACTGTTTTAAAACTGAAATCAATAACAAGGTAATCTCTGAAATGACACTCTCTATAAAAATGTATATGACATTTGAAAAAATATATCTATATATGAAAAAGTAAGTATATGAAATAAATTGTGTTTTTTTATTTGTCATATAAATGTCTTTAATATTTTAATAAAAATCGTTAGCAAGTTTTAAGAAAATCAACATTTTTGAAACCTTCTCCAGATAAAGCGTAGTTTTCCTCAAAATCTTGTCCTATCCTTGGAAAATACTATACTTAAATAACAAATTTGGTAATTTACTGACTTTTTATTTAAACTCTTCTTTATTCTTTTTAGTTATCTATTTCACGGACACCTACACACACACGCGCGCTAACACGGACGACTTTCTAAAAATTTTCTTTTTGGATACAGTGGACCCTAAAATGTATATTTTTGGTGAAGTCTCTGTATTGAACTTTTGGATGGCGTATATACCTTACCTCATATTTACTATGTAGTAAGTAGAGAAAGTAAAAATAGAAAATGATGTTCTCGCCATACTTCGTGTCATCCTCCGTTCCCTTGTTCATGTGGGTTGATGGCACTTGTATGTCATGTGACTGTGGGATTGGTTAACTTGGAAATCAGCTTGTCTATTTTTGTGGTGAAATGTTAATATCCTGATTAAATATGTATATGAAAATGTTTTAATATGTTATCAGTTCTGTTGCGGCCCTAGCTGATTTAAATAAAGTGATGTCCCAGTTGATTACATGCTTTTCTTACCAATAATTTGCTAACTTATCCAGTTGTTTATTACTTTCTCTAGCACGTATGTACATACAGTGTACACAGAACCTAAAAGATGTATTGTATTCCAAACAAATGTTAAGATTTCACCGGAAATATATGTTTCAGTCTCCTGAGTCCAAATAAAAACATTTTTACTTTCTGTGTACTTACTATGTATATAGCGTATAGGAAAGGTATTGTCCACCCAAAATTTAGATATCGAGATTTCACCGGAAATATATGTTTGGAGGTCCCCTGAGTCACAAGAAACATTTTTAAAAAAAGGTAGTGCGTCTGTCTGTCCGTGGACAACGTTGTTCAAAAACGAAACGTCAGTTAAATATCAAACTTAATATTTAAGTTCAGTATCCTTCAATGATGCAACATGAAGATTTTCAAGAACATCCACACACCCCCAACTACCCTTTATATGGAACATTTCTCGATAATTTTGATTTTCTCAAAATAGCTATAAATTTTGATTAAAATATCGATTATTATTAAAGATATTCACATTGCAAATAAAATGTATGTTTTGAATTTTCTGGGAATACCCTAAGAAGAGCTCTTTTTTACTGGTTGATTTTTGCATAATTTTGCATAATGGTTAAACCGTAGGAGATATAGACAAAACTACATAAAGGTGTAGATTTCGCTAAAACACGTAATTTATGTCATATACGTTTTTCTTATAAGGTTGACGGTTTCCAAAATATTCTTTGTTATTGATTTCAGTTTTAAAATGTTTTACGGGAACATAGCTCTTGGTCATGCAAAACTGATTTCAATCACATAACAATCATCCTTGATTGTTAATTTAGCCTAGTGATTTCCCTTATTAGCCTTCTGCTTACAAGCAACTAAGTAATTAAAAACCATTTCTGCTAATGGCTATCTCGGTGTGCGCGTGCGTGTGCGCGTGAGTGCGAGTGCGAGCGTGAGCGCGCAAAAAGACCGTTAAATACTGAACTTGGTATTTAGGTTTAGTATCTTCCAAGAATGCGACACGAAGGTTTTCAAAAGCCCACTCCACAACATACTACACTTTATGTGTAAAACTTATCGATTTTCTCAAACATGATTCTACGATTTTAAGTAAAATATCGTATATTAAAGATATTTACATCACAAACAAAATATATATTTTGAATTCCCTGAGAATAGCCTCTGAGGCCCTCTCTGGATGAGATTTGCAGGATTTTGCATGAAGGTTAAACCGTAAAAGATAGACACAACCTTACTACACAAAACAATTAGATTTGGATAAAACGCACATGATTTATGTCATATATGTTTGTCTTGACCGTTTTCCAGATATTTATTGTTATTGATTTCATTTTTAAGGCACTAAGTTTTCTCAAACGGGACCATGCAAAGCGAACCGAACCTCAGTTGCTTCATATACGACCAGGTTTTAAAATATTTGACTATCGTTTTAGCCTAGTGTATTACCTTATTTCCCTTATGCTTACATGGAAGCAAGTAATAAGACCAATTGCTAATGTTTATCTCGATTAGTATGATATAGATAAAAGAATAATATTTTGTAAAACTAGTTTGTGTATGGAACTACTAGAGAAAGTCCTGTGAATGGAACGCATTAGATTATTTTTATGTCTCTTTTGTGTTCTTTTAAGCTTTTGGCTATGGATTATTTTTGGTCTGACCTCTGTATACTTTTACATTCTCTACACGTACTATGCATAGTAGGCACAGAAAGTATTGTATTCTACCCAACAATTCAATACTGATATTTAACCTAAATACATGTTTTGAGCACCGCCGAATCATAAGCACTTTCTGTGCGTGTGTGTAGTAAAGCTCAAAAACCAAAATACGGTTAAATTCTAACTTTGATATTTTAGTTCAGTGTCTTCCAAGAATACAGCACGAAGATTTTCAAGAATACCTTCCATTCAAACTATCCTTTACATGGAAAGATTTCAGATTTTTTTTAAATGACTAATCATTTTTATTAAAATGTATTATGTTCGAAATGTATATCTTGAATTTTCTGGTAGTAGCCTCTGAAGACCTCTCCATTATGGATAACATTTATGTAACTGGTATAACGTAAGAGATAAACAAAAACTCACTATACAAAAATATAGATCCCATTAAAACTTGCTATTTGTGTTTTTGTGGACCTGACAGTTTCCGAGATATTCCTTGTTTGTTTAAATTTCTTAATATTTATACTTCGGTGAAATGAGCAGTTATCATTCGTTTTTATTACTTTCTCTATACGTGCTATGTATATAGTGTATAGAGAAGATATTGCACTCCAACAAAAATTTCGATAAAGAGATTTCACCAGAAATACATGTTTTAGGGTCCCCTGTATCCAAAAAAAGTATTTTCAGAAAAGGTCCGTATGTGTCAGTGTGTCTGTGTGTCTGTGAACACGATAATTCAAAAACGAAAAGTCGGTAAAATACCAAACTTGGTATTTAAGTTTAGTATCTTCCAAGGATGCGACACGAAGATTTTGAGAAAAATCCCCCCACCCCAAACTACTCTTTACATGGAACTTTTTCGAAATGTATGATTTTCTAAAAAATTGCTATAACGATTTTGATTAAAATATCGTATATTAAAGATATTTACCAGACAAATAAAATGTATATTTTGAATTTTCTGGGAATAGTCTCTGAAGACTACTTTATTCTGAGTGAATTTTACGGAATTTTGCATTAGTGCTACACCGCAAGAGAGAGACCTGCCACACAAAACATGTAGAGCACATAAAAACACACAATTTACGTTGTATACATTTTTTCGTGGAGTTGATTGTTTTTGAGATATTCCTTGTTTTTGGTTTAAACTATAAAAACTTAAATTTTTCTCATACAGGACTTTGTGAACTTGTGTCCATACAAACAAAGGAACTTCAGTCACATAGCAACCAGCTTTTGACTATCACTTTAACCTATGGTACTCCCTTATTTCGCTTCTACTAACAAGGAAGCAAGTAATAGAACTATTTCTGCTAATTTTTGCTCTATTAGATGAAGTAAATAGAATAATTTGTTGCAGTGATATAGAGAAAGTCATGTGAATGGAACACATCAAATTTTTTTCTTTGTTTTTGTATCCTGATCATGCAAATAGAACATAACTTCAAGGCTATCACACAGCGAAAGCTCCAAAGGATTTGGCTATCTCTTTAGTCTAGTGTATTCTCTTATTATCCATGAAACTATAAGAAAATATGACATAATACCATTTCTACTAATGTTTATTTTGGTTACCATGAAGTAGGTAGAATATTAGGCTTTTTTTAAGAATATTTTTCTTTAGCTGCTGTTAGATTCTGTTTATTTATAGTGTTAAGTTACTATTTTACAATGCTTTATTGTTCCATGTAATTTTGTTGCTTGAGTAATATAATCCGTTTAAAGCTTAAGATGTAAAGTTTTAGAGATGTTTCATCACTTGTGGCATTGTAAGATGTTGTATTGCAGCTCTTATGAATATGATATAATACAATGAAATTCTGTAGAAAAAAATCTGATGTGCTCCATTCACATGACTTTCTCTATATCTCTAAAAAAATATTGTTGATAAACTTATTACTTTTATTGAATATCTTATTACGAGAGGACCAGCTATTTGAAATAATTTTATTAATATTGAATTTTATTAATGTTACTATTTTGACAGAATTAAGTGTAACCGATTTAGAATCTGTAGATATGATCCTTCTATCTATTTCATGCTAAAACGTTAGCAGAAACGGTCTTATTACTTAGTTCCTTACAAGTAGAAGCGAAATAAGGGAATGCATAGGTTAAACCGATAGTCAATTCCTTTAAAAGCAGGTCGCTAAATGAAACAATTGAAATTCCATTCTTTTCTTGCCTGGAGTAGAGAAACGAGAATCAAATTTCCGCCAGTTTGAATAAGTTTTAAGTGGCTAAAAATTAAAACCAATAATCTGAAATATGTCGTTAACTGTACAAAAAAGTACCTGTATGATGATATGTATTTTAATGAGATCTACATTCTTGTGTAAATTTTGTCTATTTCTTGCAAGTATACAAAAGTCATTCAGAATGAAGAAATTCAGAAAATTTAAGTTATGTATTTCGTTTTTCATAAAAATATCTTAAACATAAGTTATTTTAATCAAAGTCGTTGGAGCCATTTTTTGAGAAAATCAAAATTTTCGAAAACTGTAGTCGAGGGCCTTCGCGTCACATTTTTGGAAGATATTCAACTTAAATACCAAGTTTGGTATTTATCTTATTTATCGTTTTAGAGATATGCTGCCCACAGAGACACATGCATGGAAATATTTCTAAAAATGCTTTTTTCGATTCAGGGGATCTCAAAACATATATTTACGGTGAAATCTCCACATAATGTTTTTGGGTGCAGTGCAATATTTTACCTTCTATATACACTATGTGCATAGTACATGTAGAGAAAGTAAAAAAGTCCATAGATGGAGCGTCTCAAAGTGTTATAAGATTTTATTCATTCTTTAAAGCTAGGTTTGGACGCAGTCATGTTGTTTTGTAAGGTATTGTGTGAGATTGTAATTTGGTTCAAAATTTAAGGAGTCCTGTGAAAAGTGTTGGGAATAAATAGTTTTGTATGTAAAGCAGACTTGGAATGTGTGTAGATTGTGATGGTTAAATATTTCCAACATTTGTGATAAATTTTATTTTATAATGCTAGTGATGATCATGAAAAATAATTGCATAAGTGAAGTCACAAAGTTTGTTCTAGAATACACCCAGGTTATTTCCTGGACATAAGCAGGAATATCTCAGTTCTTAAGGGGAAATCGTCATCGGCAGCATTTTGAATCTTCAACACTGACTGGAGATTTTATTCATCTCGCGGAGAAACGGCTGGCGAAATTGACAGCATTCAAAATTTATAACTTTTCACATATCACATTGACACGTGCTTAGCACAACTCAGATTTACAAGTTCCTTTTAAAGTTAAAAATATCTCTTGTGATAGTTATTTAACTTTTTCCTTAGGTCCTACGAAGATGGCTCATCGTGCAACTGACACCCCTTAGGTAACCAGTTCAGGTGTCTAGATTTTTATACGTCTATCATCTGTCTCATTCTTGTAGAAATGCAGGGTAGGGTAAGCAAATAAAGAAAAACGCGTCTGTAAGTATCGCCTTTCACAGACACTTCAGCAGCTCTTAGTCCGTAAACGTCCCGATGACATCTGAGTCACCGTCCTCACTCCTCCGTTTACGTCACCGTAGGTACATAGGGCGTGCTATCTAAATACCAGATATAGGTAATCGTCCGACATTTTGGTTCAAACCCACTCCGATAGCCACAGCCGGCCTCTAATACAAATCTGCTCTCTCGTTCTCTCCCTATCCCTGCCACAAATAATAATAAATCTGATGTGTTCCATTCCCATGATTTCTCTACATCTCTGCTACAATTTAATGTTGAAAACTTATTTCGATATTTATTTCAATCTAGTCAGAAAAATAGCAGTAATGATCTTATTGTTTCCATTTAAGTAGAATAGGCTAAAGCGACAGTGAAAAGCTAGTTTCTCTGAATTTTTTAGTTCCTTTGTTTCTATGGACAGCAGTTGACAAATTCCCGTAGGAGAAAATTGTAAGTATTTTAAAGCTGAAACCATAACAAGGAATATCTCAAAAACGACCCACTCCACGAAAATAAATGTATATAACATAAATTGTGTGTTTTAACGAGCTCTATATTTTCTGTTAAGTACGTTTTTGTCTATCTTATACGGTTTACTAGTTATGCAAAAGTCCAAAAAAATTATCCAGAATAAATGTCTTCAGAGGAAATTCCAAGAGAATTCAAACTATACATTTTATTTTAATGTAAATATCTTTAATATACTATATTTTAATCAAAATATTTAAAGCCATTTTTGAGAAAAAATAAAAATTTTCGAAATTTTTTACATGTGAAGGGTAGTTGGGGTCCCCCACCCCCACTAATTCTTTCAAATTATCGTGTTTGGTATTTAAAGGACTTTTCGTTTTTGTGCTATGCTGCCCACAGACATACAGACAGACAGACATGCCGACACATGGACATTCTTCTAAAAATGCTTTTTCTGGAATCAGGGGGTCTCAAAACATATATTTGTGGTGAAATATCGATGTAGATTTTTTCAGTGCAATAAATCACCTTCTCTATACACTGTGTACATAGTACGTGTAGAGAAAGTAAAAAATCATGAACAAGTACAATTTTAACGAAAAATAAAGTTTGCTTTTCATGTTTATTCATACCTTATGCTACATTCACTGCGTTTAGGATTGTAACGTAGAATAACAATTTTGTTTACATAATTGGGCGCTTTACATGGAAAGGATACACTCGCATGTAAACATACATCTCAGAAACTGTTTCAGCCACAAACAAATTTCAATGCGAATTCTAAAACCTCGCTTTTATACTTATTCATTTCATTTGCTATTTCGTATATTATATTTAAACGTTTCTAAGATTTGTACAGTACCTACACATGTAAACAGCTATTTGTAGGAGAATAAGTAAGCCATTAAAGTAGTTTTTAACAGTTCTCTTAGGATTTACAGCATACCGTATTACTATTTGACGGTTTTACTGTACCTCATATTAGTTTTTCAAGACTTCCTTTAGAACTTACAGATCAAAATTACTGGAACCAAAACTAAACACCACATATTAAAAACTGCAGTTTTATTTCTGCATTATGTGTGTAATTGGGCCACAAGTATTCATAAATGACAAATCACACTCTTAATTTAGCAGGTCATTCACATTTGCTATATTTTGATTACCTATTCGTAGATGAAAACTCGCATAAGATAAGACAAAGAAAAGCAACTAAGCATTAATTAAAGATTTTTTTCTGAATTAGATTTTTCTAACCTCTCATAGAATTTTATAAGAATAAAACGAATAAATTGAAACTCGCTGTTTTAATATATCTGGTTTTGAACCTAGCAAAAGTGTGTTAAAATCTACTAATGATAATAATCATAAAACTTCTTGAACATAGACCGGGATTAGAGAACTGCAGAATGTTATACATTTTTAACAGCTGTGTTCTATATAGTTCACCTTTTTGTTCTTTCATTTAAATCCACCGACCACATTCAAATGCTCAACGGAATAAATAGCAGAAACATTATAGTGTAGGAAAAAAAGTGACGGTTGTCTCGCAAAACTCAGACGAGGGAGTTTGCCGCCTTTTATCACCCCTGCAATATTGTAGCCAAATTAGTCTGCTGGAATCATCAGTTGGGAATCTGAATAATTGCTGTTCTTTTATTGGAAAAAAGTTGTAAGCAGCAGCACATCATATGAAATATAAACTCAGAGCTAAAATTTCATAAAACATGCATTGTCTTACACGTACCACCATATGCTAGTATGGAGAATAATGAGTTAGATCTTCTTGTACAATCTCCTCTTTGATCCAAAATGGCGGACTATTATACTCCCTCTTTATAGGGGCTAAGTAACACCAATCGTGACATCTGGTGGAGGCGCCGGTTTTGACAACGTTACAAAATAGAGTGTTATCATATATGCTTAGATATTTCCATACAAAATGATAGTGATTATATGACTGCGGTGATCTTGGGTAGATAATCCATCTGTGCATTAGCTCGATATCCTTTTTTGCCTTTGACCCAGTAAAGTATATTGCAGTCTTGACTTAAGCTGCGATAGCTGCAACTAGGCGATGGTTTCCGAAGCGATTTTTTTTAGGGTTTCTCAGATCTCTCCGTAACATCGCCGAATTCGGAATCGCATTCAGTACTTTTCCTACGCGATCCTGGAGGATTGCAATCAGTGGTGGGACTTTATCTTCTGTTGATGGCGGCTGTGAGTGGTGACGGCGGCGAACTGTAGGCGGAAGGATTCGAAGGTTACGTTCCATCGACCTTGAATGGCTTGACGCGGTCAGATGTTTCGCGTCCTCTATTCTGGAACTTCAGTCTTTTCCTCAAGCTCTTGCACATCCTGCTTCACCCTGGTTTATTAATTTTTTTCGGTTAATGCCGGTTTTCAATTCCTCCTACATCTTCTCCATCTCGCAATGCACAGTTGTTATTTCGGTTCTCATCTTCTCCATTCCGGATACCAGTTTCTCTTGCACCATCTTTTCCATTCCTAATTTCATTTCATCCATTCCGAGTTGTATTTTCTTGTCCATTGTCTCCATGTCGAGTTAATTTTTTTCCAATTTACACAGAATCCATTTGTTTTCATTTTGTTAATTCCAGTTTTCATCCTCTTTACTTCCGCGAGTAAAGTTTTCATCATCTCCATCGCGACGACATTTCCGCTCTTGACAGCGGAAATAACGTAACCAGAACTCTACTTTTCTCTAAAAACTACTTTTTATATCCTCTACAAACTGATTACAACCAGAATGTGCCCAAAAATAAATACATTTCCCAACAATTCTGCCGAATATTTTATTTTCAACGATCGCCGTAGCAACGATACAACTCGATACGAAATTCCCGTCGAACTCGCTCAACTGTTGGGCGTGACGCATTCTCAGTGAAAAGTGAACACTGGGAAGCGCTTCGTTCCCCTTTTTATACCCGTTGGTCACCTCGCTGGAAACTTCTAGAAAATGTCTCGCATGAAAAACCTCCGCAGCTATTACAAACTCACTCAGGTTTAAAATGCGCGGCTTCGACGTTAAAGAGCCTTCCGTCAGAACACGTATCCATTCGCGCAGCTGTAATATTCATAACTGCAATGTCAAAAAGAACTTGCCTCGGCACAGGTATCCACCAACGCACGTGTAACAGTGGTTACCAGCAACCAGCTATGACTTACGAAACGCACACGTACGCGATTACGGAGGATCTCGCAATACTGTGCACCAAATTTTTAGGTTTACAGCCTTCTTTCTCACTGAGTAGTTGAGAGTCTATGTTATTGGCGCGGGGAAATCTTTGGTTCTTTGTGTTGGATCCATTCTATGTCATGCTTATGGCACAACTTTCGGCATGAAAGATGTATGTTTAGTATTTGTATTCAATGTGTATTTCTTTGGAATCCCTTTCCAATGAGGCCCAACATGATGTTCTATTTAGGGGCTGTGCTTGTAAATCATGTGTCAGCGTGCCCCTCTCTGCTGGTGGTGTCAATGCTTATGTAGTCGTCTTTCCGGAGCGTTCCGCTTGCCTTTAATTGGAAATTCTATGTTGTATAGGCAAGTAATAACAGCGTTTGCAGGTGAGTCCCTTGACAATGAAATTATGTCATTGTGGAGAAGAATAGCTTGATTGGTGGGCATTGTACCAGAGATTGCTTGTAGAGCTCTATTGTATTAAATTTGCTTGTGCTCGGACCAGTAATTGAAGAACTTTTCGGTACTCTAGAGAAAAGTAGCAGAATTCTTATCATTTTAGTTTGTAATAATGTACAATAATAACTAAGATACCAGAAATGATTGCTGGATAACCTAGAATGCATTCAACACAAACAACCAAAGATTTTTCCGCGCCAACAACATACTCTCAAGAAGCCCTTTAGTAATAGCCTACAGATGTACAACTCAGTGAGAAAGAAAGTTGTTAAACCTAACATTTCGGTGCACAGTATTGTGAGCCCCTCCGTAATCGCCGATCGTGTGTATACGCGTGTGCTTCGTAAGTCATAGCTGAATGCTAGTATCCACTGTTACACTATAAGTTTGAATTAACATTTATTATTGTTCAAAAAAGGGGTTAGTAATTTAATCTTAGGCTCTACTGAATATTTTCAAGAACTTGAGGTAACAAACAGCACATTTATACCTAAAAACCGCGGGTTATCTTTATAAACATTCTTTTGGTTAATTCTGAGAGTGACTTGGTAAAATTTGCAAGAAAATAATTGCATTTAAAATGATTAAAAGATAAACGCTGGTGGTAGTGGCGGCTGGGCCTATAGGGATTAAATGTATTTACATAAAGAGTTTTGATTAAGATTTAAAATACTGTACTTTAAAAATTGAAAAACACTTATATTACCAGTTTTTAAAACATAACAATATATCTAATTTTCACAGAGAGGATAGAAGGGGTGAGAACAACTGATGGGGTAGGAGAATGAAAAGGAGAAGAGATGAGTCAGAAAAATTGGGTGCAATAGAGGAAAGAAAGTGAAAGTAAGCGAGAGTAATACTGGGGAAAAGCGAGAGAAGGAAGGTACGTGCACGAATGTAGGTTGCAGAGTACGAGTAATTCATTTCCCAAAACTAAAATCACATGAATAATATTTATCATCTTTTCACATTCAAGAAGCATAATTTGGTCGTTATATCTTTTCAAATAAATGATAATAAAAGTTAAAAAAAAAACAACAAAGTCATAAAACCTAACACCCATAACTTCATTTATAATTAAATTACTGTGGAAAAATCACAAAATACTAAGCCTACAATTTGTCATTTCTTACACATTTGCATGCACAAATTAAAGCAGTATTTGGATTTGGCTTCAAAATTATCGAATGCACCACAAATTTAACAGACAGATCTAGCCTACATTTAAATCGTTTCCTCATTTTACGTGTACATATGGATATATAACTGGGAATATTCGTAAAAATATGATAATTTTTTTTATTTTATGACCCTTTTTGTAGGCCTGTGTATATAGCAAACACGTTTTCAAGATTTCAATTCAGTAATTCACTTAACTTACACTGCTAAGTGACAATATACAATAATGCTAATGGCTAACGCTGTTCAGTAGTTATAATAAATATAATCATAAGAATGAGAACAATGAGAATAATAATTATAATAATAATTATATTAATAATAATAATTATAAGATGAAGATAATGATGATATACATTTTGACATGTAAATATCATAAATAGGTCGTGTTTTGATTATACCGATTATTTTAAAGAAAATAAAAATGAACAATTAATTTTCCATGTAAAGGATAGTATGGGATAGGGAAAATATTTTGTAAAAATCTAGCTTTCACAGTCTAGGAATGTGTAGACCTACAATACCAGTTTTGGTAATTATCACACTGTTTTATTTCTCATTAACACACCACGGAGCCTTGATTTTCTGAAAATTGTGCTTTTTGTTTCTTTTGATTTAAGAGACCTCCATCCATATTTTCGGTTAAATTTTTATATAGCATTAATGGACGAAATATTCGATATTAATACTTCACTTCTTTACACGAAAAGTGTTTACTAGAATAAAAGTCAGTCTCTCTCTCTCCCTCTCTCACTCTCTGTATGTGTGTACTGAACAACATAACTCAAATCGAAAAATCTGTATTTACATTCAATGCCTTCCAAAGATTCGACACAAAGATTTCATAGCTGAAAATCCCTCCATCCCAAACTAACCTTTACGTGGGAAAAATATTTCAAAAGGATTTTTGAATAGTAAACCATATGCATTAGCAATTTTCATATCCAGTGAAATGTGTAAGCTGTATATACTGGAAATAGTTTCTGAAGTGCTCTTCATTTTGGATAACAGGTAAACCATAAGGGACATATTTTAATTTACAAGAAAATAAAGATTGCATCGATATTTACTATTTATACCAATAACAGTTTGCGACGTTAAACATTTGGAATAAAAGGAGGGAAGGTAATGTAAATCAAATGTTATTTCTGGAAACGAATTCTAGAGCTAGAGAGGAGTATTTCAAACTAGGATGTTTTTCGCGAGGTAGAATCATACGAAGATAGCATATTTGCTAAAATAAACATAGTAAGGTACTGGCGAATAACTATAAATATAAATCTGATAGAAATATGTTATCTTCATCAAAGTAACAAGATAGAGCATCAAAATTGTTGAGGGTGGAGAGTATTTTGGGGATTATAAAATGTTCTTTAAACGATTTTTGGCAAACGGGTAACGAAAATGATATATCGTCGTAATAAAAGTCACAAGGTGACTGTGATATAAAAGGACAGGTAATAAAACTGATTGTAGAAAAATATCACCATTAGTTAAAAATGAAATAAAATTTGGGTGGAGTAAGTAAACACAGTTTTAAAATTACATACAAAACATAAGAGGGGAATGACATGGGTTAGGTTGCGAGGATGGGAAGTTCATAGGATCGTTGAAGATGATGGTAAGAGGATTTGCTCAACATGCGGGGAACAGAAAGACTGGAACACTTTTGGCAGCTTAAGTGCAGACGGAGAATCATAGGAAGAAATTTTACCCAAGGTATATTAGTTTTCAAACAGGTGGAGAATAGCATGCTGGTGTTTGATTCTAGACGGTTAAAACGTCCAAACTCGGACACATACTTAATTAAACGGGTGTGCAAGACATAAGGTGATGTGCAAATATTGCTAAGATATATTTTGTGTTTGAGTACTTATGTGCTCTGTGTGTGTGTTTCTGTATGTGATTATAAGTAATTTTCAATGTATGTATAGGTTTACCGTGTTGTCAATACTCGTATAAAATAGAGTTGGTTAAAATTGCCAAAAGAAATATTTTCCCACTATTCAGATTTTCTTCTGACCCATGCGACTGTGGTTTGTGTGACCAATTAATGTAACATTATGCACATAATCCTCCTCCACCACCACTACTACTACTTTTCTCAAATGTGTAACATTTTCCAAAAATTTTCATGAAAACACTAAATGTTTAAGAAAACTTCAAGTATAAACGCTTAACTGAATTTTTATGGGATTAGCCACTGAAATGCTCTTCATCGTTGGGCACTTCTTTTTTATAACCGGTAAAATGTAGCAGACAGACAAATTCTTACTGCACATAATACGTAAATCGTTAAAACACTCTATTCATTTCGTAGACATACCTTGTTATTGGTTTAAACTTTGTACTACACTATTCTAAAATGGGAAGTCGTTGAGTGCGTTTCTTTCTCTTGGTCACGCAGATGGATTGGAATTCTAGATCACCAAGAGCCATGATCTTAAAATATTTGAGCATCGTTTAAGCCTACATTTCCCTATCTCATCATAATTATATTGGATTATGTAATAAAAGTTTCCAATTTTTTTATCTAGATTAACTTGAAGATAAAAACACTACACTTTGCTAGAGAGGGTCTGTTTTGCTACCAGAGATAAATGTAGTGATTAAGGCATTTTATAATTTCCACCAGGAACCGTTGCTGCGTCGAGTTTCAAGCAGGGGTGGGGTAAGAGGAAGCAAACACGTAGCGGTTATAATATGTGAATCGGGCGAGACACTAAACTTTGTTATGAAACGCTAATGTACCACATAATTACGCATCCTACCTTATTCTGTCTTTGGGTTCCCCTTCATAGACTAAACTCCATAGGTATCGTCAAAAATTGTATCATTTGACGGTAATATTTATCATATTTCAATATCACACACAGACAAGTTCATACAACACGTCTAATTTTCTTAGCTGTGAACCACGTAACTATGGCTTCTCAGGGATAAAAACTGAAGAGGCCGTGGCGTGGTTAGATCACTGGCCTCTCACCTAGACAGCCAGGGTTCGATCCCGAGCCAGAGCATGTGAGATTTTTGGTGGAGAAAGCGGCATAAGGGCGGGTTTTCTCCTGATTCTCCAGTTTCCCCCACCATCACATTCCACCGGTGCTCCATCTTCATTCCATTAATCAGTGCCATCGCTTGCTGTGCCATATGTAATAAAAATCTGATGTGTTCCATTCTCATGACTTTCTCTATATCTCCGTAACAAATTATTGTTAATAAGCTTATTCTTTTATTTATTTCATGCTAATCGAGAAAAATTAGCAGAAATAGTCTTTATTTCTTGCTTTATTGTAAGTGGAAGCGAAATAAGGGAGTACCATGGGTTAAAGTGAAAGCCAAAGCTGTTGCTATGTGACTGAAGTTAGTTTGTTTGTATGGACACAAGTTGGCAAATTCCTGTACGAGAAAAGTATGTTTTTCAAAGCTGAAACCAAAAGCAACGAATATCTCAAAAATGATCAACTCCACAAAGAAATGTATGTAACATAAATTGTGTGTTTGAACGTGCTCTACATTTTTGTGTGTTAAGTTTTTGTCCATCTCTTACGCTTTAGTAGTTATGCAAAATTCATCAAGAATAGAGTAGTCTTCAGAGGCTATTTCCAGAAAATTCAAGATATACACTTTGTCAGGTAAATATCTTTAATATACGATATTTTAAGCAAAATCGTTAAGAGCCATTTTTTAGAAAATCAAAATTTTCCAAAAAAGTTCCGTGTAAAGGGTAGTTGGGAGTGGGGGTATTTTCTTGAAAATCTTCGTGTCGCATCCTTGGGAGATACCAAACCTAAATACCAAGTTTGGTTTTTAACGGACTTTTCGTTTTTGAGCTATGCTGCCCACAGTCTCACACACACACACTTATACATATACACATACAGTCAGTCAGACACACACACTGATATTTCTCTAAAAATGCTTTTTTTTTTGATTCAGGAGGTCTCAAAACATGTACTTCCGGTGAAATCTCAGTATCGAATTTTGGAATCGTTACAATACCTTCTCTATACATAATGTACATAACATGTATAGAGAAACTAAAAACACTAAAAAATCAACCGGAAGAAAGTTTTAATAGTACTTCATAGGAAAAAAAATGGGCGTTAAAGGCAATAAAAAATGAACCGGAACAAAGTTTTAATAACTCTTTATAAGAAAATAATAATATAAATAAAGACAGGTATATTATTAATTAAGTCTACAGACAAAAGATAGTATGATTTGTATTCTTAATTTTACTGAATATCTTAGAAAGAGGATCATAGGTAAAATTATACGATATCAACCGCGTATGTACAATGTACAGAGAGCGCCAAAGAAAACCTCACTGCACCTCGGGTCTACGCCACATTATTTATCGTTTTACCTGGTCTTGCTTTATTCCATGTTAAGTATTACACCAATAAGCATAATGAGCATTACAAAATGATGTAGAAACGAAATGTATGTTCATTCTCTCGATCGTATTGGCTAATAGAGTATCAGGTAGAGTGAGAGCCTTACGTTTTCAAACAGGCCTGTTATCATTGTTCGTAGCCATACCTTATAGGTTAGTGCACGACACGCCCCCAGAAGACCCTAGAAAACGATACAAAATCCGCCGAAGATTTTCTTTGGTACTTACCTTTGTATATAGTATGTACAGAAGATGTATTCTACCAAAACATTAGGTACCAAGAGTTTACCAAAGATACATTTTTTGAGACCCCTGGTCGCCCAAAAAATTTAAAAACTAAAGGTTCCCGCGCACAGTTCAAAAACGAAAATCTGTTAAATGCCAAAGAATGCGACACAAAGATTTTCAATAAAATTTTCTCAACTTTAACTATCCTTTTCATGGAACATTTTTCGAAAATTTTGTTTTCTCAAACTGGTACTACATTTTTTTTATTAAAATGGCTTGAAATTTTCATAACAAATTAAATTTGTATCTTGAATTTTCTGCGTGTAGTCTCTTTATGACCTCTTTATAACTGTTCAAGAGATTTAAAAAAAAGAAAAAAAAAACGAACCGAAAATGTAGATCCTGTTAAAACACACAATTTACATCATACGTTTTGCAGAGTTGACCATTTCCGAGATATTCCTTATTAGTGGTTTCTGATTTAAAATACTTTAATTTAAGCGAGATACGTCACTCGTTTCATCTCCTTTGTTTTACTCTTGTTGAGGCAAAGAGAACCACATTTCAATCGTATCACAATTGTATATCGTAAGCTCAGCTTTAAAGGATTTGACTGTCGCTTTAATTGAGTATTCTCTTATTTCTCTCTGCTTAGAGTATAACGAAACAATAAGACGATTTATGCTAATGTTTATCTCTATTAGTATGATATAAATATAAGATTGATTTTTTTTTATATATTTTGTGAACAGATAGAAAAAGTCATATGAATTGAACATTAGATTTTTATTTAAATGAATACTATAATTGAAATATTTATTCAGAAGTGAGTACAACCTTTTTAAAACATGTGAATGATGTGAAAATTTCTTGCGGCCGGAATTCCCGAACTTGCATCAATAACTTGAGTCGTAAGTCAAAGCTGATTGTCGGCATCCATCTTTACACCTGCATTAATGGGCACGTGTTCCGGTGGTAATTTCTTTCCACATCGCAGCTGTGATTGTAACACCTGTGTGTGTGTGTGTGTGTACGTGTGTGTACATGTGAGCTGTCTGAAGGTCCGGTAACGTCGAAGCCCGGCATTGTTGCACCTGAGTGAACATGTTGGCAGTGCGACTGCTTCTAGAAGCTTCCATCCATGTGACCGAGAGCTATAAAAAACGGAACGTAGCCTTGCCCAGAGTTAAGTTTTAATTAGGGGTGTATATCGAGCAGCAGCTGAATTAATTTTTGACGGGAAATTTGTAGCGCGCAATAGTAATTGTCGTAGCGAACGTCGACTGGAAAAAATACGCAGAATTGTTACGAAAGCATTGAAGCAAAATAGCTGTTTGTTAGGAGATTCTGATTGCAATCAGTTAATGGACAAAATAGAGTTTTTGGAGTAAAATATTCTTTATTTCAATATAGTAGAAAAAAGAATTGGTTATATTAATTCTTAGGAGATTTAATTTTAATTATTTTTATCATAGTGGGGTAGCATGTTGTGCAGATGAGCTCGCAAACGGAAAGGGGGAATTTTGACGTCTTTCATCCATCTGGAGCTATTAAATTGTTACTTTGCATGTTCAGTACAATAGTGATGGAACTGGTCAATATATAGACGAGTGGCTGAGTATCAAAATTTATCTTTCAATCTTTCTTTCTCAAATAAGATTTTACAAACATTTTAAGGGCGTAGAGTAGGACGTTTTACCTTTTCTCACGACACCACTTTATGAGTTTCAGGTCTTTGTAGACACCGAGAGATACAGTACTGATAAAAAGGACTTCATCATTTAAACTGGAGCATGAAATAATATTTCAATTTTGAAAACAATTGCTAATATATCTGGAACCAAAATTGCAACAATACGGCTTGTAACGCCTTTAAATTTGGGTATGTATTGGCTGGCAACATATGGCAAACTTGCAGGCCGTGTTTTCTTATCGTTTTAAGAGGAGCAGGGCTCTGTAATTGTGTAATTAGTTTAAACTGCATTTAATTGGATGAGCATAGAGTTATCCGTTCTGATATTGCCAATAATAGGTAACTGACTCTCCACTGTCTGTTGTTATTCGTCATGCACACAGCTAAGCAGGCAGAGTGGAGTGGATAAAAAAAGGGTGGCAACATTCACACTCCGATGACCAAAGTTCCCATGCCTGCCCTAATCCTTTCTAATTTAGTGAATTACTTTATGCTATTACAACCCATCGAAATGCCCATTTAGAGGTGTGTTTAAAATCACCACATTCTGTGTATCATTTCTTTCCGCAACATGTTAGACCTGTTTAAAACTCGGTAAATAAAATAAATCATGTATGTTTTACTTTCTCGAGCACAAATATACAATGTATAGAATGAAGAGAAGGTTCTGCATTCCGTCTTAAAATTTGATACCGAAATTTCACAGGAAGTACTTATTTTGAGACCCCATGAATAAAAAAATGCATTTTTATAAAAATGTGTGAATGTAGATAGTATAACTCAAAAACTAAAAGTTCGTTAAATGCGACAAAGATTTTCAGAAAAACACCCCACCTCCAAGTACTCTTTACATGTAACTTTTTCAAATATTTTGGTTTTCTAACAGATGGCTCTAGTGATTTTGTTCAAGTATTATATTATGTTTAAAATAGTTTGACAAACGAAACATACATCTTGAATTTTCTGGCAATAATTTCTGAAGACCTCAACATTCTGGATGGCTTTTACATAAATGTAAACCACAAGACAATAGTTTACTTCACAAAAATATAGAGCTCGTTAAAACACACAATTTGTCATATATCTACATTTTTTGAGAGTTAGCGTTTCTGAGATATTCCTTATTATTGGAACTTCTCCCTGACCGAAGTAATTTTTCGTTTCATCTCTCTTTTGTTTTACCTGTAGCATGTACAGAGAACCGAATTTCAATTTTTTCACGTAGCGAACAGGTTTTAAAATATTTGATTATCACTATAGCCTAGTCTATCCCCTTGTTTCTCTTCTACTTGCAAAGAAGCAAGTAATATTAAGAATTAAGTTTATATGATTAGCATGAAGATAAGCCTATTATATTGTAATAATAGCTTATTTGCAGAACAGGCAGAAAAAGTAATTTGAATGAAACACACAAGACTTTTAAGCTGACATTTTATAGATTTAGTTATAATAATGACGAAATACAAACATTTCATTATTTGCCACAATTTTGGAGTACTTTAATCCATTAGATTGAGGACTAAAGTGTACAAGAGATTTTAGCAACAATGGTGCCACAGCTAGTAAACATTTTATATGAAAGCAGAGAATGGTTAACAAAGCTTCTACCATAACTACTAAACGGAATATATGCAACTGGTGGGACATTTTGTGATTATAGCTTTACACTTTGATTACTAATTTACTCCGTAATAGGAAAAGATTCTGAACATAGATTAAAATTAACTGGTCTGATAGCTAAAAGTATCAACTGGTTCAATTCCGTCGATATTGCACTCTCACCGGGCGATTATTTTAATGTCGCAGTATTAAAGTTACAACTCTCTATTGGTCGTCTCCTTAGCGCAGTAGTAGCGCGGCTGCTTGCCAAGTGGGAGATCTGGAGAGGGTGCACTCAGCCTCGTGAGGTCCCTGGGGTCAATTGAGGAGCTACTTGATGGAGATGTAGCGGCTCCAGGTCGAGAGGACCGAATTAACCGCCGGGAGGGACTCGAGGGCTGACCACGGCTCACCCTCCAAAACTGCACCCCATTCATGACGCCTGTCCTGGACCAAGATGGGGGACGCAGCAGCCGGGCGGTAGGACTTGACCCCTTGTGCGTTGTTGCGCAGTATCTCATCTGTCCAATCAATTGTGATTCTCGTTTTCAAACATAGAAACTGTTGATTCAAGTTACAAAGCCATGGTCTAACAGCACCGTATTTGTCATCTTCAGGTATTTCTACGCCCGTTAAAAGGGTTGCAGAATTCAACGAGAAATTTCCAATTAAGCACATGATGATGGTGAACTGGCACATTAACGTGAGCTAACTTTTGTTCCACTTCTCTTGCTTATCGTAGAGCTCAGACTATCTAATATTTGAGGGATTGCGAGTTAAAAATGTATTGGGATTGATGACGCCGCAGTTGGCACATCTCTGTGCACTCACGATTGGTGAGATAAGCTGCCACTTCCGCATCCTGCGTCCCTCTGTTCTCTGTTAAATACCGGTTTGGAGACCTTGCTACTTGCGTCTACACGTAAACCTGCAGTGAATTACGCTTTGCGTATGCCAAATGCGCTGCCTACTTATCAGCGAAGACCAAGAACGGTTCGTGCTCATTGAGACGGAGTTTTTAGGCTTGCATTAGTATGTAAGATACAGACGCACAGATAGCGACTGTTCTTTTAAACAACAACAATGGTAAAAAGCACCAACCTTAGAAAGCTTAAGTTTGAGTTTGACGATTTTTACACTATTTAGCATTTGTTTGGCAGCCATCATTAGTGAATGCTCTCAGCGAATTTGTAAACATTGTTAAAACTGGTCATCGTTATGTGATACAATACCTTCATTTGAAAGATCTTAGTCCAACTAATATTCAAACTAAGCTAGATTCTACTTTAGGGAAGTCTGCTCCTTCGTTTACAACAGCGAAATATTGAGTGGCAGAGTTTAAGCGCGGCCGTACGAGCTGCCAAGGCGAACATCGCAGTGGTCGAACAAATGAGATTACCAGTCCAGAAATTATGAAGAAAATCCACCAAATGGTATTGGAGACCGTCGACTGAAAGTTTGAGAGCTAGCAGACATTACAGGCATTTAAAAAACTTCTGTGCATCGCATACTGACTGAAAATGTGTACACGAGAAAGATGTGTGGAAGGTGGGTGCCGCGTACGCTCACAATAGAACAAAAACAGTGCCATGAGGATGTTTAAGTCGAGTGTTTGGCAATGTTTCGCAGCAATGAAGTGGAGTTTTTGCGTCGGTTCATAACAGTGGATGAAATCTGAGTCCATCACTTCACACCCGAGACGAAGGACTAAGCAAAACAGTAGATTGGAAGGGGAGAATCGGCTCCAAAGAAGTTCCATCTATGACGTCAGTTTTCTGGGACGCACGCGGTATAATATTCATTGATTAGCATCATTTCTTTGATGCGAACTTGTTACATTGAATGATGAAATCGATTAAAATCGGCCACATTTAACGAAAAAAAAAAATTATGTTTCATCAATACAGTGCACTAGTTCAAACGTCCATTATCCCCAAGGCCAAAATCGAGTTAAAAGTTCGCCATATTTAGCCCCCTCTGATTATTTTCTGTTTCCAAATTTTAAGAAATGGCTTGGTGGTAGAAGATTTGCCAACAATGAAGTGATGGAGTCTGAAGTTGATGGATGTTTTGCAGACCTCCATAGTTCTCACTATAAACAGAGTATGGAAGCTATGGTACATCAGTGGGAAAAGTGTATCGAGCTGAAAGGAGAGTATGTAGAGAAATAAATATGTTTTTCCCCCAAATGTTTGTGCTTTTTTTGTTAGGTCGGATACTTCTGGGGTGGCCCTCGTGATAAGAGACGACAGTGCAGTAGATCGGAAAGGTCTTGGAATATTTTACCCTTCAGTCTCGGATATTTTATTTCGAGTAAACCTACTTTTTAGACTGTTTAGCACGTATGTACAATGAACATAGACAGAGAAGGTATTGCTTCCACCCCAAAATTCCATACGGGATTTCCCGAAAATACATATTTTGAATCTAAAAAAAAACATTTTTAGATAGAGATCCGTGCTGGCGTGTGTATGTTTGGACAGCATAACAAAGAAAAAAAATAAAACGAAAAGTTATTTAAAGTATCTTAAGTTTAGTATCTTCTAAGGATTCTACTCGAAGTTTTTAAGAAAATTCCGTCACCCCAAACTACCCTTTATGAAACATTTTTTGAATATTTTTATTTTCTGAAAAATGGCCGTAACGATTTTGATTGGCATGGGATATTCTAAAGATGTTTACAAGGCAAATAAAATGTATATCCAGGGATAAGTCCTTAAACACTTCTTCATTCTCATTTATTTTTGCACAACTAGTAAATCCTAAAAAATAGACAACCTTTTTTCTTTCGTTTTCGTAGTCGGCTTACCCTCCCCACATTTCGGACTGATACCCACAAGGACTTACAAGCGGATGCCTAGGGGTCAGAAGCCTGTCGGGGAGCCAACGGCACGAAACCACTGGAACGAATGGTCCAAGCATGAGCTTGAGGAAGTGGATGATATGACATGCAAACGAAATGGATGATAGGAAAGGTGAGAATGGAGCAAATGGTGGAATGAATGGCCGGATAAACCGGAGGACCCGGAGGAAACCGCCCAGACGCCACTTCATCCACTCAAAATACCACATGCGGGTGCATGGGATCAAACCCGGACCGCCTAGGTGGGAGACGAGCGGTCTAACCACTTGGCCACGGCGTAACCTGTTAGTATACTGATGAGAAAGAAATATATTAATCTGTTCACAAAACTGTTCTCACCAATTGTTGCGAACAGTCTCAGCACCAATTAATGAACGTTATATATTGTTAGACGGTGATCATATTCGCTAGTAAGCAAGAGGAGCAGAACGAAGCCCACTGACATTAATGCGTCATTTCACCACAGACATGTGTTTACTTGGAATTGATCCGTGGAGTTCTGCAACTCTCTTAAGGCACGAAGGGACAGTGGTATAGTACATAACTATAATCTAACCTGTAATATGGTGTTTAAGACTGTAAATATTCCTGATGCACAAGTAAAATGTTTTACACTTTGATTTTAATTTAAATTATAAACTATATTTACATAGTCTCAAGCTTTGATGTTTAGGTGCGTCATTGAAACTGCTCTCTGTAAGGCATAGGACGTATCATGTTCAAAGTTTGGAATACTCAAAGGATACGTTACTCGCTGACTGGGTAAACTGTGATGGGATCTGTAATTCAATCTGAAATTTGAAGCAGGCTGGGACCTGCCGTCATTTGCTGCCTCCACGCATGTGAGAGTTGGATGAATCCTACGTGTCACCCTCGAGGCATAATTAATTGTACGTCGGGTTAGAATATTAAAAAAGTTTACAGAAATGTTTAATATAAGTCATGGATTAAATGTGGCAGATGTCGAAAATACTTCAAATATCTACACTGATTTTACTTTATGTATTATAGCATGGAAGGGGAATATTGTGTTCCACCCAAAAACTGGATTATACCACAAATATGTTTTGAAGTCCCCTGAATAAAATATTTTTAGCGTAAAAGGTTAGTATGTGCGTCTATGTGTCAGCAAATAAAAACAAAAAGTCCGTTAAATACCAAACTTGATATTCAAATCAGAATATTCCAAGGATACGATACGAGGACACACTTCTGCCCAAAACTACCCTTCACTTGAGACATATTTACAATTTTTAAGTTCCTCAAAAATCGCATTAACGATTTCTATTAAAATACTATTTGTCTAGGTAGTTTTGTGACATTGAATTTTGCTCTTCGTTCTAGATGACTTTTGCATAACTCGAACCATAACATATAAGAGAGAGAGAGAGAGAGAGAGAGAGAGAGAGAGAGAGAGACAGAAGCTTAATACAGAACAAATGTAGATTTCTTGAAAACACAATTTCTGTAAAATACTTTTTTGGGAAGTTAATTATTTCCGAGGTATTCCTTGTTTCTGTTTCCATAGTTATATTTCTTTTTTACTTTCTCTTCCAAATACATGTTCATAGTGAGTAGAACAATTTCCAAAAACTTTAGATGTCCAGGTTTCAACGAAGCTATATGTTTTGAGGCCCCCTGAATAAAAAGTATTTTTAAAAAGAGGTCCGCGCGCATGCGTGTGTATTTTACTTTTTCAGTTACCTCATATAACAAGACATCATCACATCACCATAAACATTTGATCGCACGAAAAAATGTGGAGAATGATAAAGTACATTGGTTGTGCTATTATTATTATTATTGTTGTTATTATTATTATTATCATTATTATTATTATTATTATTCCGTTTGAAGGCCAACCTTTTGAAGATAACTATATGCGTGCATGAGTACGAAAGATCTAGAAGAGAAAAATTATGCTTCTCTAGGGCAAGAATTTGGATATGCTGTGAAGGCAAATTTTCTACTCATTTTTCAGCTACAGCATTCAGACTCAACAGGGTCTATATTCAATATTCTGTTCAACTTTTCCCTTAATGTATGGGTTGTGTTCGTTTTTACTTTCTCTATGTATACTGTACATAGAGGATAGAAAAGGTATTGTATTCCATCCAAAATTCGATGCCGACATTTCACCGGAAATATGTTTTAGGACCCTATGAGTCCAAAAAAAGGATTTTCAGAAAATAGGTCCGTGTGTGTGTGTGTGTCTCTGTCTGTCTGTGTACCTGTAGACAGCATAGCTCAAAAACGAAAAGGCGTTTAAATACCAAAATTGGCATTTAAGATTGGTATCTTCCAAGGATGTGACACAAAGATTTTCAAGAAAATTTCCCACCCCTAACTACCCTCTGAATGGAAACACTTTCGAAAATTTTGTTTTGCTAGAAAATGGCTCTTAACGATTTTGACTAAAATGCCACATATTAATGCCATTCCTATCACAGGTAAAATGTATATCTGGAATGTTCTGGGAGTAGCTTCTGAAGACCTATTTATTTTGGATGAATAATGCTCAATTTTGCGTAACTAGTTAACCGTAAGAGATAAAAATGAACTTACTGCAAAAAAATGTAGATCTCATTAAAATAAACAATTTATGTCATGGTCATTTATTTCTTGGAATTTACCGCTTTTAAGATACTCCTTGTTATTAATTTCAATTGTAAAATACGTACTTTTCTCAGAGAGGAAGTGTCCGTTTTTCTTTTGTTATACTTCTGGCCAAGCAAAGAAGCGATTTGCAATGACGATCGTATAACGACATCTTTTAAAACATTTGACTATCACTTTAGTATAGCGCATTCTTTTAATTCCCTTCTACTTTATCTGATTAGCATTGTGTAAAAATAAGAATAATCTTTTGTAAGACGTTGGTTTGTAAAGCAGCTAGTGAAAGTCATGTGAGTGTAACACATAAGATTTTTTACTACTTAAAGTGTTCATCTAACATTTTATTATATAGGGCGTTAATGAACTACACCGAAAGATTTTCGGAGCTTAAGGAGGTGTGTAAGTAAATAATTTGAGACACTTCGACTTCGACGATACGGCTGTAAGTTTCTCAAGGGCAACGCCACTAGTTAATGATCCTATTAGAGAGCACTACACACACACACACACACACACACACACACACACACTCAAATACACAAACAAAAGCGGATTTCATATATATTTATTTGCTGCAATGGTTATATTACATTAGCTTTCGAGTAAAAGATCGTTTTTATTTACGAGATACCCTCTCATCCAGCGAAAATGTTAAGATCATAATGCAATATTAAGGTTACGTTTTTAATCCTCTTTTCAGTTTATGCATTTTAATTTAAACATACCTGTATTTCAATTTAATTACAATATTTGCTAACAAAAGATTGAATCATATATCATTCTTCGACATGCTGTACTTTTGGGAAGTAATTTTTAAGGAGCGAACGAAAGCACAAACAAGAACTTATATATTTAATTCACATGAACTTTTTTACATCTCATCATGTTAAAAGGCTTATTCTTCTATCTACCTCATGATAATCAAGATAAAATTAGCATAAATGGTCTTTGTACTTGCTTCTTCGTCAGTAAAATGTAAAACATCTCCCATTTGTATGCCAAAATTCCTACCTCCAATTTTTTACCACGTTAAATTTAGTCAAACAGTGAGAAACACTGTCTTTCTCTCCGCATAAAACACAACGTTCTAATTCGTTACCCCTTATTCCTTTCAAAAGTATAGCTTTTGTTCTCATCCACGAAAATCCTTCTGCGATTTATTTATTAAATATATGTACATTCTTTACCATTTTTCTTTATTTTTCTGTATGAACAAAGCTACTTTTTATTTTATAGGTCACACTAAATTTCCTATTTGTCTATGTCTTCTATCCTGTGTTTTCGTTTTCAAAACGTAAGCATTTATTAATAACTTTATTAAGATTAGAATTTATTGTTTTAATTTTATTTATTATTTTATATTATTATATGGTTATAATAAATAGAGAATTGTATATAACAATATTTTTTTTTTCCCTATCTTCATTTGTTTTCCATCCCTATGTCGTCAAGATTTCAGAGATATTGATGATGATGATGATGATGATGATGAACTTTTTACATATTGATGATAAATACTTTAGAATTTGGCTACCTTACCTGTTGATCCGGAGAGTTTGATGTTTATTCCAAGGTATCTCAAGGCGTTTTGAAATAATTCACTGATCAAAATATATCAAGTGACCTTTAGGATGCATAGCAAGGTAGGCTCAGATAGTGTTAGTAAAAAGTCACTGAGGTACCAAAACCCATGGTTTAAATACTTTTCTTATAACTGTTCTCAACAATAGGTTTCCATTATCCTAATAAGGTACAGATGTCATCGGCAACCAGCAAACAAGTTCACCAATATGGCTATGATCTGAGATATTCGATCCACCGCGTCAATAGTTGACAACTAATTTAGCGTTTTGCTGACAGCGGAAGTATAGATTTCGTGTGTTACGTTTGCATGCATTGGAAGATCACTACCAGAAAATCAATCATTCTTATTGGTATAATATAAATGCCAACATTTAATCGTCAAATATGAAGAAGACCTATTAAAAGATGACATGAACAGGATGTGTAGATTACAACAGGTAGAAATATCTAACGCATGAAGGAAAATGAGGGCATTTCGTACACAGAAGATAAATGAGTCGGTAAAGAGATATTAAAGAGACGTTAATTGATAATTCAGTACATACACATACCCTACTAAGCCAATTGTCTGGGACTGGCATTTGGGAGTTCTTGGGATGGATTCCCCGTGGTTGACCTCTTTCATCCATGGGCTTTTTCGGGGGGTTTTGGGTCTCTAGGCTAATGATGGAGAGGCCTCTTCATTCCCCTGAACTTCCTATCCCTCCATTTCATCCAGCCATGCTCTTAAGGGTTGTAAGCGTAGGCGAGAACAGCGGTGACACCCTCTGGTAGAGGTGATCGTAGTTTGAAAATTCAGCTCTCGGCGGCGGAATGGCGTTGGAAGTCGTCTACATTCTCGGTGGCATTTGTTCATATCCTAGAGTTCCCGTGAACTGAGATTGAGAACTGCTTGGAGAATATTAGGGACCCTATACGGAGGTTTCTCTCACTGTCCGGTTCCGACTGCCCTTTAAAATTACTCGTATCTCATTTTATCACCTGAGGACTGACGCATGAAAGTCCAATAAATGAGGAAGTGTAGAATCCCCTCCGGCACGCGTACACTTCACACACACTACAAATCACCTATATAGTTTATCGTTTAAAGACATTTTATTCTCTATAATTTAAGTTAGGAACGGACAAACGGGTATCCTTGTCAAAGTTGCTTGTACTTAGAATTGCAATTCAATGACCTAGATATTCGAAATGCTTGTAACATTATTTTAATGGACTCCAATATCAATTTCATTAACTTCTGGGAAAGCGATGATGGAGGGGAGGCGGAAGCCATCAAGTTCGATTAATCAACAAATGTTCAGTAAACACAGAGCATTTCAAAAGCCCAGCGTTCCCTTTTTGCTGTACTTAATTAAGCCACTGCTGACATAGGCGCTATGTCCGTCATAATGAACTTAATATCACCAACGCTTTTGATCAAATTAATTTTGCCTGTACTTTATGGTAAGTTTGGAAGTTACTCGTTTCTAATTGAAATTATGTATCTTCTGATTTAGGACCTCAGACATCGGAGGGGGAGAAATATCTTTTGTGCTCCATTCATACAACTTTTTACTTTCTCCCCGCCCCGTATGTACAATGCACATACTGGATAGAGAAGGTATTGTATTCCACCCAAAATTCAATTCCCATATTTTACCGGAAATACATGTCTTAGGACTTCCTGAATCCAAAAATAAAAAAGGATTTTCAGAAAAAAGATCAGTGTGTGTGTCTGTCTGTGTGTCTGTGGACAGCATAGCTCAAAAACGTTAACTTTGGTATTTTTTAAAGGTGCGACACGAAGACTTTCAAAAAAATCCCCCCACTCCAAACTACACTTTACATGAAGAAAATTTTGTAATGCTTATGTTTCTTAAAATGACTGTAATGATTTAAAGCCATTTCCATCACAAATAAAATGTATATCTTGAATTTTCTGGGATTGGCTTCTAAAGACCTATTTATTTAGGGTGAATGTTTCTAAATATTGCATAACTAGTATACGATAAGAAATAGACAGGACCTTATTACACAAAAATGTAGATTTGGATGAAATACACAATTTATGTCATTTGCATTTTTTCGTGGAGTTTACTGTTTTGGAGATATTTCTTGTCATTCGTTTTCTCAGACAGGAGGTTTCCGTTTTTTCTTTTGTTCTGCTCCTGGCCATGCAAAGAAGTAATTTCCAATGACAATCGCACAACGACAGATTTTAAAAAAATCTGATGTGTTAAACTCGCATTACTTTCTCTAGCTGTTCTACAAACTTTATACATAAGATTCTTCTTCTTTCTGCACCTTGCTAATCGTGGTAATCATTAGCACAATGTTTTTATTATTTAGTTCCGTATAAGTAGGAATAAAACAAGGGAATACACTAGGCTAAACCAATAGTCAAATGTTTTAAAAGCTGTCCTTATGCGAGTGTCATTACAAGTCGCTTCTTTTCTTGGCCACGAGTAGAACAAAAGAAAAACGGACACTCCCGTCTGAGAAAAGTATAAGTACTTCACAACTGAAACTAAAAACAAAGAATACCTCGAAAACGGTAAGTTCCACGAGAAAAATGTATATGACATAACTTGTGTATTTTAACAAGGCCTAATTTTTGTGTATAGTAAGTTTTTGTCTATTTCTTACGGTTTACTAGTTATGCCATATTAAGAAAAATTCATTCAGGATAAACAGGTGTTCAGAAGCTATTCCCAGAAAATTCAAGATATGCATTTTATTTGTCAGGTAAATATCTTTAATATGTGCTATTTTAGTGAACATCGTTAGAGCCATTTTTAAGAAAACCAAAATTTTCTAAAAACGTTCCATGTAAAGGGTAGTTTCGGATGGGGGGATTTTTCTCAAAATCTTCTTGTCGCATCCCTGGAAGATACTTAACTTAAATACCAAGTTTGGTATTTTAGCTACTTTTCGTTTTTAAGTTATCGTGTTCACAGACACACGGACACACGACACACACGGACCTTTTTCTGAAAATGCTTTTTTTGGATACAGGGTTCCCAAAACATGTGCTTCCGGTGAAATCTCGGTATGGAATTTTTGGGTGGAATACAATACTTCTCTATCCCTCTGTACATTGTACATACGGGGCTAGAGAAAGTAAAAAATAACTACCACTTTAACATAGCGCATTTCCTTCTAATTATAAAGAACTAGGTAATAAGAATATTCTACTATTGTTTACCTCGATTGGTGTTGTGTAGAAAAAAAGAGTACTCTTTTGTAATAAGTTTGTTTGAACAGCAGCTGGAGAAAGTCATGTGAGTGTAACACAACATATTTTTCTATTTGCTCTGCAAACTATTCTTGCAGCAGACTATTATTTTATATACTTAATGCTAATCAAGATGAATATTACCATTAGTTTCTTAATAAGTGAAAGGAAAGCAAGGGAATACACTATGATAAAGCAATGGTAAAATCTTTTAAAAACTGGTAGCTTTGAGATTGAAATTAGCTCTCCTTTGTATGGGCAGAAGTAAAACGAAAGAAACAGGAACGAAAAATTCCCTTATGAGAAAGTTTTTAACTAGTTTAAAAAAAGTGATCAATAACAAGAATATCTTGAAATGGTTAACTCAAACAAAATATGTATGTGACATACATTATGTGTTTTAAAGAGAACTGCATTTTTTCTGTGCTGAGGTTTGTTTATCTCTTACGATTTACGAGTTATACAAGGGTTATGAGTTATGAAGAGGGTCCAGCGAATTAAAGGTATGCATTTTATTTAATATGTAAATATATAGGGTGCCTGATATGAATATTTTGAATTAATATTTCATTTAGCAAGAGCTAATATTGCATCAGTTTCAGCAATCGATATTGGTGGCAAGATGTGTAATGCTGACGTAGTTGTGTTCCCCTAAAGCAATGCTGGCATAAACATATGTTTAACTATAAAAGTCCAATAACTACGTCACAGAGAACCTCCACATCTGAGTTGCTGATACTTTCGGATGTATTCCTGACCGACTCGACAGAAAGGTCATAAACGTTACATTTAGGGTTGTCTTCAAGAACGTGATTATGTACGGGTGTATTCGGTGTGGAATTTAGGTAACCCCTTATGTTTTATTCCGTTTTGCTCCCTAACTTATATTCATAAAATTCATCAAATTACTAGTGAAAGCATCGCGCCTTCTCCCACTATATTTATCTTCATTTATAGCTCTCCAAATGTATGACCTCATGCACCTTCAATCCTGAGGTCACTTGCTTCCCTCTCGCAGGCGCGAGTACCAGCTTTACCTCTGAACCTATTACCCCCTAGAGTTGTACAGTGTAGAGTAACTCCTACCTCACACTGCATATTCTACAATATATTTTATCTACGGTATTTTAATCAAAATCGTTAGAGCTAATTCTGAGAAATTCGAAAATGTCTAACAATCTTCCATGTAAAGACTAGTGTGGAAGGAAAACTTTGTTGAAAATTTTCGTGTCACATTCTTGGAGGATACTAAACTTAAATACCAAGTTTGATTTTAATGGACCTTTCGCCTTTGAGCAATGCTGTCCCCCTCCATACACTCTCTTACGAAATTTTGGATTCATTAACCTCAAAACAGGTATTTCCGGTGAAATCTTACAATCGAATTTTTGAGTGGAAAACAATACAATCTCTGCCTACTATATACATACACATATTGCATACAAGTGTATACATGTATATACGCATATTAATAATTAATACAACTTTAAAGGAAAACTCGCTATGTTTTGTAAATCTTATCGCTATGGCAGATTGCAATACTTTTTTGGTGAAAGTGCATCGAAAGCAATGATACTCATTTCTCGTCTTTCTCTTCCATTGGATGCTTTTCTGACGGGAATGGGTGATTTTCCTGAAAACCTTCGTGTCGCATCCTTTGAAGGTGCTTTAAATTCATTTTCAACCTATGCTGCTCACAGACACATACACGGCCGCGCCGTGGCCGAGTGGTTAGACCACTCGCCTCTCACCTAGACGTCCCGGGTTCGATCCCAAGTGACCACATGAGAGATTTGTGATGGACAAAGCGGCGCAGAGGCAGGTTCTCCGGTTTCACCCGCCATTGCATTCCACCAGTGCTCCATCTTCATTTCATGTATCACCAGTGTCATCGCTTGCGGTGCCATAAGTAGTAAAAGCGGGCGTTAAACACTACCAAAAAAAAAAAAAAAACACACACACACATACATACGTATATACGTGCCGCGGACTATTTTCGAAATAATTTTTTTTCAGGAGTTCTCAAAACATTTATGGTGAATAAATTTATGGGTGGAATACAATACGTTGTACCCTCGTGGACAAAAAAACGAACCATGTCTGGAACGCGACAAAGTCCTACACGGTACAACGCCTTGTGTACACCATCCGCGATACAGTTGTGTAACGGCAGAAGCAAGCTGTCGCTAGTTCCACATTCTTATATTACTAATGCATGTGATTATAATCAAATACACAACTTCAGCTTCTTCAGCAACAAACTATCAATATTAACTAAAAATATTAACGACACAAAACAAGATGCAGTTTGTATTGTACGTATACTTTCCGTATCGATTGTAACAGTGGATCACATCCGTTTAACAAAGTGTGTTCCAAACAGCAGCTTCACAAGCTGACAGTCGATATGAAACAAGTACAATTTGGCGCGATAGGAAATAGAGTGAGAATTTCTTCTTCAAATGGTCATTGGGGACATGTCATAGGTTCATCACTGCGACCTAGGGGCCAAAACCAGAGTTTAAATACAGGTACCCTCGAGCCTAGAATTTCACTTGACTGGCAAAGTCACTTTCACATTTGGGGGCTGATAAGGATGTCGTTCTGATTGAATTTCCAATGTCTACTCAGCGCACTATGCAAACGCTGAAACACTTGCGTGCACATCTGCATAGAATTCGTCGTCCAAAAAGGTGCTATTATTCATCACAATGCTCGATCTTAAACAAGTTTGGAGCAGACCACGCGTTTGAGAAACTAAACAGTTCTTCGAAGTATTCCATTTCCACTCTGGTTTCCGGACTAGCGATATATGACTTCAGGCTGTTTCCAAAACTGAAAGAATATCTGAGTGCTACAACTTTGCGTTTCATAGAAAGGTCGCAATCGCAATGGATTGTTGGTATCAACAACCGGCTTTCTTCTCTTGAACCATTCTTACATCGATGGCGGAAGTGCATCGACGACGGTGGAGATTAGACAGAGAAATCTGATGTGTTTCATTTACATAGCTTTCTCTACAAACTATTGTTACAAAAGCTTATTCGTTTATGTACATAGAGGTTATCGAGATAAACATTAGCAGAAATGGTTGTATTACTTCCTTCTAAGTAGTAAAAAAATAAGGTAATATACTAGGCAAAAGCGTTATTCAAATCTTGCATTGCACTTCCAGGAGTAAAACAAAAGAGAGATGAAACAAAAGTTGTCTTCCCTTTTAGAAAGTTTAGGCAGCTTAAATATGAAACCAATAACGAAGAATATCTCTGAAATGGTTAGCCCTACAAAAAGAAAGTATGTGACAAATGTGTATTTTAAAGAGATCACAAAAAAATGTATAGTATTTTTTACCAGTTAGGCAAAATTCATTCGGAATGAAGAGCTTATCGGAGGATATTCCCATAAAATTCAAGGTATACATTTTCTCATGTAATTACCTTTAATATATGAGTCATTTTGAAAAAAGGTAGTTTGGTAAACCTTCGTGTCCCATCCTTGGAATATACTAAGTTGGAGTGCCAAATTTGGTATTTAACGCTCTTTTTGTTTTAGAATTATGCTGTTCACACACACACACACACACACACACACACACACACAGAGCTTTTTCTAAAAATGCGACCAGTGTAATATCGACATAGGAATTGTGTTTGAAGTACAGTACCTTTCCTATCTATTGCACACATAGAACGTACTGAGAGAGTAAAAAATCTGATATGTTGCACTCGCACGCCCTTCTCTATTCTTTCTTCAACAATGTACAGGTGTTCATTTTAGATTCTCCCTCACCTTTCTACCCTTGTTCTACATTACGTCACTAATTTGATGAGAGTTTTACCCTCTCAGAGTTTGCAAAGGGGGAAGCTGTGTGTCGAAAAAGTTGCCTAGTCCCCACAGCACGCCAAAGTCCTGTTGCGTTACTCATAAACCATGACGCTCTCTATCAAATAACTTTGATAATTAGACATCAACGCTCTCATAAATTAATGAAACTGACGTAGAGGTTTGCGTTTAAACTGCCAATTTCAATTCTTTTACTCTAGTAGGCTGTTAGTATTTATTAGCAGTAGCAATGGAATCCTTTTGACCTGCTAGGTGGTCTGGGTGATTCTAAGCGACCGCATGTGAGATTTGTGGTGAACAAAGCGGCGCAGGGGCGGGTTTTTTTTTCAGGGGACTCGGGTTTCCCCTTGCATTACATTCCACCGGTGCTCCATCTTCATTCTATGTATTATCAGTGCCATCGCCTGCTGTGCCGTAGTTGTAAAACCGGGCGTTAAAAGAAGGGATTTTCATTATTGAATTCCACTTCAGAATAAGGCTTCTCACATGTGTCAAATAATGCAAAGAAATTTTAATAAGGTTGGGTCTGTAGGAATTTTACAACCTTTTAGTTATGCTTAAAATTATTTTTTAAAAAACATAAATCCTTTAGTATCTAAATACTTATTATATTATTCTTGTCCTATATTTTCTTTATTTTTATCTTTAATTTTCTGATTGTTAATACCGTATCAAGGGGTATCATAAAAAGAACTGCAACAGGACGTTAAGAGGTAATTTAGTTAATGTTTTATGTTGTACCCGTAAAACAATTACTGTGCAGCACCTACGTTTTTATCATACTTTTACTTATCTAACACGTATGTATAACGTATATACTAAATAGAGAAGATATTGTATTCCACTCAAACATTAGATACCGAGATTTCACCTGAAATGAATATTTTCAGACCATCCGAATATAAAATTGTCCGAGTGTATGTCTATAGGTAGCGTGAACCCCGCTAAGTGCCTTTCAAGATTTTCAAGAAAATATCCCTACCGCAACTACACTGTACATGGAATATTTGTTCAAAATTTCGATTTTCTCAAAAATTTCTTATGATTTTTACTTTATACGCACTATGTACATAGTGTATAGAAAAGGTATTGCACTCCACCCAAAAATTCGATACCGAGATTTTAACGGAAATATATGTTTTAGGGTCACCTTTATCTAAAAAAAGCATTTTCGGAAAAAGGTCTGTGTGTGTGTGTGTGTTTCCGTGTGTCTGTGAATACGATAACTCAAAAACGAAAAGTCGGTAAAATACCAAACTTGGTATTTAAGTTTAGTATCTTCCAGGGATGACACAAAAAGATTTTGTGAAAAATTCCCCCACACCCCCCAACTACCCTTTACATGGAACTTTTTTCGAAAATTTTGATTTTCTCAAAAATGGCTAACGATTTTCATTAAAATTTCATATATTGAAGATATTTACACGACAAATAAAATGTATATCTTGGATTTTCTAGGAATAGCCTCTGAAGACTACTTTATTCTGGATTAATTTTATGGATAACCGCTAAACCGTAAGAGATGGAGAAAAACTTACAATACAAAAAATGTAGAGCACATTAAAACGCAGAATCTATCTTATATACATTTTTTTTCGTGGAGTTGATCGTCTTTGAGATACTCTTTGTTTTTGATTTCAGCTTTAAAAAACACACTTTACTCATACAGGCATTCAGCAATTCCAGTCCATACAAACAAAGGAAGTTCAGTCACATAGCAACCAACTTTTGACTATCACTTTAACCAATAATACTCCCTTATTTCGCCTCTACTAACAAGGAAGCAACTAATAGGACTATTTCTGCTGATTTTTTTCTCGGTTAGTATGAAGTAAATAGAAGCATAAGCTTTTTAAGAATATTTTGTTGCACAGATATATGAACATGAATGTTAATGGAATACATCAGATTTTTATTAAAATGTCATAGTATGTTTTAAGATATTTTCATGAAAATCGAAATGCATATCTATAATTTTCTGTAAATAGCATATGAAGACGTCTTCACTCTGGATGACTTTTGTGTAACTGATAAAACGTAAGAGATAAGACAAAATTTTAGTACTTAGCCCGCCTTTACTACAAATGGCACCGCAGGCGGTGATACTGACGAAATATGGAGCGAAGATGGAGCATCGGTGTAATGCGATGGCAGGGGAAACAGGAGAACTTGGAGAAAACCCACCCTGTGCCGCTTTGTCCACCCATATGCGGTTGCATGGGATCAAATCCTGGCCACCTAGGTCTAAACACTTGGCCACGGCGCGGCTTTACCTCTCGTTGAAACACACAGTATACCATATACATTTTAGTAGGAGTTCACTGTCTCTAAGATATTCTTGTTATTCGTTTCAATTTTAAATATTTAGTTTTCTCAAACGGAAAATGATCTTTCCTTTCACAGGTGTTTTGCTTTATTCCTAGCTACACTGAGAGAACCGAATTTAAATTTTTTCACATGCCGATATGTTTTAAAAGATTTTGCTATTGTGTTAGCCTACTGCATTCTCTTGTTTCTTTTTTTGTTTTTTTTCCCTAAATTACTTACAAAGAAGTAAGTGATACAACAATGTCTTTTAATGTTTATCTCGATTAGCATAATGTATATAAATGAATACTCATTTGTAGGAATAGTTTGTTGCAGAGCAGGCACGGAAATATTGTGAATGGAAAATATAAGATTTGTACTTAATATAACTTCTTCTTGTTTAATAAATGTGTAGTTTTCGCTTAAGGTAAACAGGATCTGCGTGATACAAAGTATGTAAGGTGACGAGGGAGCACAGGCATTGCAAGGAATGCGTATCTTTATCTTAATGATGTGAAAATTAAAATTAACTTAACATTTTAATCGTCAGAATTATCAACAAATCTCGATGACCTCCAAGATCCCCAGATTTGACTAACCTAATTTTTTCTCTCTAGAGATATTTAAATGGCAGAGTCTTAGCCATAAGTCCTGGAAATCTGAAGTTCGAGAACTTAATATCGGAAGATGACAGCGAGATTTGATAGCTTTAATTCTTGAAACTCAATTCCATAATTGAGGTAAGAGATTGAGAACATGCAACTGAATGGTGGATACGTGGAATCATTTGTATCGAGTAATTTTAAGTTTCTTACAAAAATAACTTTAAAATATGTCAGATTATTTATTTCATCTTTTCTAACTGTAACTCTTAAATTAAAGAACATTAATGCTACAGAGGATCTTAAGATTTTATGAACTCTTAAGTTTCAAGCTCTTAAATTCCACCTTATTAATGTAGAGGTTTCTGCCATCTGGCGCACGGGTTTATTAACATTTGAAGGTTTAAAGTTGGTCAGCATTTGACGTCATATCGTGTCCAATTTTCTGAAAAACAGAACAAAAGAAATAAGCACTCAAGTGTTCCACTATATAATTCAAGTTAATTGAAATAAGCATTTATAGATTTTAGATATAGTCAAAACATTTAAGAGTGCCCGTTATGTGATGGTTTATGAATTGGATGACCAGGGAGGAGAAAAAGAAATGTTTACCTCTATCCTTTTATGGAAAGTATAAGATTTGAAGTCAAACTGATAACAAGGAATATCTCGGAAATGATATTCGTAAATTTTGTACTTTAACATCTAGTAAGTTTCGCGAAAATAAACAACAAAAATTTTTCCTTGTACAGTGCGGTGCTAATGTTGTGTTGACGTTGGGTACTATATGTAGTGTTGTCTTTGGCACCACATTTAAGACGCCCTATGCGGTGAGTGCAGATTGGAGTCGTTGACCAGACTCACTCCACTACCTATGAGTAGACCCACTTACCTGGTAAGGTGGATCTACAACCAGTGAGTTCGCCTCGGTGTTCCTCAGCCTGCACGATGGTTGACTCACTCGGGGTGGTGCAGCTAATGGGGGTAGTTCAGGGAGTGGTCTTGTAATGATTAAAAGTTATATTATTTTCTTGATTTTATTCCTTCCTAGGAGAGACGAGACAAACACATTTACCTTACAATAATTCTAATTCATACACTTGTTGCGCATTCTAACACTTGGCTGATTACATGTAGTATATTAGTACGCGTCACTGACTTTAGATATGTTACACGTTACTGTGTCTAACTTTGTATGAAGTAATTAAGTTCAGCCCGACGACCGACAGCATAACAGCTACAGACAACTTTCACGAACAGATCAGAAGAGATTGGCGAACAGATATTGGTGAGAACAGAGACTGGCCCGATGTGCCTTCTTGGAATCTTTATACACCAAAAAATACTGTAATGGTTGACTCTTTCTGATTGGACAGAAAGGCAGCACGATTGACGTAAATATTTCCCAAGAATCAATTTCCTTATCCCAGGGTGCACTGCAAACCTCACGTGACGAGCCTTGTACAATGAAGAATTACCGTCTTCTGAATGTTTCTGTTCACCCCCGTTGTAACTCGAGTGTACGTGACTTGACAAAAGAGACTTTTCTAACAAAAGCGCTTCTCATCTCCCTTGACTCTCTTAGCGTCAGCTTTATTCTCCAGCTGTTTTTTCTCAGTTAAATACGTACATTTATACTCTTTTAGTTTGCACATTGATAAATAATTAATAACTAATAGTAATTGTGATAAGGAAGCTAATTAACGGTCTCAACAGTTTAGATTGGTCACGCTCTTTTCATGATAATCTTTGAGTTACTTCGTTGGAAGGGACTAGACGTAATATTTAACTTCTGTATTTAACGTTTTAGTTTTAAGTTTAGAGTTATACTGGCAACAGCACCGACACGCGCAGAGATGCCTTTTTATACAATTGTTACTTTTATTTTAAGTCAGGGAACTTCAAAACATGTATTTACGGTGAAAGCCCAATATATATTTTTGTTGGAATGTAATAACTTCTCCATGAACTCATTTGGAGAGAAATTAAAACGTAAAGGAAAACAATTTCCCTCAAAAACAGTGGTTTCAATTTTATGCCTTTCATTTATATATTCGTAGAACTAAAAAATAGCGTCCTGCATTTATAGGTTGCCAACTCCGGCCAATGAAAGCATAAAATGAAAATATTTATAAATGAAGTAAAAAAAATCTGCAGTGTTGCCTTCACGTGACCTACTGTGGTTGTTCTGTGAACAACATTTTCTTAAAAAGATTATTCTTTTATTTACGTTATACTAATCAAGTAAGCGTTACCAGAATTAATCTCATTACTTGCTTATTTGTAAGTAAAAGGGAAATAATGGATTACATTAGGCTACAGAGATGGTCAGATCTTTTAAAAGCCAGTTGCAAACTAGACAGATAAACCAAAGAGAGAGGTTTTAGTACCTTAAAACTGCAACTCGGAATATCTCAAAAACAATGAAAGAAATGAATATGGCATAAATTGTGTGTCTCATGATCTACCTTTTTTGTGTAGCTCTTGTGGTTTACCAGTTATACAAAAGTCATTCTGAACGTAGCGGGCTTCAGAATCTATTCCCAGAAAATTGGAGATAAATTTCGTTTGTCATAAAATATGTAATTGCAGGACATGTTAATAAAATTGTTATAGCCAATTTTGAAGAAATATAATTTTTTCAAAAATGTTTTCTGTAAAGAGTAGTTGGACTGGGTGGATTTTTTTAAAGTATTCCTGTCGCATTCTTGGAATATACTGAACTTAAATACCAAGTTTGGTATTTAACCGACCTTTTCATTTCATATGCACACATACAGATACACATACAGGATTCAGAGGGTCTCAAAAAAGTGTTTCCAATGAAATCTCGGTATCGAATTTTTGGGTGGAATATAATACCTTCTCTATCCTTATGTATATTGGAGAAAGTAATTAGACTAACAAAGAAAAATGAAGCACAAAGGAACAAAACCAAAGTGTTAAAAGTATAACATAAAATAGACGTATAAATAATACAAAAACTGTTAATTTTAAATGGAGTTTTGTGCTGATTAAAAATTGGAAAACTCATACATACCTAAATAATAATAAGTTAATATTTATAGACTCTCATATATTAATGCCAAAAGTGGGACTAATTCTCTTGAGAGGGAGTTGCATATGTTACAAGGTCTTTGGAAACGTGTAGTGCAGTGTAGTGCTTTGTGCTCCTTTGTTTCAATAATACAGGCTAATATGTATTACAGGTCACAGGTCACAGACGAGGAGATATATATTAAAAGTGGAGTCGTAATTACAAGTACGACTATTATCATCTTCAGCCTAATAATAAAAAATTTGATGTGTTCCATTCACATTACTTTCTCTACATCTCTGCAACAAATTATTCTATTTGCTTCATCTATTCGAGAAAAAATTAGCAGAAATATTCTTATTACTTGCTTCCTTGTTACTAGAAGCGAAATAAGGGGGTACCGTAGGTTAAAGTGATAGTCACAAGCTGGTTGCTATGTGACTGAAGTTCCTTTGTTTGTATGGATATGAGTTCACAAAGTCCTCAATGAGAAAGGTATACATTTTTGATAGCTGAAACCAAAAACAAGGAATATCTCAAAAACAATCAATTCCACGAAAAAATGTGTATAACATATATTGTGTGTTTTAAGGTGCTCTATATTTGTTGTGTGGTAAGTTTTTGTCCATCTCTTACGGTTTAGCAGTTATTCAAAATTCAGTAAAATTGACCCAGAATAAAGTAGTCTTCAGAGGCTATTCTCAGAAAATTCAAAATATGCATTTTATTTGTCTGGTGAATATCTTTAATAACGATACTTTAATCAAAATCGTTAGAGCAATTTTTTAGAAAATCAAAAATTTCGAAAAACGTTCCATGTAAAGGGTAGTTTGGTGTTGAGGGATTTTTCTCAAAATCTTCTTGTCGCATTCCTGGAAGACACTAAACTTAAATACCAAGTTTGGTATTTTACCGACTTTTCGTTTTTGAGCTATCGTGTTCACAGACACACGGACACACTGACACATGGACACACGGACACACACGGACCTTTTTCTGCAAATACTTTTTTGGATACAGGGTACCCTAAAACATATATTTCCGGTGAAATCTCGGTATCGAATTTTTTGGTGGAGTGCAATACCTGTGAACACGATAACTCAAAAACGAAAAGTAAGTAAAATACCAAACTTGATATTTAAGTTCATTATCTTCCAGGGCACACAAAGCTTTTAAGGAAAATCCTCCAACCCAAACTACCCTTTACATGGCACTTTTTTCGAAATGTTTGGTTTTCTCAAAAATTGCTCTTAACTATTTTCATTAAATTGTTGTACAGTAAAGATATTTAAGCGACAAATAAAATATATATCTTGAATTTTCTGGGAATAGCCTCTGAAGACTACTTAATTCTGGATGAATTTTACGGAATTTTGAATAACTACTAATAGATGGACAAAAACTTACCACACAAAAAATGTATAGCACGTTAAAACACACAATTTATGTCATATTCACCTGTTTTCGTGGGGTTGATCGTTTTCTAGATATTCCTTGTTTTTGGTTTCAGCCTTAAAAACTTATAACACTTTTCTCATATAGGAATTTGTCAACGTCTGTCCATACAAACAAAGGAACTTCAGTCACTTAGAAGCCAGCTTTTGACTAGCACTTTAACCTATGGCACTCCCTTATTTCCCTTCTACTTACAAGTAATCAAGTAATAAGGTTATTTCTGCTAATTTTTTCTCGATTAGCATGAAGTGAAAACAAGCATAAACGTTTTAACAATAATCTGTTGTAAAGAAAACCATGTGAATGGATCACATCAGATTTTTTTGGATGTTCTTCACGAATGTTGTCAGTGATCACGATTTACCTCGTTACAACAGTGTTTCACAGTGGTAAAGGAGGGATACTTCATCGGCAAATGTCGTAGTAACTTTATGAATGTATTCTTGTCTTCATAATTCACGTAGAAAGTCATGATAAGTAATCCTGTGAAGATTTTCAGAGTTAGTTCCATGTTTTCGCTGATACACAATTTTAAACTCATTGTAAACAACACAAATGATGCTATATTGACAAAATATCTGAAGTTAGTTGAGGTCAACAACGTCAAACTTTCCAGTGGAAACTCCAGATGGCACCTGGACAACCAGTGTTGCCAAGGCTCAAAATATAAATGGTAGCTCTTGTATTTATAGGATTGTAGGTAATAATGGTAGATATGTTCGTGTATTATAACGAGAAGATATTGTCATTTTTAACCCAGTTATCAATGCCGAAGCAATGCGGTGGTTTCTCATCCATGTATCCTGTTTTGACACACACGGTGGCAAAGCTCCCACAGCGCCTCTCGCGTCCCACTGGGACATTGTTTTGGACATAAACACAACAGGAATAACCTCATCTCTGAATAGTATTCCTGATTGCACCAGAAACACCATTTAATTGGGGTATTTCAAATGAAATATGCACAGAATACATAATTTTGATATTTTTAGTTATATTGTCCTCTGTGTTGTTTTTATCGATTAACATATTGTATTGCTATTTCATTTTACAGTTTTATCTGTGCTTTCTGTGCATTTTTTGCTCAGATGCATTTAGTTTCGTTTTGTGTAACTCTCAACTTTAGCACATTGATGATGGTGATATTTTTACTTTCTCTTGCACATATGTACAATATATAGTAGATAGAGAAATTATAGGATTCCACCCAAATATTCGATAGAGATTTCACCAGAAGTATCGATTTGGAACAACCCTGAGTCCCCCCCCCCAAAAAAAAAATTGTATGAAAAGAACCGTGTGTGCCTGTGTGTCTATGTGTTTGTGGGCACCATAACTCAAAAGCCAATAGGCCGTTAAATAATAAACTTGGTATTTAACTTTACATTTTACAAGGATGAGACACGTAGCATTTCAGGAAAATTCCGCCACCCACTATTCATTATGTGGTACAGTTTTCGATAATTCTAATTTTCTGAAAAATTGTTATAGCGATTTTGATTTAAATTTATTTAAAATATCTTAGTAACAAATAAAATGTATATCTAGAATTGTTTGGGAATTGCCTCAGAAGACTTCTGCGTTCTCGATGACTTTTGTATAACTAGTAAACCATGAGAGGTGGACAAAAACATACAACACATTGAAGTAGCTGACTAAAACGCACTGTCTAAGTCTAATAATGTTTACTTTCTCTAGCCCCGTATGTACAATGTACATAGGGAAAAAGAAATATTGTATTTCACCCAAAAATTCCGTGTCGAGAGTTAAAAACAAAAAGCATTTTCTGAAACAGGTCCGTGTGTGTGTGTGTGTGTGTGTGTGTGTGTGTGTGTGAGAGAGAGAGAGAGAGAGAGAGAGAGAGGTCTGTGGACATAGCATAGCTCAAAAAAGAAAAGACGGTTAAATACCAAACTTTGTATTTAGGCTTGGTAACTTCCAAGGATGTGACACGAAGATTTTCAAGAAAATACCCCCACTATCTTTTACATGGACAAATTTTCGAACATTATGCTTTTCTTAAAAATTGCTGTAACAATTATAATTAAAATACTACATATTAAAGCCATTTTTATCACAAATAAAATGTATATCTTCAATTTTCTGGGAATAGCTGCTAAAGACCTGTTTATTCTGGATGAATTTTGCTTAATTTGGCAAAACTAGTATACCGTTAGAGATAGAAAAAAGCTTACAATGCAGAAAAATGTAAATCTCGTTAAAATACACAAGTTATATATCATATACTTTTTCGTGGAGCTTACCGTTTTCGAGGTATTCCTTGTTATTAATTTCGCTTGTGAAGTACTTGCACTTTTCTCAGACGGAAGTGTACGTTTTTTTTTTTTTTGTTCTACTCCTGTCCAGGCAAAGAAGCGATTTGCAATGAAAATCACATAACGACAGCTTATAAAACGTTTGACTATCATTTCCTAGTGCATTCCCTTAGTTCTAGTCTACTTATAAGAAACTAAGTAATAACATTCTGCTAATGTTTATCTCGATTAGCATGGTGTTGAAAGAAAAATTATCTTTTGTAAGAAGCTTGTTTGTAGAGCAGCTAGGAAGTCGTGTTTCTGATGTTTTACTCCTACCCATGCAAAGAAGCGGATTTCAATTGCTTCATCGCGAAGTGAATAAAAGATTTGACTATTGCTTTAGCCTAAAGTATTCCCTGATTTCTGTTCTACGTAAAATAAAACAAACAATAAGTCAATTTCTGCTGTTTATCTCGTTTAGTTCGTTACAGAATAGGTAGGGAAAGCCATTTAAATGTAACACACATTTATTTATTCAGAGTTCTCGAAAATATGGGTTTACAGTGAAATGTCAATATATAATTTTCAGCTGGAATGTAATAACTTCTTTATATTTACCTGAACACTGTGTACTAAGAAAAATAAAGTAGAAATTATTCTGTTTTGTCTCATTTACTTCATTTACTTTCATTTTTCATTTCCTCCGAAAATTCAATACTTCGGTGAAAATGCACGTTTTACAGTCAGCCGTATTAAAAAATATTTTTAGAAAAACGTTCATGTGTTTGTGTCTGTGAACAGGATAACTCAAATACGAAACTTGTTATTTAAGTTTAGTCTCTCCCAAGGACAACAGAAATATATTTGAATTTTCTGGGAATAACCTCTGAAAACCTCTTTATTAAGGATTACTTTACTCGTAAAGTGAGGGAGGGCCAAAAACTTAAAACATAAAAACATGTATTTCTTATTGAAACACACAATTTATGTGTTATAATTTTGTTGTGGATTTATCGTTCTCGATATATTCCTTTTTATTAGTTTCAGTTGTAAACTATGCTTTTTTTTTTCAAGCGGGAAGCCAGCTTTCATTTCATCTCTTTTGTTTTCTCCTAGGAATGCAAAAGAGTTCCGAATTCCAATTGTTTCAAATACCGATTGCTTAAAGATTTTACATGGCATTAGCCTAATTTATTCCCTTATTTTCCTTCTACTTATAAGGAAACAAGTACGAGGCGTGTCCAGAAAGTAAGTGCCGGTTTGGAAAAAAGGCATACTATATTGTTTTCATAACAACGTTTATTTGTACGTGAAAGAGCATTTATTAACCTATTATTTGACATAGTTGCCACAATTTTTCAGGTGTTAGTCATGGCGGGGTATCAACTTTTGTATGCCTTCTTCAAAGAGAGCTGCCGCCAGTGAAGACAGCTGTTGCTGAACACACCACAAATAATTTTTATTGGGAACCATCTGCTTTAATGAATTGCTCATTCACTTGTTCAACCAAACTATCAGTAACAACAGAAGGCCGTCCACTCCGTGCTTCGCTATGAACATTGGATCGTCCATCACTGAATTGCTTAACCTCCTTTCTCCCTATTCCAGCTGCCATTACATTTCCACAAGTTGACGATACATTTTAGCAGACTTAACATCACTTCTGTTAAAAAGCGGAATGTACTTCACAATCGGCGGGATCAGAAATTGTCGTAAACATTTTGAACCATCACTAACAACTGTAAACACAACAGGATCCATTTTAATAACATCAGTGGACACACAATGAACAAGAGAGACGAGTGCGCATGCGTGGAATTGGGTACTAGCGCTGCGGTGGCGGGAGAACGAAATGCTACTTACTTTCCAGATACGCTTCTTAATAAGTAATTTCTGCTAACGTTTATCTCGATTAGCATGACGTAGATAAAAGAATAATCTTTTACAAGGAAAGTATGTTTGTGGAACTGCTGGAGCAAGTCATGTGAATGGAAGATTATTAAATTTATTACCATACCCGGATGTATGTACATGCCGGGTAAAAATTATTGGTTACGTAGCGCTTAGTTCGGAGCTTGGCCACTGATCCTTCAGACCCAAACTTACGAAATTAGAACTGTATTGGAAGACATGAAACATATTCAAATGGGTGAGAGCTGAATAAGGAAAGAGCAAACAAGTTCAACTCTTTGATAGAGAAATTCCTCACTCACTGAATGCGATCCTGCGTATGACCTGGTGATGAGAAATCAATTCCCAACCCGTTATTGGACTTTAATGGCGAATGAGTCGGCATGCTTACCCCACATCCGGTTCGCACATTGAACTTCGGAAGCACTGGTATTAGCGGTAGTAAAGTTTGGCTCAATAAGATCCATGCTTCGAGTTTTAGCTGTGCCATGAATTTTTACTTTCTGTACAAGTACTATGTGTATAGAGGAAGTATTGTAATCCACACAAATTTCAACACCGAGATTTCACCGGAAATACATGTTTTCAGACCCATTTGAATTCCAAAAAGCAGTTTTAGAAAAATGTACGTGTAGTCCTTCCCACCCCAACTAACCTTTACATGGAAACAACATTCCAACATATTTGTTTTCCCAAAATGGCTTTAACGATTTTGACTTTACTTTCTATACCATGTACATTCGCATGCAAAAAAACTTACTCATAAATACTAATCATCTAATGCCAAAGTAATTCGCACATGTGATTGATTACATTAATATAACTTACTTATACAAGTCAACCTGTTCTGAGGTAGCGTCGATCGGGTTGAGGGATGAAGGGGTGAGTCGGTTTTTTCTTTTCTTACTCGCGTGATATTTTGTACGAATGAACCAATGCACCAATAAAAATCGTGCAAAAGAAACAAGTCCCCTTCAAACGTTCACATTTTTAGCAAAGTCACAACTCCAGGCGTATTTTTATTGTCTTTGAGTGTACATTCGAAGCATAATAAGTCACATGTAATGGAATGTCGCTGTTTATATTGGCAATTCTAAGATTGGGTGTTCCTTCTGCCAGGGTGACTTCGTCTGGTCTTCGAAGATAATTCTAATCACGTGGTTTTTAGGTAATTCTGAACTATCGAGGGGTAACATTACTATGTGGGCACCTTTTCTTGGGTGCTAGTTTTATGGGAAAGCGAGGGTCAGGGGAGGAAGAAAGAGCTCACTCACCTATTTTTATGCAGTGTTGGCAACCAAAGAAAGTTTTGCCTTTGAAGCCTCAGCTATCTAATTTATCGCGAATTTGCTGAATTATTGGTCGTTTGCTTCGTGGTGGTAGCGCGGGTCTTACAAAATGGGAGTTGATTACTGATACAGACATGGGGATTTTGTCCCGCTGGGAGACTTGGTCCGAGGTGCACTCAGTCTTGTGAGGTGTCTGGGAGCCAATTGAGCAAAATGTAGCGACTCCAGGTTGCGCACACTGCATTAGCCGACCGGGGCGCACCTACCCTCCAGTACTGCACTTTATTCATGATGCCTGTACTGACAGAGATGGAGGACGCAGCGGTCGGGCGGTAAGCCTTGGCCCGACTCTGGCAACTGTGCCACGGAGCTTAGTTTTAGCTGAATTATTAAACAAAACACAGCGCTTGTGTATGAGCTCTCGGGGATCTAATGAAACATTATCTTGAAGTCACTAGATATGGTGTATAGTGTTGATCATGTCTCAACGTTGTCGCTCTGCTCTGCTTCCGAAATTACGTGAAACTTACCAAATGAAAACTAGGAAACCGAGCGCCCAAGAAAAAGTGCGCATATGGGTTAACTTAAACCTTGTATTTACTTGCTGCTAATCAGTTTCTTAATATCTTTTTATTATTCCCGTTCGGTAGCGGCAATATATTTCGTAGCTCTTGTGCATTTAAACGAGAAGTGTAAACAATGCTTCTCACTTCCCTCTAAAAACAGGCTCGTTCAAGGGGATGAGGGGCAGACGCTTTACTCATTCCACTCCGCATCACGCTATGTGACGTAATGACATGTTTGGAAACTCAAGTTCCTCATCTCATTTAGAAATAAAGCAAGAAAAATGAATGACAATTTTTCATTTGAAAAACGCATAAGGATAAGGAAATTTAAACAAATAACGTTGTATCTCGAAAATGGTTAAAACCTCAAAATACTGTACTCGACATAAATTATATATTTTAACGAGATCCACATGTACTATGCACATAGTGTTTAGAGAAGTTTTGTTTTTATTGTTTCATGTATATATCCCCCCTTTAACACCTAAGGTCATATCGGGGGCTTTACACTTGAAACAGCTCGTTTTCATTAGGTTTAAATATTTTTTTCTTAAAGCACATACCTTCACTCTCACATACATACCTTCAGACTCTGTGGGGGATTGGGAAATAATTCTAGCTAAAGAAAAATTCCCCACCCCAGCCGGCAATCGATCCCGGGACCTCCGGGTGAGAAGTGAGCTCGCTGACCAAGAAGGTAAGATTGTATTGCACCCAAAAGTTCGATACCGAGATTTCACTGGAAATTCATGTTTTGAGAAGCCCCGAATCAAAAAAAAATCATTTTCAGAAACAGGCATGTGTGTGTGTGTGTGTGTTTGTGGACAGCATAGTCCTATAATGAAAAGTCCGTTAAATACCAAAATTGGTATTTAAGTTGAGTATCTCACAAGGATACGACACGAAGCTTTTTATGAAAATCTTCCCACTCCAAACTACCCTTTACATGGAAACTTTTTCTAAAATTTTGATTTTCTCAAAGATGGCTGTAACGTTTTTTATTAAAATGTTGTTTATAAAAATATTCACCTGAAAAATGGAATATTTATCTTGAATTCTCTGGGACTTGAATTTTTTGAGGACTGCTTTATTTTACTGAATTTTTAATAGCCGGTAAACCGTAGCTGATAAGACAAAAACTTAACAAAAATGTGTAGCTCGTTAAAACACACAATTCATCTTATATACAGTTTTTCGTCTAGTGAATTGTTTTTAGGAGATTCCTTGTTATTGGTTTCAGCTTTAAAATACTTATACTTTTATCATACGGGAGTTTGTCAACTCCTGACCATACCATCAAAAGAACTTCAGTTACATAGCAACCAGCTTTTCATTAATACTTTAGCCTAAGCTATTTCCTTATTTCCTTTTTTCTTACAAGGAAGCAAGTAATAAGACTATTTATGCTATTTTTTCGATGTGTATGAAGGAAACAGAAGCATAAGCTTTTTAACAATAATTTGTTCCAGAGATGTAGAGAAAGTCATGTGAATGGAACACATCAGATTTTTTTTTTTTTTGGTAGAGCTGACGTTTTTCAGATATTTTTTGTTATTGGTTTTACTAGCGGTTTAGCCTAGTATATTCATATTTTCCTTCTACTTAGAAGAAAGCAAGAAATAAGACTATTTCTGCTAATATTGATTACAATTAGTATTAAGTAAATAGAGAATAAGCATTTAAACAATATTTTGTTACAAAAATGTAGCGCAAATCATGCGAATGGAACACATCAGATTTTTATGTAGTGCGTTTTTGTCTATCTCTTGTTGTTTACCAGTTACGCTAAGGTCATCCAGAATGAAGACAGCTTCAGAGGCCATTTCCATTGCCATGAAAATTCCTTAAACATGTTTTATTTTAATCATACACGATAGAGCCAATTTTGAGAAATTCAAAAGATTTGAAAATATTTCCGAAACTTAGTTTGGGATAGAGGATTTTCTTAAAAATCTTGGTATCGCACCCTTGAAAGATGCTAAACAGAAATACTAAGTTTGGCATTTAACGGAATTTCCGTTTTAGTGATGCTGTTCACAAACACAATACAGCATACACGAACACACATATATATATGACAGTATTTGTGACTCAACATAGAGTTTACTTTTTTGTGTGGAGTTGGGGAAACAAACGTATCTCACAAGTTACTTTTGGATATATCTGCTCTAGATTCTGGAAGAATGTCGTAATTGGTTTAGCCCTTCCCTGTTTTATTTGTCCAATTTATACGCCGCCTTTAACGGCTCTTATATGGTAGCTCTTTTATTTTTGAAACTAGAGCTCAGTTTTGGGTTCCGAAGCGCACACAGTTGTGAACACACAGAGCAATTGGTAGTAGAAAGAGAGGTTAGTGGGGAGGAGTTTGTAGCGTAAACATGCACACGTTGAGGTATAATGTGTTCCAAAAATAGCACATTACATATATTGACATTTATGCTTCGTTCTATCTCATAATGAAACATAACAAAACAATTATTTCATAATATGATCAGTGTAAAAATGCTTTGTACTTCTACAAATAAAATTAAAGAAGTTGATACAAAAAATTAAGGATAGTAATGTGCAGAGTATTGAAAAGACAGTAAATATAGATAAAAAAAACTCACTCAGAAATTATTGCAGTGAGTTACAAGATACATCTTTACTGTATTGAAAGAAAAGGCTCTCCTTCTGTCTCTCAAAATATGTTTGAATCATATACTACTTTTTCTGTATGGAACATCTACCCCTTCATATTTTCCACATTTTTCAATTAGCACTGTCTTTCAGTGTAAAGTGGTTTATATACTAGCAGGAACTGAACGAGACCAGGCAGTTAGCAATGTTAGATAATGCAACACATTGAAATGGACTGTAGATACAACGCCTACTCCGTCACGTAATAGTTACACATTGTGTACACCTAAATTCAATCTAGCAATTTCGTGACCCCGGACAGAGCTCTATTTGGAACACATTGTCTTTCGTGTTCAGTTCATATTTGTTTGAGTTCTTCTTACATTAGATATATCTCCATCTCACCCAGAAGAATTTACATTATTATTCTTGGACGGAGAAAAGTTACCCTTCCCGGCCGGGAATCGAACCCGGATGCCTTCGTGCAGTAGGCAGGTACTCTACCGACTAAACTACGAGTCCAGCAAGTCTTTCATTGATCACCAATCGTAATGCTACGGTTTCATACACTCCGTGAAATTCACGTCTATGTTATATAGTTCTGATGTGTGTGCTTTGTTGTTAGGTCAACCCGGCTGGGAGGTATCAACCTTACAGAGAAAATAATTTGGTGTTTTTCAATTGCATGAACATTTCTACATCTCTGTTACAATTTCATCTTAATAACTTATTCTTCTATCCGCTTCATGGTTATCGGGATAAAATTAGCAGAAATGGTCTTATTACTTTATTCCTTGTAAAGAGAAATGAAATAAGGGAGCACCGTAGGCTAACGCGATAATCAAATATTTTCAGTCTATCTACCTATCCTAATATTTTAAAAGCTGGTTGCTATGCGACTGAAATTCCTTGGTTTGTATGGCCAGGATTTGATAAATTCCCGTATGAGAAAAGTATAAGTATTTTAAAACTGAAACCAATGACAAGAAATATTTAAAAAACGATCAACACCACGAGAAATATGTACCAATATAATATAAACAGCGTGTTTTAACGAGCTCTACACGTTTTGTCTATCTCTTACGGTTTACCAGTTACGCAACATTTCACAAAATCATCCACAATGAAGATGTCTTTAGAGGCTATACCCTAATAATTCAATATATACATTTTATTTGCCATATTTAATATAAGATATTTTAATCAAAATCGTTAGAACTATTTTTGAGAAATCAAAATGTTCGGAATTTTGTCAACGTAAAGGGTAGTTGAAAACCTTCGTGTTGCATCATTGGAAGATATTGAACATAAATACCAAATATTTTTTGTTTTTGAGCTGCCCACAGACACACGCACATACAGACACACAGAGACATAAACACACACACATAAACGGACATTTATCTAAAAATGCTTTTTTTTTTTAAGGCGTCTCAAAACATATTTGTGATGGAATCTTGATATCGAATTGTTTTATGGAATACAATAGCTTCTCTACACACTGTGTACATAGTACGTCTTGATAAAGCAATGAATATGAAACATCGAGAAAGTTATTCACATTTGAGCAAATTTCAATTATTGGAAAATTTGAAGCTATAACTACGAGTATTTCAGAGATCGTTTCCTCACAACGAATTGTATTGGACATAAGCTGTGTGAATTTTAATGCTATAAATTGGTTATGTAGTAACATTTTGTGCATCTTTGACGGTTTATCAGTTAGGCAAAAGTCTTCCAGAACGAATGCATTTTCGGTGGTTATTCCTGGAGAATTTAATCTATACATTTCGTTTGTATTGAAAATAACTGAAAATTATTAGGGGCATTTTTGATAAAATCATGTAAAATGTATTTGGGTGGAGGGATATTCCTGAAAATCTTGTGCTGTAACCTTTGAAAATACTGAGCCCAAATACGGTTTGGTATTTACAGACTTTTCGTTTTTAGCTATGTTACCCATTGACTCTAACACACGGACACACGTGAGCGTGCTTCTAAAAATACTTTTTGGGATTCAATCTTGTAATCAAATTATCAGTAATACAGCACATTATCTATTATTTACATTTTATATGAGTACTGTAGAAAGGAATATGTATTTTGTGCTATTTTGGACTTTTTAACACATACATCCCGAGAAGTTGCAACATCAGTTGCTGAAGATCTCTTCATTCTGGATGATGAGAGTAGCTGGTAAATCGTAAGATTTAGACAAAAACTTACCATACAAAATATATAGATCGCGTTCAAACACATAATTTGTTGTAAAGTTTTTTTATAGAGTCAACCGTTTTCAAGAAAATCCCTGCTATTGATTTAAATTGTAAACTACTTAGTTTTCTCAAACGGGAAGTCATCTTTAGTTTGATATATTTTTTTATTTTATTCTTAGCCACCCAAAGAGCATTGCATTTCAATTGTTGCACATGCCGATAGCCTTTTATAGATTTGACTATTGCTTTCCCTTTTTTCCTTCAACCTACAAGCAAGCAATAGTAATTTCTGCTGATGTTTATGTCGATTAGCATGCAGTAGATACAAGTACAGCATTTTGTAAGAATAACATAAAAATATGTAGGATTTTTATTTACAAAGTCTTGTTTCAGCACTTATTTGCTAAATTTATTGCATATAATTTATGTAACATTGAACAGGAAGAATAATAGCGGATTTTTAAAATCCTATATGTTAAAAATATGAGTTATCACATATACTAATTTTCGATATAGCTTATCGAAAGAAATCGAGTGTTCGATCCAAACAACCAAAACACGATAATTATGATACCTGTGTTACCCTTGCAACGGAAAATGTTGCCAACACAGTCTATACGTTATATATACAGTGTACGTGGTAGGGAAAGTAAAAAAGAGAATCATAATAGATCAGTAAACACTCCACATTCACTCACTGACCAGGGAAAAATCACGAAAAATCCAAGGTCAGTCCAAGGGCGGTCGAAGGGAATCAATCTCGGGGTTCCAAATAGGAGCCGCGGGCCGAGTAGCTTGGTCTTGAGGTTACTTATAGGGAGTCAAAACGCCCTTTTTTGCCAATGTTAAAGTTTGGAGAACATTACCTCAGCAGCTATTTAAGATAATGGGGTTACATTTTTCAAGCTATACTCAGCAATACCTTACTGTTGATTGATGAAAAATAGAACACTTCTGTTGATTAGAAGGAGGGGTATGATTAGTTAAATAAAGCTCCTGAGATGTTATTGAAAAATTATGATTTATAAATTTAAAAACATAACTAATCCATATACATAAATAACTTCTCGATAAAATAAAGCCTAATTAGGCGCAAATATGTGGTAAAAATGTCAACCCTTAGTGTCAATTAATTTTTGAGATAATAAGTCATTTGTGTAAAGAATTTTACTTCTTCAGAAATTACTTTCAAACACAATATTGCAAAAAAAATCTAACTTTCCAAACGCAACTTCGCAGTACTTCACACGTGTACCACATGAAGGAAATATGAGTGAGACGCGATACTGAGAATAGCTAAAGTAAAACTTTCCGATTGAAATAAAATATGTGTATATATAAGTCTTCTCTAACTATAATCTTTTCAAACCTATTGATGTTTTACCAAGTGAGTGTACCAGTGAATTAGCGTATCTCTATGAAAGCCATACCAAAATGAGCCACACCAAAATGTGTTATTTATATGCAATTGAAACGTGAAAATGGAAAAAAATTATGAAAATTCCATTTCGACTCTCCTTAACCTGGAGAGATTGTTTTCGTCCCAAACAAATATACCTGATCAAGGACAAGCTTTCAACGACGTACTCTGTCACCATCATCAGGGAACAGAAGAGCAGTTGCTCTACCGGTGGTATTTATTCTTGGAGGGTAAGGCTGAAGGACCGCCTCTCCAGTTCCCTGAGGATGTCGAAAGACTAGTCGTTGAAAGCTTGGAAATGAAGCCAACACCTACCTACCTGGCTGATGTCCCAAGAAGAAATCATTAAATATCCGAGTTAAACGCTGCTTTCCTTTGCCATAATCTGAAATACGTTTGTCGCACCTTTTATTTAGCTATTGAAATTTAATTCTGGTAAAAAGATTCAGACTTTTGACCCTTTTCAAGTATATCTTTCTACTTTTCTCAACTATAGACACAGAAAATTGATAGCAAATAAAAAGTAATATGTTATGAACTTTCTCGAGCCCCTCTTCCCTCCTTTTTCTCTTCAGTGTATGTACTCGATTCCATCTGTTTTGTCTACTTGTCCTGCGCGGTCAGAATGTCTCTGTCCTGGTGGCTGGCAAAGGACACACTTTTTATTTTTGTTTTTTCATTCCTCTTCTTTGTATGCGATTAGTTCTCTAGCTCAATCCTTTGTTATCCTCGGATGGAGAATAATTACAGTTCTTTAGCATTTCCTTATTTCAGATTTCTTCCAACAATTCTCTTTTAGATGGTAATTTCAATTGCTTTCGGATCTTTTCCCTGTGAAACTGAGATTTTTACGACTACGTTATTAAAATGGAATTGGATTTTTACCGCAAACAGTTGTTTTTAATTACTTTTATTTCTCAGATATGTGGAAAGCATATTGCTGAAATTCTTGAAGTTTTATAAGATAAATGTCAAAAGCACTTCTGAAGATGTTTTTAAATATAGCATTAATTTTAAAGGCTAAAAGAACGTTTTATATATCTGTAAGTTAGAAAAAAAACCAAACAACTGTCGTATAAGATTAAATAAAAGAAAACCATATGTATATGAAGTGTAAGTCTAGGCACAGTGCTCAACCTTCTCATCTTTTATTTTCTCTAAGTAATGCCCATAATAGAGAGAAGGTATTGTATGCCACCCAAAAACTAGATACCGAGATTCCACTGGAAATACATGTTTTGAGCCACTCCTTAAACAACAAAAAAATAGAAAAATATCTTTGGGTGTGAGTGTGTGGAGAGCATATCTTAAAAACGAAAAGTCCGTTAAATACCAAAGTCGGTATTTAAGTTTAGTATCTTTCAAGGGTGCGACACTACGATTTTTAAGAACCTTTACTACCTCTAATAACTTTTACATGGATTTTTTTTCGAAAATTGTAGTTTTCTCAAAAATGGCACTGAAAGTTTTCATTAAAGTATTGAAGCATACGCAGAGTAGGTTAACACCCCTACACTGTGCATAATAGGGATAGTGGCTTCAGAGGTGGAGTTGTGTGCGTTGCGAGAAGTGTATTTATGGTTAGAAGATTAGGAACCATAAATAAATAAATATATAAGGGCGCGAGGAGACAGGAATATTACTGTTAATAAAATATTAGGTGGGTTAGGGGTGAGAGAACCCATGGGTTACCCAAGCTTCATTCAACTCGCTTGGTATATCGTTGGTCTCGCAGTTTACACTTTAAAACAAAACTATGCCGTCGGTCAGTACGTTTGCAACATCAGCACAGATGAACAAGGTTCTTCTGACCTAGTTACTGAAGCGTTTATTATAAAACTCATGCCTAAGCCAGCATTTCGACATCTTATCACTAATATAAATTTTTGAGACTGGTTCAACATTACCTCTTACTTAATTGACTCAAAGAGACCATTTCACGTATTCTGCAATATCATATATTAAAGACAAATTATGTATTTTAATGAGATCCACATTTTTGTAGTAGGTTTCTGTCCATATCTTACGGTTTACCATATAAACAAAATTCATTCAGATTGAGAAAGATCTTCAGAGACTATTACAAAAAATTTAAGATGCACAATTTATATGTCGTGTAAATACCTTTAATACACGATATTGTAGGCTACATTGTGTATTTTTTGTTATTGTTTTATATTTGATAGTGTTTAACGCCCTCTTTTACTGCTATGGCACTGCAGGCGATGATACTGACGGTGACATGGAATGAAGATGGAGCACCGATGGAATCTTATGGCGGGGGAAACCGAATAACCCGGAGAAAACCCACCCCTGCGCAGCATTGTTGACCACAATTCTCACATGCGGTCGCTTGAAATCGAAAGTCTAGGTACCTGGTATGGTCATTTGAGTAAATTAAGTAAGAGACAATTTTGTAATCTATATTAGTGACAACATGTCGAAATGCTGATTTAGCCGCATCCTCCTAAAGCAATGCTGGCAAATGCATGAGTTTTATCATAAAAGCTTCTTTGTAGAGTTAACCGCTTCTACGATATACCTTGTTACTGGTTTCAATTCTAAACTACGAAACTTTTCTCACACGGCAGACCACATTTCGCTTACCTCTCTTTTGTTCTACCACTAGCCGTGCGAATCGAGCCGAATTTAAATTATCTCCTACAGCGACCGGCATTTTATAAGATTTTACTAACGCTTTAGCCCGGTGTATTACTTTATTTCCCCTCTACTTAGACGGAACTAATATAACCATTTCTGTTATTATCTCAAGTACGATTATGTGGATAAAGGAATCATTGTAACAATTTGTAGAGAAAGGTATGTGAATGGAACATATCATATTTTTGTTTTATTTGTATTGTTCCATTAATGCCCTCCTTGAACTGCATGGTCCTAATGCGGCATTCATCTTTAGAATTTCCTAATTTTGGGTTTCTAATTTTCTACTTTAGATCGCTTTAGATGAGGCAAATGTTGACTTACCACTTGAGAAAAAATTAACTAGTTAAAAACCGAACCAATAACAAAGAATACCTTGGAAACGGTCAACTCTTCAAATAATGGATATGACATAAACTATGTGTTGTGACTCGTCTATATTTTTCGAGAAGTAATTCTTGTCTATCTTTTTCGGCTTACGAGTTGTATAAAAGAGATTCTTCCTAGAAAATTCAAGATATACATTTAGTTTATCATGAAAACATCTTAAATATATAGTATTTAAATCAAAATCGTTAGAGCCGTTTTTGAGAAAATTAAAGTATTCTAAAAGTGTTCCATGTAAAAGATAGTTGGGAGTGGGGGAAGATTTTCCTGAAAATCTTAGTGTCGTATTCTTGGAAGATACTGAGCTTGTATACCAAGTTTGGTTTTACCCGAATTTTCGTTTTTGAAAGTATAAATGGTGTGTTATTTATGGACGCTTTTTAACTACTGTGATTCTCAGAGCCCCATTTTAAACTGGTCGTGAAAGACCGCTTAATTTGGTTCAGAGGCACCTCTATCACGCTTGAGGTTCTTTTACGTGCTGTAAATCTACGACACGGGACCAACGGCTTTACTTCCCTTCCTAAGGAAGCCATGCTAAGGATTTTTACACCGGAAAAATATCCATTGTCTTCAGCCGTGTTTGAGCCCGAGACCTTGTTTATATGAAGTTATCATGGTAACCATTACACCTCGGAGAGCGACTTTGGTTTTTGAGTTATACTGTTCACACACGTACCTTTTTCTAAAAAATTCCTTTTCTTCCAGGGAAGATTCAGGGTGGGAGTGAAATCTCGGAATCGAATTTTTTGGGAGGAATAAAATACTTTCTCTATCTACCATGTACATTGTAAATGTTACTAGAGAAAGTAAAATTAATCATAGAACTGAATATCTCGAATGAAACTGTATTTACTAGTTTAATTGTTTATGAAATATTAATATTTTTCAATAATCAGAACTTTAATTTTAGCTCCAGCCATTATTAAATTTTCGAAAACCTTTTTAGTCATGTGATACTGAGTATTTCATTAATTTCAGGAATTTAACATTTTACAATAGCATTTTTCTTGCTTGTTATTGAATATAAAATGATATAGCCTATTAAAGTTGGATAATTAATAATGGATCACTATAAAATACATAGTTTTTCTTTATACAGCAGATAAGAGGCGTATTCGGAAAGTAAGCACTAGTTTGGACAAGAATGCATACAATATTTGTTTTTACATTTATTCTTACATGGAAGAGCATTCCTTAACCTACTATTCGACATAGCTGCTACAATTGTTAAACATTTTTCAAGGAGGGAAATTAACTTTTGTGTACCCTCTTTAAAGAAAAACGCCGCCAGTGAAGACAGCCACTGCTAAACAGGTCACAAAGAATACTTATGTAAAAAGTCTGTTTTTACGAATTGCTTCATTCATCTATTAAACCTAACCATCACTGACAACAGAAGGCCGCGCACTCCATCCTTCTTCATGAACATAGGATCGTCCATCATTGAATTGCCTAACCCACTTTTTCACCATTTCATGTCATTACATTTTTACCGTAAATCTTCACAAGTTAACAGATAATTTCAGCTGACTTAACATTCCCTGCAATCAAAATTTGGGACGTACTTCACAGTTGGCGGGTTAGCAGTTGTCTTAACACTTTGAACGATCATTAACAACTGTAAACACATCATGATCCGACTGTTATGACGTCGAACTGCGTTTTGGTGGCGGTACAACGAAATGGACACGCCTCAGCTTTTTGCACAATAGTGGTAAGGTTTTGTCCGTGCTTAAAGTGAGGTTTTGTAACACGTAAGCGTAAATATGACAAGTTTAAGCTTTATCTATTACAAGTACCATTCTGATGTGTAGAACTTTTAGATATCAAATCTCCTATAAAAAGTTTCACTACATCAATTATTTCCGCTCAACTCTAACTGAATGCTTCAAAATCTTGTAAATCAGCCATGTCCTTTAATAATTCTGTATTTATTGAAACAAATAGCTGAGGATAGCAATCATTCTCAGACCGTAGCATTGTCAAGGCGAACTTTATTCATTACATCCAATGTTTATTTAAACACATATGGCCTCATAAATAATCGCTGGTGTATATGTGCGTGAAAATGGTAACTGCTTTCTAATGTTTATTTTATTTTAATTTCGTTCTGCCATGCATAAAAATTGTGTGGCATTTGTGGGACGTGTTTTCTTCGATTCTCGTGTAGTTATGAAATTCGGCTACGTATCGTTTTATAAAAGCCACACTCGATTAAAAATACAGTTTTTCACACATGTAACACACACATTTTACTTCTAATTCTGGTCATATTTGTCTTTAGATTCATATACGTAAACCCTTCTTTATAGTTTTATCCGAATTACTGTAAGATATGCTTTACTAATTGTTGTTTTTACATTCTCTAGCTCGTATGTAACAATATACATTTAGATAGAGCATTTATTGTACTCCACTCAAAAATTCGATACCGAGATTTCACAGGAAATATATGTTTTGAGTATCCCTGAGTTCAAACGTTGTTTTTTTTTTTTTAGAAAAAGGTCCAGGCGTGTGTTTGTGTGTGCGTCTATGAACAGCATGGCTCCAAACGAAAGGTATTGGTATTTAATTTCAGCATCTCCAAGGATACTCTACAAGGATTTTCAAGACAAACCCCCTCCCCAACAGTTTACATGGAACATTTTTCGAAAATTTTTATTTTCTCAAAATCGGAGGAGCCTCTGAGGAGCTCTATATATTTTGTATGAGTTCTGGAGAATTTTGCATAACGATTAAACCGTAAGAGATAAAAAAAGTTACTGCACAAAAAAATTTACATCCCGATAAAAACACATAATTTATGTCATATACTTTTTTCTTATAGGGTTGGCCGTTTTCATATTTGTTATTTTAAACAAATTGACTTCTCTCAAACGGGACTGTTCAAAGCTAACCGAACTTCAATTGTTTCACATAGAAACCAACTTTTAAAGGATTTGGCTATCGCTTTAGCCTGATGTACTGCCTTATTGACTTTCTTCATATAATAAAATAAGTGATAAGACCAGTTCTATTAATGTTTATCTAGATTATCACGACATAAATAAAAGAATATTACCCTCTCTATTATTGTACTATGTGCATAGTATATAGAGGAAGTATTTTTTTATGTCCATTAGCCTTGTTGGTCTTATCGGACGATGAATGAAATTGGTGAAATGATGCTCAAATGCTCTCGGGGTCCAAGGAGCTTAAATTTACTCGACATTCGTCTGGTCAAGATCAGGGAAAACCCCGAAAGAAACCTTATCCAAGTAACTCACCCTAAGCGAGATTCGAACTCACGACCTTTTGAATGTGAAGCAAAAACGCTACCACCACACTACCCAGCGGGCCTTGAGGAAGTTTTGTATTCCACCCAAAAATATTCAGAAATATGTTTTCAGACCCGCTGAATTAAAAAACAAAACATTTTTTTAGAATGTGTGTGGGTAGCATAGCTCAAAAATGAAAAGACCATTAAACGCCAAATCTTGTGTTTAGATTTGATACACTCCAAGGATACGACACGAAGATTTTCATAAAAATCCTCCCACTCAAAATTAACCTTTACATGGAACACTTCGAAAATGTTGATTTTTCTCAAAAATGGCTTTAATAATTTTGATTAAAATACCGTATATTTAAAATGTTTTTATGGCAAACGAAATGTATATCTTGGTTTTCTGGGAATGATCTCTGAAGACCTCTTTATTCTGGATGACTTGAGAAAAACAAAATATTCGAAAACTTTTCCATGTAAAGGGCGGTTTGAGATACGGATTTCCTAGAAATCTTCGGATGTAGCCTTAGGTGATACTAGGCTTAAATACCAAGTTCGATATTTAACTTACTTTTCGTTTTTGAGTTATATTTCCCCCCTTTTGTGGATTCAGGGCATCTCAAAATATATTTTGGTGAAATATCGGTATTAAATTCTTGGGTGAATGCAATATCCTCTTTATCGACATTGCGCATGTGGGTAGAGAAAGTAAAATAGCTGACATGAAATGTGTCTATTGTACAATTTATTCAATTTTAAATTGTTTCTAGTAAAACTGTTTCATCAGTACCTTAACATGAATAGATTAATCATTTTATATGAATACTATAATATGTAAAAAGGTTTCTTAGTAACACTTTTACTTTCTCTACATGTACTATGTACATAGTGTATAGAGAAAGTATTTATTGTATTAGACCCAAAAAATTTAACAGCGAGATTTCACCGGAAATACATGTTTTGGGTCCCTCTGAACCCAAAAAAAGGAATTTTAGAAAAATGTCCGTGTGTGTCTGTGAGTGTGTGGGGGCAGCATAGCTCAAAAACGAGAAGACCGTTAAAAACCAAACTTGGAATTTAGTTTTGGTGTCTTCCAAGGATACGACACGAAGATTTTCAAGAAAATCTCCCCACCCCAACTACCCTTTACATGGAACTTTTTTTTTTTTCGAAAATTTTGATTTTCTCAAAAATGGCATATATTAAACTTATTTACACGAAAAATAAAATGTGTATCTTGAATTTTCTGGGAATAGCTCTGAAGGCTTACTTTAGTCTGGATTTGTTTTAAGGAATTTTGCACACCTGCTAAACCGTAAGAGATGGGAAACTCTTACCACACAGAGCACTTTAAAACACAATTTATGTTATATACATTTTTTTCGTGAAATTTGTCGTTTTGTAGATACTCCTTGTTTTTTGTTTCAGCTATAAAAACATACTTTTCTGATACAGGAATTTGTCAACTCCTGTCTATACAAAGGACCTTGTCACATAGCAACCAGCTTTTGACCATCACTTTAACCTGTGGTACTCCGTTATTTCCCTTCTACTTACAAGGATGTAAGTAATAAGACTATTTCTGCTATTTTTTTCTCGATTAGAGTGAAGTAAATAGAAGCATAATCTTTTTAACAATACTTTGGTGCAGATATTTAGAGAAAGTAATGTGAATCGAACACATCAGATTTTGGTATAAAATTTACCAATATGGAGTTCGACCATCCGTGGTATTATGTATAATTGTGTTCAGGCTCTTGAATGTGTATGCAGTGTTTTTTGTTTTAACATCTTTTAAACTTCGAAATCAAAACACTGCAAGAAAATGTTTTTATTGTGTATAATTCTTATTTGGATGAAATATCACCACTCCCCCCAAAGCAACAAGTCATTTTTAAAGGAATAGAAAAGGTATTCGTTATTTGCTTTCTATTATGTCAAGATGCAAGGGAACTGACAATGGTCGCCAAATCTGTTTTTACCCCACTATTGTTATCTAACCCAATATTTTCCCTCTTCTCTGATTATATAATGGATTTTGTCTCCTGCAGTAGTATTCTCGATTGCAATCACCTTGGTTTTTCTATTCTCTAATTCCAATTTTCCATTAATAACTATTTAAACATATAATTTAGGCCTCTAAGTTGTCCTTATGGATTTCAACCTTCCTTTTAACTTTCTTGTTAATGTGTTATTTGCGTTAAATATCTTTACTTTTTCTATGCATCTTATTTCTTGTCTTTATAACTACTACGAGAATTTTGTTTCTCTATTACTTTCTTATTCTATAGATACCTTTACATTTCGTAAATGGTCCATACATTTTTCTTAAAATAGATTCCGTTTAAATCGTCCCAAAATTTTACCATTTGAGGTAGCTCGATCTATATTTCTGGAGCATAAGCTACTAATTATCTTATTAATATTTTTGAATAATAAATATTTTAATTTTACCAATTCATAATCAATTAAACATTTGTATAAAATGATGAATTACATTTTGAAATATGGTATTTATATAGTCATTTTAATTGTAGCTATTGTTTAAAATACTCCTGCGTATTTAAACTGCGATTCTCCTTTGAATCAGTGATTTCTGTACGAAAATATCCTGTGATAGGGTTTCATTTCACACAGGCTGTTTGTGGAGGGCTATGATCGACTATAATGGTGAATATATTTTCTGATGAAATGTACAAGATCATTTTGCCGATATCCAATATGCATGCAAAGCTAACAACTCAAAAATGGTATTTCCAATAAAATTCCCCATTTTGAAATAATTTTGAGGAGAAATATCCGATTTCGCACGCCACTGTTTCTCCATCTCGCTTCCGCTCTGGATCCTGTAGTCGGAGGCTGCGGGGTGAGAGTGGGGAAAGATGACGTCACGTGAGCGGTTTGGTGCGTCGCCGCCGAAAGAGAAGCTGGATGGCAGCGAGGAGGCAGGGATCGTACAGTAGTAGTAGATGTCGTCGCTCTGGTGTCAGAAGTGGGATAGTACTCGTCGCGTTGTTGCGTGTTGTTACAGTTTCAGTTGTGATGTGTCATGCTTTCGATTGCCGCTAGGAGCGTCGTCAACATCATGGCCAGCAGTGCGATCATCCTCGTGTTGCTCCTGCCGATACCTCTGGCCCGGGCTACAGCTGACAAGATACCACTCGGTGAGTAATCTGCGACCTTTGACTTCCACGTCGTGGTGACTGCGGTGCTAATACCATCCTGCCCCTGTGAGGTTATACGGCCACAAGGAAGTGAACCTTATCGAATGGGTTCACCTCTACATTTCTTGACTTCACTTTTCTGCACTTCGCGCTCCAGCTGCAAAGATATATAGGATCATATATTATACCGAGAACGCTTGGTTACCTACCCCGGTCATGCTTGAGCTGGCCTCCAAGCACGTAATAATGAAGATTTATTCATTCAGGTTCATGTTTAATAATCATCGCTAACACATTTCCTTTTCTAACAGCGGAAGCTCTTCAACAATAACCACCTGCACTTCAATAGCCCTACTTTAATACTGGACCGATCTAGCCGCTTCAAATCTTTAAGGTTATATATCCGAAGAGACGAGCATACTCCGGTCAATGTATTCCTTAGTTTGTGAAACAAGTGTGAAACGTATAGCATTATAATTGTTTAATACATTAAAGTTATGTATTATATAAGTAGCACATTTCTAAAAGGTAATTATCGGTTCAAAATTTCAGAAATACAATTTTTAAAACTAAATGCATTATTATAGTGCGTTAGAGTTAAGAAAAACCGTATTAAAGCAGACAGAGTTGTGTACAATATTTTTCTTACAAAGAATTTCACTATTTTCTATTTACAAATAGGCTGTGCAAATATTCTCTAGCATAAAACAAAGCCCCTAAAATATGTGTAAGTATATACTGTTAGGAAAGACGATTACGTAATCTATATTGAAGTGTCTATTAACATTTAACTACCCAAGTGCCAACAGCTTGTTTTGTTTTCTTTTTTATTTCTCCAAAGGCGAGCATGGTCTTAAACCGACGAAATCTTCTAAAATATGCAGAAGTAGATGCCATTCAAACGTCCTTCTGCAAGTTTTGCTCTGTTAAAGTGGTTATATTTCCTTGAAAAACGTATAATATTGTACAAGTGTCATCGACTTAATCCTTTCTTCGGGGAAAAAAAAAAGCAAACAAGTATGATGAAAAGTGACTGTGAATAAGTGAGAGAAATATTTCACATACACGTCATATGACGCGAGCAAGTGACGTTTCCTGCGGCTCCTATTCCTTAGGGAGCAGTGAAAGTGTTTTGCGAAATTCCTAACGGACGATTCAGTGTTTTCTGAATATACCTAGTGGCCTGGTTTTCACGAAATAACAAGTGCTTCCTAATATTTCGAATGAAGATATAAAAGGTCTATTAGGTGTTCCCAGTATAAGCTGTTTTGGTGATGAAGATGGTTGTACCTGGGTGTATTGGGTAGTGTTAGAGACAAACTTTTAGCTTAACAGTTCATTTATTTAATTATTCGTGCGAGCTATAAGCAAGAGAAAGAGGGTAATTTATTTTTTGTGCTATTTTAATAAACTTAAACCGAGAATGGTTTTACGTATTGCAGACCTATAACAATTATTAGATTCCTGTTCATTTTTATGTTAAAATAATTAAAGCTATTAGTTTTAAAATTACATAAAACGTCTAAAGGTTAAATAAATATCTTATGTAAATACCTATTGGTTATTTATAATTGTTCCCATTCTTCTTCTCTAATAGCACAAATACATTAACAATTTGTTGACGAAAGTTTATTTTCTAAACCACGGCATAAAATATTTTGACAGAAAAGAGTGGATGTGTTCCATTCACATGGCTTTCTCTTTATCTCTAACAAACTATTTTATATCTACTTCATATTAATAAATATAAAATTAACATAAATGGTATGATCTTGCTTCCTTGAAGTAGAAAGGAAACAAAGGAGTACCATAGGTTAAAGCGATAGTCAAATCTTTTAAATGCTGCTTGCTGATTGAAATTGCTTGTATCCCAAGGAGTTGGAAAGTTCCCGTATGAGAAAAATATAAGTATTTTAAAACTGAAACCAATAACAAGGAAATATTAGAAACGGTCATTAGTACAAAAAAATTGACATAAATTGTGTTTTAATGACATCTACAGTTTTTGTGAGAAAGTAAAACATTCTAAAATGTTTCCATCTGTAGGGTAGATTGCGTTGGGAGGGTGTTTTTGTTTGCAAGATACTAAACTTAAATATCTAGTTTGTCATTTAACGGACTTTTAGTTTTAGACCTATGCTGTCCACAGAAACACACAGACAAACACACCTCTGATATTTTTCTAAAACTGCTTTTTTGGATTCAGAGAGTTCAAAACGTGTATTTCCGATGAAATCTTGGTATATAATTTTTGAGTGAAACACAATACCTCTTCTATACACCGTGTGTATAGTATGTGTAGAAAAAATAAATAAAATAACACACTATGGACTAAATATTTAATATTTAATTTCAGATATAGTTTTAATATTCAAAGATAATACGGACATTGAAATCAGTTTGCCGCATTTTTTTGAAGAAAAAGTATATCATCTATCCAGAAGTAAAAATTAAGCAGTTGACTGTAGTTCTATTTTCTATATGGACAGTCATCTAATTCAAATTGGTGGAATATTAAATATTTTTTCATTGAGAAAAAACCTCGGATAATAAATAGTCAAATTTTTACTTCAAAGTTGTTATAACTACACATTTTAGTTCATATTTTTATTTATTTTAAATATTTTCGAGTGGTTGTAATGTAGTTCAACCACGAGAAAATCCGGTATCTTCAAATATTTCCCTACTAAGAACTTATATTTTCGACTTTTACCGTCATAAGTCGTTCATATTGTCGTCTAGTCTGACCATCTCAATGACCATTAAAGTTTGCTACTGTCTAAACTACCTACATATAATAACTATGGAAAGAATGCCATTCCACTAAAAATTAAGAGTTGAATTTTCATCGGAAATACGCGTTTTAAGATTTCCTGAATCCAACAAAGTGTGTGCAGAAAAAATGTTCGTATGTGTCTTTGTGTATGTACCTGTAAACAGCAAAAACAAAAAACCGGTTAAATACCAAACTTGGTGTACACTTCTGATTCTTCAAACGATGTGACAAAGGTTTCCAAGAAACTCCTTCAACTACCCTTTACGTAAAGCCTATTTCAACATTTTATACTTCCTCAAAAATGACTGCAATTATCTTGATTAAAATGACACACGAGTATATTGTAGACGTTTAACTACAAATAAATGTATATTATCTCGAATTTACTGGGAACAATGTATGAAGTCACTTTATTCGGAACGAATTTTATATATAGGTAGCTAGTAAACGCAGAGCGAAAGACGAAAACTTGCTATACAAAAAATGTAGATCTCTTTAAACATAAAATATATTCAAAATAAGTGTTTTATGCCACATATAATTCCTGAAGTAAATGTTAATAATGGATCAACAATTTCAGTACTTTTATTATTCTTTACGAGTCCTTTGATGTTCGATTGGTTCTCGCTATTGCATGGAAAGACTATGGAATATTATATGAACGTTCTTAAACGTTTGACAATAGGTGGTCTCTTTGTACCTTTAAGAAATTTGTCATGTAAATTATTTCTGCAAAGGTATATCCCGATTAAAATGAAGTAAATAAAAATATAAGCTTCATGAATAATTTCCACAGAAAAAGTCACGTGAATATAACTCATAGCTTTTTACATTCTCTACAGTAACCGGAAATATATGTTTTGAGGTCCTCAGAGCCTAAAACAATAATTTTGGAAAAATGTCCGTTTGTATCTATGTGTGTCTAAAAACTTGGTATTGAAGCTCAGCGTATTTTAACAATGCAACATGAACATTTTTAGGAGAATCCCCATACCTCAAATTACCTTTTACACGGAACATTTTTCGAAAATTTTGATTTTTCAAAAATGGTTATAACGATTTGAACATCAAACATATTTAAGATATTTAAACGTAAAAAAATCTTATGCGTTACACTCGCATGTCTTTCTTTACATCTCCGCAACAAATTATTATTAAAAAGCTTATGCTTCTATTTACTTCACTCTAATCGAGAAAAAATTGGCAGAAATAGTTGTTACTTGCTTCCTTATAGGTAGAGGCGATATAAGGGAGTGCAATAGTTTAAATTGACAGTCAAAAGCTGGTTGCTAAGTTACTGGAATTCCTTTGTTTGTATGGACAGGAGTTGACAAATTCCTGTATGAGAAACAAAGCTGAAACCAAAAACAACGAATATCTTATAAACGATCAACTCCACGAAAAAAATGTATATGCCATAAATTGTGTGTTTTATCATGATCTACATTTTTTGTGAAGTAATTTCTTTTCTATCTCTTACGGTTTGCCAGTTATGCAACATTCAGTAAAATTCATCCAGAATAACGTAGCCTTCAGAGGACATTCTCAGAAAATTCAAGATATGCATTTCATTTGTCAGGTAAATATCTTTAATATACGATATTTCAATCAAACTCGTTGGAGGCATTTTTAAGAAAATCAAAATTTTCGACAATTTTTCCACGTAAGCGGTAGTTGTGGGTGGGGGGGATTTTCTTAAAAATATTCTTGTCGCATCCTTGGAAGATACTGAACTTAAATATGAAGTTTGGTATTTAAAGGGCTTTTCGTTTTTGAGCTATGCAGTCCACATGCACACACACACACATACACACACTTGGACCTTTTTCCTCTGAAGGCCCTTTCATTCTGGACGACTTTTGCATAACCATAAAACCGGAAAATCCCCTTGCCGCATAAAAATGGTGGATCTCGTTAAAACAGTGTTTGTTATATAGATTTTGTGGAGTTAACCATTTCCGTGATATTCTTTCTTAGTGATTTTAATTGTAAAATATTCATTTTTAAAACACGAACTCATTTGCTTCATATCTGCTTTGTTTTACTCTTGATATGCGAAGAGAACCAAATATCAATTTTATTGCATGGCGACAGTTTTTAAAAGATTTGACTATCACTTTGGCTAGTGTATTACCTTAGTTACCTTCTACTTACAAGGGACCAAGTAATCACATTATTTCTGCTAATGTTTTTGACGATTAGTATGAAATAGAAGATGAATATTTTGTAATAATAGTTTGCAGAAAAGTTTGAGAAATTCATGTAAATGGAACACATCACATTTTGCGAAATATAATGCTGCTGTCATTGTTTAGGACAGTTTGTTTGCTGCTGGTTGACCGCAGAAATATTAAAGTTGTATATATTTCTGCTAATCAATTCCTCATTGACCAAAAGAATTAATTTACAATTACTTCAACGTTATTAAAATGTATGTAAATCGATATGTTTTGAAAGTTTTGTGTACTGATGTTATATTATAATAGATTATTCTGATTTGCCTAGTAATTATTTATTCATGGAAACAATAACAATAACTTTCTGTATTTACGAGCTGCCAACGAGGACAGAGTAAACCAGATAAATAGTAATAAATTTGACATTCTTCTCTAACGATAATGTAATATCGACAGTTTTCATTAGTATGACATTTGAAAAGGGAATAAAAAGTTGCAACAGGACTATTAAAGATAATATTAAATTGGCATACAATGAGTAATTTATAGAAAAGGAATAAAAACCGGGAAAATCTAAAAATGGTTATTAGAAGGTTATTTCGAAGAAGAGAAATGGAAAGTTCTTATTGCAGATGTAGCATTTTCTTGTATGTTTTCCTTTAGTCCAAACTTTTTCAGGGAATGAAAAAAGTGTAAGGGAATTGTGCCCCGCCAGAACAATCTCTATCATGCTTAGATTGTATTTTGCCCTGAGGTATGAGATTGTGGGTGTGCAAACTTCCTTTTCTCTTTGTCGACATCTTCTGGTTTGTCCTTGGAGGTTTACAAATTTAACGGTAGGATCGATGATAATTTATATTTTTGTGTCTTCTCGAATTGCAATGATGTCAATTCTTCTGCTATTGTTAGCTTCCAGACCATAATCTTCTAGTTTTTCATTCGCAGTTAGTCTGCGATCACTGAGCGAATTTTGTGATGGTGAGAATTCCGTGATACCTCTCCATGACTGCAAGTTCCCAAGACTGTGCCAGCATTTCTGTCTCTCTGTGGCATCGCCGTGCAATCTACCCTGCCGAAACGCACAACGGATACATTACACAGGGTGTTCAATAAGCCCTTAGAAAATACAGAAATTAAACTCCTAGCATCAAAAAAAGTTTGTATTTATTAACCGAGAGGACAGTTAAAGTTTCACTATAGGCGATTGAATCAACTGTCTTGTGCTTTTTTAGAAAGATGAAAAAAAAAAAAAAAAACGAGTTTTGTGCGGCGATTAAGCACTTCTATTTAAAAAGTTAACACCGAAAGTAATAAAAGCCGAATTGGATAAAGTTCATTGTACTGAATTTAAACATATGATGAACATCGTTGCGGACGTCCAGTAAAAGTGGCGTCCTCCAAAATAATTGACAAAATCTGGGATATGCTTTTGAGTGATCGACGAAATACTAGAGGCCACAGGAAGAGGTCACATGGTACATTGTTCTCAGTTTTGCACCAAACATTAGGTCTGACATGGTTAATGCCGCGTTTGCTCTCAATTGAGAATAAACGCAATCGTGTGATCGATTCGGAAGCTGGTTTAACACTTTTCCATCGCAATCCTGATGTTTTTCCGTCGATAAATAATAGTGGATGAAACGTGATGCACTGCTACACTCCAGAGAGAATAGTACAGTCTAAACATTGAGTTTTTAAAGGCAAAACGGTTCCGAAGAAGACAGAGGTGGTAAAATCTGCAGACATGGTGATAATCTCGGTTTTTTTAGATGCACGCGGGACTATCTACATTGATTGCTTGCAGAAAGAAAGAACGATAAGAGTATTATGTATCGTTATATCACCGGTTAAACGGAGAAATCCAGAAAAACGCCCTCATCTGACAAAGAAAAACATTCTCTTCCATCAAGACAATGCAAAGGTGCACGCCTGCGCAGTTTGGATGGCGAAAACTGTAGAATTATTGTGAGAATTACTATAACATCCACTATATTCACCAGTTTTGACACCAATGAATATTTTATTTCCAAATTTGATAAAGTGTCTCGCGGCAAACGATTCACGTCTAACGAAATGGTCATCTCTCAAATAGGGCCTTTGAGGGCCTTCCGAAATTCTACTTTTTAGAAGGCTTAAAACACGTGGAGAAATGCATCGAGCTAAAAGAAGCTTATGTTGAAAAATAATGTATACTAAAACTTTTTTTCTATATTTTTCTAAGACTTGCTGAACCCTCTCGTAGCTGTCATTTTTATAATATAATATGTCATTTCTGAGGAAATTTTTTCCTGGCGTCGGTTTATGAAGAAATTCTTAGACATTTAAATATATTTAAAACAATTCGGTTTAACTAACGAATCAGCGAAAACTTGATAGATTGTTATCCTGTATTCAGGGTTAAGTTTTTCTGTAAAAAAAATTTATTATTTTTCTAACCAAATTTATAATTATATTCGCATTGTCTAGCTACCTGGGATGGTTACAAATGTACTAATGAAAGCTTGTGCAGAGTTTATTTTTGCAACCTGGATAAATACACAATTTCCGTTTCCATATCAAACTGATATATACGCGTTATTAAAGTTGCCCTTAATCATATGCTCCATAATTACATTGGATCACTCCCGTTTGCCGAACCATGTGTTTTAATTACTCTATTTTCATTCGATGTTGGTAAATTTCTCTGGGCTACGCTTATAGCATTCTAAGTAATTGTGTAACAGGCGGAAAGTCTAGCTTCTGCTTTCAGTGTTGTTCAACACTTGAATATTTTACTCTAGATGATAGTCATTACTTTCTCTACCACGTACAGCTTACTTAAAAAAATGTGTGTGTTCCATTCACATGACACTGCATCTCTACACTGAATTATTGTTAAAAAGCTTATTCTTCTATTTGTTTAATGCTAATTGAGAAAAACTAAGTAGAAGGATCTTAATATTTGCTTCCTTGTAAGTAGAAGGGAAATATGAGAGTGCCATAGGCTTAAACGGTAGTTAAAGCTGGTTTCTATATGACTGAAATACCTTTGATTGTATGGATAGGAGCTGACAAACTCCCGTATGAGAAAAGTATAAGTATTTTAAAACCTCAAACCAATAATAAGGAATATATAAAAAAAACGCCAATCTCACGAAAAAAATGATATAACCTAAATTATGTGTTTTAACGAGCTCTACATTTTTATGTGGTAAGTTTTGTCTGTCTCTTATATTTACCAGCTTTGCAAAATTCCACTAAATCCATCTAGAATAAACATATCTTCGGAGGCTATTCCTAGAAAATTGAAGATATACATTTTATTTTTCATGTAAATATCTTAAATATAAGAGATTTTAGTCCAAATCGTTAGAACCATTTTTGAGAAAATCAAACTTTCGTAATTTTTTCCATGTAAAGAGTAGTAGTAGCTTTGTGTTGCATCCAAGTTTTGCATTTAACGCTGTTTTCGTTTTAGAGCTATGCTATCCACAGACACACGCACACACACACGGACCTTTTTCAAAAAATGCTTTTTTGGACTCAGGGGGACCCAAAATTTGTATTTCCAAAGAAATCTCGATATCGGATTTTGGGTGCAATACAATACCCTCTCCCTATACACCTGTAGATAGTTTTTTTTTTTTGGTAGTGTTTAACGCCCGGTTTTACTGCCTTGGCACCGCAGGCGATGACACTGATGATACATGAAGATGGAGCCCAGATGGGGGAAACCGAAGAACCCGGAGAAAACCCGCCCCTGCGCTTGCTTTGTCCACCACAAATCTCACATGCAGTTACTTGCGATCGAACCCGGACCGTCTAGGTGAGAGGCGAGTGGTATGACCGCTCGGCAACGGCGCGGACCATAGATAGTACTGTAGAGAAAGCAACATATACGGAGATTCCACCATAATTACACTTATTAAAGTCCATTGAATAAACAGAAACATTCTGATGTGTTCGATTCAGTACTCTACATCTGTTATAGATTATTGTTCAAAAGCTTATTCTTCTATTTCATGCTAATTGACACAGATACGTGTATATTAGAAGGTGCAGTGAGGCACAAAGCTTTGCAGTTATATGTGGGACAAACATTCCCAGAGGCAATATTTAATACAATAATGATCTCTATTATGCGCTTCACAGTATCGCAAAAGGACAAATAGTTATGTTCTATAATAAATTTAATGTATTTGATATTAAGATAATGCATCTGTGAACCTGGAAAGGATTTTATTGAAATACACAAGTTATTATAAGAATAGTTTTGCTACAAATCAAAATTCTGGAATGAATATTTATTAAATAACATTTACTCTACCTAGTACATAGGTAGAAAAGATATTGCACCCCACACAAAAATTCGATGCTGAGATTTCACTGGAAATACAAGTATTAAGGTCCCCTGACATTTTTAGAAAATGATACGCCCATGCTCACGTGTGTGTGCGTGTGAACACGATAACTGAAGAAGGAAAAGTCGGTAAAATAAAAATCATGGTATTTGAGTTTAGTGTCTTCAAAGAATACTACACGAAGATTTTGAGGAAAATTCCCTCACCCAAACTGCTCTTTACATGGAAGGTGTTTCAAAAACGTTCATTTTTTTTTAAAATGATTTACGATTTTGATTAAAATACAGCAAATTAAAGATATTTACACTAAAAATAAAATTTTATCTTGCATTTTCTGGGAATAGCCTTCGAAGAACTCTTCATTTTGAATAATTTCTGCATAACTGGTAAACCTTAAGAGATAGACAAAGAGTTAAAACTATAACACTTTAGATCTCGTTAAAAAATACACATAGTTGGTCGTATCATTTTAGCCTGGAATTGTCAATTATCCTGGAATTGTCAATTAACCTGGAATTGTCAATTATCAAGATATTTCTTGTAATCGGTTTCATTCAACGTTTCTGGCCAAGCTGCTGTTAGTATTCAGCTTTCAAAAAAATGTTATTATCGCTTTGACCTGGTGTATCCCCTTATTTCTTCTACTTACAAGGAAGTAAGTAATAAGACCATCTCTGCTAATATTCACCTCGATTAGTATGAATGAATGAATAAGTGTATTTATTGACATTGCAATATCATACATAGAATTTCAACAATCGCACGGGTCCACAGACCGTACGTGCTTTTGTAATACACATTACAAGCAATATTAAAACAACAACAACAACAAAGAATTAAAGGAGTAAACACGAAAATAAAAAGACAAAGGAAATACACAGTCCAAAGCATTATTAAATAACAATAAAGAATTAAGAGTGAACCCGAAAATAAAAATACAAAGATATTCAAATATAGCAATTTAAATTTACAGCACAGGGTACACCTTCATAAATGCACCCTCTTATAATAGAAAATTACACTTAAAAGACATATATACACATAATATATACAACATATATAAAACCATAGCACAACAGTACCTAAGTATGACATAATATATATGTATGTAGAACAATGTAGTCACCTTTGTTTAGTTGATCTTTCCCCCCCCCCCTTCTCTATTGGCAGCCTCCTCAGATCTCGGCTGTCTTGCCTTAAGTATAAATTTACCTAGCCCGTCCATGTTTTCCGTGCCTGCCAGTAGCGTTCAACATGCTTCTATCCCTACATTCGCAGTGGTAAAAAATCGCGGCAAATATTTTTCCCGCCATTCCTCCGTACCCCTACATCTTGCCAAGATGTGAGTCCACGACTCTTCCTCCTAGAAATAGATAGAAGATTGGACCTTTTAACAGTAAGTTGTTTGTGACGTATAGAGAAAGTCATATAAATGAACACATATTTTATTTTTATGCTCACCATAAATGCTGAAGAAGGATAATTACTTTTCTTACACTCCAAAGAACTTTTTTTCTCAAACTTGGAGGATTATTTCAAAGAAATATGACCATTTTATGCAACGAGCTTCTTAAGGGAGAGTATATAATTGTTGCAGCTAGTTAGTAAAAAACTGATGTATTCCATCCAGATGACTTTTCCCAGCTGTTTGACGAACAACATTTCTTATATGAGCTTATTCTTTATCAATATCATGCTAATTAAGACTACATTCCAGAATAGGTGCAATTATTTGCCTGTTCATAAGCTGAAGGGAAATAAATAAACAGGCTATAACGATAGTCAAATCTTTTTAAAGTCAGTCGCTATATAAAACAATGGAAAATCTGTACTCTTTGCTTGCTAGGAGTAAACAAAAATATCTGCTGTGTTCCATTCACATGACTTACACATGACTTTCTCTACATTTCTGCAACAAGTTGTAGTTAAAAAGCTTATGCTTCTATTTACTTCATGCTAATCGAGAAACATTAGCAGAAATAGTCTTATTACTTGCTTCCTTGTAAGTAGAAGAGAAATGATGGAGTACCATAGATTAAATTTTGAATTTTGGGCAAACATTTTTTTTGGGGGGGGGGAGGAAGGGCCTTTGTTTAATTTTACTCAATTCATCCCTCACTTACCAATCCAATTCATTCCTCACTTACCAATCCAATTCCTCACTTACCATAACCAAAGCTGGTTGCTATGTAACTTAAGTTCCTTTGTTTGTATGGACAGGAGTTAACAAATTCCTGTATGAGAAAAGTATGGTTTTCAAAGCCGAAATGATCAACTCCACGAAAAAAAATGTATGTGACATAAATTGTGTGTTTTATCTTGAGCTACATTTTCTGTGTAGTAAAGTTTTGTCTTTGTCTTACAGTAATAATAGAAATAGTCTTAATATCTGCGTTCTTGTAAGTAGAAGAGAAATAACAGAATACACTAGGCAAAACTATAGTAAAATCTTTTAAAATATGCTGCCAAGTGGTTGAAATCCGTTACTTCCCGTACGAGAAAAATATTTTAATACTGAAATCATAAGCAAATAATTTTTAAAAAATGGTCAACTACTCGAAAAAAATGCATATTAGTTCGTGTGTTTTAACGAGACCTACATTTTTGTGTACTAAGTTTTTGTCTATCTCTTACCGTTTACAAGCTATGCAAAATTTAACAAGATTCATGCAGAATAAAGAGATCTTCAGAAGCTTATCGAGCAAATTCAAGATATCAGTTTATTTGTCAGGTAAATATCTTAAATATTTAGTATTTTAATCTAAATCGTTAGAGCCATTTTTTGTTAAATTAAAATTTAGGATGTAAAGAGTACTTAACTTGGAGGGGGGGTTTCCTCTAAATCTTCCTGCCGCATCCTTGGAAGATATTAAGTTTAAATACCAAGTATGGCATTTTATCCATTTTTTGTTTTTGTTTATCGTGCTCACAGATACACGAACACAGGACACACATGGACCTTTTTCTAAATATTCTTTGATAATGAGGACCATAAAACGGTTTTTTCGTTGAAATATGAACATTTTGTGTGGAATACAATACCTTCTCTAGCTACTATGTACCTTCCATGGACATACGTGTCAGAGAAAGTAAAATTGCTTCGTGTTGTACTGTTTGAATATAGAAAAGTGTTGGAAGATTACCTGCGAGTAAAATTTAAGTTGGGCGAGTCTATTTATAAAAATGTGCCTGACCATTTATAGCTTCAATTAATTTGTAATTAAGGCGAGCTAAGTAGGAAAAGTGATATATGACTTTCTCTACACGTAATATGTACATAGTGCATAGAGAAAGTATTATAATGCACCCCTGTGCCAAGCTATGACTTCACCTGTTTACAAGCTGTTCAGGGAAAATTCCATATCATAATTTTATGGTTACGTAGATCACTTAACAGAGGGTACTTTAATCAAATAGTTGCAGAAAAGTAAACTCAAAAATGTAAAAAAACAAATAAAAAAAATTTGATAGATAGTATGGAGTGTGGGATTTTTAATTTATTAGTTTTTTTAAAATCCGGCTTGATATAAGATATTTTATGACTCAAACGCGACTTTTTTGGTGTTTATTTTCGATATGTTTATTTTCAGTTCAATCTAGAAATCGTATTTTGGATGAATATGAACCATTATAGACTATGGAAAAAATACCATTATATAAATATTTACTATATTATATTACAGATTTGAAATCATAGACTTGAATTCTGATATGTATAAACCACTAGCTGAAACACCCAGCATTGCCCGTAAATTCACGGTCTATCCCTACATAACAGTTGATATGGGTTACAGCAGCTAATATGGCGTATGGAAGGGAAATTGACATTATTATTCCTTCAGAGACTCAAGAAACAACGATGTTATAACATTTTGTAAGGCATAAATTGTAAAGTTTAAAGCATACGTTTATTCTTTTATATAATTGATTAAAATCGAGATAAATATTAGCAGAAAATATTAAATTACTTCCATATAAGTAGAAGGGCAACAAGAGGGTAAACTACGATAAAGCAAAAGTTAAATATGTTAAAAGCCGGTTGCCTTGTGGTTGAATTCCGTTTCTTTGCATTGCAGCAGTTTACAAATTCCGTATAAGAAATATTTTAGATATTTTAAAACTGAAACCAATAACAAGGAATATCTAAAAATCTGATGTGTTACACTCACATAACTTTCTCTATATCTCTGTAAATCATTATTGTTAATAAGCCTATTTTTTATTTATTTCATGCTAATCGAGAAAAATTAGCAGAAATAATCTTATTTCTTGCTTTATAGTAAGTAGAAGCGAAATAAGGTAGTACCATAGGTTAAAGTGAAAGCCAAAAGCTGGTTGCTATGTGACTGATATTCCTTTGTCTGTATTGACAGGAGTTGACAAATTCCTGTATGAGAAAAGTGTAAGTTTTTCAAAACTGAAACCAATAAAAAGGAATATCTCAAAAACGATCAACTCCACGAAAAAAATGTGTATAACATAAATTGTGTGTTTTAACGTGCTCTACATTTTTATGGGTTAAGTTTTTGCCCATCTCTTACGGTTTAGTAGTTATGAAAAATTCATCCAGAATAAAGTAGTCTTCAGAGGCTATTCCCAGAAAATTCAGAATATACATTTTATTTGTCAGGTAAATAACTTTAATATACGATATTTTAATCAAAATCGCTAGAGCCATTTTTTAGAAAATCAAAATTTTCGAAAAAAGTTTCATGTAAAGGGTAGTTCGGGGTGGGGGGATTTTTCTCAAAATCTTCGTGTCGCATCCTCGGAAGATACTAAACTTAAATACCAAGTTTGGTATTTTACCGACTTTTCTTTTTTGAGTTATCGTGTTCACGGACACATGGACACATGGACACACGGACACAGGGACACACACACACACGGACCGTTTTTGAAAATACTTTTTTTGGATACAGGGGACCCTAAAACATATATTTCCGGTGAAATCTCGGTATCGAATTTTTTGGTGGAGTGCAACACATTCTCTATATACTATGTACATAGTGCGTATAGAGAAAGTAAAAATGGTGAACTCAACGAAAAATATGCATATGACATGAATTGTCTCTCTTAATAAGATCCATATCTTTTTCTAGTAACATTTTACTATCTCTTACGATTTAACAGTTGTGCAAAATTGAGAAAAATGCATGCAGAATAAAGAAGTCTTCAAAAGACCATTTCCTTAAAATTGAACACATATAAATTTTATTTGTCATACAAATATCTTTAATACTTTATTTTAATTAAAATCATTAGATCTATTTTCGAGAAAAAATATTCGAAATTTTATCCATATAAAGGCTAGTTTGTAGTGGAGAAATATGTCCTCAAAATATCCTTTTTGCATCCACGGAAGATATTAAACTTAAATGCCTGATTTGGTATTTTGTTGAAATTTCGTTTTTTGAATTATCGTGTTGACAGACACATGGACATCTGCGTAATTGTAATTTCTTTGGGGGTACAGAGGACTCTAAAACGGGATTTTCCAGTTAAATCTGGGTATCGATTTTTGGGTGGAGTGCAATACCTTCTCTACCTACGTAACATGTTGTGTATATAGAGAAAGTAGACCTGAGAAATCATTAGCGCATAACTGTAACATTATGGTGACTAAAAGTCTGATGTGTTCCTTTCACATAACTTTCTCTACATCTGTGTAACAAGCTATTGTTAATAAGCTTATTCTTTTATAAACTTCATGCTTATCAAGATCAAAATTAGCAGAAAAAGTCGTATTACTAGTTTCTTATAAGTAGAAGAGAAATAAGGGAATATATTTGGCTAAACCAACAGTCAAATCTTTATAATATGGTTGCTTTGGGATTGAAATCCCCTTTTTTGTGTGGCCAGGAGTTGAGAATTTTCCATATGAGAAAAATTTTAAAACTGAAACCTATAACAAGGAATATCTCAAACACGGTCAACTACAAGAAAGTGTATATGGCCTAAATTTTGTGTTTTAACGATTTTTTTAACTTTTGTATAGTAAATTTTTGTCTATCTCTCACGTTTTACTGGTTATACAAAATTCAGAAAATTTTATTTAGAATAAAAGAATCTTTATTTTATTTCCAGAATATTTAAGATATATATTTTATTTGATATAAATATCTTAAATAAAGAAATTTTATTTTAAAGTCGTTAGCCATTTTGGATAAAATCAAAATTTTCGAAGTTTTTTCCATTTAAAGGGTAGTTGAGGGTGGGAGGATTTTCTTGAAAATCTTCGTGTGGCATCCTTGGAAGATACCAAACTTAAATATCAAGTTTGGTATTTAACGATATTTTCGTTTTTGAGCTATGCCGTCCACACACAGACGAACCTTTTTCCAAAAAGCCTTTTTTTTTATTCAGGGGGTCTCAAAACATGCATTCCCGGTAACATCTCAGTACGGAATCTTTGGGTTCAATAAAGTACCTTCAAGTAAGTTCAATAAAGTACACACATAGTACGTGTAGACAAAGTAAAACTGTACAAATAAGACAGATTTAAAAGCAATTTAGTACTGTTACCACTGTAAACTAGAAATAATTCAGCCTAAGATTGCACTTATGCAATAAAGTTGTGTTTCTACTGAGGCCTGCAACTTTTTAATTCTATTTTCTCTACACGTATTATGTACATAAGATTCAAGAAAATCCTCCCATCTTCAACTTCCCTTTACATGGAAGAAATTCGAACATTTTGATTTTCTCAAAAATGGTTGTAATTTTAATTAAAATCCGTTATATTTAAGATATTTACATGCCACATAATTGTCTGGGAATAGCCCCTTCCTTCGTGTCAAAGATAACAAACTTAAATACCTAGTTTGATATTTAACGGTCTTTTCGTTTTTGGGCTATGCTGTCCCCCCCCCCCACACACACAAACACGAAACTTTTTACAAAAATGCTTTTTTGAATTCAGGGGGACCGGCTTTGGAGATCATCACATAAAAAATAAGTGAGCAATCTTAAAACTTAGAACAATAATTTCTTCATATAAACAGGTTTTAGTTTGGTTTATTCATGCACTTGTTTCTGATTAAAATAATTCGCGTAGGAAATTAGAAGACTATACTTCAAAATTTAAACTTTTATTATTTTGAGTTTTAAGGATGAAGATTTTTCCCAAGTCTCTAAACCCCAAGAATTTTATAGTGGTATAAGAAGATTTATATACTATCCAATTTCTTGTTGTTAATCCCAAAAGTGTTGAGCTCAAAAGACTTTATATTAGTTTTAATCTAATACTTTGCAAATGTTCTCTTTAACGTATTTTCAAATTCTATTTCTATTTACCTATTTATGTACATTCACAGTTTCCACAATTAATCTGATTTAATAATTAATAATTAATTTTAGATTTTGATATTTCAGAGTATTGATTTCCTTAAGTTTTTATACATTGTTTTCTTGTGCATATTTTTGCAATTAAGTATGGTTCAAAGTCATTATCCAAAGCTACGTTCAATATATATATTGCTTCTCAAATATCTCTCTATTAAACTATAAAATACTGCTTATTGAGTATCCTTGAAATGTATGTCATTTTAATATAATTATCCACATTTTTCAGCATTCTATAAATTCCAAATTGTCTTGGAAGTTTACAAATAAATTTATGTCTTATGTCAAAGGTTATCTGGCCCAAGTTTGGTCGCAGAGTCCAATAAGTAACACATATGCGTGCAAACGTATAGTATATAAATACACACTGCCATTCATATATCAAGATTATTGAAATAACTGAAGGTTATAGAAGTGTAGGAATGCATTTTATATTTCAGTGTATCATTCGCATCTTCATTTTGATTTTTACTTACTCGATACGTACCATGTACATAGTGTATAGAGAAAGTATTTCATTCCACCCAAAAATTCGATACCGAGATTTCACCGGAAATACATGTTTTGGGTGCTCCTGAATAAAAAAAAAAGCATTTTCAGAAAAAGGTCCGTGTGCATGTGTCTGTGGACAGTATAGATCAAAAATAAAAAGACTGTTTAATACCAAACTTGGTATTTAAGTTTAGTATCTTCCAAGGATGCGACACGAAGATTTTCAAGAAAATCCCCCTCCCCCTACTACCCTTTACATGGAACTATTTTCGAACATTTTGATTTTCTTAAAAATGGTTTTTCGTATATTAAAGATATTTACCTGACAAATAAAATTTCTATCTTGAATTTTGTGGAAATGCCTCTGAAGACTAGTTTATTCTGGATCAATTTTATAGAATTTTGCATAGCTACTAAACCTAAGAGATGGACAAAACCTTACCACACAGAAAATGTAGAGCACGTTAAAACACACACTAAATGTAATATAATTTTTTTGTGGAGTTGATCGTTTTTAGGTATTTCTTGTTTATTGTTTCAGCTTTGAAAAACTTATACAGGAATGTGTCAGCTCCTCTCCATACAAAGAAACTTCAGTGACATAGCAACCAGTTTTTGACTATCACTTTAACCTATGGTACTCCCTTATTTCGCTTCTACTTACAAGGAAGCAAGTAATGAGACTATTTGTGTTATTTTTTTTTTCTATTAGCATTAAGTAAATAGAATAATAAGCTTTTTAACAAATTGTTGCAGAGATGTGGAGAAAGTCATGTGAATGGAACACACCAGATTTTTTTTTGATAAGGTGCTATCATCTATATGTTATATGTTATTATTTGATTATGCACAATCCATCTTTGTCCATCTGCCGCAAATCAACAAGAGTGGCTGTGAAAACTCTTGAGAACGCAGCATAAAGTTATGCTTGTAAATCGTTCCGTAAACTTCCGAAATACCCAGAAAAATTCTGAACTGGCGATCTTTCATTATAGTGTGTGCTGAAAGGCTATAAAATTTTCCACCATATTCTAGAACGTTCTAACGCATACTACAAAGATCCTACTATTTAAGAAGATTCTGGTATCTGAAAGTTTCATCCTAGAATGTTTCCAAAAGGTAAAACCAAATGATTCAAAAGCTCTGGAATGTTCGATAAGGTTATGTGATATCGAGCTTTGGTTCAGATTCTTTAAGCTAGGTAAAGCATTAAAATAATTTGATGGCTTATATGTTTTAACAGTGGATTTTGTGTTTGTCTCCTAATACTTGACGTCAACCCCCTCCCCTGTTGATCACAGCCCTAGGGGTTGGTTTATCGATGTGAAACCACACCAATATGTTGACCTGGAGGGTGACAAATATATGTGCCAAGTTTGATCTGGCCCCCTCAAAGCATAGAAGAGCGTGTTACATACGCACACTCATTGAACCAAATTATATTCTATTTGCTTTCAGTGGTTTGAGTCATTTTACAAATTACCTTCAGTTGTACAGGGTTCGCCATATAAAGTGTTACAGTAAATAGCTCTTAACTGAATAGAAACAAATCTGATGTGTTCCATTCACATAACTCTGTCTAGCTGTTACATTTACAAACCATTGTTACAATAGATTACTGTTTTATCTATCATGCTAATCATTAGCAGAATTGATCTTATTAATCGTTTCCATGTATAAGTAGAAGCGATAAAAGGTAATAAATTAGGTTAAAGCAATAGTTAAATATTTTAAAATCTGGTGGCTGTGTTAAACAATTGAGGTTCGTTTCGCTTTACATGGTGCCGTTTGAGAAACGTTGTGTACTTTGAAACTGAAATCAATAATAAGGGATATCTCGAAAGCGATCAACTCTACAAGAAAAAGTATAGGAAATACAATGTGTTGAAAACGAGATCTATATTTTTTATGCAGCAAACTTTTGTCCATCTTTAACGGTTTAACCCTTACGCAAAATTCTAAAAATCTTGTCTAGAATAAAGAGGTCTGCAGACGCTATTCCCAGAACAATTAAAATAATCATTGTATTTATAATGTAAATATATTTAATATGCAATTGTTTATTCAAACTTCTTTGAGTCATTTTTGGAAAACAAATCAAAACTTTTTCCATGTAAAAGGTAGTTTGTGTTTTGGGGGGGAGGGTGATTTTCTTGATAATTTTCATGTCGCATCCTGGGAATATACTAAACTTCATTAACAAATTTGGTATTAACAAATTTCGTTTTTAAGCTATACTATCCAGAAACACACACACACACACACACACACACACACACACACACACACACACACACACACTCACACACTTTTCAAAAAATTCTCTTTTTTGATTTACGGAGCCTGAAAACACACATTTCCGGTAAAATCTCAGTAACGAATTTTTGGTTGAAAAACAATATCTTCTCTATCTACTATGTACATTGTACATATGCGCTTGAGAAAATAAATATCAAACACCTAAAACTTCCCTCTTATTGCAGCAAAGGACATTTCCATACCTGTGATATGAAAAACATTTATACTGTGCCACTTTGGAGCACAGGACACCAACCTTAATATTTTAAATCAAACCACAAAAAGTTTTACTTTCTATAAGTAAATACATATTAATGGGTAGAAAATTTATTTCATTTAAGCCAAAAAATCGATGTAGAGATTTTGGCGGGTATATATATTTTTCTGCCTCCCTGAAACAAAAAATAATTAGAAAAAGATCCACGCGCGCGTGTGTACCTGAACAGCATAGCTCAAAGACGAAAATTCAGTTAAATATCAAACTTGATATTCAGCATCTTCCAAAAACTAGACAATATGTTTCTGAAGGAAATACCCCCATCTCAAATCACTCTTTACGTAGAATATTTTTCTAACAGTTTGTTTTATAAAAATAAATCCAATATATATAAGATATCACGTAAATGAAATGAAATGTATAGCTTGAATTTTCTGAGAATAGCATCCAAGATCGTGTTCATTCTGGATAACTGGTAAATCATAACAAATAGACATTTCTATTACATAAAATTTAGAAGTCATTAAAACACATGATTTATAATACTTTTTTCGTACAGTTGACTCTTTCCGAGATAATCCTTATGTTTCGTTTTTAAATTTTCGCTACTTTTCTCAAAAATGATATGGTTATTCACTTTTTCATCTTGGTCAATGAAAGAGAGTAGAATTCCAAATTTCATCATATAGCGATAACTTTTAAGTATTTGACTGTCGCTTATGATTCTTGTATTCCCCTTATTTTGCTTATAAATACAGGGGCAAAGTAATACGATTTCTGCTAATCTTTGTTCTCTGATGTTTTTGATCAGCATGAAGCAGATAAAGAATACACTTTTGGAAGAGCATATTGTTGCAGAATATGCAAATAATGTAAATATATCACATCTCATTGTTTTTATATAATATATTATTGATCTACTACAGTGCATTTTCATTGAAGGTATATAATGGTAGAAAATGATACATAGTAAACGAAGAAGTAGGTCGGTAAATACCACCGTGATCACTTAAAATTGCCTTATAAAATGTTCAAATTAACCTTCATTATCATATAAACCAGGCAGTTCCAACAGTGATGAGCGCCAAAATCACATTGAGTAACTCGCGACTCACAGGGATACACCTGCAACATGCAATACATTAGTATTGAGAGAAAGTTCTTTTCGCGGCTGAATGAAATGAATTGGCAGAGCGCAAGCTTTTTTCAGTGACTGATTGGTTAACATAGCACTCTTCAGCTTGGTTGAGTAGGAGCGTGTACTCCAACTCAGACGAGTCGTTAATACAGCTGATGTAAGCATAAGGTAATTCTTTTGGTGATAATATTCCATCATGTATTTGTATTCATAGCTTATACTTTCTCTAGCACTTATGTACCATGAACATAGTAGATAGAGGAGGTATTGTATTCCATCCAAATTTTAATATCGAGGAATCACTTAAAATGAGTATTTTGAACCCTTGAATCCAAAACGGAAGCAATTTTAGAAACATTTACGGATCTATGGGCACATAGGTCAAAAACTGCAAGTCGATTAAACTCCAAACTTGTTTTTAAGTGAGTGTAATTCCATGACTGCAACACTAAAATTTTCAAGAAATTCCCTGCTCCCTCAACATCTTTTTCTTGGAACGTTTTTCGAAAGTTGATAATTTCTTAAACGTGGGTCTAATGATTTTGATTAAAATACCATATGGTTAAGATAACGAAGTATATATCTTGAATTTCATGGGTATAGCCTCTGAAGACTTCAATCTAGATCGCTTTTGTTGAACTCCTAATCCATGAGAGATAGAAAAAAATACGAGATCAAATACTGCAGATTTTATTAAAACACACAACTTATGCTATATACATATTTTGTAGTTATCCATTTCCGAGGTATTTCATGTTATTGATTTTGATTTTAAACTAATTAATTTTTTCAAACGGTAGGTCAACTTTCATTCCATCTTCTTATTTTACTTCTGGGAATTCAAAATAAAACCGAAGATCAATTGTTTCGTTTAACAACAGCTTTTAAAAATGTTGACATCTCTTTAGCGTAGTGTATTCCCTCATTTCCGTTTTACTAACAAGAAAGCAAGTAATAATTACTGCTAATGTGTATATCCATTTGTATGACATGGATAAAAAAATATTCTTTTGTAAGGAGGGTTTGTCTGTGGAAGAGCTAGAAAAATAAACACATCGGATGTTTTACTCCAGAAGTTTCGGAAATGCTGCAATGTTTTGTTACCTTATATTTTAATCAATTTCTAAACTGAAGCTTTTTAAGTAAACATTTTTTTCTATTTTACATAGTAATAGATTCACATCAGTTAAAATGCGCCGATTAGTTAAGTTTTAGGTAGTTATCACGTTTTCTATATTTTTAAAAAATTAAGATCCTGCTTATGATGAACATTTCAAAACAGTTTCCCCACTATAAGTTTACTATAACTATGATATAAGTAATTTACATTACATCATCGAGTTAAAATTAATTTATAAGGAGGTTTTTTTGGGGTGAGGGGAAAATTTGAATTGGAAAGTTAATATTAGTGGAAAATTGTTTTTTATAAACCTACAGTAGTAAAATCAATTTTATTATTTCGCTCCACAATAACCCCTTCATTTCACGAGTATCGTTCTTTGTTTCACTTCTGTGTACCTGAATTGTTTTTCAGGCCAGTCACATAGAGAGCTGATATTGGCTGGGAAGTATCATAGATTTGATTAGCTCACAGAGGAGCACATGGTATAAAGATCTAGGGGATTAGACTAATTTTATGTCAATACCTGAAATTTCTACATAACTGACGTTAATAACAAGTAATAATGAGAACATATCAATGGATAGTTTTTACTTTCTCTACACGTACTATGTACATAATTTATAGAGAAGGTACCTATTATATTGCACCCAAAGATTCGATACCGAGATTTCACGGGCAATACATGTTTTGAGACTCCTAAATATAAAATAAGAATTTTTAGAAACATGTCCGTGTGTGACTGTGCGTATGTGTATGTATGTGTGTGTCTGTCTGTCTGTGAGCAGCATAGTTTAAAAACGAAAAGACCATTAAATACCAAACTTGGTATTTTAAGTACATTATCTTCCAAAGATGCGACATGAGCTTTTCAAGAAAATCCCCGCACCCACCACTACGCTTTACAATGAAAAACATTAGAAAATTTTGATTTTCTCAAAAATGGCTCTAAAGATTTTGATTAAAATCATTTTATTTATAATATGTATTTACATTACAAATAAAATATATACCTTAAATTTTCTAGGAATAACCTCTGAATACATGTTTATTCTGGAGGAATTATGTGGAATTTTGCATAACTAGAAAACCGTAACAGAGAGGCAAAAGCTTATTAATAAAAAATTTTAATCTCGTTAAAGCACACACTTTATGTTATACACAATATTTTCGTGGAGTTGACGGTTTTCGAGATATCGTTTGCTGTTAGGTTCAGCTTTAAAATAGGTATACCTTTCTCTACTATAACTTGTCAACTCCTGTCCATATGAACAAAAGTAATTCAATCTTATAGCAATCACCTTTTAAAATATTTGACTATTGGACCAAAGCCTCCCGTACCCAGGTAAACTTGACAGGTAACAATCCCCAAGCCTCCCGCGAAACCGCTGTAATTAGCCTGGGTATGCCTAATTTTTTCCTTGATTTCTTTCAGTGTACGGCAAATCAGTTCACAGTTGACATGTTTTCCGACGAGACTGAAATTACGCTGAGTAGCTTTTCGGATTCCAGAAGTGTTTAAAAGGTGGTGTAGCGCGATGGAGTGGAATTTTAAAAGTTGCAAAAGTTTCACTAAAACCTTTTCCATTGAAGAAATAGATGTCCTGGATATTCGAGAGGACCATAACCACGCGGCACCACCTAGTGACAAAATTCAGAGACAGAAAGTACTTTGTGATCTGAAGAGAAATGCTACGGAAGATATATGTGAAAGGCCATCAAAACTAATATAATAATCAAATATTATAAAGACCAAACTGCAACTGTTACCTTTTTTGATTGGGAGACTACCTGCTCCTCGATTAGCATTAAGTAAATTGGAGAAGAAGCTTTTTAACAATAATTTATTGTAAAGATGCAGAAAAAGTCGATGGGAATGGAACCTATAAAATGTTTTTTTGTAGAATATCTTGTTCAGGATACAGCAGCACATGAAGGCACGTATACTGCAATTCTCTCTCCATCTGTTTGTCTGTACCTTTATCCTTCTCTACGTGGTAGTTTCGGTAGCACTACAAAGACAACTTGGGCGAATTCATGCCGTGCATGTTGAAGCGCTACCACTAATTTGTTTTCCCGTCTTTTGTTCATGGACGTCTTTGTTAAGGTTGCTTCTACGTTTCACTCTACCATATTCGTCAGCCGAGGTGGCTTTCCTGCACGCATAATTCCACCTAAAAGAATACGACTCTTATAGCTAGATATTTCTAGCAATTACGAACTCGTGAAGATACAAATCACAAATTTACAAAAGCCAAAAAAGACTACCATAATAGGGGAACCATAATAAACTAGAACATATTTAGAAACTGCCTCCGTGGTAGAGTGGTCAGTGAGGTTCTGGGTAGGGTGGGAAATTTTTCTCTAACCAGAATTATTCCCTATCCCCCACAGTCTGGAAGTATATATGTAAGAGTGAATCTGTGTGTGTATGTTTAAGGGAAATATAATGATTTAAACCCAACGTAACCGATCTACCGACAACGTGTTTGTGATGCAAAGTTATATAAATGAAATAATAAAAAAAAAGCGCCTAGGTAGTGTTGTGGTAGCGTGTCTGCCTCACATTCCAAAGGTCCTGAGCTCGAATCTCATTTAGAGTGAGTTATCCAGAAATGGGTTTTTCGGGGTTTTCCCTTATCGACAAATGTCGAGTAACTTTGAGCATCATTTGAGCATCATTTCACCAATTTTATTCATCGTCCGATACGATCAATCAGGTTAAAGTAAAAAAAAAGTAAATAAATAAAAAAATATGATATGTTACTCACTTGACTTTCTCTAGCTGCTCTAAAAACAAATGCTTACAAAATATTCTTCTTCTTTCTAAACAGTGCTATTCGAGATAAACAATAGCAGAATATTCTAATTACTTAGCTCTTATAAGTAGAAGGGCTATGCTACGACAGTCAATGATTTAAAGGCTGTCATTATGTGATTGTGATTGCAAATATCTTCTTTGCTTAGCCAGGAGTAGAGAAAAAGAAAAACGGACACTTCTTGTCTAACGAAAGTATAACTACTTTACAATTGAAACTAATAGCAAGGAACTTCTCGAAAACGGTAAACTCCGCGAAAAAATGTATATGACATAAATTGTGTATTTCAACGAAATGTACATTTTTGGTGTAGTACGTTTTAGTATATCTCTTACGGTTTACTAGTTATACAAAATTCAGCTAAATTTATCCAGAATAAACCGGGCTTTAGAAGCATTCCCAGAAAATTCAAGATATACATTTTATTTGTGAAGGAAATGACTTTAATATGTGGTACTTTAATCAAAATCGATAGGGCCATTTTTAAGAAAAACAAAATTTTCGAAAATTTTTCCATGTAAACGGTAGTTAGGGGTGGGAGCTCTTCTTGAAAATCTGCGTGTCGCATCCTTGGAAGATACCAAACTACCAAGTTTGGTATTTAACCTTCTTTTAGTTTTTGAAGTATGCTGTTCACACACACACACACACACACATTTTTCTGAAATGCTTGTTTTGTACTCAGGAGATCCTAAAATATGTATTTCCGGTGAAATCTCGGTATAGACTTTTTGCGTGGAATACAATACCTTCTCTATGCACTATATACGAGGGCCGTTTTTATTTCAACCTCCGATATGCAAGTTCATAGAAAACAATTATGTATTACTAAAAGTTTGTACACTTAAACATAGTCACCGAAAAGATTGAGACATTTATCATACCTGTGAACAAGCTTTACAATACCCGCTTCAAAAAATGTTGCCACCAATGATGCAGACCGGAACCACTAGAAATGCAGCTGTTTATTGTGAAACTTGCTGAGAGCCATTCAAAACAATCGAAGAGGATTGCTGACTTCAGGAATTGTGCTCATCCATGACAACGTTCGTCCACACACTGCCTGCACAACCCACGGGCTCCTTGAACAATTTCAATGGGACATTTTCGATCATCCGCCGTACAGTCCTGACATGTCACCCAGCGACTTTCACCTTTTCCCTGAACTGAAGATGTGGCTTGTAGGGCAGCATTTTCAAACCAACGAAGATCTTCAAAACAACGTCAATGCTAATATGAAATCATTGGCGGCAACATTTTTTTAAGCGGGTATTGCAAAGTTTGTGCACAGGTACGATAAATAACTCAATCTTCTCGGTGATTATATTGAAAAGTAGCCATAAGTGTACAAAACTTTTAGTAATAAAATAATTGTTTTCTATGAACTTGTCTTTTATTTATAGCCTATCGGAAATAGAAAAAAAAAACGGTCGTCGTAGATTGTGCATACGGAGCTAGAGAAAGTAAAACATTTAGAAGAATTCATGTATGTTAAGTTATATATACAATTTACATAAGGTAGGTAAATCTTTTAAAAAAACAGGTTAAGTAGACCTAAGATGGCAAATAGCTATTGCCATGAATTTTCAGGAGTAAATAGAATAAATTTTAAAAGCAATAGAGTAGAAAATTTTGCTGTGTTCTATTCAAATGACTGTCTCTACCGCTCGGCAACAAATTACTGATAAAAGGCTTATTCTTCTGGTTCATGGTAATCGAGATAAATATTAGCAAAAATTGTCTTTTACTTGCTTCCTTGAAACTCACATTTATCTACACGTACTGTGTGCATAGCAGTGGACAGGTTTTATATTCCAACCAAAAATTTGATGCTCAGACATCGCTGTAAATATGTTATGAGATCTCCTGTATCCAAAAAATGATGTTTAGAAAAAGCTCCAATAACTGTGTGTGTTTGTAAGTGGAATAACCACAGTTCATAATGAAGATTCGATTAAATGCCAAACTTGATTTTTAATTGAAGCAGTTTTCAGGGATGTGACTCCAAGGTTTACAGGAACATCTCCTGACCACGAACTACCCTTTAAAAGAAAGATTTTTGAACATTTTGATATTCTCAGAAATGGCTCTAACGATTTTGATTGTAATAACATGTGCTTAGGAATATTTTCAAGATAAGTAAAATGTCTACGTGGAATTTTTTGGGAATTGTCCATGAAATCCTCTTTATCCTTGATGCCTTTTGTAAAACTTATAAACCATAAGAGATAGACAAAAGCTTAGTAACAGAAAAGTAGATATCGTTAGAACACAGTTTTTGACAAATACATATTTTTTGCAAAGTTAAACATTTCCGAGGTATTCCCTGTCACTGGTTTCAATTTTAAAATATTTCCTCTTTGTTATCACATCTCTTTTTCTTTACTTCTAGTCATGAAAATAGAACCAAATATGTACCACATGGTGACCAGCTTTTTAGAGATTAGACTGCAATTCTCTTATTTCCCTTCTGTTTAGAAGAAAGTAAATAATAAAAGGATTCTGCTTATGTTTATCTCGCTTAGCAAACGGTAGATAAAGGAATAAACTTTTGTAAAAGTAGTTTGTTTGCAGAAAAGGTAAGTTATGTGAATGTAATACATTGCTGAATACATTTGATAAACTTTGCCGCCAATTAATACATTTGATAAACTTCTCCACACATACTATGCACCTAGGGTATACAGAATTTATTGTAATTCACCCAAAAATTCGATACCTAGTTTGCACCGGAAATACTCATGTTTTGGGACTTCCTGAATCCATAAAAAAACATTTTTTTAAAAAGATCTGTATGTGCAACATAGCCCAGAAACGAAAATACTGTTAAATACAATGTAAATGTTATTTACGTTACATGGGACATTTTTTAAAAAAAATATTTTTCAGAAATGGCTTTAACGATTTTGATTAAAATACCTTATAAGTAAGATATTTTTTATGACAAGCGAAATGTATATCTTGAATTTTCTGGGAGTAACATCTGAAGACCTCTTCATTATGGATGACTTTTATATAAAACCGTAAGAGATATACAGAAACACACAAAAAATATAGATCACATTAAAATGCACAATTTATCATACATTTATTTTTGTAGGGTTAACCGTTTTCGAGGAATCCAGATTATTGGTTTCTGTTTTAGACGCTTAAACTTTTCTCAAACGGAAGACATCTTTTTTCTTGTTGCTCGATTGTTTACTCCTAACAAGCTATGGGATTGAAATTTCAATTATTACACATATCAACCGGCATTTAAAGGATGAGATCATATAACCTGTACAATTTCTTATTTCCTTATACTTATAAGAAATCTAGTAATATTTCTAATTCTGCTTATGTTGGTCTTGATAAGCATGATGTAGGTAACAGATTAATGTTCTGAATAAAATTTTGTTTAACAAACAGCTAGAAGACAACATGTTAATGGAACACATTAGAGTTTTCTGTTCTACTTACAAGGAACCAAGTGATAAGAACAATTTCTGCTAACGTTTATCTCGATTATCATGAAGTAGTAGCATAAAATTTTTAACAATAATTTGTTAATGAGATTTAGAGAAAGTCATGTATATGGAACACATCAGATGTTTGTTTACTACTTTATGTTGTGCTTATCAGCCCCAAGCTGGGTTTTACTCCCCATTTTAAGTATCTGTAGTTTTGACTCTCTTCTTGGATGCATTTTATTTCATATTTGGAGTCCATATTCTAATAATTACACTAAATACTTTTTATTCTTTTATTTGTAAAACACATTTTGATTACCTCTCGTCTTGTCACTCCCATGATTCTTAAAAATGCCATCTTGGTGCTTGAATCCTGTTTACATCTCTCTTCTTTAAACTACTGCCAACATCTAAACAAAGTTTTATATTGTTTTGAAACATTTTATTATGAATTGTATTTTTTATATGTTTTTAAGTGTGCTTATATTTTCTATACCTGGTTAAATCGTTCTGTTTTGTGTGGTACAACCACTTCTACTTGTAGTAATTAAAACTGTGGATCTGTTCCAGTAATTTGTCATTCAGTGATATTTTTGCTTCTGAAGTATTGTCAGAAAAGCTATTTAGAGACCTAGCAAACTAAAGCTGTCATCTGTTTAACGAAGATGTATGATTATAGGCAGTTATGAAGAAAGTTCGTGCTATTTATTCAATTGTTTTCTTTCGAAGAAAAAATATCATGATCAGAAAAAATCTGATGTGTTGCAATCAAATGAATATTCTATCAATGTTGCTAAAAATTACTCTCAAGAAGGCTTATTCTTCTATCTATTTTATGCTAATCGAGATAAATGTTAGTACAAATTGTTGCGTTACTTAGTTCCTTGTATTTAAGTAGAAGGAAAAGAAGGGAGTATACTAGACCAGGCATCTCCACCAAAATTTACGTCACCGCACTACAAGTTTTTGGGGACAGTTGTGGAACGGGATAGAGTCACAGTGCTGCACTGTAAATGCCAGCCACAGGTCACAGTGAAAAGTGAAATAGGTAGAGGAATTACGACACAAGAGTATTTAGATCTACTTCACTGTCACATGCAACTGCTTTTAACTACGCACATAGTATCCGGAATCGTGAATGCGATTTTCCTTTTTTCAATATTGTAAAATTCTTCACTTCCTGGAGTTGTATTGCATGTTCCATCCCTATAGTACGATTATAAATTGTACACTTTTATTTACTATCACATTTATACATCCTTAACAGAATATTAAGCTTCCATTTATAATACTTTCTAAAGTACGTTTAAAATTAGATGAATTTATTAAATTATATTCCTACATAGTATGATGATAGTGCTAATAAAGATGATAATGTTTATAGTAATAGTGGACTACTACTATTAACATTAAAAACAATAATAACAATATGTGATAGCTGTGTCAAGCAGTGTACTTACACGTGATGATTGATTTTATTAAAATTACTTGACTGTAATGTTCACGTGCCCTTTGTGACACGCAATATAATGATATATATTATAATATATTATGATATATATTATAATATATTATGATATATATTATAATATATTATGATATATATTATGATATATATTATATATTATATATCATAATATATTATGATATATGATATATATTATGTCCCTTGTAAGCTCATGAAATAAAGGACTTTACATTTTTATCAGAAGTACTACAGAAAAGTTGTTCCTACTATTCGTTCGTGGGTTCTTATGATATGGAGCAGCCATTTCACTCGACAGGCAGTCCCCAACTGCACGTCTCAGAGAAGGAATGAATGGACTGTAACGTTACGTCATAGCCCACAACGTTCTCCCCTCATTCAGGGGCTGTATTCGCGAGTACACTTTTGGAGACGTCTGCACAAGACTAAAAAGTTAAACAATGTTTTAATTTTTGGTAGTATGTGATGCAATTGACATTACGTTATTTTGGTTTGGCTGGGATGAAAACGTCTAACGACGTCTTCCGGTTTGAGAAACGTTAAAACAATTAGAAGGGAAAGCAATAACAAAAGAAATTGTTTCAGAAATTAACATCACAAAAAGTAAAATGTATCCATCATAAATTGTGTGATTTAACAAGGTGTACGTTTCTTGCATACTGTGACTTTGTCTATCTCTAACGGTTTAATAGTTATGCAAAATCATCACAGAATGAAGAGGGCATCAAAAACTGTTTACAGAATATTGAAGATGTATATGTTATGTGTGATGAAACTATTATTTATGGTAATTATACACCCCTAATCTTCTTGTTGGTTTAGAGAATATAAAATGTCACATATACAAAGTGAAGCTTCTAAAGAAAAAATGAGTGCTTAAATATTTGTTTTATCTTCTTTAACCATTTGTCTAGTAGATAGAGAACGTAGTCGACCCAAATATTCGTAATCGAGTGTTCAGCAAAAATCCCTCTATCCCCCCCAAAAAAAAAATGTTTTAGAAAACGGGTTTTCTTGCGTATCTCTGAACAGCACAAGTCAATAAACATAAGTAGTAAATTACGAAAATTGGTACTTGGCTCACCGTCTTCATAACAGTGTAGGTGATGTTTCAAGAAAATCTGTCTACCCCTGATTTCCGTTTAAATAATTTTTGTCCTAGTTTTTTATTTTTTCGGAAATAGCACTGATAACTTTCATTGAAATGTCATATATTGAACAAACTTGTAAGAAAAAGAAAATGTATATGTTGAGTTTTTTGGACCCAGTGTATGGAGTCCTCATTTGGAAGGAATTTTGCATACTTTTATTTAATATGTAGTCAAAATATGAAATACATACACATCTGTTTAAAACATACAACTTATTTCAAATAAGCAACCTAAGGTATGCTTCGATTGAAGTATTAGTTTTTATTGACTAGCATTTTTCAATTCCTGTGCATCATTTTAAACTGCTACTTCCATTCTTTTATATCTTGCGGTTATGTAAAATATTTTAAATAACCGCGTTCAAGGCTAACGTGCATTTATATCCGAATAGGTAATAATTCGCTTTCCTCTATTCCCCTTGTACTTGCAGCGAAATCCGCAATGAATGTACTTATGCAAGCGTTTATTTTAATTAATAAGATAGAAGACTGAGCTTATAGAATAATGGTTTACAGAAATTGCACTGATGTTCCGTTGTTTAGAGATAACATGCAAGATTATAGTCTCCAAAGTTGCGGGTGAAATTTGGTGGAAGGCGATTGATTTTTTTCGGACGGAAAATTCCTTAGCATGGTTTCCTTTGAAAGGAGAATAAAGCCGGTGGTTTCGTGTCGTAGATTTACAGTGCGTAAAATAACCTCAAGTCTGAGTAAGGCGCCTCGTCCAATATAGAACAGGACCTGAGAACCAATGCAATTATATAATAACAGAGTTACTACAAATTGCATAAAAATATACCGCAAGGTTTTAGAAATCGATGTTAATTTAACAGGACTGATATTTTAAGCTGCTTTTTACTTTTACATAATATATGATATGTAAGTAGAGAAGATGTTGGACTCCATCCTGAATTATTTTGATACGGAGATATAAATTTAGAAAAAAGTCCGTGTGTGTGCCATGTGTCTGTGAACACAACTCAAATACGAAAAGTTGTAAAATACCAAACTTAGTATTTAAGTCTCATCTTCAAGAATGTGACATGAAAATTTTGAGGAAAATCACCCCACCTTCAACTACACTTTACATTGAAAATAAGTTACAACATTTTAATTTTCTCAAAAATGACTAACGATTTTGATTGAAACACCGCATATTAAATATACTTACATAACAAATAAAATGTATATCATGAATTTTCTGTGAGTAGTCTCTGAAGACCTCTCTTTTCTGGATGAGCATTGTGAATTTTACATCACTGGTAAGCCCTAAGGAAAAGAAAAAACCTTACTACACGAAAGTTTAGATCTTGTTAAAACATATAATTTTTGCATGTGCATATTTTCGTGAAGTTTACAATTTCCGAGATATTCCTTGCTATTGGTTTCAGTTTTAAAATACTTGACAAATTTCTATGAAAAAAGTTTTTAACTCCTGGCCATAAAAAAAATGAACTAGATGGCAACCAGATTTTAAAAGATTATAGTATCTCTTAGTGTATTCCTTTATTTCTGTTCTACTTAGAAGGAATCAAGTAATAGGACCTGTTTTACTAATATTTATCTCGATTAGCAGAAAATTAATGCAAGTATAAGCTTTTTAACAATACTTTTACCCGATGTAGAAAAAGTCGTGTAAATGGAGCACGTCAGTTTTTACTTTTTCTACACGTACTATGTACATAGTGTATAGAGAAGGTATTGCATTCCACCCAAAATTCGATACGGAGATTTCATAGGAAATATATGTTTTAGGGTCCCCTGTAACCAAACAAATGCATTTTCAGAAAAAGGTCCGTGTGTGTCTGTGAACACGATAACTCAAAAACCAAAATGCGCTAAAATACCAAACTTGGTATTTAAGTTTAGTATCTTCTAGGGATGCGATACGAAGATTTTGAGAAAAATCCCCACACCCCAAACTACCCATTACATGGAACTTTTTTCGAAAATTTTGATTTTCTTAAAAAGGATTAACGATTTTTGTTAAAATACCATATATTAAAAATATTTGAGAGACAAAATGAATTAATTGAATTTGCTGGGAATAGCCTCTGAAGACTACTTTATTCTGGATGAATTTTACGGGATTTTACTTAACTGCTAAACCGTAAGAGATGGACAAAAACCTACCACATAAAAAATATTGAACACGTTAAAACACACAATTTATGTTATATGCACTTTTTGTGAAGTTGTTCGTTTTTTAGATATTCCTTGTTATTGGTTTCAGCTTTGAATTTGTCAACTCCTGTTCATACAAACAAAGGAACTTCAATCACATAGCAACCAGCTTTTGACTATCACTTTAGCTTATGGTACTCCCTTATTTCGCTTCTACTTACAAAGAATCAAGTAATAAGACTATTTCTGCTAATGTTTTCTCGATTAGAATGAAGTAAACGGAAGCATAAGCTTTTTAATATTTTTTTTCAGAGATGTAGAAAAAGTCATGTGAACGGAACACATCAGATTTTTTAATATATTTTCTGCAAATATACTCGAAAATCTGTGCTCGTGCTCTTTATGGTCCCTAGATGCGTCCTGTAAAGCTCCCTAAGGTTTTTTTTAATTGTTTCATTTTATTTAACATCTAAGGTCATATCGGGGTCTTTGCACTTAAAACACTCGTTGTCTGTAGGTTTAAATCATTTTATTTTCCTCAAACACACACACACATTCACTCTCACATACATACTTCCAGACTCTGTGGGAATAGGGAATAATTATGCCGAAAGAAAAATTCCCCAACCCAGCCGGGAATCGAACGCGGGACCTCCGGGTGATCCCTAAAGCTTTGTTGGGCAATAGATACATTGTTTTATCCGAGTTTAAGTGAGCGGTTGAAGTTATTTCCATGTGACATATCTTCGGGCGATTTTCGGTGGGTTAGTGCGGTTAGAGTGCATGAGTGGAGCGCTGGTAAATATCTTCCGGTTTTTCCAATACTTTAAAACACTAAAATTTTCAGCGGAAAGAATATAAAGGATTAAAGTTATAGCGTTGCTGAAATAAAGAAAAGCCATTCCAATATATATGTTTTCAGCCTTGAACTTCGAAAGCGATAGGATTCTTATTCTTTTTACTTTCTCTACACGTACCATGTACAGTGTGTATAGAGAAGGTATTGTATTACACCCAAAAATTCAAAACCGATATTTCACCGGAAATATATGTTTTAAATCCCCCTGAATAAAAAAGACATTTTTAGAAACATTCAGTTAAGTACCAAACTTGGTATTTAGGTTTGTTATCTTCCAAGGATGCGACACGAAGATTTTCAAGAAAATACCTCCACCTCTCACTACCCTTTACATGGAACATTTTTCGAAAATTTTGATTTTCTCAAAAATGGCTCTAACGAATTTGATTAATGTACGGTATATAAAAGATATTTATGTTACAAATAAAATATATCTCTTATTTTCTGAGAATATCTTTTAAAGACCTCTTTATTCTGAATGACTTTTGCTGAATTTTGCATAACTGGTAAAACTGTAAGAAATAAATAAAAACTTGTTATACAAAAAAATGTAGATCATGTTAAAACGCACAATTTATATCCTATACATTTTTTCTTGGAGTTTAACGTTTCCGAGATATTCCTTATTAGTAGTTTCAGTTTTAATGTACTTATGCTTTCCTCAGATAGGAAGTGTCCGTTTTTCTTTTGTTCTACTCCTGGCTAAGCAAGGAAGTGATTTGCAATGACAGTCGCATAACGACAGCTTTTAAAACATTTGACTATCACTTTATCATAGTGTGTTCCTTTGTTCCCTTCTGCTTATAAGGAACTAAGTAATAACAATATTCTGCTAATGTTTATCTTGATTAGCATTGTGTAGCAAGAATAATCTTTTGTAGCAGTTTGTTTGCAGAATAGCTAGAGAAAGTAATGTGAGAGTTTTTTAACGATACGTGCATAACTAGAAAATTACGAGATAGAATCAAAAATTTCGAAGCATTAGTATCATCTTAGGACATTGGTGTCGTCCTCCGTGGCGTAATGGTTACCATGCTACTCATACACCCAAGGTCGCGGTTTCAAACACGGCGGAAGACGATGGATTTTTTTAGGCGTAAAAATCCTTAGCATGGTTTCCTTCGGAAGGGAAGTAAAGCCGTTGGTCCCGTGTCGTAGATTTACGGCACGAAAAGAACCTCAAGCCCGATAGAGAGGTCTCTGAGGAAAATTAAGCGGTCTTTGACGCCCAAAATGAATGGGACGCTAAGAACCTCAGCAGTTAAAGAGCGTCCATAAACATTACGCCATTTACATTTTTATTTAGGACATTGGACGTTGAGGTTTTAATAAAACTCGGTCAAAAGTTGGGGTTTTGGATTTAGGAGATGCTCCTGAATTTTAATTTCTGGAGCACTTACTTGTATAAGATGTAAGAGGTATTGTGTTATACCCAAAAATTGATTTAGAGATTTCATGGAAAATATTTAGTAAAAATTCTGATATCTTCACATAATTTTCTGCATCAGTTCTACAAACAAACTATTCTTAAAGAACATTATTATTTTATCTAAATCGTGCTCATCAATATAAGCATTACCAGAAAAGTTCAGAATGGAAATAATTGAATACACTAGGGTAAAGAGAGAGCGAGAACTTTTAAAAGCTGTCGCTATGCGATTGTCGTTTAAATTGTCTTCTCTTTCCGTAGCCAGGAGCAAAAGAAGAGACATATGAATCAGATGAAGACTTGACGTTTGAGAAACATTCTGAGTATTTTAAAATTGGTGCCAATAAGGGGGATATTTTTGAAATGCTCAGCTTCATAGAAAAACTGTATGATAAATTGTAACGAGATCTACATATTTTGTGTAGTAAGCTTTTGTCTATTTGTTTCGGATTGCGAATTATACAAAAGTCAATTAGAATGAAGAGAACTTCAAGGACTATTCCCAATAAATTCATGATGGACATGTTTGATATTTAAACGACTTTTCGTGTTTTTGACTTGGCTGTACACAGTCGCGCATGCGCCCACACACATTTTTCAGAAAATTGCTTTTTTACAGGCTGTCTCAAAACATGTATTTCCGTAGAAATACTAGTAAATTTTTTTGGGTGGAATTCAATACTTTCTCTATCAACTATGTACATGGTTTGCATATGTGTTAGAAAAAGTATAAATGCTTCAATTTTATGCAGGATACCGTAAAACATGTATTTGCAGTGAAATCTTGTGTCGACATTTTAGGTGGTGTATATCCTCTTTGCCCACTATGTATAATAATCAGAGTAGATAGAGAAGGTAATGTATTCCTTTCAAAACTTCGATACCAAAATTTCACCAGAAATACATGTTTTGGGACCCGTGATTCCAAAGAAGCACTTTATAAAATGGCCATCTGTGAGTGTGTGTGTGTGTGTGTGTGTGTGTGTGTGTGTGTGTGTGTGTGTGTGTGTCTGTGGATAGCTTACCCAAAACGAAAAATCGGTTAAATACCAAGTTGGTATTTATGTACAGTATCTTCCAAGGATGCGACATGAAGGTTTTAAACAAATCCCACACCCCAGCTAAAACTTATATTAAACATTTTTTGAAAATTTTATTCCCTAGAAAGTGTCTCTAATGATTTTAGTCAAAATACAAAATCTTTTTAGGATAATATGTATATATTGAATTTTCCATTTATATGTTTTCCTGTCCCGATGCCTTTTATAACTTGTAAGAGATAGACAACTAGTTACTATACAGAAAATATAGATCTCATTAAAACAGGCATTTTATATGCATTTTTTAAAGTTAATTCTTCCCGAGATATTTATTGTTATTGATTTTTTTTTTCAAACTACTTAAGCTTTCTCCCTCGGAAAGTCAATTTCCGTTTCATATTTTTTGTTTTACTTCCAGGAATGAAAAGGAGAACATGAGTTTTTAAAAGATTTGACAATCGCTTTAGCCCAGTGTGTTCCCTTATTTCCATTCTACTTATAAGGAAGCAAGTAACCAGACGATTTCTGGTGATATTTATCTCGATCAGCAGCATGTAAATAAAAGAATAATCACGAAACATGCCGGCAAGGCATTAAATTCCTCAAATGACCTGCATTTTCAGCTATAAACAAGGGGATCTTCAATTATTATTTTGAGACAAAATATCCCAATAGCGACTTACAATGTCGTAAGTACTTTTAGTCCCTGCTTTCATAGTTTAACTATTATGGTCAATTGGTTTTGACCATATAGTTCAGACCATAATTTGAGATCACCTTGTGGTTTACTTAGAAATCTGTGGTTAGTTGAGGATTTTAATGCCTTTTCCCCGGCAATGGCATTGCATTTTTCAGTCTGACTCCACTATTCAACTCCGCTACGCCGTAGCCGAATAGCTAGACCCCTCGACTCTCGCCTAGGTGGCCGGGTTCGATCCCAAGTGACCGCATGTGGGATATTTGGTAGACAAAGTTGCGCAGGGGCGGGGTTTCTTTGGATTCTCCGGTTTTCATATTCCATCGGTGCTCCATCTTCATTCCATGTATCACTAGTGTCATCGTCTGCGCTGCCTCATGTAGTAAAAACGGGGGTTAAACAATACCAAAAAGTCTGATGTGTTCCATTCATATGATGTTCTCTACATCTCTGCAACAAATTATTGTTTAAAAGCTTATGCCTCTATTTACTTCATGCTAATCGAGAAAACAATTAACAGAAATAATCTTATTACTTGCTTCCTTGTAGGTAGAAGCGAAATAAGAGAGTGTCATAGATTAAAGTGATAGTCAAAAGCTGGTTGTTATGTAACTGAACTTCCTTTGTTTCTATGGACCGGAGTTGACAAATTCCTGTATGAGAAGAGTATAACTTTTTCAAAACTGAAACCAAAAACAAAAAATATCTCAAAAGCGATCAACTCCACAACAACATTTTATTTAACATAAATGGTGTATTTTAATATGCTCTATATTTTTTGTGTGGCAAGTTTTTGTCCGTCTCTTACGGTTTACCAGTTATGTAAAATTCCGTAACATTTCAGCCAGAATAAGTAGTCTTCAGAGGCTATTCCTAGAAAATTCAAGATATACTTGTTACTTGTCAGGTAAATATCTTTAATATACGATATTTTAATGAAAATAAGAGCCATTTTTGAAAAAATCACAAATTTTTGGAAAAAAGTTCCACGTAAAAGGTAGTTTGGGGTGGGGAATTTTTCTCAAAATCTTCGTTTGGTATTTTACCGACTTTTCGCTTTTGGGTTATCGTGTTTACAGACACATAGACACACGGAAATTTTTCTGAAAATGCTTCTTTTGGATACAGAACATCTTAAAACATATATTTCCGGTGAATTTCGGTATCGAATTTTTGGCTGGAGTGTAATACCTTCTCTATACAATATGTACATAGCACGTATAGAGAAAGTAAAAATATCCAACTCCTGTCCTTCACACGGCTTTGTTAAAATCATTTAGAAAAGCAAAAGAATGGTCATTTGTAAGGTACTTTTCGCAGAACAGCTAAACAAAGCCATGTGGATGGAACATTTTTGTTTTTAATAAAAGTGAGCATTTAAGTTAAGCAAAGCTCTGTGTTGCTCCATCCGATTGTTTTTCATTACATAAGACCTGTCCAAGTGATTTTGCTGATACACCTGCTGTGATATATGGACGCACCAACATTCAATCACTGTGTGTTTCGCTTATATGAAACAAGCTGTGTGGATTTTCGTTTTCACCGGACGTTCTCGTCAATATTTGTGTTTTGGTTTACAATAACAAGTGCATACTAATGTTATTTGTATGTGTTAAATTATACAGATTGCCGTCATTTGATAGTAGTATTAATTATACAAGGTGTGTGCATGTGGGGATAAGGGTACACGGTCTGTGACCTCTATCGACGAACCCCGAAAGCTTTACAATGTTCATACTTCCGTATGGTTGAAGCACCGAATGGAAACCATGCAGCCGTATTGCCAGCATCCGTAGGAGTACCACGCTTTGTTTTACTTATTTATTTATTTGACTTCAGCAGCTCTATAAATGGCGGTGAATGCAGATGCAGTATAAAGCCACAGAAACAAAAGAAATGCAGGAAACACAATGGAAAACAGTACAAAATAACATTGTCGTAGAGAGCAGAGTGAATAGGGTGTTCAAATTAGAGTTGTAACCGCTTTGTATTTTATTCAGCACATTTGTTTTGAAATAGGTTGCTGGAGGTTAAGTATTTCCATCTGGAGATATTCAAAATAAATATACTGGCTGATTTTAAAATAAATAACAATAAAAAATTCTGATGTGTTCCATTCACGTCACTTTCTCTACATCTCTACATCTCTGCATCTCTGCAAAAAATTGTTAAAAAGCTTATGATTCTTTTTACTTCATGCTAATTGAGAAAAGCAATTAGCATAGGCTAAATTATTATTCAAAGCTGGTTGCTATGTGACTGAAGTTCCTTTGATTGTATGGACAGGAGTTGACAAATTCCTGTATGAGAAAAGTATGTATTTTAAACCGGAAACCAATAACAAGGAATATCTCTAAAACGAACAACTCCACGAAAAAAAATGTATATGATATAGATTGTGTGCTTTATCGTGATCTATATTTTATGTGCTGTAAGTTTTTGTCTATCTCTTAAGGTTTACCAGCTATGCAAAATTCAATAAATATCGTCCAGCATAAAGAGGTGTTTAGAAGCTATTCCCGGAAAATTCAAAATATACATTTTATTTGGCATGTAAATATCTTAAATATAAGAGATTTTAATCAAAATCGTTAGTCATTTTTGATAAAATAAATTTTTTTCCATGTAAAGGGTAGTTGTGGGTGGGGGTTTTTCTTGAAAATCTTCGTGTCGCATCCTTGGAAGATAGGAACTTTAAATATCAAGTTTGATACTTAACGCTCTTTTCGTTTTTGGGTCATGCTGCCCACAGACACACACACATAGACACACACACAAGAACATTTTTTAAAAGTTCTTATTTTGTTTTCAGGGGCTCTCAAAACATGTAATTCCGGTGAAATCTCCGAATGGAATTTTTGGGTGCATTACAATACCTTCTCTATACACCATGTACATATAGCACTGTAGAGTTGAAGATCGTTGGAATTCAGGATTTGGCGAACTCAGGGTTGAATCACGTCGTTGATTTCTCTTCCTCCGGCTAGTTAACTTGTGGATGTTAATAGGTGAAAATTAAATAATACAAAATTGACGGGTTCGCAGCGATGATTGATTTAACACCTGTTTCTCTTTGATCTTACTTTTGCACGAATCTTGCAATACCTTAATTTTTGGCCTACTTGTATTACACTTATTCGCGCCTGACTTTACTACAAGTCTCTCATTCTAACAGGTGTAAAATTGATTGGGAGCGACGTGGAGTCTTTGCATGTTACCCAATTGCACTAATCTCTAATCAGTTAGAAATAACTGATATTTGATTACGATTAGCACATATTTTTGTTTAAATTTAAATATTATTTTCTCATTGGCTCAAGAGTAGTCTTAGGAAGCCTTCTTCAATGGTTCTTAACCGTGTTGGAGAGAGTTGGCGCCGCTCTGTAGGTGAGCCAGATGTCCGAGTGTCTCCGAGAAAATTAAATAGTGCCTATTCTATACGCTTTACCGAGAAACAGATCTTAATTTACGTAGCTATTTATTCATTAATATAGCTCAAAATTAAAACACACATTCAATATTGTACTGGCTTTCTAATGGTATGTTTACATTGTTTTTATTCTAAAAATAACCGATTCATCTTAGTTTGGATGATGGTTTGTCATGAATTATTGTTTAATCGTTATTTAACTATTTTGTTTTGCTCAGTAGAACATATCGCCTCATGATGATGATGATGATAATAATAATAATAATAATAATAATAGTTTTGTAGCTACATTCTCTAACACCTATATTACATAGAAATGTGAGCAAATAGATATGATGAAACATTTTACAATGTCATATTGCCCCTTTGACCTCATCTAGCTGTGACATACTTCTGTGATAAAAGTTATACTTTTGATTACATCTGTTAGACATTACACATAATCAGTTGCTATAGCCAAAGTGCTATTATATATCCCACGATATGTATGCTCTACCTTATAAACATGGTTATAAAAACAGAAACAAAATGCTGGAAACATATAACAGCAGAAACCATTGGTGAAGTAGGTATATGAAGGGTATGAGGCACATAATGTAAGGGAATAATTAAGTGGATTGGGAAGCCAATATTTAGAAGAACAAAATTGTTATTACAAGAATCATTAATCAATAATTTTGCTGTAGTCTTTGTTATTCATACTCATAAATGTGCGTTCTTTAAACATTTGTCTTAATGAGGTTAAGTATTAAGTTTATACGAAGAATTTGCAAATGAGTATAATATAAAGATAAAGAAAACAAGTTATAAATATTCAATATAAAGACTTAACTCTCCTACTAAATGGAATAACATAGGGACCATTATTATAGCTCATGATGTAAGTGTTGAATATACTTTTAAAATTTGAATAAAAGATTAATAAAAGGTTCAATGTAGTGTAATATACTCAGCATGAGATCAACGGTTTTATCATACAATGTGATTGTGTCATATAGACCTGAATATGGGACGATGAATGAAATTAGTAAAATGATGCTCGAATGACTTAAAGTTTCTAGACATTCGTCTTCTCAGGATAAAAGAAAACGCCGAAAAATTGTAAGATTTGTTCCATTCACATGATTTTTTGTAGCTGTTTTGCAAATAAACTATTCCTACAAATTAGTATATTTTTATCTACGTCATACTAATCGATATAAACAATAGCAGAAACATTCTTATTACTTAGTTCCTTATGATCGGAAGGAAAATATGGTTATACACTAGTAGGCTGGCCCCTGATGTTACCGAGAGTGAAATGACGCAACATTTAAGGAACTATGACCTGAAGCCACTTAAAGTCACATAAGTAAAAACTAAATGCTTCCTTTCACATTGAAGTGGAGGAACAACAGTTTCATGAAATATTTAACTCAAAATATTGGCCAGCAGGATATTTCGTCTCTGAGTTTTATGGTAAACTTAGACTGGATCAGCATGCTGAGCAACAGGAAACTGCAAAGACTGCGACAGCTTGACTCAGCTTTAATAATAATGTTGATTACAATTTCATATCTGAGTCCAATACAAATATATTATACTGGAATTCTCAAAGTTTAACGAATAAACTTGACTCCCATTCTTACGGACGAACTAAACGTACATATTTTGTGCGTTACTGAACACTGGTTATGTTATGATGAACTGGTTGTATTGAACATTCCTGATTTTATGTTGGTCGATTGTTATTGCACACCTTCTAGTAATATGCATGGTGGTTCTGCAATATTTATCCTGCAATGGAATTGTAGCTAGCAAGGGAATTCATCTTAAAAACATTGCTAGACAATTTGAGTTTGAAGCCTGTTCGATATATGTTCGAAATATGAATCTTATATGTATAAAGGTTTACAGGGTACCTGACAACAAAATCAATTTTACCTATTTCTTAACTTATCTTAATGACCTTTTTAATGTGTTGTTTCATAAATATAGTAACTCAGTTAACATTATTTTAAGCGGTGACTTTAATATTGACGTTTGTTCTAGCACCATTGAAGTCTCAGACATGAAATTAATAGCCCTACTCGTCTCGGCACAAAACATGACGCTGGAACATGTATTGATAATTTAGTCACCAATATTGAAAATTATTTTAAGGCATGTGTTGTGCCCACACTTTATTCAGATCACGACGCTATACAGTTTGTTTTCGATGCCAATAAACTTAGAAATGGTGACGATAATAAAAAAGGTGATAACCATAATATTCTAATACCAAAACGAGTCATAAATGACCCAAATTGTTGTTATTTTACATTTTTGTTACGTCAAGTGTGTTGGTTATACTTATATAATATCACTGAGTTAAATGCCAAAGTTAATTATTTTATTTCTGTTTTCTTAGAGGTAACTGACTTAATGTTTCCTTTAGTCTTATTTAAACCTAAGGGAAAAAGAGGATCATCTAATAAAGAGTGATAACCATAATCTTAAAATGAATTGTTTGAAATAGTTTAATCTTTATGTGCATCATGGAATCCCAGAAGCCAAAGACATGTATAATAATGCTAAGAAATTGTATCACAGTAGCTTAAGAAATACAAAAATGAATTATTTTTCGAAACTTATTAGTGGTTCCAAAATAAATCTAAAGCAACCTGGTCTGTCATTAATGGTATTGTAAATACTAACCCTAAAGCATCATCTTCAGATCTTGATCCTGAGATATTTAATCCATATTTTATTGACAAAGTTGACGAACTTGTAACTAATATATCTCCCAGTGAACCTAAAATTATCTTGGAAATGATGTCTAAACCTGATACTGAGTTTGCCTTTGGACATGTTAGTGTAGAAGACGTATACTCTGCTATATTAAATTTAAGTAATAGTTCTTCTTTTGATGTGTACGGTATTAATTCTAAATTAATCAAAATGGCAGCCATTTATATATCAGAACCTTTAACTCATATTTTTAATTTTTGTTTTGACTCTGGCCAGTTTCCTGATCACTTTAAGCATGTCAAAGTAGTTCCAATTTTTAAGAAGGGCAATAGAGCAGATTATGGAAATTATAGGCCGATAAGTATACTACCGATGCTGTCAAAGGTTTTTGAGGTCTTAATTAATAAACAAATATACAAATACTTTGAAGAGAAATCCTTATTAAATAAGTACCAGTTTGGGTTTCGGAATTCTCTAAGCACTTAAGATGCAATAATATCATTTTATAAACGTTGCCTGTTAGGCCTTGAATCTGGAAATCTAGTGTGTGGTCGATTCTTTGATTTCACGAAGGCCTTTGATACTGTATCTCATGCAACTCTTCTCCTTAAATTAAAATGTTATGGATTTAATGATTGCAGCGTTAAACTTGTATCCTCATATCTTAGCAATAGATACCAGGCTGTGTTTTTAAATTATAGTAAAATGTCATCTCTTAAACTTTTGAGATATGGTGTACCCCAAGGTTCAGTATTGGGACCGGTATTGTTTTTAATATACATTAATGACCTTCCCAATTTTATTTGTAGTCCTTACTGTGAGAAATTTATGTTCGCTGATGATCTGGCTTTAAATATAATTAATTACAACACAAATATAATATATGCTAAACTCAGTGAGTTAACTAAATTAGTTATACTGTGGTGTAATGCCAACAATTTAAATATTAACAGTAGAAAAACTGCAACATTGCATTTTAGTTTAAGGAGAGTTAATATTGACGAGAAAAAATCAGTTAAATTTCTTGGCCTGCACCTTGAATATAATTTGTGTTGGCTAACTCATACTGAATATGTTGCTAAGAAAGTAAGCAAGGGCTTATTCATGTTAAGAGTATTAAAAATAATATTACTACTGAATCATTAGTTATAGCTTATTATGGCTTCATTCATAGTCACCTTAACTATGGCCTTTTACTTTGGGGTAACCATACATCTGCTTTTAGTGTGTTTGTATTGCAAAAGAAAGCCTTGAGATTAATTTATGGATTTTCATCTAAGTTTCATTGTAAACCACTTTTTATTAAATCTGGTATACTTACTCTGCCCTCGATGTACGTTCTGGCCTGTCTTTTGTATGTAAAGAAACATATTACGGGATTTACAACTTGAGCTTCTGTACATAGTCATGATACTCGAAGTAATTCTAAAATATATATATATATATATATATATATATATATATATATATACATAAGAGTAAATACAGTATAAGTACAAGTAGTTTCCATTATATATCTTTATATATAAGAAAACTACCATTTCAGGTTTTTAAGAAAAGGAGCAGTACCACATTGAGGGCAAAGCCTTTATATAGTCTAAATGAATTTTATAGTGTAAAATTTACTTGATTTGTACAGTTTTTGACGATGTCATGAATACTTGTATTCCTATGGCAACTATCTGTCTATCTAAAGTGTTAGTGAAATATTATTAAAAAGCTGTCCCTGTGCAATTGCCATTAAAATTTGTTTCTTTACATGGCCATGAATAAAACAAATGAAACGCTGACAACTTACTATATGATACAACTATAAATATTTTAAAGTTGCAAAAACAATAACAATAAATATATTGGAAGCGTAACGCAAAGGACCTATTTTGTGTGTTTCCATAGACTACATTTTCTGTGTAGTACATTTTGGTCTATCTTTTAAATTTTACTAGTTAAACAAAAGTCACCTAGATTGAAGAGGACTTCAGAAGCTTTTCCCAGGAAATTCAAGATATGCATTTTGTCTTTCATATGAATATGTTTAGTATAGAGCATTTAATCAAAATCTTAGGGTTATTTTGAGAAAATCAAACTTTTCGAACATTTTATCTTGTAAAGGGTAGTTTGGGATAGGGAGATTTTTCATGAAAATCTTTGTGTCGCATCCTTGAGAGATACAAAATTTAATTCCAGGACTTTTCAGTTTTAAGTTAAGCTATCCACAGACACACACTGAATAACAGACAAGATACACACACAGAATTTTTTTTAAAATGCTTTTATACTTTCTTTACGCGTACTTTGTACATAGTATGTAGAGAAGGTGATGTAATTCACCCACAAATTCGACATTAAAATTCCTCCGTAAATAATATGTTTTGGGTCCCCCAGGATTCAAAATAGCATTTTTAGAAAAAGGTCAGGGTGTACATCCGTGCGTACGTGCGCGCGCGGGTATGTATGTGGTCAGTACAGCTCAAAAACGAAAATACCGTTAAATATCTAACTTGGTATTTAAGTTTGGTATCTTCCAAGAATGCGACAGGAAGATTTTAAAGAAAATCTCCCGCCCCAACTATATTTTATTTTGAAAATTTTTTGAAAATTTAGATTTACTTCAAAAACGGCTATAACGATTTTGATTAAAATTCCGTATAACAAAAATATTCTCATAACAAATAAATTGTATATCTTCAATTTTCTGGGAATAGCTTCTGAAGACCTCTTTATTCTGGATGATTTTATTTAATTTGGCATAACTGGTAAACCGTAAGAGAGAGAGAGAGAGACAATAACTTATTACAAAAAATACATAGATCTTTTTAAAAAACACAATTTATGTAATATACATTTTTTATTGAGTTAGCCGTTTTAGAGATATTCCTTGATATTAATTTCTGTTTCAAAATACTTACTTTTTTCATACCGATCTTGTCAACTCCTGGCCACGTAAAGAAACGGATTTCAGTGCTATAAGAAGCACATTTTAAAACATTTGACACTCTGTCTAGCCGACAGTCCAATTCTCTTATTTCCCTTCTATTTACAAGGAAGTAAATAATAAGACCGTTTCTGCTAATGTTTTAGCATAAAATAGATATAAGAATAAGCTTATTGACAATAATTTGTTACAGAGATGTAGAGGGAGCAATGTGAATGGAACATTCAGACATTTAGGATTCAGGTGGTATCGAAACATACCTTTCTGATGTAGCCTCGGTATCGAATTTTCGGGTGGAGTATACTACCTTCTCTTACTGCTATGTTCTTGTAAAAATACGCTAGAGAAACTAAAATCCTTATCCGGATAGCTCAACCTGTTTTGCAACCTCTTGAATGTAAGGCGCACACGCTACTCCAGCACTCCCAGATGGGCAGTAATTCATTACATTTAAATTACATTTTCAATTATTTACAAAATCAAGTCCTGTTACTTAAACTGTATTCTTCTTCTTCTTCTGTTCCGTCCTCAACTTTCCACCTTGCTGTTGGTCGACCGATATCTCTTCTACCTTATGGCTTGTAATCCAGGACCTATTTCAGTAGTCGTTCCATTTTCATTCTCCTTGGGCATTGTTGTGGCTTTAATTCTGGACACTTTTTTGATAAATTAAATTTCATATTTAAATATTATATTCAACTCTCATTCCGGATCAGTTTTATCTGATAAATTATAGCCAGGAGGTGTTATATAATACATTATTAGTTATTTTACCATAAACCCAGGCTAATTTTTTCCTTAATGGGTTACTTTGATGCAACTTTGAGAAATACATTATTTTATAAATATACACATTTTATTTTATATTGCATCCTATGTGAAAATTCGAATTAGTCTTCACATATTGCACAAATTTTAAGAAATCTATTAATTTTGGGATTAAAATGTTCTACACCATAATTTTAAAAGTTCCAGATATTCCCATTTTGGACTCTCCATTATATGAGTAATAATTTATTATGTTTCATATTGGATACGGTAGAAAATAAAAAAATATAGTTTTCCAATATGATTTTAATTTGATTATACATCAAATATGAAATATAATTCATTACTACTCTGATATAATAAGAGGGCTCAAAATTGGGAAAATACAGCACTTTTAAGGTTAAGCTTTTCATGGTGTTGTTCATAGTATTCAAATGCCATAACTAGATTTCTTTAAATTTGAGATCCTCTATGTAATATCAGAGCAATAAATGTGATTTCCACATTGAACGCAACATAAAATAAAATATATACGTGTGTGTATTTATAAAATAATAATTTCCAAATTTAGATCAAAGTAACCCAGGGCCAATTTAGCTGAAGTATATGGTAAAAGGTTCAATACAACGCTTCCTGGCTACAATGCATCAGATAAGAATGATTCTGAAGGGAGTTGAATGCAATATTCAAATTTGAAAGCTATAATCTTTTATTCAAGAGAATAACAGCTTCCCATACAACTAATGGGTTGCCAAAATGACAAACCATAGGGCAACACTATACATATAAACTGAAATTACATGATAAACTTAGGGTTAACAATAAAAGTTATTATAAATAAATAAATATACATATAATAGCTATTAACAAAAAGATATCCAGAATTAATGTCCCTTACTTTAGTTCAAACAAAGAATTCTATATTCTTTTACTGTATCTATAATTGGTAGCATTTCTATATCTATCCAATCTTGTGCATTCTTTTACTCCTCTGAGAAACTTCATTTCCACTAACTGTATTAAATTAATATTATGTTTCTTCAAGGTCCACACTTTACATCCATATATAAGAATCGGTACAGCCATTGTTTTATAATATTTTATTTGTGTTTCTTTCCTTGTTTTCTTCTTTACGTTCTTGGAAATTGTGCCACATATGGCCTGGAAGCGTTGTATTTTAATGTTCACATAATTACCATAATCATAAATTATATTAGAACCTAGGTATTTAAAATGGCTTGATTTTGAATTTTTATTTTAATAATTTTAGCTAATTATATTTTTTTATTTTAAATTTTGAATTTTGGCCATATTCTTTTGAGAGGATAGGCCTTTGTTTAATTTTACTTAATTCACTCTTCACCAACCAAATCAATTCAACCTTGTTTCAAAACGGTACTCTTTATCATTATTTTACGTCTAACTGGATGTATTCCTGTGAAAGCCATTACTTTTTTCTTTTGTAATAAAACTTTTAAATTATGTTCTCCAGATATTGTATATAATTTGTGTATGTCCTTTTGTAAGTTATTTTCACTCTCCTGGATAATTATCTGGTCATCTGCAAATAAGAGTATTTAAACTATATTATCTATCCTAATGCACAATTAGGTTTGGGCCCCACTTAGGCATTGCATCCACTTAGCCGTCTGGCAGTTAAATCAACTGTTAAAATTTACTTTTCTTAAAAGGAAGGCGTTATTAGTTTTTTTGTATCTCCTGGTCAAACAAAGAAAACGAATTTCAAAGCCATCACACAGCGACCAGCTATTAATTAGTTTGTTAAAATGCTGTGTGTTTAAGTCATTTATATGACAAAAGAAATACATTTTGGGGGGATAGTCTGTGAAGTATTGTTAATTCTAAATTACTCGTAAAAACACAATATACTGACAAGTACTTTCTACACAAAATATGAGATTTCGTTGATTCACGTTAGCCTATGTGAAAATGTTTTTCTTCGCTTTTTCTAGCACATATGTACATATAAGATACAGAAGGTACTGTATTCCACTCAAAATTCGGTACCAGGGTTTCGCCGGAAATGCATGTTTCAGAGTCCTCTGAATAAAAACAGCATTTTTAGAAAAGATGTGTTATGTTTATCTGCAGCAGAACTACTCAAAGTCAAAAAGGCCATTGAAAACCATACTTTGTATTTAACTTTAGCATCTTTAAAAGATGTGTCACGAAGATTTTCAGGAAAATATTTTCAACCCTAACCACCCTTTGCATTGACATGTTTTGTTTTTCAAAAATTGTTAATTTTCAAAAATGGTTCTAACAATTTGGATTAAAATACCTTATGTTTAAGACATTTATATGCTAAAGGAAATGTATATATTGAATTATCTGGGAATTGCCTCTGAACACCTATTCATTCTGGATGACTTTTGTATGCCTTTGTATAACGGGCAAACCATAAGAATCAGACAAAACGTGTAATCTCGTTAAAACACACAATTTATGCTATATACGTTTTTTGTAGAGTTAACCGTTTAGCAAATATTCCTGTTATTGATTTCACATGTAAGTTATTGAATCTTTTTATCAAAAGAGACTCATCCTTATTTTCGTCACTCCTTTATTTTACTCCATGCTTGAATTTCAATTGCTTCACACCACGAGCACCTTTTAAAAGATTTGACTGTCACTTTAGCCTAGCACATTCTCTCAATACCCTTCTGCTTACAAGGAAATAAGTAATAAGACCAATTCTGTTAATATTTGTCTCGGATAGCATGAAGTTGATAAAAGAACAATCTTTAGTAAGAAAATTTACTTCTGCAACGGCAAGAGAAGTTCATGTGAATGAAACACATTAGATTTTTACTTTCTCTGCACATACTATGTACATAGTGTATAGAGTAGGTATTGTATTGCACCCAAAAATTCGATACCAAGATTTCACCTGATATACAGGTATTAAGACCCCCAGAATACAAAAAAAAAAACTTTTTAAAAGATATCTGAGTGTGTGTGTGTGTGTGTGTGTGTGTGTGTGTGTGTGTGTGTGAGGGCAGCATAGCTCAGAACCGAAAAGTCCGTTAAATACCAAATTTGAAATTTAAGTTCAGTATCTTCCAAGGATGTGACACGAAACTTTCAAGAATATTCCTGTACCCCAAACTACCCTTTACATGGAAAGAATTTCGAAAATTGTGATTTTATCAAAAATGGCTCTAACGATTTTGATTAAAATCTCTTTTAAGATATTTACATGGCACATAAAATGTATATCTTCAGTATTTGGGGAATAGACTCTGAAGACCTCTTTGTCATAATTTTTATTGCATTTTGCATAACTGGTAAACCGTAAGAGACATACAAAAAATTGCAGCATAAAAATGTATATCTCGATAAAACAATTTATGTCGTGTACATTTTATTCGTGGAGTTAGTCGTTTTCGGGATATTCCTTGTTATTAATGTCAGTTATAAAACACTTAAACTTTTCTCATACAAACTTGTCAAAAAACGGATTTCAATCCCATAGTCTTTTTAGCCTAGTGTATTACCTTACTTCCCTTCTACTTATAAGGAACTAAGTGATAAAGCCGTCTCCTTAGCATGAAATAGAAGAATAAGCTTATTAACAATAATTTGTTATTGAGGTGTAGAGAATGTCATGTGAATGGAGCACATCAGATTATATTAAGTTTTAGGTCCTTTAATCTGGTACGTCTCATCAGTAGATAAATAAAATTAATGAAAGGAGGCGGAAATGAGCCCAGAGTGCCTCAAACTTAGTTACTCGACATTCATTATCTCGGGATAACTGAAACCCCCTGAAAAGTCTTATCTGGATAACTCGACGTAAAATTCAACTCGGGACCTCTTGACACGCTACCTTCGGCACACAGAGGCAGGCCAAATAAACGTTATTCAACTTATGAGGTGTTCTTTATCAGACGTTTGAGCAGTCAAATCGTAATTTTTCATCTGCAAAATCAGTATAGAGTTTTTCTCGCGGCTATGCAAAGAGAACGGAATTTCAAAGCTATAGTATAGCAACCATCTGTTAAAATATTTGAATTTAGCTTTAACTATAGTATTTTTATTCCCTTTGTAATTACAAGAACTTTTTTTTTCTCAATTAGCATGAAGTAGACTAAGAATAGGATTTTTAAAAGATAGTTTAAATGCGTATGTAAATCCATAGGAATGTCACACATTAAACATTTTACTTTCTCTATGTATATAGTGTTTAGATAAGGTATTGCATTCCATCAAAAAATTCGATATTGAAATTTCATCAGAAATACATGTTTTGGGCCCCCCTAAATCCAAAAAATATGTCTTAGAAAATGGTGCATGTGTGTGCGTGTGTGTGTGTGTGCGTGTGTGTGTGTGACTGTGGACAGCACAGCTGAGAAACGAAAAGACCAAACTTGGAATTTACGTTTGGTATCTTCCAAGGATGTGACACGAGGATTTTCAAGAAAATCCCGCCACCCCCAGTTACCCTTTACATGGAAAAATGTTTGAAAACTTTGATTTTCTCAAACAACTTTGATTAAAATAGCGTCTATTATAGAAACTTACCTGAAAAATAAAATGTATATCTTTAATTTTTTGGGAATAACCTCTGAAGACTACTTTATTTTGAATGAATTTTACGGAATTTTGTATAACTGGCAAACCGTATGAGATACAGAAAAACTTAGGTAGCAATTTATTTAAATACGTTTTTTCGTGGAGTGGATCGTTTTTGAGATATTGTTTGTTATTAGTTTCAGCTTTAAAACACTTATACTTTTCTTACACGGGAATTTGTCAACTCCTGTCCATAGAAACAAAGGAACTTCAGTCACATGGCAACCAGGTTTTGACTAGTACTTCAGCCTATGCTACTCCCTTATTTCCCTTCTACTTGTATGGTAGCAAGTAATAAGGCTATTTCTGCTATTTTTTTATCAATTAGCATGAAGTAAAAAGAAGCATATGCTTTTTAACAATAATTTGTTGCAGAGATGTAGAGAAAGTTTTTTCTTCTCTACTCAATACTGTAAATGCTGCAACATGCTTAATACTATTCAGCAATTACATCTTTGTAATGACTTTAATGGCTTAATGTATTTGATTGCATATAATTGGTCATTTTCAGCAATGTTATAACTACTAATGCAAATTTAATACTTCATAGGTCTTTAATAAACCATTATATCTCTATGTTCGCTTGCCATTCAATTAGTATTCAAATCCACTATTAATTAATAATTAACCTTTATTTTGGCCATCTATCGTATTTTACATGCACCAAGATATTTTCATATTAAAATTGGAACGATAAATGGCGTAAAATAAGAGGACTGCTTTAAGAGCGCAGATTTAACAGATTTTCTCTAAAATTAATCATTACTTTCATTGATTTCCATTGCCTTATAAATAAACTTTCCAAGAAAATAGTTTCATAAAATGAAAATTAAATCATGTATAATACTCCATATTATGAAAATTATGGAGTTTCAAACATTAATATATTATTATTTTCATCAAAGATGACCTTACAATCAAAACCTAATATTTCCAGGAGAAAACCGTATACGTTACCTTCACATTCTACCTATTCTGCAACAAAGTATTCTTTCAAAATTCATTTATTTATCTAGTCTACTTCTTCCACTGTAGGTAGACGTAAAACTGAAAAAACTTGGCTAAGGCTTTACTCAATATTCTTATGAGTTGGTAACTATGTGATAGTATTGACATTTTGTACTGCTTTCATGACTAAGATGACAAAACGAATTTGTATTGGATAAAAGAAAAAATAATCTAAAAATGTAAACTCATAACAATGTATATCTCGAAAATTTCATAAACAATGTATTTGCCATAATTTTAATACTTGCCTTACAACAAATATAGATCTTGTTAATATTTTGTCCACTTCTTACTATTTACCAGTTAAGCAAAAGTGTCCAGAGGCTTCAGAGGCTATCACCAGAACATTCAAAACATTCACTTTAATTTGCCTTAAAATAATTTAACATTTGATATTTTAATTAAAACCGTTAGAGTAATTCTTGAGATAATTATACTCAATGAAATGTTTCCATGTAAACGATGATTTGGGTTTGGGGGAATTTTTCTGAAAACTATTTGTCGTGTCCTTTGAAGATGATGAACTTAAAAACTCAGTCTAGTTTTCCTTTCCCGTATTTGTAAGACGGACACTCCCTAGGATTTACAAGACAATGCCTAGAGGTCAGAAGCCTGTCGAGGAGCCAACGGCACGAAACCACAGGATGGAGAACCGGTTACGGTTGGTCAGGCATGGACATAAAGTGGATGATACGAAATGTAAGCGAAAATAATTAGAAAGGCGATATTTAAATCGAAATAAAACATTTTTAGGAAAAAGGTCCTGTGTGTGTGTGTGTGTGTGTGTGTGTGAGGAGGGGGTATCTATAGTCAGTTAAGCTAAAAGCTGGAAAGACCATTGAATTCCAAACTTAATACTTGAGTTTGGTATCTTCCAAGAATACGACACGAAGATTTTCAAGCAAATCCCCCCACCCCAAACTATCTTTAATTCAAATTGCTCTAACGATTTTGAATAAAATACCCTATGTTTAAGATATTGTTATGACAAACGAATTTTTTGGGAATAGCCTCTGAAGACCTCTTCATTTTTGATGACTTATGTAACTTTTGTATTACTGGCAAACGTAAGATATATATAAAAACCTGCTACACAAAAAATGTACATCTCATTAAAACACAATTTATCCTATGCATTTTTTGTAGAGTAAATCGTTTTTAAGATATTCCGAATTATTTGTTTCAATTTTAAGCCACATAACATTTTCTCAAACGAAAAAACATCTTTTTTTCTCTCATTTCTCGTTTGTTTGTCCTGGTGAAGTGATAGAATTTAAATGGTTTCACATAGCGGTCGGTTTTTAAAGGACGAGACTATCGCCTGGATTCTTTTTACGTGCCTTCTGCTTACAAGGAAGCTAGTAATAAGAATAATTCTGATTATTTTTATCTTGATTAGCATGGTGTAGATAACAGATTAATATTTTTAATAAAATATTTGTTTGCCCAAAAGCTAGAGGACGTCATGTGGATGGATCGCATTAGTTTTTCCCCATCTACTTACAAGGAACCAATAATAAGAACAATTTCTGCTAATGTTTATCTGAGTTATCATGAAGTAGATAGAAGAATAAGCCTTTAAACAACAATTTATTATAAAGATATAAAGAAAATCCTGTGAATGTAGCATCAGATTTTTTTCCTATCTAAAATTCTATAATATTTAAAACTGTTTAAAGTTTGAAGGGATTATTGAAAGACCTGTACCTTCCCCGATATTTTCTTCGATATTTCAGAAAAAAACATGGCATTTGATCAACTTCCAATCTCTGACCATAAGTGAAAAGCAGGGTATATTTGATTCTTGCTCTTTTTTTTGCGAAGAGTTAATCAGTACTACAATTTGATTATGTTTAAATTAAATAGATGTTATTTATTTAATAACTTTGGGCAAAACGTAAGTCCAAATTAACCATTATAATTATCCAAATATTTCCTCGATCCTTCCAAGGATTATTCCACCGAGAAAGGGTACTTATAGGCTGTGGAGCATTTTCAGAAGGGGGAGGTTAAACAAGTCCGAAGTTTCACAGACGACCTTTCACGTCCTTTTACATGAGTATTGGAGAAATCTTCATCATTATTTGGAACATTCAGGGCTGCAAATTTCATTTATAGAGGCAAAGGAAGGAAATCTCCAGATCAAGCATATTCAAAGGTACTTCATTTGGGGTTAACGTCAGAACTGTTTCCCTTCAGTCAAGATGGGATAATGTTGGTGAGTCACGCATACTGTCATATAAGCGTATAGTGTTCACTAGTGAATATGTTGTTTTTAAGCAAAAACCAGAATGTCAATTTGATACGCGGTGAGTATTATTTTCAGAGGCTCTTCACGAACTGCGAATGGAATTTTTTGTTCTAGAATATTATACAAAATTAACATTTTCGCAAGAAAGAGATTTCGATTAATTTTCGAAATATGTATTATTTGCATCATATTTAAAGGAAATGCTTGACGCCACATATATTTTCGATTAAAAATTCTCTAAAATAAAATATATTAAAAAGGAGCAAAGCAGTAAACTACGAGACGATCGTTTGATTTATATTTTAATGCTAATCCTTAACAGCAAATATTGATGCATTCCTTCAAATCAAAAAGAAAAAAATTCGATTGTTCCATTCACATGATTGTTTCTACATCTTTGTAGAAAATTATTGCTAAAAATCTTATGCTTCTATTTAATTCATTTTAATCTAGAAAAAAATAGAATAAATAGTCTTATTACTTGCTTCCTTGTGAGTAGAAACGAAATAAGGGAGTAATATAGGCTAAACTGATGATCAAGCGCTTGTTGCAATGTTACTGAAGTTTGTATGGAAAGGAGTTGACAAATTCCTGTATGAAGGAAGTATAGGTTCTTCAAAGCTGAAAATAAAACCAAAGAATATGTCAAAAACGATCAACTTCATGAAAAAAATGTATGACATAAATTATGTGTCTTGTGTGATCTACATTTGTTGTGTTAAGTTTTTGTCCATCTCTTACGGTTTAACAGTTATGCAAAATTCCGTAAAATTCATCCAGAATAAAGTAGCGTTCAGATGCTATTCCCAGAAAATTCAAGATATAAATTGTATTTTTCAAGTAAAATATCTTTAATATAAGATATTTTAATCAAAACCGTTAGCCATTTTTAATAAAATCAAAATTTTCAAAAAAATGTTCCATGTAAAGGGTAGTTGTGGGTCGGGGGGGATTTTCTTGAAAATCTTCGTGTCGCATCCTTGGAAGATACCAAATTAAATACCAAGTTTGGTATTTAACGGTATTTTCGTTTTTGAGCTATGCTGTCCATAGACATAAACACACAGGGACCTTTATGTAAAAATGCTTCTTTTTTGATTCAGAGGACCCAAAGCATGTATTTCCGGTGAAATCTGGGTGTCGAATTTATGGGCTGAATGCAATATCTGCTCTATACATAGTACGTGTAGAGAAAATAAAAGAAGACATAACACTAGATGTAGATTAGGAAGACTTTGTGTTTGCAGACATTCCATTACCTCTTTACCGGCATGTCCCAGTGATCCACATGGAATGGAATGCGTTACCGCGTCTTGCCTCTGCTCCTTTAATTTGGACATGTCTATACTAGGTCTTTGTCATGAAGTTAGGTGGATATAAATTAAATTCGTCGCTGCAGTTTAAAGCTGATGTGGAACGTTGGATAAACTTAGTACTAAACAGGATGGCAGGTAACCTAGATCATCATTTTAAAGAAATTAAAATTTTCAGTTAACTTGCAGCAATATTTGACTCAAATTTCTTTTAGACTTTCATTAATATGAGCTTAGGCTTCAGCTTCCTAGTTTTGAATATAATTTAAAGAAAATTATTGCATGAAAGAACATGTTTTTTAATGTTTTTTCCTTAATAAATTTATTCCTTAAACAACAATTGCTGTTTTATTTTGCACAATATTGCAGCACGTTCACTTTGCATTCAACAGTTTAACTTTTAGAGATGTAGATAGTCGCGATTTGAACCACCGATCTCCCGATCTCTAGCCGGTTGCTCTGCCACTGTCAACTTCTGTCCATACAAAGGAATTCATTCTCATAGCAACCAGCTTTTGACTATCATTTTAATCTTTGGTACTCCCGTATTTCGCTTCTACTTACAATTAGCATGAAGTAAATAGAAGCATAAGCTTTCTAGGAATATTTTTTGCAGAGATGTCGAGAAAAACATGTGAATGGAATACATCAGATTTTTTTTTGACACAGGAGTCCCTAAAACGTGTATTTCTGGTGAAATCTCAGTATCAATTTTTTGGGTAGAGTGCAATACCTCCTCTATATGGCACGTGTAGAGAAAGGGAAAATTACAGTCTTTAATTATGAAAGATTACAAGGTGAAGGTAAATTAAAACTACTGAAAAATAATTAGTAATTATAACTTTTGAATTTAGTTGATGGAATTTTAGAAGAGAAGAAGAAATTAAGGGAAGAGCTGGTTGGTTTGAGGGAACTTAACATAACTACATAACGAAACTGAAGTGAGAGTTGCCTGTAATGTATGCAGCCAGTCATACATAGAGACTATTTACAATGCTCTGGACGTATATAGCGACTCGAGAGTGACGTGTATACACGAGAAACGCGTGCAATATATGGCTATTTGTTTGTGTCGCTTTGAACTTGTTTCATTTTCATGTGGCAGATAACACATAATATGGTAACGTACACAATACGTGTGAAATGACATCATTGCAAAGCACACAGAAACTTAATAAGGAAAACGCAATATGCGAGTGTATAAATTGGCTCGACCTTATTCAACTCCGTGCTGTGAGAAAACAAGCACGGATAATTACAAGTATGTAATGTTGGCACTCCGAATACTTTAGTGCAGCATGAAACATATCCTGTCATATACCTATACTAAGCGTTGTTAGAAGTTTCTTCTTCTGTATTTATTTCTCTAGCCCCGCATGAACAATGTACATAGTGGATAGAAAAGGTATTGCATTCCACCTGAAAGTTCGATACCGAAATTTCACAGGAAATACATTTTTTTGGGTCCCCCTGAATCCAAAAAAGCATGACTTTTCTATAGCTGCTCTACAAACATTCTACAAAGGATTATTCTTCTTTGTACACAATGGTAATCAAAATAAACACTAGCAGAATTCAATCAGTTCTTATAAGTAAAAGGAAACTAAGGTAATGCTCTAGGCTAAAGTGATAGTCCAATATATTAAAAGCAATCGTTATGCGAATGTCACTGCAAATTGCTTCTTTGCTTGGCCAGGAGTAGAACAAAAGTAAAACGGACACTTTCTGTCTGAGAAAGGTTTAAGTACTTCACATTGAAACCAAGGAATATCTTGGAAACGGTTACCTCCGCAATAAAAAAGTAAAGGACATTAATTGTGTGTTTTGACGTGATGTACATTTGTTAAGTAGTGAGCTTTTGTCTATCTCTTATGGTTTAGCAGTTAAGCAACATTCGGCAAAATTCATCCAGAATAGAAAGGTCTTCAAATGCTATTCTCAGAAAATTCGAGATATGCATTTTATTTCTATATAAATAGCTTTAATATATGGGGTTTTAATCAAAATCGTTAGCCATTTTTAAGAAAATCAAAATTTTCGAATTTTTTTTTCTATTTAAAGGGGGGGGGTTAAAAGCTTCGTGTCTCATTCTTGGAAGATACTAAACCTAAATACTAAGTTTGGTATTTAATAGTCTTTTCCTTTTTGGCTATGCTGTCCACAGACACACACACACACAAATGAACTTTTTTTTTAAATGCTTTTCTCGGACTCAGGGGACCACAAAACACATATTTCCGGTGAAATATCCACAACAAATTTTTGGGTGCATTACAATACCTTCTCTATCCCTATGTATATTGTACATATGGGGCTAGAGAGAGTAAAAATATAATTTGCAGAAAAAAAGTCTGAGTGTGTGTGTGTGTCTGTGAACAGCATAGCTCAAAAACAAAAAGACCGTTAAATACCAAACTGGGTATTTACGTTTAGTATCTTGCAAGAATGCAACAGGAAGGTTTTCAGAAAATCCTCCCACACAACTACCCCTCACATGAAAAAATGTTCGATGACAAATTTCGATTTTCTCAAAAATAACTAATGATTTTAATTAAAATATCGCATATTAAGGATATTTACATGACAAATAAAATTTATATCTTGAATTTTTTGGGAATAGCCTCTGAAGGCTATTTTAATCTATTGGATTTTACGGAACTTTGAATAACTGGCAAACCGTATGAGATAGACAAAACCTTACGTAACAGAAAATGTAGAGCACGGAAAGACACAATTTTTGTTATACACATTTTTTATCGTGGAGTGGATCATTTTTTTTTAGATAGTCTTTGTTATTAGTTTCAGCTTTAATGTACTTATACTTTTCTCATACAAGAATTTTTCAACTGCTTTGCATACAAGCAAAGGAACTTCAATCACATAGCAACCAGCTTTTGACCATCACTTTAACCTATTGTACTGCCTTATTTCGCTTCCAATTACAAAGAAGCAAGTAATAATAGTATTTCTGGTATCTTTTTACTTTCTCCATACGTACTATGTATAGAGAAAGTATTGTATTGCACCCAAAAATTCAATACCGAGATTTCACCGGAAATATATGTTTTGAGACCCTCTGAATCCAAAAAAGGCATTTTTAGAAAAATGTCTGTGTGTGTGTGTGTGTGTCTGTGGGCAGCATAGCTCAAAAAATTCCGTTAAATACCAACTTCCAAGGATGAAACACGAAGATTTTCAAGAAAATCCTTCCATCACAAATTACCTTTATTGCAAAATTTTAGAAAATGTATTTACTGTCTAAAATAGCTCTAACAACTTTGACTAAAATGCCGTATATTAAAGATATTTACATCCCAAACAAAGTGTATCTTGAATTTTCTGCGAATAGCCTTTGAAGACCTCTCTATTTTGGATGAATTTTACTGATTTTTTCTTCACTGCTAAAGAGATAGACAAAAACTTACTACACAAAAACTGTAGACATTTTCAAAACACGCAATTTATATCCTTTAAATTTTTGTTGTGGAGGTAACCGTTTCCGAGATATTCCTTGTTATTGCTTTCAGTTGGAAAGTACTTATAATTTTCTCAGACAGGAAGTGTCAGTTTTCCTTTATTTTATTTCTGGCCAAGCAAAACTGCCATTTGCAATGACAATCGCATAACGGCAGCTTTTAAAAATTTGACTATCGGTTTAGCCTTGTGTATTCCTTGGTTCCCTTTTACTCGCAAGGAACTTACGTAATAAGAACATTTTGCAAATGATTATCTCGATTAGCACGATGTAGAAAGAAGAATAATCTTATGCAAGAAGTGCGTAAAACAGCTAGAGGAAATCACGTGAGTGTAACGTCATATTTTTGATTTGTTGCTTATACGAGTAGTGGAATGCGAAACGTATAGAACAACTACATTTTTGGACCCTTAATTGTTCTATAGTAAAAGTTTAGACATCATCTACTCTTCTAACTTCCCAAGCTATAAACAGATAAAACAATATGGGAAGACTATAGTCCCTATACCGCCCAAGTTAAATTTGGCTAACTTGGGTGCCGTTTTCTCAGGAACAATTAAGAATTACAGAAATAATAGTAGTATAGTTACAACTTATATTGATATTTTCAATAATGATTAGGTAAAAATTATGTTCACAGTTTTAATGCTGACTAATTATTTTTAATATTTTAGGTTTTGATTATTTTTAACTTTCTCTGTAGGTACCATGTACATAGTGTACAGAGAAGGTATTGCATTCCATCCAAAATTTCGATACAGAGATTTCACCGGAAATACACGCTTTAGGGTTCCCTGAATCCAAAAAAAAAGCATTTTTGGGAAAGATCCGCGCGTGTGTGTGTCAATGGACAGCATAGCTCAAAGATGAAAAGCCATTAAATACAAACTTAAGTATTTCAGTTTGGTATCTTTCAAGGATGCGACACGAAGATTTTCAAGAAAATATCCCCCCCCTTTACCCTTTACTTGGAAAAAGATTCGAAAATGTTATTTTCTCAGAAATAGCTCTAATGATTTTAATTAAAGTCTCTTATATTTAAAATATTCACATGACAAATAAAATTTATATATCCAATTTTCTGGGAATAGTCTCTGAAGACATGTTTATTCTGGATGAATTTTGCATAACTGGTAAACTATGAGATAGACAAAAACTTACACCACAAAATTGTATAGCCCTTAACGGTTTTTTATGGCTTGAATTAGCTCGATAAATCCCCGTTATTTGTTGTCTTTAGGCGTGTATCTGCAACTTGACAATATCCGGCTAGCACACCTTGCAGTAAACACCACCACTTTATTCACTGGATCTAGTACCTCTAAAACCTTTTCTGACGCACATAGAGTACTCACTTATATAGCAACGATATACTTTATTGTTAATTCTTCTAGTCCCGTATGTACAACGTACATAGTGGTTAGAGAAGGTATTGTATTCCACCCAAAAATTCAATACCGAGATTTCAACGGAAATCATGTTTTAAGACCCCTTGAATCCAAAAAAGCATTTTCAGAAAAGAATCCGGGAATGTTTAGGTCTCTATGGATAGTATAGCTCAATAACGAAAAGACGGCTTAAATACCAAACTTTGTATTTAAGTTTGATATCTTCTAAGAATTCTACACGAACATTTGCAAGAATATCCCCCCACTCCTACACTTTTCATGGAAAAATGTTCAAAACTTTTATTTTTCTTAAAATTAGTTAACGGTTTTGATTAAAATACCACATATTAAAGCCATTTTCCATCACAAATAAAATGTATAACTTGAATTTTCTGGGAATGGCTTCTGAAGCCCTGTTCATTATGGATCAATTTTGCTGAAATTTTCATAACTAATAAACCGTAAGAGATAGACAAAAAAGCTTACAATATAAAGAATGTAGATCTCGTTAAAATACACAACTTATGAGTACCTATACATTTTTTCGTGGAGTTTACCGTTTTCGAGGTATGCTGTTTCAATTGTAAAGTATATATATTTTTCTCAGACAGGAAGTGACCGTTTTTCTTTTGTTCTACTCCTGGCCAAGCAAAGAAGTGATTAGTAATGACGACTGCATAACGGCAGCTTTTAAAATATTTGACTATCGCTTTAGCATAGCGCATTCCTTTAGTTTTCTTCTACTTATAAGGAACTAAGCAATAAGAACATTCTGCTAATATTTATCTTGGTTAGCATATGTAGAAATAAGAATAACCTTTTGTAAGACGTTTTTCTGTAGAGCAGCTAGAGAAAGACATATGAGTGTAACACATCAGGATTTTCTGCTACATATACTCACGTGCATAAAATGTGGCCCGTGATGTAATGCACTTATAAATATGTTTACTGATAAAGTCTTACCTAGCTGATCTAGCTCTTTTTCCTTAGCATAATTCAAGCCACTGAATTGGCAGGTCACTTTACCTCCCCCTTAAGTATACCCAAACTTCTGAAAAGTAACATTAATCCAAACCCTTACATTTTCATACTACACTACCGTTTTCTTAAGGTTGTATTGGTTACTGCAAGGGTAGGTTTCAACCTCTTCAGTTGCTTTAGTGCAGACGCTACGGACCCCTAATATTTTGTGGTACTGTGTGCACTTTACGTTGACACCTGTTTTGTAGAAAGAGAATACTCGCCCGGTCTAGCTGACTCTGTCATCCTTCTGCAGCAGATGCTATTGGGATACAATAGCGAAACTCCAGTGTCGTAGTCTGGGCGTTTGCTGCTTCGTACCAATTATTTAGTGTTCGACATATTTATTACTGAAATTGTATATATAATTATAATGCTCGTGTCATCCGAAAAAACAATGGTGTTCGAAAACGGCAGTAAATTTAACCTTGAGCTATCTGTCGCTGATGAAAGGTAACACATATGTGTCGTAAGCGTCATCCTTCGTTTTATACTACTTTTTCTTTTTTTACTCGTAGCCTTTAGAATATGTTCATTGTCGCATTAACTTAGTATATTACCTTATTTTCGTTCTGCTTACAAGGAAGCAAGTAATAACTATTTCTGCTAATGTTTATTTCCATTAGCAGATGTAGATAAACGAACATACTTTTGTAAGAATAGTTTGTTTGCAGAACTGGTAGAGAAAGTCACTTGAATTAAAGATATACATTTTTTAAGTTGACAATTTCCGGGATTTTTCCTGTTATTGATATAAATTTGCCAATATTTATACTTTCATAAAATGAGAAATTACTATTGGTCTTCTTTTTTCTATGTACAGTTATGCTGAGAGAACGGATTTGGTTTGCTGTTACATAGCTACCCACTCTTATAAGATTTGACTCTCATTTAGCCTATTGCCACAAGGAAATATGTAATCAAGCCATTTTTGCTAATGTTTGTTTTCATTAGCATGAAGTAGATAGAAGAATCTACTTCATGCTTCTACTTGATAAGAATCTGCTTCATCTGATTGCAGATGACTTTACGGGATAGCAACCGAGTTAAATTTGAATCAAATAAATCAAAGCTTTCGACCATCTTAACTTTGTGGTGTTCCCTGACGAATCTCGTGACGTCATCTGTAAAATCATAAAATCTTTCACTACTTCATCTTCTTTTCAAAGCTTTTGTAACAATACTTTATCGCTGAATAGCTAAAATAATGTGAATTCTACATATCCAGTTTTTCTCCCAGTCATGCAAAGAGAAGGAATTTCAATACTATCACATAGCAACTCCATTTTAAAAGATTTTACCATGCTTTAGTTTAATGTATTCCCTTATTCCTCTTATATCCACAGGGAAATGTCTCAATTTATATCTTGATAGTATGAAGTAGAAATTTTGTAAGAATTGTTTCAAAAAGTTAAAACTATATTTCAAATGTACGCTTGCATCTGCAAAAATAATACATGTATAACATTATAAAGAAGTTCCAATTAATGTGACTGCACAAAGAATTAAGGAGATATCTTTTGAAAGTTTGCAACATATTTCCCTTTGAAAGGTTTTGATTCTCTGAAACAATGAAAATCACAGTTCGTCATATTTGGGGTATATCTATCCTAACAGAATGCTAGAATAAATCTTGTGTTTAAACATTTCTGATGCAATACTAACCAATTAGTTTTAATTAAAGTTGTAAGTCAAAGGAAACTAAAACAAAAAGTTCATTAACTGTGCAACACAAAGGCTTGTTTTTTCTTTAACTAGAATATAATTATATTTGTTATGCTTTAAAATATTAATTCACCTTTGAAAGAACGTACACGTCACTTACATTCTAAAGTCACCTTACTTTATCCTTGTACTGAAAACCCTTGAAGTATTCATTAGTTGGTTCTAACGAAGAATGAAGAAATGTTCTCGTTTCGTTTGCGAATTTTTCCTAATTAGTGATTGATTGTATTATTATGGATTTAATTATATAAGTTAACTTCTTTTATTTGTCCATAAATCAAGAGCTGTAATAATTTCACCTTGTAGTATAATGAACTAGCAAAAGGGAAAACGAGAGGAATATTTCCATCATTTTGTTTTCACTTTGAATTATAATACACAGAATTAAGTTAGCAGCGTTCTGACATGAGAGAGAAAGAGAGAGAGAGTGTGAGAGAGGGAGAGTGAGAGTGTGTAGACGGGCTAGGGGTGTGCATTTGTGCGTTTTTTGTTTGTTTTATTGTTGGTATTTGAACCTATTTTGACAGATATCTGGGTTTCCCACGGCACTAGTTAGACAGTTTTCCACAGTGCTAAGCTGGTTAAGAAAAACCTGGCCTATACTAACCGGTAGGAGGAAGGCTTTAGAGGCGTGAGACTGGTAAACCTGTTTTTCGTGGCAGTGGAAAACAGGCTAAGCATTATTTCATGCACGGCCTTATGATATGGCGTCCTAATGATTAAACTTTTATCCATGATTATATGCTCCAAACTCATAGGTAATGAAATAATAACACTTTGGATGTATTCGGAAGGTTTCCATTGGGATTATTCTACTACTACGTTGAAAAAGATTTAAAAATAGATTTGAGAAGTTGGTAAAGTGCTTCAGTCTTGAGAGTTAAGGTACGATTTTAGGTATTGTTGTTATTATTAATATCATGATATTCTTTTGCTATACAAATTGAATGCTTCCTGGGAGGAAGGGATGAATCCAAAGGTATGAGATCTGGAGAACGATGTGTGGCAGTAATATTTAACATGGCAAAAAGTATGAAACCAGCTAGCTTACATATAACCTCACCACCCGGTTTTGTCTTTCACAAGAGACAGCTTCTCGGAGGGGACTTAAGCAAACCTACCAATCGTCAGGGAAAAATCTTTCCAGAGCCCAAATTCCACCGTCCTGCCTCAACACACAAACCGCGTCCGTCTGGTCTTACAACTCTGAAACAGGAAATTATGTGGACAGGAAAATAGTAGTAGAAGGAGAACCATCTCAAAATTGTAGAATTGACTAGGGGAAAACAGAAAAAGAGTGGCGACTGAGCCTAAGAGAATCGATCTTGGGTCTCCCAAATATAAGGCTCACATATTTCCAGGCAGCCATCTGACTCGTGAGAAAAAGAGTATGTGTATATGTGAGAAACAGTACGAGATCTTGCTTCACTCAGATAAAGCTCCTTAGACAAATTTCCCCCATTTTTAACGTTTTAAAAATAATAAAAAAAATCTTGAAATGATCTTAAGGTAACTGAGAACTTTATTAAGTAAAACCCGGTATGCTAATCTGATTTATCGCTTTATCTTCCTAGTATGGAGGACTTATACTCTAGGACTACTCGTGGGTGCTAGAAAGCCTGTCGAATGGGGGATCCTGCCTGGAGTAGTGCATGAGAATGAGGAAGAAGATCATATGGAATGTAGGGTAAATGCATGACGTGAAAGGTAATGATGTGCAATGAATGGCGGGGACACCGCAGAAAAGCCTCCCAGGCGCCTCTTTGTCCACCTCAAATCCTACATATGCACCCTTGGATTGAACCAGGGCTACCTGGTGAGAGGCGAGCAGTCTACCCACAGCTCTCCTGGGTATTCAAACTCACCGTTTTAAATACGCGTCGTCTAAAGAGCTGACATTACTTGTTTTTTAAATGCATCATCAATGTATTAAAATAACCAGTTAATTCCAGAGATACAGTTGGTATCTATCTTATCCTTCAGAACAAATCAAACTAAATACATTTAAGCAAAAGCGTTAAGTTATCTTTGATGCAATAAAGCATTATTAAAAATCTGATGTGTTACATCAGACCTCCTTAACAAATATTGTTAAAAAGCTTATTTTTCTGTCTAGTTCATGTAATCGAGATAGATATTATGAGAAATTATCTCATTACTTGCTTCTTTAAGAAGAAGAGAAGCAATGGAATGTGGTAGGCTGAAACGATAAATGAGGCTTATATGTGATTGAAATTCGTTCTCTTTACACGACCAGGAGTTGATACATTCCCATAGGAGCAAAGTTTTAAGTATTTTGAAACTAAGAACAAGAAATAGCTCAGTAATGGTCAGCTCCAGGAAAAAAAAATGCAAATGAACATAAATTGAGTGTTTTAACAAGATCTACATTTTTGTTTAGTAAATTTTTGTTTGTATCTTATGTTTTACAAGTTATGCAAAAGTAATCCAATGTGATGTGGTCTTCAGTGGCTATTCCCAGAACATTAAATATATATTTTATTTGTTAATTGGGTATCTTTAATTTGTCGGTATTTTAATCAAAATCGATAGAACATATGTGATGAAATAAAACATTTAGGAAGTATTTACATGTTAAAGATAGTTTGTGGTGGGAAGGTTTTCCTCAAAAGCTTCGTATCGCATCATTGGAAGATACTAAACTTAGATACCAAGTGTGGTATTTCACCGACTTTCCATTTTTGAGTTATCGCGTTCACAGATACAAACCTTTTTCTAAAAATGTTTTTTGGGGATTCAAGGATTCAGTGGACCCTAAAACATGCACTTCATGTGAAATCTTGACATCGAATTTTTGAGTGGAATGTAATACTTTTTCCATACATTGTATACATAGTACGTGTAGAGAAAGTAAACATTTAGATGTGAAGAAATGTTTCATAGAATACAAATCTACGAAAGCTTTGGTCCTCCATCCTTAAAGTATGATCGACTTAAATGCAAAGTGTGATTTTTATTCGATATTCGAGTTATTCACTCTCCCTCCCATCCCTCCCTACCTCCGGCCCACACATCAACCAGCCTGAGTTGTTCATTTGTTTAGACGCAGTTCTTCTGATGCCAAGGTTCAAACGAGGCCTAGACTGATGGGTTTGAATTGTGCTTAAAGGCAACAGCTCCATGTCAGTAGATTTTTTGGTATGTTAATCAAGCGAGAAAGTTTGCTGATAACGAACAAGGAGAAACACGTTTGTTTTCATGACACGTGCTTGCCAAAAACGCCTTTTGAGGGCATCGCTCGCTAGTGCTTCCTGGGCTGGCTGATTTCAACTTGATATCATTTTAAATGTTACTTAAAAATATACATCAAAATCCATACTAGCTCAAGTTCAAGCTATAAGACTTTTATAATTTTTTGGGGTCGTTTTGAAACAGCCTCTATATCCGGTTCTAAATAGTGAACTCTCTGCGAAACCAAACTTTAAAGCACCGCATTGTAAACATTTCATGTTTGAATGCTTGTGGAAGGTTACTGGCTTTCGTATTATTCTTGGATGTACGAAATCCGGAAGGGAAGAAATAAGCTGAACGATGCGAATTACAGGAAATGCTGCCATTTACTGGGTCGATGCAAAATGGAGTGCATTATTGTGTCCTGTAGAGGCTAGGCAATTGTCGATAGCCACTGAAGAGTAGGATCTTAAACGGAATATACAGCGGTTTAGGGCGTCGTTCCAGAACTAGTCATTAACTTTGTTGAACATGGGTTCAAAATCTATGTGCTTCAACCTATCTAGTAAAGGACATTGCCCCAATTTCACTTTTCATCTTTGTTAGCAGAATCATGTTCTGCACCACAGCTGTGTGTGGTACACTATTTCCTTACAGATTATCTTTTATTCTTGTTCACCCAATTTCTGCTTGTGTATTTTTTTGTATAGCAAGTAGCGGAAATATATATTGTTTTTGCCCAACATTTTTAGAGTCAGCTGTGTGTGTGTGTGTGTGAGAGAGAGAGAGGGAGAGAGAGAGAGAGAGAGAGAGAGGCAGACAGGCAGAGAGCGAGACAGAATGGCATGACTCAAACACGAGAAGATCTTTCAATACCATAGTTGATTTTTAAGTTCAGTATATCCTAAGGATGCAATTGGAAGACAGTCAAGAAAATTCCCCAGACTAAACTACTCTTTATTTATATGAAACATTTGCCGAATGACTTAATGACTTCAATGACGTTTACTTTTTCTAATCCGTAAAATACAAAACCTGGTATTTATATTCAGTATATAAGAAGCATGCAACTCTAATATTTTGAGGAAAATCATCCAAATTAAACTCACCTTTGCATCGAAGTTTTTTCGATTTTTTTTTATTTCCTCAGATATAGTTCTAGCGATTTTGATCGCACTGAAACTTCAACCTAGTAACCACACTTTTCTTTTCGTACGATATTATTTGATTAGAATTCACAATGTATTTAGATTTCAACTTAAAAATATTGATCACTATGACATTATGCTTTATTTAATATGCTATTATTGAACAAATACATACTCAAAACAACATGTAAGCATTTACATTTCTTTAAACTAAAAACTCACATTCATTACTCTTACAAAGAAGATAATTAGAAATAAATCTCAACACTTAAAAGCTCTTCAAATCTGTAACTAAGAGAACCTTGTCATATATCCTTTGATGCACTGCAATGGACGTTCGTCTTTTGAGATGATGCTTTAGAAATTTTCGATGGCACAGTCCCTCGCAGTATTGGCGGATCACCATCTGCGCCATCAATTAACTGTATATCTGACGTTTCTTGTGTAAAGGAAAGTTTGCGACAGAATCGGTCCCTCGTTTTCTCACTATGAGTCACCTGAAGCAGGTCGGTGGTATGCGATTGTACCGTGGCCACCTTCACTAAAGTGCCTGTGCCTAGATTTGGTGCTTCCCAGAGCAGGAGATCAGAGATTCGAATCCCGCCTTGGGCATGGGTGTTTGTTAGTGTGTATAAGTACGCGTATTTTTAAGTAAAAAGAAAACAATAAACAAATCTAAAAGCAAAGGAAATGTAGTGAAAATGGAAAAAGAGGAAAAATAAAAAATAAAACTGTGTTGGAGTACCGACAAGACTCCGAAACTGTGTTTTTAACAAAAAAAAAAAGAAAGAGAAAATACAGTAGCTGGTTTTTGGGTGACGTAAATACGTAGAGACTTGACGCAGGGTTGTTTAAAATCTCGAAATTTGTGCTTAATTTTGACAATGTTTTTGTTAAGAGACGCTTATGTGTATGCATTCTTTTCTAATAAGCATTAGAATATTTGCACTTATTCACTTCCAATCCTGTATAGATATAAATATGTAGCTGTATATGTGCATATATATACATAGTTAAAGTATAGATATTTCTGTTCTGGAATACTTGTATTCACTGTCACACTTATGACCATATCTTCATACATTATCTATATCATTGAAGTTATAATTGTTTAAATATTAAGCTTACTTTAATCATTTCTAGTATGATATCCGGTTAAAAGGTTTATGAGACAGTAATTATTTCCAAGATACATTAATATTTGAAAGTTTCTGGAAGAAGCAACGAGTAAGAAATGAAAATATAAAAAGCTCGACCTTTTTAGCAGTTTAAGAAGAAAACGATCTCTTGAGATGTATATAGAACCTTTGAAGATCGAGTGGAGCACAGAGCGGTACGCTGAAATATACAAGAAGGTGGAGCAGGACAAAAAGCGGAACAGTCTTAATAGGAGGGCAAGATTTGGTTTTGAGTACAGAAGCATGTTCTTTATGCGAGCGGCAGAATACAGAAATGCTATTTGTTACGGATTGTAAGGACACAGAATTATCGAGGAAAATGTCAGGATTTGATAAATGGATAATAATAATAATAATAATAATAATAATAATAATAATAATAATAATAATAATAATAATAATAATAATAATAAAGATTTCTTTTAGAACTAGAGCTGTTTTTATCAGAGTATAGAAAGTAAATTGAACCGGTTTAACTCAAATGAGTATATTTCCGAAACCATTTGGAGCAAAAATTACTATTACATTTACCTTATATAGTGTATGCTCTTTATATATAAAGTATAATGTATTTACCACGTATTAAATTAAACTGATGTTTTCTAAGTATAGTAACTAGACACAGGAAACATTACTATACAAAAACGGAGATCTGCCAAACACAAGTTTATGTTATATATTTTGTTGAGGAGCTAATCTTTTACGAGACCCTCGCCTCTCGATCCCAAGCGACCACATGTGAGACAAAGTGGCGCAGGGGTGGGTTTTCTCCGGGTTCTCCTGTTTCCTCCATCATATTCCACCGGGGCTCCATCTTCGTGTATCATTAGTGTCATTGCACAATAAACAATACAAAAAAAATTACTTACTCGTAAGGGAAGCCGTTATTCATAATTTTCATCCTAGTCGAACAAAGAACGGCATTTCAATACCATCAGATAGCGACTGGCTTTTAAAAGATTTGCCTAACACTTTAGATTATTGTATTTCCTTACTCCCCTTGCATATTGAGGTAAATCGTAACTAAACAATTTCTGCTTATTTTTAATTTAATAGGAAATGAACTTAAATGTAATCCATGAGGACACTCCTTATATGTTGTGGTTCTCAGTGTTCCATTATCGTTGGGCGTGAAAAACTGCTTAATTTTGCTCAGAGGACTCTTTATCAGGCTTAAAGTTCTTTAAAGTGCTATAAAGACACTTGACCAACGGCTTTATTTCCCTGCTAACGATTTTTTGTGCCCGAAAAAAGTCTGTTACCCTCCGTCGGCTTTGAACCCATGACCTTGCCTACAAGAAGTTAGCAAGGTAACTATGTAGGGCGACATTAACTTAATAAGCATGAAGTAGATAGAGGAATTACCTTTTGTATGAATAATATACTTTGTATAGGTACAAAAATTGAAGCGAAATTAGCACACGATATTTTAATGTTAATGTTCATAAAAATGAAAAGTGTGGAATATTTTTATAACAACAATAAATTTAGAAACTAAACATAATTTGTTTAAACAATGGTGGGTTCTAGATATTTTAAACATACCAAAAGTGTCACGTGTGCAATATTGGTACATATAAAATATATTTACCTACATATGTATGCATCTTTTTTTTCAAATTTCACAATCTATTAATTAAGGGGTCAGTCAATAGAAAATCCGAGGTTTTGGACCAAATATGTGTATTTTTTATTACTAAGCTTTATAGCTAATCTCCGTAATCGAAGCGAAATTAGCTCACGATATTTTAATGTTAATGTTTATAAAAATGAAAAGTGCTGAATATTTTTATAAGAACAATAAATTTAGAAACTAAGCATAACTTTTTGAACAATGGTGGATTCTAGATGTTTTAAACATGTCAAAAGTTTCACGTGTTTAATATTGGTACATTATAAAATATATTTACCTATATATGTATGCATCTTTTTTTTCAAATTCCACGATCTATTAATTAAAGGGACAGTCAATAGAAAATCCGAGGTTTTGGACCAAATAAACTTTATAACTAATCTCAGTTTCTTACTCTTTTTAAAAATGACTTTTAAACATAGATTACACAGCGTTTCTCAAAACGGAGAAAGCTTTCTTCAGACAAAAACTACATTTAGAGCAATTTTGAGTATATTTCTATGACATCTATAATATTTGCACTTTAGGACGTTCATTTTATAAATGATAGACGCTTTGATGGGCATTAGTTGAAGATTTATGTCGTATAAATATTACAAATGTATTTTTGCAAACAAAAACTAAAACTGAAGATAAATATTCCCTATCTTTTCCCTTTATTAAACAGCAAAATGCAGAAAAAAAATCGATTTATCGGTACACAAGAAACATAAATATTATAAGGGAAATTTTGTATCAAACGGTTATATTAAAATAGCATTGGTTACAGTCCCACATTATATGGGTTCTTATAGAAGCTTATTCAAAGTATCCTTGATTTCATTCATGATAAAGTCCAATTGTTTAGATTAATAAAAATAGGACCTCTACCTGTAATTATTAAGCCTTTTATATTTAATTTAGTTGACATAATTATTGATAAATAGGAACGTCGTAGGTATTGATCTGCTGTCGTTTATTATTGTGTGTTGAGCATAGATAGTATTTGAGTTAACTTTGTTTTGCTGAATTTTTTAATATAAAAATACAGTTCCGGAGCCTGGTCGGGACTCCGGCGTGGTATTGGTTTTTCTTATTCCTCTGTTTTTCCTTTTTTCCTAAATTCCCTTTGTTTACCGTTTTCTGTTTTATGAAAAATATCTTCACATACATGTACACATTCACGAACACATGCCCAAGGCGGGACTCGAACCCACCATCCCCTAACGTTTAGCAGCTTGGCCCAATAATGGCTAAATTATTGGAATGCATATTATCGGGTATATTTTAAATTTCTAATTATTCACAACGGAAACTAATTAATTATCGTTAGATATTAGTATCTTAGGTCTCGAGCGTTGAGATGTATGGAAAACCAATTAAGAGAAGAGTGCAACAATGCTAATTTGCGTCGTTTAGTTTTATGTAATAACTCAGCGAACATATTTTAAGTACATTTTTGTCTTTATTCTTGTTATAGAAATAATATAATTTGTAACAATGTCGTAATCCTCTTGATATTCAATAATTAATTAAAATTTCTTAAGGAGACAAGGTACTCTGAAATGGTAAAAACTGACATTTCTTTTTTGTTTCAGACACTAATAAAAGCTGAATTATTCCTAGTTTCAGAAAATGTATACTTTTGGGGGGGTTAAGAGAGTTTTATTCAGTTTAAACATAATTTAAAAGCTAGTGTGCATTTATTTAAAGCACTTATGCAATGAAAATTTGTAACTTTAATTTAAGTTATTTCGAAACAGTATTTTTGAATACTTATGTACCTTTTTTCGGAAACTAAGAAAGCTGGAAGTCTTGATATGTTCATTGTTGACATTTTCTGAACCACAATCGTGATGCTATAGTGTATATTGATCATATTAAGAAAGCAACAATATTTCAAATTTTCAAAATTTTATTTTTTGAATTTGCAAATATATTTATTTTTTAATTTTCACTGAAATTATATCATGGCTAAATAATGGAGGTTGAGAAGATAGTTGATTATACTAAGAACAAGCACGCGAAAGTGTAATTATGTAATACAAGTAGTATCAGAGAAAAAGGCACAGATGCATTAAGATTTATTACTTTTGCCCAGGATGAAACACTTTTTATAGACTCCACCACATAAGCTATTAATGCAAACAACGACTGGAAATAATTGTCATGATTTATAGAATAATTCATACAAATGTCTGGAAAAACAAGTGTATACTTCAAGAGCAGTAGTAATTTCACTCAATTGAGGTGTAATTTCCGTATGTTCAAACTACCCTTAACTCAAAATAATACGAGAGAGTCAGACTGGTATACGCGATGTAATTAACGACGTAATCCAATTCGGAAACAAGAAGTCGACTATCTAATACACAGGATCTTCTTATATGCTGTATTTATATGGTAACTTACTGGAATAATATTTTAATAATATGCCAAGAATGACCTCTTTGTTTTAATGTTTGGTCACCATATGAACATATTGTTATTTCACGGCGTTGCTAAATCGAGCCACATTCTGGCCATTAAATAAGATAAGTAATACGTTTTATACTGCGCCTACTGTTTCTATGCTAGTATACTGGTTCATCTAACGTCATATAATTATACACCGCCCGCTGTAAGGATTAAATATTCGGTTTTTAAGAGGATTGCGTGAAAGAATATACAGATTTCATAACAGGTATTACACACTTATAAAACTGTACTTTAGCATAAATTTAACATTGAATAAATATCACAGATAGATTAATATTGTCAAATAACATTATGATAAATGACATAATAGTATAGTATATGTTACAACACTCTTGTTGCCCTTCGTGGTGCAATGGTTACCATTCTAATTTCATATACACAAGGTTCTAACTCGGCGGGGAACGATGGATTTTTTCGAGTGTAAACATCCTTAACATTGCTTCCTTAGGAAGGGAAGTAAAGCCGTGGGTCCCGTGTCGTAGATTTACGGTACGTAAAAGAAGCTCAAGCTTAAAAGAGAGGCACCTAAGCAAAATTAAGCGGTCTTTCACGCCCATTGTAGAATGGGATATTGAGAACCACAGCAGTTAAAGAGCGTCCATAAATAAAACACCATTTAATTTTAATTCCAACATTCTTAATTAATAAATTAATTATGTACAACTAATTGGAGTAGATGGACAAAATTTTGTAGATAGAAAATAAGAGAAATATATACAGGCCGTTTCAAAACGACACCAATCGAGGATAACTGTCGATTAGCTTACACTTTGACTTGTCCGAAAAATGATGTCGCAACTTTCAAGCTCTTCTATTTAAAGTTTTATGTGTGTTTAAAAAATCGCACACATTTTGGATTAGGCAGTGAAGGAACAACGGTTGTCATACGCCACACCCACATGCTACGTTTTCCATTACTAAGGTGACCTGTGCCGCGCCGGCGTGATTATCAATCCACGCTTACACCACGCGATTGGGACATTCTCTACCAACCGGCATCTCTCTTGGATTGGGCATTTGGTTATGTACGACTACCTAATCCATGGTGAGTTTATGGCAGTTTTAGCATGTGCCGAATTTAGAGCTGTAAATTATATTCACATATCACGTAAGGTATGACCAACAAGGTCCACATCTTCGTTTGGTGTAGTTTTGAAACACCCTGTATATACAGAGTTTGAAAGCTCTATCTTTAAAAATATGAAATGTATTATTTTCACTTGATTATCCGCTTAAGTAAGGTCTCGTATGATAAAAGTAAATTGAGTACAAATGTGTGTATATATATATACAGAAAAATCTGATGTGTTACACTCACATGACTTTCTCTGGCTGTTCTACAAAACTTCTTACATAAGATTATTCTTCTTTCCGTATCTTGCTAATCGAGGTACTCATTAGCCCAATGTTGTTATTACTTAGTTCCTTAATAAGTAGGAAAAAAAATAAAGGAATACACCAGGTTAAAGCCATAGTCAAATCTTTTAAAAGCTGTCGTTATGCGGTTGTCATTACAAATTCCTTCTTTTCTTGGCCAGAAGTAGAACAAAGAAAACCGCACAATCCCGTCTGAGAAAAGTATAAGTACTTCACAACTGAAACAAATAACAATGAATACCTCGAAAACTGTAAGCTCCACGAAAAAATGTATATGACATAAATTGTGTATTTTAACAAGACCTACAAATTTTGTAGAGCTAGTTTTTGTCTATCTGTTTCGGTTTACTAGTTATGCCAAAGTAAGCAAAATTCATCCACAATAAACAGGTCTTTAGAAGCTATTCCCAGAATATTCAAGATATACATATTATTTGTTAGCTAAGCATCTTTAATATACGATATTTTAATCAAAATTGTTAGAGCCATTTTTAAGAAAATCAAAATTTTCGAAAAAAGTTCCATGTAAAGGGTAGTTTGGGGTGGGGGGATTTTTCTCGAAATCGTGTCGCATCCCTGGAAAATACTGAACTTAAATACCCAGTTTGGTGCTTTACTGACTTTTTGTTTTTGAGTTATTGTGTTCACACACACACGGACCTTTTTGTGAAAATACTTTTTTTGGATACAGGGGAGCCTAAAACATATATTTCCGGTGAAATCTCGGTATCGAATTTTTGGGTGGAATACAATACTTCTCTATCCCTCTGTACATTGTACATACGGGGCTAGAGAAAGAATAAAGCTGTGATAATAAGAAGAATTAAGTTTAAATGTGTTTATTTTGAGTTTTTGATTAAATCGTTTTCATTTAACAAGCTCTGTCGCTGTTTCGTTAGAAAAGTTTAATCATGAACGTGGCTCGGAATACGTATTCACAAACACATGCAGAATACATTATTTGAAAGCAGCGATGTTTACACAAGACCATTATTAGTTTTTGTTTACACATTCGAATTGTTTAGTATTAAAATGCTAAATAAGCCCAGCACTCTACACGTTTAATTCTAATAGATGCTTTCAGCGTGATTTAGCCAGAAAATACTGTGTAAATCACAATTAACTGAAACAAAGCCATCATTAATATTCTGCGAACAGACCACAAAGTAGGTGATCCGCAGGGTTTGTTACGCCGGCTGATCACGGTCCCACCCCTTCCCTCGCAGAAGAGCAAAAAAGCAAAAAGAGAAGGAAGAAAAGTAATAACAGCTAAGGGGAGAATATCACATTAATCCAACGGTTCGATTCCCGACTCGATGTGTTTTTCTCCTTTCTGTCGCTGTAATGACATCTTGTGCTCTTCTCTTACATTCTCTACACGTACATAGCGTATACAGAAGGTATTGTATTGCACCCAAAATTTTGATACCAAGATTTCAGCGGAAATACATGTTTTGGAATCTCCTGAATACAAAAAAATCTGAAGTGTTCCATTCACGTGACTTTCTTAACATCTCTGCAACAAATTATTGTTAGAAAGCTTATGCTTCCATTTACTTCATGCTGATCGAGAAAAAATTAGCAGAAATAATCTTATTACTTCCTCCCTTGTAAGTAGAAGCGAAATAAGGGAGTACCATTGGTTAAAGTGATAGTCAAAAGCTGGTTGTTATGTGACTGAAGTTCCTTTCTTTGTATGGACAGGGGTTGACAAATTCCTGTATGAGAAAAGTATGTTTTTCAAAGCTGAAACTAAAAACAAGGAATGTCTTGAAAACGACAAACTCTACGAAAAAAATGTATGTAACATGAATTGTGTATTCTAACGAGCTCTAAATTTTTTGTGTAGTAAGTTTTTATCTATCCCTTGCGATTTAACAGTTATGCAAAATTCCGTAAATTTCATCCAGAATAAAGTAAACTTCAGAGGCTATTCCCAGAAAATTGAAGATATACGCATTATTTGTCAGGTAAACATCTTTAATATACGATATTTCAACAAAAATCGTTAGCCATTTTGATGAAATCAAAATTTTCAAGAAATGTTCCACGTAAAGGGTAGTTTTGTGTAAGGACATTTTTCTCAAAATCTTCGTGTCGCATCCCTGGAAGATGTTAAACTTAAATACCAAGTTTGATACTTTACCGACTTTTCGTTTTTGAGCTATCGTGTTCAGACACACGGACACACACACACACACACACACACACACGGACCTTTTTCTGAAAATGCTTTATTTGGGCACAGGAGACCCTAAAACATATATTGCCCTTGAAATCTCGGTATCGAATTTTTAGGTGGAGTGCAATACATTCTCTATACACTGTGTTAATAGTACGTATAGAGAAAGTAAAAAAGTATATCTAGAAAGTAAAAAAAGCATATCTAGAAAAAGGTCAGTGTGTGTTTGCGGACAGCATAACCATTAATAGCATGAGAGAACCATTTCAAAAATATTCCTGATTATTGACTTCAATTTTAAAATTCCTATATTTTTACTTTCTCTACAAGTATTGTGTACACATTATATAGAGAATGTGTTGTAATTTACCCAAAAATACCGATATTTCACCAGAACTATATATTTGGGGACCCTTTGAGTTCAAAAAAATCATTTTAAAAATGTCCATGTGTGTGTGTGTGTGTGTGTGTGTGTGTGTGTGTGTGTGTGTGTGTGTGTGGACAGCATAGCTCAAAAACGAAAAGTCCGTTAAATACCAAACTGGGTATTTAACTTCAGTATATTCCATGGTTGCGACACTCACATTTTTAAGAAAATCCTCCCACCTCTAACTACCCTTTTCATAGAACGTTTTTCGAAAATTTTGATTTTCTCAAAAATGGTTCAAACGACTTTTATTAAAATAATGTATATTTTACATGACAAATAAAATGTATATCTTGAATTTTCTGGGAATGGTCTCTTAAGACATCTTTATTCTGGATGAATTTGGCAGAATTTTGCATAATCGGCAAACCGAAAGAGATAGACAAAAACTTACATGACAGAAAATGTAGATAACATTAAAACATACAATTTATGCTATATACATCTTTTTCGTAAAGTGGATCGTTTTTGAGATATTGCTTGTTATTGATTTCAGCTTTAAAAAACATACTTTCTCATATGGGAATTTTTCAACTCATGTCCATACAAACAAAGGAACTTCAGTCACATAGCAACCAGCTTTTGACCAATACTTTAGCCTATGTTATTCCTTTATTTCCCTTCTACTTGTATGGCAGCAAGTAATAAGACTATTTGTGATATATTTTTTTTTTTTCAATTAGCATGAAGTAAAAAGAAGCATAAGCTTTTTATCAATAATTTGTTGCAGAGATTTAGAGAAAGTCATGTGAATGGAACACATCAGAATGTTCTTCTTTCTGTCATTGTTATTACATCTCATACTTTTCTCACCATAAAACACTTACTTTCTCTACACGTACTATGTACATAGTGTATAGAGAAGGTACTGCATTGCACCCATAAACTCGATACCGAGATTTTACCGGAAATACCTGAATCAAAAAAAAAAAAAACATTTCTAAAAAAAGGTCCTGTGTTTGTCTTTGGATAGAATAACTGAAAAGCGGAAATTCCGTTAAAAACCAAACTTGGTGTTTAAGTTAAGTATCTTCCAAGGATGTGCCGCGAAGATTTTCAAGAAAATCTCCCCACCCACAGCTACTCTTTACATGGAAAAAATTTCGAAATTTTTGATTTTGTCAAAAACGGCTTTAACGATTTTAATTGAAATGTTGTATATTAAAGACATTTACAAGACAAATAAAATGTACATCCTGAATTTTCTTGGAATAGCCTCTGAAGACATATTAATTGTGAATGAATTCTGCGGAATTTTGCATAGTTGGTAAACCGTAAGAGAGAGATAAAAACTTAATACACAAAAAATGTAGAACTCGTCAAAACACCAAATTATATTAAATGCCTTTTTTTCCTGGAGTTGGCCGTTTTTAAGATATTCCTTCTTATTATTTCAGTTTTAAAATACTTCATAGATATTTGTTTATTTATCCTTGCTGGAGCTAAGGACATAAGATATTCTTTTCCACTCTACCATGCAGTACATTAAATACAATACAGCAATGATGCAATGAATAAAAGAATAAAGAACAAAAATACAATTCTGTACAGCTTAATTAAAACATATATAAAAAGGAGCAACATATATACTGAAGTGAAAAAAAATGCAAACAAATTTTATTTTAAGTGAAATATTCATGTAGGTTGAAACACATATTAGTCATATTTACAATTGAAATACATATTACTTACCAGCACATAAAATAATAACAATAAACGAAGGTAGTGATGTATTTATCATATCAATACAGCAGCAGATTAGTTTTGATTAGAAATGTAAGCCCTAATTTTCTGCTTGAACAGTACAACCTTCCTTCAGGTAGGGAATTCCAAACACGAGCTAAATCTATAAATGATGATGAATAGAAGGTTGTATAATGAGCAGGTATAGCAAGAACTCGTGGGCAAGTTTCTCGATTATGACATTTAGAAATGTATTTGAAGCGAACATTAAAGTAGTTTGGAATGCGAGAATGAAGGAGTTTATAGAGAAATGACAAAGAATGCAATTTTCTTATACGGGCACTTGTCAACAATCGACCGTGCAATGAATCGGATTTATATGCTACAGCAACCACATTTTAAAGCATTTGTCTGTCGTTTTGCCTAGTGTATCCCCTTATTTCCCTTGTACCTATAAGGAACTAAGTAATAAAAGCGTTTCTGTTAATATTTATCTAGATTAGCATGTAGTAGATAGAAGAATAATCTTATTAATAATAATTTGTTACAGAGAGGTAGAGAAAATATTGTGAATGGAGCAAATCAGAGATTTTTCGTATTCTTGTATGTGTTTCTGGTTTGAATTTATGTATGTATATGCTTTGAGCAGCAATGCCTTTATTCTTATGAGCACATTACTCCGAACTTCGCTTGTATCTCACTATTCGATTCCGTCATTTATTTTGCACCACGCCTCAAGAGAAACTGGAATGAAACAAATCCTCATTGAAGCAAATCATTAGAGGTAACTCAATCTCTCCGCATTCTGTTGTTTAAAGCAGAGCAGATGTTTCCCAAGAGGGCCATGCCGTCTGCTTTAAATTATACAGGGTGAAGACTATTTTACGATTAAAACTTGCTCAGGTTTTCTTGCGGTCTTATTATGCAATTTATTCTTTAATTTTAAATATACAGGGTGTTAATGAACTACACCGAAATAACTTGCGAGACTTTGCACGTGACTGATATAAGTAATATGAGATCGGCGATGCATGGTTCCCGGAATAAACATAGCGCAACTACATAGCGTTAAACGTGTTGGTATCAGGTGCTGATAAGTCGGTGTTAAAGCAAAGCAGGTTGAAAAATGGCTTAGAATGTCTTTAAAACTACTGCCCGAGTATAGATATATGGATTTTAAGCAGCTCGTTACTAACGTTCTCAAGATTTAAGGTCGCAAAACTCTGTAAAATCTTGAACTAATCACTTAACAGTGCGACACTGAGCTTCATTAACTATGTTCTTGAGGTAACCTACTCTGTAGGCGTTTTTTCAAGTGCTCTAGTGATTTAATGCGTAACGTGGGAAGCTGCTATCCCAAAGGTCACAAGTTCGATTCCTGTAATGGAGTATTTATTATTATCATCTTCTTCTTCTTCATTCCAAACGATCGAATTTTTTGGTGCAATAAAGTTTATTGGTCTTACAAAGGTCATCTAGAATGAAGTTGTCTTCAGAGGCTGCTTTCAAAAATTTAATATTACCAATATATTTTGATGAAAATATTTTAAACACGTGCTATTTAAATCAAAAAGCAAAGGCCTTTGAAAAGGTTTCCATATATTGGGTAGTTTGGGGTCAGGGATTTCCTTCAAAATGTGCGAGTCGCGTCCTTGATATATAATAAATTTAAATACCAAATATGGGATTTAATTTTGGATTCAATTTTCGTTTTTTAGTTATTTTGCTCAAACATACACACAAAATATTTTTAAAAGGCTTTCGTTTAGGATTCAGGGTGCCCCAAATCATATATTTCCGATGAAATATTGACATAGAATTTTTGGGTAGAATGCTATTCATTCTCCATTCAATTGTACATTGTGTATGGTAGAGAAAGTAAACTACTAGAATGATTTGTTCAATTGTTAGAGCTCATTTGTGTTACGCTTGCTAAAGCATTAGTCCTTGCATGCTAACGAGACAATAAATTATTTATCTCAACTATTAAAGTGCCAATTTAGTAGCCTAGATTGGGCAATTTCAACAAATCGCGGTCAGCTGACTGGAGCCATATTGTTGAAACATCTTATTGCAGCTGATGTTCATTCCTTTGAAATCTTGACGCACCGTGCGTTTGTTTGTTTAATCTCCCGTCTTGGTTATTGGTATGTAGGTGGCAGTCCAGTTAGTCAAATAACTGTCAGTTCCACAATTGTACTTTCCCCAATTCATCTACAATATTTACTTAAACTTCTAACCAGTTAATAACATAATTAAAAAAGGAGTGAAAATAATCATTTTATTTTTTATGTATGAGTTGAGTGGAATAACCTCAAATAAAATAACATTTGCTTCCATGAATTATTAACCTATTAAAAGATGATATAAAGAAAAATCTGTGTTCCATTCACAAGACTTTCTCTACCTCTCTGCAACAAATTATTGTTAAAAAGCTTATGCTTCTATTTACTTCATGCTAACCGATAAAAAATAGCAGAAATAGTCTTATTACTTCTTTCTTTGTAAGTGGAAGCGAAATAAGGGAGTACCATAGGTTAAAGTGATAGCCAAAAGCTGGACAAAACAGGAGTTGACAAATTGCAGTATGAGTAAAGTATGCTTTTTAAAGCTGAAACCAAAAACAAGGAATATCTAAAAACACGACCAACTCCACGAAAAAATGTGTATAACATAAATTGTGTGTTTTAATGTGCTATACATTTTAATGTGTGGTGAGCTCACGTCCATCCCTTACGATTTACCAGTTATACAAAATTCCGTAAAATTGATCCAGTATAAAGTAGCCTTCAGAGGATATTCCCAGAAAATTCAAGATATACATTTTATTTGTCAGATAAATATCTTTAATATACGATATTTTAATCAAAATAGTTTCTAGAAAATCGAAATTTTCGAAAAAAATTCCATATAAAGGGTAGTTTGGGGTGGAGGTATTTTCTTGAAAATCTTCGTGTCGCATCCTTGGAAGATACCAAACTTATATACTATGCTGCCCACAGACACACACATACACACAGACAGACAGAAACACACGGAAGTGTTTCGAAAAATGCTTCTTTTTTTGACTCAGGGGGAACAAAGCATGTATTTCCGGTGAAATCTCGGTATCGAATTTTTGGGTGCATTTCATGCCTTCTCTATATACCTACTATGTATATAGTACGTATTGAGAAAGTAATAATTGTTCCCTATTTTTATTGTTGCTATCGATATTCGTACATTGAGTGTATGTGCTGTCGGTCATATCATAATTCAGGAGACGGTGAAGAAAGAAAGGAAAAAAATAATCGGTAAATAAACATGGTCGAATGCTTCTTTTGAGAACTAGTGTATTACAATCATAACCTGATAAAGCTCCCTACCTGTATATTATAAATTATTAAAAGTCTATTTTGCTGAATTGTCTTATCAAATACAGCTCGTCGCTTTGCTCTGGTTGTGAATTATATCGACAAGATGAAAACACTCGTGGTATTCATTACTTAGGATAATTTCAGGTGTTTATGAAGATTTCGACACCAATAAGCTGCAAATAACAGGAAAGTGATTCAGGTTCACTTATCCTCTCAAAGAGCATCTGTGAGGTTTCTCCCTCGTTTGTTCTTTGTAAAAGCTGAAACGCTCACTAAAGAGAGATGCCACAAAAATTTCTCTGAGCCCTGGAATATCCCAGATTATCTTCGCTATCATAACGCACGTGGGCAAAAGGTTAGTGCTTGTTTGAAATATGCTTTGGTGCCCTTTTCTTTCTTTTCTGTTTTCACTGTCAAGTTAGTGGTCAAATACTCCATCGACAGTGTCTCCATAACTTTTCCGATACACTGTTTAACTTTGAAGGAGTATTAAAATAAAATAAAACTGAATCGAAGTATCAAAAATATGACAATAAGAGTGGCCAAATAATATTTGCCCGCGACTGGAGCATCGTATGAAACTGTGAAGTGTAGGTGTAATTTATTTTTCATAAAATAATAATAATAATAATAATAATAATAATAATAATAATAATAATAATAAATTATAACTTGAACTGCTTAATGCGTAACGCGGGAAGCTGCTACACCAAAGTCATGAGTTCGATTCCTGTCATAGAACAAATGCTTTTTATTATTATTTTTAACATTCCAGACGAAGTGCGGTGATACGTGGAGTACTGGCACTTCAGAAACTTATAGACGTTACTTCGAAATTTCAATAAACATGCCATAATTCTCCTATCTCAAATTACGTATTTAAGTAATCTACGTATTCTGTGAAAATATTTTAGTATAGATCATTAGCATCCTGTATAGATAGAATATTATGTTAGATATAGCAGTTAGTATATTAAGTATATTCTTAAAACACCTATTTACCTAATCTTTAGTAAGTCATTTTTAAAAATGCATATTATTCAAGTTATTATCGTACATGACCGCATTTAAAATGTACAGAAACAGTTTTATTATATATTTTCGTTTAGTTACAAGGAACTGTGGAATGTAATGCTAAGCGGTAGTCAAGCATTTTGAGATCTGCTCGCTATGTGTTGACTTTGAAATTCTGTTATGTTTACATTACCAGGAACAATGTCTTCAAATTTTAAAAGATTGTTAAGTGTTTTAAATTTGAAACAAATAATAAGAAATATCTCACAAACAAACGGTGAACTTAGATATCAGTTTTAGTATTTTATCTACTTTAATTTTTGAGCTATGATTTTCACAGACACACATGGATGAATTTTCGAAAATATGGCAATAGTAGTGGCTAAATAATATTTGCCCACGATTGGAGCATCGTATAAGAGTGTGAAGTGTAGCTGTAATTTATTTTTCAGAATCAACTTTTATTTGTGGCTAGTTCAGTCTCTTCGGAAGTAATATAGACTACACCTCCTTGACTCACTCCACTATTTCCGACTTGTTTACTTCTGGTACTACGCTATAAGCATACTGTACGGATTCAAAAGTGCTTATGTTGAATATACAAGCACGCCACAGGCTAAAAGTGTTTCGAACCATGGATACAGATACAAAATTCAAACAACTTGCAGGACCCTTAATGCCCATGTTTGATTCCAGAAGTGAATATCTATTTTCAATGATGAACCAGAGAAAAACAATTCGGCGATCTAAATTATATGGTGACAATCAGTTCTTTATATTGCGTTTTACTAGCAATACTATCCAACAAAGCGTAAAATAGTAGAAAATAAGACACTTCATCACCAGAAAAAAACTGATGTGTTCTACTCACATGACTTTCTCTACATATCTGCAACAAATTATTGTTAAAAAGCTCTTACTTCTATTTACTTCATTCTAATCGAGAAAAAATTAACAGAAATAGTAGCATTACTTGTTTCCTTGTAAGCAGAAGCGAAATAAGGGAGTACCATTGGTTAAAGTGATAGTCAAAAGCTGGTTGCTATGTGACTGAAGCTGCTTTGTTTGTATGGACAGGAGTTGACAAATTCCTATATGAGAAAAGTATAAGTTTTTTATAGCTGGAAACAAAAACATGGGATATCTTAAAACAATCAACTCCACGAAAAAAATGTATATAACATAAATTGTGTGTTTTAATGTGCTCTGCATTTTCTGTGCAATAAGTTTTTGTCCATCTCTTACGGTTTAGCAGTTATGCAAAAATCCGTAAAATGCATCTAGAATAAAGTAGTCTTCAGAGGCTATTCCCAGAAAATTCAAGATATACATTTTATTAGTCAAGTAAATACCTTAAATTTACGATATTTTGATCAAAATCATTAGAGCCATTTTTTAGGAAATCAATATTTTCGAATGTTTGTCTATGTAAAGGTTAGTTTGGAGTGGGGGATTTTCTTGAAAATCTTCGTGTCGCATCCTTGGAAGATACTAAACCTAAATACCAAGTTTGGTTTTTAACGATCTTTTCATTTTTGAGCTATGCTGTCCATAGACACACACACACACACACACACAGATAGACACGCACGGACATTTTTTCTAAAAATGCTTTTTTTGGGTTCAGGGGGTCTCAAAACATATATTTCCAGTAAAATCTCGGTATCGAATTTTTGGGTGCACTACAATACCTTCTCTATACACTATGTACATAGTACGTATACAGAAAGTAAAAATCAGATGTGTTTCATTTATATTATTTTTCTAATTGTTCTGTAAACAAACCATTTTAACAAAAGATTTTTCTTTTATCTACAGCGTGCTAATCGAGACAAGCATTAGCAGAAATAGTCTTATCACTTGCTTTTTTCTAAGTAGAAAGGAAATAAGGGTATGCACTAGGCTAAAACGATTTTTAAAAATTGGTAGCTATAAGAATAATTGAAGTTCGGCTTGCTTTGTATGGCCAGCAGTAAAACAAAAGGGAGATGAAACGGTTACTTCCCGTTTGAGAAAAGCTATACAGTTTAAAACTGAAATTAATAAGAAGACATATATCGAAACGGTAAACTCTACAAAAAATAAATCTGTACTAAACAAAAACTGTGTTTTGAAATTTAAGTGTGTTGTAGGTTTTTCTCTATCAGTTTAACAGTTACGCAAAATTCAGCAAAATTAAGAGGTCTACAGAGGCTATTCCCATAAAATTGAAGGTGTACATTTTATTTGAAATGTAAATATCTATAATATGTGTTATTTTAATGAAAATGGTTTGAGCATTTTATGAAAAAAATAACATTTTTCACATAAAGATTAGTTTGTGGTGAGAGTATTTTCTTAAAAATCTTCGTGTTGAATCATTACAATATAGTAGGCTTAAATACCAAACGTGCATACACAAACGGAGCTTGTTTCTGAACATATTTGGGGGGGACTTCAAAATATATATTTACGGTGAAATATATATTCCCATATTGAGTTTATGAGTGGAATAAAGTACCTTCTCTACCCACTATATAGTAGGTAGGGGACTAAAAACTTACGATATGTATATTTGAAATATTTTACTACTGATGTGTATGATTTTATACGAAAATATTTTTTTCAACTGTTTTTAGGACGCACAGTGTGATCTTGTATTGCCCAATAAAGCCTTCATTTATGTAAATATTAAAGTATAGGATTTATTTAAGTATTGGAACACTTCTCGAAATTTTCGATTTTCTAAATGGTCTCCAACGATTTTGATTAAAATGCCGTATATTAAAAATGTTTACAAGGCAAATAAAATGTATGTGCTGAATTTCTTGGGAATAGCTCCTGAAATCATCTTCATTCTAAATGACTTTTGCTTAGCTGGTAAACCGTAAGAGAGAGATGAAAACTTACTACAGAAAAAATGTAGATTCCATATAAATGCTTAATTTATATACATACATTTGTTGTAGAGCTAAATATTTCAGAGATATCCCTTTTTATTGGTTTCAATTTTGGAGTACTTCAACTTTCCTTAAACAAGAAGTCCTCATCCGTTTCATATCTCTTTTTTCACCCCTGGCCATGGAAAGGGAACCGATTTTTAATGACAATCGCATAGCGTCAGTTTCAATAGTGTCACACATGCAGCACCTTAAATTTTTTTTTTTTTTCTTTTTTCTTTTTTTGTAGTTTAACGTTCTTTAACCTGATTTGGTCATTTCGGACGATGAATGCAATTGATGATATGATGCTCAAATGATCTCGGGGTCAATGGAGCTTAAAGTTACTCGACATTCGTCTTCTCAGGATAAGGGAAAACCACGAAAAAACCTTACCCGGGTAACTCGCCCTAAGCGAGATTCAAACTCACGACCTTTTGAACGTGAGGCAGACATGCTACCACCACGCTACCCAGGCGGGCAGCACCTTAAGTTAAATATGTGTGTATAATTCTTACTCCTTCGTTTGTTTATTAATCTAAAAGAGAGAGTCCAGCTACTGACGTTGAAATGTTCATTTCTAAGGATTCGAGTTTTTGTTTTTTTGTTTGTTTTGTTTTGCTTAACTCCCATGTTTTGCTTGAGCATAGTAAAATAGGGATTGTCACTGTTTTATAAACTATAATTTGCTTTCCATGCTAGTCTTTGCTCTAATAGTCTGCTCCTACTTAGTGAAGCGAATCAAACGGAATTTCAGTTTACAATTGTTTTACATGGAAACAAGCAAAATGAGGGACATCAAATCGAACGGGGAAGAATTCACTGGCAAGAATATTTGTTCAACAGCCGGAGTGGAGCCTTTTATTTCGCTTACAATCACCAGTTATCTGAATATTTGTAGAAAAAAAAATGCTTAATGCTGTTCAAACATAAACATCGTTTGTTTATTTGAGATTCTGCAATATTCTGTTACACTAAGTGTGTAGTTATGCAAAATTAATTAACATAATTTAATACATTTGGTTTAAAGCTATCTAGAGCTCTGTAATAAAGCTAATACATACTATTCTAATATTAATTACACGCTATAATGCTGGGAATCAAATAGTAAAATAATTAAAATCATGTCAGGTAAAACTAGTCTTTTTTATTTTCTCTACACGTAATATATGCATAGTGTATAGAGAAGGTATTGCACTCCACCCAAACATTTGATACCGAGGTTTTACTGGAAATATATGTTTTAAGGTCTCCTGTATCCAAAATTATTTTCAGAAAAAGGTCCGGGTGTGTGTGTCCGTGTGTCTGTGAACACGATATATCAAAAACGAAATGTCGGTAAAATACCAAATTTGGTATTTAAGTTTAGTATTTTCCAGGGATGGGACACAAAGATTTTGAGAAAAATTCCCCTACACCAAACTACCCTTTACGTGGAATTTTTTCGAAAATTTTGATATTTTAAAAAATGACTTAACGATTTTGATTAAAATATCGTATATTTAAGATATTTACCCGACAAATAAAATGTATATTTTGAATTTTCTGGGAATAGCCTCTGAAGACTACTTTTTTCTGGGTCAATTTTACGGAATTTTGCATAACTCCTAAACCGTAAGAGAAGGACAAAAATTACCACACAACAAATGTAGAGCACTTTAAAATACACAATTTATGTTATATACATTTTTTTCGTGGAGTTGATTGTTTTTGAGATACCTTGTTTTTGGTTTCAGCTATGAAAAACATGTTTTTCTCATATAGGAATTTGTCAGCTCCTGTCCATAAAAACAAAGCAACTTCAGTCACATAACAACCAGCTTTTGACTAGCAATTTAACCTCGGTACTCCCTTATTTCGCTTCTACTCTCATGGAAGCAACTATTTCTCTAGTTTTTTGTTTTTTTTTTTCGATTAGCATGAATTAAATACAAGCATAAGCTTTTTAATAATAATTTTTGCAGAGACGTGAACTGAACCCATCAGATTTTTTGTTTTCTCCCACAGAATAACTCAAAAAGTGGAAAAAATTCACTAAGCGTCTCTCTTATAAAGGTTATCATGATTTCAGAAGGGATCGCGCCCGAATGCAATCCCAAGCGACGGATTTGCGATGGACAAAACGGTGCGGAGGCGGGTTTTCTCTGAGGTGCCCGGTTTTCACCGCCATCGCATTCCACCGGTGCCCTATCTTCATTCCATGTATCAGTGTCATCGCCTGAGGTGCCAGTTGTAGTAAAAGCGGGCACTATAAAAAGTATGATTTCAGAATTTCCGTTACTTGGTCCGTTTATTTGTTTCCTCCTTCTCCACCTCTTTACATGTTATTGCTATTATGCGAACCCTTTCCTGACTATACAAGTGCACACAATTGAGCTCGGTGCAATTGTTTGGTTCCATTCCATTTGATTGTACTAGATGAAAGCGGTAGGAGTAGTTTCCGTTCTGTTAGATCTAATTGCTTCCATAGGATTCCACACGATGAGAACGGCAGGAGTTTCCATTCCATTCGATTCCATTTGATTCTGCAAAATGAGAGTGGCAGGAGTTTCCATTCCATTCGATTCCATTTGATTCTGCAAGATGAGAGTGTATTCGATTCGATTCCATTTGATTCCGCAACATGAGAGCGACAAAGGGTGTTTACGTTCTGTTCAATTGCATTTGATTCTGCAAGATGAGAGCGACAGGAGTAGTCTGTTTTGTTCGATTCCATTTGATTCTGCAAGATGAGAGCGGCAGGAGGAGTTGCTGTTATGTTCGATACCATTAGATTCCCAAGATGAGAGCGGCAGGAGGAGTTGCTGTTATGTTCGATACCATTAGATTCTCAAGATGAGAGCGGCAGGAGGAGTTGCTGTTATGTTCGATACCATTAGATTCCCAAGATGAGAGTGGCAGGAGGAATTGCTGTTATGTTCGATACCATTAGATTCCCAAGATGAGAGTGACAGGAGGAGTTTACGTTCTGTTCGATTCCATTTGATTCCGCAACTTGAGAGCGGCAAGTTTCCGTTCGGTTGGATTCGATTTGATTCGATTGCGCTAAGTGGGAGTAGATCCTAAGGTTTTCTTTATGGTGTCACATAAAACTGAATGTATTAAGTTTCTTGTCATAGCTTTCTCTTCTAATTTAACAGTTAATTCTGATTCCAAGTAAATGTTCCTACCTGCTGTATTATTTTGTGATAAACTGCAATATTACTTTTAACGCGATCCAAAACTCTTGTATTATTTTTAGATAGTCTTAAATTGTAACCTTCTCTTGTTTTATTTAATGTATGTTCTTTTATTTGTAGGGTGTTCTCCGATTCTGCAACAAGTCGTCAGCATATATTATAATTTCATTTGCTTGTTCGTTAATATTAAAGTGCTAAATAAACAAATAAAAGATATTATTTGAACGTAAGGGTATGGCACTTCGTGAATTTTGTCTTAATCTACAGACCTGAGAACGGTGAAACAAAGTAAAACTATTGTGGATTACGCTAGGAGCATATATATAATCAAAAACATGTAGATATCTGATTATTAAAAACATAGAGAAAATATTACGGTGTAGAAGAACACTTTTGACACCCCCAGTATGTCCTATACGCCCGTTTACACAAATCGCTTTTCCTTTTTTCTTTTATAGAATTCTCCGTGCCCACAATGTGTGCGCTCGTACATAAATCATACGTAGCTTACTGCCACATATCGGAGTTGGCTAATACTGTCTTTGGAAGAGCCTGCACAATCTGGTGATAGCCAAAATCGATGTCTCTTGGCGATATTGTTAGAGAGAAAAAGCTACTAACGAGGCTTGTGGATAAAATTCATTCTGCATTATTCTTTTTTTATCTAACCCCCGGTGTTATCATAGACTTCAACCAGCGGAAGTCCCATCCTACCTTCCTTTGTTAGCGTTTGAACCCTGATATATGAAAATTTCATAAAGTACAAACTGTTTGCAAAGGTGGAGTCGTAGCTAGATATTATACTTACAAATCAAGTCCCATATGCAGGTTTTCTTGAGAAAGACGCAAAGAATATATCGGGAAACATACGAGATAGGAATATTTAAATTCCTTAATTTAGGTGCAGAGATACCATCGATGATAACATTGATGTTACTGTTCTACATTGAAGCATATTACGACTAAAGAAGAAGGAACTATTAGCTCGCACCGCAGTAACCTTTCTAGAGGTCCCGGCTTGATTCTCGGTGACTGTCCGCTCTGATCCGTACACTTTTCGTGGTGTCGTCGGGGTCAATAGGCGAATGCAGTGGTGGGTTTTTATCTAACAAGATTTCCTTTCAATTATTTTCTCTTCGTTCCGTTTCCTTCTCATTTTTGAGCTGTGGTTCTATGAATGTGGATATAGTGCGTAGCCGGACAGATCGAGTGGATGAACGATAAAAAAAAGAATAGTTCTCTGGGCAACAGAAGGCTCTCTAATCGCGGGTTCGTCAATCGTCTTTCTGGAAAGCTCCAGCAGTGGAACGGTTCTTCTATGCTGGAAATTTTAGAGGCTTCTGCGCATCCCTGAGTGCTGCCTTTCTGCAGTTTGTTGCCTCCTGTAGCTTCCGCACCTCATCTCTTCCATTTCGACAGTGTTAGTTATAATAGATTGTGTAGATCGCAATGCGCATAGTGTCATTCTCCTTTTGACATGATATTTTCAAAATGTGTAAATAGCACAGTAACTAGTTAGCAAAAGGCATTTACACATTTCTTTGAAAATAGTTTCTTCTGCCACCACGTGTAAAGAGATGGGAAGCCATTTTCATATACCTGTCGTAGTGCCCTTGTATGTTTATAGTTTCTTCAGCGTTCGAAAATCTTGATTGAAACGTTTATTCCATTCATACATCTGAGTTTTCCTCATCGCTGCTTCACTAAAAGCTTCTTCCATCATTCTCAATGTCTCTGAGGGAGATTTGTTTAACAAACCACAAAACTTTGTTCGAGCGTGCTTCGTTGCCGACATTATCACTTGCTTTAAACGAACATGTGTACACAACAAAAACTAAAATCGAAATGAAGCGTCGTATGTATGTTACCAACACCTAAAAATAAAAAAATCCTTTATTTATTATACATTCAAGAAAAATAAACGATTTCGGAGACTACTTGAATCTAGGCTTAGGTATATAACCAATACATATTACTAAAGAAGTAAGCTCTGATTTGGCTTGGTTACATTTTATACCTCCATGTTAGAAGTGACTAGAATATTACATGTGCTAATTTTCAACACTGGACTCGTACTTATATCATCAAAAGTAATTACTACTTTAAAATGTGGTCAGTCAGATAACATTAGAAGACTGATATAGCACTAACAGATTCATAAAACAAATATTTACATAAGCTTTCCTCCAAATTTAAGCTCTATGCGAGGTATTTACCGTGTGCTGAGAGGGGAAATAACGTCACGAGTAGCGAATTATTGCATTTTCTCTTATAACTGTGTAAGATTTAAATGTAGTTTATGTTCATAATGCCAGATCCAGGGTGTGCTGTTACTAAATGCAGCAATTTTATTACAAAACCAAAGATTGCAGTAATGGTTAATATCTTATATTTCTTAAACACTATTTGCATGTTAAACATTGGATTATCCTTGTATTTTCCCACAATGGCACTGTATATATAATGATTGAGCCTGACATATAATTAAGAGAACAGTATAGAGGGTAATAAACATACAGGATGGCGCAAACATCACTGGACACTGGATAAAAATTGAATTTATGATACATTACAAATACAAACAATACTTACAATTATTTTTATGTTAAAACTGCTTTCCGTCTGCACTAATACAATGTTATCTCTGAAGTGGCAATAACAATTTGATGGGTTAAAACTTCCTACTGTACTACGTCTTGCTGGTATTTTCGTTTTCTTTTAACGAAATGTGCAGTAACTTTTGCGCTATCCTGTATCAGGACTGGAAAATGCTTGTACTCGGAGCAATAACCCCGGAAAAACAACAGCTTTGGTAGGAACATGCATCAGGTGACCCAAATACCCCGTATTTGACGTGTATAAATATCGCTTAGTGCGTTAAAAGTGTTGCAGAATTTAGCGGACTTATTTAAAGTTAATCTGTCAGTGAAGGATTAGACTAGAGTGACCTTCGTTTCACCTCTCGCAATGAACCTGATAGTAAGACCAATTCGAAGGTCACTTTTACTAGTTCTCCACACCAGATTTTAACTTTATATAGCTCCGTTGAATTCTGCAACTCTTTTAACACGAAAAAGGATATCTGCATACGTCAAATACTGGGCAGTTGACCACCTAATATTACGTGAATTCAATCAAAGCCTACCTTTTAAGCAACCCGTACCATCTCAGATAATGCAATACGGCCTTGCATTGAAGCCATAGGTATATGCATTTTAATATTTATTTTTATATTGTATTGTATACTGGTTGTGATTAATTTGTTAATACTTACATAAGCCTTCTAGTTACTATAAGGAGAGATTTTCTTTTGTTACTGTTTATTTTTTGGTTACTACTGCGTAATCTCTGCTTCGTTTATAGATATCTTAGAAAATTGTATGCATTATTTTTTGCCAATGAGTACACAGTTTGTTTTAGCAACGAAAGTGTATAAGAGACTAGAATTTTTGGTATTTTGAGGACCATAGACTTCAAATAATTTTTGTAGCGAAGGAAGCCACGCAACGGCCTGTGAAAGTAGGGACTTCCATGGAAATTATATCGCGAAGTAGGCATAGGAAATATTAATATTATAATAAATATTGAAGGTTTTTCATTCCTTAATTAAGGGAAATATGTCCTCAGGTATATTATTTTTCCATAATCGACTTCCACTCCTATTTAGGACTAACACCCCCCAGGACTAACAATCGGATGCATAGGGACCAGAAGCCCGTCGGGGACTAACTGCATGTAACCACAAAATGGAGAACCTGGATCGAGTGGGTCGGCCCGTAGCCAGGCATGAGCGTGAGGAAGTGGATGATATGAAATGCATAAGGAAAGGTGATAATGGAGCCCACTTGTCGCTTCGTCCACAACAAATCCCACATCCAGGCACTTGGGATCGAACGCGACTTTTCATTGCTTCGCTGTTTTGAGTAAATACATAAATAAATTTAAATTAATAAAACCTACTCCTTTGACATACCCGCATCCAAACACGACCTGAGAGAACAGTTCTCGAATTGCTGTACGAGCTAAGCTTGCTGAACAAACGCAGTGCCAGTGTTGTGCTGCATACTGGACATTCGTTTTGTTGAATTCCGGGCATTTCGAAACGCATCTTCGAATTACTAACTTCAATTAGAGGTCAACTTCACCATCCATGATTCAAACTACTCATACAGCGGCAACTATGTCTTCACAGAGGGCTTACCGAGTACCTGTCCCTTATTTCGTTTCAGTGTAAATAACAAACTCACAAAAAACGAAATAAGACTTTACATAAAAGCTGACTCTATACACTGAGATTATTATTCCATTCTTTTGTTGAACACGAACGATCAAAGACCCCTTGTGGGCACTCCAATAAACTCACACATTCCAAAAACATAAATTAACTTCACAAAGATTATAAGATTAAATAATATACTTCAAAAATCATAATTTGTATAATCTGGAAAGATTATAACAGTTAAAATGCTGGAAGGACAACAATTTAAATAATGATAAAGTACAACTAGAACAAAGTTTAACTTTATAACAATTAAATAACCCTGGCTACACTGAATACAGCTAATTAAACTTAGACTAGAAGTATTAAGAATTTTTCCTTTTCGCAGGTCTCAAATTTTGTACCCCAATTCTGTTCTGCATAGCTTGTTTCCTCTGCTTCCTACTTTCGGAAACAATATTTCATTTTTTCTTTAAATTGTCTAGTTGATGAATTATCATTTTTCCAACTATTGTTCCTTTTACCTTTTTTCTTAGGATGTCCTATATTCCTCCTGCGAATTATTGTAGGACTACTTCTCCCTCACTCTTCTCAGAACCTCTTCATTTGTCACCATGTCTGTGCACTTTATATTTTCCCATTCGTCTCGAGCACCACATCCCAAAACTCTCCAAAAAGTCTACGTCACCGATCTATACAGATCTATGCAGGAAACTTAAGACTGGCAAGTTTGTTAAAATAGAGTAACATTAAGTCTGTGGTGTCGCATGCCCATTAATTCTTAGCTAAAATTGAAGTCATGAAAAGCAATAGGCATTCTCAAGTTAATGAAAACGCTCGGGAAAACCTACGTGCTATGCCAGAAAACTTTCCCCGGGATACTGCATACAAGTTGAAGAGCAAGTCTTAACTCCCATACTAGAGGTGACCGCGGGCAAGTTGAAACAGAATACATGACTGTGGTACGAAAATTGCAAAGGAGGAATACTAAAAATATATATATGTTCCATTAACGTGACTTTCTCTACATCATTGTAACAATTTATTGTTAAAAATCATACTCTTCTATCTACATAATACCAATTAGATAAACGTTAGCAGAAATTGTCTTGATTACATGCTTGCTTATAAGTAGAAGGAAAATAAAGGAATACACTAGGTTAAAGCGATAGTCAAATCTCTTAAATGCTGGTTGCCATGTGGTTGAAATCAGTTTCTATGCATGGCCAGGAGAAGTATGTGAAAAAAGTTTTAAGTATTTTAAATCTGAAACAAATAACTTGAAATATCTCAGAAATGTTCAATTCCACGAAAAAAGCGTATAGGACATAAACCATATGTTTTATCGTGATCTATACGTCTTGTGTAGTAATTTTTGTCTATCTCTTAGGTTTACCAGCTACGCAAAATTCAGCAAAATTCATTTAGAATAAAAAAGATCTTTTGAGGCCATTTCCAGAATATTCAAGATATGCATTATATTTTGCATATAAATATCTTTAATGTACGGTATTTTAATCAAAATACGTTACCATTTTTGAGAAAATAAAAAAATCAAATTTTTTTCGATATAAAGGGTAGTTTGGTTTGGGGGATTTTTCTCAAAAGCTTCGTGTTGCACCCCCGAAAGATACTAAACTTAAATACCAAATTTGATATTTTACCGACTTTTCGGTGTTGAGTTATCGTGTTCTGAACACACACACACACACACACACACACACACACACACATCCCTTTTTCTGAAAATCCCTCTTTCTTGATACAGGGGAGCCTAAAACGTATATTTATATACAATACCTTCTCTATACACTACGTGTAGGGAAAGTATTAGAGTGATGTCACTTGCGGACATTTTATAAACTGCTAGTAAAGGTCCTTTTTACTTTCTCTATACATACTATGTACATTGTGTATAGAAAATGTATTGCATTCCACGAAAAATTTCGATACCGAGATTTCACCGGAAATATATGTTTTAGGGTCCTCTGTATCCAAAAAAAGTCTGTGTGTCCGTGTGTCTGTGAACACAATAACTCAAAAACGAAAAGTCAGTAAAATACCAAACTTGGTATTTAAGAGTAGTATCTTCCAGGGATGCTACATGAAGATTTTGAGAAAAATCCCCCCACCCCAAACTACCTTTACAGGAACTTTTTTCGAAAGTTTTAATGTTATTAAAAATAGCTCTAATATCCTATGTTAAAGACATTTACCTGACAAATATTATGTATATTTTGAATCATCTGGGAATAGCCTCTGAAGACAACTTTATTCTGGATGAATTTTACGAAATTTTACCTAACTGGTAAACCGTAAGAGATGGACCAAAAGTTACCGCACAAAAAATGTAGAACACACAATTTATGTTATACACATTTTGTTCGTGGAGTTGATATTTTTTAGATATTCCTTGTTTTTGGTTTCACCTTTAAAAACTTACTTTTCTCATACATGAATTTGTCAACATAATTGCCCAAACAAAGGATGTCAATTGCATAGCAGCTAGCTTTTGACATTCACTTTAACCTTATTTCGCTTCTACTTACTAGGTAGTAAATAATAAGACTATTTTTGTTAATTTTTTCTCAATTAGCATGCAATAATTAGAAACATATGCTTTTTAACAATACTTTTATGCAGATATGTAGAGAAAGTTATCTGAATGGAACACATCAGGGTTTTTATTGTGGAGGGGAAACGCGAATTACTGCATTCGTCCCCCAGCTGAAGTGCAATGGCAAGGAAGATATGTAGAGCTCCCCGCTCGCCGCTGTATATCCATTAAAAACATCTTTCACGGTTATCGTATCATGCTGTGTTTGGTGGATTCATCCATTATGGGGTTCCGCATAGCACGCCGGTTAGTATGTGAAAGCTAGATTACTGGCATGCATTGCATGCGAGCGTCAGTGTTGCTAGCTGGTAGTTCTCATGAAACTGGAGTAATATCAGGGAGAGTATATGCATTAGTGTTATTTGAGGTAACTGCTTGCTAGTTATTTGCTAATTTAGATTGGTAGAATCAGTGTTAAACATTGAATGCCATAGCATTTGAACCGCGGATACCTCGGTCTCAAGCAGGTTGCTAACCACTCAGCTTCCAATGCAATATGCCGACATAGCATTACATTCTCAACTTGCAGTACCATAGCCGTGTGGAAAAGACAAATTTACAATAATTGATACTTAATGCCTTATAGCACATTGCCTTGGTAGCTCCGTGGTTAGAACAACCGGATGGAGACCGGGAGAGCCGTGGTTAGAATCCATCTATGGTATTGCAGTTTTCATTGTGAATCTACCTTCCGACGCACGTCCTACACAGGACTAGTCTGTAAAAAAAAAAAAAAAAAATCTATTTGCTATTTTACCCAAGAGTACCTGTTTGTGATGTATTTAAGGAATATGTTACAGTATTACCAGCCGCTAATTTACTTGTTACTTTCTCTATCCCGCATGCACAATGTACATAGTGTATAGAGAAGGTATTGTATTCCACCCAATATTTCACTGTTGAGATTTCACTGGAAATATGTGTTCTTCTTAGGTCCCCTGAGACCGAAAAAAACATTTTTAGGGAAAGATTCGTGTGTGTGTCTGTGGAAAGCATAGCTCAAAAACGAAAAGACCGTTAAATACCAAACTTGTATATAGGTTTAATATCTTCCAAGAATGCGACATTAAGATTTTCAACAAAATTCCTACATCACAAACTACGCTTTACATGGGAAAAAAATCGATTATTTCGATTTACTCTTAATAGTTCGATTAAAATTCCGTATATGGAAGCTATTTACATCCCCAAAAATTTACATATCTTGAATGTTCTGGGAATAGACTCCTTTACTGCTTAAGAAATAGACAAAAATTTACTAAAAATGCAAATCTCGTCAAAATGCACAATTTATATCCTTCGTATATTTGTTGTGGAGGTAACAGTTTGCGAAAGATTCCTTATTGCTAAAATAATTGTTCTTTGCACAAGCCGTGTGAAGGACAGGAGTTGGATAGGTAGAGTCAGACTGAAGAATTCAATGCCACGACGGGATTTGAACCACGGATCTCCCGATCTCTAGCCGGATGCTCTGCCAGTGAACTACCATGGCAACAAGCCGGCATAGCATTGCATTTCTCAAATGACTCGCACGTTTCCCGGTAAACCACAAGGTGATCTCAAATTATTTTGAGATGACAACCCCAGTGGCAACTTGCAATGCTATAAGTACTTTAGACCCATGATTCATAGTATAGCCAACTATTACGGTCAATTTGTATGGAATAATTGTTTTCTTTACACAAGCCGTGTGAAGGACAGAAGTTGGATAGGTTTCTTATTATTGGTTTCAATTGTGAATTAGCTATACTCTTCTCAGAGAGAAAGGGTCCATTTTTCTTTTGTTCTACTTCTGGATAAGCAAAGAAGCAATTTGCAATGACAATCACATAACCATAGATTTTAAAACTTTCAATTTAGCCTAGCGCATTTCCTTAGTTCCTTTTTACTTATAAGGAACTAAGTAATAAGAATATTCTGCTAATATTTATCTCTATTAGCATTGTGTAGAGAGAAGAAGAATCTTTTGTAAGAAGTTTGTAGAGAAGCCAGAGATGTTTTTTCTTTGCAATTTATATTTCACTGTATACGAGGTTATATATCTTCGTTTGTCTATTTCGAAATATGGCTTAGGATTATGAGCAATGCTGGAGTGTTAAATTTTCTTACCTGTTGAATATTTTGTCAATTACTGTGTGTACACCCCTGTAAACTCGCCAAAGCACACAACAGAGTGCATGAGCCATGCACAGCAGAGAGTGTAATTTAAAATTGGACTACGATTGTGGGGATCTACTCTGTAATTTTGAAGCGGCGTCAGCGCTCTGTGTTTATGTTCATGTCTTGTTTAATTAAAGTTTTGATCAAACGCGGAAATATGAACTAATTCAGAAAGCAGGTGTATCAGTGAGTGAATATTGACAGGTACATGTCAATATTATGATTTACGATAAGGGATAATTTTAACAAGCTTAGCATAATGCTGCTAGCACCGAATATCCTACCAGTTCGATTCTATAGGCAGTCGTCAACAGTTTTCTGTTATGAAAAAATGAAATGGCCTGTTATTTATGGACGCTCTTTAACTGCTTTGGTTCTCAGCGTCCCATTCTATATTGGGCGTGAAAGATCGCTTAATTTTGCTCAGAGGCCTCTCTTATCAGGCTTGAGGTTCTTTTACGTGCCGTAAATCTATGACACGGGACCCACAGCTTTACTTCCCTTCCGAAGGAAGCCATGCTAAGAGTTTTTACGTCCGAAAAAATCCATCGTTCTCCGCCGGGTTTGAACCCGCGACCTTGGGTATATGAAGTTAGCATGGTAACCATTACACCACGTAGGGCGACTTTGTTATAAAAATCTGAAGTGTTACTCACATGACTTTCTCTAGCTGCTCTACAAACCACCTCTAACAGATTATTCTTCTTTGTACACAATGCTAATCGAGATAAATATTAGCAGAATGTTATTACTTAGCTCCTAATAAGTAGAAGAAAATAAGGGAATGCGCTATGCTAAAATGATTGTCAGATGCTATCGTTATGCGATTGTCATTGCAAATCACTTCTTTGCTTGGCCAGGAGTAGAACAAAAGAAAACCGGACACTTCCTGTGTGAGAAAAGTTTAAGTACTTCACAATTGAAACCAATAACAAGGAATATCTCAGAAGCGGTTACCTCCACAACAAAAACGTAAAGGGCATAAATTGTGTGTTTTGTCGTGATGTACATTTTTTGTGCAGTTAGTGTTTTTCTATCTCTTACGGTTTAGCAGTTAAGCAAAATTCATCCAGAATAAAGAGGTTTTAGGAGGCTATTCCCCAAAAATTCGAGATGTACATTTTATCTCGGACATAAATAGTTTTAATATACGTGATTTTAATCAAAATCGTTAGAACCAATTTTAGCAAAATCAAAATTTTCAAAATTTGTTCCATGTAAAAGTAGGCTTTAGTAGGGGGATTTTTTTTAAAATCTTCGTGTCGCGTCCTTGGAAGATACTAAATCTAAATAGCAAGTTTGGTATTTAACGGTCTTTTTGTTTTGCGGATGTGCTGTCCACAGACAGACAGACACAAATACACACTTTTTTTTAAAAATGCTTTTTTCGGAATCAGGGGACCTCAAAACCTATATTTCCGGTGAAATCTCGGTATTACAATACCTTCTCTATCCCTATGTACAATGTGCATATTGGGCTAGAGAAAGTAAAAATCTGATGTGCTACATTCACATGACTTTCTCTACATCTCTGCAACAAACTATGTTTCTGTTTACTTCATGCTAATAGAGAAAGAACTTCAGTTACATAGAAATCAGCTTTTGGCTATCACTTTAATATATGGTTTTCCCTTATTTCGCATCTACTTACAAGAAAGCAAGTAATAAGAATATTTCTGCTATATTTTTCGATTAGCATTAAGTAAATAGGACAATAAGCTTTTTAACAATAATTTGTTGCAGAGATTTAGAGAAAGTCATGTGAATGGAGCACATCAGATTTTTTAAATATAATTTTGTCAAATTTCCCGCTTGTAAACATGATAAAAGGAAAGCACCTCCTATGTATTGACATTCTCAGACATTGCAAAGCGTACACGAACATTTAGAAGGATAATGTTTTCACTAGATAGCACGTCGTGATCATTGGGCTCCGTAGACAGGGTTAGATTTCCGAACCAAAAGACTTCTCTCCCTACAGTTCCCACCCTCCTTGAAGCCAACTTTTAAAGGGATGAAATAATAGACAGATAAAAAGAAACGCACAAGCAAGCTCTCACGGCCCACCATATATTCTGCTTGCCTTTTTTTATTCAGGGTATAAAGTAGTCGAAAAGTTAGGTTAAAGATGGTTACTGTTAATAATTGCTGCTGAAACGGGAAAGCTGGTGCTATTCTCTACCCTCACCGGCTGTTTCCTTTATTATTTACGACACTAAACGCCCCTCGTGCAACGTATTTTCTTTACTTACACTTTTCTTGCCCTTTTCCTCAGGAGGCCAAATTAAAAGTTCTTCTTAGGGTATCTTCTTTAACGCCGAACAGCGAGTACATTATCCTGTCCGTACTACCTTACTCTTATACTTCTGTTTAACGTTTGCTAAAGGTCACAGTTGCATCTTTATACATTTCCACTTTATTTCATTCTCTCTACTTTAATTTACTTTTTTGTTTACGTCTTTCCCTCCGTGTCGGGGCAAGATAAGATTCTCCTCCAGCGCTACTCTTGTTTACTCTACACACAAATGGTTTTGGATTGGAGGAAAATGTTAACAGAGAGCATGCAGCCTGAAACCTGTTAATCCTGCATTCTCTCTATCTCTTTTTCTCTCCCTGATTTTTTTCTTCCTTTTACTCTCTGGAATCCACCCTTACTGTCCCCTAAGTGAATACGTGAAGTCAAACCCGGAAAAGCTAAATTATTTCCCTACACTATCGTAGTATTTAGAAAAATCTGATGTTCCATTCACATGACTTTCTCTACACTTCTGTAACAAATTATTGTTAAAAAGCTTATGCTTCTATTTACTTCATGCTAATCAAAAAAAAATTAGCAAGCATTGTCTTATTACTTGCTTCCTTGTATGTAGAAACGAAATAAGGGAGTACCATAGGTTAAAATTATAGTCAAAGCTGGTTGCTATGCGACTGAAGTTCCTTTCTTTTAATGCACAGGAATTGTTAATTCCTGTATGAGAAACGTACAAGTTTTTCAAAGCTGAAATCAAAAACAAGCAATATCTCAAAAACGATCAGCTCCTCGAAAAAAATCATATGACATAAATTGTGTGTTTTAATGTGCTCTAAATTTTTTCTGTGGTAACTTTTTGTCCATTTCTTACGGTTTAGCAGTTATGCCAAATTTCGTAAAATTCATCCAGAAGAAAGAAGTCTTCAGAGACTACTCCCAGAAAATTCAAAATATTTGTTTTGTCAGGTAAATATCTTTAATATACGATATTTTAATCAAAACCGTTAGAGCCTTTTTAGGAAAATCAAAACTTTCGAAAAATGTTCCATGTAAAGTTTAGTAGGGGGTGGAAGGATTTTCTTGAAAATCTTCGTGTCGCATCCTTGGAATATACCATATTTAAATACCAAGTTTGGTATTCAACAGTATGTTCATTTTTGAGCTATGCTGTCCACAGACACACAAATACGCACGCGCGCACACACATTTTTCCAAATATCTGATATGCTACACTCACATGAGTTTCTCTAGCTGTTGTACAAACCTCCTACAACAGATTACCCTTCTTTGTACACAATGCTAATCAAGATAAATGTTAGCAGAATGTTATTACTTAGTTCCTTATAAGTAGAAGGGAATAAGGGAATGCACTATGCTAAAGTGATTGACAACTGTTTTAAAAGCTATCGTTATGCGATTGTCATTACTTGCTTGGCCAGGAATAGAACAAAAGAAAAACAGACATTTCCTGTGTGAGAAAAGTATAAGTACTTCACAATTGAAACCAATAACAATGAATATCTCGAAAACGGTTACCTCCACAACAAAAACGTAAAGGATAAAAATTGTGTGTTATGTCACGAGGTACATTTTTTGTGCAGTACGTTTTTTTTTTTCTCTCTTACGGTTTTGCAGTTAAGCAAAATTCAGCAAAATTCATCCAGAATAATGAGGACTTCAGGGTCTATTCCCAAAAAATTCGAGATATACATTTTATTTAGGACATAAATAGCTTTAATATACGGGAATTTAATCAAAATCGTAAGAGCCATTTTTAAGAAAATCAAAATTTTCGAAATTCTTTCCATGTAAAGGGTAGTTTGTGGCGGGGGGATGTTTTTTTGTTTTTTTTTTAAATTTCGTGTTGCATCCTAGGCAGATACTAACCCTAAATACCAAGTTTAGTATTTAACGGTATTTTTGGGGGCTCTGCTGTCTACAGACACTCATACACACACACAAACACACAGACCTTTTTTTAAAAATGCTTTTTTCGGACTCAGGGGACCCCAAAACATTTATTTCCTGTGAAATCTCGGTATCGAATTTTTGGGTGCATTACAATACCTTCTCTATCCCTATGTACATTGTACATATGGGGCTAGAGAAAGTATAAATGCCACCCCCCAAAGCTACTCTTTACGTAAAAATGTTTCCAAAGTTTCTATTTTTTAAAAAATGGCTCTAACGAGTATGATTAAAATGCCGTATTCTAAAGATATGTACATGACTAATAAAATGTATTTGTTAAAATTTCTAGGAATAGCCTCTGAAAATCAATTTACTTTGGATGAATTTTGCTAAATTTGGCATAAATGCTAAACTGGCTTATAAAAGATTTGACCATCGCTTTATCCTATTGCAATTTCTTATTTCCTATCTACTTGCAATAAACCAAGTATTTAAGACAATTTATGCTAATGTTTATCTCGATTATATTGAGAATGATAGAAGAATGAGCTTTTAAACAATAATTTGTTACAGAGAAACAGAGATTGCCATGTGAATGCAACACATTAGATTTTTAGAAAAAAGGTTCGTGTATAAGTATGTGTCGGTGACACTGACGAAAACTTGATATTTAAGTTTAACTTAAAGGTACGACATGAAGATTTTCAAGACAATCCCCCTTCCCAAACTACCTTTAAGGTGGAACAATTTTAGATTTTGATTTTCTCAAAATTGGTTTTAACACTTTAATAAAAAGTCTGCATATTAAACATATAACAAATAGTATGTATACCTTGAATTTTCTGGAAATAACCTGTGAAGGCCTATTCATTCTGCATGAATATGCAAAACCAGAAAACCATTTTAGATAGACAAAAACCTACTATACAAAAATGTAGATCCCCGTAAATCTGAATTTATACAATATATTTATTTATTAATTTTACACGAGTTAGCCATTTCCAAGGTGTTGTTTGTTTCAGTTTTTAAATACTTAAACTTTTCTTACATGGACAGATATCAATTTATGTGCATGGAAAAAAAACAAAAAAAAAAAAACGAATTTTCCTCACATAGCAACCAATTTTTAAAAGATAAGGCTATCACTTTAGTGTATTCTCTTATTTCTCTTTAACTTATAAAGGATGAAATTTTGTTACAATCATTTGTTAAAGAAATGGAGAATGCCATGTGAATTAAACATACAATTTTCTGGTTAAAATTGTGTCTTCTTTTGCTCTAGACTGCTGTAATTCTATAGCCCTAAACTATTTTTTACTTTCTCTATACGTAACATGTACGTAGTGTACAGAGTAGGTATTACACTCCACCAAAAATTCGATACCGAGATTTCACCGGAAAATTATGTTTTTGGATCCCCTGTATCCTAAAAAAGCATTTTCAGAAAAAGGTCCGTCTGTGTCTGTGTGTGTCCGCGTGTCCGTGAACACGATAATTCAAGAAAAAAAAGTTGGTAAAATACCAAACTTGGTATTTAGGTTTAGTATCTTCCAGTGATGCGACCCGAAGATTTTGAGAAAAATCCCCCAACCCCAAACTACACTTTACATGGAACTTTTTTTCGAAAATTTTGATTTACTAAAAATGGCTCTAACGTTTTTGATTAAAACATAATTCATTAAAGATATTTACCTGACAAATAAAATGTATATTTTGAATTTCCTGGGAATAGCCTCTGAAGAGTACTTTATTCTGGGTGAATTTTGCGGAATTTTGCATAACTGCTAAACCGTAAGAGATGGACAAAAACTTACTAAACAACAAATGTAAAGCACTTTAAAACACATGATTTATGCTATATACATTTTTTTCGTGGAGTAGATTGTTTTTTATATATTCCTCGTTTTTGGTTTCAGCTATGAAAAAGCTATACTTTTCTCATACAGGAATTTGTCAACTCCTGTCCATACATACAAAGGAACTTCAATCACATAGCAACCAGCTTTGGACTATCACTTTAACCTATGCTACTCCTTTATTTTGCTCCTACTTTCAAGGAAGCAAGTAATAAGACTATTTTTGCTAGTTTTTACCCTCGATTAGCATGAAGTAAATATAAGCATAAGCTTTTGAACAACTTTTTGCAGAGATGTATAGAAAATCATGTGAATGGAACACATAAGATTTTTTTTTTATTTAGCAAGAATGTGCCCTCTCAATTTTGTTGTGGCTCAATTGCGCCATTTCTCAGTTGATCCAATAGATCGCTACCTGGTTCTAGCTTTTATCTACAGCTCCTCTGCTGATAAGCCGTTGTAGTATTCTTGTCCTGGCATTTCTAATTTGGAAGTTCTACTTCTTTGTTTACTACCTTTATTAGACATTATTTGAGAATAATATTAGGTCACTATTGCCTGAACATTATTTCAAATTCTGTAGCTCTTTTTCAGACTTCAAACTTGATGCTGTCGCGTTTGATTTAATCAAACTCGATGTAATTTAGTTAGTATCTGCCTAAATCTAGGATTGATTTCAATAATCGTGTTTTTAATTTCTCTACACATACTATATACATAGTACGGGTAGAGATGGTATTGTGTTTCACTGAAAATAAATGTTTTGATGTCCCATGACATACATACATACAGACAGACAGACAGACAGACAGACAGACAGACAGACGACTCACGGACTTCTTTCTAAAATTATTATTTTGATTCAAGGGACATCAAAACATTTATTTTCAGTGAAACACAATACCATCTCTACACATACTATATACATAGTACGTTAGTACGTTAGCGTTTGCGTAAGTAGTGTACTGCAAAGTAGGTAGAGAAAGTATGTATGTATGTATGTGTGTATGTGTGTATATGTGTATGTGTGTATGTGTGTATGTATGTATGTGTGTATGTATGTATGTATGTATGTATGTATGTATGTATGTATGTATGTATGTATGTATGTATGTATGTATGTATGTATGTATGTATGTATGTATGTATGTATGTATGTATGTATGTATGTATGTATGTATGTATGTATGTATGTATGTATGTATGTATGTATGTATGTATGTATGTATGTATGTATGTATGTATGTATGTATGTATGTATGTATGTATGTATGTATGTATGTATGTATGTATGTATGTATGTATGTATGTATGTATGTATGTATGTATGTATGTATGTATGTATGTATGTATGTATGTATGTATGTATGTATGTATGTATGTATGTATGTATGTATGTATGTATGTATGTATGTATGTATGTATGTATGTATGTATGTATGTATGTATGTATGTATGTATGTATGTATGTATGTATGTATGTATGTATGTATGTATGTATGTATGTATGTATGTATGTATGTATGTATGTATGTATGTATGTATGTATGTATGTATGTATGTATGTATGTATGTATGTATGTATGTATGTATGTATGTATGTATGTATGTATGTATGTATGTATGTATGTATGTATGTATGTATGTATGTATGTATGTATGTATGTATGTATGTATGTATGTATGTATGTATGTATGTATGTATGTATGTGCGCGCGCGTTCGTGTGCTTGTGAACACGTTAACACAAAAAACAAAAAGTCGGTTAGATACCAAACTTCATATTACATTCTATATTTTCGTAAATTATGTGTTTTAGCGAATTAGGCATACATTTTTTGTGTAATGTTTTATCTATTTCTTTCAATTTAGCCGTTATGCAAAATTCTGCAAACTCTTCCAGAATAAAGATGCTTTTGAGGCTATTTTCGAAAAATTCAAAATATGAATGTTATTTGTAGTTAAATATCTTTAATATACGTTATTATAATCAAGATAGTTAAAGCCATTTTGAGAACAACAAAATTTTGTTAAAAATTTCCATGGCAAGTGCTTGTGGTGGAGGGATGTTCCTGAAAATCTTCGTGTTGCATCCCTGTAAGATACTAAACATGAATGCCAAGTTCGGTATTTAACAGTCTTTTCGTGTTTGAGCTATGCTGACCACAGACTCGCATGACTTTCTTTCGCTAAGTTTTACAAAATATTATTATTTATGCTAAACCATGTTAATTGAGATAAACTTTAGCAGAATGTTATTACTTAGTTCCTTGTAAGTAGAAGGGAACTAAAGGAATGCTGTGATAAAGCGATAGACGAACGTTTTAAAAGCTGTCGTTATGCGATTGTCATTGCTTGCATCTTTGCTTGGCCCGGAGTAGAACAAAAGAAAAACGGATACTTCATGATAGAAAAGTATAACTACTTTACTATTGAAGCCAATAACTAGGGATAAATTCGAAACGGTCAACTCCGATACAAAAACCATATGATATAAGTTCTGTATTTTAACAGATCCAATTTTTGTGTGGTTAGTTTTTGTCTATTTCTTACGGTTTACCATTTATGCAAAAATCAGAGAAATCTATACCGACCAAACAAGTGTGAAGAAGTTATTAAAAACATGTAACATATACATTTTGATTGTACTGTAAAATATCTATAACATACGGTATTTTAATCAAAATCTTAACAGCCGTTTTTGAGAAACACAAAATATTCAAAAAGTTTACCATGCAAAGGGTAATTTGGGGTGGGGCAATTTCGTGTCGCATTCTTAGAAAATACCAAACTGAAATATCAAGTTTGGTGTTTAACGGTCTTTTTGTTTTTGAGCTATGCTGTACTCAGACACTTGCAGAGCTTTTTTTATAAAAATGCTTATTTCGGACTCAGGGGAGCTCAACCATATATTTCCGGTGAAATCTCAACGGCAAATTTTTGGGTGGAATAGACTACCTTTTCTAGCTAGTATGTACATTGTTTGATCATATCTACGTGCTACAGAAAGTAAAAAGAGAGGCAGCGCGGGGAGAGGGTTTTCTGCATCTCTATGCACGTTTATGTATGGAGGAAGGAGAAGCCCGTAGTTTCTTGTTCCACCGTACTGCAATACGCAATGTACATTTCGAGTTGATGATAGCTGCATACGGTTTGAGTGGAACTTAAATATCGACTTTCCATCTGCACTGCTGCAAAGCGCTGGGCTTCGGGTGGGATTAGTTTATAATTTAAAGTCTCCAGAGAAAACACTCTGTACTATCTCTTTAGTCATGAAATTAGGTCTCTAACTGGGCGAGATATTTTTACAACCGTTAGAGAATTGTTTTTGTAGTTACAAATAAACATCTTCGACTGCAGAACGACGGAGACCATTTTTGCAGCTTTAAGAGTGAGAGATCATCAACAATAATAATAAAAGGTGGCATAAATCACGATTTAATTGCAAAAGGAGTGCTGATATCAACTGTGGATAATGTCTAGAGAAAGAACAAAATTGAAAGAGACCGTTTTTGCTCGTTTCAATCTTCCTTCACTTTACTGTCCTATGAGACCTTTTCGTGTCCAATTATCGAGTTATGAGGGATTTAGTACTAGGGTTTTAATTAGTTTCGCCGATAAACTCTCATATTTTTACTTTCTCTATACGCTATATATACACAGTGTATCGAAAAGGTATTGCACTCCACCCAAAAATTCGATACCGAGATTTCACCGGAAATATTTGTCTTAGGGCCCCCTTTATCTAAAAAAATCTTATGTGTTACACTCACATGACTTACTCACTAGCTCTTCTACAAACTTCTTACATAAGATAAATCTTCTTTCTGCACCTTCCTAATCGAGGTACTCATTAGCACAATGTTTTTATTACTTAGTTCCTTAGAAGTAGGAAGAAAATAAGGGAATACACTAGGCTAAACCAATAGTCAAATGTTTTAAAAGCTGTCGTTACGCGATTGTCATTACAAATTGCTTCTTTTCTTTGCCAGGAGTAGAACAAAAGTAAAACGGACACTCCCGTCTGAGAAAAGTATAAGTACTTCACAACTGAAAATAATAACAATGAGTACCTCGAAAACGGTAACCTCCACGAGAAAAATGTATATGACATAAGTTGTGCATTTTAAAAAAACCTACACTTTTTGTATAGTAAGTTTTTGTCTATCTCTTACGGTTTACTAGTTATGGCAGATTAATCAAAATTCATCCAGAATAAACAGGTCTTCACAAGCTATTCCCAGATAATTCAAGATATACATTTTATTTGTCAGGTAAATAACTTTAATATACCATATTTTAATCAAAATCGTTACAGCTATTTTTGAGAAAAAGGTTCCATGTAAAGGATAGTAGGAGGTGGGAGGATTTTTCTCAAAATATTTGTTTCGCATCCCTGGAAGTTACTAAACTTAAATACCAAGTTTAGCCTTTTACCGAATTTTCGTTTTGGAGTTATCGTGTTCACACACACACGGACATACTGACACACGGACACACGGACACACACACACGGAACTTTTTGTGAAAATGCTTTTTTTGGATATTGGGGAACCTAAAACATATATTTCCGGTGATATCTCGGTATCGAATTTTTTGGTGGAGTGCAATACCTTCTCTATACACTATGTAGATAATGCGTATAGGAAAGTAAAAAAAATCTTATGTGTACCATTCACATGACTTTCTCTACATCTCTGCAACAAATTACTCTTAAAAAGTTATACATCTATTTACTTCATGTTAATCAGACTAAAGTAGCAGAAATAGTCTTATTACTTGGTTCCCTGTTGCTATGTTTGCTTTGCTCCTTGCTGGTTGCTATGTACTGAAGTTCCTTTGTATGGAAGAAGTTGACAAATTCCTATATGAGAAGAGTATAAGTCTTCATAGCAGAAACCAAAAACAAGAAATGACTCAAAAACGATGACTCCACGAAAAAATGTATATAACATAAATAGTGTGTTTTAACGTACTCTACATTTTTCGTGTAGTAAGTTTTGTCCATCTCTTACGGTTTAGCAGTTATTCAAAATTCCGTAAAATGCATCCAGAATAAAGCAGTGTTCAGCGGCTATTCCCAAAAAATTCAAGATATACATTTTATTTGTCAGGTAAATATCTTTTATATACGAAATTTTGATCAAAATCGTTGGTCATTTTTAAGAAAATTAACATTTTCGAAAAAAGTTCCATGTAAAGGGTAGTTTGGGATTTTTGGGTTTTTTTTTTTTCGAAATCTTTGTGTCGTATCCCTGGAAGATACTAAACTTAAATACCAAGTTTGATATTTTACCGACTTTTTGTTTTTGAGTTATCGTGTTCACGGACACACGGACACACGGGCACACACACACGGACCTTTTTGCGAAAATCCTTTTTTTGGATACAGGGGACCCTAAAACCCATATTTCTGTTGAAATCTCGGTATCGAATTTTTTGGTGGAGTGCAATACCTTCTCTATACACTATGTACATAGTGCGTATAGAGAAAGTAAAAAGCATTTTCGGAAAAAGGCCCATGTGTCCGTGTACCTGTGAACACGATAACTCAAAAGCGTAAAGTCGGTAAAATACCAAACTTGGTATTTAAGTTTAGTATCTTCCAGGGATGTGACACGATGCTTTTGAAAAAAATCCCCCCATCCCCAACTACCCTTTACATGGAACTTTTTTCGAAAATTTTGATTTTCTCGAAAATGGGTGTATCGATTTTGATTACAATTTCGTATATTGAAGATATTTACCTGATATTTCTTGAATTTTCTGGGAATAACCTCTGAAGAGTACTTCATTCTGGATGAATTTTACAAAATTTTGCATAGCTGCTAAACCGTAAGAAATGGACAAAAGTTCTCACACAAAAATGTAGAGTACGTTAAAACACATAATTTATGTTATATACATTCTTTTCGTGGAGTTCATCGTTTTTTAGTTATTCCTTGTTTTTTATCTCACCTTTAAAAAACATACTTTTCTCATACAGGAATTTGTCAACTCCTGTCCATACAAACAAAGGAACTTCAGTCACTTAGCAACCAGCTTTTGACTATCACTTTAACCAATGGTACTCCTTTATTTCGCTTCTATTTTCAAGAAAGCAGGTAATAATACTATTTTTTGATTAGCATGAAGTAAAGAGAAGCCTAAGCATTTAATAATAATTTGTGGCAGAGATATAGAGAAAGTCATGTGAATGGAACACATTAGATTGGTTTTTAATTGTAACATATGATAGGCATGTCGTAGTGAGTTTATATGCGACTCACATTCACAGTTTTCCATAGGTTACACTGGTAGTGGGAAATAATGTATATTTCTCTGTAATTACTTACTCCAAGTAGAGCAAGTATTGAATTCCGGTCAAACATTTGAAGTCAATATTTTACCGAAATGCATGTTTTGAGGTCTCGGAAACTACACTTGGGGAACTTGCTCTCCCTTACCACCCTTTTCTAGGCCTATATTACACTCTCAAATATCTGTGTCACACATTGAAATAAAATCTTTGATCACGTGTTGTGATCGCATTTAAGTTGTTGGATATATTACACTATGTAAAATCTTTTATCATAGTTTTAAAAAAAAAATACACCAATATTTATACCATGAGATACAGCAATGTTAACCATTTCATTCTGTTTAGGTTGTGAGTTGTCATTATTTTTAATATTTGTATATAAATTTAATTTAACTTTTTGTTACATTCATGTGCAACGTTTTCGTATAACCTAACCTAAAACTTAACCTCAATAAGATAATTTATTAAAGAAGTTGATGAGTATTAATACAAAAGATAGCAGCAGCAAAAATAGTTATTAATGACTGTAATAGTAACTTGCACTTTGTTCTTCTAAATATTGGATTCACACTCCATTTAGCTTTTTCCTACATACTTTTCTGTATAACCTACATGTACCTCACCAATCTTCTGTTGTGCTTTTATATATTTCCAGTCTTTTGTTTCTGTTTTCATAATCGTTATGTTTTGAATTGTACAGTGTTTCACGATTCATAATAGAAAATAAGCAATTTGGCTTTGGCAGCACCTGTGTGCCATTTTCTTTCCTAATGACATATGTGATTAAAGGTGTGATGATGAGTAGAAGTTTTATCACAGAAGTATGTCAAATATGCTATATTACACTAAAATATTTTATCATATACATTATCATATAGGTCTTATACTCTCCACTGCCTGCTTAGCTGTATACTTGACGAATAACAACAAACAGCATGCAGTCAGTGTTGTTTCATTTACTGAAATTTTAAAGGCGGGATCAAATTGAGGTTTACTTATGGAAGTTCTTTAGCGGCTATGATTTTCAGAGTTACATTCTACATTAAGCGTGAAAGACAGCTTAATTTTGCTCAGAGGTCTCTTTATCAAGCTTGATCTAAGTAACAGAACCATTTCTGCTAACGCTTATCTCGAATGCTATGAGGCACATAGAAAAATAATGTTTTGAAGAATATTTTGTTTGCAGAGCTGAGAGAGAAGGTCCTGTGACTGGACCTTCAGTGTTTAACGACATCACAGGTGGTGGACATTGATGTGTAGTAAAGTTATTATTGGGAAGGAATTTGAGAAGCAACTTTCCCAACGTTTGTTTAGGGTTTGTCTCAGAATTTAACATATATTTAGATTGAAGACATTCTGGAGAAATCTTTCATGAAATATCGGCTGGATTTCAACCGCAGGCCTCTAACGTTGGGCCACCCAATTCGGTATCTAAAATTTGCTTTCCTTAGTCTCTATACTTTATTAGTGATATGTAAACGTTTCTAAAGGAACTTTATGTTTCCATACTTAATTTTAATCCAGATAAACGTTTGCAAAAATCCCTACATTACACATTTCCCTATAGATAAAAAACTGATGTGTTCCATTCACATAACTTCCTCTACACCGCTGTCACAAATTATTGTTAAAGAAGCACATTCCTGTATCTACTTTATTATAATCGAGATAAACATTAGTAGAATGTCGTAACATTGTCTTAATAGATTGATTCCTTGTAAGTATAAGGGAAAGGGAACACAGTGAACTAAAACTATAGTCAAATGTTTTAAAAGTTAGTTGAAATCCGTTTCTATGCAGGGCCAGGAGTATACAGCTTTCTGTGTGAGAAAGGTTTAATTCCTTTAAATCTGAAACAACTAACAACGAATATTTCGGAAATGGTCAATCCCACGAAAAAAAACGTGTGTGTGTGTTTTTAAGGTAATCTATATTTTTTTGTAGCAAGCTTATATCTAAAATAAATAAATTGCGTGTTATTTATGGACGCTCTTTAACTAATGTGGTTCTCAGCGTCCCATTCTAAATTGGGCGTAAAGACCGCTTAATTTTGCTCAGAGGCCTCTCAATCAGAATTGAGGTTCTTTTACGTGCCATAAATCTAGACACGGGACCAACGGCTTTACTTCCCTTCCGAAGGAAGCCATGCTAAGGATTTTTACGCTCGAAAAAATCCTTCATCCTCCGCATGGTAAACATTACACCATGGAGGGCGACAGCTTTTATCTATCTCTTACGGTTTACCAGTTACACAACATTCAGCAAACTTCATTCAGAATAAAGAGATTTTTGGAGGCTATTTCCAGAAAATTCAAAATATACATTTTTGCCATATAAATGTTTTTAATATACGGTATTTTAATCAAAATTGTTACAGCCATTTCTGAGAAAATCAAAATGTTCAAATTTTTTCCATGTAAAAGGTGATTTGTTGTAGGGGAATTATTATCCATATCTTCGTGTCATATCCTTGGAGGATACAAAGCTCATACACCAAGTTTGGTATTTTCCGACTTTTCGTTTTTGAATTATCGTGTACACAGTCGCAGGGACACGCACGGACCTTTTTCTAAGAAATCATTTTTTTTATACAGAAGACCGTAAAACATGTTATTACCGGTGAAATCTCGACCTAGAAATTTTGGGTGCAATGCAATACCTTCTCTATATACTATGTAGAGAAATAAAAAAATGAAACATCAATACTTAAATGTTTTAAAACTCCTCGCTATATCTAGAATCGGCCATGTTATCGCAGGAGAAAAATTTAAATCGTAAGACTTTATAAGTATGACAAAATATTGAACCTTCAAACCATTATTAACTCATCTTTGTTCTACTGATGACATCGAGCGTTACAAAAGAATATGTGATATAAAGTGTGTATTTTTAATGACTTACATTACTTTTTGAAGCCGCTTGTATACTAACATTGGCGGTACTTTGCTGATAATTTTTATGTCGCAATTTTGTCGAATATTATAGTTAATTACTAGGTTATTATAATTTTATATCTCTCTGACTTTTCGTTTTTAGGTTATGCTCTTCTAAACACACACACAATATAGACTTATTTTTACTTTCTCCATACGCACTATGTACATAGTGTACAGAGAAAGTATTGCACTCCACCAAAAAATTCGATACCGAGATTTCACCGGAAATATATGTTTTAGGGTCCCCAATATCCAAAAAAAAAACATTTTCACAAAAAGATCCGTGTGTGTGTCCGTGTGTCTGTGAACACTCTAACTCAAAAACGAAAAGTCGGTAAAATACCAAACTTGGTATTTAAGTTTAGTATCTTCCAGGGATGCGACACGAAGATTTTGAGAAAAATCTCCCAACTCCCAACTACCCTTTACATGGAGCTTTTTTCGAAAATTTTGATTTTCTCAAAACTGGCTCTAACGATTTTGATTAAAATTTCGGATATTAAACATATTTACCTTACAAACGAAATGCTTATCTTGAATTTTCTAGGAATAGCCTCTGAAGAGTAGTTTATTCTGGATGAATTTCACTAAATTTTGAATGACTGCTAAACCGTAAGAGATGGACAAAAACTTACTATACAAAAAATGTAGAGCACTTTAAAACACACAATTTATGTTATATACATTTTTTTCGTGGAGTTCGTCGTTTTTGCGATATTCCTTATTTTTGTTTCTGCTATGAAAAACGTATACTTTTCTCATACAGGAACTTGTCAACTCCTATCCATATAAACAAAGGAACTTCATTGATATGGCAACCAGCTTTTGACTATCACTTTAACCTACGGTTGTCCCTTATTTCGCTTCTACTTACAAGGAAGCGAGTAATAAGACTATTTCTGCTAATTTTTTCTGATTAGCATAAAGTAAATAGAAATATAAGCTTTTTAAGAATTATTTGTTGCAGGGATATGGAGAAAGTCATGTGAGTGGTACACATCAGATTTTTTTAAATATGTTTTTTTTATCAAATGTTTAAAACAGTTATTTCCGGAGGAATGTTGATCTGGAAAATTTTAGTCGACTACAATTCCATTTCTACATTTTATGTACACCAGGTTGCTCCTGTATGTGTACGCTCCGAAAGAGCAGTGAAGTACTCACAACTTATATGGGTCTGTCTGCAATATGCAATATTACTAAGAATTTAGTAAGCTATCGTCACCTCTTAATCAACGTTGAAATGAACTGGCAGGAAGCGCAAGCATTGTTCTATGACCTTCGCCCTACATATTGGATATCACATTTCCCCTCCAGCCGGCCTCCGAATTTTGTGGCTGGAGGGGAAATGTGATATCCAGTACATTAACTGAGATGAGTAGAGTTGTAACAGCCTGATACAAATGCTATAGAAAATAATAAACTTATACAAGGATAGTTAATACAATAGCTGCAGAAATAAAATAGTTGTGATTCTTACACAATATATTTTTTTCTCAACTAAAGCATAAATTTGAGAGAAAGGAGTTACATTTTTATTCGTTTCTTTTTCCTACATAAGCAAAAAGAAATCATATCAAAGTTGATGATTTGTTATGTTTTCTGTTAAGGTAAAAGAAAAAGTTATTAAAGTTTGTGGCAGAAGTTGAGGTTAAGGTATATGTTGTTGAGCTTCTAAGGTAAAAGTAATTCAAATTTCGATGTTTCTTCGTAATATCCGAGCAGCGAAGCGAGTAGCTTTTTATATTTTGTGACAAGTTCTCCCAGAAGCGTAGCAATAAATCCTGAACGCATCTTAGAAAGCAAAAACTCATTCTTCTTTGGTAGAACGCAGATTGCTCTTTCTGTGTTTTTCAGACACAGTACATATAACGTAGACTAGGAAAAACAACAATCAGATAAGAGTTGTACAACTTTCTTACATGTACCTTTTCATGTGATTCTATGAATCATCATGAGAAATGTGTGTATCAATTCATGTCATTAACACAATTTCTCTAAGTAACACTACACTCCTTACGTATTTTGGGAAGTGGAATCAAGACTGCAAAATGAAAGTTAGGATTAAGTGTCTTTCTCTAGACAATCTTAAACAAAATTTTCTTAAAAATTACACTCAACTTGCTACTTCAGTTTAGTCGAGATAAAATTTTGTAGAAATGTCTTTATTACATATTCCCTTGTATATAGAATTCAAATAGCAGAATACACTGGGCTTGAAAAATAGCCAAACCTATTAAGAGCTGGTTGCTATGTAATGACTTAGAACTTCTTTTCTGTTCCTATTTGATAAAAGTGTAAATATTTTAAGATTGAAACATGTAACAAAGAGTGTTAGTTTTCTTGTTTTTTCACATAAGCCGTGTGCAGGACAAAAGTTGGATAGGTAGAGTCAGACTGAAATATTCAATGCCATAGCCGGGATTTGAACCTCAGACTTTTCGGTCTCTAGACAGTTGTGCTAGCTACAGAGCTACTATGGCATGTGATAAACATTTTCAGTCTGACCGTACCTATCCAGCTCAGTTCCTATACACGGTTTATGTGGGAAAAAAAATTGAGATCGTCTTGTAGTTTACCGGGAAACATCAGTTGAAGTAATGCCGTGCCTGCATGTTGCCATGGTTTCTCAGTGATTAGAGCAACCGGTCAGAAACCCGGAGATCCGTGGTTCAGCATTTTCAGTCTGATTCTATCTATCCATATAACAAAAAAATTGTTATAACTGATTAATTTAAAAAATAATAATAAAAATACATAAATTGTCAGCTTTAACATCATTTATTATAGTAAAATTTACTTTTACGGTTTACCAATTATGAAAAGCGATTCAGAATGCATGAATTGAGGTGACGTTCCCAGAAAGTAAAGATATAATTGCTTATCAATAAAATGGGGTAACAATACGATATTTTAATAAATATCTTTAGAGCCACTTTTTAGAAGATCAAAATTTTCAAAACGTATTCTATAAAAAATTCCGTTTCTTGTGGGAAAGACTTGCCTAAAATCTTCAGTCCTTGGAATATACTAAACTTAAGAGGACATTGAAGTACTAGAAGTCATTTTCTAAAGTATTACAGTGAGAACTTTGATTGTTGACACATACATTACTAGCAATAAAAAAGTTTCAACACAATAGTCGTTACCTTTGATATATTAGTTAATATTAATTTTACTAGAAAAATTCAAAATCTATCTTCTCCGACAGTTATCGTGCCCAAAGTATCATTCTTCTTAACTGCATTTCTTAATATATTTATAACAAGGATGATTTGAATTTTCCCATATTTTATGGGCTCTTTAAGGACATATTTTGCACCACAAAGTGAAAAATTATAACTTTTCGATACATAAGGCCTTCTTTTCGTGTTACGCAAACAAATTGCTCTTACAAAAGATAACTTTTTTATCTAATTCACGCTAATCGAGATAAATATTAGCTGAAATAGTCTTATTACTTGTTTATTTCTAGACAGAAGAGAAATAAGAGGGTATACTAGGAAAAAGTGATAGTCAAACCTTTTAAAAGCTGATTTCTATGAAAACAATAGAAGTTCAGTTCTCTTAACATTGAAGAGAGAGAAAAAGCGATAATTTCTCGTTTAATAATTTTTTTAAGTACTTTAAGATTGAAACCAATAACACGAATATCTCAAAAATGGTTAACTCCACAAAAAAGGTACATGGTTTAAATTGTGCATTTTATTGACATCAACATAGTTGTGTGGTCTCTTACGTTTTACAAGTTATGGAAATTTCTTCCACAATGAAGAGTTCTTCAGACACTATTTCCATAACATTTATTTTATGTCACATAAATATCTTTAATACTCGGAACATCGTTACAGCTATTTTTAAGTAAAACAAAATGTTCAACTATTTGGCCCATGTAGTTCAGGTGGAGGGCTTTTTTTATTGAAAATCCTCCTGTCGCTTTCGTGAAAAATACTAAAGTTAAATTACTAATGGTATTTTGAGCTATGCTGTATACACACGCACACACAAAACGATGTGTATATTTTCTATTTTTTTTTAATTCAGATTACTTTAAATTATATTTCGGTAAAATCTGACATGGAGTTTTGGGTGCAATATAATACCTTCTATGAACATAGTACGTATGGTTAAACTAGTTGTTTTACATCCTTAGTATGATTTGTAATTTTCTTAAGGATTATTAATTATGAAAACGCAATTAGAATGAAGAGTAATAATACAGAGATATACATAATTTTGTCATGAAAATATAATATATTTATATACTACAGCTTAATAGCGTCTGTCTGTGAACATCGTAACTGAAATATGAACATTCTTTTAAATTCAAAACTTGATATTTAAGTCCTACATCTCCCAAAAATCCCCCACTCTATCTATAAGCTATATGAAACATTTTTCGAATATTTGATTTTCTCAAAAAGGGCTCCTAACGATTTTGAATAAAGTACCAAATGATTAAGATATTTTATAACAAAATAAAACGCATATCTTGAATTTTATGGGAAAAACCACTGAAGTTCTCTTCATTCTGAATAACTTTATACTAGGTGGTCCAACTGCCCCGTATTTGATGTATGTAAATATTCCGTGTTGCGTTGAAAGAGTTGCAAAACTCCAGGGTCTATTTCAAGTTAAAACCTGCCAGTGGAGTGCTGATGGAGAGTGACCATCGCTTTGCTCGTCTTACTGTCAGGGTGGTTGAGAATAGGTCGCGCTCATTATGAGGGTTAAAATGGTTGCTGCCGGGTTTTAACTAGAAATAGCCCCGTTGAGTTCTGCAATTTTTTTAACGTACTGAAGGATATATGCAGATGCCAAATACGGGGCAGTTTGGCCACCTGGTATAGCTGGTAAACCGTAAGAGAAAGAAACATCTGATGTGTTCCATTTACATAACTTTCTCTACATATCTACTAAAAAGCTCATGCTTCTATTTACTTCATGCTAATTGAGAAAAAAAAAAGAACAAACAGTCTTATTAATTCCTTTCATGTAAGTAGAAGGGAAATAAGGGAGTCCCATAGGCTAAAAAAAAAATAAAACGCAATTTCAAAATCATCAGATAGCCACCGGCTTTTAAAAGATTTAGCTATCGCTTTAGCTAATTTTGTTTCTTGATTTCTCTTCTATAAGGAAATAGTAAATAATGAAACCTTTCCTGATAATTAAACTTGATTGAGATAGAATAAGACGTTTTGTAAGAATAGTGCTTGCGGAATAGGCAGAGAAAGTTATATGAATGTAGGACGTCGTTTTTATTATAATTATATATATATATACACACATATATATACACACACTTAATTTTAGTATGTATTGTATTAAACACTATTTAATCTATGTGCTTGTTTATGGTGAGCTTGTAAAATGTTAGACGGAAGCAGAAAATGCCTTCATATTTTAATAGACATTTACTACAAAAACAGAGGACTCTTGTTTATTTTGCAGCCCTCCAAGTCGAGAAACTGGAGGTTATCGAATATCCTCGGTAATTTCGATATTCCGCAACGAGGAACAAGCAGCGAATTTTAAAGCTTCCCAAGCTATATGTAACCTAAGAAGGATTCTCATGTATCTTAACATGAATGTTAAAATCAGTTTGATTGCACGAAGGCAGACCAGCTCTGATTTTGTTTTAAACCCACAAATTTGAAGAAATACGAGTGCCGAATGTAAAATATATTGACTTTCTATACATCGCTGTAACAAATTATTGTTAAAAATCATATTTTTTACGTACTTTATGATAATCGAAATAAGCATTAGCAGCGATTCCGTTATTACTTGCTTCCTTATAAGTAGAATAAAAATAAGGGATTACAGCCTAAAACGATAGTCAAATGTTTTAGAAACCGGTTGCTGTGTAGATGAGATCCATTTATATGCAGGGTCAGGAGTTTATTACTTTCCGTGTGAGAAAAGTTAACGTATTTTAAATCTAAAACAAATAACAATGAATATCTGAGAAATGATCAATTCAACGAAAAAAACGTGCATGTCATAAATTGTGTATTTTAACGTGATCTATATTTTATGTTAAGTAAAGTTTTGTCTATCTCTGACGGTTTGCAAGTTATGGAAAATTCCATAAAATTCAAAGTGTTCTTAGAAACTATTCCCAGAAAATTCAAGATATACATTTTATTTGTCAGGTAAATATATTTAATATACAACACTTTAATTAAAATCGTTAGTCATTTTTGAGAAAATCAAAATTTTCGAAAAATTATTCATGTAAAGGATAGTTGTGAGTGGGAGGATTTTCTTGAAATCTTCGTGTTGCATCTTTGAAAATCAAGAAAATCTCCGTTGAATAAACTACCTTACATTGACATTTTTTTCAAAATTTGTTATTCTCAAAAAGGGCTGTTGTGATTTTGATTAAAATACAGTACATTGAAGCTAATTACATCACAGATAAAATGTATATCTTAAATTTTCTGGGAATAGTTTCTAAAACCACTTTATTCTGGATGAATTTTGCTGAATTTTACACAACTAGGAAACCAGATAGACAAAACCATACTGCACCAAAAATGTAGAACTTCTTAAAACACGCAATTTATGCCATATACAATTTTATTGTAGAATTGGCTTTTTCCGAGATATTCCTTGTTATTAGTTTCAATTTTAAACTACACGTTTTCTGAAACAGTGTCATCTTTCATTTCATTTCTCTTTTATTTTTCTAGGAATACAAAGCGAACCAAACTTTATTTGCACACACATAAGATGTTTTTAAAAATTTGACTATCCCTATAGCCTGGTGTATTCCTTTATTTTCTTTCTGCTTTTAAGGAACTAAGGTGTAAGACTAATGTTTATCTCATTTGGCATTATGTAGATAGAATAATCGATTTTAAGAATAGTTAATTTGCGGAACGGATAGACAAAGTCATGCAAATGCAACATATCTGATTTTTATGAGGCGTGCACACTCATGTGAGTTACATTTCATGCCACGTAAGGTGTATCATAAAATCATACTTAAATTACGTTCAGTAGCGTCCTTGTTATTATAATACATCTGTGAGCTAAACTTCTAATCTCAAAATGCTTAGTTTGCCATTTCCTTTCTGCGCGTTGTTTTCTCAACACTCTGTATACATGTCTATTAAGTATCAAACTGAATTGGATATATCATCAGTAATTACATTTCTGAAGTTCTAAGGAATAAAGTCATTTCTGTGCATCGCATTTTGGGTTTCTTCTTTGAGCATATACCATTGATACGTTTTTGAAGTATTGTCACATTCCATTTTTGCTCATGATTGGTGACATCGCTAGCAGTTGTCTGACAGTTGACGTATCATCATGAAAACTAATTTCCTGGCTTCCGATAAAAGTTACCCTCGCTTTCTAACTTTCATCAGTGTCAAACGAGAATATTAGTTCTGGTAGCCTGCGCATTAAATTAGGTCACTAGGTGAAATTTTTTATGGTAGCCCATTTTTCCTCTGTGAAAAGGAGCAACTGTGGGAGATCTGTCCCTCTGAGTAAAGAGACGATTACGGATTTCATCAAGACTCTTCAAAAATGGGTCAAACGTCATTACCATACAGATTATACTCCTCTGAGAGTAAAGCGTCTGTTTCGCAATCAAAACATCCTTACTTTGGGTCTTGGTTAGGATAATTTACACGGAAAATGCTTTTTATATTTATTTTATTTATTTATTTATTTTTATGTCGATATTTCACCGGAAGTACATGTTTTCAGATCCCCTAAGGCAGAAAAAATTTACTTTCTCTACACCTATTATGTACATAGTGTATAGAGGAAGTATTGTATTCCGCCCAAAATTTCGATACCGAGATATAAACGGAAATATATGTTTTGAGGTCCCATGAGTCCAAAGCAAAACATTTTAAGAAAAAATAGGCCTTGTACAGGGTGTTTTACAACGACACCAAACGAAGATGTAGACCTTGTTGGTCATACCATACCTGATACGTAAATATGATAAACTCAGCACATACAGAAACTGCCATAAAATCACCATGGATTAGGCAGTCCCACATAACCAAATGGCACGTGTATGGCCCACTCCAAGAGAGATGCTGTTGGTAACGATGGTCCCAGTCGCGGGGTGTATGCTAGACACGCCGGCGCGGCATAGGTCACCTTAGTAATGGAAAACGTATCGTGTGGGTATGTCAACTGTTGTTTCTTCGGTGCCTAATCCCAAATATGTGCGATTTTTAAACACACACAAAACTTAAATAGAAGAGTTTGAAAGTTGCGACATCGGACAAGTCAAAGTGTAAGCTAATTGACTACTATCTTCGTGTGGCGTCGTTTTGAAACGGCCTGTATATGTCTGTGTTTGTGTGTCTGTGGACAGCATAGTTCAAGAACTAAAAGACTGTTAAGTTCCAAACTTGGTTAAGTTCCAGACTGAAAAATTCAATGCCATAGCCTAATCTTGAACATTGGATCTTCCTATCTCTAGCCGGTTGCCCTACACCGCAACATGTCGGCATAACTGAATTTCTCAACTGACTCGCACGTTTCCCGGTAAACTATGGTAATGAATTTTTCAGTCTGATTCTACCTATCCAACTCCTGTTCTACACACGGCTTGTATGAAAAGATAATTAAATCAAACTTGGTATTTTAGTTTGGCATCTTCGAAGTATGCGACACGAAGATTTTAAAGAAAATACTTTTACCCTAAACTACCCTTTACATGGATTTTTTTTTTGAAAATGTTGTTTTTCTCAAAAATGGCTCTTAATGATTTTGAATAAAATACCGTTTATTAAAAATATTTATATCACAAATAAAATATATATCTTGAACTTTCTGTATAGCTTCTGAAGATCTGTTCGTTATGGGTGAATTTTGCTGAATTGTGCATAGCTGGTAAACCGTAAGATATACAAAATACTTGTTGTGCATAACATGTAGATTTCGTTAAAACCCATAATTTATGTCATATCCGTTTTTTTCCGTAGTGTTGACCGTTTCCGAGATATTCAGTTTTAAGCTATGCATCTTATCAAACGGAGTCGCTTTCGTTTCATCTCCCTTTTGTTTTTCTGGAAATAAAAAAACGAACCGAACTTCAATTGCTCACATATTGATCGGCTTTTATAAGTTTTGCCTATAGCTTTATTCCCTCACTTCCCTTCTGCTTATAAACACCTAAGTAGCATGACCAAATGTGTTACTATTTATCTCGCATAGCATGATGTTGATAGAAAAATAATATTTTGTAAGAAAGGTTTGTTTGCAGAGGAAGTCATGAGATTGCAACACGTCAGATTTTTAGAAAAAAAGGCACGTGTATGTGTGAGTGTGGACAGCATAGCTCAAAAACGACAAGACAAGTATTTATCTTTAGTATCGTCCAAAGATGCGGCACAACGATGTTCAAGAACATTCAGTACGACACGGAATACATTTTGAAAATTTTGTTTTTCTCAAAATTTCCTCTAGCGGGGTCTTTGGGCCTTATGTCGGGTCTGTCTTGTCTGTCCGACTGTCGGGGTGCTTCAATCTGGAAACTGTAGGGACCCTGTGATGCTGTGCGTCGCTCTGGTTCCGAGCGCCCGCTGTACCCTCTCATCCCTTCCTGCCGGGGGGCGTTCACTCCTGAGACATATGTACACTCAAATACATTAAAAAATACGCCTGGAATAATTTTCGTAAGACGGGCCTTTTTCGCTGACTCCACCCATGTCTTTCTCCTGTTTGCTATGCTCTTAAAAGCGTATTGGACAGGCCACATTACCGAAGGGAAGAGTTGTTCGAAACGTAATTTGTGACAAAGGAAGTTCAGAGTTGGGAACTGTTGATCTCTAAACTTTCTAGCTGGATTATAACCCAGCACTCTCACAGGTGATACAAAATTACGTACATCTTTTATCTGCGCTTCATACTGAAGTTATAATGACAAGATAATTCGCGCACGGGCGGGGGGGATTAACACACTGTTTATAATGTTATAATGCAGGGTCCAGCGGTGTGACGGATAGAGGGGTGAATTGCCCAAGCGGCTTTACCTTTTCTAACATGCGTGGTATGTTGCACTAGAATGACATCAATGAAAATTTTCTTTAAGACCCAAGTCCTCGTCAAAAGTTCACATTTTCAACAAAATCAGAGCGCCAGGCGTATTTTTATTGTCTTCCGCACCGAATATCTTCTCACCGTATCTTATCATATCTTATCCTAATTTAAAATACTTTTACCAATTTCATTCATCAACCGATATGAGCCAACAGTATGAAGAAATAAACTCCTGCATATAACCACTTCTATTTTTACCTTCTCTAACCCGTGTGTACAATTAGTGGATAGAGAAGGTATTTGTATTCCACTCAAAAATTCGATGTTGAGATTTCACCGCAAATATACGTTTTGGGGTCCACAGAGTACGAAAAAAAATTTTTTGGAAAAAGTTCCGTGTCTGTCTATGGACAGCATAGCTCAAAAACGAAAAGGCTGTTAAATACCAAATTTTGTATTTAGGTTTAATATCTTCTAAGAATGCGATACGAAGATTTTCAATAAAATCCTCTCTTACAATCTACTCTTTACGTGGAAGTATTTTCTAACATTTTTATTTTCTCTAAAATGGCTCCAAAATGATTAAAATACCGTATAATAAAGATATTTACATCCTAAATAAAATGTATATCTTAAATTTTCTGGGAATAGCTCTGAAGACTGGATGAATTTTATCGAATTTTACTTAACTGCTAAACCGCAAGAGATAAATAAAAAATTGCTTGCACACAAATGTAGGTCTCCTCAAAACACAGAATTTATGTCCTTTACATTTTTGCTGTGGAGGTAGACGTTTCCAAGATATGCCTTCTTATAGCTTTCAGTTGTAAGGTACTTATACTGTTCTTAGATAGGAAGTGTCCGTTTTTCTTTTGTGTTACTCCTGGCCAAGCAAAGAAGCGATTTGTAACGACAATCGCATAACGACAGCTTTTAAAACATTTGACTATAAGTTTAGCCTAGTGTATTCCCTTAGTTTCTTTCCACCCACAAGGAACTAAGTAGTAAGAACATCTGCTAATGATTATCTCGATTAGCAAGGCGCTGAAAGAAGAATGATCTTATGTAATAAGTTATTAGAACAGCTAGAAAAAGTCGTCTGAGTGTAATACATTACATTTTTTCCCAAGGAGCAGAGTATATTTAAACACTGCAGCCAAAAACCTTTTGTGCTGCATGCAATTCTCGTAGAATGGTAAATTAATCAATATTAAGGTTTTGAATTTGTGATTTAATAATTTTAGCGAGTTGTTATGTTATTCGTTATAAATTTTACAATAAATTATTCGTATTTATAATCTTGATACTATTAATTAGTTTCGTAATTGGCTCACCCTACCCGTATTTGTAGGACTGACACTCCCCTAGGCGTTATAAGCCAATGCCTAGTGGTCAAAAGCCTGTCGGGGAGCCAACGGCACGAAACCACGGAACGGAGAACCTGTTACGAGGGGTCAGCCCGTATCCAAACATGAAAACGTGGAAGTGGATGTAATGACATTTAAGCGAAATTGATGGTTGGGAGAAGTGGATGATATGAAATGTAAGGACATTGATGATTGGACAGGTGTTGATGGAGCAATTAGTGGAAAGAGTGGCGGGAGAAACCGGAGGACCCGGAGAAAACCCGCCCAGACGCCGCTTCATCCACCACAAATACCACATGCTTGCGCTTGGGATAAAACCCGGGCCGTCTAGATGGGAGGCAGGTGGTCTAACCACTCAACCACAGCGCCGTTTATATTATTAATTACCTAAATTATATTTTACTTGTTATAGATAAATATAATTTATTTTTATTTCTTAAGGAACTATAATTAATACTATTCTACCAGAGCCATTTTTAGAAAATCAATCACTTAGAGAAATATTCTGTATAAAGGGTAGGCGGCCTGGGGGGTTACTATCTTGAATATTTTCTTACGACTGGTTTGTCAAATACTTAACTGTACAAACGAGACTTTGCTATTTATCCAAGTTTTACTTTTTAGTTTCTCTACACGTACTATATACATAGTGTATATAGAAGGTATTGCATTCGTCCCAAAAATTCGATACCGAGATTTCAGCGGAAATACATATTTTGAGTCCCCCTGAATCCCAAAAGAGCATTTTTACAAAAAGGTCCGTGTGTGTGTGTGTGTCTGTGTTTGGATAGCATAGTTCAAAAACGAAAAGACCATTGAATACCAAACTTGGTATTTAAGGATACGACACGAAGATTTTACAAGAAAATCCCCCCACCTCACACTATCCTTTACATAGAACAATTTTCAAAATTTTGACTTTCTCAAAAATGGCTGTAACGATGTTGGTTAAAATCTCTTATATTTAAGATATTTACATCCCAAATAAAATGTATATCTTGAATTTTCTGGGAATAGCCTCTGAAGACTAATTTATTCTGGATGAACTTTAGAGAAATTTACATAACTGCTAAACCGTAAGAAATAGACAAGGACTTACAACACAAAAAATGTAGATCTCGATAAAACAGAATTTATGCCATATACATTTTTTTCGTGGAGTTGATCGTTTTTTAGATATTCCTTATTTTTGGTTTTAGCTTTGAAAAACGTATACTTTTCTCATACAGAAATTTGTCAGCTCCTGTCCATAAGCAAAGGCACTTCAGTCACATAGCAACCAGCTTTTGACTATCACTTTAACCTATGGTAATGCCTTATTTCGCTTCTACTTACAAGGAAGCAAGTAATAAGACTAATTCTGCTAATTTTTTCTCGATTTGCATGAAGTAAATAGAAGAGTAAGCTTTTCAACAATTGTTGCAGAGATGAAGAGAAAGTCTTGTGAATGAAACACATCAGATATTTGAGTTATTCTGTTCATACATTGAGACTACAAGACTACCGGTGAAATGCACTACCTATTCTTCTTACTAGTAAAATATTAAGGTGGATAGAGAAGTAGACTGTAGAAGAGAGAGAGAGCAGTACAGATACGTCGGAGCTTTTTTATTAGCTAAGTCCCGCTAACTTCCAGACCAAAGAGCTCAGACTACAGCAAAGATCGTGTGAATTCAATTTTAGTTAAAGGTGAGATCGAAGGATAAAAGTAAGTCGTGCAGAAATGTTCAGACATGCCAACTAATGTTCGTTGGTATGTTCATCTCGGATCTCCTTTAAGGAAATCAAGACACATTTTTAGTTGAAAAAACAAACAAAGTAACGTATTGTTTCGTACAGTTCCTATGACATACACAAAACTGAAAAAGAAAATACTGTATACTATTCATACTCGCCTACCTTTAGGATCCGTCTTTACAATTTTAAATGTCTGTAGTATTTTCCGTACCCAATTAAAATATATTGAACATTTAATCCACAACTATAGACTGCTCAATATTAGAGACGGCACTTTGTCACAGTTTTCCTCGAGGTTTATTGTTAAGAGTATAGAGAACCTGCATTTCCTAGTAGATAAGATCAGGTATCGTGGACCTTGGTTACAATATAGGTAGTATTTACTCGAACTAATGATAAATAGTGTCTGCTAAACCTTTTAAAGTGAAAACTGTATTCCACATATGCAATTTTCACAACCTGTTACTACAGACGGGCATTTACTGGTTTAAGAACCAGAAGAGGTTCTTGACCTTTCCACCTGCGACGGAAGTTATCGCTTTGGACGTAAGTTTACGTGACAGGTATATGCCATGTATGGTGAAGCCCATCAATTCGGCCGCGACATATTTTAATTCGCCAAAGCTGATTCTAAGCCTCCGTATAAAAATGGGGTCTACTGATCGACAGTTACTCTATGTAATGGGGACTTCTGCCTTTGAAAAAAGTAAACAGTTATTTATATACGATATATATACTAACAAATACACACTTACAAGAACTTAATCAACAACAAAAATGCAGTAAACCCACACGATACAATTAAAAATATTTACCAAGGAATTGGAGCTGAAAAAGGGCCTTTGAGCCCCTCCATGGAATTTAATAAGTAGGCATTCATAAATAGAGGTTCGTTACTAGAAAATATAGAGGAGTAAACTATTTCCGAGAAATGATTTTCATCTTTTTGTCAATTCTATGCTTGTCAAACCTGCAAGAATGGGGTTGATTTGCAGCTCAAAATAATATCCGTGAAAAATGATATGTTTTTAAAATATTTCTGCCGAATTAAATATGGTGTTGGTGTATTTAAAATGTATTAGTTGTAATCACACGCAAATAACACCAACTTCTCTATCTACTACGTGCACGGTAGCGTAAACGTAATGGCTTCAACAATTTCTTTAAGCTAGTTTCGATGCAATCAGCTTCTCACCACCTGCAGCAATACCGCAGTTGTGCGAATTTGCAGAGAAATACAAGATACCACAAACCTTCGAATTCATTTTGCACCATGGTGCGGTTTGTGCTGTAAAGGCAAAATAACGACTTTCCACTTTGCCCAACGCTTTACGGTGAGAGAAATTGTCGCTATTTACCTTTGTTAATACCATGCTATTGAGTCACGCAAAATCATTTAAATTCGTACCTGTGAAACAAACGTTGAAAGATCCTTTTTGTTATATTGAGCCATTTAAGCACGCTCCGATCTTGACAACAGTTTCAATGAGAGGGAGAACGAGATACTCAAAATTTATTTCGGGTTTATCTTTTGAAAAACAGTAAATTGTCGCAATTTACAGTGCTGTTCAACTGTATCAGACTGAAGTAAATCACTATAATAGAAGCAGGTTCTGTGAAATTCTATATCTAGTTTTTTACTTTCTCTAACCCGTATGTACATAAAATGTACATAGTAGCTAGAGAAGGTGTTGCATTACATGCGATGTCGAGATTTTGCCGGGAATAAATGTTTTGAGGTCCCCTGAATCCAGAAGTCACATTTTTACTTTTTCTACATGTACTATGTACATAGTGTATTGAGAGCGTATTATATTGCACCTATTGATACCCAGATTTCAAAGGAAATACATGTTTTGAATCCCCCGATTCCAAAAAGAACATTTTAGAAACACGTCCATGTGTAAGTATCTATGGGCAGCATAGCTCAAAAACGAAAAGTTGGTTAAATACAAAACTATTCAAGAATATTCCAACCCCAACTACTCTTAACATATGATATTTTTCAAAAATTCACATTTACACAAAAATGTAAATATTAAAACACAATTTATGTTAACCATTTTGGATATATTCCGATATATTGGTTTCAATTTTCAAGTATTTGAATTTTTCTCAAATGGGAGACATCTTTCTTTTCATCTCTCGTTTCTTTGCTCCTTGCGAGTGAAGAGAACCGAATTTTAATTGTTTCAGTTAGCGACCGGCTTTCAAAAGCTCTAATTTGTGCATTCGCTTATTCCCCTTCTACTTACAAAGAAGCAGTACCGAGATCAATTATGATAACGTTTATTTTGATTTATATACAATTAATTTGCAGGGAAAGTTTTGAAAGTGGAACACATCAGATTTTTAGATAAAGGTTTGTGTGTGTGTCTGCGAACAGTATATCTAAAAAACGAAAAGACTTAAAAACCAAATTTGATATTCAGTTTTTTAAATATTTTTCGCGTATGTGACAAGAACATTTATAAAAAATCCACCCTCCGTAAATTACCTTTTACATGGAGGAATATTTGAAAATTGTATTTTTCTCAAAAATTTCTGTGACGATTTTGATTAAAACACCTTATATTAAAGATATTTGCAAAGTAAATATGTATATCTTCACTTTTCTGGGAATAAACTTTGAAAACCTCTTTATTCTGGATAAGATTTGCAGAATTTCACATAACGGTTAAAGCGATGAGGTGGACAAAAATTTAATAAACAAAAAAATTTAGATATCTTAAAACACACAAGTTATGTCATATACACTTTTATTGTAGAGTTGACCGTTTTTGAGATATTCCTTTACACAGACTACAGTTTTAAACTATCTAATGTTTTTCAAACGGGAGCATTGAAAGCGAACCGAACCTGAATTGTTTCACATAGCGACCGGCCTTTAAAATATTTGACTACAGCTTTAGCATAATGCATTTGCTTATTTCCCTTCTATTTACAAGGAAACAAGTAATAAGACTAATTCTGCTAATGTTTATCTTGATTAGCATCATGTAGATAAAAGAATAGTGTTTTGTAAGAATAGTTTGTATTTGAAACATCTAGGGAAATTATGTGAATGGAACACATCAGATTTTTTATTGTTTAATTTATGTAGCCTCCTTTAGCACCTACGGTCATATTGGGGGGCTTATTTAAAAATACGATGAGTTTCATTCACATGTCATTCTCCACATCTCTGCAACAAGTTGTTAAAAAGTTTATTTTTATATTTACTTCATGCTATTTGACATACCAAAGCAGTCATATTACCTTCCTTGTAAGCAGAAGTAAAATAAGAGTGTTCCATAGGTTAAAGTGATAGTAAAAAACTGGTTACTATGCAACTGAAGTTCCTTTCTTTGTATAGGCAGGAGTTGACAAATTCCTGTATAAGAAAACTATGAGTTTTTAAAGCTGAAACCAATAACAAGGAATATCTAAAAATGACTATCTCCACGAAAAAATGTATATAAAATAAATTGTGTGCTTTATCGTCACAACATTTTTGTGTAGGAGGTTTCTGTCTATCTCTTACGGTTTACTAGTTATGCAAAATGCAATAAAAAATCAGCTAGAGTACCAGAGGTCTTTAGAGACTATTTCCAGAAAATTCAAGATATACATTTTATATGGAATGTAAATATTTTAAATATAAGAGATTTTAATCAAAATCGTTAGAGCAATTTTTGATAAAATCAAAAATTTTGAAACTTTTTCCATGTAGTTTGGGGTTGAGGAATATTCTTGAAAATCTTCGTTTTTGAGCTATGCTCTCTACACACACACACATACACACACGCACAGACGGACCTTTTTCCAAAAATGCTTTTTTTTGGATTTAGGGGGACCCAAAACATGTATTTCCGGTGAAATCTTGCTATTGGATTTTTGGGTGCAATACAATACATTCTCTATACACTGTGTACACAGTACGTGTAGAGAAAGACAAAATATGCCAAGTTTAAATTTGAAATGGTTAAAAACTGGACTGTAAGGAGCTGAGATATGAATAGTTAAGTATAGACATCTTGAACTTATTCAGACTTAGCCATAATGGTGGTGACATTTCTGCTGAGTGGAGTATGAGGTATTATCCAGAAGTTAAATCACCATGACTTTCTATTCCATTATCTTTATGAAATCGCAGACACTTTGCAGCATATAATCTTTATGGGCTCCAAACCCCTTTCGGTGGCAGTACATCAAAAACTTGGCTGACAACTGTGCCGTAGTATAAAAGGCAATTTAACAAGTATCTCTAGATCTTCAGTGCCCTATTAAACTCTCTAGGGTCAAAGTTAAGTAGTATTGAACTGTAAACGGATGCGTCAAGTTGGTAATGGTTGTCTCATCGGATCCTTGTTTGATTCTGAGGATTACGCCGTCTTCCATTTCCGCCTTTGGGTCTCCGGTATTAGAATGCACTGGCTGGATGGAGCTCAGTCAATATATCTTTGGTTTACTCAATATAAGGGGGTCCTTTATGTGTAGCTGGCTCTAATCCCCAAGAGGATGGACTCTGAGGGAATATAGACTCCGACAAGGTTCTTGATTTTGGCTTACAGCGGTGCTCTTTCATATATCTTCTTCTGTAAGCTCGGAATTATATTTTCCTTTAGGTCTTATTAAAAATCTGATGTGTTTCATTCACATGACTTTCTCTACACCTCTGCCACAAATTATTTTTAAAAAACTTATGCTTCCATTTAATTCATGCTAATTGAGAAAAATTAGCAGAAAAAACCTTATTACTTGCTTCCTTGCAAGTAGAACCGAAATAAGGAGTACCATAGGTTAAAGTGAAAGTCAAAAGCTATTGCTATGTGACTGAAGTTCCTTTAATTGTATGGATAGAATTTGACATATACCTGTATGAGAAATGTATAAGTTTATTTAAGCCGAATCCAAAAACAAGGAATATCTCAAAAACCATCAACTCCACGAAAAAATATATATATATAACATAAAGTGTATGTTTTAATGTACTCTACATTTTTTGTATGGTTAATTTTTTGTCCATCTTTTACGGTTTAGTAGTGAAAAGTTCCGTAATATTCATCCAAAACAAAACAGTTTTCTGTGGCTATTCCCAGAAAATTCAAGATATACATTTTATTTGTCAAGTAAATATCTTTAATATACATATTTTAATCAAAATGGTCAGGGCCATTTCTGAGAAAATCGACATTTTCGAAAAAAGTTTCCATATGAAGGTAGTTGGGGGGTACGAGAATTTTCTTGAGAATCTTCATCTCGCATCCTTGGAAAATACTGAACTTAAGTACCAAGTTTGATATTTAACCGTCTTTTCGTTTTTGAGCTATGCTGTCCGAAAACAGACACACACGGACCTTTTTCCAAACATGCTTCTTTGGATTCAGGGGGACCCAAAATATGTATTTCTGGTGAAAGCTCGGTATCGAATTTTCGGATGCATTACCTTCTCTGTACACTATGTACATAATACGTGTATAGAAAGTAAAATTGTGTAATCTTTGATTGTCCTAGTTACGTAAAACTATTGAGTAGCGTTTCCTTCTGTAAATTTACTAAATGCCAAGACATGAAATGAAATAAAAACAAAATCCCAACGTATAGCAGTTACATTACTTTTTATATTAATCTTCTATTCCTTTTATTCTTCCACATGGCTTAGGCTAAATAGCCGATTCTGGCGAAGTACTCCATGGTGTCCATCTTTTATGTGGTCTTTTTCCTCTTGGGTTGTATTGTAAGGTGGTTTTTGTCTTCCTGGTATCGTTTCATCAGTCTTCCTCATGAGGTGTTTAGTTCAATTTTTGTTTGTTTGTTTTAATTTCGCCTTTTAACTTACATATATGCATCCTTTCGCATCCCGCAAAAATAGAATCTATGCTGCCTGTATTCTGCTTCTTTCCTTTGATTTTATTATCGAATGTTCCCTTCTAAACAACAAGGAAGGAGCAGATATTGTCTTATATAGTTTACGTTTTGTATCTTTTCTTTTTTACTTTCTCAGGCCCACTTGTACAATGTACATAGTGAATAGAGAAAGTAGATATTGTGTATCACCCACATTTCGATAGCGAGAATGCACCGAAAATATATGTTTTTAGACGCTTTGAATCCAAAAAAGCATTTTTAGAAAATTTAAATGCAATCCTGTATTCATTTAGAGCTGTTGTACAATGATCCTTTAAATTCAGTTTTCTCAAAACTACATTTTTTAATGCTTATGTACCTTTGTCTCAGAAAATATAAACAATAGAAAGCCAACATTTTCAGTACGTATATAGTACAACACATAGTTGAACTTTTTAAACCACAATCATAATTTTGTAATATATTTTAGCGATACTATAGAAGTAATAACATTGCAAATGATCCACAATTTTACTTTTTGACCTTGCAAATAATTGTTTTTTTTGTTTGTTATTTTTTCAATTTCTAGTGAAATGATATGTATAAGATAATTGAGGTTCAGAACATAGCTGATTATATAAAAAACAAACATGAAAATGTGTGATTCTATATTGCAAGTAGTATAGAGAAATGAGTACATAAATTTACATGTTTTAAGAGCAAATTTTATTATTTTTCTGCTGACTGAAATACTTTTTACAGATTCAACCACATAAGTTATGCAAACAAGCATTTGAAATAATTTTCGTGATTTTTAGAATAATTATAAAACTTTCAGGTAAAAGTATTGACAACTTTAAAAGTAATGGGAATTTAACTCATATAAGGTGTAATAAGGTGTAATTTCCATTGTTCAGACTACCTTGTCCCCTTAATTTTTTGCAGAATAGGTAGAGAAAATCATGTCTATGGAACACCTCAGATTTTTACTTTCTCTACTGGTACTATGTACATAGAATATAGAGAAAGTATTGCACTGCACTCAAAACTTCGATAGCGAGATTTCACCAGAAATATATGTTTTAAGGTCCCCTGTATCAAAAAAAGCATTTTCAGAAAAAGGTCCCTGTGTGTGTCCGTGAACACGATAACTCAAAAACGAAAAGTCAGTAAAATACCAAACTTGGTATTTAAGTTTAGCATCTTCCAGGGATGCGACACGAAGATTTTGAAAAAAAAATCCCCACCCCAAACTACTGTTTACATGGAACTTTTTTCGAAAATTTTAATTTTCTCAAAACTGTCTCAAACCATTTTGATTAAAATACCGCAAATTACATATATTTACTTGTCATATAAAATGTATATCTTGAATTTTCTGGGAATAGCCTTGAAGACCATTTTTTGTGAATGTAACCAGGTTTTGACTATCACTTTAACCTATAGTACTTCCTTATTTTGCTTCTACTTACAAGGGAGCAAGTAATAAGACTATTTCTGCTAATTTTTTCTCGATTAGCATGAAGTAAATAAAAGCATAAGTTTTTTAACTATAATTTGCTGCAGAAATGTAAAGAAAGTCCTGTGAATGGAACACATCACATTTTTATAGAATACATTCCATAAACACGGGTAAGACAACCAGTATTCTATAAACTCATTACGTAAAATATACGCTACACAAAATGAATGGAGGTAAGAATAAGTCCCTGTAGGTGGCAGCTGTAGGCGACACATCTCCATTATATTCCAAAGCCTTCTGTATTAATATTCAAGAAGCAGGTTGACAGGCTGTATATAAATCCTGCAACTCTACGTCTTGAGCATCATGGTTTATGAAACGTTCCCACCCCTTTGCCATTCTTCAAGCTGGCGAGAGAACGTGATTCCCCTGTAAATCAGACTGCCCAGTGTGACAGGGTCAATTACAGCTGCTCCCCCTCTCGTATCTTTTCACCGGAAATGGAGACTTAGCAACACTGTTTACTGCAGCGAAAATTGAAACATGGCGCTCTGCACTTAATTTACGGATTATGAAATGACAGGAAGGGCGGGCACCATGAAACTGCAGCTAGGCTTGGATTATAAAACGTCACGAATGACGTTATTTCTACATTTCAGCTACCGTGCTGCTTTTGTTTTATTTCATTCTTTTGGTGGTACAAGCAAATAAGCGTTTTGTTCTCTTTTCAGCGCTAGAAAAAAACTTATTTTGAGTAAAAGTAGTCTAATGAGGAAATTTAGGATGTCAGTTTGTTTTGCTATTATAATACGCTAAAAATTTTATCATATTTTCACTTAAAAGCAAAAAAGAAACATATTCTAGCTAATTAGATGCTATAATTCAATTTAATCTTGAGATAGCGAAAAATATTAATTTTGGAGGCAGCTATTACGTGAATTTGTTAAAACGTATGCACAATATACTTAGTGCATAGAAAAGGTTTTGTGTTCCACTCTATAGCGAGATTTACCGGGTATACATGTTTTGACGATCCTTGAATCCAAAAAAGGCACTTTTAGAAAAAATATCCTGTGTGTGTTTCAATGAGCAGCACAACTAAAAAACAAAAAGCCTGTTAAATACCAAACTTAATATTTAAGTTTAGTGTTTTGCAAAGATGCAACGTGAAGATTTTCAAGAAAATTCCCCCAACCCAAACAACACTTTACATGTAAAAATGTTAAAAAATTGGTTTTTGCAAAAAGTATGTAATGATTTTGATTAAAATACCGTATATTAAGGATATATAATGTCAAATAAAATGTATACCGTGAATTTTTTAGGAATAGTCACTGAAGACCTCTTCTTTCTTGATGGATTTTGCATAACTGGTAAAACATAAGAGATAGACAAAAAGTTGCTGTTTAAAGAATGGGATCTCGTTAAAACATATAATTTGTATGGTATTTATTTTTATATATTTGACAATTTCCAAGATATTCCTAGTTATTTGTCTATTTTAAATTACGTAACTTTTCTCATACGTGAAGTAACCTTTCGTTTCGTCTTTCTATTTGATTTGCTGCTGACCATGCAAAGCGAACCACACTTAATTGTTCACTCAACGACCAGCTTTAGCCTAGAGTATTCCCTTATTTCCGTTCTATTTATAATGAAGTAACAAGAGAATTTCACCTGTTTATCTAGATTAGCATTACATAGATAACAGAATCTTTTGTAAGAATATTTTGCAGAAGTGTAGGAGTGGCATGTCAGCTGGATATTAATTAGTTATAGGGTTCGAATTTCGGATAGGCAGAGTGTCTGCGGTAGGTTTAATCCCGATTTCCTTATCCTAAAAAAGGTAAATGTTGGATAATTCTAAAGTTTATGAACCTCGGGCTCATTTGAGCATTATTTCATCCATCTCGTTTATTAATCGTCTGATATGGCTTACACGCCAAAATTACATTTTCAACATTTCAATTATATATGTATTCTAAAGGCTATGTTCATTTTGGTCAAAAGGTTTTGCCAATGTACCATTTTTGAAAGCGAAATATTTAAATCTCCTTTCCCCTTTATCCTTTAAACTCCTACAGCCCCATTCTTTTGTTCTTTCCCTCAATTTTGCATTCTTAACCAACTCGGTTATTCCTTACATTTCAGTTTTACTGTTAAGTAAATGCTCATATATAATCTCAAAAATGCTAACTGAGAATTGAAATATGCACTTTATGAATGGTACATTCTTTGACTCACAAAAATTAAATTTATGCTGAAAAACAAGCAATGTTGTATCAATACCAAAATCTTTATAAAAGGGACATTAATTTCTCTACAACTAATAATATCAACTTGGACCAAATACATATATTTTCACTATATTAAAATAATATAAAATGTAACTATCATCCTTCTCTGATAAATGTGAATATGCAAGACTATTTTCAAATGTGGAAAGTTTTCATAATTAAAGATGTTTCATTGTGCTATCTCTGAAAATAAACGCGTTACAACTTTGAGTTTTTGTACATTAATTCCTGTATTTATTCACATTAAGTGTGCTAATTTTCAACTAACTCCAGATCGTTTCTTACCATATAGGTGCGGATTTTAAGTCTCCGGTAAAGGACCAATGCTCACTCATCTTTAGAAAACGAAAGAGATGCAATGATAGACCGGCTATGATAGCCAACATTCCGGAAGGGGGATCAGTGATGCAGGCCACATCACCTCCTCATATATTGAGAGATGTGTATCTTTGCCTTACGTAAGTGGGTGTGAAGCTGGCAGTTGGGTTGTTCGATCTAGGCTCCTAAGAGCTATAACCATATAGGGTTGTTGTTATTATTATTATTATTATTATTCAAATAAATAGTATTTAAAGCTTAAAAAACAAAGAACATCAGTTTTGTTAACCTTTTGAATGAGATAAAATTTCCACTTTCGTAAAAGGTTCACATTCTCAACTATATCATTTGAAATGTTTCGCTTAAACGCTACACATTTAATGGTTGGGCTCAATTTTAATTATTTTTGTAGGGAACTTTATATTTTTAATTTCATAACAATCACACAACATTACAAAATACCTCAAGATAATATAAATTTGACCTTAAATCATCCTAATTATAGTGTCATAAAGACCTATGTGCACCTGAAGTATTTTAAATAACGCTTTAATATTACAGAAAGTCAGTTCATATTCTTTAACGTGCCTCATTCTAGAGAAAAAAGAATCAATACTCAGTATCCTTTTAGGCTTGAGTGCTATAATTTAACTTGTTTTGTAGCAGAATCATTACTGCATCTGCTGACAGTTTTTAACATAATGTGAACGAATTCTTCAACAACACAATCTGGTCAAGTATACCAAAGAAAACATTTTTAGGGAGAAAAAATTTGCAATAGAGTGTACATGATAATTTTTTACTAACGAAGAAAATATATGTCAATTTAAAGTAGAAGAACACATTGAAAAACATGAGAAATAGCATAACATCAATCCTAAAGCCAAAATTACGATGGAAAAAATGACTTATCAGGCAAGATCTTGAAGAAAAAGAATTGTTATGGCTGAAGAACTATGTTATAATATACTTTTAACATGTTTTTGTGGGAAAATGGGAGTTTCTCCTAAGTTTTATCCTAAAAGTAACATATCCCAAAAACACAATTATAATATGTTCCTCTTCTCCAGGACTATAAGAGGAACCTTGTAAACTTTTAAATGTATAAACACCACATTTTTAATTATGTGGTTCTATTTTCATTGGAACCTTAAGAATAGCTGACTTCAGAAAAATACTATCGATCCTGTTTAATAAAAATTGTATAATTTTAAGAAAATCTTATAATTCTCAATAAAGAATATTTTGATATTAAAATAAACGTGTGAAGACACAAAACATATATCCAAATATTTAAAAATTATTTTAACATATCTAGTAGACATTAAAGAAAAGGAACAGGAAATAAATAAATTAACATTGGATTTCAATCTTAAACAAAGGAACAAACAAAACCACTGTTTATAAAACAGTGGACTCCAGCCACTCAAATAAAAGGTTTCATAACTCTTTTCTACTTAGCAACTTGAAGTAGAAAAAGTAAATATCAAGGAGAACCTAGTCGGACTTCATATGAAACAAAATAAATTCCTTCTATTTGGGACTAGGTTGGACACTTAAGTAAGGAGGTTTATATTTATTATTTTTTATTTATTTTGGCAGATTTAATTTTATTTGGCCTTCTCTTCCACCAAACCAAATAGAAAAATTCTAAATACAACAATAAATATATCCAAATGAACATGAAATAAAATAAAACAACATTATAAAAATAATAATTATTTGAAAATGTAGAGGAACTGAGTGAAACTATTGAACACAAAATATAAATAACATATATATTAGAAAAATAGCAAATAATTGAAAATGTACAGAAACTAAACAAAACTAATTCAAAAAATATAAGTAACTGATATATTACAAAAACAGTAATAGATATTTGAAAATATAAACTAACTCAAATATACGTACATGACTATATTTGCACAATGAAAATGAGGATATTACCTCTAGATTGAAAATCTGATGTGTTCAATTCACATGACTTTCCTTATATCTCTGTAACAAATTTCTATTAAAAAGCTTATTCTTCTATATGCTAGTCGGCCTCCGTGGTGTAATGGTTACCATGCTAACTTCATATACCCAAGGTCGCGGGTTCAAACCCGGCGGAGGACGATGGTTTTTTTCGGGCGTAAAAATCCTTAGCATGGCTTCCTTCGGAAGGGAAGTATAGCTGTGGGTCCCGTAAAAGAACCTCAAGCCTGATAAGAGAGGCCTCTGAGCAAAATTAAGCGATCTTTCACGCCCAATATAGAATGGGACGCTGAGAACCAAAGCAGTTAAAGAGCGTCCATAAATAACAGGTCATTTCAGTTTCATTTCTATATGCTACATGCTAATAGAGATAAACATTTGCAGAAATGGTCTTATTATTGCTCTCTTATAATTAGCGTGGAAATAAGGGAGTAAACTAGGCTAAAGAGGTATCAAATCTTTTAAAAGCTGGTTCCCATATGGATGAAATTCGTTTCTTTGTATTGCCAGGAGTTGACAGTTTCCTGTATGTGAAAAGCTTAAAAGATATTTTAAAGAAATAATATATTATATATTATTTCATTACATTTACATTACATACATTTCATTAGTCATAAATTGTGAATTTTAGCGAGATCTACATTTTTGTGCAAAAAGTTGTTGTGTATCTCTTACAGTTTATGTAAAAGATACTCAGAATGAAGAGGTCTTCAGAGAGTATTCCAAGAAAATTCAAGATATACATTTTATTTGTGATGTAAATATCCTACAGTATTTTAATCAAAACACGTGTATTGTTAGAGCCATTTTTGAGAATCAACATTCTCGAAACTTTTTCCTGGTAAAGGGTAGTTGGAATGGGGAGATTTCCTTGAAAATCTTTGTGTCGCATCCTTGGAAGATAATTAAATTAAATACCAAAGTTTGTATTTAACGGACTTTTCGTTTTTAAACTATTCAGGTGAAATCTTGGTATCAAATTTTTGGGTAGAATGAAATACTTTCTTTATACACTATGTACATAGTACCTACGCATAGTAAAGATGCTTATTAACCAAGATGTGCAATGTTGACGAAAAGTATGTAACAATTGGTAGTCTCTTATAGTAAAAGTAGGAAAAGATTACAACATACCAAATGGCTCGATACAGGTTTCTGCTATCGGTTGTGCATATTTTTTATTTCCACGTATTTGCACTCATGTAACTGATTTTTTTCCCCACTCGTTCTTGTCTGTCCGCCCAAAAATGTTGCTCTATATCCCTTTCCCCTTCCTGCGTTAGAGGCTTGGAGTGATAAATGGCCTTCATCTTCTTTTCTGTGGTATCAATTCCATATTCTCTTTGATAGCCGTTTATCGGACATCCATTTAGCGTGTTGTACAGCTTACATTTTATTGTTTCTTGTTCTATGAAAAGTGTCTTTGATTTCAGAAAATCCGTTTACTCTCATTTGATTTGTAATTTTCCTTCCAAACAAAACATACAGAAAATGTGCAGGAGTACATTTTCACTGTATACATATATGTCCATAGGTACACCATAATGAGAATAATCTTATTCAGCCCAATCTTCTGTGCTGAGAAAAATCGGCAGCATTCCACTGTAAAAATTATAGTGAATCATCCTTAAAAGGGCGGTTAGTATTAGCACGTGTCAATTTTACTGCCGAATAACTGTGAATTTGTAAACTATTCTGCCGTTATAATCGTAAAATAGTTAGTGAACAATTATAACGTTGTCCAGAGTGCACCATGGTAAATTCAATTTCAGTCCACAGCTGGGAATAATTCTGTTACCTATTTGCAATGTACTTCTCACTTTAAATTGTTTCTTTGCGCACTTGATTAAGCGGTGTTGTTCTGAGAATTTCTATTAACCAATTATACTTAAGGAACTTAACATTAATATAGTTTTCTATTGTATACTAGAAGATCCAATTGCTCTTTATTTGACATGTTCAGATATTCCTTCGTGCGCTAAAAGAATTTCAGAACTCAACAGGACTATTTCAAGTTATATCCTGCCAGTGGAGTACAAGCGAGAATGACTACCCTATTTTGATTAAAGTACGGTATGATAAATATACTCACATAAGAATAACATGTATATCTTGAATTTCCTGGACTAGTCACTGAAGACCATTTCATTATGGATGAATTTGTCATATTGATAATTAGTAAAACAAGGACTTCTTCCACAAAAAATGTAGATCTCGTAAAAGCGTACAATTTGACCTATACATTTCGTAGTAGAACTAACCATTCCAGAGATATTCCTTGTTATTAGCTGCAATTTGAGAATACTCTTTCTTCTCTCAATCAGACCCGGCGGAGGACAATGAATTTTTTAGGGCGTAAAAATCCTTAGCATGGCTTCCTTTAGAAGGGAAGGAAAACCGTTGGTCCCTTGTAGACTTAGGCCTGTAAAGGAACCTCAAGTCTAATAAAGGGGCCTCTGAGCAAAATTAAGCGGTCTTTCACGCCCATTATAGAATGGGATGCTGAGAACCACATCAGTTAAAGAGCGTCTACAAAAATAATTAAAAAAAGCTCCATTTCGCTCAATCAGGAAGTTTTTATACGGTTCTCTTTTGTTTTACTCCTAACCGTTCAAATAGAACGATTATCAATCACAAAATATTACTATGGCTTTAGCCTAAAATATTCTTATTTCTGTTCTACTTACAAGGAATATAGTTAAGACAATTTCTATTAATGTTGAGCTCGAGTAACCTGTAGTAGATAGAAAAAAAGCTTTAAGGACTATGATATATACAGTCGGAGTGAAAAATTCAATGCCTTAGCCCGGATTTGAACCACAGATAGCCCGGCCTCCAGCTGATTGCTCTAACCACTAAGTTACCAATGCAAAATTCCTTCACGCCATTGAATTCTTTGAATAAGTCGCATGTTTCCCGGTAAACCACAAGGTCATCTCAAATTATTTTGAAATGATATAATCCAACGGCAAGTTACAATGTCGTAAATAGTTTAGGTTCCGGACTTCAGGGTTTAACCAACTAAAGTAAAACCCCGTAATTACGCTCACGATTATAACGCTATCCCGCTCATTACGCTCTATTTGTAAAGCCCCTGGATGTTTTATATTAATAGTGCATTATTTCACTCCCTCTAACGCTACCAAATCCCACTATTAGCGCTTTTTAGAACCAACTAAGAAAACAAATAGTGTACATAAATTGCGAGTTTTTTAATGTTTTAAAATTATTATGAGAAAATAGTTAAACTGTACTCAGCGGTCAAGGGCAGAATCGGGCTATAAAAGTATCTTTTCTTGAAAGGTATTTAAACTTTCAAATGGCTTCAAGCTAAAGTTTTTTGTTGTTATATTATGTTGCCTTAACTTGAAACATAGTAAGTATAAAGATATAGCAATATATTCCACATGGCAGTTGGCAATCCTTAACTGCCTAATCCCAATCTCTGATTGCAAAGTTTTGCCTCTTTTCCCAAAATCCACTTGAAACAATACGAATGACAGCGAAGCAAGGACGGCGAAACTTATGAGCCCATTTTCCATTTTCACTGCCATAAAAAAGTAAAACTGGTAACACAATTATTACTGATAAGCAGTGAAGGATAACTCCATTCTGTAGGCTGATCAGATAGCACAAAAATCTTATGTGTACCATTCACATGACTTTCTCTATATCCCTGCAAAAATTATTCTTACAAAGCTTATGCTTCTATTTACTTCATGCTAATCTAGAAAAATTAGCAGAAATAGTCTTATTACTTTCTTCCTTGTTAGTAGAAAGGCAATAAGGGAGTAGCATAGATTAAAGCGATAGTCAAAAGCTGGTTACTAGGTGACTGAAGTTCCTTTGTTTGTATGGACATGGGTTGACAAATTCCTGTATGAGGGGAAAAAAAAAAAAAAAAAAAAAAAAAGGAATATCTCAAAAACGATCAACTCCAAGAAAAAAATGTATACAACATAAATGGTGTGTTTTAATGTGATCTACATTTTTTGTGTGGTAAATGTTTGTCTTATTTCTTACGGTTTAGCAGTTATACAAAATTCCGGAAAATTCACTCGGGATAAAGTAGTCTTCAGAGGCTATTCCCAGAAAATTCGAAATATACATTTTATTTGTCGGGTAAATATTTTTAATATACGATATTTTAATCAAAATCGTTAGCCATTTTTAGAACATCAACATTTTCGAAAAAAATTTCATATAAAGGGTAGTTTGGGGTGGGAGGATTTTTCTCAAAATCTTCGTGTCGCATCCCTGGAAGATTCTAAACTTAAATACCAAGTTTGGTATTTTACCGACTTTTAGTTTTTGAGTTATCGTGTTCATAGACACACGGACACACACACACAAACACATGGACCTGTTTCTGAAACTACTTTTTTTAGATAAAAGGGAGCCTAAAACATATATTTTCGGTGAAATCTCGGTATCGAATTTTTGGTGGAGTGCAATACGTTCTCTATACACTATGTACATAGTTCGTATAGCGAAAGTAAAAATGGCCAAGTTTCAACACAAACCTCAGGTAATGCAGTCTTATTTTGAATTCTGTACAGTGTATAGGGTGTTGTACAGTAGTACAAAATGGTAAACTGTAAATGTAACAATTAACGGCAATCAACAATCGAATAATTTTTAATAATAAATTATTTCTTGTTCTTCATTTTGTACTGTACTTCACCGAATATTTAGAAACATTCACTATATTGTATTGCTTATTAAATTGTGTCCAAATGGCTTTTTCATAACTAATAAAACATATCCCTTGTGTAGCGCTATCCATATAGGTACAATTCCCTAAAGAACGTAATTTCTAAGTTTTACCGTATTAAGTCGATTATTTTTAATTAATTATTTTTTCCACACAAACCATATTTAATCCAGGCGATGGATGAGTAGAGTCTGACTCAATGTCACGTCGGTTTGCCGCCATGGTAGCTCAGTGGTAAGAGCAATCGGCTAGTGGCCCAGAGAGCCGTGCTTCAAGTTACAATTATGTCATTGAAATTTTCAGTCTGACTCCAGCTATTCAACTCCTGTCCTAAATACGGTTTGTGTGGAAAAAATAATTTCGTAGGAATAGTTTGTATACATATAAAGTAGAGAAAGTCGTGAGAATGGAACACAACAGATGTTTACTTTATGTAGCACGTATGTGCATACAATATACATAGTAGCCAGAAAAGGATGTACCCAAATAATTCAATGTCAAGATTTCACCGGAAACATGTTTTAAAGTAGCGTGAAAATCGTCTGTGTGTGTGTCTGTGGATAGCATAGTTCAAAAACGAAAGGAATGTTAAATACGCAACTTGGTATTTATAATTAAAATCTTACAAGGATGCGATATCAATGTTTTCAACAAACTCTCCCTACCATAAGTTGCCTTTTAAATGGATTTTTTTCTCAAAAATGGCTGAAACGATTTTAATTAAAATGGCGTATATTAAAGATGTTAAACTAAAAAATAAAATTTATATTTTGATTTTCTGAGAATAGCCTTTAAAGAGCTCTTTATTCTGGATGAGTTTTGCAGAATCGGTTAAAACGTAAAAGATAGACCAAAACTTACTACCGAAGTACATCTCGTTAAAACACACACATTGTTTTTCTTGTAAAGTTGATCATTTTTTTTTTTTTTTTTTAGATTTTCCTTATAATTGGTTTCAATTGTAAACCACCTAACTTTCCTGCAAGCGCCAAACCTCTATTGCTTCATATTGCGACCAGCTTTTAAAAGACTTGATTATCGCTTTAGCCTAATGTATTCACTTATTTCCCTTCTGCTTATAAGGAAAGTAATAATAAGACCCCCAATGTTTATTAAGTTTAGTAGTAAAAAGAATAATCTTTTGAAAGAATAGTTTCTATATGGAAACGCTAGAGAAAGCTGTGTGAATGAAAAACATCAGATTTTTGAACATATATTTTAAAATAGGTAATAAAATAAACAATGTGCAGGGATACTCGTAAGAGATTCACATTGGGTTTATTTCTTGGCAGCCGGGTCTGTTACTGAAAATGAGAAATACGTAGCACAACACACGGAAAGATATTCTCTGCGCATGCAGTATTCGTTGGCGGTTTTCCACACACGATTTAACTTCACAGAGGAAGGCCGGCAGCGCCACTGTCGCTTTATATTCACCTTGGTGGGATGGGGAGCGAAAAAGTGTTTAAACATGGCAGCACCAGTTGGCTAACATTGCCTTCCTTATCCTTCTATTACACATCTAAGGGAATAAGGGCGACCATTGGCCATTGAAGAGGAGATAAGAGCCGTGGCTTCACGAATTGGAAGTTTCAAACGGCCTCGGAGATTCAAAACGATTCCAAAAGAGCGCATTGCTCTGCTATACAACGATTGACTGCTTATTTCTGCTTTGAGATAGCTGCGCAAGTTAGGCTCATTTGGATGCTGCAGTTAAGTTATCATTCCCACAGATTCAATTATTCTAGTAATCAGGAAAGTTACTGAAATGCGAGGCTTACATTCTGGAGGCCCGGAATTCGAGAATTCTATTCTGACCACGTACTTTTTTAGGTAAATATTCAGTTCCACGTTTCTCAAAATAAAGCTTTCAAATTTTTACTCTCTCTATACGCACTATATACTTAGTGTGTAGAGAAGGTATTCTACTCCATCCAAAAATTTGATATTGAGAACTCACCGCAAACACCTACTTGTTTTTACAAAAGGCTGTAAGAGAAAAATTCAATTTCGAGATTTCACCGGGGATATATGTTTTGTGGTCCACTTTTTCTTTTGTTCTACTCCTGACCAAACAAAGAAGCTTTTTGAAATGACAATAGAATAACGACAGCTTTTAAAACATTTGACTATCGATTTATCCCAGTGTATTATCCTAGGTAGTAAGAACATTCTGCTAATGATTATCTCGATTTGCAAGGTACAGAAAGAAGAATAATATTATGTGAGAAGTTTGTAGAAGAGCTAGAGAAAGTCATGTGAGTGTAACACATCTGATTTTTTTAAAAAAAAAACAAAAGGTCCGTGTGTGTCTGTTTGTGGACAGCATAGCTCAAAAACTAAAAGACCGTTAAATACCAAAATTAGTATTTAGGTTTAATATCTTCCAAGAATACGACACAAATATTTTCAACAAAATTCCCCCCCCCCACAAATTATCCTTTGCAAGGAAAACTTTTCGAAAATGTTTTTTGTATAAATGGCTGTAACGATATATTACAGATATTTACATCCCAAATAAAAAGTATGACTTGAATTTTCTGGGAATAACCTCTGAAGATTTCTTTATTCTGGATGAATTTTTCCAAATTTTGCTTAACTGTTAAACCGTACAGATAGACAAAAGCTTACTGCACAAAAAATGTAGATCTCGTCAAAATACACAATATATGATCTTTGCGTTTTTGTTGTGGAGGTAACCGTTTCCGAGTTATTCCATGCTATTGGTTTCAATTCTGAAGTACTTAAACTTTTCTTAGCCAGGAAGTGTCCGTTTTACTTTCGTTCTACTCCTGGCCAAGCAAGGAAGTTATTTATGACAAACGCATAAATATTTAAAAATATTTGACTACCACTTTAGCTTGTGCATTCCCTTGGTTTCCATCTACTTATAAGTAACTAAGTAATGAGAACATTCTGCTAATGTTCATCTCGATTAACATGGTGTAGGAAGAAGAAGAATCTTTTCTATGAAGTTTGTAGAGGAGTTAGAGAAAGTCATGTGAGTGTAGCACATCAGAATTTTTTCATAGTGTTTAATGCACCGTGGAATGCGATGGCGGTGGAAACCGAAGAACGCAGAGAAAACTGCTCCGCTTTGGCCACCACCAATCGCGCATGCGTTCGCCTGGGATTAAATCCGGGCTGCCTTGATGAGAGGCGAATGGTTTAATCACTCGGTCGTGTGTGTCTGTATTTCTATGACCATGATAGCTCAAAAACGAAAACGCCATTAAATATAAAATTTAGATTAAGTTTAGTATCTTCCCAGTTTGCGAACAAAAGATTTCCAAGAAAAAACCGCGCACCCCAAACTGCACATTATGTGAAAACCTTTTAGAAAAGTTGTTTTTTCTCGGAAATGCCTTTAACGATGTTAAAATACCGTGTACATAACAAATAAAATATACAACTTGAATTTTATGTGACTAGCTCTGAAGAGCTCTTCATTGTGAATACATTTTGAATAACTGATCAATCATGATAGGCAAAAACTTTCTCAGCAAAAAAATGTAAATCTCGTTAAGCCACACAATTTATACCATATACATTTATTTGTCTATAAAGCTAACCGTTTACCAAGTATTTCTAGTTATTGGCTTCAATTTTAAGCTACTCAAACTTTTTTTCAAGCGGGAGGTCATTTTTCGTTTCATCCTTATTTTGTTTTACTCCGGCCGCAAAACAAATCCAAATTTTAATTGTTATACATTGTGATAACTTTTTAAAATATTTGCCTACTGCTTTTGCCTTGTATATTACCTTATTAGCCTTCTACTTAAAAGAAACACTTTCTGCTAAAGTTAACCTCAATTAGCACGATGTAGATGAAAGAATAATCAATAGTTTTTAGAGAATGGAACACGTGAATGGAACATAGATTTTTGTAGAGGAATTGTATTCCACCCAAAAATTCGATGCTGAATTTCATGGTAAATACACGTTTTAAGATCCACTGAATCCAAAAAAGGCATTTTCATAAAGGTCCGCGCGCGTGTATGTGTCTGTCTGTGTGTCTGTGGACAGCATGGCTCAAAACGAAAAGACTGTTAAATACAAAATTTGTATTTAAGTTTGGTATCTTCCAAGGATGCAACACAAGATTTTCAAGAAAATTACCCCATTCCAAGTTACCGTTTACATGGAAAAGTTTTCGAAATTTTTGGTCTTTCTCAAAAATGGCTCTAACGGTTTCGATTAAAATCTCTTATATTTAAGATATATGTCTTGAATTTTCTGGGAATAACTTCATCTATTCTGGATGAGTTTTGCTGAATTTTGTATATCTAGTAAACCGTAAGAGATAGACAAAAACTTACTGCACAAAAAATGTAAATCTCGTTAAATACACAATATATGCCATACATATTTTCGAGATATTCCTTGTTATTAGTTTCAGTTTTAAAATACTTATACATTTTTCATGCGGGAACTATTCAGCTTCTGATCACGCAAACGAATTTCAATACATAGCCACCATATTTTAAAACATTTAAGTGTCGGTTTAGCTTAGTTTATTCCCATATTTTCCTTCTACCTAGAAGGAACTAAAGAAGACCGATTTTTCTAATGTTTATCTCGATTAGTTTGAAGTAGATAAAAGAATAATCTTACTAACAACAATTTGCTACAAAGATGTAGAGAAAGTCATATAATGGAACGCATTAGATGTTTTTCTCTATCACGTACATAGTAGATAGAAAAGGTATTGCAATCCACACAAAACTTCATTATCAATATTTCACCAGAAATGTAAGTTTTGTGGTCTCCTGAATTCACAAGATGCTATAAAATGGCACAGGCCTGTCTTTTAGATGCGAGAGGTCACGATCTTCGACAGATCAGAAGAAATATCCGTCTAAGGAGCACCTTCCTGACTCCATTGTGCTCGATGATGTATGCAGGGAAGAATTTTTTTTCTTCCGATTTGAAAATTCATCCCTAGGGTAAATGCGATTCGTTTCTCCTTCATGCAGGACTTCCATCATTCTGTCACGGGATAGGCTTCTAAAATTAGGAATTATCCCAAGAGAGCGAGAAAGTCAGTAGGTATAGGTCCATCTGATGTGGGAGATGAAACCATTAGCCTGAGCCAAAGGCCCGGAGCTTTTTGATCCTTCTTCTCGACACACACTCTCTCTCCCTCTCTCTCTCAGCTGTAGCAACACACTTTCCCCTTCTAAACCCTCCGAGCGCCGTCATAGAAATCACACCGCTGCGTGCGCAACGCTTTCAATCGATTGCTTCAACACACATCTACTTGTCGAAAACAGTAGCCGTTTCTGTAAGCTTCCTAACTTGATGTTAACAGCTTTATTCATACGTAGCGATCACAGAACGATAATGTCCGTGTGACGCGTTTGTAGATGCGCTGTATCAAAGGCGCTGCTTCGCCAAATGTACGAGTAACGCGCCCTCTTACATTCAAATGAAAGTTCCAATGACGATCTTTAACATCCGTCGCTTTAAAAGGCTGCACCAAAAATGTGTTTCCTTTAAATGCACATCACAAGTAAACTATGTTGCCTTATGATGAGACTAATATCAATCAAGGTGTTCAGATTAGATTAGATTAGATCAGATTAGATTAGAAAGCATTCTGTAGGTTCGTTTAGGCCAGAAAGTCACTGAACATAGAACTTGTCAAGGCATATACATGTATACATATGTTTATATACTATAAAAAAAATGTATAAAGCTCTAGTGCTAAAAACATAGGTTACAAAAACAACAGAATACTTTTTTTTTGCATGCACGTAAAAACAAAGGGTATCAAAATATAGTGTTAAAATGTATAAATAAATAAATAAATATAATTCCATTATTTGTAAAGCTAATGTTATGTCAGATGATAGTTTTCAAATTATCGATATAATAGTTACTAGTAGTAATTATATAAACTAAAACATGATTATTGTATTATGTACTCTTCATAAATGTCAACAAATTACAATACATATTTACAAATATGTTGTAGAATTTCCAATGCAAAGATTTACAATTATGTACTAGAGTGTTAAATATCAAAACATCAGGCTTTACAGACCTTGTGTCATTGCTAAATACTAAAAAAATTCATTTGACACATTTGTCCAAGTCAAAGTATAAATCGGTGTAATTTTAATATAAAACACACACACTAATATTCACAAAATGCAATACATTGTAGTATATAGAAAATGCCCCTGCACATTTTCTATACACTCTGGGAGCAAGAGATTTCCCAAATGTTATTCAAATACAATATTAAATGGAAATAAGAATTCAGATGTGTTCCATTCACATGACTTTATCTACATCTCTGTAATAAATTATTGTTAAAAGGCTTACTCTGCTATTTACTTCAATAAGTCCTTAGAAAAATACAGAAAAATATTTTTGGCACGTGATTTCTATTTAATAACATAATCTCAATACTACAACTTAGAAATTTCTTCAACACAAACAAAACGATGGCCTATACGGTAAAGAGATACAAAGAGCCAAAATAATGCTGAATGAAACAACATTATAACAGGTAAATAATTGTAGCTATCTAAGTGTTCCTTTAGGAAGTAATAGTGGAAGATGCATAAATATTTCATTAAAGATTTCAATATTTATGTGGCACTCTGAACAGAGCATTGGGAAAGAAAGTAAGGAAAGAAAAATAATTAAAAGTTTATAAAGTGTTGGCTGTATTTGCATTATTGTATGGCTCAGGAATATGAAGTCTTAGCAAAAACAACAATTATGAGAATAAAAGCTGGAGAAATGAAATAACTACGATTTGTGGCAGGATATTATTAAAAGCATATAAAACACAGTGAAGATATTCACAGGATTAAAAATATTTGGTTTCGCAGATAAAACAGTAGAACAGAGGAGACAATGGTGTTAACGTACCGGGGTCATATAAAAAGTCGTGGCAACTATATTTATCAGACAATAAAGCTGCAGGAAACAAAACTCAGAATATACAACTGAAAGTCACTGGAATGTTCTTCACAATACTGGTAATAAATTGGCATCCGAGCACAAGGGATTATGGGTACGGCACATTAAAAGATGCATAAATAGTGATCATTGTTTTATTATTATTACATATGCACAAAGGGTACGTGTACGTATGCGTAATATTCTGATGAGCTAACGAGCTTCAAAATAATCTCCCAAGGCTTCCACACATCTTTGACATTCATGAACACGCAGAAATGCAAATTTTTTGTATGCTCGCTGTTCAACTATAGTGACATTCATCTTGGAACACATCCACACGTTTGCATATTAGCACCTACCAATGCATTCAGTCATCTGGTGGCGACATCCCATACTGTGTACAACATGCTTTCAAATGTATTGCAATAACCACATATTCAGTTATTTGGAATATATAAAATTGTTGCCATGACTTCTGAAATGACCCTCGTATCTGTGGAAGGTAAAATTTGAATTATAGACCTAGAAGCGGGAAAAGAGACCAGGTACGTTCACGGAAGAGATGAATACAGCAGCTATAACTATTTGAGTCGAATGAACTAATAAGTTATAATCCCTAAATCAGGAGAAGATTATTTTATATATTTATCAACAAACTCATATATGAATGTAAAAAGTACATTTTAAAATAAACAGCTTCAACTTAGATTCAAAACTTTTTGCGACGCCTGGGACATATTTGCTGTTACAGAGGATGACTTCCGTAAAACTATTCTAGAATTAGACAAAATAGGGAAAAGGTATAATTAAAATATTTCTCAAACATGCCAAAAATGAATTGATAAAAATAAAATAAAGTGAAAAGTAATACTTAATAATAAAACCATAAATCAAGTGAACAGTTTCAATTATGTGGGCTTCAGTAGTTCATATGGATAAAAGGAAGACTGCATACAAAATTAAATAAATTTCAAGCTATCTTCTGAACTGTAGAAGTACCCCAATGCCTAAAACAAGATGAGTTATACGGTTAAATCTCTACAAAAGAATGGCAGTACCGCTACTTTATTAAGGAAGCGAAAACTAGAGCATAAACAGACAAATATAACAAAAAATGTATGTTTAACGGACTTCTCGTTTTTAAACTATGCCGTCCACACTCAGACTTTTTTCCAAAATGCTTTTATTGGATTCAGAGGAGTCCAAAACATATATTTCATTTGAAATCTCGGTATCGAATTTTTGGTTGCATTACAATACATTCTGTATTCACTAGGTACATAGTACGTATAGAGAACGTAAAAAGATAGTAAAATAGTTTTCAGAATAGATAAAGAAAGTCTTACGAATGCAACATATAGGATTGTTTTATTGTTTGCTTATAATTCTCAGCCTTTGAAATGATAGGTGCTTATCTGATGGAGTTTCATGTTTGCATTTCAAATTCCAAATGGTATTGACTCGCGATCTTGACTGGCTTCCTCACCTTGTGTGCAGAGTTTCAACTCTATGTTGGTGGCTGAATCAATGTGGAAGCGAGAAAGTCCAACTTTGCCCTCCGTATTCACCAGGCTTCCTCATAAATGTTTGTTGACGTTAACGTTGTCGAATAAGGTGGCTTTGCTCAAGGTACTCCTCGACATAATCTGTGTTTTCACTGGGTAACTAAGTCTGGTTTTCCCAAGATAATTATCTCCTCATTCTCCATACTTGGTTGTAGAAATCTCAGCTCTGCAGAGTTAAAGAGGTAACGCAGTCCAAACCAAACTCAGTGGGACCTCCAACTTGTGTGCGGCTTTTCAGCATTGCTTAATGCTTGAGCTTCTTTCGCCTCAAATCCACCAGAAGCTCTTGGTAAAGTTTCTCACTGTTGCCATATTGGTTTGTGAATCCCTCTCGTGCTCTCCTTCACGGTAACCGCAGTTTTACGCTCTGACATCATCATGATCAACACAAGAACCAGGCTGTTGGTGCTCCTGGTCGCCAGGGGAGTGACGAGATCAACTTCTCCTGCGGTACACAAGTCCCAACTAAATAATCTGCATGGGATTACTCTAGCCGTTAGGCGTGACTTAAGACACCCCTTGTCCCCCCCATGTCTCTGTCATTGGGAGGGGGAGTGGTGAACTATCCTGATGTAAGATACTATGCGATTGTCTTTATTTACGTCATAACGTTACTTTATAGCTCTTAACTATCACGTGACTAGTCGCCTCTCATTGTTTGCTGTAGGGAATAGGTGGTTGTGCGGGACAATTTAATGTGCACGAACTTCCATTGAGTATGTGCCCAGACTTGGCCAGTTTTGACTGCTTAAAAGGGGGATGTAGATAACAGAAAACCGTGTAGAAGCAACAAGGATTCGGTCTTAAATGCAAGAGGAAAGGAATTATTATTGTTTTGCTACACTTACTAGTTGGAAATAATGAACGGAAAGTATAGTACAGATATTTCAGGAGAGGTAACATTTGTGCATACAAACGGGTGCAGTGTCATTGATTACATATCTGTGCTCACAAGACTTGGATACAAATTTTAATATCGAATACACCATTGGCTCTCATTGCCCACTAATAATGAGGTGGTGATGGTGGTTCCTGGCATAAAATAAATGTCTCGTAGAATCTGGCTGCGTAGTTTTTTTTTTGACGTTCACTGCGGCGACGATACACCTTCCAAGGAATTCCCTTCAAACTCATTCAACTGTTGCATGCAATGCATTCCCAGTGAAAGCTGAACGCTGGGTAGGGCTTCGTTGCCTTTTTATACCTGCTGGTCAAGCATTGGAAACTGCTAGAAAATGTCGCACCACAACCGTCACAAACTCGCTCGGCTTAACAATGCGCGACTTCGACGTCTAGAACTTGCCGCAACACACATTACCAGTAACGTGCGTGTAAGAATGTGTGCCAACAATAAGCTATGGCTTACGAAGGAAGCCGTGCACTACGGCCGCAGGATGTACGAGTTAAAATTAGGTAAGGGCAAAATCGAATGTTTACTAGAATCGAATACTTTTAGGAATCGAAACTTTTATTCGAGTAAAATTTCTTGAATGCAACTATTACTCATTAACGTTTTCGCTATTGAAATCTGCTTGTATTCTTATGCAAGTTCCTGGATGCTATGTTATCATCGGAGTGGTGTTTTCAGTTCTTACTGTTGTCATCGAATACTGCAATCGCTCGTTAGTGGTTTTACTAATCGAAATAAGCCTGTCTTCATACATAAGTTCTTGGATGCTAGGTTATGGTCACTCGAATGATGTTCTTCAGTGCTCATCATGGTTCTTCTCGAATAATCTCTGATGTGCTTCACAAAGATCTTATTCTTCTGTTCACTTCATGCTAATCGCGGAAAAAAAAAAAAAAAAAAAAAAAAAACAGAAATGGTTTTATTACACGTTTCTATGTAAGCAGAAGCGAAATGAAGGAGTACCATAAGCTAAATCCATAGTCAAAAGCTGGTTGCTATGTCCTTGAAGTACCTTTGTATGGACTGGAGTTGACAGATTCCCGTATGAGAAAAGTGTAACTATTTTAAAACTGAAACCAATAACAAGGAATACCTAAAATTGATCAAGATAGATAGCAGATAGATAGTAGTCTGATTATAAGAATAACGTATCCTCAAATATATCAGAGAGAGTTGTAAAATTTACAGTATCGTAGACACATGAATCAAATAATATGCTTGCACACTTTCTTGGGTCTTACGGGGAAGAGAGCGGTCGTCTGTCTGTCTTTCCGCAGTAGTTTGCAACAAATAGTTTTTCCTTAAGGTCCTCAATCATTATGCTAAGCTATGTACCCATAGGTTCAAACCCGGCGGAGGGCGACGGATTTGTTCAGCTGCAAACATTCTTGGTATGGTTTCCTTCGGAAGGAAACTGAAATGTACGTATGAATGTATTTATTCTCTGCAATTAGAAACTGCACATTGGCAGAGGTAAATGTAGAAAAGTCACTTACAATATTAATTCTACAGTTAACTTCAGAATAGTGTTACAACTAACATATTATATATATACGTTTTTTTTTAAATGCCTAACTACTTATTATTCAGTATAGTAATACTTATGTCAATTACCAGCATTTTTATAAACAGTTATTATGAAGTCTCAACATTAATACTGTACATTACTTATATGTATTAATAATAATAATAAACATTAATAGAGTTTTAAATCCTTAATTACTTCACAATATTTACACAAATTAACTAACATTTATTCTCTTTAAAATATCCCTAATCTTCTTGGTCAAAGAGCACCCCTGAAAGGCTGCTAGTCAATTCATTGCATTCCTCAATGGTCCTATTAACAAAAGAACATTTTGCTACGTTGGTTCTGAACCTTCTACCCTTAATTTTATACAAATGATCGTTTTGTCCGTAGTATGCCGGGTTTTCTAACCTCTTTCTAACGTCCACCCATGCATTTAAACCAGTATAAGTTTTAAATAGGGTGTCTAACCTATGTGTTTTACGCCTAACTTTTAGCGGCACCCATTTATTCTCTTCGCCTTTCGTAAATTTAAAATATTTACCTCTCTTTATGAATTTAGCAACTAAATCGTTGTTCCCCTGTCGTAGATAAAGGCACGTAAAAGAATCTCAAGTATGATAGATAGGCCACTGAGCAAAATTAAAAAAGGTCTTTCACGCCTAAAATTAAAATGGAATACTAAGAACCGCAGTAGTTACAGAGTGTCCATAAATATAACTCTCTTTCTACCTATTTTACAAACTTTCTACTTATTAAATATTTTATATTTGTTATTAAGAATCAGAACAATTTTAAGAATTGCATTCTTATAACTTTCTCTCAGATATATGAAATTAGTGGAGAAGATATGTATTCCACCCAAAAATATAATGGGATTTAACCAGAAATATAAATTTTGTGGTCCCTTAAGCCCAAATAAACGTCTTTAGAAAAACGTCCGCGCGTGTGTTTGTGTGTGTGTCTATGGACAAAATAACTCAAAAACGAAAAGACTGTTAAACACCAAACTTGGTACTTAGGATTCGATTTTCTCAAAGTTGGCTCTAAGAATTTTGATTAAAATATTGCATGCGTATATTACATATATTTATATGGAAACAAAATGTATAACTTAAATTTTATGGAAATACTCTCTGAAGTCCTCTTTATTCTAATTGACTTTTGTATTACTGTAAGAGCTAAACAAAACCTTATTATACAAAAAATATAGATCTCGTCAAAATACACAATTATTTAATATACATTTTCTTTGTGCAGCTAATCGTCTCCAGGATATTCCTTGTTATTGGTTTCAATTATGAAACACTTATAGTTTTCAAAACAGAAGTCAACCGTGTATCTTTTGTTTTACTACCGGTCAGAAAAACAGAACGGCATTTCAATGACATTCGCATATCGATAGCTTTTAAAATATTGACTGTCGCTTTATTATAGTGAATTCCTTTACTCCATTTATATTTATAAAGGACAAAGTAATAAGTACATTATGCTAATGCTTATCTATATTAGCAGGGTGTAGAAACAAGAATGGTTCCTTTGCAAGAATTTTGTTTGTAGAACAGCTAGAGAAAACCCATATAAGATTTTTACTTCCTCTAAACGTACTATGTACATAGTGTGTAGAGAAAGTATTGCATTCCACCCAAAAATTTGATAACGAGATTTCACCGGAAATACATGTTTTGGGTCCTCCTGAATCCAAAAAAGAAAAGTCCATGTGTGTGTGTGTGCGTGTCTGTGTGTCTGTGGACAGTATAGCTCAGAAACGAAAAGACCGTTAAGTACCAGTATTTAAGTTTGGTATCTTCCAAGGACGCCACACGAAGAATTTCAAGAAAATCTCCCCTCCTCAGCTACCTTTTACATGGGATTATTTACGAAAATTTGATTTTCTCAAAAATATGTCTAACGATTTTGATTAAAGTATCGTATATTAAAGATATTTACCTGACAAATAAAATGTATATCTAGAATTTTCTAGGAATAGCCTCTAAATACCTCTTTATTCTGGATGATTTTCATAGAAATTGGCATAACTGGTATTATGTAAGAGATGGACAGAAACTTATTTCAAAAGAAATGTAGATCACGATAAAATAAACAATTTATCTTATATACATTTTTTTCGTGGAGTTGTTCGCTTTTGAGATATTCCTTGTTTTTGTTTCCAGCTCTGAAAACCTCCACTTTTCTTATACAGGAATCTGTCAACTTCTGCCCATACAAACAAAAGAGCTACAGTCACATAGCAACCAGCTTTTGCTATCATTTTAATTTATGATGCTCCCTTATTTCACTACTACTTACAAAAAAGCAAGTAATAAGACTATTTCTGCTCATTTTTCTGGATGAATATAAATTAAATAGAACCATAAGCTTTCTAACAATAATTTGTTGCAGAGATGTAGAGAAAATCATGTGAATGGAGCACATCAGATTTTTAATGTTAGATGTGTACAATTTCCGATCTTTAAACAGGGTTAATTTAGGTGTTTAGATGCAGATATTTTGAAAAATAGTATTTCGATGTGTCAGTTGCTTTTAATTTCTCTTTATGTGCTACATACATAATGCGTAACAAATTTCGATGCCGAGGTTTAAACGGAAGTACGTTTTTTGAGGTTCCACGAGTCCAAAAGTTTGCAAAAGGTCCTTGCGTGTGTGTCTCTGTAACAAGATAACGCAAAAACGAAAAGTCGGTTAAATACTAAACTTGACATTTCAGTTTAGTAACTTTCAAGAATGTGAAACAAATATTTTTAGGAAAATCACCCCATCCGTAGCTACCCTCTACATTGAAAATTTGGATTTTTTCAAAAACAGATCTACGATTTTTATTAAAATTTGGTTTTGATTATGTCCATTTCAAACGAATACACAAATTGAATTGCCTCTGAAAACCTCTTCATTTTGAATTACTTTTGTATAATTCATCACAGAGGTAGATAAAAACTTACTACAGATAAAATCAGATATTAAAAACACAATTTATATCGCACTTTTTGTTCAGTTAACCGTTTTGGAGATATTCCTTGTTAAAGGAAACTATCGGTTTTGGAATACTTAAAACTGTCATATGGGAGTTTGACAACTCATGGCTATGCAAAGAAACGAATTTCTGTCACATAGGAACCAGCTTTTTTTTTACTTTCTCTACACGTAATATGCATATAGTCTATAGAGAAGGTATTGTACTCCACCCAAAAATTCGATACCGCGATTTCACCAGAAATATATGTTTTATGGTTCCCTGTATCAAAAAGAAAAGCATTTTCAGAAAAGAAGCTCCGTGTGTGTCCGTGTACTCTTGAACACGATAGCCCAAAAACGAAAATTCGGTAAAATACCAAATTTGGTATTTAAGCTCAGTATCTTCTACGGATGTGACACGAAGCTTTTGAGAGAAATACCCCCATTACAAAATACCCTTTACATGGAACATTTTTCGAGAATTTTGATTTTCTCAAAATGGCTCTAACGATTCTGATTAAAATTTCGCATATTTAGGATCTTTACCTGACAAAATAAAATGTATATCTAGAGTTTTCTGGGAATATTAAACTACTTTATTCGGTATGAATTTTACGGAATTTTGCATAACTCCTATACCGTAAGAGATGTACAAAAATTTAGAGCTCGTTAAAACACAGTTTGTTATTTACGTTTTTTCGTGGAGATGATCGTTTTTGAATTATTCCTTGTTTTTGATTTTACTTTTAAAAACTGATACTTTTTTCATACAGGAATTTGTCAACTCCTGTTCATACAAACAAGGAAACTTGTCACATGGCAACCAGCTTTTGACTATCACTTTAACTATGGTACTTCCTTATTTCTCTTCTACTTACAAGGAAGCAAGTAATAATACTAGTTCTGCTAATTTTTTTTATCAATTATAATGAAGTAAATAGAAGGCTAAGCATTTTAACAATAATTTGTTGCAGAGATGTAGAGAAAGTCATGTGAATGGAACACATCAGATTTTATATAATTATCTTTATTGACGTAGTATACAGGAAACAGTATTATAATAATGATAATCTGTCTCTGAGATTCGCGGAAAGCTAAGATCTTAAACGGGTATAAGCAGTTGGGGATGATGCTTTGAGTTCGGGTTGTTGGGAACCCATGTCTGTGCTGTATTTACCGGAATAGGTTTCCCATTTCGCAGTTAATGGATTCCAAATGAGGGAGTGGGTTTTCACCTTTCATTCGAGCGTTGCTGTGTAATCAGAGGGCGCGTATGTGCAAGACGACTTTAACAGTCGTATTAAAGCCTTACTAAGCTAACCCATAACCATATTAAACCTTTCCCAACAAGAGTAGCGATAATGGAGAAAATCGTAGAAACAGACTAGAAGGAAGAATTTAAAATTGAAGCAAGACTATAGTAATCAGAAACATGACTATCTAGAACTTTGTTCTCTGGTATAAATAACATCAATAAACAATTAAACATAGAGAAAACAAGTAGATATAATTTTTTAAAAGCATGTCAGGAGTGTAAGTCTTTTTTGTTTGTTTTTGTTTTTTTTAATTCCTCTTATCGCGTATATACAATATATATATTCGGACAGAAAAGATAGTGTATTCTACTCAAAAAGTCGAACCAGAGATTTCATCGGAAATGTTTCAGAGCCCATTTTTAGAAAAAGGTCCGCGTGTGTATCTTATGTTTGTGTGTGTCTGTGGACAGTATAACTCTCAAACGAACAGTCGGATAATACCAAACTTGGTACTTAAGTTCAGTATCTTCCAAGAATGCAACACGATGATTTTTCGGAAAAATATCACTCTAAACACCCTTTACATGGAATACTTTTCAAAAAATTGATTTTATTGTAAACAGTTCTAACGATTTTGATTAAAATATCATATATTTAAGATATTTTTATTATAAACTAAATTTATATCTTGAAATTTCACGGAAAAGCCTCTGAGAAGCTGTTCATTTCGGTGACTTCTGTATAATAGTTGAACGATAAATGATAGACAAAAGCTTTCTTCACTTATCAGACGATTTATGTCAAACTTTTTTTTTTTTTTTTTTTGCATAGAGTTAACCGTTTCCGAATTATTCACTTTTATTATATAAGACATTTTTAATGATATGTCTTTTGAAGTTGATATTTTATATCGCATTGCGATTATTGCTGTTTTTATTTTACTTAAGAGATTACCTAATATTATAGATTACCTAATGTAAAGTTAAGTGCATTATTTATTTAATTTTTTGTTTTGTTCTCTATGTTACAGGTAAGTTCAGTCAGCCGTTCTCAAATGATATTTCTTGGTTTAATTTGCCGGCGATCTGCTTACATGTGAGCTAATGCATGTATGATTTATAGCACTTTAATATAGTATACAAATGTAAGCAAGTACCAGTCTGCATGCCTTTGGTCAGCAATTAGAAAAAAACCCTTAAAAAGTGTGTGTGTGTGTGTGTGCGTGTACACGCACCCGAAGTTATGTATACAACAGAATGTTTAATATAAATGTTTGAGCACAAAATTACCTTTTAATTAGAATTAAAATATGCAAACGGGTAATAAACACAGCTGGTTATAGATTTGTTAAGTGTAAGAACAATTATCAATTATTTCACTTCGAATTGCCAAGAAAGTGCTTTTTAGCAATTTTGTTAAAAACTCTCAATACTTGGATTTTTAGAGTAAAACCTGTACCATATATTGTTTGATTATCTAGAAAAGATGTGTCATTAAGTATTGTAGGTTATTTTAGGCGTTATGGTGGTTAAATGGGCTCCTATGTAAAACTTTAAGGCTCTTTTTCTCAGGCTGATTTGTTTTTTTCATTTTTCTATATTAAAATCAATCTTCTCCCACAAAAATACGATTAAAAGTACGAACATCTTCTCAAAAACACTGCAAAATATATGTAATAAAATGGCCGGTAGGAATTTTGGTATTTGTTTTAGAATAGCTTTAAAAATTACTATTATCATGCATTATTTTTTGTAGTTTCCAAGTTGTGATAATAAATCATATTGAAAAAACTATCATTATATGAAAATTTGAACCAGAAAATTTGTTATAAAGCTAATAAGATGTAATTTCAAACAATAATACAAATAATTCAATATCTATAGGAAAATAAATATTTTGAGTTTTCTAATTTTTCGAATACATAAATTAATATATGCAGAATGAAAACAGTATGAATACTTCTTTCGTTGCAAGCAATGCACATAACAAAATAACAGCTCCATCTTTAATGGTTTATAAAATAATTTTAATTAGTTCTGTGTCCCAGAAGACATTTGTTCTTGTGATGTTCTTAATTTTTATTCAAATCACGAATTTGAACAATTGCAAGCATTCATTTATTTTTGTTTATATATTGTCACGCCTGCTGTTATAAATTCCAAAACTTGCTTGGCAACAGAGGTATAGACCGGAGAAACAGCTATTTATGATACAAGAGTTAAAAGTGTAGCTTTATTTTGCGAGAAGGAAACTTTACCAAACGAGGAAGATAAAAACACTTTTAACTTGTCATACACTTTTTTATACAGCACAATATTTCTATATTTATCAATAAATTTATAACATAAGATTCAACATTCCTTTTGTTCAAAGAATAGTATGTTTTCCTATCGCTTGGAGGCGTGTGTATGTATGTATGTGTATGTGGGAATAGAATTCGTCTATCGATTATTTACAACTAATTTTGCTTCGCACCACTGAAAAACTCCTGTTCTATGCAATATCATATTCGTTTCTTGATTTCTTTGGCAATAACTCCAATTTAACGCTCTCTGCTGCCTCCAAAATGTCTGCGGGTTCTTCAAAGTCGTCAAAATACATTATTGTAATAGCCGGCAGGACCCGCTATTTGTGAACGCAGCGAAAGGTAGGAAGGAACGTTTCCGCTGCTGCGCATATACATTACAAATAACGATGTATCGATCGGACTCCACTAGCAAGTAACTTTTTCAAAACCTCAGAAATCTATGTAACCGATACAGTGATAATATCATAACTTAAGTTGGTAGCATTGGAGTGTTATAAACATTTTATAAATAAGGAGTGATAAAGAACAATTATTGGTTCGAGTGTTTTGTGTTAAAAATCTTACTTTCAACAGTGTCTAAAGTATTTTTCACTACAGCCAGCCGTGCATATGAAGACGCAGCTCTGTTCTATCACAGACCACAGGGATGAGTTCTACATTATTGTATTAACTTAAGGTGAAAGATCTAAGCTACTTCTTTAAAACAGAATATAACTGGTAAAAAATGTTATTAAATGACCTTACACATGATGGGGTAACACCTTCCGTGGTGATAGGCGAGATGCGCTCCTGATGTATATCCTAACTGTATTTCATTAGAAAACAGGCAGAGACTGATCTGTAAGCTGTTTTTATAAGCCGTTAAGTTGGCAATGTTGCCAACATTAAATAATTACTTCTATACAGTATCACATTCTCTGCATGCAGCCAAAATGTGACAATATATGCATATATAGGGGTTTCATTCTAAAACTTACCTATTTAAATAGCTATTCATTGTAATTAAATTATACAAATAAATAAATAAATAAATAAATAAAAGGTCAATTTGATATCAAGAAGAAGCATAAAACTGATCTTAATTGCGTTTTAGGTTTCAAACCCTACTATATTCCTCAATTTTAAAATTCCTCCTTCTATAAAGGCACTCCTAAACTTAAATATGAAAGAATATTAAACTGTTTATTAATATCATTAATTTATTTGACATCTTTTGTTTTAAATCGTTGCCAGTAAAATTGAATTGTTATTTTGAAGACCATTTTACTTTCTCCATACGCACTATGTACATAGTGTATAGAGAAAGTATTGCACTCTACCAACAATTCGATACCGAGATTTCACCGGAAATATATGTTCTAGGGTCCCCAATATCCAAAAAAAAAGCATTTTCACAAAAAGGTCCGTGTGTGTGTGTGTGTGTGTGTGTGTGTGTGTGTGTGTGTGTGTGAACACGATAACTCAAAAACGAAAAGTTTGGTAAAATACCAAACTTGGTATTTAAGTTTAGTATCTTCCAGGGATGTGACACGAAGCTTTTGAGAAAAATCCCCCCAACCCCAACTACCCTTTACATGGAACTTTTTTCGAAAATTTTGATTTTCTCAAAAATGGCTCCAACGATTTTGATTAAAATTTCGGATATTAAACATATTTATCTAACAAATGAAATGTATATCTTGAATTTTCTGGGAATAGCCTCTGAAGAGTGGTTTATTCTGGGTGAATTTTACTAAATTTTGAATGACTGCTAAACCGTAAGAGATGGACAAAAACTTTCTACACAAAAATGTAGAGCACTTTAAAACACACAATTTATGTTAGATACATTTTTTTCGTGGAGTTCGTCGTTTTTGTGACATTCCTTATTTTTGGTTTCTGCTATGAAAAACGTATAATTTTCTCATACAGGAACTTGTCAACTCCTATCCATACAAACAAAGGAACTTCATTGACACAGCAACCAGCTTTTGACTATCACTTTTACCTACGGTTGTCCCTTATTTCGCTTCTACTTACAAGGAAGCGAGTAATGAGACTATTTCTGCTAAATTTTTTGATTAGCATAAAGTAAATAGAAGTATAAGCTTTTTAAGAATTATTTGTTGCAGGGATATGGAGAAAGTCACGTGAAAGGTACACATCAGCTTTTTACTTTCTCCATACGCACTATGTACATAGTGTATAGAGAAGGTATTGCACTCCACCAAAAAATTCGATACCGAGATTTCAACGGAAATATGTGTTTTAGGGTCCCCAATATCCAAAAAGAGCATTTTCACAAAAAGGTCCATGTGTGTATGTGTGTGTCAGTGTGTGTGTCCGTGTCTGTGAACACGATAACTCAAAAACGAAAAGTCGGTAAAGTACCAAACTTGGTATTTAAGTTTAGCATCTTCCAGGGATGCGACACGAAGATGTTGAGAAAAATCCCCCCACTCCCAACTACCCTTTACGTGGAACATTTTTCCGAAAATTTTGATTTTCTCAAAAATGGCTCTAACGATTTTGATTAAAATTTTTATACTAAAGATATTTACCTGACAAATAAAATGTATATCTTGAGTTTTCTGGGAATAGCCTCTGAAGAGTAGTTTATTCTGGATGAATTTTACTAAATTTTGAATAACTGCTAAACCGTAAAAGATCGACAAAAACTTGCTACACAAAAAATGTAGAGCACATTAAAGCACAAAATTTATTTTATATACATTTTTTCGCGAAGTTTGTCGTTTTTGTGACATTCCTTATTTTTGGTTTCTGCTATGAAAAACGTATACTTTTCTCATACAGGAACTTATCAACTCCTATGCATATAAACAAAGGAATTTCATTGACATAGCAGCCAGCTTTTGACTATAATTTTAACCTATGGTAGTCCCTTATTTCGCTTTTACTTACAAGGGAGCAAGTAATAAGACTATTTCTACTATTTTTTTTTCTGATTAGCATAAAGTAAATAGAATTATAGTACGTAAATTTGAAGACAGTCGTTCTTTATGCAATAAGTCAAATAAACATCTCAGAAAACTCGATGAATTTTTGCACATTTAAACAGTAGGATCATTTGGGTTATGAACATACTACGTCCACTCCAAAAAGTATCTATTGTAGCATACATTTCTGTTGGTTTCATAAATAAAAATCTGATGTGCTCCATTCACGTACCTTTCTCTAGCTCTTCCATATATAAACTATTCTTACAAGAGATTATTCTTTTATCTACATCATGTTAATCGAGATAAACATTAGCAGAATTATTCTTTATACTTGCTTCCTTGTAAGTAGAAGGGGAAATGTGAGTACATTAGGCTAAAACAGTTTTTAAATATTTTAAAATCTGATCGCTATGTGAAAAAATTGAGTTTGATTCCCTTTGCGTAGTCCCGTTTGGGAAATGTTAGGTAGTTTAAAATTGAAACCAAAAACAAGAAATAACTGTAGAAGAAAACTGTATATGGCATACATTATGTCTTTAACAATATCTACAGTTTTTGAGTAGTAAGTAACAGTGAAACCGTTATTCAAAATTTTACTAATTCAACCAGAACAAACAGGCTTTTAGAGGCTATTTCAGAAAATTCAGAGTATACATTTTAATTTAGATGCAGATATGTTTTAATATAAGGCAAGTTAATCAAAATAGAGCCACATTGGAGAAAAAAAAATTTCATGTAAATTTCAAAATAACCTTGCACAATAAGTTAGGTTGCTACGCAGCTAGTTGAAACAAACATTGTAAACTAAATTAATTACATAAATAAGCAATGAAATAATTTTTCATTTTTACTTTCTCTACATAATAAATAGTACATAGGTAGAAAAGACATTTCACTCTTTCCAAAAATTCGATAGGTACCGACATTTCACCGGGAATAGGTATATATTTTAGGGCCTCCGGGATCAAAGAAAGAAAAAAAATACAAAAGAAAGACAAGAAAATAGATGGTTTTAGAAAAAGGTCCGGGTAGGTAGGTGGGTGGGTGGGTGGGTGGGTGGGTAGGTAGGTAGGTGGGTAGGTGGGTAGGTGGGTAGGTGGGTAGGTGGGTAGGTAGGTAGGTAGGTAGGTATCTCTGAACACGATAATTCAAAAACGAAAAGTTGGTAAAATAGCAAACTTAGTATTTAGGTTTGCTATCTGCCAAGGATGCGACACGAAGGTTTTGAGGAAAATTTTACTACCCCAAACTATCTTTTATACGCAAAATATTTCCAAAAATTTTACTTTCTCAAAAATGACACTAAATATTTTGATTAAAATAATGTAGATAAAAGTTATTTACATGACAATTAAAATATATACCTTGACATTTTTGGAACAGCTCTGAAGATCTCATAGCTCTGGATGCATTTTGGATAGCCAGTAAACCTTAAGACAAGGACAGACAAAAACTTACGTACTATACAAAAAATGTAGACGTTTATATCATATGCGTTTTTTTCGTAGAACCAACCATTTTCGAGATATTGCTTGTAATTGGTTTCAGTTTTAAAATTTTTCAACTCCTGGCCATACAGAGAAACGAATTTCAATCCCATAGCAACCACATTTTAAAGCGTTTAATTATCGCTTTATTCTAGAGTACTCCGTTATTTCCTTTCTACTTACAAGAATGCAAGTAATAAGGTAATTTCTGTAAATTTTTATCTCCATTAGCATGAAGGAGATAGAGTAATAAGCTGTTTAGAAATTTGTTGCAGAAGTGTAAGTATAAGTATAAAAAGAGCGGTGTCATTTGAAATGTCAAGGTGGAGGGTGGGAGAGCGTGGAATACAACCTAAGTATTTAATACACCTGAAAATCAAACATACGTACATCATGAACGTAAATATAGATATACGGAGTGAGATCAAAAAATAATAGGAATTTATAAATTTCGCGGGATATACATAACCGATTTTCAAAACTTTTTTTTATCATGTTCCTGATGAACCTATGTTTGATATCCATCTGTATTAAATACTTAGTTTACTGTTGACAGTTAAAAAAGTTATACGTGTTTTCGAAGACTGTGCGAATTTGCATTAAATTTTGCTTGAAAAATGTAGTAAAGTGCACAAAATGTTAGCTGTAGCTTTTGGCAAGTCTACTATGAGTAAGTCGAGGGGTTGAGTGGCATCGACGTTTCAAAGAGGGTCGAGAATCTCTGAAGACAACGATGCCTTGGACGTCCTAAATTATCAATGACTTATGATAATATAGAAGATGCAAAAAAAATGTTTCTGACTTAGGGAACACTACCTAGTTATGCGCCATTTGGATGAAGTAATCCAAAGAAAACGACAAGAATTTTCCAAAAACAGTTCATAGATAGTGCTCCTCCTCACACCTCAACATTGCTCGTTGTTTTTGGGCAAAAACCAGAATAAGCCTCAGCCACCTTATTCGCCAGACATGGGCCCCTGCAACTTATTTCTATTCCCGGGGCTGAAGAGAACATGAAAGGCCGTCGTTTAGTCACTATTGGTGAGCTAATAACAGAATCGCTGAAGTAGCTGAACACCATAAGGAGTTCCAGAGTTGTTTCCAAGATTGGAAAAAGGGCTGGCACAAATGTATTATATCTGAGAGTTTATTTTGAAGGACACAAAGTTGATGTAGATGGATAAGCAAAGATTAAGATATACACATACGCACACACACACACACACACACACAGAATGGGGCTCGAAAACCTGGCCCCAAGTACTAGATTGCTTTTTGTCACCCTCGAATTGCCATTTATTGTGGTGAAGCTGTTGCGACTATTTTTTGTATGCCAGTACGAAAGATTTATTAAGATGTGTGAAGTAAATATCTCAGAGATGTATCCTCTTCAAGAAAGAATCGCAAAAGTGGAGATGTACCTGTCTACCAGTTCATCTAAGGAAACGCGGAACATTTACACAAAGAAGGTTCCTGGTGTTTTACTTGCCAGCAAAGAACAGTATGCAGGATTTGGTGACAAAATGGTGTACTAAAGAATCCGTTGCAAGCGTAAAAAGGAATTGAGCTCCGAGCATTCGATGACCTGTTGAGATCGCGGCTATTTGAGCACGGATGATCCAGATCTAAAGAAGTCAACTCGTAAATTGTCGCAACAAGTGAACGTTTCGCGACGTGTTGTACCATACAGGAATGGATCCCAACAAAATGACATGTCCCCAAGAACTGAAGGAGGAAGATAAGGCAAAATATGTGAATTCCTGTGTACGTCGCTGTGTCAAACAATTGAGAGTGGAGTGTTGGATTCAATACTGTATTCCATGAGTGATGAACCCTGGTTCCATCTGACAGGACATGTCAACTCTCAGAACACCAGATATTGGTCAACAAACAATCCCTATACGATTAATGTGGACCTCTTTACGATGAAATATTCGGAGTGTGTGTGCCGTGTCAGCAAGTGGGATTGTGGTTTCCATATTTTTTTAAACAAAAGTATATGCCAATTTTTAGGCATTTTACTACACCCCATGAGCATTGGTATCTAGGATAGGGCGCTATTCACACTTGTCAATCTCTTGAATTAAGGCAAGATTCACAGAAGAAGGGACTGTCAGAAAACGATTGTGGCCGCCGCATTCCCTGGATTTCACTACTTGTGACTTTAATCTGCGGGGTTGTCTAAGAGAGAAGCGTACATAAATAATCTAAAAATGTTATAAGATTATATTCGTAATGACATTTTGAGAATTGATGCGACAGATTTGCGTAAAGTGTATGTTAGTATATTAGGGCACGCGCAAAAGTGCATTGAACCAGAGGTCATTTTCAGTGCCTAATATAATGTAAATCACAAGATCTGTTCAGGAACTTTTGTATATTGTCATTTATTATCCAATTATTAGACTTTATCTCTGTGTCGTATCTGCTCGTGGTGGGCAACAATTCATTCCAGTCGCAGCCGGCTTTTCCTGCGCCTCTCTATACAGGCATAGGCACTTTCATTTCAGAACAAAATAATATATGCTAATTTTAGTGATGAATTTATGCAACCAAAATATTAAATCATATAAGTCTAAAAAATAACGTCTTTAAATTTACTTTTTCTACACGTACTATGTACATAGTTTATAGAGGGGGCATTGCACTAAAAAATTCGATACCGAGATTTCAACGGAAATACAGGTTTTGGGATCCCCTGAATACAAAAAAGCACTCTCATAAAATTGTGTATGTGTGTGTGTGTGTGTGTGTGTGTGTGTGTGTGGGCTGCATAGCTTAAAAACTAAGACTCCGTTACATACCAAACTTGATGTTTAATTTCAGTAACTTCCAGGGATGCGACACGACGGTTTTCAAGAAAACCCCCCACCCTTAGCTACCCAATACACGGAAACATTTCAAAAATTTTGATTTTCTCAAAAATGACTCTGACGAGTTTGATAAAAGTCTCTTTTACTTAAGATATTTACATATCTTAAATATAAGAGATCTTTGATTTTTATGGAATTTTGCATAACTGGTAAACGTAAGAGATAGGCAACAATTATTACACAAAAATGTAGATCACGATAAAACAAATTTATGACATATACATTTTTTTCGTGAAGTTGGTTCTTTTCGAGTTATTCTTTGTTATTGATTTCAATTTTAAAATACCTAAACTGTTCTCATACGAGAACTTGGCAACGCTTGGCCACACAAAGAAAAGGATTTCGATCCCATAACAACCACATTTTAAAACATTTGAGTGTTGGTTTAGCATGGTCTATTCTCTTTCTGCTAAGAATAAGCTTATTATTAATAATAATTTGTTACAGAGGTGTAGAGAAACTCGCTTGAATGGAGCACATCAGATTTTTGTTTTATCCACAATTGACCTATATTAATTCATTGACCAGGGTGGCCACAGTGTGAGGAAAAATCACTGTATAAGTTTCTCAGACAACCTAGTAACCAAACATTGGCTGCTGGATCTGTGGACAATGTATTTGAAATGGCTGATACATTTACGGAAGGGAATATTTTTGGATTCCTGCAGCTTTATTACTATAATAATGTCAGCACTCTCTCCTACACCTCAGCTTTTAGCTGTGAAGATGTAATCCGTGAATTATGCCGAACATCTGTCTTAGGATGTAATAGATACGTCTTAACAGTGTGGGGTTGCTGAGAGTTATGCGTCTATCTCGAATGAAAGTGCAACGCGCTGTAAATGTCATCTAAATCGCTGCCACATGCAACATCTGAAGGTGTAATCCACCTGCATTAGCTAGCGCATCATGCGGTTGTCTAGTGAACTATGATGGAATGAAATCGGGTGGTGTATCACGGCAGTACTGTGTAGGCGGACTGAGACACCGCCGTATGTGAGAATGTGTGAGCAGATAGGTCATGACCTTTGCCCTTGCTAGCAATATCCACCGCGGGGAAAATCCTATCCCACTATATTCTTATTTCGTGCCGGGCTCGGCTGGCTTGCCTCGCAGATATTGCCTGCATCCCTTCCTAAGACATACTGCTATTAACCTTTTTGCTTTCTTTTTCAACTCTGCCCTACTGTCACTGGATCTATTTTCGCTTGTGTGGCGATTTATCATAAGAACCTATCAACGGCGAAAGTAAATTAACTTAAAGCTAGTCTATTCTAAAGCAAATTTAATTAATTTTCCATTCTCTCAACCAAGGGTTATTCAGTATAATCTCTATTAAAAATATAAAGGGAGAACCTTTTATACATTCTATAAGGTAATCTAAACACCAGATAACCAATTTCATAGTTTTTACATTCTCTAGCACGTATATTGAATGTACATAATAGGTAGAGAACGTATTGTATTCCAGAAAATATCAACCGATATTTCACCGAAAATATCCTGGGTGAAAAAATTAGAAAAAGATCAGCGTGTATAATGGTTCAAAAATGAGAAGTTGGTTAAATGTAAAAAAGTCTAAGGATACGACAAGAAGATTTTTAGAAAAATCCCCCACCCTCAAACTGACTTTTATACGGAACATTTTTCGAAATTTTCTTAAAATGGCTGACGATTTTGAATAATATTTTGTACATTAAGACGTTTAGATGGGAAATTAAATGAACATTCTTAACATTTTGGGAATAGCCGCTGAAGTTTCTTCATTTTGAATGAAACTGTAATAGTTTGACAAAAGCTTACTGCACAAAACCACGCGTCATATACAGTTTTTTGTAGGGTATTTTTGTAGAGCTCCCTGTTATTCGTTTCAATTTCAAACTACAAGCAGTTTTTCAAATGGGACTGAATTTCAATTGTTTCACATAGCGAGCAGCTTTTAAAGGACTAATGCCTTTCCCATCTAGTTATAAGGAAGCAAATAAGAAGACCAATTCTGCAAATGTTGGTTTCAAATAGCTTTTTTTGGAGTGTTTAACGCCCGCTTTAACTATTTATGGCAGCGCAGGCGGTGTCACTGATACATGAATGATGATGGAGCACCGGTGGAATGCGATGGTAGGAGAAACCGGAGAACCCGGAGAAAACCCGCCCCAGCGCCGCTTTGTCCACCACAAATCTCACATGCGGTGGCTTGGGATTAAACCCGGGTCGTCTAGGTGAGAGGCGAGTAGTCCAACCACTCGGCCACGGCGCGGCCTTCAAATAGCTTGAAGTATATAAAATAGAATAGTTATATGCGGATAGAATAATTCAGATTTGTTGTTTTTTGGGTTGAGGAGACTTAAAATGTATATTTATGATGAAATTTTCGCAATGAAATTTCAGTTAATATAATAGGTATTAGAAAAATAAAAATTGTACCAACTTACACGTTTAAATAGACTGAAACGCTAAATGCTGAGGTAGATATTTCCCTAGCATCTTTTTCTTTTGTTTTTGTACCTTCCACTGAACTTGGTTGAGTCAGCTAGATTCAATAAAGACATTTATTTATCATCCCCCATATATTTATTAGTAGAATCCTTGAGTGGTCTTAAGTCCTTCACTAAGTTTTTCTGCTGTTCCAATATACAGGGTTACTACAAAAGAAATAGACAACTTCAACTGCCTGTAAAACAAAAGCTATTAGAGATAGCAACCTAATTATTTTGGAGGTATGTTGAGAAACTCTCAAATTTTCGTTTGTTACTATTGGTAACGCTGTAGTGTTTTGTTTGTTGTTGCAGAAGCTGAAATGGCGGAAAATCCTGTGAAAAAGGCATATTGCGTGTTGGAATTTGCTAGAATGCAATCAGCAATTGTTGTCCAACGACATTTTAGAACACGTTACACGTTACCACAAAACGCCACCGACTAGACAGTCAATCTACGACTGGTATAGAAAATTCGAGACAACAGGATGTTTGTGCAAAGGGAAGAGCTCGGGAAGACCAAGAGTTTCGGAAGAAAACGTTGAACGTGTTCGTTCTGCCTACATAAGAAGCCCACAGAAATCGACATCTAGGGCAAGCATGCAATTACAAATTCCACAGCAAACTGTATGGAAAATCTTGCGGAAGCGACTGCACATGATGCCTTACAGATTACAGATGTTGCAGTTTCTGAGTGAAGAAGATAAGGTCATACGGCGTGACTTTTGCATCGACATGTTGCGACATGATGAAGACGATGATGGTTTTTGTGAGCGCATCATTTCATTTTTGTGGTAACGTGTTCTAAAATGTCGTTGGACAACAGTTGCTGATTACGTTCTAGCAAATTCCAACACGCAATATGCCTTTTCCACAGGATTTTCCGCCATTTCAGCTTCTGCAACAACAAACAAAACACTATAGCATTACCAATAGTAACAAACAAAACTTTGAGAGTTTCTCAACATACCTCCAAAGTAATTAGGTTGCTATCTCTAATAGTTTTTTTTTTTAAGGCAGTTCAAGTTGTCTATTTCTTTTGGAGTAACCCTGTATATTCTGAGAATATCCTCCCTCAAGGGTGTAACTTCGATGAGAAAGGTGTTCACAGAAACAGCTCTCAGTGCGGTTGCCAAGAGCATTTTCGTGAACAGTTGACAACAAGTATGTTTCTTGCTGAAAACTCTTTTTTAAACCAATACATCAAAAGAAAATATAATACTAACTTTTGTTACACAAATGTCATATACATATTATATAATAAATAATAGCATAATAATTTAATAACAATAAATAATTATTAAACTAAACATTAATTAAATAGCAATAATGAAATGTTCAAACTCTAAAACAACACTTCTCTACATTTTAAAATATGACTTGGTGGAGGTGTTTAAATGCATAATTACACATTTTAACTTTCTCTAGCGATTACGTAGTGCTTACTACTACGACATACAATATACCTACGTAGTAGTTAGGAAAGGTATTGCACTCCACCCAAAAATTCGATGCCGAGATTTTACCTGAAATACATAAAGCACTTTTAGAAACATGTCCATGTCTGTGTGCACCTGTGTGGTGTCTGTGTGCACCTGTGTGCACCTGTGTGTGTCTGTGTGCACCTGTGTGTGTGTGTGTGTGTGTGTGTGTGTGTGTGCGCGCGCATCTATAATTAAAGGTAAACAAATAAAGTAAGGAGCTAAAAAAATTATTCAATTTAATAAACGTCGTGTGTCTGTGTGCACCTGTGTATCTGTGTGTGTATCCGTGTGCACATGTGTGTGTCTGTATGTACTGTGTGTGTTCATGTGCACCTGTGTATGTCTGTGTATATCTGTGTGTGTGTGTGTGTCTGTGGGCACCTGTGTGTGTATGTCTGTATGCTTTTGTGTGTGTGCGTGTCTGTGGGCAGCATGGCTCAAAACGAAAAGTCGGTCAAATACTAAACTTAGTATTTAAGTTCAGTCACTTTCAAGGATGTAACACGAAGATTTTCAAGAAAATCCCACCTCCATCAACTACTCTTTAAATGGATAATTTTTCGAAAATTTTGATTTTCTCAAAAATTGCTCTAACTTTAATGTACTAATGACAAATAAAGTAATCTTGAAATTTCTGTGAATAGCTTCATTCTGGATGAAGTTTTTTTGAACCAATGTGACTTTGCATTGGTTTCACCAGGAACTATTTACTCCATCCCTACTATTACAATAAATCATGCGTGAAGCATCTCTTCAATTACTTACTGGATTCTCGAACACAGGATACCCTTTCAACTTATCATTTAGCCTAGCATTCACTCTAAACGTTAGTCATGCAAACTTGCTAAGTAAATATAACATTGCTCTGTACATCATATTTTAATATCCTTTTGAATTAATCTTTTAGCTTCTCCTCTTCCTTCAATACCAGGCGGAGATAGATGGATTATTTTAATGCTAGCCTTTCTTGATAAAGGAAGTAAAACCGGTAGTCCCTTGTCTTAAACTTAAAGCATGTAAAAGAACCTCGAGCCTAATAAGCATATTTTTGAGCAAACATAATCGCCCAAATCTAGAATCGACACTGAAAATCATAGCAGTTAAAGCATGTCTATAAATTAAGTGAAATGGTTTTCTCTCTCCAACCGATCATGCGCCGGCTAGTGTTGAAGGTGACGCCCGCTATATACGAAGCGTGTACCAAGTTCTGTATTTTGCATTTTACTGAAATATTCAACACACTTCGACTATTTACGCGCTAGAGTAACGGGTAAAAGGTGATACTCCACTCGAGTTAATGAAAACATTAAGAAAATTGACGTGCTAGGATATTTATAGGAGTTTTTTTTATATGGAATCCTGAGGTTAAAGCCATTTTAGTGTTCTATATGGACCTTTTAATTATCTAATAAAACATTATTACATATATTATGTCACATTTGTTATTGTGCTGTAGCTTATTTTAACAACAAGTCTATGTGTACATTAACTTTTTGCTTTTATAGCTGTTCCTTGCCCGAGGAATGGACGCCACTGCACAAAACACAGTGGCCAGTATTGGTCCCTTGCTAGCAATTCGCTATGAAGGAGTACAGTAACATCAGAACTCGTTCGTTTTCCTGGTATGGCGGAAAGGCGAAATAAACTTGGCTAGAAAGCAAGAAGGGGAAAGGGGGGGAGGAAACGGATCCGATCTCTCGACTCGTCTCTCACTCTCTCTCTCTCTGTTCCCAAGTTCCGTGGATGGAAAATTGGATTTCTGTAGCAAAACGACGTCCGAAGCTGGCCTAGGAGGGGAGATGGATGGCGGGTGTGAAACAAAAGCCACAGCGACGACAAAAGAAATAATAGTTTTACTTGTAAAGTGATGGTCGAAGACTTGTGTGCGACGGCTGAGGTGATCGAGGCATCCATCATTAACTCCGTCGATGTTTCTTTGTTTTGATGTTTCATTTCTGTGTTCTTGCGGCAGCTTTCTAACCCAGATCGTAATCTGGGCCAAAAGAGGCTGCTGAATTCCACTTTGAATAAAAATCTGATGTGTTCCATTCACGTGACTTTCTCTACATCTCTGTAACAAATTGTTGTTAGAAAGCTAATTCTTCTATCTACTTTATGATAATCGAAATAAACATTAGCAGAAACAGTCTTAGCAATTTGCTTCCTTGTAAGTAGATTAAAACGATAGTCAAATCTTTTAAAAGCTAGTTGCCATGTGATTGAAGTCCTTTTCTATGCAGAGCTAGGAGTTTTCAACTCTGAAACAAATAACAAGGAATATCTCAGAAAATATCAAATCCACGAAAAAAATATATGACATAAATTATGCATTTTACGTGATTTACATTTTTATGTAGTACGTTTTTGAAACTTTACGATTTAACAGTTACGAAAAATTCAGCCAAATTCATTCAGAATAAAGAGGTCTTTATAGGCTAATCAAGATATACGATTTATTTTCCATTTAAATATCCTTAATATGCGGTATTTTTAATTAAAATTAGAGCCATTTTCAAAAAATAAAAATGTTCGAAATGTTTTGCATGTAAAGGGTATTTTTCTCAAAATCTTCGTGTCGCATCCCTGGATGATACTAAACTTAAATATCAAGTTTGGTATTTTACCAATTTCTCATTTTTTAGTTATCGTGCTCACAGACACATGGAGGGAGACACACACACACACACACACACACGAACCTTTTCTGAAAATACCTTTTTTGGATACAGGGGCTCCTAAAATATGTATTTTCGATGAAATCTCGCTATCGAATTTTTGTGTGGAATGCAGTACCTTCTCTATTCATTATGTAAATAGTAAATGTAGAGAAAGTAAAAATAGATTGAATTCTCAGAATGTTTTGTTCAAAGTGATGCTTAATGCTAATGAAAAATCCCTTTTTGAAACTTAACTAGGAGTGGAATTTTGACTACAATCGGTCAAGGAATCGAAACTCGCATTTTATAGTAAATAATTATGCACTAGAATCTTTGGGCATTCATATAGAATCACCATTTAGCTTTCCTTGCTTGCTCGGAACTCTACAGACATTGTAAAATATACTTTTTACCAAAAAATTCTATTTCTTAAAACAGTATCTTTCTTCAAAACTACATCTTCACACATTCCAAAAATGTACAAATATATGCAATGTATACATAATATTATAATATTACAGCTGACAAACTTACCCTAATAGTATAATAGCAATATATTTTTTGGAAAAAAAAGTATACTTACTTTGAAAACAATTCATTTTACAGATCCAAATATCACACTCTTCAAAAAAGTATCATAATTCAGTAAGTCAAGTTATTGAAACATTACAGCGTTAAGATTTTTTGTTTGGTTCAACGTACAAATTCGAAAAATACCAACAAATCTTCTTAAATTTTGAGGTACATTGAACATTTTGGCTATGTAATACACGTATCTAATAAAATTATAAAATAATTCATAACCTCAGAATTTATGCAATTTGGGTAAACTTTGTCATTCATATTAACACAAAAACAATGCAATAACAGTAAAATTATCAGAAAAATCTGTGTTAACCATATACATTTGAAATTTATCTCCCATTTTCCCTAAAAAAATTCTCTTGTTCAGTGTATCACTGAATAAAAATGTTATTCTTAGATATACTAAATAGGTCACTGAAACTTAATGAGAATTTATACTGTTTTGAGAGCCATATATTATGTGGGCATTCTCTATAAAAGAGAGAACCATAATCTCTTTCTTTTTAATTTCTATATTATTTATTTTATATTTATTATTATAGCAAGTAGAACTATTCCGTTTCACCCAATTTATATTTTCTCGAGATGTGTGTGTTTGTGTGTATGTGTGTGTTTAACAGCTATGTAAAATTCATCCAGAATGAATTCGAGAGTATTCCCAGAAAATTCAACCTATATATCTCATTTGTCGTAAAAACACACGCACGCACTGACCTTTTTCTAGAACTGCTTTTGAATTCAGCAATTCCAAGACGTGTTTGAGTGGAATATAGCCCTCTCGCCAGCTACTATGTCGAGCTAAGTAAAAAAAAAAAAAGTCTAATGTCTTCCATTCACATGTCTCTTTCTATATGTTCTGCAAATTCAATTCATTAAAAAGTGTTATTCTTTTATGCACATCATGCTAATCTCAATGAACATTAGCTTAACTAAACTTTTAAAATAAATGTTTTAATACTAATAGTATTCCTTGCTTCCTTGAAAGTAGACGGGAAATTTAAAAAAAAAAATATATTTCAAAATCTTCTCGGGCTTCTAGCCAGGTAAAAACTTGGCTTGACACCAACGTTTCGAAGAAGTGCATCTTCCTCGTCTTCAGGGTGAACTGATCAGTTGGCTAGAAGCCCGAGAAGATTTTGAATTAAAACGTCGCCAGGAAAGCTTTAGTTCGTATTTTAAAAATATATTTGTTTACTAACGAGATGTCAATTGGCACTATCATACCTGCCCCACTTGTGTGCCGATATTTCTTTCGTCTGTCAGGAATTCTTTTAAATGCCAGTAAATCTACTACATGGGGCTATCGTTTTAATTACACTTAAATTACTATTACTATCAGGCGATCCTGCAACGTGTATCTACAGGAAAATCTCGTATTTAACTTTTGGATGGAATACAATATCTTCTCTACCTGTGTTCTATGCAGTAAGTAGACAATTAAAAACAATTAACACGCCGAAATAAATATACACTAAGGTACCATTTATGAAAATATTTGTGTCTATTACCTTAACATTCTGTATTTTCTTGGCTCTGTAACAATATCCCACATTGTATTTTATGGAGATATGGAATGGCGCAGACAGTAATCGAAGTGGAGTCCCCAGGCATTTTCATGGCATGAGAACCACAACAATACTGTTCCCTACTGTGTCAGATGGCTACATCTCCCTAACAAAACATATGCCCCCCTCCCGCTTGGGTCCACAATTTATCAAAATGACTTTTCCCTGTCGCCGCTGTTCTATGGGCGGAGCCTGTGTTTTAAACATTACGAGAACAAATGTAACAACCGAAAACTTGGGGAATAATTCCCAAAGCTTGGACTATTACATAGAAAAGAACGCAAGCGTGTGTATGTGAGGCTGAAATGAAGGCTTGGTCGTCATGACAGCATTAAAAACTTGTTTTAAACGTCTACTGGAAACATCTTCTGTTTCCTCTTGTTACTACTAAAACGACACAATGATAATAAGGAAAATGAGGTTAAAATAAACAACCTATGTATGAAGTTGGTTTGTCTGCTTTGTAATGGTAAGGAAATTCTTTTTCTGCAGCCATATTCCGCCACGTAATATTTTACTAAATGCAATTCAGGACAAATTGCAAATTTTAGCTCGGAGTAAAAAAAGGGAACATTTATTATGAGTTACGACCAAAGTTACGAGACTCTTGCTTTCTGGTGTGGAATGGGCCGGTTAACACCGACATAAAAATGAAGCCACATAATATATTTATTTACAACCTAATAGAAATTTATTCCCATTCTACAAAGAAACTGAAACAATACAGTAAAGAAACAATATAACCTCTCGTTTTATAAATTAGTAGTCGACGGTTCCTTTGAATAGCTAGAGTAATTTTAAAAGTCAATAAATGAAAAAAGAAAAGATAATATAATGTGTTGCATTAGATTATTTTTTTAATTTCTCTACTTAGTATGTAGTACATAAGTAGATAAAGCTATTCCAAAGTTCAATAAAAAGATTTCACCGGAAATAAACGTTTTAAAATCCAATGTAAAAAAAGCATTTGGGTAAAATAATAAACTTGGGACTTCAGTTTAGTATCTTCCAAGTTTGGGACACGAAGATTTTGAATAAAGTCCTCCTCACACCCCAACCTGACCTTTCTTCTGAAGACATTTCGAAAATTTTGGTATTCTCAAAATGATTTTTAAGATTACGATTAAATATCGTATACTAAATATATTTTCATATAAAATAGAATGTGTATTTTGAGCTTTTGTGGAATAACCTCCGATGACCTGTTCTTTCTGGACGACTTTTGCTAAAAACACAATATAAATGTCAAAATGTTTTTTTTGTTCTTTTTTCCATGAAGTTGACCGTTTCCAAGATATTCCTTATTATTGGCTTCAGTTTTAAAATTGTTTCTCATACGGAAATTTGTCAACTCGTGGACAATCACATAGCAACCAGCTTTTAAATATTTGACTACCGCTTTAGCATAGTGTATTATTTCCCTTCTACTTATAAGGAAGCAAGTAGTAAGATCATTTCTGAAAATTGTTATCTGATTAGCATGAATTAAATATAAGATAAAAGCTTTTTAATTGTTATTTGTTATAGAGATGTAGAAAATATCACGTGAATGGAACACTTACAATATTTCTACCTGTGCTTAACCTATTCTCACAAAAACGTATTATTCTATCCGCTTCATGCCAATCAACAAACATGGCTTTATTATAGAACTTGCTACACAGTTGGCGTCTTTGTACAGTAGCCAACTATTGTCTAGCCCCATCACCTCACCAATAAGCATCCTGGGGAAGAAGAAATGCTTACAAGGGGCAGAGGAACGTTATGGGCGGAAATGCGCTAATAATCGTTTACAAATGGGCTTATGGTCAGATTTCGAAGCGTTTCGTTCTCTTTGTTGCCGATTGGGTAACCAATGCGCGCGTACATCATGCATATTCTCTTGTAGGTAAGAGAGAAAGAGTAAAAGGGAATAAATAATCTGAAGAGATAACTCCTTTAAATCGAGCGGGATGGCGGTAACGTCTGCGGCCGGCAATCGGGAGATCTTTGGTTCAAATTCTATTTTCCGAATAATCTGAGGTTTCTTCGTGAGTTTCATCACTTTCCAAGGTAAACACCCGATTAGCTGTTGAACAATACAACCCAAAGATCCACCTTCAGTTTAAAACAATAGCATAACTGAAAACTGTTAGTTTTTGCGATCACGCTGTCAGATTTTGTAAACAGTAGGCTAGATGCACTCCATCTGCTTTTCAAGGAGCTACGTGGTAGATATGGTGGAGATCCGTGGTTCAAATCTTGGCTATTAAAGAAGTTTTACTTTCTCTGTACATACTATGTACATAGTGTATAGAGAAGGTATTGCATTGCACCCAAAATATCGATACCGAGATTTCAACGGAAACACATGATTTGAGACTCCCTGAATCCAAAAAAAAAAAAAGCATTTTTAGAAAATTGTCCGTGTGTCTGTCTGTGAGTATGTGTGTGTGTCTGTGGGCAGCATAGCTCAAACACGAATAGACCGTTGAATACCAAACTTGGTATTTAAGTTTGGTATCTTCCAAGGATGCGACACGAAGATTTTCAAGAAAATCCCCCTACTCCCAACTACCCTTTACATGGAACTTTTTTCGAAATGTTTGATTTTCTCTAAAATGGCTCTAATGATTTTGAATAAAATATCGTAAATTAAAGTTATTTAGCTTACAAATAAAACGTATATCTTGAATTTTCTGGGAATAGCTTCTTAAGACTACTTTACTCTGGATGAATTTTACGGAATTTGCATAACTGGTAATCCGTAAGAGATAGACATAAACTTACTACACAAAACATGTAGATTAGGATAAAACACCATTTATGTCTTATATATTGGAATTGATAGTTTTTTTAGATATTCCTTGTTTATAGTTTCAGCTTTGAAAAACATACATTTCTCATACAGGAATTTGTCAACTTCTGCCCATACAAACAAAAGAACCTTAGTCACATAGCAACCAACTTTTGACTATTACTTTAGCCTATGGAACTCCCTTCTACTTAAATGGAAGCAAGTAATAAGACGATTTCTGCTAATCTTTTTTCGATTGGCGTGAAGTAAATAGAAGCATAAGCATTCTAACAATAATTTGTTACAGAGATATAGAGAAAGTCATATGAATGGAACACATCAGATTTTTGTTTTGCTTTTGTCAATCTGTGTCAGCCTTTCCAAATCCTGTCTTAGAATGTTTTGTGCGGGGAAGAAATACTTAAATAGCAATCTAGAGCACGCTGTTAAAAATGCGGTATCCATCAACCTTTGTAAAAACCAAAACTTACTCTAAAATGTAAGGAGCAGAATTTACTATAGTCTTTGTAATATAAGAAAATTTGCGATCATGGTGAGTTCTTGCCAAAGGCGTCGTTCGCAGCGATTTTGGGAAGCCTTGAGCGCTCAGTATCTTCAATGACCTCGCTCTATTCAACACCAAGGAGAAGAAACTTTGAATGTAAAGACTAACTTCTACTGCTGTTGAGGTTAAAGCCTTGAAAACTAAGAGCTTTATTACATGTCGTATTTACGTTTATTATTTCGTAGAAAATGTTAACTTTTAGCATCACACTATCGTTACGCGCCTGACGCGTCTTACTGGTTAATGATTCAAATAAAATAAAAATTGTACAAAAACCCTGGTACATAATTTCTAAATCCAGGGCTATTATGCCAGATTTTTTAAAAAAAGACATATTAATAAATCACACATTTATTCTTTACAATAAGTTAAACACAATAAAATATACAGCATAAAGTAAAAATAATAAAAATAATACATTATAATAACCCATACACCTAATAAAAGTTAATAAAAATAAGTAAAATAATATAATACAAATATTTAAAAATTTAAATAATTACACTTTGATAATCTAATCTAAATAAATAACCAATAAAAACAAATAGAAATTTAAAAAAATACAATAAAAACTAAACAAATCACATAATATCCAAAAACACACAACAACCATAAAGATTTTAATACCAAAATGTATCTTCAACTTCACATATACACCACCTAATAATAACAAATATATAAATTTAATTTATTTTTCAAATGTTATTTCATCAATTTATATTTTTATTTCTACATTATTATTATTATTATTTTTATTATTACTACTATTATTATTTTTATTATTACTGCTATTATTATTACTACTATAATTATTATTACTACTATAATTATTATTACTATTTATTATTATTTATTAATATTTATTATTATTTATTATTGTATATTATTACATTTATTAATATTATAATTTTTATTACAATTTTATTTTACTGTTATTATTTATCTAAATTTTTATATTTTTACACTTTATATTTTTAAATTATTTTTAATGTTAAATAAAATATATATATATTTATTTTTAACTACCTATTATACTGATATCCAGTAACGTTAATGATAGTAACATGTGTTATAATAAATACTAAACTTATAAGTCTGCAGAAAAGGATTTCAATTCGGATTGAGACATTCTTGGGATTCCCGTTGTAATTCATTAAGAATAGTACCACTGGACTGCCTCCCTAGTCGAGTGGTTAGCCAGCTGACTTCTCATCCGGAGGTCCTGGGTTCGTTTTCCAGCTGAAGCGGTGAATTTTTCTTTAACCAGATTTATTCCCTATCTCCAATAGCATCAGGAAGTATGTATCTGAGAGTGAATGTGCGTGTGTTTGAGGAAAATAAAACGATTTAAACCCAATAGGTAACGATTCGTTTCTCAAACAAAGCCCCCTATATGACCTTAGATGTTAAAGTCGGTAATATAAATTAAACAATAATAAAAAAAAAATGCTGATGTGTTACATTCACATGATTCTAGTTGCTCTACAAACAAACCTCTTACAACATATTATTCTTCTTTCTACACAATGCAAATCGAGATAAACATTGGCAGCACTTTCTTATTACTTATTTCCCTATAAGTAGCAGGGTAACTAAAGAAATGCGCTAAGCTAAAGTGTTCATATGCTTTAAAAGCTTCCGTTATGCAATTGTCATTGCAAATCGCTTCTTTTCTTGACCAGGAGTAGAACAAAAGTAAAACGGGTACTTCCTATCTGAGAAAAGTATAAGTATTTTACAATTGAAATCAATAACAAGGGATATTTCGAAAACGGTAAATTTCACGAAAAAACTGTGTATGACACAAACTGTGTATTTTAACGAGATCTATATTTTTTGTGTTTATAAGTTTTTGTCTATCTCTTACAGTTTACTATTTATGCAAAATTCAGCAAAATTCATTCAAAATAAACAGGTCTTCAGAAGCTATTCCTAGAAAATTCAAGATACACATTTTATTTGTGTTGGAAATGGCTTTAAGATGCAGTATTTTAATCAAAATCGCTAGAGTCATTTTCAAGATAAACAAAATTTTCACATTTTTTTCCATTCGCACACACACATGGACCTTTTCGTGAAAATGCTGTTTTGGATTCAGGGGTCCTAAAGTATGTATTTCCAGTGAAATCTTAATATCGAATTTTTGGATGGAATACAATACCTTCTCTGTCCATTATGTATATTGTACATACGGGGCTAGATAAAATAAAAATCTCACATTTTACACGGCCACGATATTAACATGCGCTATAACGAGTACTAAACTTATGTTATGCTGAAACGGGTGATCATTCGGACTGAGACATTCCCATTGTAATTCATTACAAAGAGGTTTCCGTTTTCAAAGTTTACACAGGAGTTTGTAAAATACACATTTGTTGCGCAGCAATCTTTAACACTTGTTTGGAGAGAAAATGAATGTTGCAAGGTTTTGTCAAGATTCCCCTCATATATTCTTTTTTGCCTCTTCGATTTACCGATTAGCGATCCAGTTGTCCCAAACTTATTTACCAGATATCTAATAGTTATTCTACCAGAAACTAAAATATGGATTATTTATTCTAAATAATTAGTCTATTTTATCGGAAATGAAGTGGATGTATAATTAGTAAAATTGCCTATATTTGATTGCAATAACTGATTAAAATTTCCAACAAGAAACAATTAATTAGTTTTCTTTTATTATCTCAAGTGAATAAAGTTTCTGCATAGAATGAAATTAATTAAATTAGCTTTATTTGGTTATTTCAAACTACTTAAAATTTACTATAGAATACGATTCATTAAATTAGCTGCATTTGATTATATCAATTGACTGATTAAAATTTCTCATAGCATACAATTAATTAAATTATTTTATTGGATTATATTAACTGATTAAAATTTCCCACAATAAACAGTTAATAACTTTGGCTTTATTTGATCATTTCAAGACAATAAAGTTTCCCCATAGGATACAATTAATAAGATTAAATTTATTTTATTGTACCTGTTGATTAAAATTTACCATATGATGACAATAATTAAATTAGATTTATTTTATTATTCCCACTGATTTTACTCTTCCATAGGATACTATTATTAAAACTAATTTTATATAACCACGGATATTTCCCATTGGCTACAATTAATAAAATTATTTTTATTCGATTATACCAGCAGATTAAATTTTCACACAGTATACAATTAACAATATTATATTATTTTTATATAAACTAAATGCATTTTTCCATTCAATACAGTAATAAAATTAGATTTATGTGGTTATACCACTGTGTTAAAAATTCCTCTAGGATACAATTTATAGAATTGTCTTTATTTTACTATACAGCTGATTAAAATGTTTCAAGGATTTAATTAATTATTTCAACTGATTAAAATTTCTAACAGGATAAAATTAATATTATTATTTTATTTGATTACATCAACTGATTAAAATTTCTCATTCTTTTCCCATTATTTATTTTGTATAATATGTTAATATTAGCTTCATCACAGAATTGTCACATAAAAATCACTACTCTTATGCGCCTGCCACTGGGGGAGTTTTCTCTCTAAAACTCCCTCGTTTTACTTGTAAATGATAGTAACGCGCGATATAATGAGTACTAAACTGAATGTGTTCATCTGAGTTCAGACATCCCTCGAATTTCCCGATTTAATCCATTAAGAATAGTCAGTCTGTAGGGTTTCCATTTTTAAAAGTTTAGTTGCTCTTTATGCAGGAGTTTCCGAAATACGTATTTTGGTGCAGCATCCCTTTGGGGAGAAACTGAATAATGCACAAATTTTGTATATGTTTTCCCAGTTTCCTTCTCGCTTTTTAGATTTAGCAATTAGCGATCCCATTTTTCCAAACTTATTAACCAGACATCGAACTTTCTCTCTTCCTAGAAATAAAATGTGAATTATTTATTACAAATGTGTTTCATTCACAGGACTTCCTCTACCTGTTCTTACAAAAGCTTAATCTTTAACTACATCATAATAATCCAGATAGTCATTAGCAGAATAGGTCTTATTACTTTCCTCTTGTAAGTAAAGGGGGGGGGGGAAGGGAATGAACTAGGTTAAAGCGAAAGTAATTTTTTTAAAAACCGGTCGCTATATGAAACAATGGTTTTCTTTGATTTCTAGCCCGGCGGAGGACGATGGATTTTTTCGGGCGTAAAAATCCTTAGCATGGCCTCCTTCTCAAGGGAAGTAAAGCCGTTGGTCCCGTGTCGTAGATTTACGGCATGTAAAGGCTAAATTAAGAAGTCTTACATGCCCAGAATAGAATGAAACACTGAGAATCACAGCTTAATACTAAAACCAATACACGGAATATCTCGAAAACGGTTAACTCTACAACAATATATGACATGAATTGAGTCTCATAAACAGATTTACATTTTTTGTGTACTCGGTGTTTGTCTATCGCTTCCGGCTTACCAGTGTAAAAAGATAAACGAGAATGAAGAGGTCTTTAGAGGCTATTCCTGGAACATTTAAGATATGCATTTTGTTTTTCATAAAAATATATTAAACATATGGTATGTTACTTAAAATCGTTTTAGCAATTTTTCAGGTATTCAACACTTTCGAAAAATGTTCCATAAAAAGTGCAGCTGGAATTTTCCTGAAAATCGTCATTGCGTATCCTTGGAAGATATTGAACTTAAATACCAAGTTTGGTATCTACCCGACATTTCATTTATGAGTTGTATGTCCACACACACATACACACACACACACACACGCGCGCGCGCACGCTCGGGCCATCTTCTATTCTTTGTTTTAATTCCGAGGATTCTGGTGACATCTCCTTATCGAATGGTTCGGTGGAATACAATACCTTCTCTATCCACTATGTACATTGTACATACCTACTAAAGATAATAATAAATGAATAGTTGTGTTTATTGCACAAGGTAACTGATGTTACAAATAGCCTTCGAATATCGACCTGCCTTTTAAAGAACTGCCTATATCTACAGTCCCACTTATTTGTACAAAAATTTTCTGATGTAATAGTTTATATCAGATTCATAGAAAGATAAGTTCAGTTCGTGTGATTTTCTTTATATTCTGCTAAAAACTGAAGATACTCTTACAAAACATTATTCTCCTATTTACTTCATGTTAAATGATATATTTAGAGAAATGGCCTTACTACTTGCTTCCTTGGGTATAAGGTAAATAAGGGAATACGCTAGGCCAAAGCGATATTCAAATCTTTAAAAAGGTGGCTTTTATATGCTTAAATTTTAGTTCAATTTTTTCATGGAGAAGAGTAAAACAAAAGAAAAAGGAATAAAAAAATTACCGTTTCAGAAAAGTTTAGGGATTTTAAAATTGAGTTAGTAACAAGGAATATCTCTGAAACGGCTAATTTCACAAACTAATATATCTGACATTAATTGTGTTATAAAGAGATCTACATTTTTTGTAGCAAGCTTTTGTCTATCTCTCACTGTTTCCCAGTTATGCAAAAATAATCCTGAATGAAGAGGTATTTAGAGGCTACTTACAGAAAATTCAAGTTATAAATTTTATTTGTGATGTAAATATGTTTAATACACAGTATTTCCACGTAAATGGTAGTTTTGAGATGGGCGATTCCCTAGAAAATCTTTTTATCACATCCTTGGAGGATTCTGAACTAGATAGCAAGTTTGCTCACACACACTAACACATACAGGCAGACATTCTTCTAAAACTACTTTTTGTTTCTGGAGTTTTCAAACTATATTCCGATAAAATTTCGGTATCGAATTTTTAGGATGGAATACAACACCTTCTCTATCTGTTATGTAAACTGTACAAACATGCTAGAGAGAGTAATAAGGATAGTATCTATCTTTTGAATTTAACACCTTTGAATTTTCCAAAGAATAATAGTTAACGGTTAAATTGTACATCTATATCGGTGTACAATTTAAACACAGAGCAAAATAAATATTTGATATCCTAGGATAGAGTAACTTATACTTTTTACTTTCTCTAACACGTATGTACATATAATGAAGGTGTTGTATTCCACCCAAAAATTCGATTACAGTGTTTCACCGGAAGTATAAGTTTTGATATCCACTGGAGTTAAAAAAAATAAAAAGGATTTTTTACAAAAAACATCCGTAGGTACATGTGTGTCTGCGTGTCCATCACCTTAGCTCAAAAACAAAAACACCTTTAAGTACCAAACAAACTATGGTTTAATATCTTCCAGGGATGCGAAGCAAAGACTTTCAGGAAAATCCTCCCACCTTAAACTGCATTTTACATGTAAATTTCTTTGAAAATTTGGTTTTTCTCAAAAATTGCTGTAACGAATAAAATTAAAATATTGTATATTAAAGATATTTATAATAAAATACATAATTTGAATTTTTCTGGTTAATTTATCAGACTGTAGAGATAGACAAATAGTTACTGCACCAAAATGTAGATTTCGTTAAAACACATAATTTATGCATATACGTTGTTGCTTTTTTTAGAGTTGACCGTTTCCGAGGTATTCCTTGTTATTGGTTTCAATGTTAACTTTTCGCAAGCGGGAATTCTCGCTCCAAAGCGAACCGAACCTAATTGTTTCACTTAGTGACTAGCTTTTAAAATATGTAGCTATCGCTTTAGCCTGATGTATTTTCTTAATGCCCTTCTACTTACAAGGAAGCAATTAGTAAGACCAATTCTGATAATCTTAATCTCGTTTAGCATGATGTTGATAGAAAATAGTCTTTTGTAAGAATAGTTAGTATATGGAATAGCTAGAGACAGTTGTGTGAATAGGAACATCAGCTTTTTTCAGCTCAGCTTTAGTTAGCGATGCCTTTTAATTAAAGGAGCTGCACATCTGTTTTGGGATACATAAATATGATGGAATGAAATAAGGATTTATTTTAATTACTATTTTTCTTTTAATTCTATTTTGTGTGTTTCGCTGCCATCGCCCAGGAACTCGTAACTCCTGCAAACTAGACAAATGCAAAGCTAGGGAGTGATGTATCAAATTAATCTTTAGTCTAGGAGCTTCTAGCTCAGTTGATTGCCACTTAAGAGAATATTGCTACGCTTGACACATTAGTAAGAGAAAATGGACGCATCAAAGCGAAGAGGCGGTTACTGAGCTACTCAGCACTGGTATGTTTGCTCTGCTAATACCATAAACCCTTGCAGGTCGTTAAGTGATCCAAGCTGTGTCAACAACTTTAAGCTTAACCACAGAGTTTCTTTGAATAATGTGGAAAGAAACTCCGATGTTATATGAATTATGCATAAAAATGATATGTTTAACAAAACCATTCTATCAGTTGCTAAAGATATGGTGTGGCCAGCTTTTAATTGGCCGCCATTTTGTTGCAGTTACTGGGTTACCTGCCACACCTCCAACGACACCATTGCTTTGTTGCAGGAGAAATTTCCAAACCGAGTCCCTTCGCGCAGAGGTGACAACTGGCCACCAAGGTCACGTGGTCTGACACCGTGCGGTTTCCCAAATCGTAGCTTTATGAATGCAATATCGAACCATACAAGACCTGGCGCAGGAAGTTCAACGTGTCTACGGCCAAATCTAGGCGCATAACTATGCAAGAATCATCAAAATATCATGGACAGAGTCCCTAGCTGCAGAGCAAAACTTGGTGCACGTATTCCAGATAATATTTTCCATACTTAAATTGGAATATGAATCAGTTGTATTCATGTGTAAATATATGTAACTTCTTTCAAATCCACTGTACAGGGCGTTATGGGTATGAGTGCGGAGATATCGCGTGTAGGTGATTCAAATATGAGAATAATAAAGTACACAATGGCAACTTCATCAATTTTGAATACATTATCTGCAAAGCCTAGCAACAGAGTAAAACTTAAGAGACCAATCTTTTGTTTTAGTTTGCTGACAGCGGAATGTTTTGTTTTTGTTTGTGCTTGAAATCCGGTTCACCACATACCTGTATGTTTGTCAGCTGGTTTAGAAATTAATTTACTCTTCTTAATTCCACTGTTATCTTCCAACAAAAATATATCTTCTACAGAAACTTCATTAAAATATTTTTAATTCAAGGTATTGCATCCTAAACAGTGTTATTTTAATCCTTTTAAAAACCAACCGTTATCGAATATTTTCTCTCTCTCACTAATAAGGATGGAGTAGTTTTATTTCAAACTACCTGATAGTATTCACGAAAACTGAACCAAAAGTTGCGTAAGATGCTACACATAAGATTTAGTCTCATAATCAAGGATAATGCAACTTCAAACGTAAGCGATGGAATACCCTATTTAGGTGTATCGAGGAATAATTAAATCAAAGCCATATCTTTGCTAAGCAGGAACGTTATTAATGGTCAATAACGCCAACATCAACACTGTCCTACACACAGAAGAAAACAATCAAAATTATCACAATTGTCCATAATGGTTGGCTATACTATCAATCCTGGCACTTAAAGTATTCCTACAACATGTAAGTCACTATTGGGGTTGTCATCTCAAAATACTTCGAGATCACCTTGTTGTTTACCGGGAAGCATGCGAGTCAGTTGATGCTCATTAAGTGCATCGCATCTTCTTAGCCAATTTTGCCTACCTTCGTAGAGCTTCTGCGTTCTGCCCAATGTCTAGTGCTGTTTCAGGCACTCAAAGATCATTAATAACAGCAACCTAGTAGTCATTTTTATTAAACTCTGGACATCTATTTCCAACACGTGCTTCACTTGGTCATAGTGTAGATGGAGTACCCTGAAATTGGGCAAGAAATAAAATTACTGAAAGCCATTAATTCTCCTTCAGAGCTAGATATTTGGGAATTTTTTTATCCATAGTAATAGTAGTAGCGTTAATTTCGAAATACCACCAGCTGATGTCATTTTAAAATGTGTACAAAAACAATGGAAAGTCAAGCTGTAGACTCAAAACCAGCAAACAGTTCTGAAATGTCCCACCAGAGGTCACTAAGGACTAGAAAGAGGAAGGCAGTTGTCAGTGATGTCAGACTTCTACCACCAGAAGTCACTACTGTCGGTCAGACGCCTATATTAGATGCCGATGTTGTCCAACTTCCTCAGACGTCTGCTAACCTGCGAGAGGATGAGAACCAAAGTTATGGAAACGCGCGTCCAGGGTACTCCATCTACACCATGACCAAGTGAAGCACGTGTTGGAAATAGATGTCCAGATTTTAATGTATGTAGCATTTTTGCATTTTAAAAGCCTAGTCATGTTACACTTTACTCTTCAAGTGTCCCTAGAAATAATAATTTAAAGGATTGAGCTTTGCCATACTCTTGATTTGTAAATCAAGAATGTAGTTCTGAATGCATTTAGCACATATGAAGCACTAAGAGAATAAACTGTTGTGCAATGTATCGAGGTACATTACTGTCAACATTCCTGACCTTCCGCTCTATACAAACGATCAATATAATGTAGCTTTTAAGCATATAGCCATGACTTTATTCCAGTAGACACGCTGGAATCCAATTCCTCAATATCATGTTGTGGTTAGATGACTCATTTTAGCAACGTATGTTGGAAACAAAAAGAACTCATCTATTGTGCTCTATCTGGCTATTCTAACTGCAGAAGTAAACGTTAAAGCAGTAATGACATATTTACAATCAAACCAATTTTATTAATGCAATAACGACCAAATTTTTATTACAGACGCTCTACAAATGAAACTACACACGTTAGATAAAATATTACCAAGCTACAATTTAAAAACATGTACACATAAAACAAGAGTTTTGGCCCTAAAGAGAAGGAGAATGTTAGAAATAAGATTGCAATGAATGAAATAATACTGTAGGTGGAAACATTTAATTATTTGAAGCCACAATTATCTGAGAAAGGTATCAAGTGAATATATTCAATCTTGTGTGCGGCACAAGAAAGGCACTTCTTAGAAGGAGAATTAGAAAGGAAACGCAGATTATAACTCTGAATTCAAAACAGCATTTTTAGAAAAAGGTCAGTGTGGGTCTGTGTGTGTCTATGGGCAGCACAGCTCAAACACAAAAATATCGCTAAATAACAAATTTGGTATTTGTTTAGTGTCTTTCACGAAGACTTTCAAGAAAATGTCCTCACACCAAACTACACTTTACATGGAAATGTTTTTGAAAATGTTGTTTTTCTCGGAAAAAACATGTCATTAAAGTCCCGTATATTAAATACATTTACGGCAAATAAACGGTATATCATGAATTTTCTGGGAATAGCCTCGGAAGATCTCTTCACTTTTGATAAATTTTGCATAGCTGGTGAACCGTAAGAAATAAACAGAAACACGAAAATGTAGCACTCGTCAAAACACACAATTAATAGCATATACACTTTTTTGCAGAGTTAACCATTTCTATGATATTCCTTATTATTGTTTTCAATTTTGAGCTACTTAAACTTTTCTCAAACCGGTGGTCATCTTTCCTTCATCTCTCTTTTGATTTTCTCCTTTCTGCTCAAAGAAAATTAATTTCAATTGTTTCACATAGCAACCTGTATTTTATAAGATTTGACAGTCACTTTAGTCAAGTGTATTATGTAATTCCCCTTCTATTTAGAAGGGAGTAATATAATCATTTCTGCTCGATTATTGCGATGTAGATGAAGAGATAATCTTTTTGTAACGATAGTTCGTAGAGAAACTCATGTGAATGGAACATATCAGATTTTCGCTTTATATACGTACTATATACATGGTGTATAGAGAAGGCATTGTATTGCACCCAAAATTTGATACCGAAAGTTCACCGGAAATACATATTTTGGGTCCCCCTGAACAAAAATATAAAACACATTTTTGGAAAAAGGTCCTGTGTGCGGGTGTGTGTATGTGTCTGTGGACAGCATAGCTCGGAAACGAAAATACCGTTAAATACTAATCTTGAATTTAAGTTTGGTGTCTTTCAAGGTCAAGATTTTCAAGAAAATGCCCCACCCAAACTACCCTTTACATGGAAAAAAAAATTAAAAAATTTGATTTTCTCAAAAATGTCTATAACGATTTCTATTAAAATTTCTTATATTTAACATGTTTACATGTCAAATAAAATGTATATCTTGAATTTTCTAGAATATATATATATTCGTGGAGTTGCCCGTTTTCGAGATATTCCTTGTTAGTAACTTCAGTTTTAAAAGACTTAAACTTTTCTCATACGGGAAATTTTCTCCTGGCCACGCAAAGAAACTGATTTCAATCCCATAGCAACCACATCTTAAAACATTTTACTGTCGGTTTAGCCTTGTGTCTTCCCTTATTTCACTTCTATTTATAAAGGAACTAAGTAATGCGACCGTTTGTGCTAATATTTTAGCATTAAATAGATAGAAGAATAAGCTTATTAGCAATAATTTGTTATAGAGATGTAGAGAAAGTCATGTAAATGGAGCTCATCTCATTTTTTCTTCATATTCATATGGTACTGCAGCAAAGCTTCATTTAGCCCTTTGTTTCTTGAGGACTAACTTGCAGAGTGAAAAGAAAGGAAGAAAGAAAATCGAAAAACATAACCTCTTAAAAGATTCTGCACAACATAAAGAATTCCGCTCTCACGGCGCGCCTCTAAAGCCCAGAAGTCATGCAAAATGAAACTGATATGCAGAACTTCACAATAACCTACAACAAAAGTTACGCACAAATGCAAAAGCAAACTGCTTCGTCTTAATAAAAGTTGTGCGGTGAAATGTTACCGATAAAGCGTGCGCTGTTGCCAGATGTAGAACTTGCTCACTGCGTTGCCTTGCAGAATAGAACCCTGATTGGTGGTGCAGCTTTAACAGTGTTGTCGCTCTCTTTTATGCCGTTCTTTCTCAGTACTCGGGGTGTTCTAGTGTTTATCTGTTATTCGGGAAGGTTATATCAAATGTTTGCGTTGGCAGCTCATCAACTCTCTCTCTCCCTCTCTCTCTCTCTCTCTCTCTCTCTCTCTCGTGTTTCCTGGAGAATAACTTTTGTTGAGAACTGTAAAACATTAAGATAAGTTTCATTTTGCTTGAGGATCTCGTGCAGTCTTTTACTGCAGTAATATTCCTCTTCAGGTTTCTATGACGTTGTTTGACTCTTTGAAATAATAAACCTCGAGTTGTGAGGTACATGAGTATTAAGGGTAGTTGGGATAAAGCTAGCCAGGTGAAATGAAGTCCTACGTAGAGTAATAACCAACTCGTAAAGTCAGTCATGGAAAACTTGTACTTCTCCAGGTATATTAGCAAAATATCTCGTCAGACCGATATTCGAACTAGTAAGAACTTTTCGGATGAAGCTACATATGTAGATAATATGACAATGCCTTACAGTCGTAATTGCCGCACGTGTGTAAGTGAATTGCTTTGGAAGTCATAGTTGATTCGTTGCCTTGCACTGTTATATCTACATGAGTGGACACGTGAGACGTCGACGAGATCATTGACGTCAAAGCCGTGCATTGTTGTACTTGCGTTGGTTTGAAAGTGAGTTTTATTTATGGACGCTCTTTAACTTCATTCTCGGCACCTCATTTTATATTGGGCACGTAAGATCGGTTTATTTTGTTCAAAGGCCTCTTTATCATATTTGAGGTTCCTTTAAATGGCCTAAATCTACAACACTGGACAAACAGCTATACTTCGCTTCCGAAGGAAGCCATATTAATAATTTTTAAGCCCAAAAAAGTCTACCGTCCTCCGCGAGGTCTGAACCCATGATTTTGGGAACTAAAAGCTAGCAGGTTACCCGCAGGCCGAAGTTTCTTGCTATATGATCCGACAGGCATAAAAGCAGAGAACGATCCCTGCAGAAAGTTCAGTACAGTTTCAACTGGGATGCATAGCGTGCAGCAATTAGTCAGCTGCGACGGAAACTTCGTAGCGTGCAAGTAGTAGCCACCGCCGCAGCAAGCGTTGAAAATAAATTATATGGCAGAATGCTGCACAAGCATCAAATAAAGACAATTATTCTTGAGCTGTTTTCATTGTAATCAATTTGTTAAAGAAACAGTTGTTTGTTGGAGTAATAAAGATACCTATTGTTAAATTATACCTATCTGAGGTAAAATATTTACAGGTTAGTTTTATGTAAATTTCTTCGTATATTTATCTCATGTCTGTAAAGTATATTTGCGTGTATGAAAGATAACTAATTCCTAATAGAATGGACGTGTTTATGTTTTTCCCATATTTCTAGCCACTGGATGCATACGGTCTTTCATTCCATAAAGTGTGGCTGAACTGCCGAAGGGTAACACTAAAACTTTCACCTTGCATTTTCATGCTGAACTGCTGTTATCTTAATATCGATTTAGAGGTTTCCGTCCGATAACAATAACTTTCACTTCGTCTCTATGCCACCGATGGAAGCTCTTGTATATCTGTCGTAGCTGTTATCCAGTTTAACGAAACATGCCAATAAACTTTCATCCCTTCCTCTAGAATGCTCAATATTGTTGCAGTTGGTTTAGACTTTACTAGTGTTCCAATCGTATGAAATATTAAATAGTGGTCATTTACGACCCAGACTACATTTCACGATTATAGCATAAGGCAGGTAGAGTCAGACTGAAAAATCCCGGTTATGGCACTGAAGTCTTCATTCTGACCGTACTTTTCCAATTCCTGTCCAGTACTGATAGGCAGACCAGGAAAGGTTCCGTGGGATTTTCCGTTAGGCTGGTGCCTATTTTATACTTCAGCCTCAACCCCATAAGGAATAACTACTGGAGACATCGGTGGGGGAGACAACTGCCAGCTACTGTATATTAGTTCTCCAGGTTAGTGCTGGAGGACATTGAAGCGTCTCACTATCCCGTCCAGCCTTACCCAATTCTCATAGGTTTTTGGGAGCTACTGCCCCGCCGAGTCCAACCCAATCCGAACAGCTTCCCTCGAGAGACGCTCAGCTCCTCGGCCCCACGTACTGCTAGTAACTCAAAAGTGCGACAGGTGCTCGGGGTTTGTAGCGCTCGGACCGGAGCAGATAAATAGATCAAAACTTTCCCTAAGTCGAATACAGTTGAAACAACTGGTACAGATAATTTGACGGAAGGGACATCGCGCACTGCAACCCACAGGAGATGTATTGAGGCTGCCTGGGAGAAGGAATGGAGTGAAGAGGGCTACCGACCAAGGTCTATAGGCACAGGACGCGCAGAAGTTTCAACCAGTTCCGACTTGAAGGCTCGTCTCGCTGGTAGAGCTGGCCACAGATGGCGTTGAACATCCGTCAACCAAACAGTCCCCCAGTTACCACTCTTTTCTTGATTCGCAAACTCTCTGGTTTTGCCATACACTAAGAAACCTAGAATCGCATCTGAAAGATGAGGAGGGAAGGAATGCAAGGGAAATTTTAGTTGGTTCCTCAGTAAATGGAACGGAGATTCCTTAGTGCTCTAACGTTCACTTTGCAACAGAAAGCGATTAGAATAACATTGGTAAAATGAATTTTCATGAGCTTGAAAACAACAAAAATGTTTCTCTAGTTTGGACCGAGGCTGATAATTTAATTCACTGTGCTCAATAGGGAGAATGCCAAGAAGTTCTTGGAAGGCAGTGAGCCTCTCAGAATTTCTGCATCAGTTACTTTTCCTCAGCAGCGGTATGTTTTATCAGATCTCCACTTCTACCTTACTTTGAATCTGTAGTTCACAGAATGTTCCATATTTATAATGGCAAGATATCGTAGTTTTGTGTTTAAATTAGTATACTTTAGATATAATACATCCTATAACAAGTGTCTCAAATGTGCCTCCGCAGTGAGGTGAATACGCTAGCACGCTCGTTCATCTCAGCTCATCTGGTAACGGATAGCGCTCGTTATTATTGGAAAGGGAAGGCGAACTGAAACTGAGATTATTTATTTATGACTGTCACAGAAGACTGCCCTCATTGCTGTAGGCAGAGTTAGTGTGTTTGCTCCCATTTCTGATACTTTTTGAAGGGTTTCCCGCATAAATTTGTGAGTTTCTTTAGTTAATCAATTGTATTTCCTTAATTACAGCACTATATTCTGCCTGAACAGAAATAATAGTTTATTGTGCTAATTTCTTCGTTCATTTAGTGGGGCTCTTTAACATTACATCCAAAATTTCGTCCAGTTTAGGCTATTAAAAGTTAAGATCTACCACTTTTCACTGTTGTTAAAGAAATTGGGAATTTAGTAATAAAATCGCATACAGAATCACGATGAAAACATGCTGAGTGTGCAAAACGTTCAAGAAATGTACGTTTTACATTTTCTAAAATCTTATCACTATTCTGGAGTATGTCCTGAGTAAAACGTTCTGTTTTCAATGTTTAACAATTTAACTTCACTTTACAATCACAACCAGACAGTGTTGACTTGAAGGAAACAGTTCTCACAGTATATTAAACATAATAATGCTCCTCCTCCATAGCTCCGTTCCCAACAACCACAGCCACAAGCGCCCGAGTGTACTGCGGAGACACTTTTGAGACACTCGTTATTATGAGACACACTAGAAATAGGAAGTAACAATCTTCATATTATATCTAAACAAAAGGTATTGCATATCACATTCCGCAGGCCCACTAATCTGGCTGAGGTTTCTTTGTGGTTCCCCAAAGTCGTCAAGGTAAATATCAGATTGGATAAGTAATATCTCAGCCAATGTTCTATCTTCAGTATAAAACAATGGTAAAACTGACAAATCTGATGTGTTCCATTCATATGACTTTTTCTGCAGATCTGCAACAAATTATTGTTAAAAAGTTCATACTAATCTAGAAAAAATTAGCAGAAATAGTCTTTATCATTTGCTTCCGTGTAAGTAGAAGGGGAATAAAGGAATACCGGAGGCTAAAGAGATAGTCAAAATCTGGTTGCTATGTGATTGAAGTTCCTTTGTTTGTATGGATAGGAAATGACAAACTCCCGTATGGGAAATATTTTAAAGCCGAAACCAATAACAAGGAATAACTCATAAACTATAGACTTCAGGAAAATAAAGTATATAACAAAGATATGAGTATTAACGATCTCTACAATTTCTATTAAGAAAGATTTGTCTACCTCTTACGGTTTACCAGTTACGTAAAATTCAACAAATTTCATTCAGAATAAAGAGGTCTCTATACGCTATTCCCAGAAAATTCAAGATAAACATTTTATTTGCCGTAAAAATAATCTTAACATGCAGTATTTTAATCAAAATTGTTAGTCATTTTTGAGAAAACAAATGTAAAGGGTAGTTTAGAGTGGAGGGATAGAAGATACTAAACTTAAATACCGGTTTGGTATTTTACCGACTTTTCGTTTTTGAGTAATCGTGTTCACAGACACACGGATCTTTTTCTGAAAATGCTTTTTTTTTATTCAGGAGATCCTAAAACATACATTTCCGGTGAAATCTCGGTGTCAAATTTTTGGGTGGAGTGCAATACCTTCTCTATACACTATGTATATAGTACGTCTAGAGAAAGTAAAAATTATAAAATTATTGAAATATTATCATTCAAATGCTATAATTCAGAAATTGCCAACAGTTTTTTTTTCAAATTTTGTTGCGCGTGAAACAGTTTGATTGTTACATAATATATTTATGAAAGTATCTGAGAAAACTCTTTAACGAAATATAGGAGAAAGTTTTGAAATATCACTCCCGGTGTCTCTTAAGCAAACAGATGAAGTACGACTGAGCTGCATAGGTAACCAAAACAGCATCTGCGTAAACAAATATGGCTAGAGGTAACGGGTAGATGTGGTACGTAATAAATTGTTAAGTCCGGGCTCATATTCAATCCAGGCGTGAAAGGCAATATCAAAGGTTACCATTCTACATGCGCCATGTCAACTGGACGGTGGGAAGAAATTGCCTAGTGGTCCGTACCTACCATAAGTAACACGGTCGAGTGGCGTTGGTGTTTTGTTAACATAAACATCCCTCTAATAAGCCATGTAACAATCTGGTGGAGCAGGGCGGAAAATAAATATAGTAACATTTATTTCGTTGAGCAGAAGTTATTGCTGAAAGCATAGAATTCCCACCGGCGATGTACAGCCTCAAAAGAGTATAATTAGGCGCGATACACTTAGGAGGTCAGTGATTGAACAAACTGGAATAAAAACTACAATGGCTACTACTATTTTTTACTTTCTGTACACGTATTATGTACATAGTGTATAGAGACGGTAGGTATTGCATTCCACCCAAAACTACGATACCGGAAATATGCGTTTAAGGAACCTTGTATTAAAAAAAAATTAGAAAAAGTCCGTGTGTGTATGTGTCAGTATGTCCGTGTGTCTGTGAACACGCTAACTCGAGAACAAAAAGTTTGTAAAATGCCAAACTTGGTATTTAACCCAACTTAGTATACTACATATGCCGTTTCTCCTTTAATTCAAGTTTAAAACTGGAGTTCTAGTAAAAATATATATGGTAATAAACCTATAAAACAATTATATAAAATAATATAGAAAATAAACAGGAAAATAAATGTTGATCTTTTAGTAATCGCTTTCTTCCCAGTTAAAAGTTTAAATTCTTCTAAACCAGTTTTCATAATCCTACTAAACGCACTACAAAACAGTGGTTCAAATGACCATGAATGTTAGATGATAGGTAATGGTCTGGCCATCCATTTAAAGCCAAATCTGCAAAGTTCAAATTCCAGTGACTGTGGTGAAGGACGGGGAGAGCCCAAGTAAAATAATCGGTGTGATGCTTGGAAGCTAGTCGGGTTACATTTGACTGTAGTTATGTTGGTTTTATTCTTTTATTTATTTCAAAAAGTCACTTCAGTTGTAGGGCAAAATTGTATAAATCTTTACAATATATAATTACTTGTCGTTTATGGTTGAAGGTTGCTATAACATGAAATTAATCCTAGAGTACAACCCTGTTTGTATAGTCACGCTTAAAACAAGCGGAACTTATAGGCATCGACAGGCAACAAAGGGTTAAGTTACATCTTCCAAGAATGCGACACAAAGGCTTTCAAGAAAACGCCAAAAATCCAACTACCCTTAACATGGAAACATTTTCAAAAATAGCTCTAACAATTGTGATTAAAATGTCGAATATTTAAGATATTTACATGACAAAATGAATAATATCTTGAATTTTCTGGGAATAGCCTCTTAAGACCATTTTTTATTCTGGATGAATTTGACGGAGTTTTGCATAGCTGCTAAACCGTAAGGGATGAACAACAATTTATCACACAAAAATGTAGAGCACCTTAAAACATACAATTTATGTTTTATACATTTTTTCGTGGAGTTGGTCGTTTTTTGGATATTCCTTGTTTTTGGTTTCACGTTTAAAAAACTCCGGTCAATTCAAACAAAGCAGCCTCAGTGATATAGCACCAACTTTTTGACTATCACTTTAACCTATTGTACTGCCTTATTTCGCTTCTACTTACAAGGAAGCAACTAATAAAATTATTTCTGCATATTTTTTCTCGATTAGCATGAAGTAAATAGAGGCATAAAATATTTAACAATTATTTATTGCTGAGATGTAGAGAAAGTCATGTGAATGGAACACACAAGATTTTTACTTTTTCTACGCATACTATGTACGTAGTGTATGGAGAAGTAGTTGCATTTCATACCGAGATTTCACCGTAAATGTACGTTTTAGGGTCCGCTGAAAAAAAAAGTTAGAAATGTGTATGTGTGCGAGTGTCAGTGTGTCCATGTGTATGTGAACACGCTAACTCAAAAACGAAAAGTCGGTAAAATGTCAAACTTGGTAACTAAGTTCAGCATCTTCCAAGGGTGCGACACGATGATTTTCAAGAAAATCCCCCCACCTCTAACTACCCTTTACATGGAATTATTTTCGAAAATGTCGATTTTCTCAAAAATGACTGTAGCGATTTTGATTAAAATGTCGAATACTTAAGATATTCACTTGACAAATACAATGCATATCTCGAATTTTCTGGAAATATATTCTGAAGACATTTCTATTCCGGATGAATTTTTCGGAATTTTGCATTACTGGTAAACCGTACGAGATTGACAAAAACTTACTGTATAGAACATGTAGAGCTTGTTGGGACACACAATTTTTTTTTTTTCGTGGAGTTTATTGTTTTAAAAGTATTATTTGGTATTGTTTTAGTTATAAAATACTTACTTTTCTCATATGGGAATTTGTCAATTCTTGTTCATACAAATGAAGGAACTTCAATCTCATAGCAACCGCCTATGACTACCACTTTAGCCTATGGTACTCCCTTATTTCCTTCTACTTACATGGAAGCGAGTAATAAAATTATTTATACTAATTTTGTTCTCGATTAGCATCAGGTAAATACAGAGTAAGCTTTCTAACAATAATTTGTTGTAGAGTTCTAGGTCATGAGAATGGAACACATCGGAGTTTTTACTTTCTCTACCAAATGATATGTACGTAGGTACACAGTGGGTAGAGATTGTATTGTATTCCAACCAAAAATCGGGTCCCAAATTTTACCAGAATCCAAAAAGGCGTTTTGTTAAAAAAAAGTCTGATATGCTCCATTCACATGATTATCTCTACCTCTGTATAACAAATTATTGTTAATAGCTTATTCTTCTATCTTTTCATGCTAATTGAGATAAACATTAGCAGAAACGCTGTTGTTACATAGTTCCTTATAGGTAGGAGGGAATTAAGGCGATACACTAGGCCAAACAAAAGTTAAAGGCTTTAAAATGTGGCTGCTAAGGTATAGAAATCCGATTCTGGTCAGGTGTTGACAAGTTCCCGTATAACAAAAGTATATTAAAACTGAAATCAATAACAAGGAATGTCTTAAAAACGGTCAACTCCAGAAAAAAATGCATATGACATAAATTGTGTGTTTTAACGAGTTCTACATTTTTTATTTCCTCTAGCCCCATATATACAATGTACATAGGGATAGAGAAGTACTGTATACCACTCAAAAATTCGATGTCGAAATTTCACCAGAAATACACGTTTTAGGATTCCCTAAATCCAAAAAAAAGCATTTTCAGAAACAGGTCCGTGTATATGTGTGACTGTTAAATACCAAACTTGGTACTTAAGTTTTGTATCTTCCAAGGATGCGACAGAAAATTTTCAAGAAAATCCCCCCACCCCTAAATACCCTTTACATGGAAATATTTTCGAATATTTTGTTTTTCTTAAAAATGGCTCTAACGATTTTTATTAAAATACCACATATTAAAGGCATTTATATCACAAAACGTATATTTTGAATTTTCTGGGAATAAAGACTTCTTATTCTGGATGAACTTTGCTTAATTTGGTATAACTGGTAAACCGTAAGAGATAGACTATAGAAAAAACGCAGATCTTGTTAAAATACACAAGTTATGTCATACACGTTTTTTTCGTGGAGCTTACCATTTTGGAGGTATTCCTTGTTATTCGTTTAATTGTGAAGTACTTATACTTTTCTCAGACGGAAGTGTCCGTTTTTCTTTTGTTCTATTCCTGGCCAAGCAAAGAAGCCATTTGCAATGACAATCGCATAACGACAAGTTTTAAAACATTTAACTATGACTTTAGCCTAATGCATTCCCTTAGTTCCATTCTACTTATAAGGAACTACGTAATAAAATTCTGCTAATGTTTATCTCGATTAGCATGGTGTTGAAAGAATTGTCTTTCGTAAGAAGTTTGTTTGTAGAGTAGCTAGAAAAAGCCATGTGAGTGTAACATATCAGCTTTTTTTGTATAGTTCGTTGATTATCTCTTACGGTTTACCAGTTGTGCAAAATTCCGCAAAATTCTTTGGGAATAAAGATGTCTTCAGAGACTATACCCAGAAAATTCCTGACATACGAGATGTCAATCAAAATTGTTAGTCAATTTTGCGAAAATCAACATTTTTGGAACTCTTTCCATGTAAAAGGTTGTTGGGGCTGGGGGGATTTTCTTGAACATCTTTGTGTTGCATCCTTGGAAGATACTGAACTTAAATAATCTGGGAAGTTTGGTATTAAACGAACTTTTCATTTATGAGCTTTGCTGTCCAAAGATGCACACACACAAACACACACACACACACACACACACGAAACATGTATTTCCGGTGAAATCTTTGTATCGATTTTTTGGGTGCAATTCAACACCTTCTCTATACACTGTGTACATAGTAGGCGTAGAGAAAGTAAAAACTTAGGCGCGCGCGTATGTAGACAACATAACTCAAAAGCAATGGTCGGTACTTAAGTTCAGTGTCTTCCAAGGATGCGACACGAAGATGATTAGAAAAATCCACCTGCCTCTTACTACCTTTTATATGGAATAAATGTCTAGAATTTCGATTATTTCAAAAATGGCGCTAATGATTTTGATTAAAATACCATATAATAAATATATTTCTATATTAAATAAAATGCACATGTTGCATTTTCTGGGAATAGTATCTGAGACTTCTAAATTCTGGATGACTTTGTATAACTAGTAAACCATAAGAGGTAGATAAAAATTAACTACACCAAAACATATGTATCTAGATAAAAACTTTCGATAGCCGTCTCCGATATATTCAGGTTCTATTTGTTCAATTTTTAACTGCTTAAACTTTTCTCAAAGGGGTATTCATTTTTAATTTCATCTCTCTTGTGTTTTACTTCTGTGCATACAAAGAGAAACCAAATTTCAATTGTTTCCATCAGCTGACCAGTCTGACACTTTACTAGTTATTTAAGATGCCAAATGTACAAAACTATACATTTTCTTAAAGTTTAAAATTCATACTATGTTATTAGGAAAATACACTTTTTCAATTTTAACTTTCTGTATACGTACTATGTACATAGTGTATAGAGAAGGTATTCGATACCGAGATTCCACCGGAAGTGTATGTTTTAGGGTCCCCTGAATCCAAAAAAGGTATTTTCAGAAAAAGATCCGCGGTGTGTGCCCGTGTGTCAGTGTGTCCGTGTGTCACGATAACACAAAAACTTGGTATTTAAGTTTAGTATCTTTCAGGGATGCAACACGAAGATTTTGAGAAAAATCCCCCTACCTCAAACTACCCTTTACATGGAACTTTTTTGAAAACCTTGAGTCTCTAAAAAATGGCTATAACGATTTTGATTAAAATATCGTACATTAAAGATATTTACCTGGCAAATAAAATGTATATTTTGAATTTTCTGGGAATAGCCTCTGAAGACTACTTTATTCTGGGTCAATTTTACGAAATTTTGCATAACTGCTAAACCGTAAGAAATGGACAAAAACTTACCACACAACAAATGCAGATCACTATAAAATACACAATTTATGTTATATACATTTTTTTCGTGGAGTTGATTGTTTTTTAGATATTCCTGGTTTTTGGTTTCAGCTATAAAAAACATAGCTTTCCCATACAGGAATTTCTCAACTAGTGTCCATACATACAAACAAAGGAACTTCAGTCACTTAGCAACCAGCTTTCTGACTATCACTTTAACCTATGGTACACCCTTATTTCGCTTCTACTTACAAGGAAGCAAGTAATAAGGCTATTTCTGCTAATTTTTTCTCGATTACCAGGAAGTAAATAGAAGCATAAAGTTGTAGAGAAAGCCATGTGAATGGAAAACATCAGATTTTTCTAAATATTTGGTCACATTTCACAGATACAATGCGTTAAAATGTATGTAAATTTATTTTGTGTATTTTATGTAGTTGCAAAACTTAAAGTAAATGTTTAGGTAATAATCTTACGCAGATTTGTAATATTTAGGGCTTCTTAATATGCGTCTCTCTAAAATAAAACCTTATGATTTGCTCAGAGAGAACTTACTCTCTTAAGACGTAAAGTGAAAACCCAAAAATGCGAGCAGCCCAAGCAGAGATTTAATTAAACGCTAATTATCTTGTAATTAAGTGAGGCTAAAAGACTTCTCATTGGCTAATTGTTCTTATCTAATATACAAAAGTACCAGTATATATGATGCAGCTGATTTCTATCTAACGTCTTTAAAATACCGTTCTCCTTTTTTGGAAAGGAACAAAATCTGATGTGTACCATTCACATGACTTTCTCTACATCTCTGCAACAAATTATAGTTAAAAGGCTTATTCTTCTATTTACTTCATGCTAATCGAGAAAACATTAGTGAAAATAGTCTTATTATTTGCTTCTTGGTAAGTAGAAGAGAAGTGGGGGAGTATCATAGGCTAAAGCGGTAATAAAATCCTTTAAAAACCGGTTGCTAATATGATAAGAAGTTCTTTTGTTTGTTTGGCCAGCTATTGTCACATTTCCTATTAGAAAGATATAAGTATTTTAAAACTAAGCCAATAACAAACAATATCTCAAAACCTGCCAACCCCAAGAACATTAACATAAATTGTGTTTTTTAACAATGTCTACTTTTTCTATTAAGTGAGTTTTTGTCTTATCTCTTACGGTTTACCAATTATGCAAAATTCATCCAAAATAAACACCTCTTCAGAGCCTATTTGCAGAAAATTTTAAGATATAGGTTTTATTTTTCATGTCATTCATTATCTTTAATAGTCAATATTTTAATCAGAATCATTAAAGCCATTTTGGAGAAAATCAAAATTTTAGAAAATTGTTCCATGTAAAGGGCAATTGGGGCTGGGGAGATATTCTTGAAAATGTTCGAGTCACATCCTTGGAAGATACTGAACTTAAATACCAAGTTTGATATTTAATGGTATTTTTGTTTTTGAGCTATGCTGCCCACAAGAACACACACACATACACACACACACGCAACATTGTTTAAAAATGACCATTTTTGGATTCAAGGGTTTTCAAAACATTTTTCGAGTGAAATCTCGGTATCAAATTTTTTGTGCAATACAATACTTTTTCTATTTTATACACGATGTACATAGTACATGTAGAGAAACTCAAAATATACGTATTTTAAAATTGAAATCAATAATCAGGAATATCTACGAAATGTTTATCTCAACAAAAGTGGTTTTATATAATTTAAGCTCTTTAACGATATACACATTGTTTATACAGTAAAATTTTATCAATCTTATGGTCTTTACTGGTTAGGCAAATGTTATTCAGAAGAAGATGAATTTAATGTGTTATAAAATGTATTAAACATATATTTTAATAAAAATTGCAAATATTTTTATTAAATATCCCTGTTTGAAATCTTTTCCATATAGGGAGCAGTTAAGTGAATTTTCTTGAAAATCTTCGTTTTTCAACCTTAGAAGATGCTGATTGCATATGCGAAGAGGTATATTTAGCTAAAATTTTCTTTTAAATTGTGATTTTTAAAAAGAGATACATACCTACACAGACATTTTCGGAAAATGTTTTTTTCTGAATTTAAGACACCTCAAACCTTTATTTCCAGAGAAACGTCTTAAGTTTTGGATGGAATGAAATTCTCATTCCATATCTGCCTTGTATATGAGTAGTAGAAATATTTTTAAAAAACTGAAAAGTTGCATTCACACAAGTTTCTCTTCCTGTTCGGCAAACTACTTTTAAAAAGGACTATTCTTTAATTTACATCATGCTAATGGAGATAAACATTAACAGAAATCGTCTTATTACTTAGTTCCTTCTAAGCAGAAAGGAAATATGGAATACACTAGGCTAAAGCGATAGTCAAATCCTTCAAAAACTGGCCACTATGTAAACAACTGAAGGAGTAAAACGGGTGCGAGATGAAAGGAAAGATGATTTCCCGTTTGAGGAAATTGTAAGTACTTTAAAATTGAAACCAATAACAAAGAATAACTTGGAAGTGGTTAATGACATAAATTGTGTTTTTTTCACGAGATATACACTTTTTGTGTCTCCATCTCTTAAGATTTGCCAGTTATACACAAGTCATTGAGAATGAAGAGATTTTCAAAGGATATTTCCAGAAAATTCAAGATATACTTTATTTTGTGATTGGTACATATATATGTATATATACTGTATTTTAAACAGGTAAGTCATTTTAGAGATATTCAAACTATTCTAAAGCTTTTCACTGTAAAATGTAGTTTAGGGTGGAAAGATTGTTTTGAAAATCTTCGTGTTATTAACTTTCAAGTTTGATATTTTCCAACTATTGTTTTTGAGCTGATGTTCACACGGACACATAAACACACAGGTCCGCTGATTTTCTTTGGATTCATCGGACATATACTTCCGGTGAAATTTCGGCAACGTATTTTTGGGTGGAGTGCAATACTTTCTCAATACGCTATGTACTGCTAGTGTTCAAAGAGAGAGAGAGAGAGAGAGAGAGACAGAGAGAGAGTGTGTGTGTGTGTGTTTGCGCAGTGCGGGGGTACAGTTAAACGGGGGGAACTGTTGACGTATGTATTGTTGGTATTGCTTGATTAGCAGAATAATATTGCTACACGTTGCCTGGCGCAGTGGTGGTCTATCACTTCTGAACATTCTGTCGCACATTTAGTCGCACCGTATTTTATGCATTCATTAAAATCTCTGGTACGCACGCCACTGGTTACCGGGCCACTTGTCTTGCCCTAACCACTATACAAATTTTTATACAAAAGTCCGTGTGTCTGTGAGCACTAAAACTCAAAAAGGAAAATACCAAACGTGGTGTTTAAGTTTAACATCTTCCAAGGATACGACACGGATACTCTGAGAGAAAATGTCCCCAACCCCAACTAGAAAATTTAGAAAATATTGATTTCTCAAGAATAGCTAGCGAATTAGACTAAAATACCGTATATTAATGATATTTACATGAAAAATAAAATTTTGGTATATCTTGTAAACCATAAGATATAGACAAAAACTTACTAAAGATAAAATGTAGATCTTGTTAAAACTCACAATTTATGCCTAACACATTTTTCGGGTAGTTGGAAATTGTTTATCTATTCCTTATTATTGGTTTCAGTTTTAAAACACTTACAACTTTTTTCATATGGTAATTTGACCTCTGGCAATGCTGTTTTTTGAAATTAGCAATAGCGGATAGCTGCGCACGACCGTTGCCACCGCTTCCCTCTTACAATTCAGTTCAAATCCGGATTCTTAAAGATGTTTCTAGTACTCCTGCTCGTCAAAAAGTGTTTATGAATAAAACTTTACGTAAAATTGATCCGTTAATAAAAATTATAATGATGTTTTAGTAGATTTAGAAACGTCTTTAAATATTTCATCAGTATGAAATTTAGGTTATCAAGTGAGGTAGTAGGAAGTAAGTCATGCTTTAAGATAACCCAGATGTGCTATAACGTTCAGTGCCAAAACTGTGCCAACCGGGAAGGACTGGAATCTAACGGTAGCTAAACACATGATTGCAATCCGAGAAGACACAAAAATAGGATTTATCATTGATCCTACCGTTAGATTTGAAAAGCACAGTTCAGGGCAAAATACGAATAGAGGTAATTGGTTTGATAGTCGGAGCTAGGGGCACCAATTCTTTACATTTTTTCAATACCTATAAATCGTTTGGACTGAAGAAGTAAAAAATAAAAGAAATTGCATATCTGCAATAAGAGGTTCAAATTCTCTTCTTCGAAGACATTTGTATGATAATCATTTTTGCATTCTCACTGTCTATATTCCTTTGCTATAAATTATTTATTGTATGTCAATTTTATATTAGTTTTAGTAATTCGATTGCTCCTTATAATTTTCTTTTCGATTGCTATACTAATGAAAACATATGCAATATACATCACATTAATAAAAGAGTTTCAAGTTTTTTTCTTTTAGATAATTTATAATTTGTATGTTTTACGCTGCCCTTATTGGAAGCCCGAAAATACAGCGAGTTGTTATTGTTGCAATAAATAAAATGTAAGTCCACACCGCAATATTTTTACAAACCTAAGCTTTTTATAAGGTCATAGAACCCGAAACAAGGTTACTTACATACTCATTATGACATAGTGGCACACATCTGGTATCATTAATCAGACTGTAGCGGGAGTTTCCTTCAGAGGCTGGAATCTCCAATGCAGTGGTTCGATGAAAACTCCGGTCCTTGTATTGCCTAACTAATTATCTTGGGGTACTTTGGTAGGTGAGGTAAGATTGTAATAAACACTGCATTTCCACTTAATACTTGAAAATACTTTATACCTTAATTGGCGGCTTTCTTCCTTACAATATATTTACATTATTAACCTTTCCACCACTTCAACAAATTAATCCTAGTTGGATAAGTAGAGTCAGACTGAAAAATTCTACGCCATAGCCGGAATGTGAACCACGAATCTCCCGATCTCTAGCCGGTTGCTCTGCCACTGAGCTACCATGGCAACTTGCCGGCCTAGCACTAAATTTCTCAACTGGCTCGCATGTTTCCCGGTAAACCACAAGGTGATCTCAAAATATTTGGCGACTTACAATGTTGCAAGTACTTTAGACCCAGGATTCATAGAATAGCCAACTATTATGGTCTATTGGTATTGGATTAATTAATTGAGAAATTTAGTGCTATGCCGGCATGATGCCATGGTAGCTCAGTGGCAGAGCAACCGACTAGAGATCGGGAGATGCGTGGTTTACATTCCAGCTATGGCGTTGAATTTTTCAGTCTGACTCTACTTATTCAACTCCTTTCCTACACAGGCTTGCGTGAATAAAACAATTAATAGTCCTAATCTATAAACACATGGTTCCCCTCCCCCCGCCCTTTAGGCACGTGGGCGTGCCTTCGTCTGATCACAACTATCAACACTGAGAATCAGTAAAAGTCTGGGGCATGCTTATCTTATATGCTGCGACAGGGTGACGTCAACCTTAGCGTCATAAAAGGTAACAACATCTGTGATTGGTCTTTTGCTTGCTTGAAAATAAATTGTACCAAATTTTGTTATCCGCTCCTCATGAAGTATCTGGAAAGACTCAATGCTTCCATTTTTCTCTAGCCTATATGTCTCTTTTTCTACTTTTTCCAAATCCCTCTATTTACCGAAAGTCAATTGACTACCCTTGTCTCTTTCGTTCCTATCTTTTTCTCTTTGTATTTTTCGTTACTTAGCCTAATCCTGTGCTCATTACCAAGTGGTAATTAGCGGACTGTTATCTGGAATTAATCTAGCTCGCCTCTTTCTTAAATACCTAGGTTACAATTTGGTTACGTACATCATTTAACATCTCAATATTCTCAACTGTTTTAAAATAGTTTTCCTTAATATAGTAATATTATGTACAATTCTGCTTTTTATTACTTTCTCTACACTTACTATGTACATAGTGTATAGAGAAGGTATTGTAATGCACCCAAAAATTCGATAGAGAGGTTTCACCGGAAATATATGTTTCGAGTCCCCCTGAATAAAAAAAAACATTTTTGGAAAAAGGTCCGTGAATGTACGTGTGTGTCTGTGGACAGTATATTTCAAAAACGAAATGACCGTTAAATACCAAACTTGGTATCTTCCAAAGATGCGACACGAAGATTTTCAAGAAAATACCCCATCCCCATCTACCCTTTTCAAAAATCTTGATTTTCTCAAAAAATGGCTCTTTAACAGTTTTGATTAAAATATTGTGTATTAAAGATATTTACCTGACAAATAAAATATATATCTTGAATTTTCTGGGAATAGCCTCTGAAGACTACTTTATTCTGGATATATGTTACGGAATTTTGCATAACCGCTAAACCGTAAGAGATGGACAAAACTTACCACACAAAAAATGTAGAGCACATTAAAATACTTAATTTATGTTATATATATTTTTACATGGAGTTGAACGTTTTTGAGATACTCCTTGTTTTTGGTTTCACCTTTAAAAAACTTATACTTTTCTCATACGGTAATGTCAACTCCTGTCCGTACAAACAAAGGAACTTCAGTCACATAGCAACCAGCTTTTGACTATCACTTTAACCTAAGATACTCCCTTATTTCTCTTCTAATCACAAAGAACCAAGTAATAAGATTATTTCTGCTATTTTTTTCTCTATTAGAGTGAAGTAAATAGAAGCATGAGATTTCTTTAGCATGGATTTGTTGCACAGATGTAGAGAAAGTCATGTGTATGGAACACATCAGGTTTTATTGATTTCTGTACATGTCCTCCTACAAGGCATAGGAAAACTGCCTCAACGTATTCTTTCCTCTAATTTGTAGTTTTATCCCCTTCCACCACAGTGCACTGTTAGCTATCAGGCCACGCCTCCTGTTTTTTCTGCTTCCGAAAGCCGATCAGTCGTTCAAACCAACTGTTAATGTCGAAATCATGTCATGTAACTAAGTAAAAAGATTGCTCAGCTATGAGATTATCATCAAGGAAAGTCGAGTCAGAGGTCTTTAAAACTGTCCCCAAAGTCGGTATCCTAACCTCCGCAACTTACACAAAGCTTACTTCTAAAATCGACACAATTATTTCTCATAAAACTCTTATTTTCACATAAAACATTCTGAAATATTGGTTATTCTAATGGTTTGTTTCTTTTTAAATTCGGTTTCCATTTATTTTATGTAAGAAAATTATTTGACCTTATTTAAATTGGTCATGATTTTTTTGGCAGTTTAACGTCTTTTGGATATATTGAGTCAGACTAAAGAATTCAATGCCATAGCCGGGATTTGAACCCCTTATTTGCCGATCTCTAGCCAGCTGCTTTGCCACTAAGCTACCATGGCAACATGCCGGCATAGCACTGAATTTCTGAACTGACTCGCATGTTTCCCGGTAAACCACAAGGTGATCCTCAAATTAATTGTAGATGACAATCCCAGAGGCGACTTACAATGTTGTAAGTCCTCTAGGTACCAGGATGTATAGTATAGCCACTATTATGATCAATTGATATTGGTTTAATTGTTTTTTCATACAAGCCGTGTGTAGGACAAGAATTGGATAGGTAGTCAGACTGAAAAAAAACTGGTTGGTCATATCGGACGATGATTGAAATTGGTGAAATGATGCTCAAATGATCTCGGTGCCCATAGAGTTTAAATTACTCTCAGGATGAGGGAAACTCCGAAAGAAGCATATCCGGGTAACCCACCCTAAGCGAGATTTGAACTCACGATCTGTTGGATGTGAGGCAGACAAGCTACCACTACACTTCCCAGGCGTGCTTGCTCATGATTTATTCTGTATATTTCACTCCTAATAGAACATTATTCTAAGTTTGTTTTGTTAATATGTTTTGGCCAGCAAAGTGTTGTAATTGTTTTGCTGTAATTAGAATAGTGAGGTAGAGCTACAAAAGATAAGCTATTTGTATTTTTACCATTTTTTATTAAAAATAATAATAAAGAATTGGATTCCAGCGTGCCCTGATGACATAAATTCGTGGTTATATGCTTGACAACTATGTCAAGCGTATAACCCGAAGTTGTGTGTGGAGCAAAAGGTCAGGAATTAGATAGTAAATACGATCTGATAGCTTGAAAGAAACCCATCCCACCCCTCATTAGTGGTCGTAGCTGATAATAAACACAAGGCGAAGCGGATTTCAGGCACAAACCAAAACAAAACATTACCCTGGCTATAAACCAAAATAAAACATTCGGCTCTTAAGTACTACTACGTTGCCAGACCGTGCAGATTTTCAAAAGATGAAATTATTATTCAAATTTATTATTCTAGAACTGATTATTGTGTATGTCTCCAGTTACTGACGAGGAAGAAAAAGTATTTATTTAGTATAATCAAAATGTCAAATAATTTAGAGTAATTAATTTAAATTTTAGTTATATATCTACAATTGTATTAAAAATCTCCTATATCCCAGCACGCGAAATCTGTACACTCATTTCCCTAACACCCTGTAATATGTATGCAATTATTTTATCTTCAAAGTGAATAAACCATGTTTCTATTTGGTTCCACCATTAAGTGCTCACCCTGTAAAGACGTGTCATTAAACAGAACCGGAAAATAGAAATGGCTTTGTGATGGAGCTGTTAGAGAAAGTAAATGGTCGATTACATTCATGTGACCATTCTACCCAATGCCTGCACTAGATTCTGCGAAAAAGTTGCACGATCTATCCCTCTTTCCATTACACAGGGTGGACTGCAGGAATTTCCCTATTTTAATTGTTTGTGAGGGTAAACGGCTGAAGATAGAAGCCTATTATAACGTTTATTTGTAAGGAAAATTAAAGAAGTTTTGAGTCCTGTCGGTAGATGAAGAAAAGACACGACTTTCACTATTAGATTTGTATCGGTTATAAAAATAGTGACACCGCAGATCAAAGCGTAAACTGTTCTATGATATGCGCAGTTTAAATCATACGTCCGAGTTAAAGAGTCTTTAACCATTATGCTCCAACTGCCAAAAGCATAAAAAAGCGATGCGATAGATTTTTACTTTCTCTATACGAACTATGTACATAGTGTATAGAGAAGCTATTGCACTCCACCAAAAAAATCGGTACCGAGATTTCACCGGAAATATATGTTTTAGGGTCCCCTTTATCTAAATAAAGTATTTTCAGAAAAAAAAGTCCGTGTGTGTGACCGTGTGTCTGTGAACACGATAACTCAAAAACGAAAAGTCGGTAAAATACCAAACTTGGTATTTAAGTTTAGTATCTTCCAGGGATGCGACGCGAAGATTTTGATAAAAATCCCCCCACCCCCAACTACCCTTTACATGAAACTTTTTTCGAAAACTTTTATTTTCTAAAAAATGGCTCTAACGATTTTGATTAATATATCGTATATTAAAGATATTTATCCGACAAATAAAATGTATGTTTTGAATTTTCTGGGAATAGCCTCTGAAGACTACTTTCTTCTGAGTGAATTTTCCGGAATTTTGTATAGCTGCTAAACCGTAAGAGATAGAAAAGGCTTACCTCATAAAAAATGAAGAGCAGATTAAAACACATAATTTATGCTGTATACATTTTTTTCTTGGAGTTGATCCTTTTTGAGATATTCCTTGTTTTTGTTTTCAGGGTCGAAGATCTTAAATTTTCTCATACAGGAATCTGTCAACTCATGTCCATACAAACAAAGGAACTTCAGTCAGATAGTAACCAGTTTTTGCCTATCGCTTTAACCCATGCAACTCCCTTATTTCCTTTCTACTGACAAGGAAGAAGAAAGGAAATTAATAAGATTATTTCTGCTAATTATTAGATTAGCATGAAGTAAATAGAAGCATAAGTTTTTAAGAATAATTTGTTGCAGGGATATAGAGAATTGTACACATTAGATTTGTAACTATTGGACGTGTGTTAAAAAAGCATGGTGGTGGTTTCGGAACATATGACAATATGATTGCAAATGTTCAAATCACATTTGAACGAAGTCCCGGAAGTCATTAGGAAGAGCTTATAGGAAATTTCAAATACTGAAATCAACACTGCAACGCATTGTTTGCAAAGGCTCAAACTACGCGCATGGAAATTTTAGCCGAATGACAAGCCCAGATACGTAGAATAGGATGCTAGACCATCTCTGCATAATCGTGATTTCGTGTCAAGTAAGAAGCCAATCTCTGTGCGTCAGGCAAGATTAACCGGATAATGTACGGATAAGGTTAATGTATAATTCTTACGCTGCATAAGAGCATGTTTGTGATATTCTTAAGGACAATTTTCGGTTCGGTATATTATGAAATAGTCACTGAGCGCTTCTTTCTTGATAAAACTGTCCGTGGTACCACATATCTTGGCGTGCTGGAATAATAATTTTTTTCCATAAATTGAATACCTGCACCCTAACATCCTTTTCCTAAAAGCTGGCGCTCCTGCACACTGGTCTAATGAAGTACGTATCTCTGGTCATTGAACTGGTACGGAAGACTTGATCGTTTGGCCCCCACAATCTTCTGATTTATCACCACTCGATTTCCTTAACTGGAGTAACGTCAAAAATAAAATTTACGCCATTCCAGTCAGAGACCTTCATGATCTTCGGAGGTTATTGGGAGCATTTCAGAAGACATACTCCAACGTACCAGGCAAGAAATCGTTCATCACTCTGACATCTTCACAGTGTCTCCTAGAGCTCAATATAGGTATGGTGATAAATGTATCAAGACTTGGTGATATTTTCCTTCATATAGAATTTGTTATAACTTTCTATATTCAACCTTTTACCTATCACATACAATTTAAATAAGGAATATTTGAGCGGTCTACCCTGTAGTTTGGAGTATATAAAGCAATAGGAAGCCTAGTGCTTCAGATACACTGAACATTAAATGCCTGGTAATGGATTCCAAACTTCAATGTACAAGATTCTACATTGAATTGAAAATGCTGTATGCGCACAAAATCCCGCAGATTTCTCTAACTGATGTATGGTAAAAGATATTCTACCTTTATAGTGTCTACTGTTTCAACCAATTTACGATTCCTAAGAAGGGACTCTCTTCCTTTTCCTTTAACATACAAAGACATGTATTATATGTAAATTGACAGCCATTTTCATTCTACTGTTGTCAGTTTCAACAGTTCTTTGTCGCTGTTCTTTTCCGTTTATTTCCATCCTCTCTTTATGTCAACTTTCTAGGAAGCTTTGTCCACTACCTCTGCTTTTCTTAACTTTACCGAGTGGTGTTTTAAGGACTGTAGCAAAAACTCATGCTAACAAAAAACATAGTTTTAGAATATTAAACCGGGTGCTTCTCTTGCCTGGAAAAATTATAACCATTCTCGCAAAAGCTTATGCTGTGGATTTTTTATTTTATTTTATGTTTTTATTTATTTATTTCTACATTTCACTATATTAACATTTTATATGCACAAACATATTTCTTCTTCAGGAATTTTCACGCACATAAAGCGGATCATAATGCTTATTTAGACGAAGAACTTTTTTATGAGGTTAATTTTTACGTTTGCTCTAAATTGTAGGTCACCTCGCCAGAGTTCTGTTCCGTAATCTCTCGTCAGCATGTGATGGAGAGTAGCGTTTCAGGACTCATTCCCTAACCTTACCACTTTCACTTCCTGCCAAGCAGATGGTGCCAAAAGCCATCCGTAGTTAGATGGTGCATATAGCCAGACATCATATCCCTTAGTCTTCCTTCCTCTACCATTCGTAGTCAGATGACAAGATAGACCAATTTAAACTTAAATAAATAAAACATTAAAATTTATTCCATTGAATTAAAGTTTTCTCTAAGTGAAAAATGTTTATGTTTACATACTCAAGACCACAATTCTTTGTCCGCGACAAGCATATGGCATTAGGATGCTATTCCGACTAGCTACTTTAACTATCTGTGGATAGATGACAGTGCGGCCGCTCTTACAATCTATTTTACTTTATTTTAGTATTATTTTCTCTACCACGTATGCATTTACAGTATAATAATAGACAGATATTGAGATTTTATCGTAAATACATGTTTTTAGATCCCTGCGTCCAAAAATACATTTTTAGACAAATAACTGTGTATGTGTGTATATGGGGCAATATGGCGCAAAAACGAAAGGACCTTAAATATCAAGCTTGGTATTTTTGTTTAGCATCTTTCAAGGATGCGATAGAAGGATCTTCAAGAAAATCCATCCTAAACTGTACACCCTCCATGGAAACAATTTTGACATTTTTTTCTTAAAAATGGCTAACGATTTTGATTAAAGTATCATGTATTAAATATATTTACATCACAAATAACATGTATAGCTTGAGTTTTCTAGGAATAGCCTCCTCTTTATTTAGGATGAAATTTACTGAAGTTTGCATAACTGAAAAACCGCAAAAGAAAGAGAGAGACTTACTGGAACTTACGATGTTTTTCTTGTGGAGTTGATTGTTTTCGAGAAATATCTTATCATTGGTTTCAATTTTAAACTACGGTAACTTTTCTCAAACAGAGAATCTTTCGTTTCGTCTCTCTAGCTTTACTGTTGGCCATGCAAATCGAACAGAACTTCTATTGTTTCACATAGCAATCAGCTTTAAAGAGTTGACTATCCCTTTAGCCTAGTATATTCCCTTATTTCCCTTCTTCTTACAAAGAAGGAAGTGATAAGACCAACTCTGCTAAATTCTATATCGATTAGCATGATGTACATAAAATAATAAACTTTTATAACAATAGTTTGTAATATTTGGAGCAGCTAAAGAAAGTCATACGAAAAGAAAATATCCGAATACTTTTACACAATTGTTTCATTTATATAGCCCCCTTTAACATCTATAGTCATGTCGGGGGCTTTACTTTAGAAACAACTCGTTGACTGTAGGTTATTTAAGTTGTGTTTATAATCACAGTTTTCTAATTTTATTAGGCTAAAGATGGAACTATTGAACATCCAACCCGGTACTCACATTGGCAACTGAAAGTAATCTAAGAAATAACACAGCCGGATTGGCCTACACCTGGGATTTGAACCCTGGCAAATACCGAATGAGGGCTACCTTGATTTCTTATTTCTGAATGCCTGTTTCGCATAAATAGTTTGTTTTTACTTTCTCTACACGCGCTATGCAGATGTGTATGGAGAAATTATTGTATACCATCAAAAAATTCTATTCCGAGATTTCACCGGAAATATAGGTTTTAGGATCCCCTGTATAAAAGCTTCGTTGTTAAAAAAAAGGTCCTTGTGTGTCCGTGTGCCTGTGAACACGATAACTCAAAAACGAAGTCGGTAATATACTAAAATTGATATTTAAGTTTAGTATCTCCCAAGGATGCGACAAGAATATTTTGAGAAGTATTCCACCATCCCAAAGTAGACTTTACATGAAAAACATTTCCAATGTATTGATTTTCTCTTAAATAGCTCTAATGATTTTGATTAAACGACTATACATTAAAGATACATGACAAAACAAATGTATGTCTTGAATTTTCTGGGAATAGGCTCTGAAGTCCTCTTTATTCTGGATGAAGTTTTTATAGGTAATAAACCGTAAGAGATATACAAAAACAGAATACACTAAAAATGCAGATCTCGTTAAAACACACAATTTAAACCAGGGTATCGAAGCTATTGAACATCGCTGGAAAAAGTGTATCGAGCTGAAGGGAGACTGACTGTGTAGAGAAATAAAGATGTTTTATCCAAACATTTTTACTTTCTCTACACGTAATATGTACATAGTGTATAGAGGGGGCATTTTAATGCACCCAAAAATTCGATACGGAGATTTCACGGGAAACACGTGTTTTAAGACACCCTGAATATTAAAAAAGCATTTTTAGAAACATTTCCGTGTGTGTGTGTGTGTGTGTGTGTGTGTGTGTGTGTGTGTGTGTGGCAATAGACAGCATAGCTCAAAAAGGAAAAGACCGTTGAATACCAAACTTGGCATTTAAGTTTGGTATCTTCCGAGGATGCGACACGAAGATTTTAAACAAAATCCCCCACCCCCAACTACCCTTTACATGGAACATTTTTTTGAAAATTTTGATTTTTTTAAAAATTACTAACGATTTTGATTAAAATATCGTATATTAAATATATTTACCTGACAAGTAAAGTGTATATCTTGAATTTTTTCTGGGAATAGCCTCTGAAGACTACTTTATTCTTGAGGAATTTTGCATAACTGCTGAACTGTAAGAGATGGACAGAAACTTAATACACAAAAATGTAGAGCACATTAAAACTTACAGTTTATGTCATATACATTTGTTTCGTGGAGTTGATCGTTTTTTAGATATTCCTTGTTTATGGTTTCACCTTTGAAAAATTTACTTTTCTCATACGGAATTTGTCAACTCCTGTCCATACAAAGGAACTTCAGTCACATCGCAACCAGCTTTTGACTGTCACTTTAACCTATGGTACTCCCTTATTTGGCTTGTACTTGCAAGAAAGCAAGTAATAAGACTATTTCTGCTAATTTTTTCTCGATTGGATGACGTAAATATTAGCATAACCCTTTAACAATAATTTCTTGCAGATATGTGGAGAAAGTCATATGAATGGAACACATCAGATTTTTTTTAGTGTACTCGCGTGCTAGAAAAAGTAATAACAGATAAAATATAATGTTGCAATGTCCTTATGATTTGTTGAGAATAATTATCGTGCCTTTGCAGTACACAGTTAAAATTCATCAAAAGCATACACGATGAATAGTAACTGGTCTCTTACGCTCGGGTTTGCTTACGCTCGTGTTAAAATAAGTTGTTTACATGGAGACAGTGTTGTGTTGAGGGATCTCGCCCCATAATCGCGTGCTTGCTCCATTGAGACCGCTTCTGCTTTACATAAGAGAAACACTAATGAGCTTTACCGGTGAGTAGCTCCGCGCTCCGGGGGAATTTGCTATCTTGGAATGCTCCGGTATAATTCAGCGCGAATAATACATGAAAAGGTGAACGCCGCGTGACGACAAGAACGGGCTAAACACGTCGCTCAAGAATAGGAGTTGCTGAGTACAAGTTCGATTCCTGTTGTATTTAGAAGCAAGAACTTCTACTGCCATGCTCCAAGTTCGCTCGTAGCAATTGCCTTTATTCAAACACCCGATTTGTCATTTGTTTTGACGGGAGATGCATCAGCGAGTGACACTCCTAATTTAGTTCCGGTTTAATTAAATACCAGAGTTTCAAACACAAAGGGTGTTTCAGAGAGAAAACATATTTCAGCATTTATTTTAACGAATTGCATAGCTGAGTAAATTATCAAACTCGTAGAAAGTTATTTGACATTTTTCCTGAGCATTGTTTCCCTGGCTGGCTTATTCATTGTTGAACCGGAAGCCTTTGAAAGTCGAATGACGATTTCATTAATTAATTCATTAATTTTATTTACCTACACCCGCACCAAGCAAAGAGCTGCCTGCTAACGCGTGAGAGTTACACGGTACCGATTTTGAGCTTCAGCGACGCCCAAATTAAACTATTGGTTTATTCGCCTAGCGAATGCTGCCGTGGTTTCTCATCTACCACGGCAAACGTTTATCATTCCCTCTTCATTTTCCACTTAGTCCTCACCTATCAAATGTGTTTCGAGATTCGTGGTTTACGGAAGTGTGGACAGATGGTGCGGATGCATGTCAATGGAAAGATTACTCCTCTCTGGTGGCCCGTCAATGGGCTTGGAGATGTTAAGATTTCCGCGCGTCTCCGATGGTATCTGCCTCTTATGGTTACTTCAACTCATTACAAGAGCTCAGTTTTAAGTTCCGATGCGCCCACAGTTACCAAAACACAGAGTAGTGAGTGGTATAATGAGAGGGTAGTTGGGAGGAGTTTGTAGGGTTGAGAGTTGAAATATAATCTGTTGCATAAGTAGCTCATTACGTATTGACATGATGTGTATTGTTATAATTCATAAAGCAACACAATAAAGCAAATACTTCATAATATGATTAGTAAATAAAAACGCCTTGTACTTTTACAAATAAAATTATTAACTTGATACAAAAAATTCAGTACAATAATGTGTAGAACTTTGAAAGGACAATGAACATAAATCAACCAAACTCGCTCAAAATTCGTGGCAGTGAATTACTAAGTACATCTTTGGTTTATTGAAAGAAAACGATCTCCTCCTATCATTCAAAATATGTTTGAATCCTCTACAAGTTTGTTCAATGTCAAACGACTATCCTTTCGTATTTTGACATTCTTCAATCTGCGCCCTCTTTCAGGTTCACTGGTTTATTTATCTACTACTTCCGGTGACCATTGTCGCGCTCGCTAAAGTACCTAGTTTTGGTGCTTCATGGCGCAGGGGATCGCGGTTTTGAGTTCGTCTCGGGCATGGTATCTGTAAATTAGCAGGAACTGAACGAGGTCAGGCAGTGAGCAAACTAGATAGTGCAACACGAATTGAAACGGGCTATTTCATCACGTCTTAGTTATAATCTGTGTGCACCAAACCTCAATCCGCAATTTCGTGACCCCGGACTGAGCTCTGCTCATTACATCTCCCTAGGAGTGTTAGCAACAATAGATCTGCATAGATCGTAATGCGCCGTCTATCCTTCACTCTCCCTTTCCCATGATTTTTTACGAGGTTTTATACAATTTTCTACAGGATTCTTATGGTGAAACTTGCTTTATATCTCTCTAGTTGTAATTTTATACGACGCATTACCAATACCACGTGACCCAAATACCCCGTATCTGACGTGTGCAGATTATTTTTGTGTGAGTAAAAAGAGCTGCAAAATTCAACGGGGTTATTTCAGGATAAAAACGGTCCGTAAGAACTGAAATAAGCTATATGTAAAAATTATATGTATTCCATTCACACGACTTTCTCTCCCTCCTCTGCACACAATCTATTTTTAAAAAACATTTTATCTACATAATGCTAATCAAGTAAAATATTACCAGAGATGGTATTACTAATTATTTTTTTATAATTAGAAGGGAAATAAAGGAATACACCAGGCTAAAGTAACAGTCAAATCTTTTAAAATCTGTTGCGATGGTCAATCTCTTTCCATTGCCAGGATTAAAACAAAACGAGTATGAAAAATGGATGAGAGCTTACCGTTTGAGAAAAGTTAAAGTACATTAATACTGAAACCAAGAACAGGGAATATCTGTGAAATGACCAGCTCAAAAAAAATGAGTATGAGATAACTTGGTACTTGGTAGTTTAAGGATATATATATATATATATATATATATATATATATATATATATCTTGTAGCAAGTTTCTATCTCTTTACCAGTTATGCAATTATTCAGAACGAATAGTATTTCAGGGGCCATTCTCAAGAAATTCATGATATACATTTTATTTACCATATAAACATCTTTAATGTACGGAATTGTAACCAAAACCGTTACCGCTACATTTATATAGATGAAAATTAAAAAAAAAATGCTTGGAAAGGGTAGTTTTAGGTGGAGGATTTTCTTGAAAATTTTCCTATCACATTTTTGGGAGGTACTAAAATAAAAAGTTTCGTATTGAGGCGACTTTTCGTTATGCTCTCTCTACACACACACACTCTCTCTCATACACACACACACAAAAGAGACAAATATTCTGACATTTTTTCTAAAAATGTATTTTTTTTATTTATTCAGAGAACATCAAAACATCCGGTCGGTATCAAACCTTTTAATGGAATAAAATACCTTCTCTACCTACTATACGCTTACACACGTGGACGAGAAAGTAAAATGAAAATAATAATTTTTAGGCCCTAGTTTGTACATTTATATGTGCGTATATACACTATACTACTGTGTCAATAAAGTTCCGGGAATTTGCCAATAAAAAACAAAAAATGAAGTATTCATTCAATTTTATTTTATCACCTTCAAAGTAGGCCCCTTCTGAAAGAATGCATTTATGCCAACGAATAATCCAATCATCAAAACAGTTTTTGTAGGCACTTTTAGGAATCGATTCAATTGTCGCCGCGAATTTTCCCATGTCTTCTATCGGCTAAAAACGGGTGCCTCGAAGTGGTAACTTGAGTTTTGGAAAGATAAATAAATCAGCAGGAGCCAGATGAGGTAAATAAGGTGGTTGTTCGATGAAATTTGTTGAGTTTTTGGCCAGAAATTCGTTCACAATAATAGCCTTGTGAGCTGGTGCGTTATCGTGGTGCAGAATCCACGAGTTGTCGTTCCACAAATCTGGCCTTTTTCGCCGTATTTGTTCTCTCGAACGCCGCATAACGTTTCAGTCAAGGTTTTCGAACGTTAAAGAAATTACTGGGCACTAAAACAGGTATCTAAAATGGTCAGATAATAGTCTTTATTTACCATCTGACCTGGCAAGAACACCGCGATATTCGAAAAAAACTGTCTTCATAACATTCAGTTTTGATCGAGTTTGACGTCCCCTTTTAGGTTTCGGTTCAGTTTTCTTGACAGAACGTTTAAAAATCTTGACTGAAACGTTTATGTTAGAGTTTTTTTTCGTCGCTGCTTCAGCATAAGCTTCTTCCATTATTCTCAATGTCTTTGAGGGTGATAATTAACAAAATACAAAACTTCATGTTCGATCGTGCTTCGTTGCCAACATTATGAAATGCGATAAACGAATGTGCATACGCAACAAAAATCAGTTACCAGCAAGACAATCTTATTAACAAGAAAACAGAAACAATGTTCGCCATGGACGTTAAAAACATCTAAAAAATAAAATGTCTGTTTTTTGTGTAGATTAAAGAGAAATTAAACGATTCCGAGAACTATTTGATTTTCACAAAGTTATATAAAGCTTGATGAAGTAGAGATTTCTATATATGCTTTCCATTAACGTAAAACTGAATTTCTCGTATTAATTTGAAAATTTAATGTTAGTCGTACCACCTTCCTTTTTTTTTTAATTTGCTCTTTTTTGCAGAGTCTATTGGGCAAGATTTACTAGGGATGGTGCTCTATGGCGGTTCTCCCATTGATGAATATAAAGCGCCAGATTGCTCGGAAAAAGATTTTTTTTCATCCGAGCGGCAACATTGCGTCCCCCCATGTTGTACGTTAAATATCGTATCTTCGTAGCCACTATATTTTCATGAAAAACCCGTACTGGTGCTTCGAATTTATTCACTCTTTTGTCAATTTATGAACTTCATATGTACATGAACATCATGGAGAGGGAGGGGCTTTTTGGTTCTGCCGTCATTTTACTGGCTGCTCTGCAGTACCTGAATGCATTTTTAAAGGCCAGCAAAAACGAAAGCGTGCAAAATCATCCATCGCGTGCCTTTTCCACTTCAACCAGCGTTTCCAGTTCATATTCTGCTTACAGCCTAAGGGGAAGTCAAATTTTTGTATGTTTCAAAATACGTTTCTCCTTAGCAGTGGAAATATACACAGGCTTTCTTTCATATTCTATATTATTGCAGGATGAACAAAAGATATAGAATATTGACCAAACTTCTAATGTGACAATTTAATTGTTTTCTCACATAAACATAGGACAGGAGTTGGATAGATAGAGTCAGACTGAAAAATTCAATGCCATAGCCAAGATTTGAACCACGGACCACCTCTCACGGATGTGTTGCTCTACCACTGAGCTACCATGGCAACATGCCGGGATAGCATTGAATTTATCAACTGACTCGCATGTTTCCCAGAAAATCCTAGGTGTTCTCAAATTATTTTGAGATAACCCCAATGGCGACTTACAATGTTGTAAGTATTTTAAGTCCCAGAATTCATAGTATTGCCATCTATTATGGACAATTGTTATAATTTTAATTGTTTTCTCACAGAAACCGTGTGTAGGAGGTAGAGTCGGTAAAGTCACACGGTTTCTGTGAGAAAACAACTATAATTATCACAATTATCCATAATAGTTAGCTATACTATGAATCCTCGGAATTAAAGTACCTACAACATTGGAAGTGTCCATTGGAGTTAGCTCAAAATAATTTGAGATCACCTTCTGGTTTACCGGAAACATGCGAGTCGGTTGAGAAATTCAATGCTATGCCGGCATGTTAGCATGGTAGCTGAGTAGTAGAGTAACCGGGAGATCCGTAGTTCAAATCCCGGTTATGGCATTGCATTTTTCAGTCTGACTCTACCTATCCAAACTTCTAAATGGTTGAATAATATTTAAAGTGCTGAGTTGTTTATTCTCTTATAAAGGTAAGTTTAAAACATCTTTTTCTGAAATGAAAACTTTTTAAAGGGCTTTACCTCTTTATGAATCTTGTTTCCTACGTCATAACCATCATTAATAATGTTATTTTTTTCCTTTCAGTCATATTTGCCACAATATGCAATATCTCAATTAATAGTGAATTGTTTGAGAATAAATACACTATATTTGTCTATTTTCTAGGTCTTTTGAGTTCTCAAATAATTGCAAGCTTAGAAAATAATCTGATTAAGCATACTGAATAGAACCTCAACGTTTTTATTTTGCAGCGAAGTTTTAAATATACGTTTTAGTTTATTAAGGATCGTTTTATCATAATATCTAAAATTTGTTTCATTTAATATATATAAGCTCACCCCCATCCACTCGTGATCCAGTTTAGTGATCTATTTAAAAGATATGGCCAATATTACATACGTATTTATTCAAGCTGCTTATTAATGTATATAATGTTATAAATATATGAATGTTATATTAACGTTAAATATGTTATATATTATATATAATGCTATATAAATGTCATAAAGAAATATTATTTATATGCTTTTCTCTTTTCACTTGGACCCATCAGCTAAAGCTCCGTTGCCCTGCAGCGTAAAAGACATTATGTTTAACTCCACTCCTCTAGTCCTGTGTCTCTTAACACGGTACATAGACCCAAAAGTGTGCTGAAGTGGTAATGTTCTTGTTCCAGAAGAATTTTGAAGAATTTGAGGACTGGATACATATTTTGTGCTGAATGTGCACTAAGGGAGAACTAGAGAACAATTAAACTCACTGAAAAATTGTTTAAGACCTGCTGGGATCTACTGCCTACAACTGTGGACTCTACAGCCTAGGTTTGTTTTAGATAGATATCTTTATTGATATCGATATATTACATAAATATGGGTAGTTGACACGATAATAGTTACAAAAAGTAAATATTTACATAAGTAAAAAAGAAAACTCAAGATCAAAAATAGAAATAAATGACTCCTGACTACTGAACAAATATATTTATAGCATTATATACATTAATATGCAGCATGAATAAATACGTATGTAATATTGGCCATATCTTTTAAATAGATCAATAAACTGAATCCCGAGTGGGTGGGGGTGAGTTTCTATTCAGTATGCTTAATCAGATTATTTTGGCCAGAGGATGGATAATTTCCTAGCGAAAGTGCACGAAGCTAGATTAAATTTGTATCTCGTCAAGCAGTAGATCCCAGTATGTGAATCGCCTAACAGGGCTTAAATATTTTAATTGAAGTTAATTGTTTGTTGTGTACATTCTGTCATCATATGTACCCTATATCATTCCAACCCACAGAATATGCAGCTTTTCGTACTAGAATTATCTGTAAATTTTTTGTGACCTCCAACTTCCAAGCCAAAAGCATGCAATTTCTGATCTGTCCTTTCTTCCTAAGATAAGTATATATGCATCTTTACCCCAATTCAGTTTTATTTAGTTATCAAGAGCTAAAGAGGTTTTAATTTTACAATTGGGATCAATTTCCTATCGGCCGATGTCTGTTAATCTTCCTTTGATAGATCGCCCTGAAACCTATCTATTAAGTGTAGGAGCTTTCTCACGATGTATAACCCAGTGACAAAATAAACTCTATACTAGCCTAGTGTATTCCCTTATTTCCCTTCTACATATAAAGCAACTAAGTAATAAGATCGTTTCTGCTAGTGCTCAAGCATTAAATATATAGAATAATAACCTTATATTAATCTTATTATCAATAATTTGTTACAGAGATGTAGAGAAACTCATGTGAATGGAGCACATCAGATTTTAACATACTTTGTGTCCTTCGTCTTTTTTTTTTTTTCATTTTTATGACCCTTTTCTGCGGAGGTATTTCAGGTTTAACCAAAATATAAAACGCGTATGTTTGAAATTGCTGCGATAACTAGGAATTTTAATTTGAAAATCATAAATAGGTGTATCTTCAACCACATTACGTATGCGAAACAGTGTTCGATAAATATTAATTATTTCAAAGCTTACCATTTCTACGTATCTCATTAAGCTACTGGAAGGAAACTTCAGGTAACCTTTCTTAGTCTAAGGAGCTAGAACATTGCTAACCATTCTGTATTAAAATATAGAATTATGTAGAAATTAGCATAAACTCTGTATTCAAAATAGAACAATTTGGTAAGATTGCTTTAATATACACAAAACAGTTGAAAATTTTGAAATAGCGCACTTATTAAAACATGCAAAAAGTTCACAAAAATAATGTTAAGCGTTTGAGAAAGTGAATTTCCATGAATTTCTCTACGTCTCTAAAACAAATTATTGTTAGTAAGCGTATTCTTCAATCTACTTAATGCTAATCGAGATAAACATTAGCAGAAACGGTCCTATTACTTAGCTCCTTAGTAGAAGCGAAATGAGGGAATACACTAGGCTAAACAGACAGTCAAATGCTTTAACACGTGGTAGCTATGGGATTGAAATCCGTTTCTTTGCGTGGCCAAGCGTTGACAAGTTCCCGTATGAGAAATGTATAAGTATTTCAAAACTGAAACGAATAACAAGGAATGTTTCGAAGATGGCCAACTCCATGAAAAAAATGTATGACATAAATTGTGTGTTTTATCGATATCTATATTTTTTATGAAATAAGTTTCTGTCTAACTCTTACGGTTTAGCAATTAAGAAAATTTCAGCAAAAATCCTCCAGAATAAAGAGGTCATCAGAGGCTATTCCCAGATAATTCAAGATATACATTAATATATATCTTAAATATAAGAGATTTTAATCAAAATCGTTAGAAAAATCTAAAACCTTTCTATGTAAGGGGTAGTTTTGTGTAGGGGATTTTCTTCAAAATCTTCGTGTCACAATTTTGGAAGATACCAAACTTAAATGCCATGTTCGGAAATCAACGGTCTTTTGGTTTTTAAGCTAGGTTATCCACAGACACAGACATTTTTCTGAAAATACTTTTTTTTATTCCTGATCTCTTAAAACACGTATTTCCCGTGAAATTTCGGTATTGAATTTTTGGGTAGAATACAATACTTCCTCTATACACCATGTACATAGTACGTGTAGAAAAAGTAAGAATAATTGTTGCAAAAATGCTTTATATAAGAAACAGCTAGAGAAATTCATTAAAATGAAACATATTAGATAGTTTGTTACTTTTTAATATTTTTATACGCCTTTTGTCATCCGCTTCTTCAGATACATTCTTTGTTTTTGAAACTTAAGAGATATTAACAAACGACGGTCTACTCACAGCTTTTGTCTTGAAACTGTCAACAAGATGGCCTTATTATTATCTGCATTTTACTTTTCCAACTGTTTAATTTAAAATAGGAAGTGAAATAATTATTTGAAATAAGGTGCTACAGTTCTTTAAAGCAGATTACGATTTACTTGGGCAATTCCAAGACGATTCTACTTCGTCTTAGTCCCTTCTCTCATTCTGTGACAGGCTGATTAGAAAGCAAAATGGAATTAAGATGATTGCCTGCGAGAGATAGACTTAAAGCCGATTGTGGCAATTAGCTGTGGTACAAAGCTTAGGAACACGGTTCCGGAAGATGTATGCAAGGAAAATGCGGGGATTCTTAGATAGTATCAGCGAAAGTGAGGAAAGGGGGGAAGTACTTCAGAAAAGTAGCAGCAAGCTGGAAGTAGCACACAAGTATCATTAGTGGTTGAGGAAAAAGGTTAGAAAACTTCCACAAATAAAACTCTTTGGATAAATGTTTTAAGGCAAAGACTATGGAAAGTTTGCTTGCAATAAGTTAGACAGGGCAGTAGTTAAAAGAAATCTCTAATAAGTTATTATGTTATGACCTTTTCCTACCTTTTTTGCAATAAACCATTCTTAAAGAGGGTATTATTTTATCATGTTAATCAATATATAAACGTAAGCTAAAATGGTTTCTCTGTATATTTTGTCCTACAAGGGGAAAAAAGGAATTCACTAAGCTTAAGCAATAATCATATTTTAAGAGCTGGTCGCTATGTGATGTTTTTGAAATTCAGTTCTTCTTGCTAGACCAGAGAGGGGAAGACGAATAATGAGAAAAACTCTAAAAATATCAAATTTAAATCAATACTGTGAAATCTCTCGAAATAGATTAATTACACAAGAAGTACATCAGATATAACTACTGTATTTTAACGATATAAACACTTTTTTGGACAGTTAGAATATTGTCTGCCTCTTACGGTTGATCAGTTACACAAAATGCATAAGAGAACTTCAGAGGAAATTCTCAAAAAATAGCACATATGTTTCATTTGTCATGAAAATATAATATATTGTATTAATTTAAATTGTTTGAACCATCTTTTTGTATCCTTCGAATATGTAAAACTGAAAATACATAACATTTAAAATATCTTAATGAGTAAACGTGTATTTTGAATTTTCTGGGAATAGTCTCTGAATCCCTCTTCATTCTGGATGAGTTTTGTATAACAGGAAAACTCAAAGAGGTAAACAAAGCGTACTACACAAAAAAATGTATATCTGGTTAAAACACACCATCCGATATATTGCGTATTATTGCCTTCAATTTTAAAGTACTTATACTTTCTTCAAAATGGATCTCGTTATTTGTTTTTCTTGCTCGTGATCGAGCAAAGTGTGACCGTCACTTATTGGCTATCTTTTAAAAGATTAACTGTCTCTTAAATCTAGTATATTCCCTCGTACTCGTACATGCACTTGAATAAGGAAATGTGCTATAAAAGCATTTATGTAGGTATGCATTTGAATAAACCTGAAAAAGATAGAAAGCTTAGATTTTTTATGGAATAGTTTTTGAATGAGGAGAAAAATTCGTAGAAATCTAATGGTCTTAATTTTTATTTTCTTTCCTGCAAAAAGAATATCCAATACTTTAACAACTTTGATATCACAATCCGGCTTTTAATGGTACCAAATTTGAAATTATAAATTAGCTGAAACGAAAACTCCTTAAGATACATCTGATCAGACCGTTCTTTTGGTGGTTTGACCTCTATGGGCTATAACACTGTAATCAAAGTTTCTATAAATATTCAGCGGCATGAAAATCAAAACCCTTAATACCTCCTGGCCAATATTTCTCTCTAGGTTTTTTTCTCTCGTTGCCACTCGTATTTCAGGCGTTTGATAATCATCGATTACACTCCAGAATCCAGAGGTAATTGTTTTAAAATACTGGATTCCAAAGATGTAATGTCGAGCGTAATCCTGAAGAAACAAGGAAGACATTAGATAGATGTTTCTTGGACGAAGTCATTTTACCAACTTGTCTGCAAGCTTATTTATATTGAATGATTCAAAAATACGTTTACAAAGTTTGGGGACAAGTTCCTTACATCAAAGCAAAAATAATGTTCCAATAAGTATATGTCCCAAAACCCTTCGTTTTTGATTTATAGAGCTGCAAAATACCATTAATCGAAATATTTTAAATTAATACATTATTCTATTTTCGTCGTTTAAAACTTGTTAGGACGTGTTCAACACAAACACCATCTATAGCAAATGATCCAAATGTTCTGCTCTTTAGTGTAGACACGCATACACTCGTCAAAGCAGGGATGTCAAATACTTTCAGTCCGTGTTGTATGATTTTGTCATCTAGGATGTCTGCTGTATAAAGTAAAGGTCTAAGGTGTCCAAAAAAATTGAGGGCGGGGGAACGTGCAGGCCATGGAACTGGTCCCGTTCTACCAATCTATTTGTCACACCAGATACCAGCCAGTATATCTCGAATAATGAGACTAAAATGTGCTAAAGCATCATGCATCAACTCCATGTTACTTCTTATTTGCAGAGGCACGTTTTCTAATAGATCTGAGGGAGTGTTCTGAATGAAGTCCCTGTAGACAGCACTTGCAAGGCTCGCTTGAGGAATATATTACACATCTGATAAATGACAAATATTAACAAGCAGCCAAGGCAACACAAGGCCAACTCTGCAGAGTAAAATGGCTCAAGCCTTCTATGAATGAGTGCATAAAATAAATGAAATAATTAGTTTTGATCCAGAAAGCCGTTGAAGGTGACTTTCGTTAATACATTGATAACGCGAAAACAAAGCGTTTTAGAACATATGTTTATATGAACATATTTTCTTAATAACATGTCAGGAAACTAACCCCAAACGTTGTAAAAGTATTTTTGAATCATCCTGTATCGTCGAGAAACAGAAAGTAAATGCTTAAGAGGAGAATTACCATGAAAGAAATACAAAAATGTTTATATATATGTCAGTAAGAATAAGTGGTTTGAAAGGTTTTATTCAGGCTTGGTTTAATCTCAGTGACGTAATGGAGGGGAGATTTGGAGAGTAGATGAGAGTTGGTGTAATATGGATTTAGTAGTAAAAGTTTCTACAAATTAATTCTGGGAGCTCTCATTAATACCACATATGTAGCAGCTTTAGATTCCAAGAGTTACCTGATACCAATTTTGATAATTTGAAACCTGATAATTTAAAATTCCTGATACATCAAGAGAAAAGCTTGTATACTATAATGAGTGGCTGAGGAAAATCAGGGAGCACGTAATTGAAACTCGATTAAGATATATTTAGTTAAAATAGGAAGAGGATTTTAGAAGGAAGTGAGATCGATAATGGAAGATATAGATAGGTAGATTTTATTTGCCGTGGGCAGGGAAAAAAGCTCAGTTACATCATTCAAGGAACTAAAAGATGACCCAGAGAAGGATAAGTTCATCTTAATTTGTGAAAAACACAAAAGAGAAGGATTAGCACGGTTTAGAATGTGTGTTTGGAAACTAGGGTAGTATGAGGGGGGGAGGCTATCCCAGGAATGTGCTCCATACTAGGGGAAAAGGAAGAAAAAGTCACATTTTACTTCAATGCAAGTCCATAAAGGATTGGAGGGAAATAGGGAATGGTTGTTGAGAAACAAAGAAAGTGTACTTAGGAACAGTTTTGAAGACGAGAAACAGATATATAAATCAAGGGAGTTTCTGAGGAAGGTAAAGAGGAAAAGGGAATGATCAGTTAAAACATATGGCACCAGGTTCAGATTTTAGCTGTCATAGAATAGCTATGTAATATTATAAAACTTTGTAAAGTGGAATAAATATGGCCTGGCCAACTAATTAGATTAAGGCCAGTTTAGCTAAGGTTGTGTACTCAGTACTTTAATAAATAAATAAATAAAAACTACCTCATCTGTTATGTGTCTAAAGAATAGAGGCAAATCAATGCTGCAATATGTGAAAATGTTACTAAAATAAAAATCCGCAATTTTTTGTAATTCAGGTGAATTTAGGCCTCAGCTCAGTTCATTGGGATTTAAGTTTAAGTTTACAGATTCCTCGGCTACGCTTTCCGCTTTAAGGTCCTCAATCCTCGTCTGCGCTTTGCGGTTTAGGGCCCTCCACCCTCAGATACGACGTCTTCCGCTATATTCAGATCGTGAATGTTGATAACATGTGGAGAGACAAGGACAGAGGAAGCAATGCTGCCTTGATGCAAACAATTTTGCCTTGATGCCTCTGATAGAAAGTCCTACAAACCGGAAAAAATTATGATTATGCATTATAAGTGAAAAAAAAAAATGACGTGTTCCTTTTTATAAGCTTCTCCAGCTGTTCTTACTACAAAAACTTGTTCGTTTATCTACGTCATCCTAATCCAGAAATATTATCAGAATTGGTCTGATTACCTGCTTCCTGTAAATAGAAGGGAAATAAAGGAATACCTTATCCTAAAGCGATAGTAAAATCTTATAACTGATCAATGTGAAACAATTGAGGTTCGGTTTACTTTGTATTCTCCCGTTTAAGAAAAGCTAATTAGTTTAAAATTTAAATCGTCAGTCAACTCTAAAAGTAAAAAGGTGCATGACATTAAGTTTTTATCCATTATGCAAAATTCTACAGAAATCATCCAAAATAAAGAGCTCTTCAGACCCTAATCCCAGAAAACTCATATTACATTTTATTTGTGATGTAAATATATTTAACTTACGGTATCGTTAGTCATTTTTGAGAAAATCAAAAGTATTCTATGTAAAGGGTAGTTGGGGGTGGAAGGATTGTCTTGAAAATTTCCGTGTCGCATCTTTGGAAGATACTGAACTTAAATACTAAGTGTGGTATTTAACCGACTTTTTGTTTTTGAACTATGTTGTCCATAGACACACACGCACACGTAAGTTTTTTTTTAATAAAATCCAGGGGGGTCAAAACATGCAATACCGGTAAAATACCGGTATCGAATATTTGGGTGGAATACAATACCTTCTCTATCCACTATGTGCATTCTACATACGGGCTAGAGAAAGTAATATGAGTGAATAAATTGTTGCAAAAATGTAAAGAGTGTGTTTTCTACAATTTTGGTATTGAAATAGTACGCAATATGATGGAAATATCAATTCTAGCTATCCCTTAGATTCGGAAGTTTATCCTGCATAGCATTCTATAGCAGACATCCCTTACGATTACCGTACACCGCTTTGTACTCCCTTTCCAAAAGCTTATATGTAAACTCATCAGGTCTTGAAGGCGGTCTCCCCGATCCAGTGGTCCATTTAACAACGAGGAAGGGGTTCTTTAGAATGTGGAACTCGTAGTCCAGAAGACACATTGCAAAATTCTGTGAACATAGACAACAGAACAAACAATTTGTTAGTATATTACAATTGTTTTATAACCTAAAATTTTCGGGAATTTTGGCCGTAGTCTTAAAATATATTGACCTGAGGTTTCGTTCCTTCATGTTCAGAGGTGTTGTAATCAAGTGTATATATGTATATAAAGTGCGTTCCCTGAGCGACCGGACCGTTTCGCGGCGACCGGCCCTCACCAGTTCGGTGCAGCCGCGGGGCGGTTCGGCCGCTCAGGAAACACACTATATATACGTTGTATGCACTGGCATATATACCAGGAGATTGGACTCATGGAAAAGGGTGCTGCTGTTTGTTTTCTGCATGGAGCCGAGTTTTACAGGTAGCATAGACTTCACTAAAGTCTACAAACATACTAACAACTTTAATAAAGACGAAGGGCTCAAGCTAAATTAAAACTACATTCCCATACTTTCCCAACTCTGAAACCTCAATTTATAATTTATTGTGTAATGTATATATAATCTATTATTTGTATTCTTCCCAACTATAATAACCAATTCAACGATTAGTGACTCAAATTTTTGTTCTCTCATGACCTGTTAGTTCTCCCTTCGCCTCATCCTACCAAAGGTGACTCGCATTTTTACAAACGCTCCTTTAGGTGGAGGTACCGAATCACCTACGCGAATTACTTTTTTAGAACTGGTAAACCGTAATAGATAGACAAAATCTTACTACATAAAACATTTAAAACACTCTCTTTGTCATATACACTTTTTGTTATTGATTTCAATTTTAAACTACTTACTTTTTTCTGAAACGGGAAGTTATCTTTCATTTCGTATCTACATCTTCTATTTTACTCCTAGTCACACAAAGAGAATCGAATTTCAATTGTTTCACATAACGATAAGTTTTAAAGCATTTGACTCGGGTTAATCTGATTTACCTGTAAGGAAGCGAGTAATAAGACATTTTCTGATGTTTATCTCAATTTAGATGAATGAATGATATTTTGTAGCAATACTTCTTTTGTAAAATAGGTAGAGAAAATCATATGAATGAACCCATCAGATACTTTAAATCTTCGTATCGTAATCTTTGATAGATTCAGAACTTCAGTACCAAGTATCATATCTATCTTGCTTTTCATATTTAAGTTATGCTAGACAGACGCACATACACACAGAGAGACGGACCTTTATCCAAAAATGCTTTTCTTATACATTGGACCCTATAATGTGTATTTCCGGTGAAATCAACAAATTGAATTTTTGGGTGGAGTGCAATAATTTCTCTACCTACTTACCATGTACTATTAAAAGAAAATAAAAAAAATTCTGATGTGTTCCAGTCACATGACTTTCTCTACATCTCTAAAACAAATAAAAAGACTTTTCTTCCATTTATTTGATGCTAATGGGCAAAATATTATTAGAAGCGGTATTTTTACTTCTTCTTTGCATGTAGAAGGGAAATAAGGGATAGGTTTAAAGTGATAGTAAAATATTTTAAAAGCTGGATTTAATGTAATTGAAATTCCTTTGTTTGTATGGCCTGGAGCTGACAAATTCTCATATGAAACAATATAGGTGCTTTAAAACTGAAACAAACAACAAGGAATATCTCGAAAACGGTCAACTCCACGAAAAAAATATTATACATTTTTTGTGTGGAAAGAGTTTATCTATCTCTTACGGTTTGCTAGTTCTGCAAAATTCCGCAAAATTAATCCGAAATAAATATATCTTTAGAGGCTATAATTCTTTAATATACGATAATTTTATTAAAACCATTAGACATTTTTGAGAAAATCAAAATGTTTGCACAATTTTCGATGTAAAGTGTAGTTGAAAGTGGGTCGCTTTTCTTGAAAATATTTGTGTCGAATCCTTAGAAGATACTAAATCTAAATACTAAGTTTATTTAAGGGACTTTTCGTTTTTTTAGCTATGCTGCCCACAAACACACACACACACACTAACATGTAGACAAACACACACACACACACACACGGACATTTTCAAAAGATGCTTTTTTTTTTTTGGATTCATGGGGTCTCAAACCTTGCATTTCTCGGTATCGAATTTATGGGTGAAATACAACACCTTCTCTATACACTATGTATATAGTACGTGTAGAGAAATTAATACAGGTTTATAAATGTACGAGATGTCTAAGCGGCTCTCTGGTCATATGCATAGTCATAAAGCATTAAAATGAATAACGCTATATAATTGAATGTAATTAGCTCTTAAATAGAGTCTGGCAAAAAAATAATCAAACCGAGTTAATGCTTCACAAAGGGCAGCAACTATTAGTGTAATTAGAAGGCGAGTAACAACTCTCTTTCCAAAACAATGTAATGTGCACTGTGAAAGGTGCAAAGTTTGGTCGTCTGTTTTCACCTCAGCTGAGTGCTGTCGCCACAAACATGCCTAAAGAAAAGACAGCTTTGATTTTCATAGGTTTCTCAGAACCACCATGCAGTGTTCCCGCTAATGGCACTCCATAAAGGTGTCGAGTCTAAACTTCTACAAATACAGTCAAAGCAAAGTAACAGGAAAACTAAGATAACCTCAAACTTGCGCTAGAAAGCCTTTATTTGGCAGAGATTTAGCCTTTAATTACATGGTAATGCAATATGCAGCAAAAATGATTAATCAAAGCTTTTAATGTTGTTAATTTAGCAGTATAACTAGGTTTTTTAAATATAAGGGAGCAAACTCTATGCAACATTCAACTTTCATGCCAAATGTAACCCCGTCAGCATCCAAGCGCGTCATCCCACCGGTTATTTTACTTGGGCCCTCCCTATCCTTTACCACAGGAACATTACAGTAGTTGGAACTTGTGACGATCGGATTTGAATGGATGGCCTGTCCATTACGTATCAAAAAACGATCACAGTTATATCGGTTTGCGAATTAGTGGAAGAATGGCTTATGAAATGAAATCAATCGTGGAATTAAGGGTTAAACTAAAAGGAAAACAAATATGATTTCGTTCTACCACCACCACCACAATGCTAGTGTGGCCGTTCCACGCATGTACTGTTAGTAATGGATCTGGTCGACTGTGAAGAGCGTTATATAACACCTTTTTTTGGTGTAACGAAAAATGCACCCTCAACTTGTAGAGATGTACGGTCAAAATGTAACGACAGTGAGTTAGGCAATTCAATGATTGATCATATAATATCCATGACAAAGCATGGAGTGGCCGCCTTGCCTGATGATGTAGTTGAATTAGGCAATTTGTGAAAACACACGGATCATAATAACAATTCTTTATGATGAGTTTCCATAAACGATGTTTGGCAGTGGCCGTCTTCACTGGCGGCAGTTTTATTTGATTCCCACTATGAAAAATGCATGAACAATAGCAGTAACTATCCTAAAAGCTGATGTGTTCCATCTACATGACTTTCTCTACATCACTGTAACACATTATTATGAAAAAGTAAACTCTTCTGTATATTATATGATAATACAGATTAACATTAGCAGAAATTGTCTTAATTACTTGATTCCTTGTAAGTAGAAGGAAAACAAGGAAATACACGAGACTAAGGTGATAGATACATATTTTAAAAACTGTTTAAATACATTCTTGCATGACCAGGAGAAAACTGTAAGAAAAGTTTATATGTTTTAAATCTCAAACATATAACCTGAAATATCTCAGAAATTGTGAATTCCACGAAAAAAGGCATATGACATAAATTGTGTGTTATAAAGAGATCTGCATTATTTGTAGTAAGTTTTTGTTTATCTCTTACGATTATGCAACATTCATCCAAAATAGAGAGATCTTTAGAGGCTATTCCCAGAAAATTTAAAATATGCATTTTATTTTAGATGAGAATATGTTTAATATTAGAGCCATTCATGACGAAAATATAAATATAGGAATCTTTTCCATGTTAAAGGTATTTTTGGGGGGAGGGAGCTTCTCAAAAGCTTCATATTGCTCTCCTGTAAGATTTTCTTAAACTTAACTACCAAGTTTGGTATTTTACCGACTCTTCGTTTTTGTGATATCGTGTGCACAAACACACGGACACACGGATTTACGTACACGTGTGTGTGTGTCTGTGTGTGACTTTGGGCAGCATAGCTCAAAAACGAAAAGACCGTTAAATACCTAACTAGGTATTTAAGTTTGGTATCTTCCAAGGATGCGACACGAAGATATTCAAGAAAGTTCTCCTATCCCAAGCTACCATTTACATGGAACTTTTTTCCAAATTTTTTATTTTCTCAAAAATGGTTCTAACAATTTTGACTAAAACATTGTATATTAAAGATACTAACCTGAAAAATAAAATGTATATATTGAATTTTCTGGGAATAGCCTCCAAAGACCACTTTATGCTGGGTGAATGTCACGGTATTTTACAAAACTGCTGAAGTGTAGGAGATGGACAAAAAATTACCACACAAAAAAAATATAGAGCACGTTAAAACATTCAATTATGTTACATACATTTGTTCGTGGAATTTATGTTTTTCGTTTTTGGAGATATTTCTTGTTTCTGGTTTAAGCTTTAAAAACTTATACAGGAATTTATCAACTCCTGTACATACAAACAAAAGAACTTCAGTGACATAGCAACCAGCTATTGGCTCTCAGTTTAACCTGCGGTACTCCCTTATTTTGCTTCTATTTACAAGGAAGCAAGTAATCTTTCTTCTAATTTTTTTTCGATTAGCATTAATTAAATAGAAACATAAGCTTTTTAATAATATTTTTTGCAGAGATGTAGAGAAAGTCATGTGAATAGAACACATAAGATTTTTTCAAACCGGTACTTACTTTTCGGAAATGCCTGCTTTCAGGATCTGACTAATTTGGATGTTTTCGATTGTGATACGGAGAGAAACGGTATATCAGCATCATCTAAGCTTTCATTAGGCTGCATTAAGCGACATTCAATTATATTTGATGTGTAGGCGCATATATTTTGATGGAAGTTAAGCTGGGTCCATTTCGGTGTGTCAATTATTTTTTCTTTTCGTCTAATAGCTTTCCCACAAAACAATCACATAATTTACCACCTGATATGTTTTGCCTGGTCTTAATTGCGCGGAAATATGATAAACGCGTGATAATCTACACTATTTGTTTTGCTTCCACATTTTCACACCTTAATATGTGTCCTGCTACCCCAGCTAGTCTGGGTATATCTGTCTTGCATTAAAACTGCTTTCCTATACAGTATTCGTTACCGCAATGCCAGTCCACTCAACGTTACGCCTTCCAATCCGATCACTCCGGAGGTAGACACTGTGTTGCGTGTGCCAAGACTATTTGGGTTATTAACCAACCTGCAAACATACTACTCTTACTATGTAAAACTGAAGTCCAAAAATGCCGCAAATGATGTTATATTGTTGATTGCATTATCCACGAATGCCAATGCAAATACCTGCAGTTACACCCCTAATGGCCTATAAGTGACTTATATTCTTCTTCATCTTCAGATATGGATTTCTTTACGCATTTAAATAAATTGAGTTGCCATCCTAAAAGAAAAAAAAAACCCACATATTCATTTAAAGGGCTTTCTCTACTGCTTCTTAAACTATTCTTCAATCTGTTTTACATTAACTCAAATAAATATATTTCCATTAACTCAGTATCATTGTTCTCCCTTGTTCATCCTAAGGTTTAAACCTATTTTCAAATAATGCTGTAAGTGATCCGCTAGTTCCCATCCTAACCCTCTGCTGAGAAGGGGCCTATATCGTATCTCTGTGACAAGCATTAGAAAAATCTTATTTGTTCCATTCACATTACTTTCTCTACATCTTTTAAATAAATCATGTTAAAAAGCTTATTCTTCTATTTACTAAATGCTAATCGAGGAAAATTAGCAGGGATGCACTTGTTACTTGCTTCTTTGTAAGGGAGTACTATAGGCTAAAGCATTAATACTTTTTTTTTTAAATCTGATTGCTATTTTATATAAGTTCCTTTGTTTGTATAGGACCGGAGTTGACAGATTCCCGGACGAGAAAAGGATATATAACGACTTTAAAGCTTATATAGCCGGTCCCCATGGCCGCGCTCGCCAAAGCGTCTCGCTTTGGTGTTTCGCAGCGCAGGGGATCGTGGGTTCATGTCCCGCCTTGGGCATGGTTCTTATATGTCTGTATATGTGTGTAAAAAGTAAAAAAAACAAAAATTAAGTAATCAAACAGTAATCAAAGTAAACAAATTAGGTAAATACAAAAAACCCAATAAATGCAATATCTAAAAAACAATCACTCCACGGAAAAATGTATAAAATATAAATTGTGTGTTTTAATGAGTTCTACGTTTTATAACAAATAAGTACGTTTTATAACAAATTCGTTTTAGTCTATCTCTTATGGTTCATCAGTTTAACAAAATTCCGCAAAATTCATCCAGAATAAAGATTACTTCAGACGCTGTTCCCAGAAAATTCAATATATATATTTTATTTCTCATGTAAATATCTTTATAATAGAATATTTTAATCAGAATTATTAGAGCTATTTTTGGGAAAATGAAAATGTTTAAAAATTGTTCTATGCAAAAGGTAATTGGGAATGCGAAGATTTTCTTGAAAATTTTCGTGTTGTATCTTTGGAAGATACTAAACTTAAATACCAAGTTTGGTGTTTTACGGACTTTTCGTTTTTGAGCTGTGCTATCCACAGCACACACACACACACTGAAAGACAGACTGACAGACGGATATTTTTTATAAAATAGCTTTTTTTGTATACAGAAGGCACAAAACATATATTGCCGGTGAAATCTTCTATATACACTTTGTACATAACACTGTAGAGAAAGTAGAAATGGTTCACACCATTCCGTGCAAGCACTTTGACATTGACTGTACTAACACGATGACTGCAGGTTTTGGAATACCCTATAGGGCAGATTTGTTTGGAATTCGGTATAGACGCTGCATAAAGTGTTGAGATTCTGATGGCAGAGAATCGTTGGCTCATTTGGTCGTCTTTTGACGTCACATCAAAGGGACGACGCCAGGACATGCAATGATTCTCTGGCTCTTTAACAAGAGTTCACTTATCCAAATGACGTCCATTTGAAAGCCAGAAAATGAATGTAAGGAATAATGGTACCGACCATTGCTTCGATGTTATCAGTGTTTCAAAAGGGCGGCTGATTTACTCAAACTGTGCTCTTATTCTGCGGTGTGCTTCATGTGTCATAAGGGACATGTATTGCGCAGGATTTTTATGAAGAATATATTTTAAAGGAAGTCCAGGAGTAGCTTCAGAATATTGAATATCAAGTTCCTTAAGCCGGTCGTTTTACTCAGCTGATGGAAAATAACGGATTGCAGAAGAGGAATTACAAAGCAATCTGTAAATGAATGAGATACTCTAATTGTGAAAATTAAAACAAAATTAACGAAAATTCGTTAAATGCAAAACTTAATTTTTAAAACAGTATCTTCCAAAGATGTGAATAAAATATTTTTAGAAGAATGTCATCACCTCAAATTACCTTACATGGAACATTTTTGGAACATTTTGATTTTATCAACAAATGTTATATTTAGTTTAATTAAAATCTCGTTTATTGATATCTTTATTGCAAACAAAATGCATATGTTTTGTTTCTTTGAACAGACTTTGAAGACCTCTTCATAGATGGACAAAAACTTACTCCACACAAAATGTAGATCTCATTAAAAAACAGAATTTATTTCATATACACTTTTGTAGAGTTAAACGTTACCATGATATTCCCGGTTAGTGGTTTATATGTTAAACTACTTATATTTTTCTCAATCCGGAAGTCATCTTTTGTTTTATATCTCTTTTGTTTTGCTCCGGACCGTGCAAAAATAACCGAATTTCAAGCTGATCACACAGCTACTGATTTTAAATCACATTGTTTTAGTCTAGAGTATTCCCTTATTTCCCCTCTACTTACAACGAAGCAAGTAATAAAACAATTTTTATTGTGCTAATATTTACTTCCATTAGCATGGTGTATATAAAAGAATATTCTTTTGAAAGGATGATTTGTTGTTGTTGTTTTAGCTTAACGTCCTTTAATCTGGTTGATCATATAGGACGATGAATGAAATTGGTGAAATAATGCTCAAATGATCATGGGGTCCATGGAGCTTAAAGTTACTCAAATAAGGGAAAACCCTGATAAACCTTATCCATGTAACTCACGATCTATTGAATAAGAGGCAGACACGCTAACTCCGCACTACCTAGGCGGGCTAAAGAAAGAACAGTTAGAGAAAGTCATATGACAGGTACACATAAGATTTTTAGTTAAAGATTTGTATAATATGAAGTTTAGAAACTTAAGCAGAATATGTGTTCACTACCCGATAATAGCTTACGAGCAGCTCATTTTAAATCCATCTTCTGAAGAGCCCTTACCCTGGGTGATCAGCCAAGGTATTTACCACACTAAATTATCTATAGCATCTGCTGGTAATTCATTTTAAGTGCCCGTCAGTATGATGTAAAAGCAGGAAGCATCGTGTACGAGCTACTGCAGATGCACTTATCTCAACACTTCACGTAACTCCAGTTCGCCTAAGCTATCGGCAACCCACTTAACACAGATCTGTGTACATAACTGCTTTTACGCGTCCCATATGCATTGCTGCATAGATAAACTTTTCCAAAGCAAACGAATATACAGAAAATTAATGGTTAATTTTATTCGACACATTTCTTGAGTGGGTTAACGTTGTAAGGGTAGAAGCAGAAGATTTGTGGTTCAAATCCCTTGTAAGGCACTGCATTTTTAGTGTGATTCATGAAATTATTTCTTAAAATAGTGGATGTGACTTGTACTTAAATATTTTATATACATTTTGGCACGTAACTCAAAATTGTAAGGTGTGCGTTACTGTATGCACACAGAATGGGTCAGAGTAACACCGAATAATTATAAGATCAGATTCAGGGTTAAAATTGAGTAATTTCTGATCGGAAATATATGTCCGTGAAGGTCTAGCTATTACGAGAGAGAACATAAGAGTATTTCAATCGCCGCGACGGGTAACGCATTTTTCATATTTTTTTATTCTTGTTCCCCTTTCTCTTACGTTCTGTTTTCTTTGTCTATGGAGTTTCGTCTGTATTGTGTTTTTAACATTATTTATAGTACCGTTAAGCTAAAATTGCATTTTATTACTTAACTGGTAAGGGACTCCGTTTCACCTTATACTACACTTTGTAGTTTTGTTTAGAGGACCTCAATCATCGACATATACTGGGGACATTAGAAATATATTTATTGCTTTCGCTACACGACTATGCACAGTGTATAGCGAAATTATTGTATGGCACACAAAAATTCAATACCGAGATTTCTCCGGAAATAAATGTTTTGGGACTCCCTGAATCTACAAAAAAAAAAAAAAACACATCCGTGTGTGTGTCTGTGAGCAGCATAGCTCAAAAAACGAAAAGTTCGTTAAATACTAAATTTGATACTTAAGTTCAATATCTATCAAGAATGCACCCGCAGATTTTCAAGAAAATCTCCCCAATGCAATTACCATTTTCTCAAAAAGGACTAAAAATTTTGATTAAAATCTCGTTTAAGATATTTGTACGACAAATTAAATGCATATCTTGAGTTCTTTGGGAATAGTCTCTAAAGACCTCTTCATTATGGATGATTTTTTTTTAAATGTTGCATAACAAGTAACATGTAAGACATAAACAAAAATGTATTACACACAAAATATAGATCTCTTTAAAAACACACTTCATGTCATTTTTTCGTGGAGTTGACCGTTTTTGAGATATTTTTTGTTATTGGTTTCGGTTTTAAAATACTTGAAACTTTTCTAATACGGGAACGCATCAGCAACTAGCGCACAAGGAAACGGATTTCAATCCCAGAGTAACCACATGTTAAAACATTTGACTGTCGCCCTAGCTATGTGTATTTCCTTATTTCCCTCCTACTTAAAAGGAAATAAAGTAATAGACTGTTTCTATTAATGTTAATCTTTATTAGCATGAAGCTGATAGAAGAATAAGGTTAGTAACAATACATTTGTTACAGATATGTAGAGAAGGTCATGATAATGGAACACTTCAGATTTTTTATTGTAAACATGTTCCAATTTAAAATAAGAACTGAAGCTTTCCTGGCGACGTTTTAATTCAAAAAGATATTTATGCTGAGATTTTTCCAAGAAGATATTTGCCCCATCATGACACCTTTACTGCCATACATCAACGGCTGCGAGAAACAAGAACCTCGGGAGTCCAATGAAATGTAATAACAGTGGTTCTAGCAGAGGAGGTTCTTGACCAGGTCCTTTATTCTCCGTTCATAAACACAAGGGCAATAGCGCATGCCAGCCTTCGGTTACATAAATTCTGCGTGAACAGTAATTACATCCATATCATTTCAGTGAGGCCAGATGACTTTCAACCTTTACTAGGGTGTCCAGTGGTTTCTTCATAAACGCCTTGATCAACCAATGGACGGGCGAGAATGTTTTTACACGAAAGGGCATCATATTTGGACACAGGTAAACCCAATATCTATTAGAGTTGCAAATTACCAAACAGGTTTGCAGTGAACACGCACACATGACTCTATTTACTACCTCCACGTTTGACGGATCACATTTACATACAGCTTTTACAATATACTTTACCAGAACTTTTGGTAATGTCCCTTTAGGAATACGCCAGTTAATATTGTTTGAGGGCGATAGGGCACCAGCGCATTATTCTGGTGCTGTAAGCGAATTCCTAAGGGCAACCTATCCTCATTGCTGGATCGGTAGAGGAGCACCAATATCATGGCCAGCACGTTCACCAGATATAAATGCTTTAGATTAATTATTTTCTTAGGGAACTTGCTCAGACTCTTGTGTACGAGACGCCGTTTAATAGTAAAAAGGAGCTAATGACCAGGATTTCTGTAGCATTTGATGCTATTCATGATATGCCAGGTATTTTTGAAGAACTCTGTAATCATTATCAAATATGCTCCGAAATCCAAAATCTACATTTTGAAATTCTTTTATAAAATTTATACACTTGTTCAATTCTTGTTTTGTTCATATTTTAACCCTGTTTTAAGTATTTTAAAAACACATAAGTATTTGCATCATTTAATACTGGTTTAACTTTTCTGAAGTGGTTTGCATAAAGGTAGAGAATTTTTGATACCAATAAATGTAGTATTTGCATTGTTATTGACAATAACATGTACGTATATTGGTTAAAAGGGTTGACCTATTTCAGAGCACAGCTTTACAAGAGATTTTTTTACTGTTGTACTGTTTGAGATTAAAGATACCAGCTACTCTTATTTCAGAATGCTCATGTCTTGTAGCAAAAATATGTAGCGCCTTTTAGGCGTAATCACCTAACGTGGTGATTCAAAAACATAAATGGTTTCTAGCTCGAAAACCAGACATTTATGAATATGCATGCCCGATAAGAAAATGCGCAACTATAACCCCTAAATCTCTACTTATAGTTATTCGGTATTATTCTGACTCAGCCTTATATATACATATAACATATATCTGAGGTATTCTATTCACGCGACTTTTCTTTCCTATTCTACAAACTATTCTTATAACATATTATTCATCTATTTACTTCATGCTAATCTAGATAAACATTATCGAGAATGGTCTTATTACTTAATTCCTTGTAAATAAAAAGAATATCAGGCAACAGAATCGGTTTAGGTCTGTGTATTCCCTTATTTCCCTTCTACTTATGATGATTTAAGTAATAAGACCGTTTCTGCTAGTATTTATCTCCATTAGCATTAAATAGATAGAAGAATAACAACTTATTAAGAACAATTTTTTACCGAGATGTAGAGAAACTCATGTGAATGGAACACATCAGATTTTTTTTTCGATACATTGGACACTAAGATGTATATTTTCAGTGAAATTTCGGTACCAAATTTTGGGCTGTATGCAATACCTTCTCTACCCATGTACTATGTTCAAAATAGTGAAAGTAAAATATACCCCTATATTTATATGCCAGATTACATTATATTGGGGGATTTTTAGTATTAAAGTTTTGGATAGGGAACACAATTAATGAATACAAATTTTCGTTTCCTACAAAATATTTGTAAGGTGATATGTTATTCACGTTTTTGAAAAGCAACTATTTACTTCCCATTACATTACTAATCACTAGCTTCTAAGTTTATATTATTTTATAATATAACATTATTTTAACTATTAATGTATATTTTGAACGTAAAAATAATTTGCATGGCTTCCTTTGGAAGGGAACTAAATCCGTTTGTCCCGTTTCGTAAATTTATGGCATATTAAAGAACCTGAAGACTGAGAAAAGAGGCCTCTGAGCAAAATTAAGCGGTCTCTTGCGCCCAGTATAGAATGGGACGCTGAGAACCACAGAATTAAAGAGCGTTCATAAAAAAAAACTATTTATCATAATTTCGAATGGGATCTAACGCTGAGCCTTGGTTTCTGTGGCGGTAAACAATCTTCTGAAGATTCCTAGCGTTACAATTATGTTCTAAATGGTTTTTACTTTCTCCTCACGTACTATGTACATAGTGTATAGAAAGGGTATATTTCATCCAGAAATTCGATACCAAGATTTCATCGCAAATGCATGCTTTGGGTCCCCCTGAATAAAAACAAGTATATTTGCAAAAAGGTGCATGTTCGTATGTGTGTGTGTATGGACAGTATATTTCAAAATCGAAAAGACCGAACTTGGTATTTAAATTTGACATCTTTCAAGGATGCGACACGAAGATTTTCAAGAAAATCCCCCCACCCTAAACTACCCTTTACATGGAAAAAATTTCGAAAATTTTGATTTTCATAAAAATGACTAACAATTTTGATTAAAATCTCTTATATTTAATATATTTACATGACAAATGTATATCTTGAATTTTCTGGGAATAGCTTCTAAAGACCTGTTTATTCTGGATGATTTTCATTGATTTTGCATAACTGGTAAGCCGTAAGAGATAGACTAAAACTTACTACATAAAAATGTAGAGCATGATAAAACACACAAATTATGTCACACATTTTTTTTCGTGGACTTGATCATTTTTGAGGTATTCCTTTTTTTTTCAGCTACGAAAAAACTTGCATCTTTATCATACAGAATTTGTCAACTAGTGTCCATACAAACAAAGGAACTTCAGTCGCCTAGCAACCAGCTTTTAATTATAGCTTTAATCTATGAGACTACCTAATTTCCCTTCTACTTACAAAGAAGCAAGTAATAAGACTATTTTTGCTAATTTTTTTCTCGATTAGCATGAAATAAATTCCAGCATAAGCTTTTTAATAATAATTTGTTGCAGAGATGTAGAGAAAGTCATGTGAATGGCACACATCAGATTTTTTTCAATTTCTGGTGTAGTAACTCCGCAATGCTGTAATAGTACACCCTGCACATTAGGGAATATGAAAGTGGGCAGCATCAGTTGATTTCCCCGTTCGTTGACTCTTTTTTTAAAAACGTCGAGGGAAATTTATGGTGGTGAAATTTATACCCATCTAATTGTATTTCCGGATAGCTTTCCGATGGCTTTAATTACAGAGTATTATTTACGACCCATATGTTGTCCGCAGCGAGAACCGCAAAAACTTGTTCAGTTTCAACGTCACATTCGCAGCGTGAGGATGAATGGCATAGCGTCAACTTCTGGCGTGCTGTTAGCGATCGTGCGCGCGATGGAGGGGGCCGTTTAACGCATCAAATGTCTCCATTACGTAAATAGCTGCATGTTGTAAATACATGCATTGAAGATCGCTCTTGGAATTAAGCGTCCACTTTGGATAATTACAGGTATAAAGCCAGCGACTACGATCTCAGAGCAACTCATGTATTTGCCATAGACTTGAATGGAAATGGCCAACCAGAATTCTAATTGGATAAGAAGAGAGACTGAAAAATTAATTGCCATAGCCGGGATCTCGAACTCTGGCCGGTTGCTCTACCACTGAGTTACCATGGCAATATGCCGGCACGGCATTAAATTCCTCAACTACTCGCATGTTTCGCAATAAACCACAAGGTGATCTCAAATTATTTTGAGATGACAAATCCCAATGGCGACTTGCAATGTCGTAAAGTACTTTTAAGTCCCAGGATTCATAGTATAGCCAACTATTTTGGTCAATTAGTGTTGATTTAATATTTATTTTTTCCACACAAACCTTGAGTAGGACAGGAGTTGTATAAGTACTATAGAAGAATTTGAACCACGGATGTCCAATCTAAAGTCGGGTGGCTCTACCAATGAGCATTCCGGCCCGTCATTAAGTTCCTCAACTGACTTGCATGTTTCACGGTGAACCACATCTTAAATTATTTGGAGATGACATACCCCAACGGGACTTAGTGTCGTAAGCACTTTAAGTCCCAGGATGTATAGTACAGCCAACTATTGTGGTCAATTAGTGTTGATTTGATTTATTCACTTAGGCCGTGAGCAAGACAGCAGTTGGATAAGTAGAGTCAAAACTAAAAAAATCAACGCCATAGCCGGGATTTGAACCACAGATCTCCTGATCTCTGGCCGGTTGCTCTACTACTGAGCTACCTTGGAAGCATGCCGACACGACATGTGATATCAAATTATTTTGAGATGGCATACCCCAATGGCAACTTACAATGTCGTGAGCACTTCAAGTCCCAGGATTCATATTATAGCCAATTATTGTGGTCAATTGTTGATTTAATTGTTTTTTTTCAGAAGGAATTGGAAGATACGTGGTTCAAATCCCAGCTATGGCATTGAATTATTCAGCAGTCTGACTCTACTTAACCAACTTATGTCCTACACATAGCTTGTGTGAAAAAAATTAAATTAATAGATTTTTTTGGTCAAATTTTGCCTGATTTATCATACAGTTGGGTATAGAAAGAGAACGTATATATTTGGAAAGAACACACACCAATCTTGTTAGGATATTTCACTAGTACCTGCTCACCGAATGGGCTTGGGCCTAGCAGGTATGTATTGTATTGTAATGTAATGTATAATGATCATAGTGGGTAAAGAAGGTATGGCATTCCACCTAAAAACTCCGTACGGATATTTCACCGGGTGCTTCGAGATCCCCCTGAATGCAAAAAGAGTATTTATTGAAAAAGCTCCGTGTGTGTCTGTCTGTCTCTCTGACTGTGAACAGCATAGCTCAAAAACGAAAAGTCGGTTAAATATCAAAATTGGTATTTAAGTTTAGTGTCTACCAGGGATGCGACACAAACTCCCCATGGAGACAACTTCTAAACTTTTATTTTCTTAAAAATGGCTCTACCTATTAAGATGAAATACCGTACATATTAAAGATATTTACATGACAAATAAAATGCAAATATTGGGAACTCAACTCAGAAGACCTTTTTATTTTGGATGAAGTTTGCTGAATTTTGCAAAATCGTAAGAGAACGAAAAATAGCCTACTGCGCAAAAAATGTAGATATCTTTAAAACACACTATTTACGAATTATACATTTTTTTCATGGAGTTTACCATTTCTAAGGTATTCCTTGTAATTAGTTTCAGTTTTAAAATAGGTACTTAAAATGTTTCACATATGGGAATTTGTTTTCTCCTCGCAACGCAAAGAAAGGAGCTATAAACCACATGACAACCTGTTTTTAAACGATTTCACTATCGCTTTAACCATGTGTATTCCCTTATTTCTCTTATGCTTATAAAGAAGCAAGTAATAAGACAATTTCTGCTAATGTTTACCTCGATTGATATGAAATAGATAGAAGAATAAGCCTTCTAAGAATAATTCGTTACAGAGATGTAGAGAAAGTCATGTGAATGGAACGCGACTTAAAATAGATAAGTATATGCGTGTCTGTGGCACCCTAGCTTATAAACGAAGAGTCGGTTAAATGCCAAACTTGGGATTTAATTTCAGTATCAACCAAGGATGAAGATTTTTCGAAAAACCGTCGCTCTCCCAACTATCATTACCTGAAACATTTTTCGAAAAGTTTGATTTTCACAAAAATAGCTTTAACGATTTCGATTAAAATACCATATGCTTCATATATTTATGTGACAAACAAGATGAATGTTTCGAATTTTTTTCGAATAGCCTCTGAAGTCCGCTTCCCTCAGGATGACTTTTGTATTCTTTTTATATAACTGCTAAACCATGAGTTAAGCAAAAACTTTATATACACAAAAATTGTAGATCTCGCTAAAACATACAATTTATGCCATGTACATTTTTACTTTCCCTGCACGTACTATGTACAGTGTATAGAGAAGGTATTGCCTCCACCTAAAAATTCACCAGAAATCCATGCTTTGTGACCCCCTGAATCCAAAGAAAGCATTTTACAAAAAGGTCCGGGTGTCTTGTGTGCCTGTGAACAGCATAGCTAAAAATGAAAAGACCGTTGAATACCAAACCTTGTATTTAAGTTTGGTTTCTTCCAAGGATGCGACACGAAGATTTTCAAGAAAATTCCCCCACCCCCAGCTACCCTTACATGGAAGCTTAAAATGTCATATATTAAAGATATTTACATGACAAAATATATATCTTGAATTTTCTGGAAATAGCTTCTGAAGACATCTTTATTCTGGTTGAATTTTGCAAAATTTTGCATAACTGGTAAACTGTAATAGACACACAAAAAGTTACTTCATAGATAATGCAGAGCTCGTTAAAACACAACATTTATGATATATATTTTTTGTAGAGCTAATTGTTTTTTAGATATTCCTTGTTATTGGTTTCAGCTATAAAATACTTATATTTTTCTCACAGGGAATTTGTCAACTTCTGTCCATACAAACAAAGGAATTTCAATCACATAGCAACCAGTTTTTGACTATCACTTTAGCCTATGGTACTCTTTTATCTCACTTCTATTTATATTTATATTGAAACAAGTAAAAAGACGATTTCTGCTAATTCTTTCCCAATTAGCATGAAGTAAATTTAAGAATAAGCGTTTTAGCAATAGTTTGCTGTAGAAATGTAGAGAAAGTCATTTGAATGGAACACATCAGATTTTTTTTATTTAGGGAGTGTCAAAACTCGGTATCAGAATTTTGGGTGGAAAGCAGTGCCTTTTCTACCTAATATATGAGCTAGAGAAAGTAAAAATCCCTTTTATTTTAGCTTGTTCCAAAGCTAAGGAAAACCCCGAGACTTAGTTAAGCTTGTGAATAAAGGAAAATATTGATAAGCGCGGTGGTAGCGTTGCTGCTTACCAAGCGGGAGACCTGGGTTCGATCCGCAGTACCGGCGTGGGGATTTTTCCCCCGCTGGGAGACCTGGCCCGGGGTCCACTCAGCCTCGTAAGGTCCCTGGGGGGCCAATTGAGGAGCTACTTGATGGAGAAGTAGCCGCTCCAGGTCATGAGGGCCGCATTAACCGGTCGGGGGGACTCGAGGCGCTGACCACGTCTCACCCTCCAATACTGCACCCCATCCATGACGTCTGTAGTGGACCGAGATGGGGGACGCAGCGGCCGGGCGGTAGGCCAAGGTTCCCTGTGAGCTGTCGTGCCATGGAGTTAATTGATAAGAACAAACATTGCAAGATACATGGGAAAATGATGTGTTACGCTTCCATGACTTTCTCTAGCTGCTCTATAAGCTTCTTAGAAAAAATTCTTGTTCTTTCTACACATTGCTAATCGAGTTAAACATAATGTTACTTAGTTTCTTTTAAATAGAAGGGAACTAATGAAATGCACTAGGCTAAAGTGATAGTCAAATGTTTTAAAATCTATGTGATTATCATTGCAAATCACTTCTTTGCTTGGCCAAGAGAAGAACAAAAGAAAAATGGACACTTCCTGTTTGGGAAAAGTATAAGTACTTCTTATTTGAAACCAACAACAAGGAATATCTCGGAAACGGTTACATCCACAACAAAAACGTAAAGGGCATACATTGTGTTTTTTATGAAGTAAGTTTTTGTCTATCTCTTACGGTTTAGCAGTTAACCGAAATTCGCAAAATTAATCCATAATAAAGAGGTTTTCAGAGGCTATTCCCTGAAAATTGAACACATACATTTTATTTGGGAGCTAAATGATTTAATATACGGGAGTTTAAGCAAAGTCGTTAGAGCCATTTTTGAGAAGACTAAAATTTTCGAAAATGTTTCCATGTAAAGGGAGTTGGGAGTGGGGGATTTTCTTGAAAATATTCGTGTCGTATCCTTGGAAGATACTGAACTTAAATACCAAGCTTTTTATTTAAGGGACTTTTCGTTTTTGAGCTATGCTGCCTACAGACACACACTCACATGGACATTTTTCTGAAAATGTTTCTTTTTATTTGGGTTCAGGAGGTTTCAAACCATGTATTTCTTGTGAAATCTCGGTATCAAATGTTTGGATGCAATTCAATACCTGCTCTATACACTCTGTACAGAGTACGTGTAGAGAAAGTAAAAGAAAACGGGAAACGGAAACCATCTTTTTATACGCTTAGCTTGGAGCCAGTGATGCACGCACCAAATCGGATGACTGCCTTCCACAGTTTGGATACTACAATCTTTTGCTACTTTCTCTCCTACAGCTTCTCTAATGTATTTTTCTTCTACATCGCTTAGACAATTATCTCGATTCCAGTGCCCCTCGGTTTTCTCAGTCGGGCCAAGTTATTTGATCTCATGATAAAAGAAACTCAATTTCCGGTACCTCTACGTAACAGTTGCCTGTAGTATCGATTGCTACTTAAGTCTTTGTTCAAAGGAATCCCGTCTCTTGTAAGTGTCTTACAGAAAATGGCAAATATTAGAGGCATTCTTACTCCGTCCTTTTGCTCATTAAATTTTCGAAACACACCTGTTGTAATATTCTTTCTTTATACTTGGAGGATACAGGAAGAAAGTTTCTCCAAAATTGCTTACTTATTAGATGAAAGTCTGTATAATTAAGGTTTCTGCTTTGAATTTTGAATTTTATTAAGGTGTTTCATTTTGTTTAGCGTTTATTAATTTGCAAGCTTTTGTACAAAATTTCTTAGAATGGAGGTGCTTGTACTGTAAATGAACTATTCTGGCAAAAATTTTTACCATCATTTAAGTATAGAAGGTAACAATTAGCTCCATATTTATTATTGTATTCCATATAAAATGCATAATAACATTTTTACCACAAACGCGTGTTTTGTATTCCCTGATTATTAAAAGTTATATCTCAAGGTACTATAAATATTTCACTTTAATATAGTTATACATATATAAGTGTTAATTACTTAAAAGCCAATAAGTTCATCTAATTTTTCCTATGTGGTTGTTTGTGTTTCTGGCAGTCCAACTAACCAACTAAACATCTCTAACTGGCTCCGCCGTGATCAATCGCCTCCCACTCAGGTGAGCCGTGCTCGATACTAGGCAACCGGATATTGGATATGTGGTGGACAAGTTGGCTCAGGGGCGGGTTGCCACCGGGTTTCCCCGTTTCCCCCGCCATCGATTCCACCGGTGTTACATCTTTATTGTATGAATCATCAATGCCTGCGGTGCCATATGTAGTAAAAGCTGACGTTAAAACACTGTCAGAAGAAAAAGAAACATCCATCCATCCAATCTATATAATCTATTTATATTCAACCCATCTTTTCATCCTACCACTAATCTAATCTAATCTAATATATTCCATATTTCCATTCCATTCTAGCCTATCCTATCCTATCCTAATCTAACACTCAGATCATCCCATCTCATTTCGTTCATCTATCTAAACAAATAGGATAAATAAAGTTTTCAAGAAAATTGCCCTATCTCGAGATATCCCTAATATGGAATGAATTTAATTAATAAGAGAAACTAATTTACTTGCTTGACTTTCTATTAATAGCCTGTGAAATCCTAATGGTATAGCTTCATTGTATATAATTTTGCTTACAATATCATACCATGGCTTTTGCTGTATGAGCTTCTAAGAATAGCGCGTAACACGTTTTATACCCAATGCATTTTTATCCATTTCCACAGGATGTAGTTTCAGTAGTTCTATCCAAATATTCAGTAACGTTTCAGACAGAATGGAGTTGAAAAACTGGCATATGGATTTGCCAACTCTGCAATTGTTCAATGTAGGACATAATAGATAACATGTTGATAAAACAAAAATATTTGAAGGTTAGAAACCTTTATTCTAAGGTGAAGTAAGCAAATGTCTAATTAACTATTTTTTTAAATTTATTTATTGTCGATTTAGCTATAAAGTCTATATCGCGTCTACTTTAAAGATCAACAGGACTGAAATACTTTTAAACAGTAATAGTGCGTTCAGGATTAACTACAGTGAGAAAGCAATATAATTAGAATCAAAACTAGAATATTTGAACCATATAATTGGATTAACCCTAGGTTCAAAAAGTCCCCAATATCGTTTATTTTCTCTCCAATGTAACGAAACTAAATAATATATTATTTTTAGGTGGTAGTAGCGTCCATAGCTACACATCATTTGTTTTTCCTGCTTTGCAACTAGTTTTTGTTGTGAATGAATGTTCGTTTATTCCATTTCATAATGCCGGCAAAGAAGCACGCTCGAACATAAAGTTTTGTGTTTTGTTAAACAAATCTCCCTTAGAGATATTGAGAATGATGGAGGAAGCTTATAGTGAAGCACCGATGATTACAACATATGTATGAATGGCATAAACGTTTCAGTCAAGCTTTTCGAATGTTGAAAAAATTACTGTACACGCGACAAGGTCACTACGACAGTTGTCTGAAAATGGCTTTTAGTATCTTTACAAGCATGTCGCTGAAAGAAATGTAGTTTTAAATTACTTTATGGTAACTTGTTTTTGTGTTGTTTACATATTCCGAGAACTTTTTGAATGCAATATGTGTACCCAACTGTACTTATTTTCCTTTCATTTTAGTTACAAATTGGCCTATTCTTAATCCTCATTTCCACTTTTGTATTTAGAATATTCAAAATTGTTTTATTCCTCTCCACTTCTTATCGCATATTTCTGTTCTACACTTTTTCAGTTTCTTTATATTCTAATGAGTAATATTCTATACTCGTTTATTCTTTGTACACAGCTCATTTTACTTGTAGCCTATAATTTCTCGTTGGAAAATCTCAAGTAGAATTAAAACGAAAAAGTAATAATAATAGTAATAATAGTAATAATAATAAAACAATAATATTTCAATATGAATTGCTTACAATTTTGAAACACGTAAACAATGAGACAATAATAAAATATATTTTAATTTTATCTTTAAATGTCTTCTATTCTTTCTTTATGAAGGGTAGATGTAGTTTTAAGACAATTTATGGACAAATATGTAGATAGAGTTTTGAATAAAAAATACCACTTAGAGATATTAGTAGCCCTGGTTCTTTTTATTCAGTTATTCTTCCTTGAACCTTCCTATAAACTCATCTATTATCACACGTTAAGTATTCAAGCATCGCATTTTTGAAAAAACGATGTTGATATTGCCAAACTTTACTTCTAGTTCGTTGGTACAATGTATAGAGCAGATATTGCATTCCACCCAAATTTAGATTTCGACGGAAATTGTCTTGTGACCCGCTAAATCCAAGAAGAAAAATTTTCGAAAAACTTTTGTGTGTGTGTGTGGGGGGGGCAGCATAGATCAAAAACGAAATGTCAATTAAATACGAAATTTGGTATTTAAATTCAACATTCTCCAAAGTTACCTCTCAAATATTTGAAAGAAAATCTCCCACCCCAACCACCCTTTACATGAAGCATTTTTCAAAGTGTTTGATTTTCTGAAAAATGGCTCTATTGATTAATAGTTTAACATATGTTCATGATAAACGCAATGTATATCTTGAATTTTTTGCGAATAGCCTCTGAAGATTTATAAAACTCGTAAACGACAAGAGAGAGATACAAAAACTTACTACACAAAAATGAGGATCTCACTGAAACACGCAATTTACGTCGTGTACATTTTCTTTGCAGAGTTTATGGTTTTCAAGATAATCCCTATTATTGGTTTCAATTTAAAGTGCACAAACTTTTTCAAACCGGAATTTAACTTTTGTTTCACATAGCGATATCTTTTAAAAGATTTGACCATTGCTTTAGTCTAGTGTATTCCCTTATTTCTCTTCTGCTTACAAGGAAGCAAGTAATACCATTATTTCTGCTAATGATTATTTCCATTAGCTTGACGTAGATAAAATATTAGTCAAGGACATTTTTCGTGGACTGTTGGAGAAAATCAAGTGAATGGAGCACATCAGATAAATGTCTTATTTTTATTTCACTGCGTAATTGAGAATTTATTTTATTTGAAGTAAAAAAGTGACTCCTGGTTTTAAACGTGATGAGAATAACCATGTCTATTTAAACATTTTGAGAGCTTTATTTTCCCATTACTTTAAGTGCTGTCTCTTTTCCAGGAGCCAAATGCTTACTTCACGCTTGAAGATTTATTTCTACGAAAAAGTTTTGGTATTGGACGTCAACATGTTTGCCGTCGCTTCTACCTCCTACACATATAAATAATATTCTTGCTTCTTCAGCTCTTTTCTTATAAGAATAAAAAACTAAAAGGTTTTCTCTTATTTTGCGTGGGAATTCTTAATGTCGTACCTTTTAACATCTACTGAGAAATGCTGCAAAATAACATATAATAATTGTGACGTCATTATTAAAAATGAAAATACATTTCTGTCTTAAGCTGCTTCAGAGAGTTGTTCGTTGTAACAACTTGTGTCAACGTAATGTCACTGCTTTGTTGCAGGCACCAACTTCATTTTCATGAACAATACCCTGGAAGTTCATTTCTATCCGTGATGTACCGAACAAGAAATGTCATTGATTACATCGCTGATGCAGCGAATTTAATATTATCACTCTAGCAGCAGGTGTTCATACTTGAGGCTTAGAAGTAAGTTTCGTTATCTATACAGTAATACAAATCATACTTATATATCGCTTCTATATTGATAGCAGAACGAGATGCGCAAGTTAACCTGGGAAGCACTTAATGGCGAGAGGCATTTAAAATGACAGTTAATGATTGTTCCGTCCCTGTTATCCCTGGCAGAAGCCATGGCACCTGCCCAAGTTTTGGGTTATTGTCCTTGTGGAGAATTACTTCGAAACTCCCACCAGCACAAGATCTGATCAGTGGTCGCAAAAGAGCTAAGATCAAATAATTAGCAAGTACACGTGGAAGTTTATGGCAGCAGATGGTAGCACTAGAAGGATCTATATGATACTAATAACTACTAACAGGAAAAAGAGATATACAGTCGATCTAAATCTCACATTCGAGACGCATAAAGACCAAAAGTAGAGAAGAAAACTATTTACGATTCCAAGTATCATTTTTCTTGGATAAATATCAACTCCAATAATTAGAGGTAATGGGCTTGTTAGGGTGTTCTTATGAGACGGTCAATAAGTTTCCCTTGTCTCATAGAATATTGCGATACTGCCGTACATGTATTTGACTGCTTTCATGTTTTTTGTGGTATGCAACGGTGGAGTTGGAATGTGAGACATCGCAGTTGGATGCGTATACAACAGGAAGAGCGATGCGACGGTATTCCTAACCTTCGGGAAAACGACTCTCGATTCTTCTCCAAACTTCGGCTTCCAGTATCTTCGAAAAGTTTCCAGAAAGTTTGTGAAGTCATTTTCTAGCTATAAAAGGAGAGGAAGGATTACATTGCAGTGTTGTTGTTCTGTGTGGTGTTGAGAAGTGGGCTGAGTCGTGAATGACTGGAGTGTTAGCACGCAGTAGTATGCTAGCCATGACTGGCGTGCAGCTGTAAACTGTCTACGCGTCGAAACATCGAGTGAATTATTTGCAGCAGTGAATTCAAGATCTTATTTATAAACAATTTTGCGTCAATAAAGAAATCTGTTACAATATGTAGGAAAATAAACTAATATATATTGGCAACCTTACTGTGTAAATATATTTTGTCCGTAATGGCAACTTATATATATATATGAATTATTAAAGCATTTTAATAAACAAATAACAAAGACATTCAACAACACTCATATAGTGTGTGTTCATATTCAGCACGACACAGCACATTTGAAAATTATTCATTTCTACGCCGAGAAGAGTCCTGGTAAGACTGGCTGTGTTAACTAGAATAGGAGTCATATCTAGATGGGTGTGGTTTGCTTTCTTTTGCGTAAACTCTCACTGCCCTTTATCGGTAGAATGTACTATGCCTTCAATGTAGGCTCACCAGTTAGTTTATATCACCACCCTTTTATGGTTTACTTCTGCAATTAGAATAGCAAATAGTGCTTGTTATTTATGTTTCACTATATGTTGCTAAAATAAGTCGTTTAGTTACAAAATTATATTAAGGAGCTGGATTTCAGCGTGTCTACTTGAATAAAGTCGTAGTCATACGCTTGGCAACTACGCCACATTGGTCGTTGTGGGTAGAGAGGAAGGTTGACAGAAATGTTGTGCCTCGATATCTTGTACAATAGTTGGTTCTGCTTGAGGACACGTTAAATGCATTCAACACTATGGTAGTCTCTACAGATTAAGATTATTTAGATGTGATTGTTACTTATGGCAAGCTCAATTCTCTGGGTTAATATTTCTGGGAACATTTGATGAGCAAAGTGTACCATGACCAGGTTGATACGATTAATGATCTTCGCAAACGTGTGTTTGAAGTGGCCTAGAATTTGGGCCGAACGCAGAAGCTGTAACCAAGGGAAGGCAAAATTGACTAAGATGATGTAATGCTTACTTAGAATTTAATGGAAAGTATTTTGAACATCTGCTATACATGAATATATGTTATTGTTGATGTTGCAGTTATTAACCATTAGTAAATTTAATACTTAGCAAAGATGATGAGAATTTGATTTAATTAACCCACAGTACATCTGAATGAGATATTACCGTAATTCGCATGTGAATTTGCTCAATCTTTGATCATCAGATTAAATCTTAATCGCAGCCTCTTACGTAGCAATTACATAACTTGGAAGAAAGTCACCCCAACCCAAATAACCCAGTGGCTGATAATGAAACAAAACGTAACATTCAGCTCTTAGGCCCTATTCTGTTGCCAAACTATGTAGATAATGTATTAATAATGTTCAACTATTATCTCCGTTATCTTTCAAGATAGTTGAATCACTGTTGGACTTTATTATTATTATTATTATTATTATTATTATTATTATTATTATTATCATATTTACATCTCTCAGCACGAAATCCTCGCACTCATCCTTTGTATATACACACATGGTGTATGGAGAAAGCATAATAATTGACAATAGCACCCCAAAACTGTAATGGTACATATAAAGAAACATATAAACTGATAGTAAATAGGCCTGAGTTTCAATTGCTCTTTAAGTTTATCGAAGCTGATGATGATTATAATAATGGAGAGAAATTTTAAATAATGTTTATGAATCATATCATAAAATATGTAGTGTACATATTTTGCGCAGTATATTTATTGGTTAGCTGAGGAGGGTGATAATATCTTTTGTTATTCTTCTTCAGCCCCAACAAATTCTAATTGGAAAGGATGAATATGGTGAACGTCCCACAAGCGCCCACCGTCATTTCTTGGAGTTTGCATTGTAACCAAGGCAAATGGTATTGTGGGACAGTAAACAGGTTTCTACTCTGCGTTTACTTCAAATGTGTGCGTGTGTGTCTATATATAAAAGGTGTATATATATACACCTTTTTAATATTAGCAGCTATTATTATCGATCCTTCTAGTACTGCCAGCTGAAGCGAGGCCATAAAGTTCCTCATGTATTTGGTGATAAGATCATTGGTCATATCTGATGTTGGCAGGAGTTTCAAAGTCATTTTCTATAAGAATAAGATCCTAACACATGGGCAAGCGCTACAGTCTCTCTGCGAAATCGCCGACAGAGTCAGCTCTAATGGGTTTTACCTGCATGTTAACCAACTTTTATTTTGTATTGCTTTATCTACAATTTCTCATGAATCTACTAATCAAGAGAAAGTGAAATATTGAAACAGTTTGTACACATAAGCCTTTCCCTATGCCAAATGAAAAAATGAGGGAGGATATTGCCAGGAGAGATGTACGGCTTTCGATATACACCTGCCTGCGCCTGCTAAGTTAGGCAGTGATATGGAGACAGGATTTTGTCTTTTACTACACTCTTCTGCTTACTGATCAGTGCAGTTTGGACCTAATAGTTGCTGATATGTCTATAGCATCAACTAAACAGTGCATGTTGGCTGCATGATATTTTGTACAAACTCCTTAGTAGGTAATGATTTCTTTCTTAAAACCTAAATACTTTTCCTCAACTTTACAACTTTTAATATTTACCAACTTTTTCTGATTCGCTCATTTTGTGCATTTTCTGACATTTTACATGTTTTCGTCAAACCGAGAGTGAATTTTCCGTTCAATATTTTTAGAAACTTCATACAGCAGACTGAGCCACGGGATCCTGCCACTCCCCGCGTCGAGATGAATTGCTTGTGAATTGTTAGGAACCCTCTACGGTAGCTCTCTCCCTGTCCGAATGTCGGCCGCCCTCTGAAACCACAGTCATCTCCTCCTCTCCTCCAGGAGTCTGACGTACAGTCTGATAACGTTCACACATACACACAAACACATACATACTATTTTTACAACCGGTCTATAAACTACCTATAGTTGACGTATTTTTGAAATCATAGTTTAGCTTGCTTTAACGGATAAAAATCTTTTTCATACCTGAAGACTTTTATCGCCACGGACTTCCTGCCGTTCATCCTGCAGAGGATCTTCATGTGTTCCGATGTAAAAAGGTTCCCATTCCGCGTTTTTGTGTGTGCGCTTTGCCACGTGGAAGACGCCGGATCCTTCACTTTCCCCCCACTTGCTCAATTCGGGCACCAAGTCACACGTAGAGCAATCTAGCGCCCAGAAAGGCTCAGCGTTGTGTCTTTTCCACAGCTCAACCTGCACATTCAAAATCATAGTAGACCATATGCACACAGAGATTGCAGTACAAACATTTAAGGTTAAGACAAGATAATTATTTTTATTTATAGGTAGTAAGCACGGGCAACATTGCATTCTATGCAATCGTTGATAGAGAAATTGTTGCAATATGCAACAGTCAGAGTAATATTTATTAGTGATAAGTGCATTTTTACTTTCTCAACATAGTGCCCGGTTCATAGGTGGAGAAGGTTTGCACTACACCCAAAATGTGGAAATATACACTTTAGTGTCAACTGTAACAGAACAAAGAATTAGAACAGGAAAACTTAAAAAAGAAGAGAGTTGCTAAACTTGGTGTTTAACTTACGTATCTTCAAAGAATGAAACACGAAGATTTTTATGAAAAACATTTTGAATAGACTACTGTATATTAAAGAGATTTACGTAACAAATAAAATGTATCTCTTGAATTTTATGGGAATAAACTGAAGACCTTTACAACTTTTACATAACTGTTAAACATAGACAAAAGTTTACTACACCAAAAATGTGCAGAATTTTGTATACATATGGTACTTAAATAATTCCTGTTAGTCACTAAATATTATCTAGTACATTTAGGATATCAGATATGTGGATTTATAGATCTGAGAAAAAATAAAATAAATCTGTCCGACAGACCTTACTTCACGAAGTATATCCCAATATTAGTACCTCAAAGAGTGTTAGTTGAGTTATAATTTCTAAAATTTAGGACCATCCTGGCTAAAATATAATTATTTACCACGTCTGAATGTCATAAAAATGAAATAAAAATCATATTGAGAGGGCTTTTTATACAATTTTAGTATTATTTTGCAACACCTCGCTGCATTTCTGCTGCCTCCTTATAGGGCACATCGACTGATAGATCTGACCTTACAAAGTACCGGGTAGAAGGGAAGTCATTACATTAATTTACAACAGTAATAGATCTCGGTATTTAGAAAAAAAAAATATCTTACGTTTTTGTCTCTGGCCATTTCCTACGGAGATAATTCAGTTGTTTCGAAAACAAGAGACAGACAAGCTAGCAACGCTGCACTAGAGCAGTACAGAAAAATGCCTCACTAGGATGTTGAAGGCATTCCTTCCGTTTTTACTGTGCGAGTGTTGGCCAATCAGAATGCCAGCTGCATTCTTCCCACATCCTGTGTCGTGTTTGCAAGCAACCGACGTGTTTACATCCAGAAGCCGGTTCGGATTCCTGACCAACCTCAACGCAACGTTGCCCAGTTACTTCACGTCTGAAAAAGCTGCTCCGAATTTCCCTTTAATTCTTTTAAATTATTAATTATTTCGAAAACCTGTGTGATGTCCCATAATTCTTACCGAAACTAATGTCAGAAATACATTACTCTACGCATCTTGCAAATAACAAACCATTATATTCGTATATTCTTGTGGAATTACGCATCCAATTGGAATAAAACCCGGCTGATCAAAGAATAAAATGCTATTAGACTTTTTGTTTGTAATGTATCTCAATATAGGTACCTCACAAGTTCAAGATTAAAAAATATGAACAACAAAATGGATTATCATATGTCTGCTTTTCATTGTTTAATTAGATTCTTTTACTCAAAATACGAATAAATTATTTTATATTTGTACTAATCCACTTAGTGCAAATAGCTAAATTTCAATTTGTAATTTGTAATTTTTTTTTAGTTATAAGCGTGCATCCACAGGGTTTTCTCAAATTATCGTAGTCTATTAGTTAAAACAAGTGACATAACATTATCTGTACATAGGATATCATATATGTGATTTTTGTAGACCTGAGAAAAAAAATAACGCAAAATAATCTGATAGACCTCAACTCACAAAATATATCTCAATATAAGGGTTAAAACTTTTAAACCTTTTGGCCATCCTAGTTAAAATAAAGTTATTCACTACGCTCTGAGTGTTATAACAAGATATAGAAATCTGATGGGTTACACTCGCATGACTTTCTCTAGCTATTCTACAAACTTCTTACATAAGATTATTCTTCTTTCTTCACCATGCTAATGGAGATAATCAATTGCAATATGTTCTTATTACTTAGTTCCTTGTAAGTAGAAGGGGACTAAGGAAATACACTAAGCTAAGCCGATAGTCAAATGTTTTATGCGATTGCCTTTGCAAATCACGTCTTTGCTTGGCCAGAAGTAGAACAATAGAAAAACGGACACAACCTAAAAGCAGTAACAAGGAATATCTCCACAACAAAAAAACGTAAATGACATAAATTGTGTGTTTTGGCATGATCTATATTTTCTGTTTTGTAAGCTTTTGTCTATCTCTTACGGTTTAGCAGTTAAGCAAGATTCGGCAAAATTCATCCAGAATAAAGAGGTCTTCAAAGGCTCTTCCCAGAAAATTTAAGTTATACATTTTATTTGTCATGTAAATATCTTTAATATATGGTATTTTAATCAAAATCGATAAAGCCATTTTAGAGAATATAGAAGTTTTCAAATATTTTTCCATATAAAGATTAGTTTATGGTGGGGGGATTGACTTGAAAATCTTCACGTCGCATCCTTAGTTGATACTAAACCCAAATACGAAGTTTGGTATTTAAAGGTATTTTCGTTTTAGAGCTATGCTGTCCAAAGTCACACACACGGACCTTTTTCTAAAAATGCTATTTTTCGTACTCAGGGGACCTCAAAACATACATGTCCGTGAAATCTCGACATCTAATTTTTGGGTGCATTACAATACCTTCTCTATGCACTATGAACACAGTACATGTAGAGAAAGTAATAAAACAAAGCAGTCTAATACACTCCACCTCACAAAGTATATCTCAATATAAGTACCTAACATGTTAAAGGGTTAAAACTTCTAAACCTTAAGGCCATTCTGGCTAAAATAAAATTATTCACTGGGTCTGAGTGTTATAATAAGAAATAAAGAGTATATTGAGAGAGGTTTTAATACCATTTTAGTGTTATTTTGCAACACCTCGCTGCATTTCTGCTATTTCTTCAAGCTAGGAATGGGTTGCCCGTGTCGTATGTTACGTTTTTTCCCCACACTTGTCATTCGTGGCACTCGGCACTTTACGACAAGCGTGTGCTGTTATGTTGTGACCTACTTCTTTCAGTTTTCAGAAACTTGCATCATTCCGTCTCTAGGTTACAACGTTTACAGACAGGGAAGAAAAATATAACCAGTTTCACATGTAAAATAGATAAAGTGATTTCACTGTGCATCTGAGATTCGCCCTTGTGATGCAAATAGGAGACTTTTTATTTTGTACATGGTACGCAGTATAGAATGTAATGTACTCATTAAAAATTCAACGCCGATATTTCAACGGAAATACACGTTTTATAGTCCCCAGTATTTTTATAAAAAAAAGTCTGTGTTGCAACACGAATATTTGGAAGGAAAGCCCTCACTCAAACTACCCTTTACATTTAAAACATTTAGGACCTTTTGCTTTTCTCAAAAATAATTATTAACTATATTTGCATGACAAATAAACTGTACATCATAAACTTTCTAGGAATAGCTATTAAAGACCTCTTTATTCTGGATGAACTTTGCTGAATTTTGCATAACTGGTAAACTGTACATCTTACTAGCAAATTATAAAAACTCAATTTTCTATCTACTCATGCTAATAGAGATAAACATAAGCATGGTCTAATTACTTAGTTCCTTATAAGTAGGAGGGAAATAAGGACAAACACTAGGCTAAAGTGATAGTCAAATCGTTTAAAAGCTAGTTGCCATATGATTGTAATCATTTTCTTTGCATTTCTTAGAGTGGAGAAATTCCTGTAGAAGAAAAGTTTTACAACTGAAACAACTAACAAGCATTATCTCAAAAATGGTCAACTCCACGAAAAAAATGTATGACGTAAACTGTGCGTTTTAACGAAGTGTTCATTTTTTGCAGTTGTAATTTTTTTCTATCTCTTATGGTTTACCGGTTATGCAAAATTCAGCAAACTTCGTCCAGAATAAAGAGATTTTCAGAGGCTATTCCCAGAAAAATCAAGTCAAATGTTATTTGTCATGTAAATATCTTTAATATACGGTATTTTAATCAAAATTGTTGGAGCAATTTTTGAGAAAATCAAAATGTTCGAATCTTTTTCCATATAGAGGTTAATTTGGGGTTAAGTGGATTTTCCTCAAATTTCGTATCCTATCTTTGGAAGATACTAATTTTGGTATTTTACGAAATTTTCATTTTTGAGTGTTTTGTTCACACACACACTTCTTATAAAAATGATTTTTTTTTTTTGGTTACAGAGGATTCAAAAGCATCTATTTCTGGTGGAATCTCGATAACGAATTTTTGCGTTAAGTGTAAGTATCATGTACTATGCAGAGATAGTAAGGAAAAAAAACGAATTTGTAATAATATTTTGTGTAATATGAGTCGTTTTCCATAAAATAATATTTTTAATTTCTATAGCATGTATATACGATGTATTACATGTAGAGAAACTATTATATTCCACTAATTTTCGCATTTATTTAAAACTCTGAACAATAGCATGTTTTAAATAAACATTTTGAGCATAGTTGTCAGAAATATTCAGAAAAAAGTACGTTTTCTTAATACTTTTTGAGAAAACAGCAACTTTAGTTTGGAAAAAACCAAATTATGGGAAAATAAAACGAAAGAAAGTATAGAAGGGTTGTGGTATGCACCGCCTTGTTTATATTCCAATTTAAAATATACCAAGCCTAATTAAGCACAGTTATATATAATTTCAACGTTAAATATTTCTATTTTTCGTCACGTAAGAATCGAAATATCAAAAGTTTGAAACATCTCAATCTCACAGTGACTTTACCTATAAACAAAGTTAATGGAAACGATATGTTGAGCAGAATCTTGAGTACGGTATTGACCTACATATCAATTACTTTTTCTTTCCATTGTGTTTTATTCAGAGCTCCTGGCTCCGTTTTTAGGTTATCAAACCTACATTCCCCATATATCAAAAGTTTTTCTGCTCATTCTGTTCATTTGCTTTCTGCACTGGTGCACAAAGCTTAATCCCGTTCTGGGAATGTTACCATTCCGTTCGAAGATTGCGTGGTCGTATTGAATTAAATAAAAACTGCTTCAATGTGGTCTGAGCCTATTAGCTGATATGTTAAAATTTTTATCGCAGTTTCATCTAGACCATAAGTAAAAATCTGATGTATTACACTCAAATGACTTTCTCTAGCTACTCTACAAATAAACTTCTTACGCACGATTATCTTCTTTCAACACCATGCTAATCGAGATAAACATTAGCAGAATTTTATTACTTAGTTCCTTATAAGTAGAGTGAAACTAAGGCAATACACTAGACTAAAATGATAGTCAAATGTTTTTTAAAGCTTCTTTGCTTGATCATGAGTAGAACAAAAGAAAAACGGACATCTTCGTTTCAGAAAAGTAGATGTATTTCACATTTGAAACTAATAACAAAGAATACCTCGAAAACGGTAAGCTCCACGAAAAAAAATGTGTATGATATATTTTGTATATTTTAACAAGATCTATATTTTTATAATGTATATTTTTGTCTATCTCTTAGGGTTTAATACTCATACCAAATTAAGCAAAATTCATCCAGAATAAACAGGTCTTTAGAAGCTATTCCCAGAAAATTCAAGACATATATTTTTTTGTGATAAAATGGCTTTAATACGTGATATTTTAATCAAAATCGTTGGAGCCTTTTTTAAGAAAAACAACATTTTCGAAAACTTTTCCATGTAATGAGGGAGGATTTTCTTGAAAATCTTCGTGTCGCATCCTTGGAAGATACGAAAGATAAATACCAAGTTTTGTATTTAACAGCCTTTTCATTTTTAAGCTATGCTGTTCACAGACAGACAGACAGACAAACACACATGAACCTGTTTCTAAAAACGCTTTTTCTGGATTTAGGGGGTCCTAAAGCGTGTATTTCCGGTGAAATTTCGACATCGAATTTTTGGGTGGAATACAATACTTCTCTATCTCTATGTACACTGTGCATACGGGGCTAGAGACAGTAAAGAAGTTGGATTCGAAAACAGAGAAATTCATACAACAAATTCATAACTTGTGCATTTACAGTTTGTAAATTGTAGTTAATAAACTTTATGAAATAAGTCTCACATAGGGGGCTTTAACCTGTCTTTCTCGTTCAGGTACTGGCGACTTATTCCATTTTCTAGCTTCATAGAACAGGCTGTTCCATCTCTACTCAGCTGAGCCCTGGGTCTCGCGCAAACTGTAAGTTCAGCGATGTTTTAACTGAGGGGTGGGTGCCCTTCCAATGGATATGTATAGGTATAATACCTGTGGCTAGAAATAATAGTAATAATAATAATAATAATAATAATAATAATAATAATAATAATAATCGGAGAATGTTTTTATTTATGGAACATGGCGTTCATCGACTATGTTTCAGCTATATTATATTATTTTAACTAGTAGTAGCAGTTTGCTGGAATTGTGATAGACACCATTTACTTAGTAGTATACCTATTCATATTCACTGCTATAAATGCCAAATTTATTTTATCGAGTTGTGTTAGATACAATAAATTGCCAAAAAAATTTACTCATACTCCCTCATATATATGAAACAATTACGTTTGAAATTAATTATAATACTATTTGCGTTATATGTTTACATTGGCACTAAGTTTAGGAGCTTGTTTTAGGAGCTTGTTTTAGGAGCTTGTTTTACTATGTAAATGCTATAATAATTGTAAATATTTTTGCAAATGTTTGTTAGGCCACCAAACAAATGGAAATCTGTGTATATTTATAAAAAATGTAATAGTAATGTAAGATTCTTTATAACAGAGTAATTATTCTAACAATCATGAAACTACAATGCTTATAACAATATATGAATGGTGGATTACCTATTTCAAATGCATGCCGCCACTGCACTGAGCGAATTTCTGCAGTGTTCAAGGTCAAGCAGTATAAAGTAAGTGATACAATCATGAGAAAGTTACCTTCTCTCTCTCTCTCTCTCTCTCTCTCTCTCTCTCTCTCTCTTTCTCTCTCTCTTTCTCTCTCTCTCTCTCTCTCTCTGATTTACTCAAAAGAGCAGTCAGTTGATTACGTCTGCCATAAGGAATGAATTTCTCTTTCCATGAAAAGATATGAATTCTGTACTTCAAGAAAATATATCGTTTTTCCTTCTTGGTGCAGTTTAACTGCCAATTAACTGAAGCTACAAATGGGTAGGCGCATACTTACTAATACGCATTCCCAGCCTTAAACCTTATTTTTTCGCAAACCTTTTTCCAACATTTTTCCATTATTGAAATATGCCACACGATGCAACTTTTCACTAGTTTTTTTTTCTTCTAAAAATTGAATTATGGCTCTCAAAAAGCGCTTCAAAGAAATGGGAATATATCATTTTGAAATAAAGCTCCAATTTTGATATCAATTATTAAATTTTGAAAAATCAAGAGTTTTGGAGAGTGGGAAAAGTAATAATGTTAAGGCTAAAATAAGAACTATAATATGGCAATCTATTTGTAAACTGGGTTTCTGTAAAATTTTATTTTATGTAAATGTTTAAAAAATGCATCGTGTATCTGAATTGTATTAAAACAAAGAGTTTAAACAATAAACTCTGCGTTCCATTCATGGAACTTTCCCTACCTGTTCCACAAACTTCTTACAAAAGATTATTCTTCTTTCTAATAATCATGCTAATGAATTAGGTTAAAAGATATAAGCTTTAGTGGAATGGCCTTATTACTTAGTTCCTTGTAAGTAGAAGGGGACTATGGGAATACATCATGCTAAAGAGATAGAATTTTTTTTTAAAAGATGCGAATGTCATTGAGAAAAACTTCCTGTTTGAGAAAAATATAAATATTATAAAACTGAAACCAATAACAAAGAATATCTCCATAACCGTTAGCTGGACTACCCAAATGTAAAGAAGAAAAATTGTGTTTTGAAATGCCTACATTTTTCTGTTTTTTACGGTTTGCAAGTTGTGCAAAAGTCATTCATAATGAAAGATTATTCCCAGGCAACTGAAGATATATATTTTATTTGCCATGTAAATATCTTTAATATAAATATTTTAATCTAAGGGTTGGGGATATTTTTGAGAAAATCAACATTTTAGAAAACATTTCTATGTAAAGAGTAGTTTGGATTGCGCAGATTTCCTTGAAAATCATGGAATTTAACGGGGTCTCAAAACATATATTTCCAGTGAAATATCAGTATCAATTTTGGGTGGAATACAATACATTCTCTACTTAATGTAGCTGTATATGTGCTAAGCCCTAGAAAAAGTAAAAGTTCCGTATAAATAACCATGCAAGCTAGACATTTTGTAATGGCAAAAATGTCACTCTTGTTGTGCATAATTCGTATACATTTCAGCAAAAAATATTACAAACTGTGAATTTTCCAAAATTCACCTTAAATTAATGAACATTAATAGCGAGGTAGATAAATTTCTTACCAGATCCAATTTGTTGTCCGGCACAGGGACGTTTTTGCCAAGTAGAAACACAGGCATAGCAAATACCACTCTTCTGTTTGGAATTGAGTGTCTCCTGATGTAATTTAGGAAATCGCTAATGATGCCAAAACTTGGCAGCATCATGAGTTCTGCAGAGAGCACATAGTGTGTGGTAGATGCCTCTATGGCGATATTGCGCCCGGCGTTGAGTGAATAGTAATCCGAAGGCAGGAAGAACTTGGAATCGTGGTCCCCAAAGGGGTTAAAAGAATACCACGGAGGCGGGAGAGAGCAGTTGTACGGTTCACGATGAAGAGCAGGTGATGCAGCCACGTCTGGGACATTCCAAGTGCCGAAGTAGACATGAAAGCTGACCAGCTGCTGTACCATTGGCGAGAGGCAAGAGCGGCAGTACCGGATGGCTGCGATCACAGGACCGAAATCCATTCTCGTCGTGTGGAGCGCTAATGACACGGGTCCTGCCCAACGGGCGACCAACTCATCAAGTCCCCTCAAGTCGTCGTTTTCATTGGCGTAAGTGGCGAACGTGACACTCTCGTCACAGCGAAACGTTTTGGTCGCAGCAGCCAAGTTGTGAAGGGCCCAGTGCTGTCCATGCTGAACGATTCTGAACCCCGTCGATCTCTGGGAGCAGGGGAATCTTCTTGGATGTGGCATATAATCTGTTGAACATAACCAACAAGGCTTAGACAGAGATTCACATATATAATCTTTGTATTTTGTCAAAACAAAACTGTCAACTTTATCTAAATCCACCAGTATATTTGGATCAAATTGTGTTGCTGATACCAATGAATAAATAAAAAAATATGATGTATTCAATTCACATCTCTGTAACAAACTATTCTTAAAACGCTTATTCTTGTATCTACTTCATGCTAATCGAGATAAACATTAACAGAAATTATCTTATTTACTTGCTTTGTTGTAAACAGAAAGTAAATAAGGGAATACGCTTGGCTAAAACGACAGTCAAATCTTTTAGAAGCTGATTGCCATGTGGTTGAAATCCGTTTCTATGCATGGAATGGTAGGTTTCAAATTTCCGCTGGAAATTTTTTTTAAGTATTTTAAATTTAAAACAAATGATGAAATATCTCAAAACTGACAACTTTACGAAAAAAAAAAAACGTGGGTATGTGACATAAATTGTGTATTTTAACGATATCTATGCTTTCTGTGTAGTAAGTTTTTGTCTATATCTTATGGCTTATCAGTTACGCAAAATTTAGAAAAAGTAATCGAGAATAAAGAGATATTTAGAGGCTATTTCCAGAAAATTCAAGAAATGTGTTTATTTGCCAAGTAAATATTTTAATATATGGTATAAAATCAAAATCGTGAAAAACCATTTTTGAGAAGGTAAAAATTGTCCATATTAAATCTAGTTTGGGGTTAGTGTCGCATCCCCGAAAGATATTAAACTTAAAATACAAGTTTAGTATTTTACCGATTTTTTTTTCAAGTTATCGTATTCATAGCCCCACGAACGCACACACGGACCTTTTTTTCGTGGAGTTGACCGCTTTTGAGATAGTCCTTGTTATTTATTAGTTTCAGCTTTAAAATACTTATAGTTTTCACACACGGAAAGTCGTCAACTCCTGTCTATACAAACAAAGGAACTTCAATCACATAGCAACCAGATTTTAAAAAATTTGCCTATCGCCTTAGCCTATGATATTCTCTTATTTCCCATTTACTTACAAGGGAGTACTAAGGCCCTTTCTGCTATTTTTCCTTATATTTTTAAGTAAATAAAAGAATAAGCTTTTTAACAATAAGATATGTAGAGAAAGTCATATGAATGGAACACATCACAGTTTTTTTCCCCTAACATCCTCCTCCTGCACTACTATGTACATTTTATGTACTAGAGAAAGTAAACATTTTCCAAAATATAAGTCATTATAAGAACCTTAAGTTAGCTGCTTGTCCATTCTATCAGGAGAATTAACCAGCGCGCATCTACTGCAGCAATACATAACTCAGTATCAACTGTATTGTATCGCTAAGGAACCCTTAGCTCCACAATGGAGCAAATTCTCTTGGTCACCCATAGAGGACATGATTGCAGCACGACGGGGCATCATCTCATGTCAACATGGATGTTGACGCAATATTTCTTGGTCACTGTACTAAGGGGAAGACCAAATGCAATGCGGAGGCTCCTGTCTATCTGAACCGCCCGTTTATTTCCTGAGGGGGATATCCACCATCACTTGTGTATGAGACCACTGTGAACACTGGGATGTAGTTAATTATCTGGATTATAGCAATCTGTAATATGATTCAAAATACTCCAGAGATTTTCGAAAGCGTGTAATGGGATCTCCCTCTATGTTGGCCTTCGTCTAAATTTGGAATACATTTTTGGAGCATCATTTATATAACTGTTTGCGAGTCTCGTTAAAACACACAATATATGTTAAATGCATTTTTAGTGGAGTTAACCGTTTCCGATATATTCCTGTAATTGGTTTCTACTATAAAATTCTTACATTTTCCTCAAATGGGATGGAGTTATTAATTTTTCTCACTCTTTATCAAGCAAAGAGAACGCAATGCTAATATCATCAGATCTTAAAAGATATGACTATCGCTTAAGCTAGTTTCTACTCTATTCTGTTGAGTCAGAGTACCAATCCATATTTAACAATATACTTCTGAGCTCAGCTAGACGGGCAGCCCGATATCCAATATATTACAGAATGATTTATTCAGCCCTGACAACATCAATGTTAAGGTGTATTGCATACTGCAGACAGTAAGTACGTGACTCGCTGCTATTTAGAGAGCAGCCCAGCAGTAACAGGCTCCCTTATTCCTTTTTAGTTTCAAGGAAATAAAATACAAGTATTGTTATTATACAGATATTTATCTGGAATTACGTGAAGTAGAAGAAAACTGTTTTTAAAGTACGTTGTTGAAGAATGGGTAAAGTTATATGAATATAACATTTTAAATTGTACACCATAGGCTACATTTATAGTAAATTCTGACAACTACACAAGAATTCTAAATAAATCTTAAGTCTTAGAAATCTGTTGTAAGGGAAGAATTGTTATACAACTTTTACTAACATTATGTATGTCATCTTCATATCTGGAATTTGACTTTCTTCATTTAAAAATATATGAAAGTTTTCCTTTATGCTTTTAATAACTTTTTATGAAAATGAATTTAATTCTGGGAATATAAATTATTTTTATTTAATTGTAAAAATAGTTAACGCTAATCCCTTTTAAAAATAGGAACATGAAATATTTTAACAATTAAATAAAATATAACTTACTTCCAAGAAGGAAGTGATATGTTTACTATGAAATTGCTGAAGATGGCTAAATTAAATTCTACAAAGACAAACACGACCTCTGGCTCCTTGACTACTAATAAGATAGTTTGTTTCTTTTTTAAAAGAAAATTATTATAATAGATTTTAATCAAAGAATTATATCTGTTATTAAGAAAATAATCCTATTTTGTGTAGCAAACTAACAATTTATGTAAAAGTATATCAGTGTGAAGGCATACATTTTAGTTTCTGAAAAAATGGGTTCTGTATTCAGAACATTTTATACCTATTGGTAGATCTGATCTTAATAAACTGCCATAGCCCCAATATTTTCCCTTTTTCTACCATGTGCAATTTACATAATAGGTAAAGGAATTATTACGTTCCTTCCCAAAATAAAACACAGAGATTACACCGGAAATGGATGTTCTGAGGACTTGTAAATCCAAAACAAATCACTTTTAGAAAAAAGTGTGTCTTAGTGTCTGTGAACAGCATAACTCAAAAACTCTTGTGTTCCATTCACATGTCTTTTTCTACTAAACAAACTATTCCTATAAAAGGCTTTTCTTTTATCTGTATCATGCTGAGATAAACGCTATTAGCAATTGTCTTATTACTTGTTCCCTCCGTGATCTGGGAGAAACATACTAGCCTCTGGTTTCCAAGGTCTCGGGTTCAAACCCGGTGGAAGGCAATTGATGTTGTTGGGCGAAAAACTTCTTAGCATGGCTTCCTTTGGTTTACGGCAATAAAAGAACATCAAGCCTTATGAAGAGATCGCTGATAAAAATTAAGCAGTCTTTTACGTCCAAAATAGAATGAGACTGAGAACCGCAACGGTTAAACGGCGTACACAATTAACACTAACTTTAATTTTGGAAATAAGGAAATTCACTAGGCCAAAGCGGTGGTCAAATCCCTAGGCAAGCAATCAATTGTTCGGTTCGCTTTCCATGGTCACCAGTAAAACAAGAGAGAGTTGAAACGCAAGGTTACTTGTCGTTTGAGAAAAGTTATGTAGTTTAAAATTGAAACCAATATCAAAAAGTATCTCGGAAACGGACAAATCTACAAAAACATAAATAACTATGTAGCATAAATTGTGTTATAGTGAGATCTAAATTTTTTGTTTAGTAAGTTTTTATTTATCTCTTACATTTTACGAGTTATACAAAAGTCATCCAGATTGAAGACATTTTCAGAGGCTTTTCACAGAAAATTCAAGATGTGCATTTCATTTGTCATAAAAGTATCTTAACTGTATGGCATTTTGATCAAAATCAAAATGCCATAATCAAAGTTTAGATTTTTTTTGACGAAATCAAACATTTCTAATAATTTTTCATGTAAAAGGTAGCTGGCGTTTCGCATATGAACGTAAATACCAAGTTTGGTAGTTAACCACTTCATTTATGCTACCCACACACACACATACAGGGACCTCATTTTAAAATGCTTTTTCTGGATTCAAACGACCTCAAACACATATTTCCGGTGAAATCTCGATATAGAATTTTCGTGTCAAATACAAGAACTTTTCTGCGTGATATATGCATAGTACGTGTAGGAAAATTAAAACTAAGAAACCTATAAATGTTACAATTTGTTTCATATTCAAATTATATTTCAATGACAATCCAAAACAAATAAAACTTTCAAACTAGGATTTAAATTAAGCACTTCCAAGAATGCGACAAGAAGGCTTTTAGGAAAATTCCCCTCTCCAAACCTTCCTTTACATGGACTATCTTTCCATATTTTAGATTTTTTCTCAAAAGTGACTAAAACGTTTCATTGAAACATCATATATAAAATACCATAATTCTGAAATACTCCTTTTATTAGTTTCAATTTTAAACTACTTAAACTTTTTTCATCTTTCCTTTCATCTCTTCTGTTTTACTCAAGGGATTGAAAAAGTGAACCTAATTTCAATTGCTAGGCATACAGATAGTTTTTAAAAATTTGACTATCACTTTAGCCTATTGTATTTCCTTCTTTTCCTTCTCCTAAAGGAAGCAAGTAATAAGAACATTTCTGCTTCTCGATTATGAAACGTAGATAACCGAATAAGCTTTTGTAAGGAAAGTTTGTGTGTGGAAAGCTAGATAGAGAATGTTATTTCAGTGGAACACATCAGATTTGTTTTTTTCCTCACCATTCCGTCATTAAAATAGAATGGAAATTCACATAGCAACTAGCTCCTAAAACATGAATCACTAATCTATTTTTGTTGGTTTGTAACTTAATTAGCATAAAGCAGATTAAAAAGTGAGCATGTTGTAAGATTAATTTGTTGCAGAACTGATAGAGAAGTCACGTGAATATAAAATCTATATAGATAAGATAGATATATAACACACGAATTAAAAAAAAAATAGACGTAACTATAAATTTACGTTATATATCACATTTACTGTATTTCTACTCTATTTTGTAGTTCTTACTGCATATAATAATGTTCCTTATTCTCTTTTCAGGTAAGTTTCTTCAACTTTTCATGCAACAAGAATTTGCTACGTTCCTCTACATCCAGAAACTACTTTCACGTAAGCTATAATACATCTTTCCGCTAATTAGTTTATTATACACCTACTAAAGCTAGACAAGAATAATCTTGAGCATTAATAAAAGGGTAAACAATGTTGGGAAGTTTAATAACATTAGATTAAAATATAAGCTGAAGTTCTCCTGAGAGATAATAACTTCGATATTTCTCTGGTTTTTATCCAGCTACACGCCAGTTTTAGATAAATCATATAATCCTGAATACGAAGATGAACATTTTCTTAATGACGGTTTGAAAGCACAATTGTATAGGTTATTGTTTTAATAATTTTAATAACATTAATGATAACGAAATGTGCCTTCTGGAGCTAAAAATATAACTTCATTTTAAATTTAAAGATATCTTTGTCGTTATGTTTTATTACATTTTTCTAATAACATAATTTATATTTGGCCTAGTAACCAGTAAATTATATTAAATAAGTTTCAATGTGTTCTTTGTACCTTGGATGGTGATACAAATTTTGTCGTGTGGGAGAAAAACAGCAAATAACCGCTTACCTAGCTAGAAGGCAAAGAATATTTAAAGTTAATGTCATGTTCTGTTACTATTTACACTGAACATGATCAAACTGTTTTCGAATTAAAGAATTTATAAGAGTTTACAAGAAATATGAAACACATTTTCTGAAAGCTTAACCATAGATGACAAGAATAGGTGAGGCTTGATAATATCATAAATGTGTTTTTACTCGTTTATTTTCCAAACTAATTCCCTTCAGAATCATTGACAGTTTATCATGCTATGTATATGAATAGTACACAGGGTATTGGTGTTTTTTTATTATTGAAACCAGTTGAAAAAATTCAATGTCACAGCCAGGATTTGAATACGGTTCCCCAGCTCTGCATGTGGTTGAGCTAATTTTTGAGCTACTGTGAAAACATGCCGGTATGGCGTTCAGTTTTCCAACCATTACTCTGTGTAAATATTTAATATCTAAAAGAGAGGAGCATAATAAAATAGCCTGGATATTGGCGATAACCAGGTAGTTAATATTACACGAATACTAAGTACTTACCCGGTTTGTTGAACCGGGTAAAAAATATATAATCAGTTGGAAGATTGAATGACATACCGGCATGTTGTCACAGTAGCTCAATGGTTAGACCAGCTGCACCGAATGTGGGAGAGCCGTGTTCAAATCTCTACTGAGGTATTGCATTTTTCAACCGTTTTCAATAATGTTACATTACTTTTTCACGGGTTATAAGTATACGTGTATTTCAGCAAATGCCTAATTATTTTTGTTAACATAGACTTGCCTCACTTTTTAATTTACATAATTGAATGATATTTAGGTCTAAATGAAGCACTCTTGTAATGCCTAAAGTGCCTATATTTATTTTATAATATAAGTCTATTTAACCGCCTATTTTGTCGTTTAAGGTATTGTTCCAGGGTTGCATTTCTATTTGTTTTATTTGTGTTTATTAACACTATTCATATGAATGATAATTATTAAGTCATATAGTTCAAATATAATTATTGAAAATCTGTTCAGTCAAGCATAGCAAAACAGGAAACTCCAGAGACCAACTAATCAATAAATGATATACCAGATGACCCAACGTGAGTAAAGAGTTGCATAATTCAACGGGACTGTTTCAACTTTAATCTTAACATATACACGTGCAAACCTGTGTCATTTATGAAACTATTTGGCCTGTATAAAGTCAAAATAGCACATTAAAACATTACGTCACCCTTTTTTTTTAGTGGATGCCTACTTTCAATTTTATACGATCTAAATGCAACAGTTAAGGTGGTTATTTTAAGCACCAAAAATGCAATTTTGTTAGCGCTCTATACTTATAAGCAGAGCAAGGATATTCAAGACTTGGCATATAAGTGTAAAGTAGCATGATCTAACTGTAGCAGTAAACAAAAGTCAGATGTTAAAGGGGTATACAAACGTATTAACAAAGTAATACGTTGACTAAATTAGTAAAAACTTTTGAGAATCGTTCTGTAGAACTGTAGACATAAGATAATTAATATTAGACAACAACATTCACTAAATAAATGTATGTAATATAAAATTATCTACATATTCAACATCTGTTTAGTTTTTGAACTCATTACAATTTATAGCAATATATATTTTCAACATTTTAAATTTAAAGAATCTCCTTTTGTTATCTAAATGTTTCTAGTTTGAAAAGCTTCTGTCCACTCCACAGATGTAACAGGGGCAAACATAAAATGTTGCACATAATATTGTGCTGTAAATACTATGTAATGATGCCTCGGTAATGATGTTTAATATTTACTGTTCTTCAAATAACCTGGAGTTTTCTCACTGCCGATTTTCATTTTCTGCTTTATTTTACTCATAACAAGCTGCTCTTCTATCAGTCTTTGGGCTAGTTCTCTTAAGAGTGCTATCAAATTAAACTTTTATTAAAGATTTTAAGCTTTCTCGTTAATGATTATTACAGACGACTTCACGGAATAGCAACCGAGTTAAATTGGAGAAATCCAAGCTGTCGACCATCTTGACTCTGTGGTCTTCTGAACAATTTAACTCGGAGCATTTTATGACCTAAATTTTGTAAACATATTATGATCTTAGACAAGTTCTAAAAGCATTTTTAATGAAAAAAAGTTCTTAATGTGTTTTAAATTAGGGAATATGAAACTCGTATTATAGAACTACAATGATCTTTGTCGAACGCTAAGAATTGCAGTAATTATACTGAAAAGATGCGTATAATACATAACCTTTTTCAACCAGGAGTTGTAACAAGCTGAGGAGGTAAAGGCATGTTTGGTGTCATTTATTTATGTTTTCGTTTTTTGTTTGGAGCTTCCAAAAATACTTGCTGTGTTTGTGATTAACCTGTTTACGCGGAATGCAACATTGCAATTCTCTTAGTTACACAGCACAGCACCAGATGGCAGTAACGGAAGCGTTCAGTGATTGTACAGCCCTGAGTGTGTTGTTGATGTATGACGTAGTAGTCTTACGTCGCGCCGCAGCAAACTCGATGAGATCCTAAATTACTAGGAACCCATTAAAGTTAACCAATCAGATTACGATTAACGAATATAGTGAAAATAACACAAATTGATAGTTTATAATAAACAGTGAAGTAACACAATATGAATATAACAATTAATAATTCTGACATTTCTCACTTATCTGTTTGAAATCCACAGAACTAGTCTATGCACCATCAGCTCAATCTCTTTATGTTCTTGTTATTTATTTATATTGTTATGGTTCTGCTACTGGGTGGATTGTCTATTAAGGCATTGCTAACTACCGAAATCAAAACAAATTTGGTGAGAGAATCAGTTACTGGTATATCAAAATTTACTGCATTTAATATAAATATTTTCTCCCAAATCATTAAATCTATAGGTCCAGTTAAGTGTTTATCAAATTGTTTTTACTTAGTATTCCAGACGTTAAATTATGCTTGTAATACTTCGCATATCATTGGTCAGTCATAAAATCATTGTCATACCTTCGACTGATTAGACCAGGCCGAAAATGTTATTAACAGAATTCTAATAAAATGTATAGATAGCTGCTAACGTGTATAAGATGTGCCTAAACTCCATTATTTACAATATTCTTTTTCTGCCGCGTAAAGTTCAAGAAACTTCAGAATTGATCAACCCATCCAAACTTTTGTATCTAATCTAAGTGAATGAATTTCTATTTAAATCGAAGCCGCGATACTTTACAACCAGTATGGCTGCTTGCAGTATAGGTCAGCAAGTTTAATTGATCACTTTCATTCAAGTTATGAAAATTATCGTTTAAAATGATAGCCTTACTTTGGTATTAAAAGATTTAATTCACCAGCTGCAGTCGAATCTAGAGTATTTTACCAAGCAAAAATCTGATGTGTTCCATTCACATGACTTTCTCTACATCTCTGCAACAAATCATTCTATTTACTTCATCTAATCGAGAAAATTAGCAGAAACAGTCTTATTACTTGCTTCCTTGTTAGTAGAAGTGAAATAAGGGGGCACCATAGGTTAAAGTGATAGTCAAAATCTGGTTGCTATGTGACTGAAGTTCCTTTGTTTGTATGGACACGAGTTCACAAAGTCCTATATGAGAAAAGTATAAGTTTTTTATAGCTGAAACCAAAAACAAGGAATATTTCAAAAACAATCAACTCCACGAAAACAATGTATATATCATAACTTGTGTGTTTTAAAGTACTCTACATTTGTTGTGTGGTAAGTTTTTGTCCATCTCTTATGGTTTATCAGTTATGCAAAATTCCGCAAAATTGATCCAGAATAAAGTAGTCTTCAGAGGCTATTCACAGAAAATTCAATATATACATTTTATTTGTCTGGTAAATATCTTTAATATATGATATTTTAATCCAAATCGTTAGAGCTATTTTTAGAAAATCAAAATTTTTGAAAAAAGTTCCATGTAAAGGGTAGTTTGGAGTGGGGGGGATTTTTTTCAAAATCTTCATGTCACATCCCTGGAAGATACTAAACTTAAATACTAAGTTTGGTAGTTTACCGACTTTTTGTTTTTGAGTGATCTTGTTCACAGACACACGGACACACACACACGGACATTTTTCTGAAAATACTTTTTTTGGATACAGGGGACCTTAAAACATATATTTCCAATGAAATCTCGGTATCGAATTTTTTGGTTGAGTGCAATACCTTCTCTATGCACTATATACATAGTACGTATAGAGAAAATAAAACTGAATAAAAATACTGTTCAAAATCGCATTTCTCAACAAACCCTTGGATTTTTATCTCTTACCACTCAAAGAAAACTGTTTAACATAAAGATTACAAAATTGAGAAATGTGTAATTTGGCAGATGGTTTTCATTCTCAGGAATTTCTCTATCTATTTGACAGCAAATTATTCTTATAAATACCTTGTTCTTTTATCTAATTTATGCTGCATAATTAATGCACACATTAGCAGAATGGTCTTATGACTTATTTACTTATCAGTTGCGTTTCGTAGTCGGCTTACCCTCTCCGTATTTAGGACTTACAAACCCCTAGGACTTACAAGCGGATGTCTAGGGGTCAGAAGCCAGTCGGGGAGCCAACTGCACGAAACCACAGAATGGTGAACCTGAAGAGAGTCGTAAGCCCGTGTGAGCGTGAGGATGTGGATTATATGAGATGCAAGTGAGATGAATGATAGGGAAGGCGATGATTGAGAATTTGGTGGAATGAGTTTCCAACACAAACCCCATGTGCTGGCGCCACGGTGCTGCCAGTTACTTACAAGTAGAAGAAAAATAATAGATACGCTAGGCTACAGCGATAGTAAAATCTTTAAAAGCTATTAAACGGTTCTCCTTGCGTGGCCAGGAGCACCCAACAAAATGAAACGAATGATGCCTTCCTGTTTGAGATAATTATCCGTATTTTAAAATAGTAACCAATAACCAGGAATATCTCTGAAATGGTTAACCTCACAAAAACTATATAGGACATAAATTTTGGGTTTTAACGAGATATGAGTTTTTGTTTTTTAAGTTTTTATCTGTCTCTTGCTGCTTACTAGTTATACAAAAGTCATCCAGAATGAAGAGTCTAGTATCAGAAAATTCAAGATATTCATTTTATTTTTCATGTAAATATCTTGAATATACGGAATTTTGAACACAATCTTTATCATTTTTGAGAAAAACAAAAATTTCAAAAAATGTTCCATGTAAATTGTGGTTTAGGGTGGAGGATTTTCTTTAAAATTTTGGAGTTTCATTCTTGGAAGATGCTGAACCTAAACTTCAAGTTTGGTATCTAACCGAGTTGTTTTTGAGTTATTGGATTCACGGACACACGAACACACATACACATACAGACACGGACTTTTTATAAACTTTTTTGAACCCGTAGGACCTTAAAACATATATATTGCCGGTGAATACTACACCTCAAATGTTTGGGTACAATACAATAGCTTTTCTACCTCTGTGTACAGAGTACGTCTAGGTAAAGTAAAAATAGTAATCGATGTGAATACTAACTGGATTGTAAAGCACAGAAAGTCCAGTCCAAATTGTTACACCTTTAAAGAGAGCGGGAAGTAAATAAGGCAAATAATTGGATATTTAATAGAGAACAATGCGAATAACAGAAGTGTTTCTCATTTTATCCGCTTACTAATATAATTGTCATAAACGAAGTACAAATTTCAGTAACTAATGTGTTTTGAACAGTTCTGAGCTATAACTCTGTTGTGTTTACATACATCGCTCCACCTATACACGTTTAAAGAGGGTGAGAAGTGAAGAAGGCAAATAATTTGATATCTAATAGAGAACAATGCATATAACACAAGTATTTCTCGTTTTATCCGCTTACTAATACAGTTGTCATAAACTAAGCGCACATTTCAGTAACTAATGTGTTTGAATAGCTCTGCTGTGTTAACGTACATCGCTCCACCTATACTCGGGTAGAGGGTAGAAGAAGGTGAATTAGTGAACAGCTGAACGTCTGAGGTATGGAATAATAATTTTTCAGGTGTTTTTACTCAAAAACCTCCACCTAGACGTGTAACATAAACTGCAACCCACACTTAATGGCTTGTATAGTTAGTGTTTTGTTACGGAACTGCCTTTTCCGTTGAAGGTGGGGGTCAGTCTCATTTCTGCTAGCTTTTGTTTCGTACGATAAGCCTAGGCCTGCTTCATTTTACAGCACGGAGCTGTTTTTTGTGTTTTCCATGGAGTACAACATTCCTTTCTAATGCACTGCCGCCATTATCTGCTTTTTACGAAAGGCCTGCTTCCGAAGGCAGGGTAATTAGGGAAGGGTATGTAAATTTCTCTTCCTTTAATACATATCCATTAAAGCATAACACATACTGGAAGCCGAAGCCAGTGATCTAAAGGTAACGAGAGTGCTGGTGTGGCTTTAAAACTTGCAACAACTGGCAGTTTACCGATGAAGCTTTCTTGCTTCATTTTAGTTACATATTATGCTTAATTTGTGTAAATCTCCTTATTCTAGTATAGGCATATACAAATTAAAGGAACAGAGGGGATAGCGCAGTAACTTAATCCATTACGTATGAAGCATTGGGTTATATGTTATGCGACCTAATGGATTGTTTATTAAAAAAAACAAGGGCTTCCTCATTTGCAACTAGTGTTGTATTTTTTATACATTCTCTCTACATACTATGTATATATAGATAAATATTTATATATCGGAAAAATTAAGTGTGATTCTGTGCATTCAGCATTTTTCAAGGATGTGACAAACAGATTTTTAGGAAAAAATTTTATCAAAAATAGCTCTATGGTTTTTATTAAAATACAATGTATTTAAGATATTTTAATGCAAAATGAAATGCAGCTCTTGAATTTTCTGAATATACTCTCTGAAGTCCTCTTCATTCTGGATGAATTTTATGTAACTGGAAAATCCTAAAAGATAAGACACAGTCTTATACCAAAATATGTAGATCTCGTTAAAACTCTCAATTTATGTCCTATACATTATTTTATGTAAATCAAACCATTTTCAAGATATTCTTTGCTGTTGGTTTCAATTTTAAAATACTTAAAACGATTCTCATTCAATTCATATTTATTTTGTTTTATTCTTGGTCATGTAAACTGAATTTCAATTGTTTCATATGGAGACCAGCTTTTATAGGATTTGACGATCGCTTTAACCTAATGTATTTGCTATTTTCCTTCTACTTAAAATGTGCTAATGCGCACCTTGATTGGATTCATGTAGATGAAAGCATAATCTTTTTAATAACAGCTTGTCTACAGAATAGGTAGAGAAAGTCATGTGAATGGAACATATCAGAATTGTTACTTAGGGCGAGTCAATCAGTATCTGAGAGTAAGGATAGTGTATAATTAAGAGACCAAGCAAATGATCGTCATGTAGTTTACGTGATGCTCATTTTGAATTTATTTTAGAGAAGTTTTGTTCCTATATATCTCTAGAGCCAAATATTGTTATTAAATGTCATTTATATAATCACAATTTAGAAAACGAATCCTTAGACAATGATTTACATAACTCCCAACATTTTTCTTTGGAATATTTTATGTATGTACAGTTTTGTAGAGCAAGTAGTTCCATCTTCCATTCGTGTGAAGCCTCTGAAAATTATATTAAAATGACACTTCCCGCGCTGCAAACTGACATTCTGATTATGTTTGCCACAGCCTGTGGGTGTGCTGGAGGGGCTTCCGCACGTCAGTCATTATTACTTATTGAGGATAGAATGAGATGAGAGTAAATACAGCGGGCAGCAATAGTTTTTCATCTCGACGGGGGGAGCGCTAGGAGTCCGCATCTCAGAGTTGACCAAGCGTCCCTGAGTCTACAAACGACTTCCAAAACCATCCTTCCTCTGAGAGCTGGATTTCTGAAGTGCAGTCACCTCCACGAGTGGGCGCCACCTCTGTAGTCCTCGCTGACACTTACAACGCTGAAACAGACTGGTTTGATAAATCGGAGATAAAACGAATGGGCAGGAAACTCTGAGGAATTAAGAAATCTCACTAACATTCGCCTAGGGACCCGGAAAACCCCGAGAAAATTCATGGGTCAGATAGGTCGGCGACGAGGAGCCGACCCCACGACCTAAAAATTGTCCATAGAAATGATGTTTTGTGAGGACACTTGAAAATCATCACGTACCACCCTTGGAAAATGCTGCACTTAAATTTGTTTTTAACCGACTTTTCGCTTTTACAACACACAGAGCTTGACTGGGCTCTTCAAAGCGTATTGAAGCTTAAATCTCCACATCAATTTTTTTTTTGGGGGGGGGGACATCAGAATACCTTTTCTATTAAAAGAGTACAAAACAGACAAAGTAAAAAGCTTTACAAGTATCGCTGTTACTTATAATTACAAAAAATATTTTCGTGCATTCGCTAAAAGCTTCGTTGTGTGAGAAATGTTTCCCTTACATTAATTTATGTACCACGGAAATAAACAAAAACAAATGCGAATCTCCGCACCTCACAACGTATTCAAAGCGGATGTACACTGGCTTTCGTTTGCTGGAGGACCTTCAGTGAATTTAACAAACACACTTGCTTCTTGGAACCCGTTTATTTTATGAGAGGCAAGCTTAATTATGATCTGTTCTGAAATAAAATAAAATAAATTAAATGTTTGTACTAGGTTATTTCTACCGACTGCATGTAGGTTTGTTGCTGTTTTTATTTTCTCTATGCCATGAACTTAGCATGCAAGTTCATAGCGTCTTTGTCAATTTTATTATATTATCACGAACAAGGTTTTGCGACTTGGTGGGTAGCTATTTGAGGGTGGTGACAGGAAGGCAGATGGTAGAGCAATGATAACAACAGGACTTAAATTAAGATACTATATTGAGAATGATTAAATAATGTCTCTTCTTGAAAGATGCAGAACTTAAATATCAAGTTTGAAATAAAATCGACTACTCGTTTTCTAAGGTTCTCAAAGCAGAATATTCCGATGAAATCTCAACATCAAATGTTATAAGTAATGCAATATCTTCTCTACCTACTAAGTAAATTTTACTTGCTTAAAAAAGTGAAATTGTGTATTTTAAGTCCGAATGAATTGTCACATTGTCGATTGTAGTTATTAAAATAGCGCGAAAGTTATCAGCACCTTAGTAATAATGAAACGTCTGTCAGATGTTCAACCTTTTCCATTCAATTTTCTGTGTTGACAGGATGACGTTCAGACCATCTCTGTTTATTCGTTGATGTATAAACATTAATTCTCTTTTTATTATTGCTTATAATATTCTTCCTGCAGGAAAAGGTATCAAACTATTTTGCAGTGGTTAAATAACTAGCATAGAATTTTTATGTGGAGGGATCACAAAACACTTTTCCTCGCCATGATGAATATTAAGTGACGTCCGCTAAATACAGTTGTGCCTCACGGGCATTTTCAGTCGGATAAAAAGGGATTAGGCAAAACTAATTACTAATAGTGTTTTTATTTATTTTTGCTAGTTTTAAAAGCGACCTTTTAAACTTGAAACAAAATATAACATAGTAGCAAGCTTATATTTTACGTTGCTTGTGAACATTCAGTGTTTTTTTATTGTATGTTAGCTTTTGGTAGTGAACAGTAACCTCAGAAGGTTCCCTCAGAAAATATTGATGTAAAAATCTGATGTACTCCATTCACATAATTTCTCTACCTGTTCTGTAACAAACTATTCTTACAATAGCGTGTTTTAACATCACCAAAAGTATTATTTGTATTATTATTGTTGATATTATTAATATTGTTATTATTATTATTATTTTGGATAAGTGAACCAGCAATTACTGTAGTAGTCTTGACAGGATTAGACTTAACATTAAAATTAAATGTGATTTCTTTCTTTCTGAATATTATGAAAATTGCAATATAAGCAACGAAAAGTACACAACATAAAAAGAAGTATTTGAAAATAGTTTCTATTGTAAGAAATGTGTTCCCTCAGCTGATATCAGAAGCAAAATCCAATAATAAAAACTTATCAAATATATCGTTTAATATATTTACGTTGGGTGTGTGCGTTGTTTCAGTAAATTTCTTGGTTTAAAAAATACGTGTCACTCAAAGAGCTATGTATTACCGACATAAAAATTTAAAACAGCCATCATTAATATGGTGTGGATCTGTTGATGAATAGCATAATTTCCTAAAAAGCTGTCCAAGCAGAATAAGATGCATTAGCCTTTTATAGAAGTTCTACACCGATAAAAAGAATCACTTTTCTAACCGCTGTTTCATGTTGTTCACGCTATGCTATTAATGTATTAATAGAAAGGTTTATTTAAGAGCAACAATCCGGTATAGTTGATTGTGAGCTTTTGTCCCAAGAAAATGAGCATCGTTTTAAAAAGAATGGAGGAAAAAGAAAGAATGCATGTCCATTAGATGACGCAACACTTAAACTCAGAATATCTTAGGAACGACTAACTCTATGAGAAAGTTTACCAATATATAAAATGCATTGTGAATAGAGAGACCTTAGCAAGCTATTCCAACAAAAATAGATGTACATTTTATTTGTAAAGAAATTATCTTCAACATATATTATTTTAATCAAAGTTGTTACAGCCATTTTTGAGAAAATGAAGAATTTCGAAAAATTGTCCATTTAAAAGGTAGTTTGGGGTTGGGGAGTCTTCCTGTCGCATCCTTGGAAGAAACTGCACTTAAATATCAAGTTTGCTATTCAACCGACGCTTCGTTTTTGAGTTATCACGTTCACAGACACGGACACTCACACTAACACACTATCACACATACACACAAATACATATGGGCGCGCAGACTATTTTCTAAAAATGGTTTTTGACTAAGGGGACCTCAAAACATATATTTTCGGTAAAATATAGGCGACTTATTCTTGAGTAGAATGCAATACCTTCACTAGACACTATGTACATAGTAGTGTAGAGAATGTAAAACTATGATGTGCTACATTCACATAACTTTCTCTACCTATGCTACAGCAAAGTATACTTACCAAAACTTATTATTTTATCCACTTCACGCTTATTGGGATAAATATTCAAAGAAATGTTATAGGACATACCGTTTTCTTGTACAAGAGAAATCAAGAAATACAAGACCAAAAGAAAGAAATACAAATAACTTCCCATTTGAGAGAAATATAAGTATAGGACAATCGAAGCCAAATAAATGGTTATCTCAAAAATGGTTAACTCCATTAAAATGTATTTTACATAAATTGAGTGTATCGACGTGATATAATTGTTTGTGTATTAAGTTTTTGTGACGCTGTTACGGTGTATAGTTATGTAAATGTAATTCAGAATAAAAAGGACTTCGGAGGCTATTTCCAAAAAATTCAAGATGCCTATATATTTAATGTTTCATAAACATATTTTAAATACGTGATATTTTAAATACCATCATTACAGCAATTTTTATTATAATCAAAATGCTCCATCTAAAGATTAATAAAATTGGTGTGCGTTTATTTTAATAAAAATCATCTTATCGCATATTTGCGACGTGCAGAGCTTAAATTTCAAGCTAGGTATTTAACGCACTATTTTCTTTTTACTTTACTTGTTGCAAGACAGACCCAAGCACCGTTTTCTGAAAATGCCATCTTTGAATTAAGAGGACCTCAAAAGATTGAAATTTTGATGTCCAATATTTCGGTGGAATACAGTGACTTTCCTACCAGGGCCGGCCGTGGTCGAGTGGTTATACCCCACTAACCCAAGCGACCGCATGTGAGACTTGTGTACAAAGCAGCGCAAAGACAGGTTTTTTCCGGGTTTTCCTGTTTCCCTCGCCATCGCATTCAACTGGTGCTCCATCTTCATTCCATGCCACAAGTATTAAAAGTGGGCGTTAAACACTACATAGTAGAGAAGTGAATTGTCGGTTAAGTAAACAATGTATGCCTATCATCACATGACTTCTCTATCTCCCCCCAGGGGCCTACTGCGGTAGGTACGGGTTAGGCGCACCCGGGGTCCCGAGCCACCTTGACTCCCTCTGTGGGCAACCTCAGAGTGGTGAGGGAGTCAGTAGGTCCAAATGCCCACCCACGTGTAGGCCGTGCGTGGAGACCCGTGTCGGTGAAGAGGAACATCCTGGTTGGTTGAGGGTTGCGTACCTGAGCCTGGGCTTCTGTCTTTCAGTAACTGGGGAGGGTGCGCAGCCTAATACACCGCTTTGGTTTCTGATTTGCCTAAACGGGAGGCTAGGGACTAACCCACCCCTAGTCAATCGGCCAGGACTAGGTATTACACCGAACTCCAGGGTGAGTGGGACGGCGAGCCCGCTATATCCCCTGTGTAGCCCTGTCACCCCAGTGGGGTGACCCCTCGTTGGGCTCCGTGGTGGGTGGGGAGCACTGGGGGATGAATTTATACCATTTTTTTCTATGGCACCAAAACAAAAACCCCTTAATAAAGAAGTTGGAAAGGAAGTAGTCGAGTCATGTGGTCCTCGCTACTTGGTCATTCATAGGACAGAGGAAGGTAAGAAGTTCCTTACGGTGAGCCCTTTTACTATCCAAAAGGGTCTCGATGCCATTGCTGGTCCTGTTAAATCCTGCGTTCGAGCTCGCAATGGTACACTTCTTGTCGAAGCCAACTCCGCCTCGCAAGCTGCAAGAATACTTAAAGCCACCATGTTAGCCAGCTATCCAGTGAAGGTCGAGGTGCACAAGTCGCTGAACTCCTCCCGCGGTGTAATAACAACCCGCGCGTTGGACGGTTTGTCCATTGAGGAGATCAAAGAAAATCTTGCGACTCAGGGTGTCTCAGCTGTTTATCGGGTACAACGTAAGATCAACGGTGAATTCCTGCCTACTCGTACCCTGTTTCTTACTTTTGATCGGGTTGATCTGCCTCAAAAGATTAGAGCAGGGTATGAAGCCATCGAAGTTAGGCCTTATATACCCAATCCGCTGAGGTGCTTTAAATGCCAACGTTTTGGTCACACTAGTGAGTTGTGTACCGGCAAGTCCACCTGCGTCCACTGCGGTGACACCTCCCACGATGGGGCTTGTGCTTCAGCTCCATCGTGTGTGAACTGTAACGGGGAACACCCATCTAGTTCCCGAGACTGCCCCCGTTTTGCAGAGGAACGAGCGATCCAGGAGATACGGGTGAAAGAGAAGGTGTCCTTCTTGGAAGCCCGGAAGCTCCTGCGACTCCGCCAACCCTCTGCCCCGAGGTCCGGTACCTATAGCTCAGTTGCAGCTAAACCGGTACCGCGTCGGGAAATCGCAACCCAGACCGGCGATATGAACGGGGCTACAATTGCGGAAAAGGTAATTTTAGCCCAAGCGCTGCCAAAGCCTTCGGCACCTACACCCAAGTTGGTATCAACATCTGCCAAATCCGCCAGCTTACAGAATAGTCCTTCACATTTGTCACCGAAAGCCTCGACCTCCGGAACTAAAGCTATTAAATTCACGACGTCTTCTGCCCCAGAAAAACAGTTTAAGACCAAGTATGTACGACAAGACTTTTTGAAAGAGAATGTGCAATCTATTACCAAGCCATCTAAAGGTAAGAAAAGTTCACGCAACTCCACACGTGTATCCTCCTCTGAAGGGTCATCTGGGGAGGAGGGCGTGAATCGGCGACGGCCGTCTTCGCCGATCAGCACATCCAATCGGTTCGAACTACTTGGACCGAAAACTGCTCTTGAAAAAGGGACCTCCCATGTGGAGGAGATGGACCAGGAGGATTCTGCCGCCACTGCCAGAGGGACAGTGCGGAAACGGCAGGATCGTGCTCCTGAAAATAGTACTAGCCCAACGCCTAAGAAGAACAAATTGAACCGACCAGCCAATCCCAATCTGCAGAAGCGTCTTTCGATTTGAAACTTATCCCATAATATACTCAATGGCTATCCTCCATTGGAACATACGCGGAATTCGACCACATCGACCAGAGCTTGACTTGTTGCTGCGCCAGCATGAACCCTTGGCTGTATGTTTACAAGAGACGAAGCTCCGTCCACAGGACACCGTTACCATCAGGCAGTACTCCTCCGTACGATGTGATTTATCCCCGGAGGACGGTGTCCCGGCACATGGGGGCACTATGATGCTTATTCGAGATGATATTTTTGCCAACTCCGTACCCATACAATCTGCAATCCAGTCCGTTGCTGTCAGCATTAAGCTACCCTCCGCTTCATTCACCATTTGCAGTATCTATTTGCCTCCATCTGCGGACCTCTCGCACAGCGACTTAGAACACCTCATTTCGCAGTTGCCACCACCCTTTTTATTGGTAGGCGACGTGAATGCCCATCACCCTCTTTGGGGCTCTCCTCGGGCTTGTGCGAGAGGTACGCTACTTAAAGACTTCTTGGATAGTCAGAATCTTGCTCTCTTGAACACCGGAGAGCCCACCTTTCTATCTGACGCATTTCATAGTTTTTCACACATTGACATTGCAATTTGTTCCCCTCAGCTGGCAGTCACCTTATGCTGGAATATCATCTCGGATTTGCATTCTAGTGACCACTTTCCCTGTCGTATTAGTGTCTTGACACCCGTTGTATGTTCCACCCGTTTACCTAGTTGGCGCCTAGACCACGCCAGCTGGGAACTGTACTCCCACTTGGCTGAATTTAGCTACGAAGAGCACGACTCTGTGAACCACTTGGTCGAACATCTTACAGAGACCATTCTTTCTGCTTCTGAGCAATCCATTCCGCGTTCGACTGGCTACAGCCGTCGATTTCCGGTACCTTGGTGGACCGCTGACTGTCGGGATGCTATTCGCGCTCGCAGACGAGCTCTACGGGTTTTCCAGCGTTATCCCACACTGGATAACCTGATATACTATAAACGGATGCGTGCACATTCTAGGCGGGTTATTAAGGATAGCAAAAAGATGTCATGGAATAAATTCGTGGGTTCCTTTAATCGACATACACCTTCCTCTGTCGTATGGGATAAGTTAAGACGTGTGGCTGGGAAACCGAACCATATGCCCATCGCCGGTCTCAAAACACCTACCGGAGCTGTTGTTGATACATTTGACGTGGCGAATACTTTAGGCAGTGCTTTCGCTCAGGTGTCTAGCTCAGGCAACTATTCCCCTGAGTTTCTTACAGTTAAGAACCAGGTGGAATCTCAAGAATTCTCGTTTCTTTCTGGCAACCTTGAGGATTATAATCGCCTTTTCACCCTGGCAGAGCTAGACAATGCACTCTCCTCTTCACGACACTCAGCACCAGGTCCAGATGGTATCCACGTCCAAATGTTGCAACATCTCTCTCCTGATGGCAAAGATTTCCTACTCGAGGTCTATAATCGTGTCTGGGTTGATGGCATTTTTCCAGACAAGTGGCGGGAGGCCACCATCATACCCATTCTTAAACCTGGAAAGGACCGCCATCTTCCTTCCAGTTACCGTCCTATTTCCCTCACCAGTTGCGTGTGCAAGGTGATGGAACGCATGATCAATGGACGGTTGGTGTGGTGGCTGGAATCCCACAATCTTCTGACGAACATCCAGTGTGGCTTTCGACGACGACGTTCAACTGCTGACCACCTTGTCTCTCTGTCAACTCAGATTATGGACGGGTTTCTTATGAACAGCCCCACAGTTGGGATATTTTTTGACCTCGAGAAGGCCTACGACACGTGTTGGCGGGCGGGAATATTGCGTTCTCTGCACAACTGGAACATACGTGGACGCCTACCGTTGGTCATTCAGGAGTTTATGCGGGACCGCGTTTTTCGAGTGAGGGTGGGTTCAGTTTTATCTAACCATTTTATTCAAGAGAACGGAGTGCCGCAGGGCTCGGTACTCAGCGTGACTCTATTTGCTATTGCGATAAATTCCATATCACTATGTGTGCCTCAAGGTGTCTCTTCCTGTTTATTCGTGGACGACTTTGCCATCTTCTGTACTTCTCAGCGTACACCGTTTTTGGAACGCCGTCTCCAGCGGTGTTTGGACAATCTCTATGCATGGAGCTCGAAACACGGTTTTCGTTTCTCCGCTGAGAAGACAGTCTGCGTTAACTTCTGGCGCCGTAAGTGGCAAATGCCGCCGTCTCTTCGACTCGGGCCAGATTTACTTCCTTTCGCAGACGAGGCGAGATTCCTTGGTTTGATCTTCGATCGGAAACTTTGTTGGGCACCACAAATAGCACAGCTTAGAGCACGATGTGACCGTTCTCTAAATCTTTTACGGATACTAAGTGGCAAGTCTTGGGGTGCGGATCGGACGGCATTGCTCCGTCTTTATCGTGCTGTGATTCGTTCGAAGTTGGACTATGGCAGCATTGTGTATTCTTCAGCTCGACCTTCAGTGCTCAGAATGTTAGACACAGTCCATAACCAGGGCATCCGTGTGGCCGTTGGAGCTTTTCCAACGAGCCCAGTTGTTAGCCTCTACGCCGAATCGGGAGAACCTCCTCTGCGTTGTCGGCGTGATGTCCTGCTTGCTAATTATGGCTGTGGGCTGAAGTGTATGCCAGGGCATCCAACTTATCACGCTTTTTTCTCCCCTGAGCTGCACGAGCGATACTGCCTCCGCTCTCTGAGCCCCAGGCCAGCAGGTTTTCGTTTCCGTGAGCTTCTACGCCAGCACCATGTTGACATTCCTCGGCTGTTACCCAAGGGAGAGAGTATACACCCCCCTTGGTTACGCGCTACCTCCCATGTCGATCTCGGGATGACGCTCTACGGGAAATCTGTTACGCCTCTTGATAGTATTCGTCGATGCTTTTTAGAATTCTTATCCAAATACAGTGGCCATATTTGTATTTACACCGATGGTAGTAAGAGCCCCGACGGTGTTGGATGTGCCTTTGTAACTGGCACCACAACTTCTACTTACGGTTTGCCTAGTTGCACATCTATATATTCTGCCGAGCTATATGCTATTTATCAAGCCCTTCTGTATATTCGACGTCGAAAATTAGGTGACTGCCTTATACTTAGTGATTCCCTTAGTGCCCTTCAGAGCATTCGTGAGCTGTACAATTACCATCCTTTGGTGCAGCGCATCCAGGACGTTCTCCGCATTTTGCACGCTTCTGGTTTTAATGTGGAGTGCGCATGGATTCCTGGACACGTTGGCTTGCCAGGGAATGACACGGCGGATTTGGCAGCGAAATCGGCAGTCACAGCGCCCAGTGTTACGATTACCCATTCAACAGCAGAAGATTTTAGAGTGGCTGTACGGAGAGCCGTTTTTTCGACTTGGCATGCGGAGTGGTCGGCTCTCCGTGGTAATAAGCTGCGAGAGGTGAAGGACCTCCCTGTCAACTGGGTAACCTCCTCTCGTTTATTCCGCCGGGAGGAGGTAGTACTAGCTCGGCTAAGAATTGGCCACTGTATTTTTACTCACAGTTACCTTTTTAAACGTGAACCTGCTCCTGTCTGTGCGCTCTGTGGGGAGGCACAGACAGTTCGTCATGTGTTGCTGGAGTGTGGTCACCTGGCACACATTCGGTCATGTATGGGCATGCCGGCCTCTCTTGCTGAGGTCCTGGCAGATGACCCAAGAGCAGTGGACAGGGTTTTTAAATTTTTAGCAAAACTTTCTTTTACCTTGACGTTTTAGTGTGATAGCAGTTCTTTTTAAACACTTTTAATTTTAATGTGTTGATTTTAGATGGAGTTTTATATCCAGCTCTGTTAGAGGGCTGGACCGTTCTGTTACTTACTTTTCAACTGTGTTAGCCCTTTTTACTTGTGTTTTTTTCCTTTTTTGGTATTTTCTTACTGCCTATTGCCAAGTTTTAATCGTAAGGGCGCTTATGACCTCGGCAGTTGAGCGCCCTTAAACACCATTATCATCTTATCATCACTTCTCTATCTGTTCTGCAAACAGTCTATTTTAACAAAATATTATTAATTTATATACATCATGTTAATCGAGGCAAGTATTTGTAGTACTAATGTCTTATTACTTGCTTTCTTCTAAGTAGAAGGAAAATAAAGGAATATACTAGGTTAAAGGGTTAGTCGCATCTTATAAAAGCTGGCCGTTAATACAATAATCTAAGTGAAACGAAAGAGAGAAGAAACAAAAGATGACTTCCCATCTGAGAAAAGTCGTATAGTTTACAATAACAAGGACTATCTTGGAAACCCTACAAAAAATGTAAGTGACATAAGTTATGTTTTTAACGAGTTCTATATTTTTGCGTTGTAAGCTTTTTTTATATCTTTTAAAGTTTAACAGTTAAGCAAAATTCGGAAAACGTATCCCTAATGAAGAGATCTTCAGTGGATGTTACCAGAAAACATAAGATATACATTTTTTAATACGCGGTATTTTAATCAAAATAAGGCCATTTTTGAGCAAAACAATAAGATATTAAGGGCAGTTTTGTGTGGGGATATATTATGGAAAATCTTCCTGTCTCATCTTTGGAAAATGCTTAACTTAAATGTCAAGTTTAGTGTTAACGGTTATATTCGTTTTTGAGCTATAATATCCACAGAAACACACAAGGACCGTTTTCTAAAAAAAAAAAAAATGTTTTTGGACATCGAAATTTTAGGTGTATACCTTCTCTATCTACTGTGTGCAGAGTATGTGTAGAGAAAATAATACGCACTGCTAAAAAGTGAATATTCCATAGTTTAGAACTGTATGCGATCACCATATTTATATTTGTTCGCTAGTTGAAGTAGTTGTGCTGACTTAGAATTCTTTTCTAATGGCTGAACTTGTCATCTTCGGCTTGTTGAGACGGCCCACTAGCAATATGAGAAATTCAAACTTATGGAAAGGCGTCCTAAGTCATTATAAGTAATTCAATTAGCGAAGGAATATAAATATGGTGATCTCATACAGATCTAAACTTATGTATTTTGAGGGACAAACCATCCTCTTCTTCTTATAGTCCTGTTCTGTCATTCTTCTTGGGGTCTTCCTACTTGGTGATACTCTTATGGTCTATAGCTTCATAAAGGTTATCATATTCGTGTCTCCTCCAGCCTTAATATAAGTTGACAGTGATTATTTTTATTTTTATAAATTTCTTCATTTAGGCTTTATATATATTTACATGCGCATATGTGTAATAGTTTTTGCATTCATTTCTTTCTTTGTCGAGAATTTACGGCTCTCAAAAATTTCAGTACTGCTGTTTCTATTCTTTTCCTATCTGCCCTATTCTTACTCCAGTTTTCACTTTAAAATGTTGCTATTGACACTGTCATCTCTTCGTAACTTTTTTTTGTATCTCTTCTGAGGTCTTCTTTCTCACTCTTTCTTACTCTTCTCCTGATTATTTTATTCGTATTAATTGATTTGGTTATAAATTCAGATCTTAATTTATACTGATGACGAATTAAAATATAGATCGTTGAAATTAGAGAACTGTGAGGTGCGTGTTGGGTAAACATGAGCAAATGCCTTCCAAAATAATACAATTTTACTTGTTCTATGAGTTCTTTATAAAAATGAACATCGTAAATCTTAGTTAATTATATATTTAAAAGCCATTGATATTTGGTTCTTGAAATTTTTAAGTTTACGTAATATATTTCAAATCATTAACTCTTCTCTGTAATCGGTCTTAAGTTGTCTCAAAATGATTATCAACGAATAAAATTATGTTTTCAGCTTATAGGTATATTAATAATGTATATTAAAATAATACTTTCTTCTGTCTTTGCTGGTTTTATCAAGTTAGTGGTTATATTTTATGTATACTCTAAATTGTCTTTGCCTAGGATATCCTTATCTTGTGTTATAGTGGTTTAAATTTATTAGGAATATAATGTAAGTTAGCGTAAGCGAATAGAAAATATTATTCTGGTTGTGTATGTACTGCAGTTACTATAGATTATAGTAAGTAATTTGGTTAAATTAATAAAATTATATTGTTTTACCTGTAGGAGGACCCTATCACAAGCGTTATCATAATTTAAACGTAATATTAATTTTGGCATACTAAACTCCATACCTTTCTATTAATTGAGCTGTTGTAAATATACGATGCGTGGCCGGAAAGTAGCTACCGATTTGGAAAAAAAGTCAATATACTTGTTTTCAAATCTTTTATTTTGACACAAAGTAATTTTTCTTAACCTATTTTTGACAAGGTTGCCACCATTGCTCAGGCATTTGTCATAACGGGTAATCAGTCAACTTTTATATGTCCTCTTCAAAGAAAACTGCCGCCAGTGAAGACAGCCACTGCTGAAAGCCCTGTTTTGCGTCATCAATGCTGTTAAAGCACCTTCCTCCGAACTCACGCTTCAGGTGCAAGAATAAGTGATAGTCAGAAGGCACAAGATTGGGGCTGTACGGCGTGTGATTGAACTCTTCCCAATTGTTGGAACAAGATTTGTGTGACACCATCAGCATGAGCACGTGCGTTGTCATGAAGCAACACGTTACCTTAACTGAGAATCTCAGTCTTTGGTTTTGAATTGTGCGCCGAAGGTTTCTTAATGTGCCTCAGCATCGTACTGCATTGATGGTTGCATTTCTGGGAAGGAACTCGACAACAGAATGCCCTGTCTTTCCCAGAACACAGTTCACGTTATTTTTCATGCTGACTACGTTGTTTTAAGTGTTTGTTGTTTGGGAGATCCTGTGTGCCTCCACACCACTGACTGTAGTTTTGATTCTGGAGTAACGTAATAAACCCAAGTTTCATCACCGACTAGTATCCTGCTTAAGAGTTCATCTCCGTCAATATTGTCATAGTTCTGTTCAATTTCTTCGTTTTATGGACATTCGTAAGCATCTTCGGAACCCAACGGGAACACAGTTTGCGATAATTTAAGCGCTTTGAGACTAGCTCTTGAAGCATTTTTTGAAATTTGTGGACGACTTGTCTTCACTTGTACAACCAAACCGTCAGTGACAATAGAAGACCCTCCAACCCGTACTTCGTCCATCATTGAATTGCCCAGACCACTTTCTCACATTCCATCTGTCATTACATTTTCACCATAAATTTCCACAAGTTGACGATGAATTTCATTGGGTAACTTTCCTTGCGTTCAAAAACCTATTATGAAACGCTCTTCACTTTCGGTGGGATCAGAAATTGTCTTAAACATTTTGAATGATCACTAACAACTGTAAGCACGATCCGTCTAAAATAGCGTCAGTGGACAGACAATGAACCAGAGAAACGTGTGTGCATTCGTGGAACTGCGATACTAGCATTGCAGTGGCGGTAGAACGCAATAATATTTTACGAATACGTATCGTGCAGTTAGTACTTTCTTCCCAAAACCATACCGTTCTTCACTAATAACATATAATGTCCTAGAAATTATTTTTGCATATGTTTTATACATCTACGGTTTGAAGAAGCCATATGTACCTAAAAGTATTAAGACCAACCATGTAAGTGTTAAATTAAAAATGAATTATATAATATGCATTGTTAAAAACAATAACTTGAAAATTAAACTTGCATTTGGATTGTAGCTGATGCACTTGGATTTAAATGAAAAGTACGACTTTGTAATGCTTTGGGTTTTGGCTCTAAATTGGTAACATGTTTTATTCGCATGCACACACAGGAAGACCTACCTGGACGTTGTTTTATGAGTGGCACATCTGTAGGTCTGATCTCCTTCTCATGTAAGGTATTTCGGGGTAAAAAACTGAGAATAAGAAGAATCAGTATTACTGTTGCAGCAACTAATAGAAGCTTTTTATCTGCAAAGAAACAAAGAGAAAACTACAGTGCATGTTAAACATAAAATAAGTCAAGGAACCTTAAAATTTACTAAATTAAAATAAATCTCATAAAAGCCATTATTAGGAAAAATGTGAGTTATAACCGCTAGAACATACAACACTTTGAAGATATCTTTCTTACCTTTAACTAACTCATTGTTATTTTCTGCGGCTGGTTCAAGTTTGTTAAATGATTATTGGGGAAAATTTTAAATATTTCAGAACCGCAAAGGGCTTACATATACATATGTTAAGCATATGGGTGGTCAATTAGTATAAGTGAATGTAGCATATGGGAGTTTGGTTAGCATAAGTGTTGTAGTATTGGTAACGGCAGTTCTAATTCTTGAGATTCCTTAAATTAGTTAGGTAGGTTCAAACATTGTACGCCAAGTTGGGCAGTCCATAGCAAGTCTGGTTACTGTTCTGTGCCGCGCACGCGGATAAGGCAAACTGGCGGCTGGATAGAACGTATCCAACCAGTTTGGGGACTCTGCTAGTAAACGGAAGAAAACATGTATGCGTCGTAGCCGTTCCAAAACCTACGGCCATCATCAGAATAAAATGCATAGGTCAATAAACAGTTATTAGAGTTAACTGCTTGTAATGTTTTGTTAGAGTAGAACCAGCCTCAAGTTCAACAAAGTTACTTCTTACATACAGCGCAATCACGCAATTGTTCATACACCATGCGAGTCGAACGCCATTATCATTGGTTTATTTAGTGAAAAGGTGTAAATTTGACTGTTGTTGTTGAGCGGTTGTTTTCTTTGGTCGCAATATTATAGTATCTATACTATTTTTATACATTCACATGTACATGGGAGCCGCTAAAATTTAGGCGTAAAAAACATGGGTTAGTCGCTCCTTTTAAAGCTTATACTGCTTTAACTGCATGGGTGGACGTTAGAAAGAGTTTAGAAGAGCCGGTATACCACGGACGAAACAACAATTTGTATAAAGTTAGGGATAGAAGGTACAGAACCGACGTAGGAAAACTTTCTTTTGTTAATAGGACCATTGAAGAATTGAATGAATTGCCTGTAGCAGCCTTTCAGGCTGCCCCCTTACCTTAAAGTAGTTAAAGGATAATTTAAAGAGAATAAATGTTACATAATTAAAGTAACTATTGTGAAGTAATTAAGGATATCAAAAATTGTTCTATAGGTATTAATGTTGAGGCTATATAGTAACTGTTTATAAACATGTTGGTAATTCACATAAATATTGCTATACTGAATAATAAGCAGATAGGTATTTCTAAAGAAAAAGTATGTTGTGTATATATATATATATATATATATATTATACACTATATACTGTATGTTGTATTAATATTATTAATATTAACTGTAAGATTATTGTTGTATGTAAATTGTGTACTTAACTCTGCCATCGGGCAGTAGCCAATTGCGGAGCATGCATATATGGATACATACATGCATTCATACAGACATGCATGCATACATGCATTCATACATACATACATACATACATACATACATACATACATACATACATACATACATACATACATACATACATACATACATACATACATACATACATACATACATACATACATACATACATACATACATACATACATACATACATACATACATACATACATACATACATACATACATACATACATACATACATACATACATACATACATACATACATACATACATACATACATACATACATACATACATACATACATACATACATACATACATACATACATACATACATACATACATACATACATACATACATACATACATACATACATACATACATACATACATACATACATACATACATACATACATACATACATACATACATACATACATACATACATACATACATACATACATACATACATACATACATACATACATACATACATACATACATACATACATACATACATACATACATACATACATACTTTCTCTACCTACTTTGCAGTACACTACTTACGCAAACGCTAATCCTTGAACTACGTCATGCTAATCTTTCTAAACAATTATCAGAGATGAAATTATTGCTTGTTTTCTTTTAGGGATAAGCTGAATAACTGAATACATTAAAATACTAGTATTATCATACTTTTTGAGGCCCACCTCTATAGTTTGGGTTCAACGTCTTTGCCTCACATTCAAGAGGCTCCGTGCTCAAATATCGGTTGGGGTAGCCCATCCGTGTTTTCCCCTTATCTTGAGCAGATGAATGTCAAGTAATTTAAGATCCTTAGACCCCGTGCTTATTTGAAAATAATTTCAGCGATTTATAACAAATTAAAGGGCGTTAAATAAAAAACCATATTTAAGAATACCCGATATATGATAGCATTAAAATATTTAAAAATATAAAGACTTTTAGATTTTCTAAAAAATTGTTCCAACTATTTGTAAGTACTTTAAAAACAAAATAGGTATCTTTAGAAAAACAAACATTTAAAAAGTCCTTCTGTAGTCAATGTATACATTAAAATCTTTCAGATTTAGTAATATCAATCTAGTGTATTAAAGTTATAAACATAATTTTGTATTTTTACTTTCTCTAGCCCGCATGTACAACATACATAGAGGATAGAGAAGTTGTTGTATACCAATCAAAATTCGATGTCAAGATTTCACCAGAAATATTAGTTTTGTGGTCCCCGGAGCCCGAAAAAATAATTTTTAGAAATAGATCCGTGTATTTGTGTGACTGTGAACAGCATAGCTCAAAAAAGAAAAAACCGTTAAATACCATACATGGTTTAGGACAAGACAAGATACGACAAGAAGATTTGTTAAGAAAATCATCCACAACAAACTACTCTTTACATGGAAAAATGTTCGACTATTTCAATTTTCTCAAAAATGGCTCTAACGATAAAATCCCGTATATTAAACCTATTTACATTCAAATAAACTGCATATCTTGAATTTTCTGGGAATAGCATCTGATAACCTCTTTACTCTGGATGAACTTTTCCGAATTTTGCTTAGCTGCTAAACCGTATGAGATAGACAAAAGCTTACTAAACAAAAACACGTAGATCTTGTCTACTGTCTTTTGTGTCTTTTACGTTATTTTGTTTCTTTTTTTTTTTTTTTGGAGGTAGATGTTTCCGAGATATTCCTTGTTATTTGTTTCAATTGTAAAGTAATTATAATATTCTCAAGACAGGAATTGTCCATTTTTTCTTTTGTTCTACTGGTCTACTGGCATTGACAACCGCATAACGATAGCTTTTAAAACATTTGACTATCACTTTAGACTAGTGCATGCCCTTAGTTCCCTTCTACTTATAAGGAACTAAGTAATAGGAACATTCTGCTATGTTTGGCTTGATTAGCATTGTGTAGAAAGAAGAATAATCTTTTGTAGAAAGTTAATAAAGCTGCTAGTATAACATATCAGATTTTTTTTTCGAAATCTCGAACTGTTTAGTCCGTTGTGCCATTAAATACAGAATTTTAAATACAAGAGATTACTCCATTTTATATTCTGAAGTGAGAAAAGAGAAGTGAAATGACGGGCGCTTGAAATGCATCACCTCTCTGCCTCTAGATACCAATTTTTCATTTCCCAACTCTTACTTGACCTTTTTCTTATTATAACGCGCAGGATTTGCAGCAAGTTATTTTCTGCTGGAAAAGATTTAATGGAATTAAATGGGTCGTATACAACTGCCGCCCTGTCGTAGGTGTATGCCCTTTAGTACACTGAAGAGTAATTCATCTGACGGACATGCACTTAATTAAAGTAACATTTTACCAAAAATTGTGAAAGATTTAAAGGTGATTTTGTTTCATAATAAAATACAGTCTAACTTGCTAATGCGAAGTTGAAGGAGCCAAGAAAAAAAATCTGATGTGTTACACTCACATGATTTTCTTTAGCTGCTCTACAAACAAACTTCTTACACAAGATTATTCTTCTTTCTACACAAATCTAATCGAGATAAATATCAGAATGTTCTTATTACTTAGTTGCTTATAAGTATAAGGGAACTAAAGGAATGCACTATGCTAAATTGATAATGTTTTATAAAATGTCGTTTTGTGATTGTCATTGCAAATCACTTCTTTGTTTGACCGGAAGTAGAACAAATGAAAAATGGACACTTCCTGTCTGAAAAAATTATAAATACTTCACAATTGAAATCAATAATAAAGAATATCTTGGAAATGGTAACCTCCACAACAAAAATGTAAAGGACATAAATTGTGTGTTTTGACAAGATCCATATTTTTGTGCTGTAAGTTTTTGTCTCTCTTTTACGGTTTAGCAGTTAAACATAGCTCACCCAAAACGTCAGGATTTTCAGGCCCGTCTTACTTTCGCCTCTACTTGTAACTACACTGTTCAAAATGTTATCCTTGTTTTTGAGGTACGTAGACAACGTATTCTGGGAAATCAAAGTCCCTTGCGATGTCACCATTTTTTTAAATCTTTTTACACTTAGCGAATGGCTGCTGCCTTTTCAGCTAAAATAAAAGTTTTGTAATTTACACGCTTAGGTTTGGAGAGAGCCATTGTTGGCTCGGTTCACTACTTAAACACACACTGATGATTTTGATGTAACTGTGTACACTGTTTAAAAATGCTCATTTTACAGTAAACGTAGGCCAATAGGTGACCGCAGGTATACAGGAGGGAAAGGTGTAAAGTGTTCACAATGACGACAAGTGCCCAGGCTGTTCCTAAAATTGCACAAAGAAGCTTGAGTAACCCACATTCCTTACCAGCAGGAAAGGGAACTGGAACTAGAATGTGGTGCATTTCCTGGAATTTAGCAAGGGAAGGGAATGGGACTACAAAATGACACAATTCCTGGAATTTATCCGGCAATTTTGACTTATCTATAATTTTTTCACTAACTCTCGTTGAATATAATACCGAATTATCCCAAAAAATATCATTTACAGAAGACTTTTTAACATTGCTTTGTATGGAATGTAAAGGGACCATGCTAAAAGCTCGAATTATTCACAATATCGAACTAAAATGTTCGAATTAACCAAGTTCGAATATAGCATTAACTCCAAACTTTAAGATAGTATCGTTTTTCCCACTTGGCGCACTTTACGAATTAATTGAAGCTTTTAATGTGTAGGCGCTTACTTATTAATGGTCACTCCCAACTTTAAACGCAAATTTTTTCCAACACTTTTCCACACTAAATATATTCCACACGATGCAATTTTTAATTAATTAGTCTCAACATTTTTATGTTGCCTCTCAAAACCACATTAATATTTTTTTCATATTATTTTCGAAATAATGCTCCTATTTTGAATACATAAAACATTAAATTTTTAAAAATCAACAGTTTTAAAGACTATAAAAATAATAATTTTTCCACTAATTAGGGCTAATTTAAAATAACATAATATGTTAGATGTGTCTATAAACACATTTTCTGTTAAAACTGAATTTCCGTGTGTGAATATTTTAAAAAATGCATTTTGTAGCTCAATTTTATTAGGACAATGAACTTGGACAGTAAAATTTATGATTTGAATAACCACTCAATCTAGAATTTTGTTACATGGCAAAAAATCCACTAATCATTGCGTACATAACTGACGTAAATTACAAAAAATATTTTAGATATTGTGAATTTTCCAAATATCGCAGCTGTATAAAATTAATGACGCACTTTAATATTCACTACTTGTTAAAGTAGCAAAATTTAATTCACAGATTCTACCGATATGTATTGAAGGAGTATAAAATAATAATTACTACACAGAAACAAAATGTGGGACACACATTCGGGAGGTGTTTGGTTCAAACCGTTGTGGCCTATCTATCAGAGGTAGAACCAGATACGATGTAATGCAAGATTTATTAGAGGTTGTTGCTTTGTTATTTGATTTAAGCAAAGTCTTTGATTGCATTCCACATGACTTGTTGCTATGGAGATTAGAATAATATGAAATTAGAAATACTGATTATAATTTCTTTTACACCTATTTAACTGGGAGCAGCCATGATGTTTTTGTAAATTATTTAAGTAGTACAAATGATGACATTAATTTTAGAGTACCACAAGGAACTATCTTAGGATCCTTTTTTATTTCTTATCATGATAAATGAGCTATAATGTAACATAGCTGCTAAGACGATTCGATATGCTGATGATTCCACTTTGATGTTTACACATAATGAATTTGCTGTTTTAAATTATAGGTGTTATGGCATTATTCAGGGTGCTATTAAATAGTTCTCTAGCAATGGTTTTTAACTAACTGTTACAAAATGCAACAACATTATTTTTAGCCTAAGATGAAGCTCAAATGATGCTGAATACACTAGTGCAAAGATTTTAGGAATGATTTTAGATACAGAATTAACCTGGAATTCATATTTTGAAATGGTCTGTATCACGTTATCCAACGTTGTGTATTCACTAAGAACCATCTACAACAAAGTATCTTACAGCTATTTAAAGCAAATATATCTTGCTTTGTTTGAAAGTGTTTTTATCTATGAACTGTTAGCATATGAGAACTGTAATAAACTAAATGATATCCTACTTCTACAAAAGAAAACCATGACAATTTTAAGTCACACTTCTTACAGCACTCCATGTAGACCACTTTTTAAGCAACAGAAACTTTAACGGTGTAGAATAATTGCTATACATTACAATTATTATTACATGTCACAAGAATTTAAATCAATTTAAGTGGAACAGACATGTACACTTAATAAATACCAGAAATATTGATAAATTACATGTTCCATACAGTAGACTAAAGAAAGTTAAAGATAGTTATATTGTAACCAGCATTATAGCCTATAATAAGCTTCCTGACCACATGAGAGATCTAAATGTACTACAGTTTAAGGCTAAAGTAAAAAAAATGGTTGATGGAAAAATGTATTTTACAATTTGGATGAATTTCTTAATATTAGAATTATATGACTGACTTTATATCTTACTTGTATATATTATTTTGACCATGTCTATTGTACTAATATGCCTAATGACTGAACAAATACACATATATAAAAATATCTGACCAATTTTCTTACTTTCTCTAGCCCGTATGACCAATATACATAGTGGATAGAGAAGGTGTTGTATTCCACCTAAAATTTGATACCAAGATTTCACCTGAAAAATGTTTTAAGTCCCCCGAATCCGAAAAAAGTCTGTGCGTGGGGTGTGTGTGTGTCTGTGGACAGCAGAGCTCAAAAACGAAAAGACCATTAAACACCAAACTTGGTATTTATTGTTACTGTGCTCCAAGGATGCGAAATGGGAGTTTTCTGGAAAATCACCCCACTACAAACTACCGTTTGCATGGAAAAAATTTGTAACTATTGTTTTTCTCAAAAAACTAACAATTTTAAATAAAATACCGTAATTTTAAGATATTCACATCACAAATAAAGTTTAAGTATCTTAAATTTTCTGGGAAGAGCCTCTAAAGGCTGTTTAATCTTATTCAATTTTACAGAATTTTGCATAACGGTTAAATCGTAAGAGACAAACAAAGACTCACTGCACAAAAAATGCAGGTCCCGCATAACTTTTGTTATATATATTTTTCTTGTACAATTGACCGTTTTCGAGATATTCATTATTATTGGTTTCAGTTCCAAACTAATTAACTGTTCTCATATGAGATCTTGCAAAACGAACTGAACTTTAATTGTTTTATATTGCGACCAGTTTTTAAAAGATTTGTCCATGATACATTCCCTTATTTCCTTTCCTTTCTACTTGCAAGGAAGCAAGTAATAAAACACTTCAGCTAATGCTTATTAAGATTAATATGACGTAGATAAAAGAATAATCTTTGGTAAGAAAAACTTGTTTATGGAACAGCTAAAGAAAGTTATGTGAATGGAACACATCAGCGTTTCTCTTTTTTGTGATGTTAATGACTTCCGAGATAATCTTTGTAATTGGTTTTAATGTTCAAATAGTATATTTGTCTCAACTGATAAGCTATCATTCACTCTTTCCTTGTGGTTAATCAAAGGGCTTGAAATTCAAAGCCATTACGTAGTGACATGTTCTATAAAAATCATTTTCAGAGTAAAGTTTTACGAGGGCGTTTTTTTTTTTCAACCTCCGATAGGCTGTAAATAAAACACAAGTTCATAGAAAACAATTATTTTATTACTAAAAGTTTTGTACACTTTTGGTTAATTTTCAACATAATCACTGAAAAGATTGAGACATTTATCGTACCTGTACACAAGCTTTGCACTACCCACTTCAAAAAATGTTGCCGCCAATGATTTCAAATGAGCTTTGACGTTATTTTAAAGATCTTTGTTGGTTTGAAAGTGCTGCCCTCCTAGCCACGTCCTCAGTTCAGGGAAAAGTGAAAGTCGCTGGGCGCCAGGTCAGGATTGTACGGCGGATGATCGAAAATGTCCCATTGAAATTGTTCAATTGGGTGGTGCCAGCAGTGTGTGGACGAGCGTTGTCATGGATCAACACAATTCCTGAAGTCAGCATTCCTCTTCGTTTGCTTTAAATGGCTCTCCGCAAACATCTTCAAAACAACGTCAATGCTCATTTGAAATCATTGGCGGCAATAATTTTTGAAGCGGGTATTGCATATGAACCTGTCTATTAATTATAGCCTATCGGAGGTGGATAAAACGGCCCTCGTATTTATAACTTTAATTGAAGAGAGAGAAGCTCTTTTGTTATAATGTGTTCTTTTATTATAAGATTCATATAAATCAGAAGAATGAAAATAATAAAAATCAATTTAAGGATATTATTTGAGGAATAAAGAAATATTAACTTTTCTGACTATCGCTTTACCTACGGTATCCTACAGTATTATATATGAATATATTAAAGGTTTATCTAGATTAATCAAAAGTAAATGAAATAATGCATTTGTGTAAGAATTGTTTGTTAGAAGAGAGAGTGAACATCAATCTTTTGAAGTACCAGAAGTTTTATGAAAGTGAAAGCAATCTGGAAAGCTAATGGCGCCTGTTGGAAAGCGATGGGAGTGCACATGTCACAGTGTTTTGTAACTGGTATCTATACCGCGCTTGCCTAAATCAATATAAGGTCATTATATTGTGATTAATTAAAAATCTCGTTTTGATCTGTTTGAGGAAATGGACCAATGCGACAGTGTGGCAAACGATGGGTGTGTCCCCAGCTACAAATGTGGCATAAAGCTTATAAAGCAGGCTATGGATTTTGCGTCAGCAGCACAGTTTGGTTTACCATACTAATAGAACGTTGTACTCTTAAAACTCACAAATGCACCTTATGTTTACTTTCTCTACACGTACTGTTCATATAGTGCACAGAGAAGATATTTGTATACTTGCTTATTTATTTGTTTGTACAATCAATGGGTACGTTAGTACAATCAATAGACATGGTCAAAATAATATATACAAGCAAGATATGTGTACCATTCACATGACTTTCTCTACATCTGTGCAACAAATTATTGTTAAAAAGCTTATGCCTCTATTTGCTTCATGTACTCGAAAACAAATTAGCAGAACTTCCTTGTAAGTAGAGGCGAAGTAAGAAAGTACCATAGGTTAAAGTGATAGTCAAAAGCTGGTTGCTCTGTGACTGAAGTTCCTTTGTTTATATGGACGTGAGTTGACAAATTCCTATATGAGAAAGGTAAGTTTTTCATAGCTGAAACCAAAAACTATGAATATCTCAAAAACGATCAACTCCACGAAAAAAAATTAAGATATAAATTGTGGGTTTTAACGTGCTCCACATTTCTTTTGTAGCAAGTTTTTATCTAAGTCTAACGGTTTAGCAGTTACGCAAAATTCCGTAAAATTCATCCGGAATAAAGTAGTCTTCAGAGGATATTCCCAGAAAATTTAAGATATACATGTTATTTGACAGTTAAATATCTTTAATATATGATATTTTAATCAAAATCGTTAAAGCCATTTTTGCGAAAATCAATATTTTCGAAAAAAGGCTCCATGTAAAGGGTAGTTTGGGGTGGGGGGATTTTTCTCAAAAGCTTTGTGTCGCATCCCTGGAAGTTACTAAACTTAAATACCAAGTTTGGTATTTTACCGACTTTTCGTTTTTGAGTTATGTTCACAGACACGGACACACGGACGCACGGGCACACACGCACCTTTTTTTGAAAATGCTTCTTTTTTTTATATATAAGGGACCCAAAAACATATATTTCCGGTGAAATCTCGGTATCGAAGTTTTGGGCGGAGTGCAATACCTTCTCTATACACTATGCACATAGTGCGTGTAGAGAAAGTAAAAATTCATCCAAATTGTAAAATACATTTTCCACCAGCAATTTGTTTACCTTGGCCTTAAAGTGTACCCCATTCACATCTCTCAGGAAGCTTATTATAGACTATAATGCTGTTATCAAATCACTACCTTTAACTTTCTTCAGTCTAGTGAATGGAACATGCAATTCATCAACGTTTCTGGTATTTAATGAGTGTACGTCTCTTCAGTTTAAATTGATTTACATTCTTGTGGACATAATAATTGTAATGCATAGCAATTGTATGTTGTTAAAATGTTCTTGCTGCTTATAAAATGGTCTACATGGAGCACTGTAAGAAGTATGACCTACAATTCTCATGTTTTTTTTGTTTTGTTTTTTTTTTTTGTAGAAGTAAAATTTCATTTAATCTTCCCATATGCAAACAGTCCATAGCACATTTTCAAACAAAAAAGATATATTTGCTTTAAATAGCTGCAAGGTACTTTCTTATAAATGGTTCTTAGTAAATGCACAACTTAAATAACTTTTTACAGACCATTTCAACATGTGAGTTCCAGGTTAACTATGTGTCTAAAGCCATTCCTAAAAGCTTTACACTAGTGTATTCAGCATTACTTGATCTTTGTCCAAGTCTAAAAATATTTTTTTATATTTTGTTGCAATTAGTTAAACATTGCTAGAGAACCATTTAATATCACCCGGAATTATGTTATATCACATATTGCTTTAAACAGCAAATTCATTATGTGTAAAATAAAACTGGAATCATCAGCATATAGAATCGTCTCAGCAGGTTTTGTCTTTGCATTGCACCCAAAAATTCGATACCGAGATTTAACCGGAAATGCATTATTTGGGACATTCCTGAATCCAAAAAAGCCTTTTTATAAAAACAACCGTATGTGTTGTCAGTAAGTGTGTGTGTGTGTGTGGGGGGGGGGGGTGGATGGGGGAGAGCATAGCTCATAAACGAACAATCCGTTAAATCTAACATTTTATATTTAAGTTTATTATCTCCCAAGAATGCGACACGAAGATTTTCAAGAACATTCTCCCACCCCAACTACCCCTTAGATGAGAAACATGTAGAAAGTTTAGGTTTTCTCAAAAATGCCTCTAACGGTTTTGATTAAAAACTCTTATACTTAAATTTTATTTGTCATGTAAATATCTTGTTTTTGGAATTTTCTGGTAATAGCCTCCGGTAAACCATAAGAAATACATCAAAACTTAATACGCAAAAATCTTCTTATAACACACAATTTATATCATATACAGTTTTTGTATATATATTGTTTTCGAGATATTCCGAGTTATTGGTTTCAGTTTTAAAGTACTTAAACTTTTCTCAAAGGGAGACATCTTTATTTTCGTCTTTCGTTTGTGAGCTCCTAGCAAACAAAGAGAATCGAATTCAATTGTTTCACTTAGCGACCGGCTTTTAAAAGCTCTGAACTTCGCTTTAGCCTAATGTATTCCATTATTCTCTACAAAGAAGCAAGTAATAAGACCAATTCTAGTAATGTTTATCAACATCTTTTATAACAAAAGCTTTTTTATAGAATGGCTAGAGAAATTCATGTGAGTGGAAACTTCAGAATTGTTTTGGCTAAGTGGTTACGAGTTTGAACGATCTTTCTTGAATCATTAAACGCAGTGTGACAGAACATTTTCCAACCACAAACTACGAAATATAAACTTCGGTTTGTGGGTCGTTTTCAACGATGTTTAAGCTCTATTCAAATGGTAATACTCGTACATTAAACTATTTATTGCCTTTTTTTATAACAATCTGTATTTCTTTTCACAAAATATTCTTCTTTTGTCAGCATGGCCAAACTTTTACTCGATGGCTAGTGGCCTACACTATTAGTCAAACGTACAAAATAAACAATTCCTACACTATTTGTTAACCGTTCTTAAATTATATTATAAATAAACTGATATGTTCCATTCACATGTGTACCTCTAAATATCTGTAACCAATTCTTGTTAAAAAACTCATTCTTCTATCTATTTCATAAGTACTAACCGAGATAAATATCAGAAGAAATGGTGTTATTATTCGCTTCCTTATAAGTATAAGGGAAATAAGGGAATACAGTAATATTGAGCGATAGACTAATCTTTTGAAGTTTGTTGTCATGCCATTCACGTGGCTAGAGTTTACAAATTCCAAGATGAGAAAAGTATATGTATGTATTTTAAAACTGAAACCAATAAAACAAATACCTTGGAAATAGTCAAATCCACGAAAAAGATGTATATGACATCTTGTGTGTCTTACGAGATCTCCTGTTCTTTCTTTTGTTTTTTTTTTCTTAAGGTTTGCCAGAAAAACTTTCACAAAATGTATCCAGAATAAAGAGGATTTTAGAGGCTATATCCAAAAAGCGCAAGTTATGAATTTTATTTTCATGTAAATGTATTTAATATATGGTATTTTAAACAATTTTAATTAAATCACCTTATACCAACATTTACGTAATTTTTCGCAAGTAAAGGGTGTTTGGGGAGGGAGGATTTTCATGAAAAATTCTTCTTGTCGTATCCTGGAAGATATTAAACATAAATACCATGTGTGTTATTTTACCGACTTCGTTTTTGAGTTATAGTGTTTAGAGACACACTGACACGTGAGCATATGGACGTGCTGAAAATAATTTTGGATTCAGGAGAGCCTAAATCACGTGTTTCCGGTGCAATCTCGGTATCGAATTTAGGATTGAATCTAATACCTTCTCTACTATGTACATACACTAGGTAGAGAAAATAAAAGTTGTCATTTGCCTCACTTTCCCTAGCTAGTCTGCAACAGATTTTTCTTATAATAGCTTATTCTTTTTACTTTCTGCTTAGTATCATATTTATGTATCTTTTAGTTAATTATCTACTCATTAATTATTTAAATTAAGTTTAACATCAGTTTGGTTAATATATACTCGGTTGTTTATTCTATGTTTGTTTAATGTTTAAAATTATTTTTAAATTTGCGATTTATTATATAAATCAGTATTTATATAATTGGCTGCTTATGCGGTTATTAAATATTTATTTAATCCGGATTTATTTGCTGAATTATTTTAAGCTTTGCATTGTTGGTATTGCTAATTATTCCAACGGATGACCACAGCCAATAACACGCGTTTCTACGCATGCATGGTTCCTATAATGATGGTGGTTTAAGTATTGTTAACAGCGTAATTGTTTTAATTGCGGTAAAAGCATTATTTGATTTATTATTGGATATATACTTTCATTTTAATTGTGTATAACGTTGTTCGTTCTAGTTTCGAACATTTCTTAAAAAGTAATTGGAAAAAATAAATATTGTAATGATAGACTTATGGACTCTGTTAATGTTTTATCTCTTAAATATAGAACTACTAAAGCTTGGAGGGGGAAAATAAAGTGTAGATTGTTAAATTTGAAGAACACGTGTGGAATAAATATGAGATGCCAGAATAATGGAAAATAGCAATAATAAAACGTTATTTAAAGCAGGTAATAAATCCAAATGCAAAAATTACAAAGCAATCAATCTGCTGGTATCTGGTTATAAAGTGTATACAAAGATTCTTTGGACAAGACAGTAACCAACATCAGAGAGCATAATTACTGAAAATAAAAATGATTTCAGGAAAGATGTATCTTATATAGATACAGTATTTACCTACATTAAAACAATCATGGAGAAACGAATTAACAAGGCAACCCATGCAGCGTTTTTGACTTTAAAAAGCTACTAGGGTTAGACGACAATATGTGTGGGTTATTTAACAAATAGAGTTTTTCTATGTCATCTAATATATGCTAAAAACGTTTTTTATAATTGTACATTAAACTGTATTGATGTTGGACATAACAGAGGAAAATTTCGCTTACATAAATCAAAGAGTGAGGCAGGTTTGTAGCTTGTCAATAACATCATTTAATATTTATGTAAAGGAAAGATGACTGAATGGAATCGATATGCTTTCAGAAGAATAGGAATCGGGCGAAATTGGTTAGTGAACACAATGTTGTCTTCTGAACCGGTACAAATTTCCGAAACAGAACACGAGCTTCAATATAATATGTACAAATTAAATATCAAATATATATAAAATTGTATAATATCAACAGAAAAATTTCAAAGTATGGTTTTTAAGACTAAAGAACCAATTCATAAAAGAAAATCTTGGAAACCAAATTTCCTTTAATTAGGATAAAGATTTTTAAATAAAAAGCTCACGTTTTCAAATGTGTGGAACAAGCAGAAGGACATTAAGAAACAAAGCGTGTGATGGATTACACTGAAATGACTTATTGTACCTGTTCCGTAAACAAACGTCTTACAAAAGACCCTTCTTTCTACACCATGCTAATCGAGATCTGCAAAAGCAAAATGCTATTATTTAGTTCCTTATAAGAAGTGAATTAAAGGAATGCAATAAAGCACGCTATGCTTGGCCAGGCGTAAAAAGAAAAAAAAAAGCACGGACGATTTCCTGTCTGACAAAGGTATACGTATTTTAAAAATGTAACCAATATCAAAGAATATCTCTGAAACGGCAAACTCTACAAAACATTTAAATTACATAAATTATGTGTTTTAACGCGTTCTATATTTTTATACACTAAATTTTTGTCTACATTTTACAATTTACCATTTGTGCAAAATTTAGAAAATTCATTCAGAATGAAGGAGTCTTCGGAGGCTATTCCCAGAATATTCAAGATATGCATTAAATATCTTTAATATAAATATCTCGAGTATATAAGCATTTTAATCAAAGTCGTAAGAACAATTTTTGAGAACATTAAAATTTTCGAAAATTTGATTATATAAACGGAAGTTTGGGGAGGAGGAATTTTCTTGAAGGTCTTCGTGTCACATCCTTGGAAGGTACTAAACTTAAATATCAATTTTGATATTTAATTGGCTTTTCATTGTTTAATTATGTTGTGCACAGATACATATACACACAGACTGACACACAAACTGTTTTTTTTTTTTATTTACAGAGTCTGAAAACATGTTTTCGGTGAAATCTCGTATCGAATTTTTTGGTGGAATATAAAACTTTCTCTGTTTACTGCGTACATTATACATACGTGGTAGAGAAAGTGATACATTTGTTGTAAGAATAGTTTTTATTCGATTAAGAAAGTTCCAACCACTCACCTTCCACCTAGATGGCTTGAGTTCAATCCTAGGGACCGCATGTAGGATTTGTGATGTACAAAGCCACGTCTGGGTGGGCTTTACACGAGTATGTGAGTTTTCTCCGCCACTTAATTCACCAATTCCAATGTCATCACCTTTTTAATCATCCGTTCCACCCAAGTTTCATATTACATACTTCTCACGTTCATACCAGCGCTGGGCTTATCCTCCATCCCTCAGCAGAGGAAAAGGCGCAATAAATCATTTCACTCGGTGTGAAGCATTGGCGCATGCTCGCTACCGATCAGTAGGCATGTATAACAGTATGTGTGACTCGCCAATATTTCCCCATCTTGAGCTGCCTTTGGACATACCTGCTCCTCAATAGGCTTTTGACCTCAGGCGATGACTTGTAATGCTGGGATTACAATAAACTCAACGTAACGTTACTTGACAACGCAACGCACCGTGAAGATGTAATACATTGTATTAAATAGGGCTACTTCAGGTTGACGTAATCTAAGAGTTTGACATGTGAAACGTTTCCTTCCAATTACGATATGTGATGTTACATGGTAATTAGAACCAATCTGTGTGACACAATAGCATGGAGTAATAAAAACTACTAATCAAGATTATTTCGTGTAACGTTAATTTAAATTGCGTCCTAATAAGTCTTCAGTTTAGCAGCATGACTTAAATCTCGCTACGTCGCGTTAAGTTTAAGTTCATCGTAATGCAGTCTTAGGGGATTACGATGGGAGTGAAAACAATGGAAAATTACTTATTTTACTATAAATAATAGTTTGTATCTTTGGTAACCAGAAGAAATTGAGTGTTCTAGAGTGGCTTTGGGATCTAGAGCCCTTAGCTATAGAGACTTGTTTCTGCCATTAAACAGCATTGTTCTCAAAACTACTTTTCCACATTGAAAATGTTTGCACTAGGTATGTGAAGTGTTTTGTTTAAGTACAACTAAAACTTTCCAAAATTTGCAGAAGTATTTATTGTAATATTACTAAGGACAAAATCATCCTAACACCAATACTAATTTTTCAAAAAAATATACATATGTCTGAAAAATGTTTAATTTTGGAGAGTAAAATTTCTAAAATTTTTACCAATTTTATGAATTCGGTAATCAAGATTATTGAAAATGTTCTATTTAAAGCTACTGTCTGTAGTTCAAATTTTCAGCTCTCAAATTTTGAGCTGCGTGGGATAATTTAATTGTGCAACATATTTATATAATAAAATTTATAAAAGAACTCATGCTCCAAAGTATGTAGTTAATTTGGAAAAAAAAATAGTCATATTAATATAACAATGTAATCACAAAAATACTTCCAGAATAAAGTATACAGAAATACAAATATTTGAAATTTCACTCGCAGTGTCTATTCCTGCGTGTGTTAAAAAAAGTTGCAGAACTCAACGGGGCTATTTCAAGTTAAAACTAAGTATTGGGGAACTAGCGAGAGGTACATTCGTTATACACCTCTCAATAAGGGAGACCCGCGATAAATAACATAGTAAGTTCCCCAATTACTGGGTTTAACTTTAAATATCTGCTCACTCCAAATATGGGAGTTGGGCCAGTTGTATACCAAGGATAAGCCGGAGGAGAAGAAGACAGGGTACAAAACTACATTTTTTAAATATGTGGGGTGAAATTTAGAGAAAGGTTAGCTTGGATAAGAAAACGAATAATATCTTTGAAAAGAACGAGGGACAATGAAGTAGAACGTTGTATTTTATACGGGGAGAAAGACAGTATTGTTCACTCCTTAACAGAGCATAAAGAGGTAAGAAATTTGAGGATAGAAATTTGGGAAGACAAATGGAATATAATACCGGAGAGATAGTTGCAATGAAAATGTAGAATGTCAAGGAAAACGGAACCAAATAAATAGGGAAAAACAAAATAAAGGTGGACAAGAAAACATAGAGAGAGATAGGACAAAATGGGTGGCACAAACCAAAGCCAGGAAGCAATGCGGATAAGTAGACTAGTTCAAATAAAAGGATATGATGTAAATAATTGTAAATTTAACCTAAGTACAATAAATGCTACTAAAAACTATTATGCTAGAGGTTTATTGGGCTTGCCCAACACTTAATTGCACCCATACGGCCATATTTTAAGTACATTATACATAAAAAGTTATTTTCCAACAAAATAACTAAACTAAATGCATCTTTAACTGTGGGCGGTTGATTATATTACGCACAGTAAGAATTTAATTGAAGCCACAGATTAAATGTTATTGCTGACTTTAGTCTTGAACGTAATAGAAAAGATTAAAGTAAAAATTTGTGGCATTGTTCCGCAGTATGTTTATTCCAGTAAAATATAAATACTAACAAAGTCACACATAGCGAAGTTCTTAGGGCCTTAATGGACTCTACACCGACACAAAAGCTGGGATATTTGCATGCAGTGGCTGGTACATTTCCATGCTCTGAACTGCTTTTCATCTCCTAAATGGTTTTTCTTAATTACCGGTGTAAAATAAAAATACTGAAGGAATTAATTTAATGCTAACTAAGAGGCGCTTTGGTCCATTCTCTAACAGTGAACTTTTTGCTTCTTTTGGGTGAACAATGAAAAACAGAGTATATAATAAACAGAGACAAAGAAAACACGATAATACACACCTCTACACTTACCTCAGAGTTAAATGCTGGTAGCTTTGTTGCATGTATGGTAAGGCAAAGAGATGTAGTCTAAGCGAATTTTCTTGTCTGATGTTTTAATGTCACATTTAATTGGTAATATGCAAAATTGAGTAGAGATGCTTGTACTTTTGCAAATGAAATGAAAACCGGTAGTGCTAATGAGAAAATGGAAGTAAATTAAAATAAAAAGAGGTTTAAAAGAGTTTTATGAAAATTAAAAACGTCTAGTCCATTAAAATGGCTTGCTTTCTGAAAAAAAAAGTTTTAAATGTGAGCTTATAAATTCATTTACGCTGAAAATAAGCAGCTTTCAACTTAATGTGATGCATTTGTAAAATTATGAATTTTCACGTACTGTGTACATAATATATACATAAAGTTTTGTATTCCACCCAAAAATTCGATCCCGGGTTTTCACCGGAAATGCATATTTTGAGATACAAAAATGCAATTTTAGAAAAAGGTATGTATGCGTCTGTGGACGGCTAAATTCAAAAACGAAAATTTCGTTGGTATTTAAAAGTAGGTATTGTATTCCACCCAAAAATTCCAAACCGAGATTTTACTGGAAATACGTATTTTAAGGAGCCTGAATAAAAAAATCAAGGTTCATGTGTGCGTATGTAAGTCTGTGGACAGCATAATTCAAAAACGAAAAATCGGTTAATTACAAACTATATACAATTTTCTCAAAAATGGCTAAAGAATTTAATTAAAATACAATTTGTTTAAGATATTTTTACGATATATGAAATGTATATCATGAATTTTCTGGGAATAGCATCTGAAGACCTCTTCATTCTGGATTACTTTTGTCTATCAGGTAAACCGTAAGAGGTGCACAAAATAGTTATTAAACAAAAAATGTAAATGTAGTTAAAATACATAATTTGTCATATATATGTTTAGTAGAATTTACAGTTTCAGAAATATTATTTATTATTTGCTTCAATTTAAACTACTTAAGCTTTTCTGAAGCGAGAATTCAACTTTCGTTTCATCTCACTTTTATCTATCCCAGTAATGCAAAAGAGAACCTAATTTCAATTTTGTTCAGCGATGAGCTTTTAAAAGATTAAAATATCGCTTTGGTATAATGTGGTCCCTTATTTCTCTTCTGCTTAGAAAAAAGTAAGTTATAAGGGCATTTTCGAAATGTGTATCACAATCAGTATGGACATAGATAAGAAAAAAATCTTTTGTAAGGAAAGTTTGGTTTTGGAACTACTAAAGAAAATCATACGAATGGAACACATCAAATGTTTTCCCTTCTGCTTACAACAAAGCAAGTAATACAACCAATTATTTTAATGTTGAGTGGTCAGCAAGCTGACTTCTCACCCGGAGGTCCCGGGTTCGATTCTCGGCTTCGGCGGGGAATTTTTCTTTAACCAAGATTATTCCTATCCCCCACAGAAGTATGTATATGATAGTGAATGTGAGTGTGTTTGTTTGAGTAAAATAAAACGATTTAAACCCAACGTAAAAAACCTACAGACGAGTGCAAAGCCTTCGATATGACCTTAGATGTTAAAGGTAGCTATGTAAATAAAACAAAAAATTTTATGTGGATCATTCACATGACATTTTCTACATCTCTGCAATATATTGTTTAAGCCGGTCCCTGTGGCCGCGCTAGATAAAACTGCCTCGCTTTGCTGCTTCGTGGCGCAGGGAATCGTGGGTTGGAGTCCCGCCTGGGGCATGGGTGTTTGTGTCTTTGTAAATGTATATATGTCTGTGTATGTGCACATAGGTTAGCAAAGGAAACATAGGAAACTAGAAAAAAGAGTAAAAAGAAAAGGGGAACACAGTGACGGAGTCCTGATTCCGGAACTGTATTTTAATTAAAAAAAAAATGTTTATCTCGATTAGTATGACTTATATAAAACAATAATCACTTATAAGAAAAGTTTGTTTGCGGAACAACTAGAAAGATCATGTGAAGGGAATACATCAGGTTTTTATATTATATTTCTCACAAATTTTCACAGGTTATTAAGCTAATCATCAATGTGTTAAATATTTTCAGTAACTAATTCTTTGCATTATAATGCTTATTTTCTTTGCTCGTTGATGGCTAAATGCATGTCGTAGATCTGACATGGAATAATATATTTTGACGTCACCTTAAAATTCATAAAAAACGACTTGATTCCTAATAAGTTTTTTCCTGAGAAACGAGCAATGAATAATGAATGGTTGACTCACCTATTCTCCTCCACGCCGACCGCAGTGAATCATATCTCCATCCGTTACATACTCCAGGCATGCCCATTGAGCTGTAACAACCCGTTTAGATATGAGAAAATGATATCTACAGTCGATCTTTTTGTTCAGTTATCCTTCTGAATGTGCATTCCGTTATCAATGCACTCTTTGCATTTTATGAGTGAATGTGACAATGAATAAATGGAACTGATAAGCGAAAGCCAGAAGTGACAGCGAACTATGCATCTGTTCTTTTATGTATGTCTCTATTTATTCCTTCAAATTATGCCTTTTAGTGTTATAAAGAGAGACAATTTGTGACACGTGTGTGTGTGTGTGTGTGTGTGTTTGTTGTTGATGTAACGTCCTTCAACCACTATATTATACGATCGATGAGCGAATAAAGTCTGTGAAATGTTGAAATAAGCCGGTGGTCCATATAGCTTAGTTACGCAACATTTAACCTACATGAGAAATAGAAAAGGTCATAATGATAAGTACTTAAGATTGTATTCAAATTATTCTTACTTGAAAAGTCTAATAATGTAAATATATTACATTAAATATAATAATATATTTACATTTCATTGCAAGAAATTTTATCTGTTCCATTCACGTGAATTTCTATACATCTCTGTAACAAATTAATGCTGAAAAGCATTTCTTTAATCTACTCCATGCTAATCTAGACAAATATTAGCTGAAATTATCTTATTACTCGCTTCCTAGTAAGTAGAAGAAAAATAAGGGAATACACTAGGCTAAAACGATACTTGCATTTCTTCATCCTGGTCAAGAAAACGGAATTTTAGCACCTTCACATGGCAACCGACTTTAAAGGATTTTGACTATCGCTTTAGCTTGTTGTATTTCTATATTCTCCTAGTATTAGGAAATAATATGCAATAAAACTATTCCAATAATGTTTATCTTAGTTAGTGTTAGACCACTCGCCTCACAACTTGGCGGTCCGGGTTCGATCCAAGCGCCCGTATGTGGGATTTGTGGTGGATGATACGTCGTCTAAGTGATTTTACTCCGGATTCCCCAGCCACTCATTCCACCAATTGCTCCATCGTTACGTTTTCAATCATATATTTCGCTTTCATCGCATATCTACAGCTTCACGCTCATGCCTGTCTTCTGGCCAACCGCTCGTTCCAGATTCTTCACTATGTGTTTTCGCACCGTTGGCTCCCCGACAGGCTTCTGACCCCTAGGCATTCACTTATAAGTCCTAGCGATGTGTCACTCCTACATATCTGGATGGTAGGTCGACTACGAAAAAAGCATCATTAGTCTTTCAATTGAGGTCAACAGTAATGAAAAATTTAACAAAATTCATCCAGGATGAAGACGTCTTCAAAAATTAAAAATATACGCTTTATTTTTCAGGTAAACATATTTGATATACGGTATTTTAATCAAAATCGTTAGAGCAATTGTTGAGAACATTACAATTTTTTAAAACTTCCATGTGAATGGGAGTTTGGGCGGGGGGAATTTTCCTCAAAATCTTCGTGTCTCATCCTTAGAAGGTTCTTAACTTAAATACCAAGTTTAATATTTGACCGACATTTCGTTTTTTGAGTCACAGTGAACACGGACTCACGGACAAACACACAGGACCTTTTCTAAAAATGCTCTTTTTGGATACAGGGGGGGAGACCTAAACCGTGTTATATCCGTATCGAATTTTTGGGTGGATTGCAATATATTTTCTACCTAAGTAATATGTAGAGAGAGTAAAACTTACCTCATATGGAACATATGGAAAAGTATTGGAAGAAAGCTTATGAGAAAAATGGGTTAAAATTGGGAGTGCCTATTAATAAACATGTGCCTAAGCATCAATAGCATCCGTTAATTGGTAGTTAAACTGAGCCATATATTTTCTTACATTCTAAAATTCATATCACTTTGTTGTGAAATAATGTAATTTTTTTTTAATTTTTCATGATTTTTGGTCAAATTTTACTCGTGCACCAGATTTGACTACCTATCGCTTTAGCCTATGCATTTCCTTATTTCCTTTTTTATAGGGAGCAAATTGACAAACCTATTTCTACCTAATTTTTATCTGGATTAGAAAGAATTAACGAAACGATTATGATTTTGTAAGAATATTTTGTTGCAGAACAGGTAGAGAAAGTCATGTGAATGGATCACATACTATTTTAAAATACTTATATATTTAATATATAATCACTGAGCTGACAATAATGAAGCTTTCAGTGAAAGAGGAAATGATATTAACAACTACAAACAATACCAATTTAATTATTGCCATTTATTGTCTACTTAATATTTTACTTTTCATGTTTATAAAGAAATAAACTAATACAAGTAATCGTTGTAGTATCAAATTGTATTATACAATCCATGAAACATTTCGTTAAGGCAAGGTAGGATTAATTCTGAATATTGACTACAATTTTTGAACATATTAAATTTAAAATCTGGAACATTAATTTGTTTTCTTAGTCCAAATTAAACCTTAAATTGCATAGGTAAGGTCAGACTGAAACATTCAATGCCATAGCCGGGATTTGAACCACGGATCTTCCGGTCTCTAGCGGTTGCTTTACCACTGATCTACCATGGCAACTTATGGAATTAAATTTCTCAACTGACTGGCATTTTTCCAGTAAACCACAAGGTGAACTCAAATAATGTTTTGAGTTGACAAGCGTCAATAGCGACTTACAATGTCGTAAGTACAAGGGGCATACTGAAAGTCACGAGCAACCCATTGTAAAAATTTAAATTTCAACAATGTAACGAAACGAATTGCAGCATCGTAATCTACAGTCTTTAAGCCACATGTTGACATATTGTGACGCCATTAGCTTCTATCACGTGACCACAGACGGTGTTTGAAAAATGGCTGACATTCATGTTTCGTTTCGACAGCGTGCTGTCATTGAATTCCTTGTGAAAGAAGGTCATCTGAGACTTCAACGTGCGTGTAGAGGTGTCTGCATGGGTGCCAGCAGTGTTAGAAGATGGGTGAAACATTTCAAAGATGGAAACACGAGTCTGCAAAATGCGCCTCGTAGCGGGCGTCCTCAAACTGCCTCTACAGAACGCAACAAGGAAAGAGTTGATGAGCTAATTACAGGAGATAGGCGTTTCACTGTGAATGAAATTGCTGCGCAACTTGGAATAGGACATAGTGCAGTGCAAGAAATGATCCACAGCTTGGGTTATCGAAAGGTATGTGCCCGTTGGGTCCCCCGTTTATCGACTGAAGACCACAAACTTCAGAGAAGAACCATTGCACAAAACCTTCTTCAGAGATTTCATAATGAAGGTGATGAATTTTTGACGTGTATTCTGACTGGAGATGAGAGCTGGTTCCATCACTATGAGCCAGAAACGAAACGTCAGAGTATGGAATGGCACCACTTGAACTCACCATCGAAGAAGAAAGCGAAGACAGTGCAGTTTTGTAGGAAAAGTTATGGGAAGTATCTTTTGGGATGCACAAGGTTGCATTCTGGTTGACTTTCTTGAACCTGGACAAACCATAAATTCTGCCCGCCACATCAAGACACTTCTGAAGCTCTGTCGGGCTTTGCGTGATAAACGCCCTGGAAAGAGGATCATCCTTCAACAGGATAATGCGCGTCCGCACACTGCCCGTGTCCCTATGGAGAAGATCAGGGCATTAGGGTGGGATACTCTTCCACATCCTCCCTATAGTCCCGACTTGGCACCCTCCGACTACCATCTTTTCGGTTCTGTGAAGGAGCAGATGCGTGGTCAACGCTACGAGACGCTGGAGAATATTCGGAAAGCAGTGCATCAGGGTCTGCGGGCAGCTGGAACGGAGTTCTATTACAAGGGAATTTTCAAACTTGTAGAACGATGGGGAAAAATGTGTGCAAAACAATGGAGACTATGTCGAAAAGTGAAAGAAAGTCTGTAGATTATGATGATATATTTGGTTTGGCTTAAAAATAAATATTAAGATTGTAAAACAGTGTTGCTCATGACTTTCAGTACGCCCCTCGTACTTCACGACCCAAGGTTCAATTTTTTCAGTCTGACTCTACCTATGCAACTCCTGTTCTATTCACGGTTCCTGTGAGAAAATGATTAATTAAACCTTAAATTGTCTATAATTAATAATTATAACTCTGCGTTGCTAATCATCGCTATTACTTGAATCAGTAACGGGCGGGATAGAGTTTTAGGATTTACCTGTTTTTTACATTCAAACACTAGTCATTTTCAGTCATTACTTGAAGTTAAATTCTACAAACACATTCATTGTTCTTAACCTAACAGGCAAAATTCACATTCGAGAATGACAGCTCTTCAGAAATGCAATTTATTCTGTTCATACTTTTTGTATAAAAGGAAATCCTAATGAAGCGGTTAAACAATAGCGAGAACAAAAGCAAAACCCTAGCTCACCTTGCCGTTAAAGTTTAAACTGAGTGCTGGAAAACGCAGTCGCTGGACGGAACGTGCGCCAGGCCCAATCTTATCTCAGCTGAGTGGACTGCCGCTTCTATTTATGACAATATTGCGAGATTACAAAATGTGCATTTACAGTTGATAACGCCACGTAGAGAAATACCTTTACGCTAATGGTTTCTGACGCCACTCCTTGGCAAGTCACGTGCTAGTCGCACCAGAAAGGCCACAACGAGACTAAATGTTTCAGAGGAATGAGCTTTCCACGTATATCATGGTAATAATGTCATTTGCAAGGGTCTACAGATACGTGCAAACGGTCTTGTCAGTATAGCAGTGAAGAGATATCATTGAAAATCAAAATGCCAAACTAACCATTCCTCTAGTTCTCATTGATTTTAGACAAACGTAAACTATGAAAAAGCACACGTCGTCCAAGTAGAAATTCAATCGAATTGTAAAATTAAATGCTAATTCTGGTAAATAAAATAAAGTTGGTTAAAGACATACATATATGCATACAAGTCCACTAATACATTAAAATATTTATATCTGCAATTGAGGACGGTGTGAAAATGCGAATTTGCAGTTTTTTCGCTATTTTCTACAGTTATGTTCACGAGGAAAGTTTCACGGATTTTTTATAATGGATATTAATCTCAATCTCAGAACTTCGGTGATGTTTTACGCAACAGGTCACACGATTGACCCTCCTCTGCCCTTTATCCTGCCCAACTATAGGTGGCGTGATGTGAGGGAAGAATATCGATCTCATTGAGACTTCAACCTCTGCAACCATACGTTTTTGTTTTCGTACAACACTATCTGATTAATATTCACAATATATCCAGAGTTCAACATAAAAATATAGAACACAATAATATGTTCTATTTAAATTTGGTTTTATTGAACAAATACATGCTAAATTCAAAATGTAAGCTTTTCACTTCCTATCTTTAAACTAAAAAAAAAATCATCATTTTACATGTTACAAAACATCATCTTGGCCTTACAAATGTGAGAAATTAAAATTAAATCTCAACGTTTAAAACCCTGTCAAATCAGGAGTTAAAAACAAGTCATGTGAATGGCATTTTATTTATAAACGTTCTTTAACTGCTGTGGTTCTCAGCGTCTCGTTCTATGCTGGGTGTGAAAGACCGCTTAATTTGGCTCAGAGGCCTCTATATCAGGCTTGAGGTTCTTTTACGTGCCGTAAATCTACGACACGGGACCAGCCGCTTTACTGCCGTTCCGAAGGAAGCCATGCTAAGAATTTTTACACCCTGAAACGTGTGCTTAATTTATGTCAATCCTATTAATAAACAGACAAAAAGAGTAACACTTATTTCTCACACGCATTATTCTCGAATAAATATCAAATATCCCACTTGTATACTTGAAATGAATTATTTTTTATTGAACATATTTAATGGTATTTAATTTGTTCAAGAAACATAAAAGTTGGATACACGCTAAATTAAGAAATATATAATTATTTTAGTGGTTTTATATGATTGCTAAGTTAAAAAAAAATATATAAATTTTTCTGTAGTAAGTTGATGTCTATCTTTTATGGTTTACCTGATGTGCAAATACTATTCAGAATGAAGGGGACTTCAGGGGTTATTTCCAAGAAGTTCAGGACATACCTTTTATTTGCCATGTAAACGTCTTTAATATACTTATTTTAATAAAAATTGTTTAGGCAATTTTTAGAAAAGGAAATTTCGAACAATTTCTCATATAAAGGGTAGTTTGGGGTGTGAATATTTTGCTGACGGTCTTCATACCGCATCCTTGGAAGATATTAAACTCAAATACAACCGACGTTTCGTTTTTGATGTGTGGTGTAGAAAAGGCACACATATACATACACACAGACGCATACAGGGTCTTTTTTTTTTTGAAAAGTTTTATAATTTAGGGTTCCTTAAAACGTGTACTTCTGGTGAAATCTCTGTGTCGAGCTTTCGGATGAATGCAATACTTTCGTTCTCTACTATATACATGTACATATGTACTAGAGAAGGTAATGATAGAAAGTCATGTGAAGGTAGGAGATATTGTTATATGCAATTTACTCACTAAACAAATACACATATATTTTTCCAGAAATGCTGTTATGGGTTCAGTTGGCTCAAAATATGTACTTTTGGGAAATCTCGACACCGAAGGCTACAGGCTCAAACACGGCGGAGGCAGATGAGGTTTATCGGGCGTAAAAAATCCTTAGCTTGGCTTCCTTCGGAGGAGAAGTAAGCCGTTGGTACCGTGTCGTAGATTTGAAACGTAAAAGAACCTCAAGTCTGATAAGCAGGCCTCTGAGCAAAATTGAGCGGCATTTCACGCCCAATATAGAATGGGACGCTGAGAACCACTGTAGTTAAATAGCGTCCATAAATAAAACTCCATTTTATTTTCATTTTATCCAATGATTGATAGGAATAAAATACTTCCTCTACCTTACTAGATATATGGTAGAGAAAGTGCAAATCGAGAAAACCCTCAATATAAAATCCATATATTGATGGCAGCTTAACAAAATTAAGTTATAATACTGCAGTGCGTAACTAAGCTGGAGCATATTAGTGTCATGCAAGATATGACGAACTCGGAAAAGCTCTTTGCTCTGATGATGATGGATGACCTGTCACAGACGAATCCATGTCCAAGGTAATATAGTAATACGCTAACGTAATCACCAGATCATCGATAAGAGATAGTTACGCACCAATCAAGACTTACCAACCTAATATGCTAATGCGAAAACAGGACAAGTAATTGTATATACACTGAAATACTGCAAAGAATTAAAAATGTTATTTATGAAACCCTTTCAGGAGTAATAGCCTTTCTGTTTATTTTCTCTGTCATTACCCTGTAAACGAGAAGGTATTCATTCCGCCCAAAAATTCCATGTGGTGTTTTCACAGAATATATATGTTTTGAGGCACCCTGAATCCAAAATCAGTAATTTCAAAAAGGTCCGTATGGGTATCTATGAACACCACGATTATCACATGACGTTCTTTACCCGATCTGCAAAAAAAAAAAACTATTCTTACAAAAGATATTATTTTATCTACATATAGTAATCAAGATACGGATTAGCAGGAATGGTCTTACTATTTGACTTCTTGTAATCTGAAGAGAAATATGACTAAAGGGATAGTCGTATCTTTTAAAACCTGTATGCTGTATGAAAAATTAAAGTTCGATTAACTTTGCAAGGTCAGTAGTAAACAAAAGTAAGATGAAAGAAGAGGTAACTTTTTTGAGAACATTTACTCAGTTTAAATTTAAAAGCAATAGCTTGGAAACCTTCAACTCTATAAGAAAATTGCATGTGATATATATTGTGTATTTTAACGAAATCTACATTTTCTGTGTGGTAAGCTTTTGTTTAGTTCTTATGGTTTACCAGTATTGCAAAATTCAGAAAACATCATACAGAATGAAGAGATCTTCAGAAGATATTCCCGGAAAATTCAAGATATATATTTAGTGATGTAAATATTTATAATGTACGGTATTTTAATCAAAATTCTTAAGAGCCATTTTAGAGAAAAACAATTTTTTGAAACATTTTTCCATGTAAAGGGTGATTTGAGGGAGGGATTTTCTTGAAAGTCTTTTTGTCATATTCTTAAAAGATATTAAAATGAAATATCAAGTTGTTATTTAATGATCTATTAGTTTTTGAGCTATGATTTCCAAAGACACACACTCGTGGACCTTTTTCTAAAAAATTCTTCTTTTGCACTCCGGAGATCTCAAAACATGTATTTCCCGTGAAATCTTGATTTTGAATTAGTGGGTGAATATCTTCCCTATACACTATGCACACAGTACTGTAGAGAAAGTAAAAGCGAAAAGCTTGTTAAATCCAAACCTGGAAGGAGTTCATCTTTTAACTATTTACAAGAAAAGTTATCACACCTAACTACCCTTTACATATAATAGTTTCGAAAGTTTTTACTTTCTCAAAAATGGTTCTAACCATTGTGATGAAAATACCATACCTTTGACATATTTTCATGACATAAAGAAATGTACATGATTATTCTAAAGTGAGTTCCCAGTTTAAAATGCTAGTAAATTTGTCAAATTTTTAGATTCTAAAAAAATTAAAATACCAATTTGTTCGTAAAGAATTGATATTTTATTAAAATAGCAATGAAATGTGATCACCGGTGCGCAGAAGCCTTTCTTCTATGCTATAAACTGCATTAGCCAGCGCATTCCTAGAAATGTTCTCAATGGTATCCGATATTGACTGTTTCAGTTCTTTACGTGTAATGGGTCTGGTAAGAAATACCTTTTCTTTTATGTAAAGCCGTAAACAGTGGTCAGCTGGATTTATGTTCGAGAACTTAGAAGACCAACTGTTCGGAAAATGTCTACTAATTACACGATAACCAAATGTGTTGCGTAATAGTGATTTTACAGCATTGTGTATGTGAGAAGGAGCACCGTCTTGCATGAAAAAATGTTTTCAATTTTATGATTCATAAAGCTAATACCTGCAATTTCATGCAACATTTGAAAACATAGCTGCCTGTTTAGTATTACTGTTTAGCATCAATGTTTTTGTTTGTTAATTTTTAATTTCTCCACAGAAATACGGTCCTATAAATGTAACTAAAACTAAGTCAGACAGTAACGTCTATATCATGCCATATTTTCTGTATAATTGTGTTTGAGTTATGTTTTGCCCATAAGTTATGTAGGGATAGCATCATGGGAACCGATAGCTGGACACATGCGAATGCCAGTTGCGTACCTACTCATGTAAACAACCTGTAGTAACGCGTTGGGGAAAATGGCTCCACGCAGTAGTAAGTAATGCTGTACATGGAATACTGTTTTTACAAGTAATTAATGCCTTTGATGATAATGCATGCTCTTCAATAATATTGTAAAATCTCTTGCTTCAAATGAATTGATTGGAGATTTACAATTCATACAGAAGAACATTGCAGATATATCTATAGCAATAACATCTATTTGAAATGCCTCGAACACTGAAATTTGTCAATGAACTTGTGCCAGCACTTAATCAGAGACCCATGAAACCTGTTTTAGACCGTGTGAAAAAGAAAGCAAAAAAATGCCCGATTTTCAATAATATGTGAAATACGAAATCTGCTACGAGGTGCTGCTACGGAAAAATTGCTGATGGAGTATCTTACCCAATAGTCGATGATGTGTACTATTTTCCTTTTGCTCCAATCACATCTTGTGATGTGGAGCGAAGTTTTTCACAATATAAAACCTGTTTACGTGCCAATCGGAGACGATTCATATTTGAGACGAATGTATGTTGTGCATTGTATCTATGTATCTTGAGAGAAAATGAAGCGGACAATGACGCTGATGACTTGCTGCAAAGTAACACATGAATGTATGTAAATATAGAAACTGTTAGTTCCCGTAAAACATTGGTATTTATGTTTACCACCCAGCCAAACTTAATCGTCTTTCACTGCTAGTTTAAGCATCACTTTCTACTACAGAACTACTGTCCCAATTTTCTTCTATTTTTTTTAATATAAAATACAGTTCCGGAGGCTTGTCAGGACTCCGGCGCTGTATTCCTTTTTCCTCCATTTTTTCCAGTTTCCTATATTTCCTTAGTAGACCTTATTAATCTTAACGTTTTCCTTTTATATATGCATACAGAAACATAGACACAGTTATAAACACAGAAACAACCATGCTACGCTAACTTCGATTCCTTCCCGCTATTGGCCCCCAAGAAGCTATCCTTGATTATAAATGTTAACAGCTCTGTTTAATTAAAATGTGTCTTATCAGTCTAACAGATGTTGTCTAAACACTGAAAGTACAGCTGAATTTGTGCCAATATTTACAAATTAAAGGTAACAGAAATCGACTTATCTTGTTCTTTGAGATCAAAACGTATTTGCATTTTGTAATGATAGAGCTGAGGCTGTCTCTTCAGAATTTGCCACACTGTTGAACAACGTATGTCAGAATTTTCTCAACTTTATCGGTACTACAAACATTATATGAATTTGCACTAATTTCCTGAACTTGTTTTAGAACTATAACAGCAGACATTTCATTTTACACTAATGTTGGTCTGCTGGGTCGTTTTCTATCCATAAGTGGACAAGTTTCCTCAAATTTGTTCCTCTTTTCGAAATTATTTTACAGATTAGTCCTCGATTCATTACTTCAATTAATATTCGATATATTTGATATATTCTTGGCATATATTATAAGTGTAATAGACAATATGAATAGCACTGAAGGAGACCAATTCAAACCTGTATGGGTAGTCATATTTGTAGTCTTACGTTTATGTCTTTACAATCATGACACAGTTACCATAGCAACGAAACAAAGTACCTGAACCTTTTATACAGTAGTAATACCAATATGAACCCAAACTACTAATGTGTAAAAAAGATACAGCTGTATCAAAATAAGAACTTACTTTAAGATAATACAACATATCTTGAATATTTTAGGACTAGCCTCTGAACTCCTCTCACAGTATAACTGCTAAATCATAAGAGAAAGTAAAAATCTTACCTCACACAAAATGTAAATTTCGTTGTAAGACACAGTTATTTATGTCACATTAAGATACATTTTTGTTTAGTGAGCCATTTCTGAGATATTGCTTACTATTTGTTTAAATTTTCCAAATATTGTTTTCTCAATTGGAAAATTGCTATTAGGTTTTTCTTTCCTTTTTACCCGCTAATACCAAGGGAATGAAAAGGCAAATATGTCATTTAGCGAACCGCTCTTAAAGGATTTTATTACCGTTATACTGTTTAGCGTGTTCCCTTATTCCCCTCACCCTTACAAGGATACATGAAATAACACTAGCTCTTTTTTAGTTTCTCTACTCGTAATATGTTTTAGGCCTCCCTGAATTAAAAAAAAAGAAATTTTAGAAAAAGATCCGTGTGTATGTGGGCGTATGTGTCTGTGTGTCTGTGGACAGCATAGTTCAAAAACGAAAAGGGCGTTAAATACTAGATTTGGTATTTAAGTTTAGTATCTTCCAAGGATGTCACACGTAGATTTTCCAAAAAAATATCCCCACCGTAAACTACAGTTTACATAGGAAAACTTTCGAAAATTTTGATTTTCTCGAAAATGGTTCTCACGATTTTAATTAAAACATCGTATATTAAAGATATTTACTTGACATATGAAATGTATATCTTAAATTTTCTGGGAATAGCCTCTGAAAACTACTTCATATTGGATGAATTTTACGGAATTTTACATTAACTACTAAACCGTAGGAGATGGACAAAGATGTACCACACAAAATATGTAGAGCACGCTAAAACACACAATTTATGTTATATACATATATATATGGGTTGTTCGTTTTTGAGATGTTCCTTGTTTTTGGTTTCAGCTTTAAAAAGCATACTTTTCTCATACAGGAATTTGTCAACTCCTGTCTATACAAACAAAGAAACTTCAGTCATATAGCAACCAGCTTTTGACTATCACTTTAACCTATGGTACTCCCTTATTTTGCTTCTGCTTGCAAGGAAGCAAGTAATAAGAGTATTTCTGATAATTTTTTCTCGATTAGCATGAAGTAAAGAGAAGCATGAGCTTTTTAACAATAATTTGTTGCAGAGATGTAGAGAAAGACATGTGAATGGAACATATCAGATTTTTTACTTTCTCTACGTACCATGTACATGGTGTATAGAGAAGGTATTGCATTCCACGCAAAAATTCGATACCGAGATTTCATCGAAAATGTATGTTATGGGTCTTCTTGTATCAAAAAAAAAAATTGGAAAAAGGTCCATGTTTGTGTCTATGTATGAATCTGTGGACGGGATAACTCAAAAACGAAAAGACCGTTAAATCCAAACTTGGTATTTAACTTTGATACCCTCCACGAATGCCACACGAAGATTTTCAAAAAAATACCGCCACCCTAAACGACTCTATACATGGAAAAAAGTTGAAAATTTTTATTTTCTCCAAAATTTCTCTCGATTTTTATTAAAATCTATTATATTTAAGTTATTTACGTGCCAATTTGTATCTTTAATTTTCTGGGAATAACCTCTGAAGGCCTCTTTATTTTGGATGATTTTTATTGAATTTAAGATAACTGGTAAACCGCAAAAGATGGATAAAACTTATTCCACAAAAATATAGATCACGATAAAACACAATTTGTGTTATATGCATTTCTTTCGTAGGTTTCATCGTTTTTTAGATATTCCTTGTTGTTGGTTTCAGCTTTCTCATACAAGAATATTTCTGCTAAACTTTTCTCCATTAGCATAAAGTAAATAGAAGCATAAGCTTTTTAACAATAATTTCTTGAAGAGATGTAGAGAAAGTCACCTAAATGGAACACCTCATTTTTTTTTTTTTTTTTGTTAAAATCTGAAACATTTTAAAATTGACTGTGATATTTATGTGGAGAAATTATTGCGACAAGTTTTAAGATTACTCACTCATTTTTATGCAATGTTCTTCAAAGCGGGATCCGGATTTCAGACCTGACATTTGGGAAAAATTGTCATAAAAATCAAAACAAAACATTTTGAATTTTAAAATACCACTTTCGAATTTTTTATATGAAATGTTAAAATTTGATTCTTTTACCAACAATAATTTACAGATGGCACAGTTAGAAGTAGTCATTGACTTGTCTCCACAAAATAGTACTAATGTCAGCCTGCAGAGTGCACGACAGCCCCAAAAGATAGGCTAGTGTTTGGAAAAGCAACAGCCCCATTGCTCCTGAAAATCCTGCTGAAGATGGATCTATTTCTTTGGAGAAAATCACATAAAAAATCTGATGTGTCCTATTCACATCACTTTCTCTACATCTCTGCAACAAATTAGTTTTTAAAAGCTCATGCTTCTATTTACTTCATGCTAATCGACAAAAAATAGCAGAAATAGTCTTATTACTTGCATCCTTGTAAGTAGAAGGGAAATAAGGGAGTAGCATAGGTTAAAGCGATAGTCAAAAGCTGGTTGCTATGTGACTGAAGTTCCTTTGTTAGTATGGACAGAGGTTGACAAATTTATGTATGAGAAAAGTTAAGTTTTTCGAACCTGAAAACAAAAACAAAAAAAAAAAGGAATATCTAAAAAACGATCAACTCCACGGAAAAAAATGTATACAACATAAATTGTGTGCTTTAATGCGCTCTAAATTTTTGTGCGGTAAGTTTTTTTTTCTATCTCTTATGGTTTAGCATTTATGTACAATTCCGTAAAATTCACTAAGAATAAAGTAGTCTTCAGAGGCTATTCCCAGAAAATTTAATTAATTATTTTAATCAAAATCGTTAGAGCCATTTAAGGGTAATTTGGGGTGGGGGATTTTTCTCAAAATCTTCATGTCACATCCCTGAAAGATTCTAAACTTAAATACCAAGTTTGGTATTTTACCGACTTTTCGTTTTTGAGTTATCGTGTTCACACACACGGACCCACGAACACATACACACGGACCTTTCTCTGCAAATACTTTTTTTTGGATACAGGGGACCCTAAAACATATATTTCCGGTGAAGTCTTGGTATCGAATTGTTTGGTGGAGTGCAATACCTTCTCTATACACTTTGAACATAGTACGTGTAGAGAAAGTAAAAATGAGTGAGTAATTTTAAAACTTGGCACAATAATTTCTCCATATGAAAGCCATATCTGTTAATGTTTATATCTATGATTGTGAAGAGCATAGGGCATTTTTCCAAGTATGTTGCTTGCCGAATAGATAAAGAAACTTATATGAGTGTGGCATTAGATTTTCAATTACGTTAGTACGCTATATTTAAATTTGTGTTTTTAATGTTTATACGTGTAGTACGGTAATTGCAGCATCAAGTAAATAAATAATAAATACAACAACATTGTTTCCGATATGGTAGACATACATTCCTCACTGGTGAACTTAAAAGTATACATATCGTTCATCCAGTGAAACCATATTCTCTTTTCTATTTGCTATCGTATTTTAGGCTAAGAGAAAAAATCTTTACTCAACTATTGTGTATTTTGTTTAGGGAATTCCAAGTTAACAGCACATTTACTACTGACTGTGAAAAAAGAATGAAACATAGTTAGATGAATGACATAATTACATATTGAATTACGCAACCCAAGCTCCGGAATCTGTTTTATAATTGTATATTATGCAACGAGAGTATAATTAGGATATCAGTTACACGATTTTCATACAAACATTTTAAATGCCGTTATAGTCAAGTTGTATGGACTATTTATGTGCCTAAGTTTAAAGTATTTATAAATTATATATTTTATATCTTGCCCATATGAGTCAATATGTGCAATGACCTTACCTTGCATTTTTTGAAAATAAGGTTATGCATTGTTATTTCAGTTCACAATTGTTCATAGAATTTTTCGTACGCGTTTCTTAATTTTTTGGCAATAAACTTATCAGTCATTGCGTGCCTTTGAAGAAATTTCCAACTTTGTAACTGGTCCCACTGTCAATAGTGTCCCCGACATTTTTTATTTTTGCTAATCTCGCACTTTATATTCTTCGTTTGAACATACCAGGATAATCAACAGTTGCGCTTTCAATAGTTGGTGCCTGGTAGCATTAGGATATGTGCTCAAACAAAAAATTACAGATTGTTACATTTGAATCTTCTGATTGACTTTAATGAATGAAATGAATTACTCAGATCTTTTATTTGCTAGCATAATGTAGCTAACAAAAATGAACTGTGCTTCTCATTTGGAATAATTTTTACTTTCTCTACTTAGTACACAGTACATAGGTAGAGAAGGTAATGTATTACACCCAAAAATTCAATACCAAAATATAAACTGGAATACGTAGGGTATCCTTTTAGGGTGTCCTGTATAAAAAAAAAGTAAAAAGAAAGGATCTCTTTGTCCGTTGGTAAAATCCCAAGCTTGAGGTTTAGTTTAATATCGTGCAATGATAGGACACGAAGATTTCGATAAAAGCCGCCACCCAAGACTACCCTTTACATGGAAAAAAGTCGAAAATATTTATTTTCGCAAACATATATAACGATTTATAGAATGCATATCTAGAATTTTCTGAGAGTAGCTTCTGCAAATCTCTTGATTTTGGATGACATTTGTATAACTCGTAAACCGTAAGTGATAGACAAAAAAAGAGTTGACGTTTTTGACGCATTCCATGTTATTGATTTTAGTTGTAAAATTCTTAAAATTTTTCAGATATGAGAATTTCTCAACTCTGTGCATGCAAAGAAACGAATTTTGACCACATAGAAATGAGTTGTTAAAAGATTTGACCATCTCTTGAGCTAAGTGTACTCCCTTATTTCCCTTTTACTTAAAAGTACGCAAATAATAACACTATTTCTGTTAACGTTTGTCTCAATTAGATAGAAGAACAAGCTTTTTAAGAAAACTTTGTCACAGAGATGCAGAGAAAGTCATGTGAGTGGAACACATCAGATTTTTATCATAAGCACTTGCTTTTAAAGCGTCTTTCAATGTAAAAGTTTCTGTGAATATGTCGTGTGTCTATTCAGCTTTCAACAAACTCCTTTAGATTCGTGTTTATCTTCAGAATGACTAAAACCAACATCCTCGAGCTGTGAAAGCTTCCACTTCATACCTACCTTAATTTGACAAAAAGAGGTGGTGTCCAAATGGAAAAACTTTCTAAATCACGGAGAACAAAACAGCAACACGCGTATGCTAAACTTGAGAGTAAAAGTATTTTCATTACTACACAACTTTTCATTCGTTTTATCTTATAATGCTTTTTTCTTTCTCCGTTTGAAGAAGACGCCAGCAAAAGAAAAGGGAAATAACAAGAGAATGTGTGTTTTTAAAAAAGTAAAACAAAGAACGCTGAAAGCAATTCGAATAACAGAAGCTTCTGAATATAGCAAAAGAAAAATCAGTTTGTAGGGGTGCGCAAAATAACTAGAAGAAGGAAAACTTCTTTGTAGCTTCGCAGCTTCTTCATTATCTTCTTCTATAGCGGAGACATCTGGTGTCTGTTTCGAGATTGCTCTTGTATTTGATTGATGCTACTGTCTTTGTGCGACTTTTAAGTAATTTCTTAAAGGGTAATATAACTTGTTTTCAAAGAAGTTCATTCTTTTTATTGTTTGAACTCTTTTATTGATATTTGATAATAGATATTTAATTATATAAGATTGTGTTTAGAGAAAGAAAGAAAAAACTCGAGGTCCAAGGTACCGCAACTTTATTGGTATCAAAAATGTAAACTCCTCTCTATTTACTGTTATTTATTTGTAACGTGATCGCATTTATCAATAATGCCGTTGAGTTTTGCAAATAAACATAAAATAAATATATATAATTTTTGTTATTTAAGTTTGACAAATGTTTATTAAGATATAGCTCAATCACCTGGTAATCTACGTGGGCTCACCCCCTCCTTTATAACAGACTCTTAGCATTTTAGTAAGAATTCCAGTAACTGTTGAAATTGTTATCCCAGCCATTGGGGTATTTATTAGAGGAATATTATGAGCAGAAGTAGTTATATGCCGACATTTTTCAAAACCCACTTTGGTAGAAAATAATTCCCTATTTCCCTTCATTCCGCTTCCTTCTCATATTTCAAGTGTTTTTTTTTTTTTAAACTTTTTAACTTCCGCTTTCATTACTAAAGACAGCAGGCGTTGATACCGATGATGCTTGGAATGAATATGGAGCACCGATGGAATATGATGACGGGGGAACCTGGAGAAAACCCGCGCCTGCGCCGCTTTGTCCACCATAAATCCCACATGCCTGGGATCCAACGGTGAAAGGCGAGTGATCTAACCATTCGGCCATGGCGCGACCTATTTCAAATGTGGTTCCAAATTCGTTGTGTATGGCGGTACGATCAGATGACGTATGTGCATTCTCAATCGAAAGAATACTCCCTGGTCACACTAGAGAAGTGCAAGATAGACGGGTCATCGGTCCTGAAATTTTGGACTTACAGGGTCTTTTTGAACTTTGACCTATTATAATTCCCTAATTTCATTCCTTCTCCTGCGGGACATTATCCGTAGTGGAACCGTGTAGGTTTCTAATGCACCACCCCTTTCATTCCATCATTTCCTTTCATTCTTGTCATCGTCTTTCAGGCGTGCTTCCAGATTGGTGGTGTATGCCGGTTCGGGCAGCATGCTCTGTGGAAAGAGCACTACGGGGCTGCCAGATTGAGTGTGACTTGATGGTCATCTCTGGCGGCTCCAGCAATGGGACGGGTCATCGGGCACAGTAGTTGAGAGACAAGCACTTCTTTGGTCTTTCTGCCTAAGGCTTGTAGCTTCCTATTGAAATAGCAACGGGTTAGCAATTTTTAACCTGCGTTATAATTTGAAGAAGTTGTTTTATAGAAGTAACATTTTCATAATGATAGTATGCATAATTTTCAAGAGATCCGCCCTTAATGAAACATATCATTGAGGATCATCAAGGAAACTGCTATTCTGTCTCTTCCAAGATTCCTTAAAAGGGAAATTGGAAACAGAGCATCGTCTGTCCACACCGGAACAAAAATCACAATCTGAAACGAAAGTACCGAGTTAGGCAACTAACACAGTAGTGGATAAAGAGGTTCTTGCTACTTCGGTGATGTACACATTTGTACTCATGGACGTACTGGTTGTTATTTTGGAACTGGAACGGTCGGAACTGTTGTTGAAAATAATTATTCTCTACGGCAAAAGCTTGAGAGGTGGCGTGTAGTTTCTACAACTGCTAAAACGTTTTCTGATAAGGAGATCAAAAAGGTTTAACTAAGGATTTTACTATGACTATAGCAATTTAACGGAGGGAATGTTCTGTGCATACAACCCAGGTGGAACGAATGAGGTAAAGGAGCCACGGGAGACATATGGACCACAGGATAGGACATTGAAGTCGTCAGAGACGCTTACAGTTACCTAACAAATCCAGGCTTGACCACCCGGGCACGGTGTGGCGTTTCAACAAGCCATTGGAGAGCTCAGAGGCGTCCCTCCAACGGAACCGGCAAGAATTCGGGCAAGTATTGGAGACTCTAAATGGTCATGTGTCAGAATAAGCCTCTGGACTATCTATCCAATACCGATCGCTGCTATGCCCTTAAGTCAACATAAAATTGTAAAAGGGATTTGAAATAAATAAATAAATAAATTCAATTTGAATATGCCATCCCGGCAACACGCAACATACTGGGACAAATATTTAAACTTTAATTTTTGTTGCATTCAAATATTATAAATTATTTATGTATTGTTTAATGTTTTCACCAACAACTAAATCAAAAACTAAAGACATAAATTAAAATCAGTGAATAACGATTTATAATATAAAAAAAATTAATATGTAATTGAAGTGCAATATTCTAACAAAAATACTATCGGAAAGACAATAACTTTGCAACTTTATCCAGGTGCTTCCTGTACTACATCATTGATACTCTGCAAAAACTGATGCTAAACAATTCTAACTAGACTATACATTAATTACAATAAGTTCATTATATTATATAACATTTGGAATGATAAATACATATTCATAATCATGTTTCTTTATATTTAGCTATATTTCCTTTTATTTATGTCAATTAATATATTATTTTATAACTTAGAATGCTTTATTGATAACTTAACTTTCTTTAATTGTTGTTTATTTCTTAAATACTTTTATCGTATTCATAACTTGTAATTTATTTTTGCACCTAAATATTGTAACAAACGTTATTATCTCAAAATTGGATTGAAAATAAATTATTTAAATTACTGCTCTAAGCAGATCATTCGACACTCCAGTTGAAGTTTTACACATAACTCATTACAATTCACTACACCCATTGGCTTGCAAATCTTCCTGCCTTTATAGCTAGAAAATGACGTCACAGAACTTTCTGAAAGCTAGCGGAAACAGAAGCTTCTGGAAGAATCTGGCGTGTACCATGTGTATCGCGTTACAGAGTTTCCGATTACTGCGCGCCACACTTCCTATTTTTGCGCATTTCAAGGTCTCCAGTACCACGAATAACAAACAAGGTGAACGTGAGAGCCCTCATATGCCATTAGCAGGAACTAGTCGCCCGAGTGTACTCGGGCGGGGGCAAATCACCACGGTACCTACCCGCTTTTCTCGCGGATTTACCCGTGTGATATAAAAGATGTCTTGTGCAAGCGTTTATGTCTGTGTCGAAGTAATGTGGGCAGGGCGTTTCCCTCTGTGCAGCCGGCGCGGGCTGGCTTACCTACCTGAGTGGTCACACACCCAGAGAGGGACCAGGCCCGATGCTGCTTAACTTGGCCAGCCGCTTGCGGGCTGTCAAGGAAAGCAGTGCCGGCTAGCGGGGAGAACTGAAAGGATGTAGGTAGGGGTGGGGGAAGCCAGTGTTGCAGATCTGGTTGGAGTACAACTGGACGGTCACCCGTCCGAGTTGAGACCGGGCCCGATGCTGCTTAACTTGGCGGGTAGATCTGTAAAGAAGGGAGAGGCGGCCGGAAAACTACCATCCCAAGGCGTCCTTGGGAAGGCGGTAGCTTACGCGTCTCCTGGGCCGCGTGTGGTCGTAAAGACCGAGAGTGTTCACCTGGGGATTTGGGTGAGGAGCAAGTTTAGTGTATATTGTGCGAGCTCTTTCTCGCACAACGTCCACTATGTAAGGGATTCCGGAGTGGGAATGGAGAATGTGGGACGGGAATCTACGGTCTGTGCCATATATCATCCTCAGTGCCCTGTTCTGCACGGTCTGCAGTTTGCGGATGGTGGAACGAGCCACCGAACCCCAGACCTCGCAGCCGTACAGCATCAGGGGCGGGATGACCGCGCGGTACAGCCGTAATTTTAGGTGTGTAGGCATGGTGGAGCGGAAGATGGGAAACAACTGCCGTAGGGCAGCGTATCCCGTACCGACCTTCTCCCTGACATGTGGAGTGAAAGTAAGGCCGCGGTCGAGGAGGACTCCAAGGTATTTGGCGGTGCGGACCCAGGGGATCCGCCGCCGCCGCAACCTCAGCGACCTCTCCGGTCGCCAGCCACGGACTTTAACCAGCAGTAGAGCTGAGCTCTTCTGCGGGCTGATGGCTTTCCGCCACTGTTCACTCCATGCCTATGGCCTCGAGCTGTCTCTGTAGCGGGGGGAAGCAATATCGGGCGTTCTTGTTACGTGCCATTATGAGGACATCGTCGGCATACTGGCACGTAACTGTACTGGGTTCTGTGGGGAAGTCGGACATGTAGGCGGCAAAGAGTAACGGCGACAGCATGCTGCCTTCCGGCACTCCCGCCGCTATGGGTCTGACTGTGGAGTGCCTCCCCTCCACCCTCACCCTGAAAGTACGGTCCCGAAGGAAGCTACTAAGCAGGTGAAGGTAGGGGTGAGGGATTTCTGCGTTCTTGAGCTTGTACAAGAGTCCCTGATGCCACGTGGTGGCGAAGGCCTTTTCCACGTCCAAGAGTACCGCGACTGTTTTGAAGTTGTCCTGGAAGCCCAGGGCAGCCTTCTAAGCCAGTCGCAGCAACTGCAGGGTTGTGGAATGTCCAGTACGGAAACCAAACTGGTGATCCGGGAGTAGGAGTCTCTCCTCGAAGAGAGGGGTGAGGCGAGGTAGGAGTAACCGCTCGAATACTTTCGAGACGAGGAAACCGATATGGTGGTAGGTGCAGCGGGAGCCTCCGCTGCTGGAGTCGGCACTGTGGCGGCAGCTGCTGGAGCTTCCGCGACTGGTAGCTGCTGGGGTGCTGGGGGCGTGGCCTCGGGTCTCACAGAGGTGGGAGCCTCTGATTGGCCCGACTGGCCGGGCGCCCGGCGGTTCTTCTTTCCTCTCTTCTTGGACTTCTTTTGGAGAAGTCCGGCGTGGGCCCTCTGCCGAGGGCGTCGGGGCGTCTTCCTCCGTTGACGTAGACGGACCAGGTTGGGGGGTTGGGCTCTCCGTCAAGGACGGAGCTGGCACAATCTCTGCAGTGACTGCGGGGGTGGGAGTTGCTGCTGCCTCTGCGGCGCGCAGCGTTCCCTCAGCGCGGTTTAGTGCCGAGGAGGACACCCCAGGTCGCACATTAGCTGGCTCTTTGGGGCCTTCGCGGCGGCTCTCAATGAGGCGCTTCCGCACCTTACAGCCTTTATATGAGCCCACGTGCTCCTTCCCACAGTTCACACAGTGGCGAGCTTCATAGGGCTTTGTGGAGTCCCTCAGGCATAACAAACTCCGTGGCACAACATTCCAAAGTCAGGCCAGGGCTTACCATCCAACCGCTGCGTCCCCCATCTCTGTCATCACATGCGTCATGAATGGGGTGCAGTAGAGGAGACTGTACGTGATTAGCGCAACGAGTCCCTCCCGACCGGTTAATGCAGTCCACTTCTTCCTCAAGTAGCTCCTCAATTGGTCCCTCAGGGACCTCACAAGGCTGAGTGCACTTCGGACCAGGTTATCCAGCGGGAGAAAATCCCCAGGCCGGGACCGGGAAACGAACCCGGATCTCCCGCTTGGCAAGTAACCGCTACAGTCATAGTATTTGTTTATAATTAAGTTAAACTTTATTTTCTGTTTATTTATCCATATCATTTAAATGTATGCTTTATATTAAATAAATGATATGTGATAAAAGGAAACAAAATGAGAGGAAATCTATGGTACAACACAGAACCCTAGAATTCGCCTAACTAGCTCGGGAAAATTCAGAAAAAACCATAATCAGTGTGATTTTTTTTTTTTTTTTTTTTTTTTATGGACGCTTGTTAACCTCTGTGGTTTTCAGCGTCCCATTCTACGATGTTGGGCGTGAAAGACCGATTAATTTTGTGCAGAGGTCTCTATATCAGGCTTAAGGTTCTTCTACGACACGGGACCAACGGCTTTACTTCCCTACCGAAGGAAGCTATGCTAAGAATATTTACACCCGCAAAGTCCATCGTCCTCCACCGGGTTTGAACTCGCGAACTTGGGTTTATGAAGTTAGCATGGTAGCCATTACACCACCGAGGGTGACATAATCAGTATGCGGGTCTTAGTTCGCATTCGGAAGGTTAGGATCTATCTCCTTGCTATATCTACTACCGTGCATATGGAACACCCTGTATACACCATTTTAAAATGGTAGAATATCCATTTTGTTGCAGATGATTACACTTACGCAGAGATAAATTTACAACTGGCTGGATTACAAAACATAAGGTACTTATTTTATAAACCGCCCATACTAATTTAAAACTTGATAGGGATATTAAAATGTTAACATATACGAATTCCTTTGTACTAGAATGTCTTTCATGATGTACTGATTTGTTAAATTTACATAAAAGGAGCGTTCCATTATGGAACCGCTTTTGAAAGCGAAAATAAAAATGTGTGGCAATTTAGTCTTTTTGTCTGGTATGCTTTGAATCTCGTCTGATTATTCAAGCAGAGATATGCATATATTATATTACACAAAGAGTAAAAACCACTTAATCAAGTACAATAATCACGTGTTATCTACATTGTAATTGTATCTTATGACAACAAATTGGCTGGTTTAAACATACCTGAACCTTTATATGTGCGGAGTAAAAGAAAAATGAGAAATGTTTTCTTCATTTTAATCAATATGCAAAAAAGAACATTGACACACAGTAAATTTTGGTATTTCGAGGTAGAGGGCTAAACAGTATTTTATTGATATCTACAGGCTGTTTAGAAAGAAATCCGATGGGCTCCATTTGCACGACTTTATCTAACTATTCTTAAACAAATTATTCTTAACAAAGCTTATTCGTTTATCTACATTATGCTAATTGAGCTAATCATTAGCAAATATTGTATTATTAACTAAGCAGAAATGAAATAAGGATATGCCAAAGCTATAGTAAAATCTTCTAAGACCTGGTTGCTATGCGATTGAAATTCGGTTCTTTATGCATGACTAAGAATAGAACAAAAAATCTGATGTGTTCCATTCACATGACTATCTCTACAACTCTGTAATAAATGATTTTTAAAAAGCTAATTCTTCCACTTACTTCATGCTAATCAGAAAAAATTAGCAGAAATAGTCTTATTACTTGCTTCCTTATAAGTAGAAGCGAAATGAGAGAGAACCATAGGTTAAAGTGATAGTCAAAATCTGGTTGCTATGTCACTGAAGTTCCTTTGTTTGTATGGACAGGAGTTGACACATTCCTGTATGAGAAAAGTATATGTTTTTCAAAGCAGAAACCAAAAACAAGGAATGTCTTAAAAACGATGAGCTCCACGAAAAAATGTACATAACATAAATTGTGTGTTTTAGCGTGCTCTACATTTTTCATGCAGTAATTTTTTGTCCATCTCTTACGGTTTAGCAGTTATTCAAAATTCCGTAAAGTTGACCCAGAATAAAGTAGTCTTCAGAGGCTATTCCCAGAAAATTCAAAATATACATTTTATTTGTCAGGTAAATATCTTTTATATACAATATTTTAATCAAAATTGTTAGAGCCATTTTTTAGAAAATCAACATTTTCGAAAAAAGTTAGTTTGGGGTGGGGGGATTTTTCTCAAAATCTTCGTGTCGCATCTTTGAAAGATATTAAACTGAAATACCAAGCTTGATATTTTACCGTCTTTTTGTTTTTGAGTTATCGTGTTCACAGACACATGGACACACACACAGACACGGACCTATTTCTGAAAATACTTTTTTTGGGTACAGGGGACCCTAAAACATATATTTCCGGTGAAATCTCGGTATCAAATTTTTTGGTGGAGTGCAATACCTTCTCTATACACTATGTACGTAGTACTATAGAGAAAGTAAAACTATGGAAAGTTCCGGTGCGTTTTTGAAATTGAAAGCAAGAAATATCTCGGAAATGGTAAACTTCATAAAAGACTCTGGCATAAATTGGTTGTTTTAACGAGAGTTGAATTTTTTGTTTTATAAGCTTTTGTCTACACGGTTTAAAGTTTTGCAAAAGTCACTCAGAATGAAGTGGGCTTTAGAGATCATTCGTAAAAAACTCACTAATACATTTTATTGGTCATGTAAATATGTTTAATATCCGGTATTGTATTTTAATAAAAACTGTTGGAGCTATTTTTGAGAAAACAAAAATTTTGGAAACACTTTGCTTAAAAAGGGTAGTTCAGGGTGTTTACCTCTTATGGTTACCACATTAAAAAGCCATTCAGAATGAGGAGTCTATTCCCAAAAAAAAAAAAAAAATTCAGGATATGAGTTTTACTTGCTCTAGTACGTATATAAAATGTTTATAGTGGAGAGAGAAGGCATTGTATTCCACCCAAAATTTTGATAGCGAGATTTTCACTGTAAATACAAGTTTTGAGAACCTCTGAATAAAAAAACATTAGAAACTTCTCCGTATATGTGTCTGTGTATGTATGTGAGAAAAATACCTCAAAAAGGAAGTCCAACGATTTTTATTAAAGTATCATATGCTTAAGATATTTCCATGACAAACGTAAAGTATAACTTAATTTTCAAGGAAAGTATCCTCATTCGGACGACTTTTGTGTAATTATTGTATAACTGATAAACAACAAACAAACAAAAACTTACTGCACAAAAATGTAGACCTTGTTAAAACATGTAATTTATGTTTTATACGTTTTTTCGGAATATTCAATTGCTGGTTTCAGTTTTTAGCTACTTAAAATTTTCTCAAACGGGAAGTCGACCTTCCTTTCGTCTCTCTCTTTTGTTTATACCTAGCAAGTAAAGAGTACTGAACGTCAATTGTTTCATATAGCGACCGGCTTTTGAAACATTTTACCATCGCATTAGCCTTTATTTCTCTTTAACTTATAAAGAAAGAAATAATAAGACAAATTCGGATAGTGTTTATCTTTATTAGTATGATGCACCTCAAAGAATAATCTTTTACAAGTAAAGTTGGTTGTAGAATCCAGAGAAAGTCATGTGAATGGAACATATTACTTTTGATATACAGTTTTAGAATCAAAACATCAGTCATTTTTTGAGGACATTATGGGCAAATATTCCGTTTAAAGTGTAGTTCGGGACGGGAGATTTTTCAAAAAATCTTTGCGTTGCTTCCGTTGAAGATTCAAAACTTAAATACTAAATCTTGTATTAAACAGACTTCGTGTTTCTGTTATGCTACCTAGACACCACACATAAGGACACGTGTCCTCAAAACATGTATTTCCAATAAAATCTCGATATCGATTTTTTAGTGAAATACAATATCTTCTCTATCTGCATGCACTTTGTACGTGGTGTGGAAATTAATATAGTGGTCAACGAAATCCATGTGGATGTACCCATTATAGTTTGTCAATTAACGGTTTACATGGATTTAGGAATATAGAGTAAACTTAGCCACTGACTCTGTAAGTTAAAATTGGAACGTTTAATATTGCATTAAATTAGGATTATAAACATATAACATACAAAATAATCTATATAATTACCCTTATACGAACAGATTAAAATTGCTAAAGGCTCTCTGGGGCTGTTATTCATTTATGTCTGATCAGATAACCTATCAAGTTAAAACCCATAATCTGCAGTGTTTCTTCTTTTCTATGATGTGAATATATACACCCATATTTTGTTACGATTTTACTTAAAAGGCTAACTTTTTCATAAAAATTAAACAGTAATTATACTGGCGTATGAAATACTCAAATAATCTGCTTTTCTCTTCGCTAATTATCCTAACAGTTTCATGGTAATTAGATTCCGAACGCTATCTGTCCGAATATTTGGTTTTATGTGAAAGGAAAATCGTGCATTTTGGGGAAATCACAACACTGCTACCGAAAAGAGAGGCGGATTTTATTAAATTTACATTTGAACGTTGGTAATTATCGATAGTAACAATAAAATCCATTGCCAACGAGGCTTATCGCATTAGCACTGGTTTTGCTAATCATGCATAACAACTGGTTATTATTCATAATTACCAATTACTTAGTTTTACGCTGCGAATTACATTCGCAATGAAGTTAACCATGCTCATCTTATCAGAATACAAACTCATTCTATAATCATTTTCACCGTTATCGTGTACGTTTAAATATGTACAGGGTGTAAATATGTACGCGCGCTTCTACCGAAAGTATGTTTTATAACCCCACATTACATGGATACATTTTAAACGAATCTGATGTGCTCTGATCACATAAATTTATCTTGCTGTTCCAAATTCAATATATTCTTACAAAATATACTATAGCACCATTGGTCATTACTTGCTTCATTGTAAGTAGAATGGATATAAGGGAATGCATTACGCTTAGGAAATGGTCAAATCTTTTAAAAGCTGATCGCTAGGTGAAACAATTGAGGTTTAGTTTGCTTTGCATTGCCCGTTTGAGAAAAGTTAGCAACATAGTTTAAAAGTAAAATCAAAGAATAACAAGGAATATCTTAAAAACAGTAAACACTACAAGAAAAACATACGTGACATAAATTATGTGTTTTAACGAAATCTACATTTTATTGTGTAATAAGTTTTGGTATATCTCTTCCATTACATTTAAGATACGCATTTTATTTGAGATGTAAATAGCTTTAATTTATTTTAATCAAACATTTTAGAACCATTTTTTAAAAAATCAAAATAGTGATCTTTTGTTCGTAAAGGGTAGTTTGGGATGGAATGAATTTTCCCAATATCTACTTGGAAGATGCTAAACTTAAATATCAAGTTTGGTACTAAATGGCCTTTTCATATCCGGGCTAAGATGTCCAAAGGCGCACACACACGTACACACCACTATCCTTTTTTACAAATGATTTTTCTTTTGGATCCAGAGGTGCTCAAAACAAAGGTTTACGGTGAAATCTCAGTATCAATTTTTTGGTTAGATTACACCAACGTTGTACATTGTACATATGTGCCAAAGAAGGTAATAAACGTAGCAATACAGAAAAAATACCATTTTAGATGGAGTGATATGGTGCCAAGAGGATGGAAGAACAAATGAATGACACAATGACGAGTGCGTGTAAAATTTAGATTAAATTTTGTAGTTCGTGAGGACAACAGATTTTATGAAAGAAAACGGAACAAGTCCGAACTGAAAATTCAGACATGAGAGTATAATTAGTATTCAATAATTATAAAAATGGAGTATTCCGGATATCTGTTTATATTTTATTAACAATATTTAATATAACCATTCTATAAACGTTAGTTAACAATTCTAATTGTTACATTCACCTGACTTTCTCTCACTAGTCTTTATTTAATGACTATACACAAAGAATCTAAGAATCAATGTGTGAAATATTTAGGAGATACTAAACTTAAATGCTAAGTTTGGTATTTTATCAACTTTTCTTTTTCGAGTTATCGTGTTCACAGACACATGGACACACACACACACACACATACAAACATATACGTTTTTACTAAAAATGCTTATTTGGATACAGGGGACCCTAAAACATGTATTTCCAGTAGACTCTCCGTATCAAGTTTTTAGGTGGAGTGCAATACCTTTTCTACTTACGTGCGTTACTCTATGTAGAGAATGTAATAAACCGTGAAGAGATAATTCTACAAAAAGGTATATAAATTGTCCTTTTAAGCCAACTTATATCCTTTGGGTAGTAATATTTAACCTATTTATTAGTTTACTACACCAAGATTATTCTGAAAGAAGAGGAATTCGGAGCTGGAATTCCTAGATAGTACAATGTATACGTTCTATTTGTCATGTAAATAGGTATTTAATACTGTTACAATAATTTGTGTTGTAAAAAGAACAAATATATTGCATATTTTTATATCTTCGTGCCAATAAATTTAAATATAGTTAAATATTAAGTTTGGTATTTAACAGATTACCTTTTAGAGCTATACGGTTCACAGACACACACAAATGGATTTTTTTTCCTAAAAAATATTTTATTCTGGATTCAGTTGTTTTCAAAACATGTATTCCCTGTGAAGCCTCGATATCAAAGTTTTGGTTTGAAATTAATGTCTTATTTACTTTGTACAGTGTAGAAACGCGGCAATAGGAGAATTTTATTACAAAACTGTATTGTTCAACATAATGCATTTGGGAGTCTAGATAATCTACTTGTTAATGATATTCGGAAGTTATAGCTGTGGTACTTTATTCTGTTATCGCCACCTTACTAAACAGCAGTATGAACATCGATGTAAAAGTGAATGCACCAAAAGCGGAACCTATCCAGTAATTTAGAACCTTTCCCAGTAAATTATGACCATGTGATTTTAGCTGTAGTTAGCTAATTAATCTTATATATTTTAATTACTGGTAGAGGTAATAGCGTCACCAGCACCTGTAAACTGCCAGCGTGGATAGAGTGCTGAGCTTTAATGGGGGTGGAATAATAACAAGCAAAATTAAACACACACACACATGCGAACTGCAGAAATTAGTCTCTACACCATATTAACGAATATACCAACAAGCTATTAGGAACTGAAACCCAATAACTCTAAATATTGCAGCACCAATGTATACACCGTCAGTAATTTTCTTGTATGAATGATTTAAGTGAAAACTTTTAGCACAGCCGGAAATGCTGGTGTATCGGTTAGTGCTAGGGAACCATTAACAGTGCTAGGCTTGAGGTCATTGGCGGAGTATAAGTGGACTATTATTAGCTTCAAGGGGAGTCGAAATAAATTTTCATATTTTTTTTCCCTTTTTTATGTTTCAAATACACATTAATATTGGAAATCTCCTGCTTATTTTTTTATAACTTTCATAGAGGTATGCTAATTCTAAACAGTTTAAAACTATTCTTGAAAATAATCCTGCGTAGTATATTTTTAGAACGTTTTATTGTACTCAATTTGTAAAACACTAATAAGTTTATAAATATAAATGTTAGAGAAGAGATATTTTTCTTATTTTGATTGAAAAGTTATACTTTAGCTGTTCGCAGTACTGGTATCTAACTCATATTTTCTTCTTGTGAGAGTTTCGAAGTACTGCGAAGTTGTGTTTAGAAATTTAGGTTACTTTTTTCTTTTATCTTTGATCGCAATTTCTGAAGAAGTAAAATTTTTTATCTCAAAAAGAACTGAAATGTTTACCACACATTTGCACCTACATATGCTTTATTTTAAATAAAAATTTGTTATGTGTATTTTTGTTATGTTTTTAATTTAAACATCATTCAGAAGTATTTTATTTTTGTCATCAATAAACAGAAAATTTAGCTCGTTATCTTAAATAGTTGATGAGATAATGGGTCAAACTTTAACACTGTCAAGATACAGTATTTTGACTTCCTTTAAGACATATTATTGTAATTTATACCTGTTATTTTGCCCAATAATAGTGATGTATCAAATTTTCAGTCTGTTTGATTATTTAGAAAATAATGCTTTATTTTATAAATACATTTGACGAATAAAAATGCACCACGTGAAACATTTCTAAAAACATTCACATAAAAAGTTCATTTTACAGCAAATGAGCTTAAAAATAGATCTATCATATCATAGTTTTATATATTTACTCTAATTATTTAAGAAAAACTGTTATTTTCTGTACTTTCCAAAACTCTTGATTTCTCAAAATGTAATAATTTGTTTCTTAAATAAGTATATACGACAAGTTTCTTTAATGTAATTTTATAGACAGTATACACATTTTGAAATAAATTAATACAAAATCCATCGTGTTGTATATTTCGAGAAAGGAAAAGTGTTTGCTAGAAAAAGTTTAAAGTTGAGAGTATCTATTAATGAGCATGCGACAGTCGGTTTATAGTTTTAGTTAATTGGTAGTAAAGCACACAAGGTGGGAGAAATAATATATTATTTTAAATGTTACAATCCATATAATTTTATTAATAAAAATCTTCTTTTAATTTTTTAATTTTTTTGTCAAATTTCATTGATGTATCACTTTAATAGCTGGTCAGAAGTTTATGACGTCATATTTTTATTTACTTCAAGTACTATCGTTTGAAAACTTGTATGGTATACTGGAAATATTTATTATTATCTCCATTTGTTACCCATTGTTTAAAAATAATGTTTTGTGCCCAAAAGCTCTACAGTGACATTTTATGAGACGCCATATGTTTGTACATCTCTCAAAGATTAGCAGAATGTTGGCGTATATATGCTGGGAGGTGAATTAGTGGGAATATTTGTATCAATGTTTCAGAACGATGTGGTAATCCAGTGTTTAGAGTTTTTTTCGCTATTTTCTAAAGTTAAATTCATGAGAAAATTTCATGATGTTTTAGAATGGCTACTACTTCCTATCTCACATGCTCGGTTGTTTACGTACCAGGTCACAGGTTGGCCCTTCTCTGCCCTCTGGCCATTGCTCTGTCCGGATATAGGTGGTGTGATATAAATATACACAGCAGAGATAAAATTCAGAACCGTTCAAAATAGTTTAGACCCTCAAATTTGTGCTTCATTTATGACAATGTTTTTAATAAGCAGACAAAATGAGATACACATATGTATTCATTGTTCTCTATTTAATATAACAGGTTTTCGTAAATTCCGCACAGCCTTTAAACCAAAGGTAGGCGGTCTGACCTGTAGTGTGGGATAGTGTGTATACTTTACATTCCAGAAGTCTGGAGTTCGAATATTGGTTAGGGTGTGTACGCGGATAAGGTTTCATTCCGGGATTTTCTTTTCACTTTCTCTACACATACTATGTACGTAGTGTATAGAGAAGGTATTGCATTCCACCCAAAACTCAATACCGAGATTTCAGCGGAAACACATGTTTTAAAACCAGTAATTCTAAGAAAATCACTTTTGGAAAAAGATCCGGTGTGTGTGTGTGTGTGTCCGTGTGTTTGTGAACACGATAACTAAAAAAAAAAAAGTCTGTAAAATACCAAACTTAGTATTTAAGTTAAGCATTCTTTAGGGATGTGACATGAAGATTTTGAGAGAATTCCTCCCACCCCAAACACATGAAAAAGTTTCGAAAATTTTGATTTGCTCAAAAATGGCTCTAACGATTTTGATTAAAGTACCGTTACTAAAGATATTTATATGACAAACAAAATGTATATCTTAAATTTCCTGGGAACAGTTTCTAAAGATCTCTTTATTCTGAATGGATTTTGCGTAACCGGTGAACTGTAAGAGAAAGCAGAAACTTGCTACAACAAAAAATTGTAGCTCACGTTAAAACACACAGTTTATGTGTGTATGTTATATACCTTTTTTTCGTGGAATTGACCATTTCTGAGATATTCCTTGTTATTGTTTTCAGATTTAGAAAACTTAAACTTTTCTCACACGGAAAACTGTAAATTCCTGGCCCTGCATAGAAACGCATTTTAACCACATAGCAACCAGTTTTTAAGAGATTTGATATTTGTTTTAGCCGAGTGTATTCCCTTTTTCTTCCATCCTATTTACAAGGAAGCAAGTAAAATAGACAATTTATGCTAACGTTTATTTCGATTATCATAAACAAGTTTGAAGTACATGCATTTTAACGATGCGATGTAGAGCAAGTTATGTGAATGTATAGTAAGTTTTTGTGTGTCTGTTACGGTTTATCAGTTACTCAAAATTCCGCAAAATACATCTAGAGTAAAGCCGTCTTCAGAAGCTATTCTTAGAAAACTCAAGAGGTACATTTTTAATTGTCATGTAAAAATCTTTAATATACGATATTGTAACCAAAATCGTTAAGAGCCATTTTTGATAAAATCAAAACTTTTCGATAATTTTTCCATGTAACGGGTAGTTAGGGGTGGGGGATTTTCTTGAAAATCTTCGTGTCGCATCCTTGAAAGATACCAAACTTAAATACTAAGTTTGGTATTTAACGGTCTTTTCGTTTTTTGCTATGCTCTCCACAGACACACAGACCTTTTTCTACAGCTTTTTTTTTTATGGTTCAGCAGGACCCAATAATATATATTTCCGGTAAAGCTCGGTATCGAGTTTTTGGGTAGAATACAATACCTTCTCTTTACACTATGTATATAGTACGTATAGGGAAAGTAAAATAAAACACCTGGGTGAGGGAATGATTTTCAATTGTAATCGGTCAATACAATCCACACGTATTCTATTAGAATTAAACGCTAACCTGTGGATAGTTTCGTATTCTATTAGAATCCACACGCTAACCGGTGGATAGTTCGTATTCTATCAGAATCCACACGCTAACCGGTGGATAGTCTCGTATTCTATTAGAATCCACACGCTAACCGGTGGATAGTCTCGTATTCTATCAGAATCCACACGCTAACCGGTGGATAGTCTCGTATTCTATTAGAATCCACATACAATTTTATTGGCAGACTATCTTCTGTTAAAATAATTCGTGTCGAAGTAGCACACAAAGTTTTGTCTCTGATGAAAAACCTTACAATAGTAATATAAGGCACTACAGTGAATGGAATGATTTTTACTTTCTCTACAAGTACTATGTCCATAGTGTATAGAGAAAGTATTATATACCACCCCAAACTTCGATACGGAGATTTCACCGGAAATACACGTTTTAGTGTCCCCTGTATCCAAAAAAAGCATTTTCAGAAGAAGGTCCGTGTGTGTCCGTGTGAACACAACATAATAGCTCAAAACGAAAAGTCGATAAAATACCTAATTTGGTATTTAAGTTTAGCATCTTACAGGGATGCAACAAGAAGATTTTGAAAAAAAAAACTCGCCCCAAACTACTCTTTATATGGAAAAAAATTCGAAAATTTTGATTTTCTCAAAAATGACTCTATAAAGATTTTTACTAAAATAATTTATATTAGAGATATTTAATGGAAAATAAAATGTATATCTTGAATTTTCTGGGAATAGCCTCTAAAGACCTCTTTATTCTGAATGAATTTTGCTGAATTTTGCGTAACTGGCAAACTGTGAGAGATAGACAAAAAATTAAAAAACAAAAATATAGATCACTTATGTCATAAGTTTTTTTCGTAGAATTGACCATTTCTGAGATATTCCTCGTTATTTGTGTCGGATTTAAAATACTTGAAACTATTTTTCACACTGAAAGTTGTAAACTCTTATCTCTGCATAGAAACGGATTTTATCTACATGGCAATCTGTTTTTAAAATATTTGACTATCGTTTTAGCCTAGTGAATTCTATTATTTTCCTTCTACTTCAAGACAAGGCAATATCTGTTAATGATTATCTCGATTATCATAAAGTAGATAGAAGAATACGGTTTTAAACAAAATTTGTTTTAGCGATATAGAAAAAGCCATGTGAATGGAACACGTCAGATTTTTATATTCTATTTCTAGCAGTTAAACAAATGTAGCTTTAATCAACTCAGTTAAACCTGTAAGGTATATACAAAGTGCATATTGGGAATTATTGCCAGAAGTATTCCCCTCTGTAAAGCAATGCTAAGATCAACATAGATAGAATATTAAACTGTAATCAAACGCATCATTAGACTACGGTAATCAATGACCGTCTAAATTACAACATGAATAGTATGCAAGCCAGCTACAGTTGAGTAATATAATGATATCAAGTCTGAAAATGAACTATAAGTCAAACATTTCGATATGTTACATTCTCATGACTTCATTAGCTTCTAACATCTATTAGTGGCTATTTAAAATATGCCAACGAAAGTTTATTTTTATTTCATTTTATCGAGATAATCCTTTGCTGAAATTGCTACATTACAATTTTCGTTATTAATTCAAAGAGAATAGTAATAACGGATGCTATCAACGTTATGTAATGACTTTTAGTTCCATACTGTTTCCATGCATTACAGAAAAACAAGTGAAAAATGACAGCACTTCAAAATGAATAGTAAAGAATTTATTAAGTCGATCTATAACCATAATCTCAGATATGATGTATGCCACAAAAATCTGACGTGTTCCATTCACATGACCTTTTCTACATCTCTGCAATAAAATATTTTTAAAAAGCTTATTCTTCTGTTTATATAATGCTAAACGACAAAAAATAGCAGAGAGGGTATTATTACTTGCTTCCTTGTAAATAGAAAGGAAATCACGGAGTATCATAGGCTAAATTAATAGTTAAATATTTTAAAAGCTGGTTGCTATTTCATAGAAGTATCTCCGTTTTTATGAACAGGAGTTGATAAACTCTCGCATCAGAAAAGTATAAGTATTTTAAAGCTGAAGCTAACAACAAGGAAATTCTCAAAAAAATGTCAAACTCATGAAAATAATGTGGACAACATAAATTGTGTGTTTTACAAGCTCTACATTTTTTGTTGGTAAGTGTTTGTCCATCTCGTACAGTTTACCAGCTATGCAAAATTCCATAAAATTCATCCAGAATAAAAAGAGGTTATTCCCATAAAATTGAAGATATTCATTTTATTTGTCAGGTAAGTATCTTTAGTACACGATATTTTAATAAAAAAGTTAAGTGTTTTTTGAGAAAATAATAATTTTCGAACATCTTTCCATGTAAAGGGTAGTTGGAGATGGGGGGATTTTCGTTCAAATCTTCGTGTCCTATCCTTGGAAGATACTGAACTTAAATATCAACTTTGGTATTTAACGGACTTTTCGTTTTTTTTGAGCTATGCTGTCCACACACACACACACACACACACACACATCTTTTTCCAAAAATTCTTCTTTTGGATTTAGGGAGACCCAAAACATGTATTTCCGGTGAAAGGCCGGTATCGAATTTTTGGGAACAATACAATATCTTCTCTATACACTATGTTCATAGTGATGTAGAGAAAGTAAACATTGTGTGTTATAAAGAAATCCACAATTTTGCACCTAGTACTCCTTAGTCTATCCCTTAACATTTCCTATTACAGAACTTGATATCAAATTCCTTAAAGCAATTTTGAGGAAATAAATAAAAGATAAGAAGAAAAAGGACGTGAAAAATGTTTCATTGCAATTAAATTTTTTATTTAACCACGCTGTTTAACCGTTATAACTGTCAGCTCCCATTCTTCATTGGGCGTTAAAGGCCGCTTAATTTTGCTCAGAAGCCTCTTTTTAGAATTGAAGATCTTTTATATGCTTCAAATGTACGGCTCGGAACTGCCGGCATTACTTTCCTTCCAAAGGAAGCTATACTGAGGAAACCTGAGGCTAATAGGTTACCCTAGATCACGGAAGTTGACATAGTATTCCATGTAAATAGTAGTTGGTGGTGGTGGATGTCATAAAAACCTTTTGTTACTGAAGTTAAAAACATGTTTGTTTACAGAGGCAAACAGAGATGGAACCTTTTCTAACTTCTGTGTGCCATTTGCACAAGTTCTGTTCTACAAACGAGCAATTCTTTAGAACATTTTTCTTTCATGTACAGCATTCTAATGAACATAAACATTTTGAATCTGTGTTATTACTTGAAGGTGCAGTTATATATAAGTTGAACAATGGATTACAATAAATTTTATTTATAATATGGATTATTATTGAAAATATAATTTGAAGGTGGATTTAATTGTAATTTTATGAAGATTGATAAAATGATCATAGCTCTATAATGTGTACACATCGCCCGTCACCCGCCCGTTTTGGAAAGTAGAAGACAAATGAGGGAATATATATAGTCAAATCTGTTAAAAGCTGTGGCTGTGTGAAACAACCAAAATTTGGTTCCCTTTACATGGCCAGAAGTATAACAAGGAGATGCAAATCCAAAGGGAACTTTCCAGTTGGGAAACGTTAAGTGGTTTACAATTGAAACAAATAACAAAGCATATCTTGGAAACGATTAACTCTACAAAAGAATTTTAAGAGATAAATTGTGTGTTTTAAAGAGATATATTTTTCTGTGTAATAATTTTTATCTAACTCTTGCGGTCCGGTTACACAAAAGTCATCCAGAATGAAGAGGTCTTCAGAGGCTCTTCCCAGAAAACTCAAATATACCATTCCTTTTTAATGAAAAGTCTTAAACATATCGCATTTTAATATAAATCATTGAAGCTATTTTGACAAAATCAAAGATTTAAAACAGTGTCTAGGTAAAGGGTAGATGGAGTTGGAGATTTTCCTGAAACTTAATTTAATTACCAAGTTTGGTATTTAATCGGCTTTTCTACCTTATAACCTTGGATAAATCAGATAATCCTATAATGAAGCTCAAAGTAATTGCCAAACCTTGTGAATTATTCAAACAAATCAAAGCAGAATTATTATATTCATTTAAAAGTTTTTAAAACCAGGCGAACAACGAAAGATCACAATCTCAGTTAAGTCTGTGAACACCAGCTTTAGAAATTGTGTAAAGGAATTGTTTAAATTCCCAAGTTGCTTTTGAAGTCGCTTTCCCTAGTGGAGTATGAAAAATAATGACCAGAGTCGTTAGCAATGAAATAGAATGAATACAGTTTTAAAATTTGTAGGACCGTGTTTTATGAGTGCTAGGAACTAGAGTTCAAAATAGAGTACAAAGCACCAACACACACAAAATGTAAACGAAACTACTTTGTGACTCAGACTTTGATCTTACTGAAATATTAAAAAAATCGTTTGGCTTGCATTTCATTTGAAATATTTCTCCAGCAAAGGTGCATTGAAAATAGACACACGTGTATCCTGATTTCCACACACAAAGGGTTATTTCGTTCAAAAAAGAGAATAATATTTAAAATGTTACTTATTTGTTTTTATAAATTCAGTGGAAATGTATGTTCCTTTGGCCTCCATGTCGTTGCAATGTTTCGTCTAGTGTCAGGGTAATAAATTTTAAGATAAGGGTAAAACTTCTGTACAGTTGACATCACAAACTTCTGCACTTGAGGTGTAGAAAAAATTTCGGAGAGTTAATACTGTAAAAAATACCTTTATCGACTAAAAATTATTTACAACTTAAGTCTTAAAATCACTACTTTAAATTCACTGCTTCAAATAATTCACTTGACATTCCGATACTGGACAGTTTACGGCTGCACGCCATCCATGGCTCGCGCACCACTGCGGGCTAACACTCCAGTCGCTCACGTCTTAGTGCAGCTCACAACTCGACTCAATACACACCGGCTTGCAATGTTTTCTTCTTTTATAGCTGAAAAGTTACTCGCAAAACTTCCTGGATGCTTCTGGAAGCGGAAACATCGAGAAGAATCGAGAGTCGTATTCGAAATGTTCCGATTACCGTCGCGCCGCAATGCGTATTAAAACGCATTTTAAGTTTTCTAAATACGATGACTCGCATACCAAAGGGAACTTGAGGGCGGTCACACCCTGAGGACACTGCTACAATACGGATACTTTTAAGCACGAATGTGGCTAATTTATCAATACTTTTCCTAAATAACAAACAAAGGTTGTTTTCTTTATTTCTTTTATAAGTTGACAGTATTTCAGCCTCTAAGAACAGAAGATTAAAGAATGTTCCGAGGGTTGCAATCTGAAGATTTTTCTGCACGAAGAGCTTCCTTGTTAAATAATGTTGCATATGTGTGCTAGTTGGTGTAAATATATTTATCATTTAGGGGGTTACTATACGTGGTAGATTAAGTAAAACATACGCTTGATTAAAACGCTAAATATATTATATCGTACTGGTAAAACACCTTATTTAAACTAGAAGATTGTATATTTCTTTAAATCAGACATGTAGCCCGATTTTAAAATTATATTAATTTTGTTAAAGTTTCAATTGGAATGATGACTAAGTATTTAATTTTGTTTTATTTCCTTTATGTGAAAATGTTTTATGAGATTTCAATGACAGTAACCTTAATATTGAAATAAATGTATTAATAGTATTGGAATATTTGCAATAATTGCATTTATTTGTTCCTCTATAAACTCTAGTTTTGTTAATATACCATGTTTCGTTTCAGAAATATTCGCCCTGGTATTTTTAAGGTATTGCATCTTTGAAATTTGGAAAATCCACAGTAGGAAAAATGTTGTATTGACATTTATCTCAGTTCTTATACGCAATAATAATGATATTTTTGAGTGTATCAAAATTCTAGCTGTGAATTGTTATTTAAAAAATAGTTTGTTATATAAATTCGTTGTTTTGATAAAAATGAGCAACGTGACGTATTTTTAAAAATGTTCACCTAAAATGTTTAAGTTTTACAGCAAATGAGTTGATAAATGATCAATCATATAATATTTTTAAATTAGCCCTAATTATTGTATAACACTTATTACTTTCTATACTCTCCAAAACTCTTGATTTTTTAAAATTTAATAATTTATTTCTAAAAATCGTAGTATTATATCGAAAAAGTATATGCTCATTTTCTTTAGTGTACTTTTGAGAGGTAGTATGAAAACTTTGAAACAAATTACAAAAAGTTGCATTGTGTAGAGCATTTTGAGTATGAAAAATTATTGGAGAAAAGTTTGGGAGAAAATAAGACGTGCCTATTAACAAGCATGCTCCTGCCCATTTATAGCTTCAGTTAATTGGTCGTTAATGTGAACCAAGTGAAAAAAATTATAACTCTCAAAGTTTTGAATTCATATGAATTTATTATAAACAAATACTTTTTTATTTTTCACGATTATTGGTAAAATTTTACTGATGCATCACCTTAATTATTTCAAAAAATGCGCTAATGTGCGAAAAATAGTCGCTCTTTCTACTCCTTAAATTCGAAATATGCCTAAAGGTAATGGGACCTTTATTCTGACGTTTTTCGTTAATATTTGAATGGTTCACGGCTGGTGGGTAGCCACTAAGCTATAAATCCCTTAGCATCTGCCCTCCTGGCTATCTTTAGGCTGCTACAGCGGTCAGGGCTATAAATATTGTAACACCTTTCTTATGAAATCATACTTCCGGCTACTACAAAATCAAAAGGTGGGAAGTTTAGCTGTCTATGGAGAATCGAGGGTTTTAGCGCTATCGAAAGCGGAAATTTGCAGAGTATCTAAATTCCATTTTGTGTTTATACATAAAGCAATCTTCAGATGAGGTAGAGTTAAGTGCGTTACAAATTAAGTGTAATAATAATTCTTTTGCATATTGTAACTTCAACAAAATTATGTTTATTTACTAGGGACGCTCAGTAAGTCCGTAGAAAAAAGATACAAAAACAAACTATTTTTAGTAGATTTTGTTTTAATTTTTCAGCATCATCTTCTTTTAGCTCGATACACTTTCCCGAGCGTTCCTCCAACTACTTTAAGCCTCCCTTCGGATTTATTATTAAGAGTAAAATGCTTGGTTGAATAAACATAAAACATGAAATGTTCTTGACGAAGTAGAGGGCCTTTCAACAACAGTGTCCTATTTTTGAACTTAAATAAAACACGTTCTATAAATGATAGAGGTTTATTTCTTTCTTTTTTATTTTGGAACATAATTAATGCCATTACCTGCGGAAGAGAACATCAACCACCGCGACTTCGTTGGGTTGTGCGTATGCGATTGACCCAATTTTCAAAGACAGAATGACGTAAATTATTTCCAGCTTCACGAATAACACGCGTGAGGTTATTCATAAGATCATTTACTGTTTCTGGCTTGTTGACATAGACTCAATATTCAATATAACCTCACAATTCACATATAACCTCCAGCGGTTGTAAATCACATGACCTACGGGGCCAGTTAGCATCACCACCACGGTAAATGATGAAATCTCTGAACATCTCCTTCAAAAGATCGATTGCTTTGAGAGCAGTATGACGTGTGGCACCATCTTGCTGGAACAAGATGTTTCTGAGATCCACACCATCCTATTGAGGCCAAAAGTAGTCCCTTAGTCTCTTTTTCCTTTGACAGATGGAGCTTCTCCGTCACAATTTCTACGCGTTGCTGAATGCTGTAACGTTCCAGTCAATAACAACTGTAACTACATGAAAAACTGACTGCTGTAACTCCATAACAACGGCAGCTATCACATGTTTAAGATTGGACACCCTTGTTGAAACACCCTATACACATCTAATCATGAGAACACGTAGTTCAGTCAAAATGTTCCTATCTTCATGTGTACATATTTTCGTTAAAACGCTTTGATGTTTTGATTTCCTGCCAAGGTATAATAATAATAATAATAATATTCATAATCATAATAATAATAATAATCCTAATAGAACAGTAATAATAATATAATAATGGAACAATAAATAGGGATACAGTAAAATATAACGTGTTTTTGTGCATGTTATTTTTAGGGAGCCTTAATGTTTTGATTTAACCGTACAGTGGGTCTAGTGTCTTTACTAAGAACAGCGTATTACACAATTTCAAAACTAGTTGTCGGCGGATATTTAGAGGTGAAATAGGCTTTTTAATTAGTTTTGAATTTAAAAGGTGACTTCATTCTCCACTTTCCCAAATAAAGACTCTGTAATTGAAGTAAACCCATGTTGTTAACATTGTCTTTGTGTACCATCACGGACTCTAGTACAAGCCTCGGAACCGCCTTTCATTCTTTCACCGTTTACGCTGATAAGTAAGAGGAAACGCCACTTACGCTTACAACACCACTGACTGAGTATACCTGGATCCACCCCATGGAGTTCTGCAATTTTATAACGCACGAAGGGTTATCTGCAAACGCGAAATACGGCGCTGATGGGCCAACAGTTTTTTGTAGTCCTTAGTGAAAATATTCAATTCTTTAGCTGTATTTTTATGGGATAAAATAGATTTTGAATATGGAAATTTAAAGAAAAAAAAAGGAATATAAGGAAAATTGCTTTAAAATTTTATATAGGGAGTGAAAACCAGCATAACGCTTTAAAATGGCAGCTAAAATATGTGTTACATACGAGATGGATCTATTTGTGAGAGGTATGTTAAGTAAAAAATAACGAAAGCCCATCCTCCCAAAATAATAACAGTTTTCCAAAATTCCATTTCAAAGGTGTTTCAAAACATTTGTTTTCTTAACAATACTTATAGAATTATTTCATTATACAGATTCCAAATAATAAAAACAATGGAGAATCAAACCACTATTAATAAAAAATGTCAATAACTCTAAAAATGATTTCTGTGTCTTTAAACAAACGTAACAGAGGAATTCTGGTCACTATAACTTTTATTTCTGCCAATTCCTGTGCAGTAAGATAAGCAACCTGTCAATCAACTGAGTAGAATTATGCAGGGTTGGAGATGGAAGGGGATGCTTGGAGAGTGAAGAGATGAACTGAAACCGCCTGGTCCCTATTTGGGTCTCACGGGCGTACAAAGTGATTCCTTGAATGGAAGGTCTGCCTACTCCACTATTGAAGCTTCCATGAAACGGCTGCATGCAACAACGTAGAGTCGGAGAAGTTGCCGAATGACAAAAGGGGCTATTGATAACCAGGAATGTGTAGTCATGTCACCTGAGGGCCGTTTTCATTGTAAACATTCTCTGTAGCAAATGCACTGTAGTGAAACGTCCACATTGTATGCCTAAGAAATTATGGATATGCAGCCTATGTTTGGAGATAGCCACGGAATGGCCGAAAAGGTGATGTACGATACGTTATGCACCGGAGTATTCAAGAAAACCAAAGACATCCAGATTGCAGTATGTACAGAAGCAATCACGTCAACATGACCTAGCTCGACGACCATTGAGGACACGACAAAAGGACCAACAAGAAGTTGATATTGCTAGAAGTGTTGACACAGAACCTCATATAAATATTACAGCTTCTGGAATTGTATCAAGTTAATGCAACACAACTGCAACGGCACACATGTTAGCCGGTGCATCCTGATGATGGACGTAGATTGCTGAATTGTAGAAGTACACATATTTGAGCGTATATTTAGACGTTAAAGATTGCAAAAATATCACGTTGTTTCCTTTATATGTTTACTTTAAGTCTAAACAATGGCACCAATGTATATTCGGGAGCATTTAGTCTTTTATTTTGTAGGAAATTGCAAATCCAAAGTTCGTTTGAACATTATTGCTCGGATGAACATTTTAAGTTACTTTTAGTTATTTAAAGCGTCATATGCTTTAAACCATTTTCAGAATTTTCAAATTTTGTAATTAGCTAACCATCAAGAAATTCCCATCATACAAATGTGATATGTTTCATTCACATAGCTTTCTCTAGCTGTTCAACAACAACAAAACAGTTCCTACAAAACATCATTATCTACATCATGCGAATCGAGATCAACATTAACTGAATTTGCCTTATTACCTGTTTCTTGGTAATTAGAAATGAATCAAGGGCAATAATAATTAATCAAATAATTTAAAAGCTCGTCGCTATATCACACAATTGAGGTTCGGTTCGGTTTGGTTTGTCCTGTTTGAGAAAGTTCAGTATAAAAGGGAATATATCGAAAACGGTCAACTTTACAAGAAAAAGATGAATACAAGGTGGTTCATTTGTCCCATATTCTATAGTTTTATGCAACCAGCAGTTTACAGTCTAACCCAAAAACATTATTCCCAAAACTCGTCTTCTGTATACCAACATTATAGACTTTCACTCTTCAAGTCACACCTAAGCAGTAGTGTATTTAGTTAACGAGTTTCAAGATGCTCGATTCAGGATCGAATCTTACCAAAACACTGACAATTTTTTCCCAGCTTTCTTTCTTCCTGCTTTGACCCAAAGGTAGATGCGATATCGGAACATTTTTAATTTGCTTATTTGTTTCTTTTTTGTTCTATTTATTTATGTTTATTCTAACTTAATCAGTTCAGTTACAGGAAACACAAATGAAAATGAACATTCTGAGGCATGTTCAGTTCTTCTAAATATGTAGGTTTTAAAACTAACATAGGTATTTCAGATAATACTACAGAACCAGACTCATTTTCAGGGTATATCTAAAATGAAAAGAAAAATATACCTAGGCTGACAATCGGAACCTGTACCAGATACATAGATATTGACCAACACTTTCAGTTGAAAAGAAAATTAGGTTTAATCCCCATAACTTCACAAACTTCTCAATATCCACCAGATAGAGTGTTTCCGTCATGAAACTTAGTGATGAAACTGTTTCATTTAGCGCAGCAGCTGTCCAAAATGATGACCTTCTTCGTTGATTCAGAGTTGTTGCAATGGTAACCTGGGAAGTAGTAACAACTGGGATGTGACAGATCTGCAGGCCTACTTATTAGTTGCTGAAGATAATTAAGGTTATGCGGCTGTTGGCTGTACACTGTTTTAAATGACTCCATAGGAAGTAACCAAGTGGCGTAAGATAAGGAGATCTGGCAGGCCACGATACAGGTCCTCACCTACCTATACATCTTTGAGGATGTGTGCCGTGAAGATAATTTACGACGATCTGGTGCGGTGGAGCACCATCATGCTGAAATCACATGCATAATATTTCATTTAATGGTACATGCAAAGCAATGGAGGGAGATCGTTTTGGAGGAAGTGAAAATAGCGTGCTTCCGTAAGGTGATTTTGGAAAAACTATGGTCCGATTAGATGCCACACCATATATTAATTCCCCACTGGTCTTGAAAATCTGCCTGTCTTACCCAATGAGGGTTATCGACACTCCAGTAGTGAATGTTGTGGCGATTCACAGTGCCATTGTTGTGAAACCGCGACCCATCTGAAAACAGAACTTTGGATAAAAAGACTGCATCACGGTTCCAACTGCTTAATACCCACTGGCAGAAATTTACTCGAGCTTCAAAGTCCCCGTGGAGTTCCTGGTATAGCTAAAAGCAGTAAGAGTGAAATGTATTGTTAACAATATTCGCATAACCGATGACCTAGTGATATTTGTGTCTTGTGCCGGTGTCCGCGTGCTAATGTGGGGATTGTTTAAGACAGCGTCTACAATGTTATCTTTGTTGTGCCCAGAGGTAGCTGGTGCCTCTCTAATAGGACCTATCCTTTCAAATCCTCCTGTTATACGTAAACGTCGTTCAGCATCCTACTCGTGCACATCTCTGCTTCATCTGCTGGGCTCCTGATGGCGCTGCTAACATTATTAGAAAACAGTGATTAAATTTAATTCTGAGGATGAACAATGGAAAATGAATGACAAATTTGATATAGTACAACACGATTTTGAACTATACTGTAAATTATTTTTACTGCCTTTTATTGTGTTCTCAAAATAACATTATTTGGCCTATAGGTGTATGATAATGTTGGTACTGATTGCTGAACTGATAAGGACATTAGGGCCTGGCGCTGTGATGTTGCTAAAAATGTGAACAATTTTTTCCACAATTTTCGTTGGTTCCAATATAGTAAAACTTCCTACGCGAGTAAGAAAAGGCAAAACCGATTGGGCAATTCATCCCTTCACCCCTCAACTCCGCTCGATGCTCCATAATAAGAAAGTGACTTGTTTAAGCAGTGCATTAATGTGGCACGAATTACCTTGGCATTAGAACGTCAGTATGTAGCGCACAGAAAATATTAACCTAATTTTGTATCACCCGGTGAGGGAGCGTATTACTGTCCAACTAGAAAATTTAGGAATCACCAGTTCACAACTCAAAACTTTTGTCACAAGTTACATTTCATGTCCATTCCCTTTCCTTCGGTTACGTTTACTTGTCCAATAAGCTTTTAAGGGTGTAGCAAACAGGTGAAAGATATGGTTTAAAGCAAAAACCACCGTTTTATAAGTATTTCCTGACGTGTTTTTAATGCCTTTGAGTGTACTATTTGACAAGAATCTGGTCTCTCCTCTTGTCCTTCCATTCCTCGCTAGAGTCAAGAACGAAAATCTGGAATGCTATAAATACGTGCCCGGGCAGCATTGACAGGGATCCATAGAATAATAATATAAAGGTGCAAACTTGCAGCTCTGGTTTTCGACGATCGGTCAAGCCGTTTCCTTGTGCCTTCAACAATGCTCAGGACTGCATTCTTGTTATAATCGTCCACGACTATAAACAATCATATATGTATTTCCTCAGTAGAAGTGCCTTGGAGAAGTCACTTCTGTTAATTAGATGGCTGAAATAGAACATTACTGAATAGTAGAATCAGAGCAGAAATTCTGTATCACAAAATATTGGGTTAGTTGAATAAAAACTCTTATTTCCTTGACAAGGAAATTTAAGTAGTTACTGATCTTAATTGAATAATAGTTTACTTTTACTGATAAGGAAACTTTTCAGTATAAACTGAATAAACAAATGAATAGCTGGATAGGAGCCCTGTCACGGAGGAGCATATAATAGAATGTTGTAACAATCAGTACGTGTGTACAGTCAAGTGCACCAATAACTGAAGGAAATCCAAAGCAAAAAGAGCACTTTTCTTTCGCTTCTTGAATTTAAAATTTCAGGTAGGACATTTTATCCAATCACCTTCCTTTGCTTCAATTCTGTTTGCTACAAAGTCTATGCTCTTACACACCATGGAATGGTGAAGACCAAAATCTCCTGCTCATTTTCTGATGTGAATTTAATACTCCACCTCTTGTTTCATTCATACCATCTAGAAAATAGTTTGCTAAAAAGTTTATACTTTCTAACCTCACAAACCTTTTTAAATCACTGGGACTAATATCCCTTCTTATTGCAGACCTTTACCTGGTGTATGGTAAAAATGCTGCCATGGTTATCTGGAGCTACTTTTGCAGATCAACTCTACAGCAAACTTAAAAAGTATTTCAGCAAATACAACTCAATAAGTAATCACTGTATGTTATTTAAACACATTTTAAGTATTTACTGGAAAAGTAGTAATAACAGGAAAAATTAATAGCTTATCAGTAATTGGTAAAGCATGAACTGTAAGTATTTACTTATGGTTTATTCAATTTGTTATCAGTATTGACTTAAAACAATATAAGTAAAAGAGTTCACTGATTTTTACTTTCTCTATACGTACTATGTACATAGTGTATAGAGAAGGTATCGTATTGCACCCAAAAATTCGATACCGAGATTTTACCGGAAATATATGTTTTGAGACACATGAATAAAAAAAAATTCTTTTTAGTAAAATGTCTGTGTGAGTGTCTGTCTGTCTGTGTGTGTGCGTGTGTGTGTGTGTCTGTGGGCAGCATAGCTCAAAAATGAAAAGACCATTAAAAACCAAACTTGGTATTTAGGTTTGGTATCATCCAGGGTTGCCACACGAAGATTTTCAAGAAAATCTCCCCACCCCAAACTACCGTTTACAAGGGGGAAAAATCGAATATTTTGATTTTCTAAAAAATGGCTCTAACGATTTTGATTAAAATAAAATATATATCTTTAATTTTCTGGGAATAGCCTTTGAAGATACTTTATTCTGGATTAATTTTACGCATGTTTGTATAACTGCTAAACCGTAATAGATGGACAAAAACTTACCAAACAGAAAATGTAGAGCACATTAAAGCACACAATTTATATTATATATATTTTTTCGTGGAGCTAATCATTTTTAAGATATCCCTTATTTTTGTTTTCAGCTATGAAAAACTTATACCTTTCTCATACAGGAATTTGTCAACACAAACAAAAGTGTTTCAGTTACATAGCAACCAGCTTTTGACTATCACTTTAACCAATGGTACTCCCTTATTCCGCTTCTGCTTACAAGGAAACAAGTGATAAGACTATTTCTATTAATTTTTTCTCGATGAGAATGAAGTAAATAGAAGTAAGAGCTTTTTAACAATAATTTATTGCAGATATGTAGAGAAAATAATGTGATTGGAACACATCAGATTTTTATTCAATGGACCCACTGTCACGAGGAAGTTTGATTCTTCCTTGTTTAGGAGCAGGAAATTACACGGATAGGAAAATGGTTGGACTAGAGAGTTATAGGTGTTATTGACGGTGATCTGATATCATCTCTCTTCTTCATCCTTACTACCTCTCTCCCTCGGGTGGTAAGCAGTTAAATAATTGCACCGCCAGCTGGTTGAACAATTACTGGCTTTATTCCCATTTGACAAACAGTTTACCGCGCTTCCCAACTCCCGAAGAACTCTCTGTGCCTAATTAAAGTACTTCGAACCTGTTTCCCGGTAGCAATTCCGCATTTCCACTGTTTAAATGGTTTTCAGCTGCGCGCCATCACAAACCAAAGCGATTAAGCCTAATAATATAAGAAGTCATGCCGTCATTTTCTGAAAAAATATCACCACTTTTTTACTTTCTCTATACGTACTATGTACATTGCATTCTATCCAAAAATTCGATACCGAGATTTCAGCGAAAATACATGTTTTGGGTCGCCCTGAATCCAAAATAAGCATTTTCAGAAAAAGGTCCGTGTGTGTGTCTGTGGACAGCATAGCTCAAAAACGAAGTATCTAAGTATCTAAGTTTGGTATCTTCCAAGGATGCGACACGAAGATTTTCAAGAAAATTCCTCCACCCCCAACTACCCTTTACATAGAAAAGATTCCAAAATTTAATTTTATCAAGAATAGCTCTAACGATTTTGATTAAAATCTCTTATATTTATGATATTTACAGAACAAATGAAATATATATATCTTGATTTTTCTGGGAATAGCCTCTGAAAACGTTTATTCTGGGTGATTTTGCATAACTGGTAAACCGTAAGAGCTACAAAAAAACTTATTGAACAAAATATGTAGATCACGATAATACACACAATATGTCATATGTTTTCTTCGTGGAGTTTGCCATTTTATAAATATTTCTTTTTATTAATTTCAGCTATAAAGTAGTTTTCTCATACGGAAACCTGTCAACTCCTGGTCATGCAAAGAAACAAATTTCAATCCCACAGCAACCACATTTTAAAAAAATTTGTTTATCGGTTTAGTGTAGTGTATTCCCTTATTTCTCTTTTAATTATAAAGGAACTAAGTAATAATACATACAGCATGCTTTTCTCGTGTGCTCATCACTTTTATACCCAAAATATCCAAGCTTCGTGCTCATCTCTTACCGGATGCTATTACAGCGCGAAAATATAGTTATCGCGTGGTTACGTTTTGGTATTTCATTGTATTTTACTAGCGTTACCGCTCTTCATAATGGAAGAATCCTGAACTGCTAACTTTTAGGGGAAAACCTGTCTGTAGAAGCTCCCTGTGCACCAAAATTTTGCTCTTACAAAAGCATTTGTATTTTCTGGATTAACAAAAGAAGTGGCCCTGGCAGACACAATAACAAATTCTTAACCTCCTGTTTGTGCTCCGCAATCTATCATGGCAGATATCTTTCCTATACTAAGTTTGTGCAGATTAATAATCAAAGCAATGGACTGAAAAACGTACTAATATACTGTTACAAATACTAAACTTGGTATTTAGGTTAGTAATTTCCAAGGATGGACACGAATCTTTTCAAGAAAATCCCCCAACCCGAAACTAACCTATACATGAATAAATGTTCGAATATGTTGATTTTCTTAAAAATGACTGTAATGATTTTGATTAATAAATTAAAGCTATTTACATCCAAAATAAAATTTGTATCTTGATTGTTCTGGAAATGGCCTCTGAAGACCTCTTTGTTCTGGATGAATTTTGCTTAACTGATAAACCGTAAGAGAAAGAAAAAAACGTAATACACAAAAAATGATATCTTGTCAAAAAACACAATTTATGTTCTTTACATTTTTGCTGTGGAGCTAGCCGTTTCCGAGATATTTCTTTTTATTGGCTTCAATTGTACTTACACTTTTCTCAGAAGGAAGTCTCCGTGCCAAACAAAGAAGCGATTTGACTGCCTCCGTGGTCAAGTGGTCAGAGAGCTGACTTCTCATCCCGGTTTCGATTCCCGGCTGGGGCGGGCAATGTTGTTTTAACCAGAATTGTTCCCTATCCCCCTCAGATTCTGGCAGTATGTATGTGAGAGTGTGTGTGTTTATGGAAAAAATATTTAAACCCAAGGTAAAGAACTTATAGACGAGTTATTTCTAATGCAAATTCCCCGATATGAGCTTAGATGTTAAAGGGGCTATATAAATGAAACGATAAAAAAGAAAAAAAGAAGCGATTTGCATAATATAGCTTTTAAAACATTTGAATATTTCTTTAGCCTAGTGAATTTTCTTAGTTCCCTTCTACTTATAAGGAGCTAAGAAATAAGAAAATTCTGCTAATGTTTATCTCGATTAGTATTGTGTCGAAAGAAGAATAATCTTTTGTAAGAAGTTTGTAGAACAGCTAGAGAAAGCCATGTGAATGTAATACATCTGATATTTCTACTGCACTTGAGAGGTTAAATGGCTAAGCAGTAACTTGTAAGAGAGAAGTTCGGAGCACAAGATTGTTTAGCTGGTTAGCTAATAGAGGCTATCAGGGTTTTTTTTGTTTTACCACTCACCAATTGACATCTCCCCCCTACACTTTAATGGAGCGGTAAGAGGACTACTTGTTACGTGTCTCGTGCCACTTTGTCACGCCCTGATCGAGCGTGCTTCTCGCCACTTCCCTTATTTTCAAGCTGGGCTGTAACTACCCTGATACTCGATCTCCGCGGAAAAGAATGCACACCATTGTCTTCATTATCAAAGCAAGTGGCTAGGACTTTTACTACCGAATTCCTTTTGTGTGAGCAACCTTTGGTCTATAGGATCCTAAAGGCAGCAGATTTGGGCCAGAAGCCCTATAAACCGGCTCACAACTCCAAGATATTCCCAGCTAGAGAACAAATATTTAAAGAGTATGGCTATAATTGGTTCTTATACTAGGAAAATAATGTTTATTGCTTGAAAAATACAGCATATTAGGGGTTTTTCTTCATTATTAGCATTTCTTTAGGGAAGGCTTCAGGTGTAAACTATTTGTCTATCAGAAGAGAGAACGTGGTTGAGAAAAAACGTAGATCACGATGTAGAATACGCAATTTATGTTATGTTTTCGCAAAAATGGCTCTAATGATTTCGAATAAATTTATTATATTTAAGATTTATATACATGCCAAATAAAATTATATCTTGAATTCTCTCTAAAGACCTCTTTATTATGGATGATTTTATTGAATTTTCAATAACTGGTAAACCGTAAGAGATAGACAAAAACTTACTGCACAAAAAATGTAGATCACGATAAAACACACACTTTATGTCATATACATTTTTTTCGTGGAGTTGGCCGTTTTCTAGATATTCCTTGTTATTGATTTCAGTTTTAAAATATTTAAGCTTTTCACGTCTAGGAACTCGTCAACGCTTGGCCGCGCAAAGAAATGGATTTCATTCCCATTTTAAAACATTTGACTCTCCGTTTAGCCTAGCGTATTCCCTTATTCCCTTTTTATTATAAAGGAATTAAGTAATAAGACAATTTCTGCTAATGTTTTAGCGTAAAGTAAATATAAGAATTAGCGTATTAACAATACTTTGTTACAGAGATATAAAGTCATGTGAATGGAACACATCAGATATTTTTGGGTTAGATTGGAATATTTCCTGTACTTTCTAAAGGTAAATAGTGGTGGCAGTAAAATACCTATTGTGCATAATCTATTTTACCTTTATATAGGTACACGAGTGGTACCAAACAGAAAGGTCAGGAAAGCAGGGATACTGTGAAGGGAATTTTGTTTAGTGGATGACAGCGCTAGTAAATGTAATGGCCAAAGGATAAAAGTTTACCTTCTTTTTTGGCTCTCAGCCATGAATCGTCGAGTGTACTGGACATCTCTAAATACAAAAACACATACAGGACTTGCTGACAACTAATTTGTATTTTATAGGACGCCCATGAAAGACCTTTTGACTGACCTATAGAAAATGTCAGTATTAGCCTCGTAGGGTAACATATTAAAATCGCATTTCTAAAGGTAGCGGTCGTCCAAAATGTGGAGCTTATTTTACTTTAAGGTGCCGAAATCAGTTGGATGTGGCGACCCGAAATAATATTGTTTAAATTAAATACCCCTCGTAAAATGTTGAACTTCATAAATATAACTACAATATATATCGTAGATCTATCCAAACTAAACAATGTGTTGTTTAAATCACATATCGAATCACTTTTCGAATCATTCAATGAAGAAAATGTAATCTTTTTGCAAGATCATCAGCTTATAAACTTTAAGAACCGGAAACTATAAATAAAAAATATTATGTGTTCCATTCACATGACTTTCTCTACATCTCTGCAACAAATTGTAGTTAAAAAGCTTATGCTTCTATTTACTTCATGCTAATCAAGAAAAAAATCATCAGAAATAGTCTTTATACTTGCTTCCTTGTAAGTCGAAGCGAAATAAGGCAGTACTATAGGTTAAAGGGATAGTCAAAAGCTGGTTGCTATGTAACTGAAGCTCCTTTGTTTGTATGGACACGAGTTGACAAATTCCTGTATGAAAAAATTATGTTTTTCAAAGCTGAAAGGAAAAACCATGAATATCTTAAAATGATAAATTCCACGAAAAAATGTACGTATGACATAAATTAAGTGCTTTATCGTAAGCTACATTTTCTGTGTGGTAAGTTTTTGTCAATCTCTTACGGTTTAGCAGTTATGCAAAATTCCGTAAAATTCATCCAGAATAAAGTATTCTTCAGAGGCTATTCCCAGAAAATTCAAGATATACATTTTATTTGTCAGGTGAATATCTTTAATATACGATATTTTAATCAAAATCGTTAGAGCCATTTTTAAGAAAATCAAAATTTTCGAAATTTTTTGCATGTAAAAGGTAATTTGGCGTGGGGGGATTTTCTTGAAAATCTTCGTGTCGCATCCTAGGAAGATACCAAACTTAAATACCATTTTTGGTCTTCAACGGTCTTCTCGTTTTTTGAGCTATGCTGTCCACAGACACACACACAGACAGACACAAACACACAGGACCATTTTGAAAAATCCTTTTTTTGGATTCAGGGGGTCCTAAAACATGTATTACCGGTGATATCTCGGTGTCGAATTTTTGGGTGGAGTACAATACATCCTCTATACACTATGTACACAATACGTATAGAGAAAGTAAAAAAAATCTTTATTTTAATGCTTAATTTAATATCAGGTATTTATGTTAAGTTTTCCGTACATTTTTGTCAAAAACTAGTTATTTAGAATTGGTAAGCTGAAAGAATATACAAAAATTTGCTACACAAAGAATTTAGATCTTGTTAAAACAAACAATTTATCTAATTTACAATTTTTTCTGGAGTTAACCGTTGTCAATTATTACACAAAATTATTTAAAGCACGGAAGAATGAAGCTACCCAGTACATGTAGGATAGAGAAGGTATAATACTCTACCTAAAAATTCAACCTCAAGGTTTAAATGTTCTGAAGCCCTCGAAATTCCAGAAAAACATTTTTATAAAAAGTGTGCATCTGTTTGTATGTATCGGACAAATACCTAATTTGCTACTGTGCCGTTTCATAACGAAGAAAACACGTAATAATGAACATTGTGCCCGTCATAGGTGTGTTGGAAACATGCTTCTATCATGAATTTATGTTTCTATGCTATATTTCCCTGTTTCACTAAGCTTGTCGATGTTGTGATTTCTTCTACTCGCTAGTAGATAGGTTCAGAGATCGGGTTGAAATATCTCATTAAGGCACATTACTTTCGGCATGGTAAGCGTTCCATAATGGCGTAGAATACCGAATAATTATGTTCGTAGGCATTAGTGATTGATTTAGGAAAGGTTTCGTTCGTTGTGCTTTTTTGACGGGTTTTTATTTTAAGTATAATAATTTAGTGCCAAAAAGCGGTAAATTCCTCCTCCTAGTGTTCCTTAGTGGCTGCATTTTATAATTTTGCGTAATTTTATGTATATAATAACGGTAACATTTTTCAAATGCGGTAACTTTTATAATCTGCTGAAATGCAATAATGTTTGTTGATATTACTGTAAACATACACTCTTGATGGTTTTTTCTAAATGTTTACAATTTGCAGAGTTTATTTTTAAACGTTTTATGTGTTGGTCCCTATTGTGGTTTCAAATCGTTATGGTAGTGTTCACAGTTTACTGTTCTCAGTACATATATATAATTTTTATTTGACTGTTATCGATACATTATTCAGAGTCTAGTTTAAGCTAATTATTGTTATATTAAAGTTCATCAGAACGACTATATTTTCTGAAAATGGTTGTAGCTTGTTTAAGCAGCCACAAAACTCTTAAGTTAGCAAAACAGTTTAAGTGTATGTTGAGGTATTGCTTAGCAAACTGAGAGAGTAGGGTCAAGTCTAAGGCGATGAGAGGTAAATGAGCTCACTGCACGGTTAATTTTATGCTTAAACTTGGTTTGTCCTTGAAATCATTTTAACAAAGTATTGAGCTGCCAATATATATAATTTTTCTACAGTTTCAGTCATGTATTAATGTCAGAATATATCATTTACATTTATCTAAATTTTTCGATATGCATTAAATAAAAAAATTAATTAAAATATAAATTAGAGAGCCGTCGTATAGAGTGAACATGCTACATTTGGTGAGCAATCTATTGCAGTATCTTGATTATGTTGGAAACCTATATATAAACGAGGGTTTTTAATTATTTTCACTGCTTCACACAAAGTGTGAGTAAAGTGTAGTTTTTTTATTTAGTAGGCTTCAAAGAGGTGACAGAAAGATTTAGAATAAAATCTCTGCATACTAAACTACCCTTTATATTTTGAAATTTCTTAATTTATTAAAATACCTCAAATGACTTTTAATAAAACACCATATATTAAATATATTTTAATACCAAACTGCATATATTGAATAAATAGAGTGAGGCTGAAAACTTCGGTGCCATAGCAAGGTCCTCGGTCGCTAGCCAGTTGCTCTAACCGTTGATCTACCACAGCAACATACCGACACAGTTAAATTTCCCAACTGATTCCCATTTTTTTCCGGCAAACCACAAAATGATCTCAAAACTATTTTTGATATGACATGCTCCAAAGGCAACTTGTAATGTCGCAAGTACGTTATGTTCTGGGCTTCATAGTTTAATAAAATATTTGAACAAGCAGTGTTCATTAAAAGGGGAGTTGAATATATTGCATTTTTAGGAAATAGTTCTTTATTCACGAGTAATGTTGTACAACTGGTAAATGTCAAGTCTCCACTACGATATAGCTTGAAGGAGATTTCTTCTGTTTTCATTTTGGGATTGCACTGTTGTATTCAAACATTTAGTGATAGGACATGCCTTACGAATTACAAATCATATGATTTTATTTAACAAAATTACAAAATAGTATCTATGTATGTAAAGAAAAAAAATCTGGTGTGTTCCATTCACATGACTTTCTCTACATCTCTGCAACAAATTATTATTGTTAAAAAGTTTATACTTCTATTTACTTCATGCTAATCGAGAAAAAAATTAGCACAGTCTTATTACTTACTTCCTTGTTAGCAGAAGGAAAATAAGGGAGTACTATAGGCTAAACTAATTATCAAAAGCTGGTTGCTATAAGTTTTTTAATAACTGAAAACAAAAACAAGGAATAAGTGAAAAACGATCAACTCCACGAAAAAAAGGAAATAAGATAAATTGTGGGTTTTAAGATGCTCTACATTTTTGTGTGGTAAGTTTTCTCCATCTCTTACGGTTTAGCAGTTATGCAAAAATCCATAAAATTCATCCAGAATAAAGTAGTCTTCAGAAGCTATTCCTAGAAAATTCAAGATATACATTTTATTTGTCGAGTAAATATCTTTAAAATACGAAATTTTAATCAAAATCGTTAGAGCCATTTTGGAGAAAATCAAAACTTTCGAAAAAAGTTCCATGTAAAGGGTAGTTGGGGGTGGAGGAATTTTTCTCAAAAGCTTCGTGTCGCATCCCTGGAAGATACTAAACTTAAATACCAAGTTTGGTATTTTACCGACTTTTAGTTTTTGAGTTATCGTGTCCACAAACACACGGACACACATACACACACATACACGGACCTTTTTCCGAAAATGCTTTTTTTAGATAAAGGGGACCCTAAAAGATATATTTCGGGTGAAATCTTGGTATCGAATTTTTGGGTGGAGTTCAATACCTTCTCTATACACTACGTACATAGTACGTATAGAGAAAGTAGAAATGTAAACAAAACTTCAATGCTTTATCAATAAAATATAATGTTCATCTTCTTCCTAACTTAAATATTTCAATATTTATAACGCTTTAAATTTTGAAACGGATATTTTTATATTAGCAGAACAACCACTTAATAACAGACAATGTGAACACATTGAATTGACCCAAACCTTTTAAGACACCCTATAGAGCAAAGTAAGAGGTCTAATGCGTTTTATTCACATTACTTTCTCTAGCTGTTCTAAAAGCTGTCCTTTCTTCTTAGAAAAAAATTCATCTTTCTACACCATACTAAGCGAGATAAGCGTTACCAGAACGTTCTTATTATTTAATTCCTGATATATTAATATATAAATATATATATATGGAAACTAAGGAATATGCTAAAGCGATCTGTCGCTATGCAATTGTCAATTTAATTATGATCTTTGCATGGCCAGGAAGATATTTAAATTTAAACCTTTAACAAGGAATATCTCGCAAACGGTTTGCTCCACAAAAAATTCAAAGCACACAAATTGCGTGTTTTGACGAGATCTACATTTTTTTTTTTTTTTGTAGTAAGTTCTTGTCTATCACTTATGGTTTACCACTTATGCAAGTCATTCAGAACAAAGAAGACTTCAGGGGCTATTTCCAGGATATTCGATAAATACATTGTATCTTTACTTTCTCTACACGTACTATGTACATAATGTATAGAGAATATATTGTAATGCACCGAAAATTTCGATACCGAGATTTCACTGGAAATACAAGTTTTGGGTCCCCCTGAATTCAAAAAAAGCATTTTTGGAAAAAGGTCCGTGTGTGTTTGTGTGTATGTGTGTGTGTGTCTCTCTGTGTCTGTGGACAGCATAGCTCAAACATGAAAAGACCGTTAAATACCAAACTTGCTATTTAAGTTTGGTATCTTCCAAGGATACGACACGAAGATTTTCAAGAAACCCCCCAACCCCAACTACCCTTTACATGGAACTTTTTTCTAAAATTTTGATTTTCTCAAAAATGGCTCTAAGGATTTTTATTAAAATATGGTATATTAATTATATTTAACTGACAAAGAATTAGTATATATTAAATTTTCTAGGTACAGCCTCTGAAGACTATTTTATTCTGGATGAATTTTACGAAATTTTGCATAACTGCTAAACCGTAAGATATAGACAAAAACTTACCACAAAAAATGTAGAGCACTTTAAAACACACAATTTATGTTATATACATTTTTTTCGAGGAGTAGATCATTTTTGAGATATTCCTTGTTTTTGGCTTCGGCTTTGAAAAATTTGTACTTTCCTCCTACAGGAATTTGTCAATCGTATCCATGCAAAGGAACTTCAGTTACGTAGTAACCAGCTTTTGACTTCACTTTAACCTATGATATTCCCATATTGCGCTTCTACTTACATGGAAGCAAGTAATAAGACTATTTCTGCTAATTTTTTCTCGACTAGTATGAAGTAAATAGAAGAATAAGCTTATTAACAATAATTTGTTACACAGAAGTAGAGAAAGTCATGTGAATGGAACAAATCAGATTTTTCTTGTAAAAATCTTCAATATACGGTATTTTAATTAACATCGTCAGAGCTACCTTTCAAAGAATCAACATTTTCTTAAATGTTTCCATATGGAGGTTAGTCTGGAGTGGGGATATTTTCTTGAAAACCTTCGTGTCTTCGGTATATATCAAGCTTAAATACTGGTATTAAACGGATATTTAGTTTTTGAATAATGCTGTACATGGACACATGTACGCAGACAGTGAATTTTTTTCCAAAACGCTTTTTTCATTTGGATTCATTGATTTCCTTCCGGTGAAACCTGGGTATTGACATTTTGGGTGGAATACAATTCTTCTCTGCCAATCATGTAAATTGCACATAGAAAGTAAAAACAGTTCTTCTTGCCCAGGGCGTTACGTTTGTCGACCCTTTGTGAACCACCAGCAAAGCCACAAATGTCCTTATCTCCCCCTTCCAGTGTTTCGAAAGACTTGAGCAAAGAAAGTCCACTACACTTGCAGAAATCTTTTGGTGCTGCAGCTGTATGCTGTTATACCGTTAGTATGATATTATCCTAAGCTACATTGCCATATTATTTCAAATAGGGGTATAAACCTGGGGTTAATTTACCGGTTATAAACATGATTTACTGCACATTTCCAGACATATCTGATCTCTATGCTGGTGAAATATCGCCCGAGATACAGCTGGAGCAAGCTAGATGTGAACTGATGCGTTCTCCTTCCTCGAGGTTCAAGCTTTCGACTGCCATTCCACGCCTAGCTACGAGGGACCTTCAAAAGTTCAAAGAAACTACACTCATAGCATTGATAAAAGTTTGTTCTTAGTATCCGCCATCCCTTACTAGATGGCAGTTAAAATTATAGATATATCCATCGCGTGATTTTGTTGCCGTTATTTCGTTGCCATCGGCGATTGAATCAACAATCTCGTGCTTATTTAGAAAGATGGAAAAAAAACAAGTTTCGCGCAGTGATTAAGGGGACAAGGTACCCTGTAATGATAAAAGATAACATTTTTACTTTCCCTACACTTACTATGTACATAGTGTAAAGAGAAGGTATTGTAATGCACCAAAAAATTCGATACCGAGTTTTCACCGGAAATACATGTTTTGGGTCCCCCTGAATCCAAAAAAAGCATTTTCAGAAAAAGATCCCTGTGTGTATGTGTGCGTGTGTGTATGTGTGTGCGTGTGTCTGCGTGTCTGTGGACAACATAGCTCAAAAACGAAAATACCGTTAAATATCAAACTTGGTATTTAAGTTTGGTATATTCCAAGGATGCTACACGAAGATTTTCAGGAAAATCATCTCACCCTCTACTACCCTTTACATGGAACCTTTTTCGAAAATTTTTATTTTCTCAAAAATGACTCCAACGATTTTGATTAAAATGTCTGATGTTTAAGACATTTACCTGACAAATAAAATGTATATCTTGAATTTTCGGGTTATAGCCTCTGAAGACTGCTTTATTCTGGGTGAATTTTACGGAATTTTGCATAACTGCTAAACCGTAAGAGATGGACAAAAACCTAACCAACAAAATATGTAGAGCACATCAATTTGATGTTGTATACATTTTTTTCTTGGAGTTGACCGTTTTTGACTTATTCCTTGTATTTTGGTTTCAGCTATGAAAAGCTTATACTTTTCTCATACTGAAATTTGTCAACTCCTGTTTGAGTACCTTCCGAAATCCTACTTTTTGGAAGGCTTAAAACAGTTGGAGAAACGCTGGGAAAATTGTATCGAGCTAAAAGAGGATTATGTTGAAAAATAATCTACCAAAAATAATTTGTTTTTATATCTTGTTGTAAGGACTTATTAAACGCCCCTCGTATGTCTGGAACGCCTCCGTTTTATTTCTTAAGTTTCTATTAAGTATTCTTTCGTTCAGGGTGATTTGGGAAGTCTTCTTTTATTAATAATAAATTTTCATAAAATAATATCCATATTCTTGCTGGAATATCTATATCTTAGTTTATTTATCTTCCCCATTAAAAATACTAACTTTTACTTTCTCTACCACTATTAAAGTAGGAGAAGTGTTGCATCTACTCATATTCGATACCAAGATTTCAAAGAAAATACAGTTTTGAGATCCTGAATTAAAAGAAAACATTTTAGGAAAAGACCCGTGTATCTGTATGTGCGAGTTTCAAAAGCTAAAACTCGATTAAATATTTACTAATACTAATCACTAAATATTTAGTTCCAGCTTTTTTAAGGATGCGAAACGTAAATTTTCATTCAAGGAAATCCCTTATCTCAAAATAAGTTTACATGGAAACATCTTGAACAGTTCTATCGATTTTTATTAAACTGCTATATGATTAAGCCATTCTCATGACAAATAAAATAACTTCTTTTGGGAATTAAAATTATTTTCGAGATTGTGCGCGTGACGATATAAGTAATTTGAGATCGGTGATGCATGGTCCCCGGATAAACATAACGCAACTACATAGCGTTAAACGTGTGGGTATCAGGTGCTGATAAGTAGGTGTTAAAGCAAAGTAGGTTAAAAAAAATGTCTTTAAAACTGCTGCCCGAATACAGAAATATCAATTTTTAGCAACTTGTTGCTAGCGTTCTCAAGATTTAATGTTGCAAAAATTTTGTAAAGTCTGGAAGTAATCACTTAACAGTGCGGCACTGAGCATTCATTATTTACGTTCTTGAGTTATATAGTCTGCTTTGGAGGCGTTTTATCAACTGCTCTGGTGGCTTAATGCCAAATATCATGAGGTTGATTTCTGTCATAGAGTAAATATTTATTATTAATTATTATTATTATTATTATTATTATTATTATTATTATCATTCCAGACGAAGTGCGCGATACGTGAACGAGACCCGACCTCGGAAACTATCTTTCACTTGAAAGCCAGTATCACAACCACTACGCTAGAGAGGTACGCTGTAATATGTCCCTTCGATTTTCGTTTGCTGCTCTCGAATGGTTGATAAATTAGCCAGTGGCGTACTGGCACCTCAGAAACATAGCCGTTACTTCGAAATGTCAATAAACAGGCCATACGTCTTCTATCTCAAATTACTTATTTAAATAATCTACATATTTTGTGAAAATATTTCGGTATAGTTCTTAACATCCTTTATATATGTGTGTGAATATATACATATACATACAGGTGTTAATGAACTACACTGAAACAATTTGCGAGATTGTGCACGTGACTGGTATAAGTAATTTGAGATCGATGCATTGTCCCCGGATAAACATAACGCAACTACATAGCGTTAAACGTGTGGGTATCAGATGCTGATAAGTCAGTGTTAAAGCAAAGCAGGTTGAAAAAATGGCTTAGAATGTCTTTAAAACTGCTGCCCGAGTATAGAAATATCGATTTTTAGCAGCTCGTTACTAGCGTTCTCAAGATTTAATGTCCCAAAAATCTTTAAAATCTCGAAGTAACCATTTGACATTACGACACTGAGCATTCATTAACTACGTTCATGAGTTATGTAGTCTCCTCTGGAAGCGTTTTTTCAACTGCTCTGATGGCTTAATGCGTAACGAGGAAATCCGTTAACCCAAAGGTCATGAGTTCGATTCCTGTCATTGAGTAAATGTTTATTATTATTATTATTATTATTATTATCATCATCATTCTAGACGAAGTGCCGCAATATGTGGCGTACTAGCGCTTCAGAAACTTATAGCCGTTACTTCGGAATTTCAATAAACAGGCCATAAGTCTATATCAAATTTCTTATTTAATTAATCTACATATTCTCTGAAAATATTTCGGTATAGTTCATTAATACCCTGTATATAGTTTTTCCAATACGCATTTGAACTACAAAGTAAGTGAATGGAATTGCACACCGAACTTCATACTCTTTTCTTTGTACTTTTTTCACTATTTTTGAGAAATACGCATTCAACTTCATATTAATCTATTCCAATATTCTTGTACGGTCTCTCAAAAGTACATAAAATAAAATTACCATGTAATTTTTGTAAATATGATTTTAATTTTGATAAATACACTGTTTAATTCTGAATAAAATCAAGAGTTTTGGGGATGCCAAAGCTTAATAGTTTTCCCACACCAAGTAGGGTTAAAGTAAAAATGCTGATTATAAGAGATTGGTTATTAATTTTTGTATCCTGCAAGCTAGAAGTTTGAAATATAGCAAAATATTGTGTGTGATTACGTACAAATTAAAAAAAGTATCTTGCATACTGTTATTTTTAAAATTTTAGAGATGCATTATCTTAACCTTTAAAAAAAATATCCCGGCTGAGGCATTGCATTTTTCAGCTGGTTCTAATAATAACAAATCTGATATGCTACACTCACATGGCTTTCTCTAGCCGGAGTACAAACAAATTTCTTAACAAACATTATTCTTCTTTCTACACCATGCTAATCGAGATAAACCATAACACAAGTTCTTATTACTTAGTTTTTTATAAGTAGAAGGCAACTAAAAAAATTGCACTATACTAAAGTGATATTGAAAAGTTTTAAAATCTGTCGCTATGTGATTGTCGTTGAAAATCACTTATTTGCTCGGCCAGGAGTAGAATAAAAGAAGATACTAGTGGTTAGACCACTCGCCTCTCACCGAGGCGGCCCGGGTTCGATCCCAGGCGACATCATGTGGGATTAGTGGTGGACAAAGCGGCATAGGGTCGGGTTTTCTCCAGATTCTCCCGTTTCCCCCGCCATCGCATTCCACCGGTGCTCCATCTCGTTGCATGTATCATCATGTATGTTATTGCCTGCTGTGCCATGGTAGTAAAAGCGTGAGTTAAAGTATATAAAAACATCAGAGAACCACTAATCTTGGTATAACGTTTTCTGGAGCAATGTAATACCTTCCCTACGTTTTAGATACGGGATACACCAAGTAAAACTGTGTACCAAGAACAAAAGAAAGGGGAAATAAAGAAACTTTTGCTATATTTTCTGCAGATGTATGAAATAGTCCTCGAGGCTTAGCACTAATTTTGGAATGTAGACATCGGTTAAATTAGCACCATTAATTTTGGAATTGCAGATATGTACTGCTGGGAATGAATTGAAGCTTAGAGCTCGCAACTGAATAATCCTATGGCCAGTTCCATGGAGGATCTGGGAATCCCTCCACCACACTGACTCTACGTGCAGGCTTTTATACCCTGGAGTTTTAACTGCATTTGGTGTTAGTGAAACCCGCTCTTGATTTCCCATCGGAAATAAGCCAACCTGTCACCAGGAAATTCTATTGACCTCCACTGGACTAGAACCTGCGATTCTTGATTCTTCAGCATTCAAATGCTAGGTACATTTTAGTTAAAAGAAGAGTACGTGATTTTAGAGTGCTAGTGGAGTATAACCGCAGTACGACAAAAAGACATGTATTATTCTTAAATATTTAAGATATTTACGATAACTATAGTAGATCATTATATTAAGGAAGCACATAAGTTCTTTTTTAGCCATTTTCGTCAAATTTTCGATTTTTGAGGTTATGGTGCAAACAATCAACCATACTTTAAAGTGTCTACATGACACAATGTTTGATCCTCCTAGGTAATTGTAATAAATGTTTTGGATGTCATTTTAAAGTGTTGATTTCGTTAAATGACTCTCTAAGTAAACATTTAAAGCCATATTTCTCAAGTTAAAGTGGAAAGTCTATAGTTTTAATATATCCTAGACTTTTTAGTTTAAAGTAGCTATATATTTTCAATGTTTGATTCCCCTAGGGTGGTTGTAATACATGTTTTGGACGCCATTTTAAAGCGTTAATTTGGTTAAATGACTCTCTAGGTAAAAATATTTATCAAGTTAAAACGGATAATTAATCTCAGGATTTCCCAAGAATATGTTTGCTATATAATGGACTATTTAGTTTGTAGATATGGGATATATATGCACAAATTATTAGGATGTTAAAATTAATTATCTTATAATATATGTTACTGCTAATTTCGATCTGTTAATATTAAGCAAGAAAGAATTTGGCAATAACACATGGAAACATTTATACACACATTTTATTAAAATGGGAATTATGATTATATTATTTCAAGTTCTATTTTTTATAAAATACAATATTTAGCAAAATGGAAGGCGTGTAATTAAAATAATACTAGTAATATTAAATTAATCAATGTTTTGAAATATTGCATAATCGAATTTGGGCAATTCGCAAATACATTATATTTGTATTCTTATAGTCAACATGGAATACATCATTCTTGAATTTATAAAAGAGTAACGGGTAACATATAGTGTTCCAATGCTTTTAAGGTTTTTTGAGAATAGCCATCGTTGCAAATAGAAAAACAAATTAAAATTAAATACAGCATAATTTGATTTGCATTCAAAAAATATATCGAAATATTAATCTTGCGTAAATTAAGTAAGCAGCACATTTTTTTAAATTATTTGGTTTCTTATTTAGTATATATAAATGGTTATATAAGCTTCTATTTATACATAAGAATAGTTAGTTCCTACCTGTGGATCTTGGATGGATAATAGGCCATGGTTACTATGTTTTCTTTATCGAATTTGAATTATTAATTAGTGAGTTTGCCATTTTGCATCATTATTCTCAAGTCCAGTAAAGTTATTTTCCATTATTCAAAATCTATCTTCTCCCACAAAACTGCTGCTACAGTTCTGATAATCATCCCAAACGCACTTCAGAATGTGTACAATAAAATTATACGAGGTACGTCCAGAATGTAAGCTCCGTTTCAATTTATCAAACATGTTTCAGCCAAATCCCTGTAGGAGGTTTTTCGTCACTTTTGCAGTATATGGTCGTGCGTTGTCGTGAAGAAAAACAACACATTTTGACACCATTCCTCGACACTTAGTCTGTATTGCGCGGCGCAATTTCCTAAGTGTCTCGCAATAAACATCTGTTTTGATAGTTTGACTACGCGGTAAGAAATCAATGAGTAAGATGCCTTTCCAGTCCCAGAACACTGTGCATATCATTTCTGGAGGTAGGTGTCAAGATTAGTTTCGGCTTAACCTTTGCTGGGGATGAAGTGTGCCTCCATTCCTTTGATTGCCACTTACTTTCAGGGGTGTCGTAAGAAACCCAAATCTCTTCTCCTGTGGCTATCTGTGTCAGAAATTCTTCGCCGTCTTCATCATAACGGGTTAAAAACTGAAGTGCACTACCCATCCGTTTTGTTTTGTGTTGCTCAATAAGAATCTTTGGTACCCAACGTGAGCAAAGTTTACGAAATTTCAGTTCTTCGGTAACAATTTCATGAATTAGTGATCGTGAGCTTTGGGGAAATTCCATAGAGAGAGCACTAATTGTAAACTTGCTGTTTTCCTTTATCTTGTCATCAATCGCGTGAACCAGTTTTTCTGTAACCAAAGATGGACGCCCACTTCGTTCTTCATCGTGCACTTCACTACGTCCTTCATTGAACTGTGGGACCCATCTTCTCACCATTGAATCACTCATCGCATTTTGTCCGTAAACTTCGTAAATTTGCCGATCAATTTCAGTTGGTTTCACTTTCCTAGCATTCAGAAAACGAATCACGAATCTGATTTCACAAGCGGCGGGATTTTCAATCAACGCCGACATTGTAAACAAGCACAACAAAGCGTATGTGGCTGACAGCGATCTCAAAATGACGCACGTTTCTTCTCCTTGATACAGAGCGTCTACCCCACATGTGCGGAACTGCGATCGCAGCGCTGCAGCGGAGATAAATTGAAATTCTGAACGTACCTCGTATATATATGCCTTATACATTTTGTCGTTAATTTAACCATTTCCTAAATATTCCTTATATGAGTTTCAGTTTTAATATACTTTAAGTTTCATGTAAGATAGTGTCGACAGATGATGCGGAAGCATGCTTGATGGAACAAGGACACTGCTGAATACCAGGTGGATGTTTCTAGAACGCCCTCTCTATTGACCTCGCACCTTTTATACCACCAGCCATAATTATGTTGCTATGTCATAGTTAAAATAATGGGCTCCTTGAAATAATGTCCAGTGTGAAATTTACATCTCTTAAATATTTTCAAAAAATCATATTTGGGCTTCGAAGCGTTAGAGACTTCAGCGCGTCTTTGCTGCTCCCTGTGCCTTGTGGCACTTGTGGCTTCCCTTCATCTGTTCCTCAAGAAGGCTTTGGCTACAATAAATCTAGGTAAGTTGCAGTGCGCCCGTTTTGTTGTCCTCCCTTACCCTTCACCAAGGGGCTCTTGAAATATATTTCCGATAAAATCTGAATATCAGCTTTGTGAGTGGTTTATAATGCGTTCTCTTCCTACTATATACGTAGTAGAGAAAGATATAAAGAGTGAACTCAAGATACATGGTATATTTCAGCACCGTCAAGCACGGACAATCATGCTGTTTTTTCAGCAAAATTAAAACTCTATAAATACTACAAAATAATATCATGTCTCTAAGGATTTGCTTTGGATTTAATTATTTTAAGAATATAAAGTGGAAGGGAGTAGTCCAGTTTTGCCACACGTCAGGACCACAAGTTTTAATCAACTAAAGTACGATAGGAATAAATTAAAAATGCGCAAAAATAAAGAAAGCAGTGGCAAAAAGGAAAACGAATATAAAGCTTTAGAGCTGGTGATCACTGCTAAAGTACGTTATGTTGGCAATGGAGGAAGAAGCTGCTATCGAAATGAACGTTGGCAAAATTTATTTTGGTTTTCCTCAAAACGCGCTACTTGTTCAGTCTGGTTTACAATTGGTTTTTCAACACAAAGCTGTGAGTAGTTGACATATTTCCTCCAAATAAAGCCTCAGAAGCATTTAGTTGTAAAGCTGTTTAGGACATATCCTTAGACTACTACATTCTAGAAGTGGGAAGGACAAAAATAGTTTTAAAATATCTCATGCCTTCCATTCACATGACTTTCTTTACATACTTGCAACAAATAAAAAAGTTTTTTCCTCTATCTACTTCGTAAGAATCGAGATAAACATGAGTAGAAATTGCCCTTATTACTTGGTTCCTTGTAAGTACATCATGCCAATCAAGCTAAACATAGACTGAATTAGTCTTGTTACTAGCTTCCATGTAAATATAAGGGAAATAAGAAAATGCACAAGCTAAAGCGATAGTCTCGTTCTTAAAACTCCGGTCACTATGTGAAATAGTTCGAATTCAAATCCTTTTGCTTGCCAAAGGAAAAAAACGAGAAACGAGAAGAAATATATCTTTCATTTTGAGAAAAGTTTAAGTGGCTTAAAATTGAAACAGATAATCCAGAATATTTCTAAAACGGTTAACTCTACAAAAAAAATGTATATGACTTAAGCAGTGTGTTTTAATAAGGTCTACATTTTTTTTTTGTGGTAAGTTTTTGTATACCTATTACGATTTTCCATTATATAAAAGTCATCCGGAATGAAAACGTCTTCATAGGCTATTTCAGAAAATGTTTGTTAAACGTTTCGTTTATCACAAAAATATTTTATACATCGGGCATTTTAATCAAAATCGTTAGGAATTTTTGAGAAAATCAAAATTTTCGAAAAATGTTTTATGGAAAGGGTAGTTTGGGATAAGGGGACTTTCTTAAAAGTCTCCTTGTCGCATCCTTGGAAGATACTAAACCTAAGTACCAAAGTTTGTATTTAACAGTCTATATGTTTTTAAGCTATGCTGTCCCCAGACACACACAGACCTTTTTCTAAAAATGTTTCTTTTGGAATCGGATGCCCTCATATGATGTATTTCCAGTGGAATGTGTAGAGAAAGTAAACATTTAAAACTCTGCTTCAGGAAACTATTATTAGGAAATGGGAATCGTTTCTTACACACCAACCGTGTGTTGGAGAGGTAGAGTCAGACTGAAAATGCAATACCATAGACGGGATTTGAATCACGGATCTCCTGGTTTCCAGTTGCTCTGACCACCGAACCAACATGGCTTCATGCCGACACAGCACTAAATTCTCCAACTATTATATGATATTTTTTCTTGTACTGTGACTTTATTAAAAATGAAACATAATTGTAGAAATACTTTTATTACACGTATGTTTGTAGGTACAATAATAATAATAATAATGATAATAATAGTGATAATAATGATAATAGTGATAATAATGATAATAATGATAATTATAGTGATGATTATGATAATGATAACAGTTATGATTTTCATAATAATGATAATGATGATGATGAGATGATAATAATAACGATAATAATAATGATAATAATAATGATGATAGTAATATTATTAATAATAATAATAATTAATAATAGGGGAGGGTTTCAGCCAGTCAAATCGTTTACATTGTAGCACATTCACATGCTTTCAGTATTACTTCAATGAAATCATCTTCATACATACTTGTGGAGTAAATCATTTAATTCGTAAAAACAACAAATTCTTTTGAAAACGACTTATCAAAGAACAAAAGGTTTTCATGGATATTTATAAGCATTTTAGCTGTAAACAACAAAACCAAACATCTGATGTGTTCCATTCAAATGGCTTTCTCTACATCTCTGCAGAAAGTTATTGTTAAAAGGCTTTATGCTAACTGGAAAAAAAAATTAGCAGAAATCGTCTTATTACTTCCTTCCTTGTAAGTAGAAGAGAAATAAGGGAGTACCATAAGTTAAAGTGATAATTAAAAGCTGGTTGCATATGATTGAGGTTCCTTTGTTTGTATAGAGAACAGTTGACAAAATACAGTATGAGAAAATTATAAGTATTTTATAGCTGAAACCAATAACAAGGAATATCTCAAAAACTTCAACTTCAACTCCACGAAAAAATGTATGTAAGATAGTGCGCGCCATTCAAATGATGTCCTCTAGCTGTTCGGCAAACAAACTTTTATTCAAAAGATTTTATCTGTTATCTACATCCTGTTAATCAAGATAAACAAAAGCAGAATTAGTCTCATTACGAGCTCCATGTAAAACAAGGAAAACAAGAAAATATATCCTTAAACGCAGAAACAATTGAAATTCCAATCTCTTTGCTTTCCACGAATAAACAAAGGATAAGACATATGTCATCGCGTGTAAGGAAAGTTAAGCGGCTAAAATTGAAACTATATATTGTAGAGTTAACAGTTTTAGACATATTGCAACTATTTTATATATTATATATAACCTAAATTGTGTGTTTTACTGAGATCTACATTTTTTATGCAGTTAGCTTTTGTATATCTGTTACGGTTTGCGAGATATACAAAAATTATCCAAATAAAGATATAATAAATAAATAAAGATGTCTTCAGAGGCTATTTTCAGAAAATCCAAGATGTACATTTCGTTTGTCATTAAAATATCTTAAACATAAGGTATTTGATCAAAATCGTATGAACCATTTTTGAGAAAATGTTAGAAACATGTTCCATGTAAAGTGTAGAAGGTTCTTTTCTCTTTCTTTTCAAAATCACCATGTCATATTCTTGGAGGATACCAAACCTGTATACCAAGTTTGGTATTTAACGGTCTTTTCGTTTTTGAGCCATGCTGCCCAAACACACAAACATACACACAGAGAGAAACACACACGGACATTTTCTAAAAATGCATTTTTACTTTCTCTATACTACTATATGAATAGTGTATAAAGAAGTTATTGTATTGCACTCAAAATTTCGATAACGAGATTTCACCGGATATACATATGTTGAGAATCCTGATTCCAAAAAAAAAAAATAAAAAAAAATAGAAAAAAGGTCTGTGTATGAGTGCGTGTGTGTGAGCACAGCTAAAAAACGAAATAACCGTTAAATACAAAACTTGGTATTTAAGATTCGTATCTTCAAAGGATGCGACAGGAAGATTTCATGAAAATCTCCTCCCCAAACTACCCTTTAGATGGAAAAATTGTATAAAATATGTATTGTTTCAATGATGGCTCTAACGATTTTTATTAAAATGTTGTATTTTAAAGATATTTACATACCAAATAAACTGTACTATACCTCACATTTTCTCGGAATAGCCTCTGAAGACCGCTTTATTCTGGCAGAATTTTGCTCAATTTGCTTAGCTGCTAAACCGTAAGAGATAGAGAGACAAACATATTACACCAAAAATGCAGATCTTGTCATAAATACAATTTATGTCCTTTATGTTATTGTTGTAGAGGTAACCGTTTCCGAGATTTTCCTTGTTATTGGTTTCAATTGTAAACTACTTATACTACTTTCTAACGGAGGTGTCCGTTTTACTTTTGTTCTACTCCTGGACAAGCAAGAAAGCGATTTGCATTTATCGCATAACGATAGTTTTAAAACATTTGACCATCACTTGAGCACAGTGCATCGTTTAGTTCCCTTCTACTTATAAGGAACTAAGTAATAAGAGCATTCTGCTAATGTTTATCTCAATTAGCTTTGTGTGGAAATAAGTAGTATGCAGAGCAGCTAGAAAAAGTAAAAAGGTCCATGTGTCCGTGTGTCCGTGTGTCTGAGAACACGACAACTCAAAAACGAAAAGTCGGTAAAATACCAAACTTGGTATTTAAGTTCAGTATCTTCCAGGGATGCGATACGAAGATTCTGAGAAAAATCCTCCCACACCAAACTACCCTTTATATGGACATTTTTTTGATAGTTTTGATTTTCTCAAAAATGGCTCTAACAATTTTGATTAAAATGTGTATATCAAAGATATTTAAGTGACAAATAAAATGTATATCTTGAATTTTCTGAGAATAGCCTCTGAAGACTACTTTATTCCAGATGATTTTTACGGAATTTTGTATAAGCGCTAAACCGTAAGAAATAAACAAAAACTTACCACAGAGAAAATGTAGAGCACATTAAAACACACAATTTATGCTATATACATTTTTTTCGAGAGTTGATCGTTTTTAAGATATCCCTTCGTTTTGGTTACAGATTTGAAAAACTTATTCTTTTCTCATACAGGAATTTGTTAACTACTGTCCATTCAAACAAATAACTTCAGTTACATAGCAACCAGCTTTTGACTATTATCTATTTTAACCTATGGTATTCCGTTATTTCCGTTCTAGTTACAAGGAAGCAAGTAATAAGACTATTTTTACTAATGTTTTCTCAATTAGCATGAAGTAAATAAAGCATAAGCTTTTTAACAATAATTTGTTGCAGAGATATAGAGAAAGTATGCGAATGGTACACATCAGATTTTTACTTTATTGAAGCTTGGAATACAAGCGATTATATGCACCCGTAAGCATTTATTCCTTATTGGGAATTATGTGGAGCATATCGCGAGTTGAGATTGGCGATTCGAGTGGGCACCAACAGATGCGATCACGCGTAAAAAGGACATAAACATGAGATAGGGGACGATGTACAGTTGAAGGCACGGTACAATGTAATCGATGTGAGTGGCAGAAGCCATCAGCGCGTGTAACATCGGGGAGTGTCTCACCTGTCCACGTCGTATTGATTGCTGCAGCAGCAGACGTGTTTGTTCTGTGTGAGTGGGGTTTGCGTCCCCGTGATTTCATTACCAGATTGCACTTTCAATCCACATGGAAACTAATACAATTGCGTTTAGTATACGATTAATTTAATGAATTAGCATTTTCGTTTGTAGACAACAAAACCAAAAATCTGATGGGTACTATTCACATGACTTTCTCTATATCCCTACAACAAATTATTCTTAATAAGCTTATACTTCTATTTACTTCATGCTAATGAGTAAAAAATTAGCAGAAATAGCCATATTACTTGCTTCCATGTAAGTAGGGGTGAAATAAGGGAGTACCATAGGTTAAAGTGGTATTCAAAAGCTGCTTGCTATGTCACTGAAGTTCCTTTGTTTGTATGGACAGGAGTTGACACATTCCTGTATGAAAAATGTATTTTCATAGCAGAAACCAGAAATAAGGAATGTCACAAAAACGATGAACTCCACGAAAAAAATGTATGTAACGTAAATGTTTCTTAACGTGCTGTACATTTTTGTGTAGTAAGCTCTTGTCCATCTCTTACGGTTTAGCAGTTATTCAAAATTCAGTAAAATTCATCCAGAATAAACTACGCTTCAGAGGCTATTCCCAGAAATTCAAGATATACATTTTATTTGTCGTGTAAATATCTTTAATATACGAATTTTTAATAAAAATCGTTAGAGCCATTTATAAGAAAATAAACATTTTCAAAAAAAGTTCCATGTAAAGGGTAGTTGGGGGTGGAGGAATTTTTCTCAAATTCTTCGTGTCGCATCCCTGCAAGATACTAAACTTAAATACCAAGGTTGCTATTTTACCTACTTTTCGTTTTTGAGTATTCGTGTTCACAGACATTCGTGTTCTATACACTATGTACAAAGTGCGTATAGAGAAAGTAAACATCTGATGTTTCATTCACAGGACTTTCTCCACATCTCTGCAGTAAATTATTGTTAAGAAGCTTATTCTTCTATCTACTTCATGTTAATTGAGAGAAAATTAGCAGAGGTCCTCTTATTACTTGCTTCTCTGTAAGTAGACATAGGCCAAATTGATAGGCAAAATCTGCTTGCTATGTAGCTGGTTTCTTTGTATGGACAGGAGTTAACGAATCCCTGTATGAGAAAAGTATAAGTAACTCCATGAAAAAATGTATATAACATAGATTATGTGTTTTAACGAGCTCTACATTTCCTCTTAAGTAATTTTTGTCTATCTCTTACCGTTTACTAGTTACGAAAAATTCATTCAGAATAAAGCAGTCTTCAGAGGCTGTTCCCAGAGAATTCAAGATATACATTTTATTTATCAGGTAAATATGTTTAATATACGATATTTTAATCAAAATCGTTAGAGCCATTTATGAGAAAATAAAAATGTTCGAAATGTTTACATTTAACGGGTAGTTAGGGTGGGGGTATTTTCTTGAACATCTTCGTGTCGCATTCCCGGAAGATACTGGACTTAAATACCAGGTTTGGTACTTAAAGAACTTTTCGTTTTTCAGCTATGCTGTCCACAGACATATTCACGGACGTTTTTCTAAAGATGCTTTTTTGGATTCAGGAGGCCAAAACGTGTATTTCCTGTGACATTTCGGTATCGAATTTTTGGGTGCAATATAATAAATACCTTTTATGCAACAAGTAATTAGGAAACGAGAATATCCTCGGGAGTAAAAATGGTATACACTATATTAAAGGTGTTCAGCCACTTAATGATCATTTTTAGATTCTCTAACACCTATGCACAATATGCATTGTATTGCATTCCAGCCAATATTTGATACCAAGATTTGACCAGTAAAACTCTTTTTAAGAACTCCTTAATTCAAAAACAGTATTCGAGTGTTCGATTCACACGCATTTTATTTACGCGCTCTTAAATAAACTATTCTTAGAAAATGTATCATTTTATCCACATAATGCTAATCGAGGTAAGCTACGTAGTCAGGTAAACCCTCCCCGAATAAAGGACACCCCTCCCAGGACGTGCAAGTGGTTTCCTAGGGTCCAGAAATTCTCGGGGAGCCAACGACACATAACCATAGAATAAAGAAATTGGAACGAGTGGAAGATCAGTATCCAGGCATGAACAAAGGAATTGGATGATGATAGGGAAAGTGACAGTGGAGGAATTGGTTGAATAAGTGGCAGGGGAAACCGGAGGATGCGGAGAAAGCCCACCCAAACGACGTTTCGTCTATCACAATTCCTGCACTCAGGCGGTTGGGATCAAACCTGGGCCTTATAGGTGGGAGCCCTGCACTCTAGCCACTCTGCCCAGCGCCGCCATCGAGATAAGCATTAGCAAAAATAGTCTTACTACTTGATTCCTTGTAAACAGAAAGTAAATGTGACTAAAACGATAGTCATATATTTTAAAATCTGGTTGCTATGTGAACAATTGAAGTGAACATAAATTGAGATGAAAGGAAAGGTATTTCTGTTTGAAAACAGTTACATAGTTTCAACTTGAAATCAATAAAAAGGAATATCTTGGAAACGGCCAGCTCTAAAACAAAAATGTAAATGAATAAATTGTGTGTGTTAACGAGATTTGCAGTTTTTGTACAGTAAGTCTTACGGTTTACTAATTAAATGAAAATTCAGCAACATTTTTCCAGAGCTACTAGGTCTTCAGAGGCTATCCCCAGAAAATCAAAGATATAGAGAAGAGGAGGGTATTATGGAATACCATTTGCATTTATAAAAATAACTTCTCTAGTTTTTGAATAAAAGTTTTAACATCATTATGAGTACATACTATGACTAATTGTAATGAAATATCACATATAAAATAACACTTATTTAGTTTTTGTTATAAAAAATTTAGAAAAGAGTTACAGATGTCGGTTAATATGGAATATTCAGGCATTGTGGAACAGTTGGTTTAAACCATTGGAAAAGTAATTATACTTCACAAAACTTGGTTATTTTAGCTATAAAAAGTATAATTATTAAGATTATATGCAAGTAATTTCTGCTTTAAGTCACGGATATATCTTTTTCTGCTTTGGTACAGTCATAGTGAGCATAGAAATTAGCTGAAGCATTGAATCCAAATTTCCCCTCTCTGCTCTTCGGAGAATGTTCGTTACAAAGGACACAATCTGCGTGTTTGTTTTCCAGTTCTTTAGTTGACTACATTAACACCATTACAGATGATAAGGACTCATTGCTGGCAACACTGGAGTCATTTCTAGTAGGTTTGGACCCTGAAGGTCGGTTTAAGTTTAATTTCTACTTTCTCTAGCCCCGTATGTACAATGTACATAGGGATAGAGAAGATATTGTATTCCACCCAAAATCGATGTCGAGATTTCACCGGAGATATGCATTTTAAGGTCCCCTGAGTCCGAAAAATGCATTTTTAGAAAAAGGTCCGAGTGTTTATCTGTCTGGTGTTGTGTGTGTGTGTGTGTCTGTGGACAGCACAGCTCAAAAACGAAAACACCGCTAAATATCAAACTTGGTATTTAGGTTTGGTATCTTCCAAGGATGCCACACGAAGATATTCAAGAAAATTCCCCCACCACAAACTACCCTTTACATGGACAAATTTTCGAAAATGTCGGTTTGCTAAAATATGGCTCGAACGTTTTTGATGAAAATTCCGTATATTAAATGTATTTATATCCCAAATAAAATGTATATCTTAAATTTTCTGGGAATAGCCTCTGTAGGCCATTTTATTCTGGATGAAGTTTCCCCAAGTTTGCTTAACTGCTAAGCCGTAACAGATAGACAAAAACGTACTGCTTAAAAATGTAGATTTCGTCAAAATGCACAATCTATGTCTAAGTTTTTGTTGTGGAGGTAAGCGTTTCCAAGACATTCCTTGTATTGGTTTCAATTGTAAAGTACTTATTATTTTCTCAGACAGAAAATGTCCGTTTTCTTTTGTTCTGCCCCTGGCCGAGCAAAGAAGCGATTTCCAATAACAATCGCATAACAACAGTTTTTAAAATATTTGACTCATTTATTCATTTAGTTCCCTTCAACTTATAAGGAACAAAGCAGGAAAAGCGTTCTGCTAATGTTTATCTTGATTAGCATTGTTTAGAAAGAAGAATAATCTGTTGTAAAACGTTTGTAGAGCAGCTACAGAAAGTCATGTGAGTGTAACACATCAGATTTTTTGTGTAGTAAACTTTGTCTATCTCCTTTGGTAAAGCAGTTATGTAAAGGTCATTCAGAATGAACAGGACATTAGAGGCTATTCCCACGAAACTCAAGACATACATTTCATTTAAAATAAGAACTGAAGCTTTCCTGGCGACGTATTAATTCAAAATCTTCTCGGGCTTCTAGCCAGGTAAACACTTGGTTTGACACCAACGTTTCGAAGAAGTACATCTTCCTCGTCTTCAGGGTGAACTGATGGTTTGAGCTTGCGCAGACTGGTATTTATAAGAGCTGGGATGAAGCTAACATCTGATTGGTTCGCGTGATATTATGGCCTGGTATTTAAGATGACTGAGACATGGGCACGGAAATATCTTTAATATACGGTATTTTAATCAAGATCGTTAGAAACCATTTTTGAGATAATCAAACTATCGTTCCTTTAATATAAAGCATAGATTGGGGTGGGGTTTTTCTTGAAGCATTTTTTTGTCAATCCTTGTGAGAATTGAATTTCACGTCGTATCTACTGTATTTTAAATATATTTACATGACCAATAAAATGTATATCTTGAATTTTCCGGGATTAGGCTCCGAACCCCTCTTCATTTCGGAGCACTTTTGCAAAGCATAAGAGATCGTCACAATTTACTACACAAAAAATGTAGATCTGGTTAAAACATACAGTATATACCCTATACATGTTGTTTCTGGAGTTAACCATTTCCAAGATATTCCTGTTTATTAGCTCAGGTTGAAAATCCTATATTTTTCTCAAACAGTAAGGCGTTATTCCCCTCATACCTCTTTTGTTTTATTTCTTTTTACTCTTGAGAACTACATTTCTATTGTATCGCTAACGGCCAGCTTTTAAATTATTTTACTACCTCTCTTGGCTAGTGTATTCTCTCATTTCTCTGTAATTACAAAGAAGTACTAATTAATAAGGTTATTTACGCTTATGTTTATCTCGATTAGCAAGTTAAGATAGAAGAATAATCCTTTGCATGAATAGGTTGTGTATAGGATTGGTAGAGAAAGTAAAGTGAATGGTATATCTGAGATTTTTATTTTCTCTACATATACTATGTACATAGTGTATAGAGAATGTATTGCATTCTACCAAAGATTTGATACTGTATTTACATCGGAAATACACGTTTTAAGATCTCCTGTGTCCAAAAAAGTATTTTTCAGAAAAGGATACGTGGTTGTGTGTGTGTGTGTGTGTGTGTGTGTGTTTGTGAACACAATAACTCAGAAACGAAAAGTGGAAAGAATGCCAAACTTGGTATTTCAGTTTAATATTTTACAGGGATGCAACACCAAGATTTTCAAGAAAATCTCCCTACCATCTTTACATGGAAACATTTTTGAAAAATTTGATTCTCTAAAATATTACCTTAAGGATTTAAAAAATGTGATTAAAATACCGTATATTAAATATATTTATAATGTAAATAAAATACATATCTTGAATTTTCTGGGAATATCCTTTAAAGACCACTTTATTCTGAATGAATTTTTCTGAATTTTGTGTAACTGGTAAACCGTAAGAAATAAACAAAAACTTATTACACAAAAACGTAGATCATGCTAAAAAACACAATTTATGTCATGAACATTTTTTCCATTGAGCTGACCATTTCTGAAACATTCCTTGTTATTTGTTTCAGATTTAAAATACTTAAGGCTTTTTTCACACGGAAAGTTTTAAACTCCTGGTCCTGCATAGAAATGGATTGCAACCACATGGCAACTAGCTTTTAAAATATTTTACTATCCTTTGAACCTAGTGTATTTTCCTTCTACTTAAAGGGGGAAAGCAATTAAGGCAGTTTTTGCTCATGTTTAACTCGATTATCTTGAAGAAGATAGAAGAATATGCTTTATATCAGCGATGCAGAGAAAGTCATGTGAATGGAAAACAGATATTTTTATAGGACAGCATGTTATTATTACGCTTGTATTGTAGTTTTCAATAAATCAGCAAACTAATTTATTACTAAGGTACTAGTGGTTCATGATAAATGAAACGAATGTCAATTATCTGATCTTTGAGGTAGGTAGAGGGTTGAATGACCTTACTCTGGCATTCCTACCTCACGTGGGAAGGTAATAGAAATTGCATTAATTCACTGTGACGTTTGTAATGATATAACAATAATACCGTTATGTTAACCTGTCGATTGTATGTATAGAACAGAGCAACGTATGTTTATTGCGTTAAGTTTTGCTCAAACGTGGGCTGTCAGCTTGGATTTTCAGAAAGCCCCTGTTGTCGCCGATATTCCAACCAATCCACAAATTATGGTGTGCTAGAAAAATCTGGAGTGCCATTCACATGACTTTCTTTATCTATTCTGGAAAGAAACTATTCTTACAAAAGATAACTTATATGTACCAGAAATGAATGGTCTTATAATAGAGAAATAAGTGAATGCCTTAGGATAAAGTGGAATTCAAATATGAGCTATTGCCCTACGACTGTCGTTGAAATTCGGTTGTCTGTTTCATCGGCCAGGAGTAACACAAGAGATAGATGATACGAACGAAAACCTCCAGTGTGAAAAAAGCTAAGTATTGAAACCAATAACAGCGAATATCTCGGAAATTGTTAAGTCCGTTAACAACGCAAATTGAGTGTTTTAATGAGATCTATTTTTTGTGTAATAAGTTCCATCAAAACATGTTTTGATAAATTCAAAATATACATTTCATTCTTCATGAAAATATCTTTAAAATACGCTATTTTTATTAAATTCTTAGAGCCATTTTTGAGAAAATAAAAATTTTCAAACAGTACTTTGTATAAAGGGTAGCTTCGTGTGGGGATTTTTTTAACATCTTTGCATCGTATGCTTACGAGATTTAAAGTCGCACAAAAGCCGCGAGGACCTTTTTCTAACAATGCTTTTTTTCAATTTAGGGTGTCTCATGGCATGTATTTCCGTTAAATCTCTGCGTACAATTTTTCTCCATCTACTATGCATATTGTACAAATGAGATGAGATTAAAATATTATAACTATTTAAAAATATTTATTTAAATGATAAGTAATAAAACTATTGGGAATTACAGTTTACTATTAGGCAGTATAATGTTATTTATGTTAAAAAGTGTATGTAAAATAATAAAATAATGGTTGTATTGTATATAAGAAATAGATATAAGACTTTGGAATGAATGCCCCAGTTTAAGTAATTAGGTACCGGGGTACGATATTGGAGATTTTTATTATATATTTATACATACGAGGTGGAGAAAGTACACCTAACCAAACTGGACCCATGTTAGATGAAAATAAACTGCCAACAGTTCTAATCGGGAAGAAAGTGCGAAATAAAAGATGCGATTGAAATAAGACCAAGAAAATTGCTGCATCACTTAGCTCTTTAAACCGCTTTCAACTGCAGATACACTGCCGTTTGTGAAAATTGCAACACCAAGGAGGAAACTCATGAATGCAATAATTTAATACTTCAGATTAGGTACATGACAAGTCTCGGTGATTATATTTTCAAACCTATACATGACCTTGTAGCCCTCATTCAGATTTTTTGTGGTTTCCATGTGCTGCAATTAAAGCTGCTATGCGCCTTGGCATTGAATCAACAAGATTCTGAATAAGTTCCGGATGGATTTCCCCTCAACGCAGTTTTTATTTGAGCCCACACCGTGACGCACAAGGTGCCGACCAACCATATCGATGGGCGACACGTCAGGCAAACGTGGAGGCCAGGGAAGCAACAGTGCCCGTCGCTATTCGAAGAAGGCTTGTATATTCCTCACAATATGTGGCACGGCAATGTCCTGCTGAAATGTGACCTGTAGAGATGCCTGAAGCAGGGGGAGTACCTCGAGCTCTTAGAACAACCTGCAGGTGCCAGTTGCTGCTCAAATTGCCATCAATTCGTAAGAGGCGAGATCAGTTGTTATAACTACTGGTGCCCCAACCATCACACCTTTTTTGTCCACTATGCCACTCAACAAAGCAACCCTCCAGACCATGGTACCGCCGGACATGTATGCGGCCATCACTGTAGGAGTGTATGAGAGTATTATCTCATATTTTAATAATTAAGGGATTTAAAATATAGTAAAGGAAGTATAAAATGGTTATAACTATATGTCTAGTTCTAGTAAAGATATATGGGAATAGGCCTATAAAATTGTTAAATAAGATGATAGAAAAAATAGAAATGAAGATAAATGTGGATCCTTTATTAATTTTTTTTCCCGATTAATAATTTGAATTCTTCATGTGTTGAAGCGAGACTCGTACGAAAAGACTACATTGTGCCACTCAGCACCCCAGTGACGGTGTTCAAGTGGCCATTGCAGTCAAAGGAATTTATGGTTTATGGACAATGGAAGCCGACCTAATGGCATGTGTACAGCGGGTCCAGCTTGCAGCAGACGGCGACGAACCGTTATTGCAGACAAGTTCATACCTGTTGCATTGCTCTAGTATTGAGGCAACAATGTGGATGTAGCTCTACCGTCTACAAGCGGACAAGATGGTGGTCACCCCATGCTGTGGTCATCTTCCGTGTTCCAGTACCCACTTTTTTGCTGCGTAAGACCTTCATCTATTCACTGCATTCACACATGCATCACTGTCACAGCAGCATGCGCTGTACGAGCCAAAATGTCACGGTATGACAAACCCACTTCCCGGAGATCGATCATTCTGCCCCATTCGAACTATCTCACATGTTGATATGGCTCCTTTTTGGTCGACGAGGCATACTGGCACTTTCATTATAGTTTCCATTTCTTTGCCAGCTCTGTACTGACTACACTTGGTGTAACATTGACCTTGTCGAACCGACAAAACAGGACTCTGCTTGGCCTACGTGTATCCAATCTCTCTGCAAACCTTATCACTCTCCTACACTTCCACCAGGTTAGGAGTTATTCGGGAAATTCTCTCTTGATGTTGCTATTTTCACAAACGGCAGTGTACATATAATGCAGGTAACAGCAGTGCAAATATTTACGGATGCGAATTAACATAATTATTGCAGCTAGAAGATAGAATTTCATACCAACTGAAGAATATTATCCAGTTTTCATTGCCACTTTTCTGATATGATCTACTTCAAATTTTCATCACACTTCATTTTTTTTTTTTTGTCATAGTAAGATAATAAAGTATACGCTAAACTATTCTCCTTCCTTCTCCTTCACTACCTGGAGATTCGAACTCAAGACCTTCCTAATTTCTTGTAGCATCTAGCAATAATAGCACTCACTTTATGCCTGAACTACCGTCGCAACCTCACTCGGAGAACTCTCTGAAGAACCAGCATTTGAAAGCACTGTCTCAGTAACTGTCTTACTTGAGAAAATGTTCCTTTGTATCACCGTTGGAGTTTTCGAGAGAGGTTTTGATTGTTCGGGAGGTTGGGACAAAAATATTCCAGAATAATCACATTTTCTTGCGTTAGCGCTTCTGTGTTTACGCTGGGTGAGAGCATTACTGCATCAGCTTATCTCATCACTGTACCAGTTGATTGGTGGGGTCTGCCGGAGCCGCATATGCGATAACTGAGGCCAAAACCTGGGTGAATACCTAAGGCTTGTTCTCACAATACACTAATAAAAATTGTGTATTGGGGAGAAATGTGTAGCGCATAATATTTGGCCGTGGAATATGTACAATAATAGTAAAGCTCAAAGTTAGTTTTCAATTCTATTCTCCCAGAGGTACAAAAATAATAGTAATGTTATATGATTCTGGCAAAGAAGATAATTTAGTTCTGTTTTACTGTGTAGTATTAATATTTTCAACTGACGAATAACAAATAATTATAATTGTTCTACCTTTTGGTGGCATATTGATGAAAATTGCATAGATATTTAAGGAAATAAGGAGCACAACAAAAGGAAAGTGATCGAGGTGTCATTTAATTTAATAAAATTCCTTAGTCAGGCATCAAGCCATATGCTTGTCACATTAATATCTACTATTTTTACGCCTGGTGCTCCTGCATCTTGTATGTTTCAACAATGATTATATTATTAAAAATTTGCAACTGACTCGTGTTTTTCCTGGCAAGCCACAAAAAAATCGCAAATTATTTGTTCCTTCTGCTCCAAAATTAACAACACATGGAAAAAGTGAAATTCATTTTCACACCGTCCCATTCAGGTAATAGATGGCAATGAAACAGCCGATCAACATGTTTACGAAGCATCCAGACATCAGTAAGTGATTCTTCTATAACCTATTCATACCAAAATGTAATTTTCTTTATTAAATGAAGGTACAAACAGAAATTAAAATAGTGGCTATCGCTTGATAGCAAACTTCATTAAGTTTGTTTAGCTTTACCAGCTTTTTCCAATCCCTTCATCAAAAGATGAAATTAAGAAATCATCTCCTGTTTAAGAATTTTCCCCTTCAAAATCACACAACTTTAATTCTAAATAAAGTCCAGCTTCCAACGGGAACACACATTTATCATCCAGCACTGTCTATCTGTACATCAAAAATAGGCAAAAAAAATATTGGATTTCTCCACTGTTGTGAACAAACCAGACAAGATTATAAAATGTCTACAGTTCCTTAAGGATATTAATTTGTTTGATAAAGTGTGAACATTTAAATTTCTGTGTTAATGTTAAAATAACTGCTATATAACTTTATAATTAATACATTATTTCCAACATTATACAAGGCCATGACAAGACCAAATAAATATTTTTAAAAAACACTCTGTCACTTTCATGTCGTTAGTCCTTAAGTGCCCGACATCACAATTTTTAACCAAATATTAGGTTAATCATTGTGTTTTTCATGCAAAAACACGAGTCAGTTGGGGAATTTAATACTATATCGACATGTTGCCATGGTAGTTAAGTGGTTAGAGCAGCTGGAAAGAGAATTTTTCAAACCCCGGCTATGGCATTGACGTTTTTAGTATATCTCTACGTATTCTCCTTTTTCTAAACATTTGCCTAGTTCTCTAAGCAAATGTATACTGATATTATTTTTTTTTCTAGTTAGCATTCTCTTTTTGTACTTATAAGACCAAACATGCGATTTCCACACAGTGGACAAAGATACATGTCAAATTTTCCCTTATCCGTTTGTGATTCTTATTCAAACATATTCTCCTCTCTGCCCTCCATATTTCATTTTCAAATGCTAGTATTACTGTAACGGAGGTTTGTCTCGAAGGCTATTAAAAATCCTAGAATGTTGACTCACTGAAACAGGCCAGTGCCATAGCCGAAACCTTCAACCACAGAACTTTGTCTTTCCTTGTTGAAGATTATCATTAAGCCTCCGGGTTTATTTGCGCGCCATCTCAAAACATCTGCGCTTGGAACGTTTGACGTAAGCAAAGACTTGGTTTGGAAGGACGGGTGGATAATGACTTATTCGAACTATTGTATAGGTACAATATGGTTTGGGCAATATTGCTATTTGATTTTTATGACAATACAACCTGTGTCTCACGTTCTGATACAAAACATTAAGAAATATTTCAATAGAATACAAACGTTACGGTTTCCTGTTTCCCTCATTTATGCCTATTTTCACAATTTTACTGCAGTAAATTATGTTGTCTTGACTTTCAATACCTGTTACACGAACACACTATGCCTATAAAAGGTTATTCCTTTATCTAGATCATGCTAATCAAGATCAACATTCGCAGAAGTGACCTTATTAATTTCTTCCTTGTAAGTTGAAGGAAAATAAAGGTATGTACTAAGCTAAACCTGCAATCAAATCCTTTAGAAGCTGGTCGCTATGAGAAATAATTAAAATTCGGCTCTCTTTTCATGACCAGGAGTGAAACAAGAGAGATATGGGAAAAGTTTTAAGCAGATATAAATTGAAACCAATAACAAAGAATATCTCGGAAACGGTTAACTCTAAAAAAATGTGTATGACATAAATTGTGTGCTTTAACGAGATCTACATTTTTTTGGTGTAGTAAGTTTTCTTAGGTTTTGCCAATTATACAGAAATAATCGAAAATGAAGAGGTCTTCAGAGGTATTCCCAAAATATTTAATTTATACGTTTAAGGTATTTTTATGGCAAGCGAAATTTATGCTATTTTAATCAGTTATTTGTGAGAAAATTAACTTTCCTAGAAATGTTCCATGTAAAGCGTAGTGGGGTAGTTCATGCCATATCCTTCATATTTAACAGAGTTCTCGGTTTTAATGCACATACTAGCAAGAAAAAGTAAAAAAGCTATATATATTGTCTATAGAACTTTAATCGTGTTGTATACAGTGTCTTTTAAATTGTGTCTCAGCTAAAAACACAATTAACTCCTGAAAATGTTGATGCTATGATTTATTATGATTTTCTACTTGAATTATCAAGACAATAATGCATTGATAAACTTACTATTATATTTGGCGATGAAGCTCCATCTTTTGCCACCGTGAAACGCTATAAGTTTAATCGAGAGCATCGTTCATTCACAGACGAAATTCGTGACGGTCGTCTAAAAGTAGTTGTTGTTCATAAAAACAATGATACTGTAAAAAAACTGTTAGTACAAGAGTGACATGCCAGAGACCTTGAGATAGAGACAAACAGGCATTATATCCACCAGCATATTTAAATATCGCATAATCATTTATCCGCGAGAAAGATTTGATCTCGTTTGATAACACAAAATTTGATACAATCGCAAAAGGGTGCTCGTGCCGATTGGTGCACATAAATATCAAGAAATACAATAATGGAGCTCAAAAGACGTATATAAGACTGTAACATTAATGAATCATGAATCTATACGTAAACGAAACGAAATGTAATCAATAGTAGACTGTATAGAGTTTTAAGATGAACTAATCCAACCAATGTTCGCACTCGAAGCACTTCGCAACAAATGATCACCTGTTTTTTTTTTTTTTATACAAAAAATCTTCCCTTGTGGCAACATTGTCTTTAGAGGAACGCAAAACGGTCAATTCTGAATGGTTCACAATCATTTCTTCGTCTGAAGCCTTCAGTGAAATAAAGAAAGCAAACAAGTGCCTTCGGATCGTTCTTCATGAAGTCAATACGAGCGCTCACACATCTCGTCTAACAACCGACTATTTGAACGCTCACAAAATCGAATTGATGACTCATCCGCCATAGAATATTGATTTGGCATCCAGTGATTTCTTATTGTTCACGAACACCAAGAAGAAATAGGTGGACAACGATTTTCGTTGGCCGAAGAAGTCGTTAATGCGTTCAAAAATCATGTTTTGGAGGTGTCTCGTGCAGGTTGGAAAAAACGCTATGACATATAGTTTTTGAGCATGCAAAAATGTGCTGATCAAAAAGGAGACTATTTTGACAAATTGCTGTGTTTTACTTTCTCTAGCTCGGAATGTACAATGTACTTAGGGATTGAGAAGTATTGTATTCCAACCATAAATTCGTTGTCGAGATTTCACCGGAAATATATGTCTTGGGGACCCCTGAGTCCGAAGAAAACAGTTTTAAAATAAGGTCCGTGTGTGTGTGTGTGTGTGTGGACAGCATAGCCCTAAGGATGTGACACAAAAAATCTCCCAACCACAAACTTCCATTTATATGGAAAAATTTTCGATTTTTTTTTAATAATGGCTCTAATGATTTGGATTAAAATCCCACATATTAAAGCCATTTATATCACAAATAAAATGTATATCTTCAATTTTATGGGAATAGCTTCTAAAGACCTATTTACTCTGGATAAATTTTGCTTAATTTGCCTTAACTGGTAAACCGTAAGAAATAGACAAAAACTTACAACACCAGAAATGTAGATCTTGTTAAATTACACAAGTTATGTCGGATACATTTTCTTCGTGGAGCTTACCGTTTTCGAGGTATTCCTTGTTATTGGTTTCAATGGTAAATTACTTATACCTTTTTCAGACGAAAGTGTACGTTTTTCTTTTGCTCTACTCCTGACCATGCAAAGAAACAATTTGCAATGACAAACACATAACGACAGCGTTTTAAAACATTTGATAATCACTTTAGCATAGTGCATTCCCTAAGTTCCATTCTACGTGTAAAGAACTAAGTAATAACATTATGCTAATGTTTATCTCGATTAGCATGGTGTTGAAAGAAGAGCTATTTTGCGTAAGAAGTTTGTTTGTAGAGTAGCTAGAGAAAAGCATGTGAGTGTACATCTATTTTTTTTTTTTTTTGTTATTAGCTTGAAATATAAATAATGCCCTTCATATTAACATGTGTATTATAACGCCGCATTGTTTTGTTTTGGTTCATTATTGAAAATATCTGTTCACTATGGAAAAAGAAATGCGTCTTACAAATTGTGTCAACTTATGATAAGAGTCCATATTTTGGAACAGCAAGTTTCTATGACATGCGTATCCAGCATTACAAATTGGGAATTCGAACTGCACCGCTTATATGATAGTGCCAGTGGCAAAGCGGAAATAGTGGAGTGACACAGGGAGTCAACTGCATCCAAAGAACCCCCTCCCCCCGTGTCTGGTACAGACAATAATATGAGTTTGATAATTCTTCATGAAAGTATTTATATAGACTGGGATATCTTTCCAGTTGCTGAAAGCCTTTTGCTGCCCTGTCTGCATTTGAACGCAAAACAAAACAATAGCTAAGACCTACCATGGAAGGTCAATCCCGTATATCTAGTTTCGTAACCTCTTTCAGTCGAGAAAAGATAACTTGGGCTACTCTAACGTTTTATAAATGGAGAGGAGGGTGTGGTTCTGACGGTAATAAACTGCTCCTTGGTCCACGAGCCTTTGAGAAAATATGAGCACGCAGAAAAAATTACCAATCCCTCCACTTTCGATTTATATCGATACCTTACCCGAATTCAATCTACGCCTTATAGGAGTATCTTGCCTAAAACACAAAACAAAACGATTCTCCCTCCTTCCTATTTTTGGTGGGCTGTGTTTCTCGACGAAGGCTGACCTGGAACTATATTTTCACTTTTACGGCTTAACCCCTCGCAAGCCCCAAAACCAAACACGTTTTGAGTTTCCATCCTCCAGCATTGTAACAGGCCTGACTTGAATATATCTGTGCGTCATATATCGATACCTCGTATATACCCACGCAGAAGAAAATTGGATAACGCCTTCCACGCTTGCGCCGCGAGAGGGTGTTGTGATGCAGGACGCCAACCCTGGTAATAGTGGTCAATTCTCGGCTTCCTCCTCACAACTTCCTTTCCAAAGTCCACTCCCCTCTTCGCTCCACCCGATTTTCCGTCCTCGCCGCTAGCTCAATAATGATAAGGAGATGGGCGCTGCACTAGGTGTGCACGGAAAATCCCCTCCCAGCCAGGATTTATGTGGTTTGGCCCAGTACGGTGCTCTCTCATATTTTTAATAAAAGGTATGATCTATGGTACAGGGTGAGTTAACTACTGATAGTCTCGTGTTGAACATGGGAATAAACTTGTTGGGCCCGGACGGAAGTGCCGTGCTCGGCGAGCGTCCCGTACACACCATTGTAACGGGAAAGGAGATATTTATGAACTGTCAACGCTCACGTGCAGTTATCAACAGTTGATGCAATGTACAACTGAGTTTCCTTATTCCAACAAACTATATTATGCAAGCATCTGTGAAATAAAAGAAATCTGAAGTATTCAATAATTCCCAAGACTTTCTTTAGCTATTCCACAAACAAACTCTCCTTACAAAAGATTATTATTTTCGTACGTCATCATAATAGAGATAAACATTATCAGAAATGGTTGTATTAGTTGGATAGGTAGAGACAGACAGTGCCATTGCTGGGACTTAAACTACGGATCTCCCGGTGTCTAGTCGGTTTCTCTACCACTGAGCTACTATGGCAACATGCCGGCATAGCACTGAATTTCTCTACTGTCTCGCATGTTTCCCGGTAAACCACAAGGTGATCTCATGTTATGTATCTATTTTTTTTTTTTTATTTTTTGAGATAACATATTCCAATAGCGACATGCACGGCTGCAAGTCATTGGGGTATATCATCTCAAAAAGTCGCCCTCCGTGGTGTAAAGGTTATCATGCTGACTTCGTGTACCCAAGGTCGCGGGTTCAAACCCGGCGGAGGACGATGGCTTTTTTCGGGCGTAAAAATCCTTAGCATGGCTTCCTTCGGAAGGGAAGTAAAGCCGTTGGTCCCGTGTCGTAGATTTACGGCACGTAAAACAACCTCAAGCCTGATAGAGAGGCCTCTGAGCAAAATTAAGCGGTATTTCACGCCCAATTTAAAATGGGACGCTGAGAACCACAAGAGTTAAAGAGCGTCCATAAATAACACGCCATTTACATTTCTTCATCTCAAAAAAAAAATATATATATATATATATATGACAAAATTATGTGTTTTAACGACATCTATATTTTGAGTGTTGTAAGTCCTGTCGACCTCTTACGAGTTATGCATAATGTATCGAGGATGAAGAGGTCTTCAGAGGCTATTCCCAGAAAATTCAAGATATGCATTTTATTTGTTATGTGAATCTAATATACGGCGTTTAATCAAAATTGTTAGAGCCAATTTTAAGAAAAAACGTTTTAAATTTTTTTCTAGTTAAAAGGTAGACTGAGGTGGGGCGGAGATTTTCTTGAAAGCATTCTTGGAAGATACAAAACTTAAATACTAAATTTAGTATTTAACAGTATTTTCGTTTTTGACCTATATGTCCAAACACACACACACAGACCTTTTACTAAAATGCCTGTTTCCAGAAAGCCTTAAAACAGGCTTTTCCGGCAAAATCCGGTGTTTAATTTTTGGGTGGAATACAATATTTTCTGTATACACTTGATCATAGCACGTGTAGAGAAGGTAGAAAGTTTGTTTTATGAATGAGTTCATATAGCAATTTGGCATAAAGTAGTCAAAATTTAAAGGTTATCTCCTGACTAAAACTAGTTTTTGACTGAAAATCAATCTTAGATATTCTGTCAGATCCAAATGTTAGAAACTGCTAACTGTATAGATAAAGCAAAATTACCCCACGATTAATATGCTTGTATTTACTACAGTAGTAATATTCAAACACTTCGCATTGAAATGATAAGCATGAGTGACGCTGAACGAAATAAAAAACTGAGAGAAAATGAAAGAAACGTTTTAGTTAGCAAAAATGGCTAGTTTTGCACACATAGAAGGGATATCCTGCGGAAGAATAACGGTACAAAAAGAAATATAAATCAAGGAAATAGCAATCAAGGTTAAAAGTAATAAAAAAATTAAAGAGGAGAAGTCCACAGTTTACACACTTTATAGGAGAGCCCATTAAGCATGTTAAGTTCAAAAACATGATGTTATTAAGCTTCAAAATAATTGCAGTTCGATATTTAAAATTAATATCAATACACCTATAGGAGATATGCCATTTTCGGAGATAACTCATAAGCGATATAGTAAAGATATTGGCCGAACACCCAGCAAAGAGGAGCCACGAGGAGGGATGAGTTGAGATGATAAACCGGGCAGTCGGAACCAGGAGTGACGTCACCGCAATAACTGGATTCCTACAGTTTTCAGACTGAGATTATTTGTCAAAAACATAAAATCAAATAAATAAAGTCCGGAATACGCCACCCTGGTATCTTCTTTCCTACACCAGAACGGGTATTCCAAACTTATTTAACATATTTTTACTTTGTAATATAGTAAATAGGAAATTAAAATATTAAAAACCAAATTAATACACTAAAATATTTAAAATAATAAAACGCAGTTTCAAAGTTTTCAAGTATAATTAAAATGTTACACATTTTAAATATTCAAATATGCAGTCCCCAAAGCCGCGCTCCCTAAAGTGTCTAGCCTTGGTGCTCCGTGGCTCAGGAGATCCCGGGTTCAAGTCCCGCTTAGGGTATGTGTGTTAGTGTTTTTCTAAATGTGTGTGCATAGCTGTAAAAAAAACGCAGCTCTTGCAAGGTGTTGACTTTAGAACTTAGTTTCCCCCGATATCTCTCATGGAGGGCAAACGCCGGTAAGTCACACATACAGTGGACCATAGTGAGTGTGCCATTTATAAGCTAACATAAATAGAATGTCAGCTTTACAACTCGGGAAGTATATTTTTAGGGCATTTTAGGATTAGAATTAGAAAACAATTTTGTGTATAATTTGTGACAACCATTTAACATACAAACATTACATTATACGAACATAAAATGAAAGAAAAAAGTTGGGAGTTATTTGCATCACATTTAATGGTAGTGTTAATGTTTAAAATTATTAGATATATTAATAATCAGTATCATAGTAGACTATGTGACTACGTCATTAATAACAGCGGAAATTGGTAGACTCGTACAAAGTAAAACACAATACCGAAGTCATAAAAAAATACAAGAAGACCACATGAAGATGAGAGAGAGAGTCCTTGTGTTTACAAACATTCCATTGCGTCGCATTGTGGCATGCGCCATGCTTCACACAGAATGGCACGAGTAACTGTGTCTCCCCTCTATTGCTTTAATTAGGAAATGCTTATCTGAAATTGCTCTCTGCCTTCCAGCTAGGTGATGAAGAATATAGACTTCGTCGTTTCAAATACCATTATCGTCTTCGTCTTTCCGAGCTATTCCTTGTTAGTGGCTTCAACTTGAAGCCACTTAAAATGTTCTCAAACGGGACGTCATATTTTGTTTTACTCCTGGCCGTGAAAAGAGAACCAATTTCCAATTATTCCCCATAGTGACCGGATTTTAAAAGATTTTGATTATCGTTTTAGTCTAGCATATTACCTTATTTTCCTTTTACTTAGAAGGAAATAATATAATAATCTTTGATAATGTTTAACTCTATTATCACGATGCAAATAAAGGAATAATCTTGTATAACAATAGTTCGTAGAGAAAGTCACGAGAATACAACACATCAAATGTTTATGTTAGTGCATTTTAAGTGTTTTCTTACATAAGGTTAGTCCATCTCCTATATTTTATACTTGTATAAAAGACGATAATGATTAAGTAGAATTATTATCAGTAATATACACTACCGATTGAACGATGGTATTTTTACTTTCTGTAGCCCCATATGTACAATGTACGTAGGGATAGAGAAGGTATTGCAATGCACCCAAAAATTCGATACCGAGATTTCACCGGAAATATATGTTTTGGTGTCCCCTGAGTCCGAAAAAAGCATTTTTAGAAAAAGGTCCGCATGTGTGTCTGTGGACAGCATAGTCCCAAAACGAAAAGACCGTTAAATACCAAACTTGGTATTTAGGTTTAGTCTTCCAAGGATACGACAAGAAGATTTAAAAAAAGTTCCCGCTACAATAAACTACCCTTTACATGGAAAAAATACGAAAAACTTGATTTTCTTAAAAATGGCTCTAACGATTTTGATTAAAATCCCGTATATTAAAGCAGTTTATGTCCGATATAAAATGTATATCTCTAATTTTTTGGGAACAGCGTCTGAAGAGCTCTTTATTCTGGATGAATTTTGCTTAACTGCTAAACCGTAAGAGATAGAAAAAAATACTACACAAAAAATGTACATCACGACAAAATACGCAATTTATGTCCTTTACGTTTTTGTTGTGGAGGTAACCGTTTCCGAGATATTCCTTGTTATTGGTTTCAATTGTGAAGTACTTAAACTTTTCTCAGATAGGAAGTGTCCGTTTTTCTTTTGTTCTACTCCTGGCCAAGCAAGGGAGTGATTTGCATTGACAATCGCATAACGATCGCATTTAAAACATTTGACAATCACTTTAGCATAGCGCATTCCTTTATTCCCTTCTACTTTTAAGGAACTAAGTAATAATAACATCTTGCTAATATTTAACTCGATTAGCATTGTGTACAAAGAAGAATAATACTTTGTAAGTGGTTTGTAGAGCAGCTAGAGAAAGTCATGTGAGTGTAACACATCAGATTTTTCTAAGAATAACTACTGCGTTTCTCTGGTTTACAGTTAAGCTTGACTGAGAAACTAGAGTTGAAAAATCTGATGTGTTCCATTCACCTAACTTTCTCTACATCTTCTGCAACAAATTATTGTTAACGTGCTTATTCTTCTGTCTACTTTATGGTAATATAAACATTAGCAGAAATTATCGTAATTACTTGCTTCCTTGTACGCAAAATAAAATAAGGGAAGCAGAGGCATGACTGGTTGCCATGTAATTGAAATCCATATCTATGCTGTTCGAGTGAGAAAATTTTAATTATTTTAAATTTGAAGTAAATAACAAGCAATACCTAAAAAATTCGAAGAAAAAACGTATATGATAAAAACTGTGTGTTTTAACGTGATCTACATTATTTGAGTAGTAAGTTATTGTCTATCTCTTCTGGTTTACCAGTTGCGCAAAATTCTACAAAATTCATTCAAAATAAAGAGTTCTATAGAGGTTATTCACAAAGAATTCAAGATATAAATGTTATTTGTCATATAAACGTATTTAATACACGTTACTTTAATCAACATTGTTACAGCCATTTTCGAGAAAATCAAAACTTTCGAAATTTTTTCTATGTAAAGGGGGTGAGGGGATTTGGGATGTGGGGATTTTTTCAAAATGTTCATGTGACATCCCTAGAAGATGCTACACTTAAATACCTAAAACGTCTATTTCCGGTGAAATCTCGGCTTCAAATTTTTGGGTGTAAGGCAATACCATCTCTATACACTATGTACTAGTAAGTGTAGAGAAAGTAAAACAAGATATAAGCGTTCTACTCTACGCTCACAAAAGGTTTTTAAAACTCACGCGAGGAAGAAAGACTGCCGCTCAGAGTTGATTCCGCCACTGTCGTACATTACATGGTGAGCAACGGCTAGATCAAATTCTTTGAATATCCTCAAGACTTCGCAAAAACAGTTATTTATCTTCCACATATCAAAGGGTTTTAATTTGAGTAGACAAATTTTTGACGATTTTAGCTCTGAATTTTTGGTTAACATTAGTTGATAACATTGATCCTATGATATGTTTTGTTAATGATTCGTATATTTTGAATACTATTCATGCATTATAGCCAATCCTTAGAGCTTTATTAATTTGCTTCGCAGGCTCAAGAAACCGCAAAGTCTCTCCGGCAATTTAACCTAGCAGTTATAAAAAGGAGAAAGAAAGTCGACTTTTTAAGCCAATTTCCTTTCTCGACTACCATTCCCACCCCAATTTTTTTCTGTCGCTGCTTCATCCAGCTGGTAAACCACGGCGTGTTTGCACTAAGACCAAGTTGCCGGCTTTTTTCAGTAATCTGGCTCGGCTCTTTTAGCTAATATTGAATTTAATACGAGACAGCTTTGGTGTATTAAAAAGGGACCTGATACGGATAAACTGAGTTAGTATGCAAAGAGAACAAGACTTTTTGTTAAGCGACTGTAAACACGTACGGAGAACTTGGACATTTACGTCACTCGTTTCACACGATAAGCGCTGCGCTCATGAACATTCCGCACAACTTCCTTTCTTTCGACCCACAGACCTGTTTAATGGCACGGTTTAGCATTGAAATATTTATTTGTGTAAACCTTTTAACTTTCTCTACATAGCCCACGGCATATCGGTAGAGAAGATACTGCATTTCACCCAAAAATTTGATACCGATAGTTTCAGGGTCTCTTGTATCCAACAAAAGAATTTTTAGAAAAACGCCTGTGTGTGTCAATGTGTCTATGAAACGAAAAGTTGGTAAATACCAAACTTGGATGCGACAACAAAAATTGAGAAAAATTTCCCCACTATAAACTACCCTTTATATAGGAAGCGTTTAAATTTTTTTATTTTCTCAAAAATGGGTAACGATATTGATTAAAATTCGCATATTAAACTGTTTATATAACACATAAAATTTATATCTTGAAATTTCTAGGAATAGCTCTAAAGAACTCTTTATTTTGGATAAATTTAGATGAAATTGATATAAATGGTAAACCCTCAAAGATAAACAAAAACTTTACAAAACTGTAGATCTAGTTAAAACACACAATTTATATGAAACATTTTTCTCGTTTCCGAGATATTTCTTGTGTTTGGTTACAGTTTTAACTATATGACAACCCATTTAAAATATTTGGCGTATACTTTAGCTTATTCTCTTATTTCTCTTCTACTTACTTGGAAGCAAGTAATAAGGCCATTTCTGCTAATTCTTGTCTCGATAAGCATTAAGTAGATAGAAAAGTAAGCTTTAACAATCATTTATCACAGAGATGTAGAGAAAGTCATGTGAATGAACACAATATTTTTAAACATAATTTTGACTATCTCTGTGGTCACAATTCTTGCTGTTCATTCAGAAATCCGGGTTCAATTCCTAGCCGGGGCGCGTAATTTCTTTTTTAACTGGATTCATTTCTTATCCTCCACAGAGTCTAAAGTATGAATATGCGTGATAATATTTATGTATCTAATAGTGTAAACATTGAAAAAACTAATGTTAGAAAACCCTACATATGAGGGAGAAAAACACCAGCAGTTGTTTCTAAAGCAAAACCCCAGATACGATCATAGACGTTAAAGCGTCTATAAAGACATAATTTTTTTAATTAATTAACTTTGTCTTATGTTAAAGTAAAATTTTATAACATTGAAAGTATATAAATCAGCGAAACTAAAAATGCTGATACAGAAGGTTTGCGAAAATCTCTCTAGAGCAGGCACATCCAAATTTTAAGAACAGCGGAAGGCGCAATGACTTATTTCACTCCGTTTGAAGCATTGGAACATTCTGCTTTGCGACGTAATGGGATGTTTGTAAACACATTACCTTTCTCATCTCCATCTAATATTGTCTTTTTTTATCGGTGATATATTTTACTTTTGCGGGGTTCGTCAAAATCTGCTGCTAAGGATGAATCACAGACACACAAAGTTTTAAAAGATGAACCAAATGATCGTGACGTAGTATACAGCGATCCTGATTTTTAATATGATTGATTTAGAAAAAAGTAACACTGCTCACAAAATCATGTGGAGATTTATATTACTATTAAATGTGATACAAATAGTGACAATTTGGAAAATGAATACTTAAGCCAGACCTGGAGAGCTTATTGTTGTCGGAGTGCAAATATATTTACTCTCTCCAAACCCACACCCCTGTGCATACTTAGATATGTGCAACAGACAGCGGGCAGTAAGCGACGTTCCACTGGCAAAAGTTATCAATATTCAATATAACAATTCCCCTTGCAATTACAATTAGAATTAATTACATGAGCAGCATTCATCTAAAACATAAGGAATCACAGTTTGCACTTCACCAAGTGTTGCCAGCCAATACATACCCCGAATTTAAAGGTTTTTCACACGATATTATTACATTGTTTGGTTCGTGTGTATGTGAGTAATTCTTTTCTTAATTGAATTATATTGCAAGTTATATGAATGATTAACTTTCTAACAATACTGTATCTCTCTCAGTCTACAATTAAATCTGATATTAATAAATTAGTGTAGAGGAAAAGATGTCAGTGTTCTATTATACTCCCGAATAAAAGGTTTTTATAGTCCTATTTTCGGAAGAAAAGCTACAAGATATGTTATAGTAGTCGTCCTCCGTAGTGTAATGGTTACAATGCTAACTTCATATACCCAAGGTCGCGGGTTCAAACTCGGCGGAGGACGATGGATTTTTTCGGGTGTAAAAATCCTTAGCAAGGCTTCTTTCGGAAGGGAAGTAAAGCCCTTGGTCCCGTGTCGTAGATTTATGGCACGCAAAAGAACCTCAAGCCTGAAAGAGAGGCCTCTGAGCAAAATTAAGCGGTCTTTCACGCCCAATTTAGAATGCGACACTGAGAACCACAGTAGTTAAAGAGCGTCCATAAATAACACGCCATTTATGTTATGATACTTGACCACTCGCCGAGTTGGTTCCGTTTTTGTTGCACTTTGCATGGTGAGTAGCAGCTCATTAACAACTCCAGGGAAATAGTGAGACGTCACACTTCCCCTCTGTTTACCGGCTCACCAAGGCTGCCTTAGGCAATGATTTAAATAACTCCCAACTCATTCTTTCAAAAATGCTATGTTTGTACAACTTTATAAAGCAATTAACTCTATTTGCAGCTGGAATTGGACCTCTGAAGATTTATGAAAATTATACTCCCATTTCGAAGTTGACATTCGGTTTATATCTTTTTAAAAACAAGACATTGGCTAGCGAGCACTGTTCGTATATGCGATGGATGTGTGACTCGCCAATATTCACCTACCTTCTTGATTGGAGTTGGAGGAAAACAGATCTGAAGAGAGCACCTCGGAAGAGTTGCCCTTGAACATGCCTGCTCCAACATTTTAGAAGGATCCATGACGAGAATATTACAGGAAATGAAAGCACTTTATTTGACATTAGACATTCAAGCCAATTCAACAAAACTCGTTCCACTTAAATGAATAGCGTCATCTTGGTAGAAACCACAATTGATCGCCAATTCGAAATAAAATGTAATCGCTGGGTGACAACTCTCAACGGACTGATCTCTGTGCTTTCCACTATAAAATGAGATATTCTTGCAAAATATTATTTATTTATCTACATCGTGCTCATCGAGATAAACATTGACAGAATTACTTGCTGCCTAAGTAGAAGTGAAATAAGGGAATATTTTAGGCTAAAGCGCTAGTCAAATCTTTCAAAAGTTGGTCACTATGTGAAACAATTGAGGTTCGGTTCACTTTGCATGGTTCCTTTTGAGAAAGATTAGGTAGTTTAAAATTGAAACCAATAACAAGGAATATTTTGAAAACGGTCAACTCTTCAAGAGTAAATTATGGGTTTTAACGAGATCTATAATTTTTTAGTAGGTTTTGTCTATTCCTTATGGTTTACCGTTAAATAAAAGTCTGCAAAACTCAGCTAGAATAAACGTGTCTTCAGAGGTTATTCGAATAAAATTCAAAATATATATTTTATTTGTAGCGCAAATATCATTAATACATTTTCAAAATCTATAGAGCTATTTATGAAAAAAACAAAATTTTAAAACATATTTCCATGTAAAGGGTAGTTTGTGGGTAGTTTGTGGGTAGTTTGGTAGTTTCCTTTTTGAGCTAATGCTGTCCGCACACACACACACACCTGGATATATTTTAATGCTTTTTTCGGACTCGGGGAACATCAAAACATATATTTGCAGTGAAATCTCGGCATGGAATTTTTAGATGGAAAACAATGCAATCTCTAGCTACTATATACATTGTATGTACATATGTGCTTTTAATTCTTTAATCATTAGACTTACAGAGTTAACAAAATATGCAATGTCTTTACTTTTTCCATTGGAAAATAAACGATAGAGGCTCTAATATTTGCATACTTGGTTTCTTTATTCCATATATGAGCGTTTCACTGTCCCATTGAATTTAGCAGCTGTGTATCACCTTTTATTTTACGCATAATGAGTTACCATGAGTTCAGAAATTTTGGAAAGTTGAGAGAGAAGAGAATTGTGGTCTTCATAATTCAAATTGTATGATTTTTATTGGCATGCGTTTTTAATTTGTTTACACTAGTATGTGCAAAAGCTGTACTCTATGGTCTATATCGCAAACTCTCTTCCTAAAGACTGCCTCTATTTCACAATCTAAGTATGCTTTGATGAATTATCGTTAAAACCGCTTTCCGCTTAGACTTTTTATTTTGCATGTGGATTTGTTTATTTATCCTTATCACTCTTCAAACAATGGATTTAACTTAATCATGTTTGAAATAATTTACAATATAAGTGGAATTCTTAAAATATAAATATATAAACACACAAAAATACAGAGTGCCATTCTGAAAAAGTCTCGTGAAACAGTTGCGCTTCCAACTGTGTTACATGTTTAAATTAACCACGTTTAAATAAACCCTGTAAAATGTTCTCAAGAGTGTATGAAACAGAAATTATACATAAGAGATGACACTAAAGGAAATTTTGGGTACGAAATGCTGAAGAGGAAAGTGTGGTAAAACAAGAACCATCCCACGATTCGCCTACCAAAGAGAAACAATGAAAAACTCATGGGTCAGCGTGGTAGCCAGCCATATGCGATCACCTCGTTCGGTTGTAAGTTTTCTGTATTTATTGAATTAAATTTTAAACGTACTTACTTTTAATGAAGTGCCTAGAGATAAATTTTTCAACCGCATATATACCGAATTGCGAATTGTTATATGCGTGAGGAGACACTGATAACTGTTCGCTGGTTTCATTGTTTCTGTATTTTAAAAGTTTAAGTTAATTGGTAGGTGGCATGGCTTCGATCCCAGTACGAAGCGACGTGAGGGCGGGTTTTCTCCAAGTTCTCCTGATTATCCTTCATAATCAGCCTTTCTGTCACCATTTCACAGTCATATCATTTGCTTCTTCACTTTTTTCCAGGCATTGGGCTGATCATCCTTCCTGACTTCTCTCGACAGTCAACATCTTCTCAATCGACATCTGATCCCAGGCGCTGGGTACCCTACATACAAAAAGGGTAAACAGAGGAAGCAAAAAAGACCCAAACACACAGACAAGCACAAAAAGAGAAAGAAAGGACTAAATAAAGAGAAAATAAAAAGAAACTGAGAGAAAGAAAGAAAAGAGGAAGTAGGAAGGAAGAAAGATTAACAGTTGAACGCTTCACTATTTCGGAAAAAAACTTGTGTTCTTCCGAACTAAACTGGCGGCAAAACAGAATCATAATAGGTACATTGGGTGTATAAACAATACCATTTTCTCCTAAACTTAGCACTGAATATTTGCTGCGGAAGGAATCGATCCAGGTAGCTCTTAAATACAGGGAAAGAAGGGAAGGGAATACCCATCCCGGAAAATAGCGTGTTTTCGGCGAAAACTCATGAAAGGATGTGTCAGAAGGAATAGAAGGAGAAGCAAGCCCGGAAAGGAAGTCAAAGAAATGAAATTCTTGAAATTAAATTGTTCCCTGGCCCACACATCAACGGACATGACGCAGAATGAAAGATGACGCTAGAGGGTGAAATTGGGGGAAGGTGCTGCGTGATTTAATAGGCAAACTTGATGGTATATATCGGAGTTCTACCTTGATAAGGTTAGCGCCAACATATTTATTGCTTCCACAGACGGAAACTTTCCATCACATACACACCTATATTTCTTATCCCGTTTCTCCCAGATCCTTTTCCTGCCATATATGGCTTCCTTATAAAGCACATTAATGTTTCCATCGCCTTGTATTATGTCTTTTGCAAGGATGGTGAGGAAAAATATTTAAGTTCCTTGAGTTTTTTTTTTCTATTCTTTGTAGAGTTACAGACTTTCAAAACTTAAGCGGCTTCTCTACATATTACTCAGATATAGAAACCACTGAAAATTTGATCTTTTCGTTTATAAGAGGAAAGTATGCAGTCAATCTATATACTCACACACACACATATATATATAATGTGTGTGTGGGTTGGCAGATATGTCCCGGGCCTCTCAATAAAAACAAAATTTAAAAAAATTGATTTGTTTCTGAACATAATCTCCTGAAAGGCTAACACATTTTGAGAAATAAAGCAAGAATCATTTATTAAATGTTATATATATGCTCCAGAAAGGATTATTATATTTGTCATATCGGTGTTCTAATTTAATTAAACCATCTCTGTAGTGCAATTTATGAAGGTCCTCAGAATAGCTGTTTACCGCATCAATGACCTCCTCGTTGCTGTAAAATCTTCGTCCTCCAAGAAATGTTTTGAGGTTTGGGAACAGATGGTAGTCACTGGGTGCTAGTTCTGGCGAATAGGGTGGATGCTCAAGCAATTCCAACTTTAATTCGCACATTTTCCCCATTGCAATGACTGAACGATGGGCCGGAACATTGTTGTGATGAGATAAGATATATATTTTTTTTTTTTTTTATGCCAAATTAAGTCTTTCTCTTTTCACTCAAACGTTGCAGTAAGCTTGCATAGTAATCACCAGTGATACTGTAAAAGTAATCAATAAGTAAGTTTCCAAAAAATAATTCCCTGTGATTGCCAGGAAAACACTCGCCATAACATTGTTAGCTGACAAAATTGACGTTGAGTTTTTTTGGAGTTGGTTCACCTGACGCAGTCCACTGTTTTGACTGTAATTTACCTTCTGGAGTGTAGTAATGTATCCATGGTAATAAGCCGTCTCAAAAATTCACTGGGATTTTTACAGTAGAGCTCCACATTCTTAACAGATACAGTTTTTCTTTGCAAGTTTTGATCAGGTGTCAATAAACGCAGCACCCATCTTGCACAAACTTTGTGAAAGCCAAAAACATTACTTAAAATACTACCTGCACTTTCTTTTAATATGTTTACAGCCTCTGCTGTCTCAAACAACTTTAATATTTGGTCTTCCAGTACTAAGCGATGAATTTATTCCAATCTCTGGAGTTGCAACTTCGACAGGGCGTCCAGAGCGAGGCTCATCACTATTGCTCGTACGTCCCATTTGATACTAGGCAACCCACCTTTTAATAATTGAATATGATGGGGCAGAGTCTTTGAATATACTGTCCTTTTCCTCCTTAATTTCTTTAAGCGTTAAACCTTTCAAAAGGAAGTATTTAATCATTGCTTGTTTTTCCAAATTCTCCATTTTCGTGAAATCTCTAAAGTTGTCTTGTTTAAAATGCTATTATTCGAAAACTGAACAAGCTATTGAGCTGTAACAATGGATACAAGCTAATCTATAGTTAAATTGTGCGATGTTACCGTCTAACGGACCTAGTGGTGCCATATCTGTGTGAGGCCCGGGATTTATCAGCCGACCCTAGTACACACATACACACATATTATATGTAATCTATTCTAATATACATGGTAGTAGTATACACCTACACATATAAATGAATAAGTTTATTTATTTAAATATCAGTACACGTACGCTGACCTTCATATATCTCACGGTCCACGTACTGTACTTGCTTTTGTAATATATAAAATAATAAGCAATATCTAAAACCAAATGATAAGAATAAGCACGAAAATAAAGAGACAAACATACCTATTCAGTTACAGTATCTAAAATTTACAATAAACCGTATCGTGATGCATTAGGTACTTATTATATTAAACTAACACACTCAAGGGTTGTCTCCTTAGCGCGGTGGTAACATTGCTGCTTGCCAAGCGGACATGGGTTTGATTCCCAGGACCGGCGTGAGGATTTTTCCCCCGCTGGGAGATCTGGACCGGGGTACACTCAGCCTCGTGAGGTCCCTGGGGTGGGGGGCCAATTGTGGAGCTACTTGATGGACAAGTAGCGGCTCCAGGTCGTGAAGACCGCATTTCAAACTTGGTTTCCAAGTTCAGCATATACCAAGGATGTTAGACGATGATATTTAATAAAATCGCCCGGCCTCAGATACCGTTTACCTGACTTATTTTTCGAAAAGTGATTTTCTCAAAAATGAATAACGGAGTTTGTTTAAAAAACCATATATTTAAGACATTTTTATCACAAACAAAATGTATAACTATCCTTATTTTTCTGAGAATAGTTGCATAAGAGCTTCTCATTCAGAATGACTTTTGTATATTTGATAAAGGTAAGTGATAGACAAATTGGTTTTAATTCTAGGCTCCTTAAACTTTGCTCAAACGGGAAATTTATCTTCTTTTCTTCTGTTTTGTTTATCTTTGGCAACCAAAGAGAAGGGAAGTTCAATTGTTTCGCTAAGAAACCGGCTTTTAGGGAATGTGACTATTATTTCAGCCTAGTGTATTCCCTTATTTCCCTATTATCTACAAAGAAGCAAGTAATAAGATCATTTCCGGTAATGTTTAAGTTTATTAGATGACGTAGATAAAATAATAATCTTTTGTAAGGAAAGTTTGTTTGTGGAACAGCTAGAGAAAGTCATGAAAATCATTATATTTTTTCTCTTCGCCTAGCATTTTGCCCATGCATTCACATAGTAGTTGGCCTAGGGTAGTGTGGGGTAATTTGCCTTGCAGAAAGCATTCAAGCTCAACTCTAATTCAACATTCGTTGTTGAGAGTTCCGCCCACTCAATATTGCGCCTTCCTCAGGTGAAATAAACACGTATGTCTCGTGGGTCCACGCTTACTTTGAGGTACTAACCTACTTGAAAACATACTTCTCTTAATACGTAATATTATTACAAGTCCGCCAATTAAGTAAATAAACTTCGTGCCCAGAAATCACGCTCAACTTAAATACCAAGTTTCATTATTTTTATTTTTGAGTTTAACTCTAAATACGTACATACAAAACCATCTTATGCAGAAACTTTTTCTAACATTTCTTTTTGTTTTGTTTATATTTCCACTGAAATCTCCATATATGATTATTAACTGAAATACACAACGTCAGCTATCATATTTAATGGAGATATTACAAATCTCCATAAGATATGTGTGCGGTAAAAGCACGAATTTGATGTGACAACTTCCAATGTTATATTGATTGCAGTTCGAGTTGGTATATTTTTAGCCAAAATAGATAGAAAAATTAAATATCTGCTGCAGAAAAAAACCTAGAAGACTTCCAACACGTAGTGTACGAAAGTTTTGCTTTACACCTTTAGATTTTCTGTTTCAGGTACCAAATGTTATTCTGTTCTTTCGTACCTCACTACACCCAAATAATAATAAGTCCAGCATGCATATAGCGAGCTGCTTTTAAAACATTTGAATATTATACTTCCGTTCTATATGCATGCTTTTAAACAGAAGTATGTATTGAAAGCATTACGAGAACACTTTGCATGATTAAAAAGCAGACTTTCTTGCGTACAAAATAGGTTTTAAAGTAAATTACAGTAGGTAGATAAAGTCCTGTTGCTCATAGGGTTTGTATATGTTTCTTTCTATTTAATAGTAAACATTAGCAGAATGGCTCCATTATACAGGCTGTTTCAAAACGACAATAAACGAAGATCCGGACCTTGTTGGTCATACCGTACGAGGTATGTGAATATAATTTTCAACGCTAAATTCGGCACGTACAAAAACTGCCATAAACTCACCATGGATAGGCAGTCGTATATAACAAGATGGCACGTGCCTGGTCCACTCCAAGAAAGATGCCTGTTGGTAGCGAAGGTCCCACTCGCCTGGTGTAGGCGTGGTTTGATAGACACGCCGGCGCGGGACAGGTCACCTTAGTAATGGAAAGCGTAGCATTTGGGTGTGGCGTATGACAACCGTTGTTCCTTCGCTGCTTAATCTCAAATGTGTGCGATTTTTAAACACATATACAACTTAAATAGAGGAGTTTGAAAGTTGCGACATCAAGTTTCGGACAAATCAAAGTATAAGCTAATTGACTGCTATCTTCGTTTGGTGTCGTTTTGAAATGGGCCGTATATTTCGTTATAGTACAAGGGGGATACAGAAGAACGGAGCGAGAATATGATGTTTAAAACATCTTGATGTATGCTGTCTTTAAAACTCCTTACACCTGCCATATCATTCCGAGAAAAACATTTTGATACGTTACATTCAAATTACATTTTCTATTCATTTTCCAACAAATTATTCTTCAACAGGCATTATGTATAAATGCTTCACGTTAAACTAAATACATATTTTAATAAAGTCATTCTATTTCCTTAGATACAAAGAAGTAAGCTAATATATTACGAAGTACTCAAATATTTTAAAACTGGTCGCTAAGTAATGAATTTTACTCTTAGCTTGAGCAGTAGTAAGAAACAAAAATAATGACATCCAATTTGAGGAAAGAAAAATATTTTAAAACTCAAAACAATCACAAATAACATCTCTGAAATAATTAACTCTACAACAAATATATTACGTAAATTGTGTATTTTAACAAGATCTACATTTTTGTGTAGTACGTTTTTGTCCATCTTGTTCGATTTACCAGTTATACAAAAGTTATTAGGAATGAAAAGGCCTTCTGAGGCTATTCCCCAAAAAATTCAACATACACACTTTTTCATTTAAATGCCTTTAATATATGGTATTTTTCTCAAAAATATTAGTCATTTTTGAGAAAAGTCAGACATTTTTATTAAATCTTCCATGTGAAGAAAGTTTGACGGGGGGGAGGGATGTTCATGAAAATTTTATGTTGCAACCTTGGAAGACACTACATTTAGATTGCAGATTTTCATGTTTACTCTCTCTATTTAGTAGACAGTATATAGGTGGAGATAGTATTACACTTTACACGAAAATTCGATATGGAGATTTTACCGGAAATACAGTTTTTTAGGGTCCCAGTATCAAAAAGAAGCATGTATGTGTCCATGTTCCGTGTGTCACGATAAGTCCATAACGAAACGTCGGTATTTAAGTTTAGTATTCTCCTGGGATGCAGCAAGAAGATTTTGAGGAAAACATCGCATCCTTTGTTTTCAAAAAGATTGATGTATTCAAAGTTTGATTGAAGCATCATATATTAAAGACATTTTCATGACAAATAATATGGACATTTTGAATTTTCTGGTAACAGGCTCTGGAGACCTCTTCACTCTGGATGATCTGTACATAACTACTCGTAGTAAACCGTAAAACATAAACAAAAATTTGTTAACCAAAAATTTAGATGTTGTTAAAACACACGATTTATGTCATATACGTTTTTTTCGCAGAGCTTATCATTTCCGAAAAGTTCACTGTTATTGGTTTCAGTTTCAAACTGCAAAAACGTTTTTGTATGGAAATATGCCAACTCCTGACCACCCAAAGAAACGAATTTCAATCATATACGAATCAGCTTTCAAAAAAATTTACTATTGCTTTAGTCTAGTGTATTTTCTTATTTTCCTTCTACTTACAAGGAAGCAAATAATAAGACCAATACTGCCAGTATTTATTTCGATTAGTATGATGCAGTTAGAAGAATAAGCTTTTAAACAGCAATTAGTATCAACAATATAGAGAAAGTCATAGGCATAGAACACATTATTGTTTTGCCAAACGCGCGCAAACCTTTTTCGAAAAATGCTTTTCTGGATTCAGCGCGGTTAAAACAAATATTACCGTTAAAATTTTGCTACCGAACTTTTGTATGGAATACAAGACATCATCTACCTGCTATGTATAGGCATGTGTGCGTGTGATAGAGTAGATTTCACACTGCAGTCATTGGCTTATTGTACGTCAGACTCTAGAAGGATAGGATGATAAGTGTCATCTCAAATGGCGGATGAAACCGGACGGCGGGGAAAGAACCACCCTTGAGGGTCCCTATCACATTCCAAACGGTCTTCATCTAGATGCAGGGAGTGCTAGGATGCCACGTACGATGTCTGATCAATCTCCCTGAGTCTACAGTCGGCTTCCAGCTTCATACCGTTGCCCAGAGCTGTATTTCCAGAGCGCAGTCACCACCACGGAAGGACGCGACTCCTGCAGTCCTCGCTGACATGTAACAACCCTCAAAAGGGACCAGTTCGATGAAATGGAGATTACATTAAGGGGCACAATGGTCGGGAGAATGAAGAATCCTCTACAGCATTTGTCTAGTGACCCGGGAAAACGCCTGAAAAAAACCCATGGGTCAGATAGGTCAATATCGAAATTTTAAAGTATCAGATTAAACTCCTGAACTACCTGGCTTAGTATATACGTGCACAGTAATTGGTAGGTAAGGTAAGAATATTTAATAATGTAAAAATGTTATAATTCACTAAAAAATAGTTACAAATAAAGCCTTAACTTCACTGCTGTAAACAATTCACTTGGCTACTGCGCGCTTACATTAGAATCAGTCACACACATACACACACTGCACACCTTTCTCCATTTATAGCCAGTAAATGGTGTTACAAACTTTCTGGAAACTTGTCGAAGGTGCTAGAAACTGAAGCTTGGAGAAATATATGAAATATCTAAAGAATCATGTCCATGCGTCACATTCCGAAGTCTTCTGTTTCATCTTGTTGTTTACAAGACTGCGATGTCTCACATTTCAGCTCCTCTGCCGCATACCAAGGTGAACATGAGAGCGATCGACTGCATGGACGGATTGTCACAACAGTGTTTTATTTCCTTAGAAAAGCGGAAAACTGTTCAACGATGTATTTCAAAACCCTAATTTAACATTTTTTTTCAATTCTTTATAAAGTATATTAGAAGACACTAATGAGATGAGATAAGAGTTAGTTTTTTAATCTTACCTCGTTTATTTAATTCGCGTAGCGCACAAAGCACGTCGAGTTAAAATAAAACGCTGCGTAAACCTTCCACAGATGCATTTAAAAGTTGCATCTCCCAGTGGAACTCTACCGCGCTGTTCGTTTCAAAGCCTGTGCTAAATTTTGAAAAAAATAAAAATGGAAACAGAAAGGCAAATTGTGTTGGAAATCCCCTGTCAGGTTAAAACCTTTGTGCATTGAGGTTTTAACTGGAAATGGATAATAATTGCTGGTACTGGTCCAGCAATGATACTACAGCTTTTGTGTAAGCTGACCCGTAAAAGGTGAGGGTTCAAAGTAGATAATTCTCATACAGCACTACTTCTATGTTTCTGAATAAACACTAATTTATACAGTTTGTATTGCATGACTACATTATATCAACAAACATTGCAGTACTGAAAGCACAGAAACGCGTGAGATTTACGTCTACAATTTTCAAAGTGTGGGTGAAAATATAGTTAAATTACCAATGCTAGCACATTTTTACTTTCTCTACACATAATATTCATTCACATAGTAGGCAGAGAAGGCATTTTATTCCATCAAATATTCCATGTCGAGATTTCACCGGAAATAAAAGCTCTTAGGTCCCCTGAATAAAAAAAAGTAAAGAAAAAGAAAAAAAGAAAAAAAGAAAAAATAAACTTAATTTTAAAAAAAAACTCCCTGTATATGTGTGTGTCTGTGGATAGCATAACCCAAACATTAAAATCACGGTCTACAGAACATTTTTTGATCTAAAATAGCTCTAACGATTGAATAAAATGCCGTATTAATTTTTTCACAAAAAAGCACAGGAGTTGGATAGGTAGTCAGACTGAAAAATTAAATGCTATAGCCGGGATTGGAACACGGGTCTCCCGGTCTCTAGCAGGTTGCTCTACTACTGAGCTAAAATGGCAACATGCCGGAATGGCATTAAATTGCTCAGCGAGTCCATTGTGCAATTTAATGGCGTCAATTTGCCATGATAACTCAGTGGTAGAGCAACCGGCTAGAGACCGGGAGACCCGTGGTCAAATACCGGCTATGGCATTGAAATTTATTTCTTTGGAATACCATTTGAAGTTCTTTTAATTCTGTGTCTTTTGCATAACTGGTAAACGTAAGATGTAACAATTCTAGATACTGTTAAAACACACAATTTATGTCATACACATTTTTTTGCAGAGCTAACCATTTCCGAGATACTCCCTATTTTTTTGTTTCAGTTTTGAAATACTGAAAACCTTCCTCAAAGGAAGCTCTCATTCATTTCATTTCTCTTTTAGTTTACTCATGACCAAGGAAGAAGAACCGAATTTAAATGACAATCGCATAACGACAGCTTTAAAATTTGCTTTAACCTAGTGTGTTCCCTTATTTCCCTTCTACTTATAAGGTGCATTTCTGGTTATGGTTATCCTGATTGGCATTATGTAAAAAAAAGAATAACCTTCTTTAAAAGTGGTTTGTTTGTAGAATAAATACACAAAGTTTTGTGAATTTAATACATTCGAATTTTACTTCCTCTACACATACTGTACCCACAGTAGGTAGAGAGTGTATTTTGTTCCAACCAAAAATTCGAAATCAATATTTCACTGGAAATACTCGGGTTTAGGTAACCTGAATCAATATAAATATGTATATTCAAAGCTTGGTGTGTGTGTGTCCGTGAACAACATAATTCAAAAATAGTATTTCATTGAATAATGCTAAACTGGGTATTCAAGTTCAGCATCCTTCAAGGATTGGGCACAAACATTTTCAAGAAAATCCCGTACTTTTAACTACCTCTTACTTGTTAAATTATTCCTAATTTAAGTTTTGTCCGTTTAACGATTTCCGAGAGAATTCGTTGTTATTGATTATTAAATACTTTTCTGAACTGGAATGTCGTTGCACACTAATTCCCATTGACTATCGCCTGAGTCTAGCCTGTTCATTATTCCCTTGTAGTTACAAGAAATTACGCAATAAAATAATTTCTGCTAACGTTTATCTCGGTAATGTATTTATATCATTTTACAAGAATAAACTTTTCAAGAAAATTTGTTGCAAAATTTGTAGAGAAGTTTATACGAATGGAACATATTAACTATTATTACAAAAGATTATTATTTTATACATATCTTCGTAATCTAGATAAACCTTAACAGAATGGTTGTATTAGTTCCTTCTAAGTAGAAGGAAAGGTAGATAATACACTAGGCTAAAGCGATAGTCAAGTATTTTAACAAGCTGATCACTAAGTGAAACAACTGAAATTTGGTTTCCAATTTGCACGGCCCGGAGTCAAGTAAAAGAAAGATGAAACGAAATATGACCTCCTGTAGGAACTTCGCGGTCATGTTTATATTTCTCTTATGCAGGTCTTGAAAATTAGTTATATTAGCGTTATATAGCATTATATTAGCGTTGAGAACTGTTGAAGCAGCTTAGTACTGAAACCAGTAACAAAGAATAATTCCGAAATGCTTAACAGTGCAACAAATTAAGTATGACACACATTATGAGTTTTAAAGATATCTACATTAAGTCGTCCAAAATGAGGAAATCTTCAGAGGCTATTCCACGTAAATATATGCTATACTTTTTTATTTTCCATGTAAATGTTTTCATATAATTATTTTAATTGAAATATATAGATATATTTTTGAGAAGAACACCATGTTTGAAAATTGTTCCATTCAAGGGTGGTTTATGGTGGCGAGCTTTTTCTAAAAATCTTTGTCCCAGATCTTTGGTAGATACTAAAATTAAATGCAAAGTTCAGTATTTTACGAACTTTTCGTTTTTGAGCTGGCCAAAGACACACGCGCACACACCTACTCAGGGAGTGAGAGAGAGAAAGAAGGAGATATAGATAGACTCTCATAAGGACATGTTTTTATAATGACCTTTTCCGGTATTCAAGGTGCCTCAAAATATATATTTTCGGTAAAATCTCGAATTTTGGGTGGAATAAAATAACCTTCTCTACCTAGTGTCTACATTGTACGTATGTGAGAGAGAAAGACTTAAAAGCTATGTAATCTAGGATTTATAACGTGGCAAAACTATAATTTTTGTATAATAACTGATATAAATATAAACTAAAAATCTTATATAGAGTGATGTTCCAAATTTATCTCGTGCTTTATCTTTAGAATCTAACTATTTGAGGCTCACCGAAGTATATGCAGCTTTTAGATAGTTATCGTTGAATAGTTTGTGAATTATTTATTTCAGATATAAAGTAATAATTTTACAAGAACAATTTGATCACTTGCAGTTACTAATTTAAATTTAAAGTGCAGCCTGAAATGCACAGCTATGCGCGTAAGACTATAATGTCGATATTGTCAGATATTCTCTGTAAAGCGATGCTCGACTTTTTGTTCCAGACAACAGAGAAAGGGCAATCGTTATGAGTCGCACTTAACCACTTGCTCCCCTAACGGCTTTCTATTACGAGCTGTTCATGTAGCAGTCGATTTTGACTAATGTTAAATCGATGCGTTAAGGGAAATGCAGCATATTACAGAGTTAGCCACATCGAAACGCGAGTGCATCAAAACGGTAAACCATGTACAGTCAGAGAAAGAAGTAGGTTCTGAAGCTGCTAGACCTCTTTCCAATTTTCGTCCATTTTTACTTTCTCTATCCGTACTATGTACATAGTGTATAGAGAAGTTGGTTCTCACCTCGATGGCCCGGGCACATCCCAAGCGACCGCACGTGAGATTTGTGAACAAAGCAGCGCAGGGGCGGGTTTGCTCCGGGTTCTCCGGTTTTCCACGTCATTGCATTCCACCGGTGCTCTATCGTCATTCCATGTACTGCAATGCTACAAGCAGTAAAAGCGGGCGTAAAACACTACCCACGAGAGAAAGAGAGAGGTGGGGGTAATGCAAAAATTTGATGCCGAGATTTTTCTGAAAATATATGGTCCCCTGTATGAAAGAAATGTATTTTGGAAAAAGGTCCGTGTATCAATGTGTCCGTGAATACGTTAACTCCTCTTGCTTTCATAATCGCATTACATCAATTGAGTCATGGCTTTTGCTTTCTCTACACGTACATCGCGAATAGAGATGCTGACTTCCACTCAAAATTCGATACTGAGATTACACCGGAAATATATGGTGTATTTCTAAAAAAAAAAAAAAAAAAGCATTTTTAGAAAAAAGTCCTTGTTGTGCAAGTCCGTGCGTCTGTGAGCTCGATAAATCATAAACGAAAATTCGGTAAAACACTAAATTTGGTGTATAAGTTTAGTAGCTTCCATAGAAGCGGCACGAAGATTTTGAGGAAACACCCCCACCCCAAACTACCCTTTACATGGAATGTTAATTCTTTTTTCAAAAAATGGTCCTAATGATTTTGATTAAAGTACCGTATATTAAAGATATTGACAGGACAAATAAAATTTTCTGAGAATAATTTCTGAACTGTTGATTCATGATGAATTATGCTGGATTTTGCCTAACTGGTAAACCGTAAGAGATAGACAAAAACTTACTACACAAAACAGGTAGATCACGTTAAAGCACACAGTTTATGTCCTCTACGTTTTTTGTTGAATTGATCATTTCTGAGATACTCCTTGTCATTTGTTTCAGATTTGAAATTCTTAAACATTTTTTGCACGGATAATTGTTAAATTCTGGCCCTGTATAGAAAAACATTTCATTCACATGGCAACCAGCTTTTAAAAGATTTGTCTATCACTTTAGCCTAGTGTATTCCCTCATTTTCCTTCTACTTATAAGGAGGTGATTATAATTTCTCTCGATTACCATAGAGCAGATAGAAAAATAGGCTGTTTAACACTAATGTGTTGCAGTGACGTAGAGAAAGCCATGTGAATGGAACACATCAGATTTTTACTTTGGTTACTTAGTAGATGCCATATAGAGAACGTATTGCACTCCACTCAAAGATGCAATACCAAAAACCACTACCTACATTTTTAGAAAAAGAACCCTATATGAGTTTGTGTGTGTCCATGTGTCTGGGAGCATAATTAAAAATCGAAAATTTGGTTAAATAATAAACTGGATATTTAAATTCAGCATCTACCAAGCAGGCGACACCAAAATTTTTAAGAACATCTCCCCACCCCAAACTATGCTTTACCCATTACATTTTCTCAAAAATTGGCCAGTTTAGATTAAGGACCTCTGAGGACGTCGTATTCCCAATATGCTCTCTCGGCCTGATAAATAACTTATAGTTCTTAGTATGAAACATATCATGTGTGTTCCATTTATATGGCTTACTGCTACATCTCCACAACAAATTTTTATTATTATTATTATTAATATTAATATTATTAATACTAAAATCTTATTCTTCTATTTACTTCATACTAATTGAGAACAAATCAGAAGAAATGACAATATTGTTTGCTTACTTGCAAGTAGAGGAGAAATAAGGGAGTACACTAGACCAAAGCGATGTCAAATCCTTTAAAAGTAGGTTGCTATGTGATTGAAGTACCTTTGTATGTATGGCCAGGAGTTGAAAAATTACCGTATGCGAAAATTCTAGGTATTTTAAAACTCAAATCACTAACACGGAATATCTAAAAAACGGTCAACTCTACGAAAAAAATTAATTGTGTGTTTTATCGAGCTCTGTATTAGTTGTTAAGTAAGTTTTTGTCTATTTCTTACAGATACCCAGGTGTGCAAAGTTCCGAAAAAAAAATCATTCAATATTATAAAGATGCCTTCAGAGGCTTTTCACAAAAAATCAAAATATACATTTTATTTCTCATGAAAACGGCCCTTTTTTGCTTCTACTTACAAGGAAGCAATTAATAAGACTATTTATGCTAATTTTTTCTCGATGAGCATGAAGTAAATAGAAGCATAAGCTTTTTAAAAATACTTTGTTGCAGATATGTTGAGTAAGTCATGTGAATGGAACACATCAGTTTTTTTTTTAATTGCAAGCAAAATACTTATATTATTTGGTTGAAATCTAAGCTAGAACAGATACTATATATTAATTAGGAAATACATCACGTGCATGATCACAAGCATGAACAGAAAGCAAACATTTAGCCATTTTGAGTCCACAAAAGTAAACCCTTAATGTCTACCTAAGTAACTGCAGTTCTTTTCTTCTCGGTCTTCCCCAGCTCATTAGCACCCTATTTTAGAATCGTAAAATACAGCACTTTCCTTTAACTTCTTTTCTCCTTATTTCCATAACGATTGCTCTAATGGGGGGAATGTGCTGCAAATGAAATGGACCAATAGGGTACTTAATCTGATGAACAAAGGCTTGTTCCTTCATTACGCTACTTAATATATACTTACAGCTTTATTTACCTTTTAAGGCAGTCATAACTCATTCTTTCAGAAAGGGAAAACTTCGCAATCGGATGTGTCATAATCATTTAATGATCATTATTTATAGAGAACGTATTGTATTGCACCCAAAAATTCAATATTGAGATTTCACCAGAAATACTTGGTTAAGGCCCCCTGAATCCAAAAAATAATTTTTTTAGAAAAACGTCCGTGTGTGTTATTGGGCAGCATAGCTCAAAAACGAAAATTCAGATAAATACCAAACTTGGGATTTAAGTTGAATATCTTCTAAGGATGCAACACGACGATTTTCAAGAAAAACCTCCTTCATATGGAACAGTTTTCGAAAATGTTTATTATTTGAAGAATGACTCTAATGATTTTGATTAAAATGCCATATGTTTAAGATATTTTTATCACATACGAAATATATATCTTGAATATTCTGGAAATAGTCCATAAAGACCTCTTTATTCTGGATCACTTATATAACTGGTAAACCGTAAGAGGTATACAAAAGTTTACTACACAAAAATGTATATCTCATTAAAACACAATTTATGTCATATACATTTTTTTTTTTTTTTTTTTTTTTTGTAGAGATAACCGTTTACGAGGTATTCCAGATGTTTGAATTCGATTTTAAGTCACTTAAACTTTTCTCAAACGGGAAGATATATTTCTTTTGGTTTCTCATGTGTGTTCTCCTGACAAGCAAAGAAATTGAAATTTCAATTGGTTCACACAGTGACCGGCTTTTAAAGTATGAGACTGTTACATTTCCCTATTTCCCTTCTACTTACAAGGAAATAATAAGGCTAATTCTGTTCATGTTTATCTTGATTAGCATTATGTACATAAAAGAATGTTTTGAATAAAATTTGTGTTTACCGAAAAGCTAAAGAACATTATCTGAATGGAACACATTACATTTTTCCCTTCTACTTGCAAGGAACCAAGTAGTAAGAACAAATTTTGCTAATTTTTGTCTCAATTATATGAAGAATAAACTTTTTAACAATAATTTGTTAACAGAGATGTGGAGAAAGTCAGGTGAATGGCACACATTAGATTTTTCTACAATGGAAATTTAAGGTCTAGTTAAAATATGTACATAATTAAGATGTAAATTGATTTTAACCACTTGAAAAATAAGTTAGCTTCTATTCGTTCACGACATAGAATTGATTTCGCTGTTAATGTACCTTTAGTGTAACAAAGTTTTAAGCAATTGCTATGGTACAGGATCGACTACCAAGATGTCACACTGCGAAGCCAGGTAAACATTTGAAATATAGGATTTTTGAAAAGTCACTTCAAACTTTAAACCGCTATATATTGTAATATTTGAGATAGGATAAAAACGATAAAGGTCTCAAACTGGGCAAACAATGAGATTTGGTTTTTCTTTGTTTTTTCTCCAATTAATTGTTACGGTGGATATTTTTAATTTCTCTATACGAACTATGTACATAGTGTATAGAGAAGATATTGCACTCCACCCAACAATTCGATACCGAGATTTCACCGGAAATATATGTTTTAGGGCCCCCTGTATCCAAAAAAGGTATTTTCAGAAAAAGGTCCATGTGTGTGTCCGTATATCAGTGTGTCCGTGTACCTGTGAACACGATAGCTCAAAAACGAATAGTCGGTAAAATACCAAACTTGGTATTTAAGTTTAGCATCTTCCAAGGATGCGACACGAAGATTTTGAGAAAAATCTCCCCACACCAAACTACCCTTTGCATGGAAATATTTTGAAAATTTTTATATTCAAAAAATGGCTTTAACGATTTTGATTAAAATATCGTAGATTAGAGATATTTACCTGACAAACAAAATGTATATTTTGAATTTTCTGGGAATAGCCTTTGAAGACTACTTTATTCTGGGTAAATTTTACGGAATTTTGTATAACTGCTAAACCGTAAGAGATAAACAAGCACTTACCACACAACAAATGTAGAGCACTTTAAAACACACAGTTTGTTGTATACATTTTTTTCGTGGAGTTGATTGTTTTTTAGATATTCCATGTTTTTGGTTTCAGCTATAAAAAACTTATTCGTTTCTCATACAGGACTTTGTGAACTCGTGTCCATACAAATAATGGAACTTCAGTCACATAGCAACCAGCTTTTGACTATCACTTTAACCTATGGTACCCCCTTATTTCGCTTCTAATAACAAGGAAGCAAGTGATAAGACTATTTCTGCTAATTTTTTCTCGATTAGATGAAGTAAATAGAGTAATTTGTTGCAGAGATGTAGAGAAAGTTATGTGAATGGAACACATCAGATTTTTATGTTCACTACTGCTATAAGAAGTTGTACGTAAGCTAAAAATCTGATGTGTTCCATTCACACTACTTTCTCTACATCTCTGTTACAAATTATTGTTAAAAAATTATTCTTATGTCTCATTCATGCTAAGCAATATAGACATTAGCAGAAATGCTCTTATTATTTATCTTCTTGTAAGTACAAGAATATAATGGAATACATCAGTCTAAAGCGATATTCAAAGCTTTTAAAAGCTGATTCCCATTTTGGATGAAAGCCGTAACTTTGAATTGCCAGGAGTTGACAAATTTCCGTGTGTGAATAGTTTTAAGTATTTTAAAACTGAAACAAATAATAAAGAATACTCTAAAATAGTCAACTCTACGAAAAAAATATGACATAAATTGTTGTTTTAACAGATTTAAATTATTGTTAAGAAAGTGTTGTTCTATCTTTTACGGTTTACCTGTTATGCAAACTTCATTCAGAATAAAGAGACCTTCAGAGGCTATTTCCAGAAAATTAAGGATATACATTTTGTTTGCTATGTAAATATCTTTAGTATAAGGTATTGTAATCAAAACCATTAAAGTCATTTTTGAGAAAATAAAAACTTTAGAAATTTCTTCCCAGTAAGAGATAGTTTGGTGTGTGGGAATTTTCCTAAAAACCCCCGTGTCGCATCCTTGGAAGATACTAAACTTAAATACAAAGTTTGGTATTTTACCGACTTTTCGTTTTGAGCTATCATGTTAACATATATACGGACCTACACAAGGTTCTTTTTACAAAAATGCTTTTTATTTTGCATATATAGGACCCTAAAATGTATTTTTCCGATGAAATCTCCATATCGAATTTGTAGGTGGAATGCAATGTCTCCTCTATACACTATGTGGATGCTACGTGTAGAGAAAGTAAACATAATGACTCTATCACTAAACGTTAGAATACAGTTGATTTAATAATATTATGAAAGCAAGAGAAGCTTTTCTCAATATGTCAGAAAATTTAGAACACTTAATAATTTAAGAGCAGGTCCAAGTTTCATTCGTAATTATGGGGATTTAATCAAAGTCAGAGAAACCTGGTTCTGTTGCTGATAAGAAGAAAACTGGAAAGCCAATTGTAGCTGCCCAGATATTTGGTGATCGTACCATCAGTAGACACTGCCAACAAAGTGGCCGCCACGATCTCCAGATCTCAATCTGACCCGCTTTTGATTGTGAGGTTTTCTTAAAGACTTTTGACTGTGGGATTTTCCCTGACACAGCCAGCAACCCGACAGCAACCGGAAGATGCAATCTCGCAAGAAATTGTTAATATTCCAAGACATCATCTGTAAAATGATGTACACGAAGTCGCAGAAGGAATGGTATAAGTTGAACAATGCTTTATAGAATCCCATTATTTGCCCAGAATAATATTTATCTTGTTTTTTCTTGTTTTTTTTTTCTTGTTTGTCCTATATAAAATTATACTATTTATAACGGTTTAAATGTTTAAATGGCTTCTGAAAGACCCTACATTTTTAAAAGCTGAAAGGAAGAAGTTTAAAGAAGATGCCCACTTTGTTATGTTCATTTTAACATTAAAAATCTGATGGGTACCATTCACATGACTTTCTCTATATATCTGCTTATTCTTAAAAAGCCTATAATTCATGCTAATCAGAAAAAATAGCAGAAATAGTCTTATTACTTGCTTCCTTGTAAGTAGAAGCGAAATAAAAGAGTACCAAAGCCTAAAGTGATAGTCAAAAGCTGGTTGCTATGTCACTGATCTTCCTTTGTTTGTATGGACAGCAGTTGACAAATTCCTGTATGAGAAAAGTATAAGTTTTTTCAAACAGAAAACAAAAACAAGGAATGTCTCAAAAACGATCAACTCCACGAAAAAATGTATATAACATAAATTGTGTGTTTTAACGTGCTCTACATTTTTCGTGTAGTAAATTTTTGTCCAAATTCCGTAAAATTCATCCATAATAAAGTACTCTTCAGAGGCTATTCCCAGAAAATTCAAGATATATATTTCTTTGTCAGGTAAATATCTTTGATATACGAAATTTCAATCAAAATCGTTAGACCCATTTTTGAGAAAACCAAAATTTTCGAAAAAAGTTCCATGTAAAGGGTATTTGGGGGTGCGGGATTTTACTCAAAATCTTCGTGTCGCATCCCTGGAAGATACTAAACTTAAACACCAAGTTTGGTATTTTACCGACTTTTCGTTTTTGAGTTATCGTGTTCATAGACACACGGACACACACACACACACACACACACACGTGGACCTTTTTCCGAAAATGTTTTTTTTTTAGATAAAGGAGACGCTAAAACATATATTTCCAGTGAAATCTCGGCATCGAATTTTTGGGAGGAGTGCAATACCTTCTCTATACACTATGAACATAGTGCGTAAATAGAAAGTAAAATGGAACAGAGATGGCTTGCGAATGTCTTACAATATCTCACTACTCATAATTAATTCATAAAAATACTCATACCATTGAAAACAGAAAGGCATTGAGGAAGTTAAGAAATGTTCTACACAAATCTGCATATACTATAGTCAAAAATATCCCTTTGAGCAACAACATTGTTAAAAATCATACTTACGAAGTGAGTGATGTTGAAAACTTCAATAATTATCTGCTCTCGCCCCATTTCTTCATACAACCGGTAAAGTCAACTTTATTAGATAATGAAGCATTACTAAAATTCCCCGTCGCAAGATCTTTAACATACAGCAAAGATGAATTAATATTTAATTTTTTCGAAGTTATTTCATTAAAGAAGCATTACCTTTATATAATATTTAATAAGTTACAATAGATCCACTATTTGCCTTGTTTATGCTATATCATTGTTGTATAAACATTTAAATATTGTAATGGATGTATTTGCAGTGTAATACGCCATCGTGTACAATATTTAATTGCTAAAATTGCATCCACTTCTTCTTTTTTCATACACACAGTAAACAAAATTATGAGCAAAGCGATGAATTCTGGAATATTTGGGCAGCTTTATGAACAGAAGAAGGTTAAAAAATTACTCCACCACAGAGGTTTTCTGTTAACAGCCTTAGTTTTCCATTGGTTTTTTCTCCCCATATTTTAACAGTTTTAGAATCCCAATTTATAAAAATATCTAAAATATAAAGCCACAAGTGCAGAATTTAAAACATGCGCTCTAAAGAGCAAAGAATGAAGTAGCAAAGAAATAAAGGAAATAACATTATCTTTAGTTTACACAGAAACTCTCCTGGATAAATTCGTAAACTTGACAACAAAAAAGGAACTAGCCATAATAGAACAAAGAAAACTATATTTTACACGACCAAATTGCTATTCATAAAAAGGGGTATGGGTCACACTTAAGTCATTGGATGTTTACTTTATTTTAAAAACACTCCTGGCAGCTTCAGGGGGTTAAAATACTAGATTATGATAAACAGGGTTTGCAAAATCTGGAGAGAAAAAAAAAACAGCACGCACAAAATTTATATTCTTCACTCGATCAAGCTTAACCCTTATCTATGTAACAGCTATAAAAAGCTAGTACATTTAGAAAGCTTTGATTTATATGCAGCAAATTTCAAAATTTCAGACCAAATAGTTTTTCTTAAAAGTGTAGTGAAACTTCTAAAAACTAACATTGCAATCACAACGCTTAACCTCCTCTTCAATAAAACCCAAATTGGTCATTTAACAAGTTTTTTATTTACTAGATAACACTGTTAGGTTATGTACATAGGTAATTGAGGACACAACATTACTTTAATATTTGCTTAATATGCCGACTAATAATATTACTAATTAAGAGTAGTATGTGTTCAAGCTGGTTAGTATCTACAAATAAGGGGCACTCACAAACCATACGTTTTAATTTCCCCAAGAATGCGGAATAAAAGACGTAACGGTGAGTGCGTAAGCTTGATAGTAACAACTATTGTAATGCAATTGATAATGCTTTCTTCGAGGTCAATGACCTCATATTACCGAGGCCAGTATATCACATGTAAGGCGCGAAAACTGGAAACAAAACTGATCATCTATACTCGGGCATTGTTCATTTCACGGAGCAGTTAACACCATGCAGAAAGCTTCAGATAAATGTTGTAATTTGTTTATGAAAAGCTGTTACACTAAAAGAAAAAATAACTAGCTCACCTAAGTGAATACATATCACGGTATCATTTATAAAATTATCCGTATAAAGGTACACCTAACACCGTCGAAAATTAAGTTAACTTTTAGTTACAATATGACAGCCCAAAGTTGAAAAAATGAAGTTCATCAACTCATCGTCTTTCTAGTATTTTATAAATTATTTGTTTTGTTTCTAAAAATGATTCTTTTGAACTCAGGGGTATCAAAACATAATTTTATAGTGAAATATAGACATTAACCTTTTTGGGTTATATAGAATGTTTCGTCTACAAATTGTAAGTACGTGGTAGATAAATTAAGCTCCTTAACATAATCAGAATTTCCGAAGATACTTCTATGATATAAAATATAATCTTGTGAGGAAAGAAATGTTTCTTTCATTGGGAACGACTATATAGTCTATTTGCATTCTTTCAGCCATCAGGTGGGTAGAGGTAGGAAAGGACAGTTCTTATTTATTCATTTATTTATTTGTAGCTTAACATCTTTCTACCTAGATGAATGTAATTGGTGAAATGATGCTCAAATGATCTCGGGGTCCATGGAGCTAAAAGTTACTCGATATTCCTCTTCTCAGGATAAGAAAAACCGCAAAAAAAAAAAAAAAAAAAAAAAAAAAAACTTATCCGGGAAATTGTTCCTATGCGAGATTCAAACTCGCAAGTTGTTGAATATGAAGCAGATATGCTAACTCAAATGGAAAAAGATAGTTTCGTGCACCAAGCGGCACCACTTCCCCCTACTTCAAGCCCTATCTAAAAAGAACACGAATACCATTATGTAATTAATAGGAATGTAGAATACGTTTTAATGGAGCTACTATTAAAACTGGTAAGTCTGAAATCTGGTATAAGGATATTTGGTTGTATCTAAAATTAGCTTTTTATCACTATAGAAATGAAAATTTAATCTCAGTTAATCAAAATAGATGAGTGAACGTACCTAGGTATGGGCATAAGCGCACATCCAGACTCGACAAACATCAACATCTGAATAACGCCAAGTGAATATATAACAAAGCTCGATAGTTTACACTCCCACAATCGAATTGAAAACCACATTAGTATATAGGTAAAACGAGACTAAATACTTTTGGATAAAAGCGTAATATATCCCTATAGCACATGTAGTTCGCCTGAATTGTTTTCAGAATCTAATACAGAGTACACAACAGAACAGGTCACTTCGCACAATGTGACCTAGGGAACTGTCCAAGACAACAGGAAAAAAAAAATCTGATGTTTACCATTCACATGACTTTCTCTGTATCCCTGCAACAAATTATTCTTAAAAAGCTTATACTTCTATTTACTTTATGCTAAGAAGAAAAAATTAGCAGAAATAGTGTTATTACCTGCTTCCTTGTTAGTAGAAGCGGAATAAGGGAGTACCATAGGTTAAAGTGTTAGTCAAAAGCTGGTTACTATGTGACTGAAGTTTCTTTGTTTACTTGGACACGAGTTCACAAAGTCCTGTATGAGAAAAATATAAGTTTTTCATAGCTGAAACCAAAAACAAGGAATATCTCAAAAACAATCTATCCCACGAAAAGAAAGGTATAACATAAATTGTGTTATAAAGTTGTCTATATTTGTTGTGTGGTAAATTTTTGTCCATCTCTTACGGTTTAGCAGTTATAATTTACCCATAATAAAGTAGCCTTCAGAGGCTATTCCCAGATAATTCAAGATATACATTTTATTTGGCATATACATTTTAATTATACGACATTTTAATCAAAATCGTGGGACCTTTTTTAGAAAATCAAAGTTTTCTAAATTTTTTCCATGTAAAGGGTAGTTTGGGATGAGGGGATTTTTCTCATTCTTCGTGTCGCATCCCTGGAAGATACTAAACTTAAATACCAAGTTTGGTATTTTACCGACTTTTCGTGTTTTAGTTATCGTGTTCATAGACACACGGACACACGGACACGCTGACACACGGATACACACACGGACCTTTTTCTGAAAATACTTTTTTGGATACAAAGGACCCTAAAACATATATTTCCGGTGAAATCTCTGTATCGAATTTTTTGGTGGAGTGCAATACCTTCTCTATACACTATGTACATAGTACGTATAGAGAAAGTAAAAAAGAATTGGAGGAACCGCAGGAGGTTACATTCCTCAAGAAGACAGCTCACGGAGACGCGCAGGAGTCCCTAAGTGTGAGTACATATTAGTGCTCTTGTTCTGTTAGTGTTTTAGCGAGAATGACCATGTCATCGGCTTATTTCGCATGGCGCACGCTATGTCGCGGTATTCAGTTCTTTATTTTTGTGTGTGTGTTTAATGCCCGCTTTAATTACTTGTGGCACCGCAGGCGATGACACTGGTGATACATGACTGAAGATGGAGCACCGGTGGAATGCGATGGCGGGGGAAACCGGAGAATCCGGAGAAAACCCGCCCCTGCGCCGCTTTGTCCACCACAATTCTCACATGCGGTCGCTTGGGATCAAATCCAGGCCGTCTAGCTGAGATATTCGGTTTTGGTCTTACTTTCACGAAATTTGGCCATTGTTCATTTTTCGAATCCTTTTTTTTTTTTTTTTTCCGATATACAAATTAGCTGGTGCTTCTGAGAAAAAAAAAATCTGTTGTTTTTTATTCACATGACTTTCTTTACATCTCTAACAAATTATTGTTACAAATCTTCTCTTCTATCAACTTCATGCTAATCGAGATAAAGTTAGAAGAAATTATCTTATTACTTGCTTGCCTGTAAGTAGAAGACAAATAAGGGAGCACTATAGGCTAAATCCATAGTCAAATATTTTAAAAGCTGGTAGCTATGCGATTAAATTACTTCTGTTTGTATGTATTTTAAAGCTGAAACTAATAACAAAGAATATCTACAAAACAATAAAACTATTTGAGATGTGTTTTAACGAGATCTACATTCTTGTAGTAAGTTTTTCTCTCTCTTATGTTTAGCAGTTATGCAAAATGTCAGAAAAAGTCATCCAGAATAAAGAGTTGCTTAGAGACTATTTTCAGAAAATTCTAGGTACACATTTTATTTGTAATGTAAATATGTCTAATATACTTATTTTAATGAGATATTTTAAAGAACATAAAAATGTTAGAACATTTTCCATGCAAGGCTTATTCGGGGTGGGCAGATTTCTTTTTTCTTTTTTTTTTTTTTTTAAACCTTCGTGTCACATTCTTGAAACATACGAACAGATAGTTCCTTTCTGAGCTATGCTGCTCCCCACACATACACACACGTACACAAGAACACATAGTGATCCTTTTCTAAAAATGTTTTTTTTTTAAATCAAGGGATCTCAAAAATGTATTTCCTGCGAAATCTCTGTATAACATTTTTGGGTGCAATACAATACCTTCTTCATACACTATGTACATAGTACCTGTAGAGAAAGTAACTGGAGGAAACCTAAAGAAAATATGGTATGGATTCAACATAGAGAACTCAAAAGTGATGAGGGTATCAAATGCGAATCAGTTCAAATACTTGGGAAATATTGGCCTAGGACCGTAAGTCCACCAAGTTGATTAAGTCACAGATTGCCATGGTCAAGAACTTCAAAAGAAGAGTTCGGTCTGACTAATAGTTTGAATTTAGAGCACTTAAAAGTTTGGTAAAATGTTACATTTCGAGCATTGCCCTATATCATTCGGGGATGTGGATTTGAGGAAAATGGAAAAGATATATTCAGAGAGTTTTGAGATGTGATGCTCTAGACGGGTAGAAAGTCTAAACTGGACGGCCACGGTGACACATGAAGAGGTCCTGAGAGGAGTCGCTGAGTAGAAATCAATCTTGTGTACAATTCTCGGAAGGAAAGCGAAATGGATAGAGCATATCCTAAAAAAGAAGTGCCTGTTGCACAACATTTTAGAAGGAACTGTTTCAGTGTACAATATATGCTACCCATAATTCCCTGAACGTCCTATACATACAACCATCAAAATAAGACCTTCTCTGTGGCACAAGACACATATTAACTGTTCTTCCTTTTGCCACCTGTGAGGAAGGAGGTATATGTGTTTATGTGTATATACGAGGTGTAATAAAAAAATCTTATGTGTTCCATTCACATGACTTTCTCTACATCTCTACAACAAATTATTGTTAAAAAGCTTATACTTCTAGTTACTTCATGCTAATCGAGAAAAAATTAGCAGAAATAGTCTTATTATTTGCTTCCTTGTAAGTAGCAGGGAAATAAAGGGAGTAACATAGGTTAAAGTGACAGCTAAAAGCTGGTTGCTATGTGACTAAAGTTCCTTTGTTTGTATTGACAGGTGTTGACAAATTCCTTATGAAAAAAGTAAGTTTTTTAATGGTGAAAACAAAAATGAGGAATATCTCGAAAACGACCAACTCCATGAAAATATGTATGACTGAATAAGTGTATTTATTGACATAGCAATATCATACATAGAATTTCAACAGTCGCACGGGTCCACAGACCGTACATGCTTTTGTAATACACTTTACAAGCAATATTAAAACAACCACCACAACAAAGAATTAAAAGAGTAAACACGAAAATAAGAAGACAAGGAAATACACAGTCCAAAGCAATATTAAACAACAATAAAGAATTAAGAGTGAACCCGAAAATAAAAATACAAAGATATTCAAATATAGCAATTTAAATTTACAGCACAGAGTACACCTTCATAAATGCACCCTCTTAAAATAGAAAATTTCACTTAAAAGACACATATACACATGATATATACAACATACATAAAACCATAGCACAACAGTGACCTAAGTATGACATAATATATATGTATGTAGAACAATGTAGTCACTTTTGTTTAGTTGATCTTATCCCCCCCCCCTTCTCTATTGGCAGCCTCCTCAGATCTCATCAGCTGTCTTGCCTTAAGTATAAATTTACCTACCCCGTCCATGTTTTCCGTGCCTGCCAGTAGCGTCCAACATGCTTCTAGCCCTACATTCGCAGTGGTAAAAAATCGCGGCAAATATTTTTCCCGCCATTCCTCCCGTACCCCTACATCTTGCCAAGATGTGAGTCCACGACTCTTCCTCCTCGCAAATGGGACAGATTCTCGTACCATTCTCGTGAGAAATTTTCGTGCTCCTCCATGCTCCTAGTCTAATCCACGCGAGCCCCTCTTTAATGAGTTTGGTACCTGTTTTGATGTATTGCTCCATACCCCACTCCGATTTCAGCCCAGACTGTACTTCTAATGACACCTTCTCTGTGCATTGCGCAATTATTTGCTGTCTGTTAATATCACAGAGGCGGTTCTTAATTTTTCTCCAAATACTTCGCCTGTTTTCCTGCCCCGCCATCCAAATGTCTCCAACCCTTTCTTTAATTTTGATGCCCACGTCGAATTACCTTCCATTCGCAACTGTTCACCCTAACAGACTGCCCTAATTAGAGATTGGTTTCCGTGAACGATTCTCAGCCAATATTTAACTGCTCTGATTTTGCACTCTGTCGTTTCACTATGTGCCCTGAATTCCCCCATTATTCCGCAGTTTGCCGTACCCCTCCCTACACCCAGAATTCCTTTCAAAAATTGGATCCTCACTTGATCCAGATTCCCTAACATAAAGTGTGTGTTTTATCGGGCTCTACATGTTTTGTGTGGTAAGTTTTTGTCCATCTCTTACGGTTTAGCAGTTATCCAAAATTCCGTAAAATTTCTCCAGAATAAAGCAGTCTTTTGAGGCTATTCCCAGAAAAGTGAAGATATACATTTTATTTGTCTGGTAAATATCTTTAATATACGATATTTTAATTAACATCGTTAGCCTTTTTGGAAAAAAACCTATTTTTTTTAAATGGTTTCATGTAAACGGTAGTTAGCGGTGGGGAGATTTTTCTCAAAATCTGCATGTTGCATCCCTGGAAGATATTAATTCAAGTTTGGTATTTTACCGATATTTTGTTTTTGAGTTATCGTGTTCACAGACACATGGACACACGCACACGCGGACCTTTTCTGAAAATGCTTTTTTTGGATACAGGGTACCCTAAAACATATATTTCCGGTGAAATCTCTGTATCGAATATTTGGGTGGAGAGTAATACCTTCTGTTTACACTATGTATATAGTACATGTAAGAAAGCAAAAACGGGAATTTTTTAATATCATGGGCTTTATACAGCCGACATTAGAAAGCTTTTGTTGCTGTTGCTGTCTCTGTTCAGCTGTTGTAAATGCTTAGTTTATTCTTGACAGTTAAAAGGGCAAATTTGCATTAGATTTTGCTTGAAAAAATGGAGTACAGTGTTCGAAATGTTGGCTGTGGCTTTTGGTAAATCTACTGAGTAAGACAATATGAATTTCGAGCGGTATCGACGTTTCAAAGGCTCCGAAGATGGCGATCCCATGGACGTCCTAACACAACAATTACTGACGACAATGGGGGAGATACAAAGAATAGGTCTGCCATATAGTCAATAAGGAATACTATCTGATATTTGCGCCGCTGGTATGAAGTAATCCAAAAAAATTACCAGAATTTCCGCAAAACCACTCGCAGACCTTCTTGTAAAACTTTTTTTTCGGACTCAGTAGAACTCAAAACACATATTTCCGGTGAAATCTCGACATCGAAATTTTGGGAGGAATACAGTAACTTCCCTATCCACTGTACATTGAGACGTTAATATATGGAAGCCTAGCGTTTTCCTATCAAGTGTTTATTGTATGTTAATGGAAGGAAATTGATGCCATATTGATTTATTGATTTTGTGGTAAAGAAACAAATTAATTGCTGAAAGTAATTAGCCAGTAAGTGTTTTGTGAATATAGAAATATGGGATTTAATGTGTGTTTTAAGTATAATTTCATTTTTGATCAAAATAATTATTTGAAAAACTTCAACAATGATAATTGCATTGCTACGTGCATGAAAAAGGGTATACAACTGCTTCTCCAAGCGTTGTATACGCATAATTAAATATTCACTAAGCGCAAATAGCTTATGAAATAAATATTATATGTACCAAAAGTAATTTATTTATAAATAAAAGGAAGTCTGTATTATATACTTCCTTAAAGAATGTTAATAAGAAGAAACATGTAAAATAAGCTTTGAGTCTATATAAGAGCTGAGTAGACCTCAACCTTGTTTGACAGTCTTCATGTGATCATCATTGCTCGGCACAAGGGCAGCGTCCTATGTACTCAATTTATCTGTGCCATCATAGTGTTAATAATTATTGTGTCCAGTGATATTGAAGACGATATAAGAACATCTTATCATTTCAAGTATTATATTACCTGTAATGTATTATCTCCCTCGCGGCCACAATCCTGAAAATAACAACATTGTTACAGTGAGCCATAAATTATCTCGCCAATTTGCCGGCATGTTAATAATTTATAATAACATAGTACAAACGAACTAGAGAAAGTAAAAATTTATGAAATCACGTAAATTTTCAGTGTATAATAATAATAATAATAATAATAATAATAATAATAATAATAATAACCATTATTACTATTGCACACCACGCATAAGCAGAGTAGATCAAAAGGCCACGCCGTGGCCGAGTGGTTAGACCACTCGCCTCTTACCTTGGGTTAATCCCAAACGACCGTATGTGAGGTTTGTGGTGGACAAAGCAGCGCAGGGTCGGGTTTTCTCCGGCTTACCCCGCTATCGCATTCCACCGGTGTTCCATCTTCATTCCATGTATCCCCAGTGTCATTGCTTGGAGTGCCACAAGTTGTAAAAGCTGTGTTGAAACATTGCAAAAAAAAATTGCAAAGAAAGAAGAGTAGGTAGTAACATAGACGCGTTGAAACTAAGAAAAAGCGAATACGATAGGATATAGTGCTTCGCTATATTAGGTATCCTTTTTTAATTATTATTAATTATTATTATTATTATCATCATTATTATTTATTACTATTATTAGAAATACTTGCATAAATAAAATAAATCAAAACACGATTACAATCAGTGTGCTACCACCTCATATATAATAAATAAGGATATTTATATATCTTAGCTCCTAGTTCTGACATAAATATTTATAAAACAGAAATTACTAATAGTAAGCTTAAAAATTATCTGGGAGAACTTTTACTGAAGAAAACTTATTTATATGTTGAGATATTTTCTACAGAAGCTTCATTAAAATATGTTCTAACTCCAGCCAAGCATCGAATTAAGAAGTAAACTCCTGCTGTAACCAAAGTAGAAGTGTGAACCAATGCTGACACAGAGCAGAAGCCCCACTATAGCGGCCGGTACTCGAAAGACTCGTAACGAAAAAACCCAAACAGGAAAGCAGGTAACGTTTCACTGTGCTATGTGCTCGTGTTGATATATTTTCCGTTACGAATGAATGTTTGGTTCATTGAGTAACTCTGCGTATGCGAATAGTGCTAGTAACAATAATATATATGTACGACAACGATGAAGAAGAATGGTTATTAATAATGCAGTGAAACACTATGTGCTGTCGTATTTACATTTTTTTCGTTACTGGGTTTTGGCATTTTGATTTCCTCTACTTATGCGTTTAGCGTTAATAGTAATAATAATAATAATAATAATAACAATAATAATAATAAATAATGGCAATGGCAATTTACTGAAAACTGCATGCTGTCATGCCTCTTCTTTTTATTTGTTTGTTTCGACGTATTAATCTTTTATTCAACCCTAAAGTGTGTTTAGTGGCTAATATTAAATAAAAACAGTGTAAATATAATAACAAAACTACTATTGGCGAATACTGATAAATGGAACAAAGGCTCTAATTAATTATCGGTCTAAAAGGTGAATTTATTCTCGCAAAAATAAACGCTCTCAGGCTGAAATGGTAAACATGTTAATCTTTATGACCTGTTGGCACCGTTCCTGTATACGGGATCTCCGACTCTAATACAAACATAGGAACTCCTCTCAGTGAGCGAGATTCCCTCACCGTTTTCGATGATATACAAGAGGAGTAGAACATAGGTCGTCTGCGCTAACATGACACCGAACGGTGTTTACTTGCATTTGCCCCGTTAATCTCTGCAATTTTTTAAATTCGCGAAGGGTTATCTGCACACGTTATATAACGGCGCTGTTTGGCCACCTGGTTATTTTCATGGCAATTTAAAGTAGACGTACTAGTTTGACATCAATTTATTAATTCTTTAAATACCTTAATTTACAATCCATTAGAGTGGTTCAAGATATGTAATACTTTCTGCAAATACTTCTGAGATAATTTCCCAGTTCTCACTTTTTAAGGGCATTTTCAAGATCTTATGGTAATTTGTGTAACTTCCAGGGTTTTTTTAATACCACGTTTAACCATTTTAGTAACGTACGGCTCGTTTGTAAGTAAAGAACTGACTGAAGATTTAGCTATTTTAATCATAGTTGGAAATATAACATTTATTGTTGTTAAATAGCCAAACGTGTTTATAATACTTAACATCTGCTTTTAGAATGGCTCAATTGCAAGCCTGTTTTATATTGGGGCCTAATAATACAAAACATGTGGAAAGTTCCAATACAGCAGTGGTATTAATTTTTTATACGTTTTGTTAAATTAACATTCAAATTTGAATATTGTATTCAGTTCTCATTCAGAGTTAATATTATCTTATATTATAGCCAGGAAGCGTTACCGTAACAAAATATTGTACCTTTATTACAAACATCAACTAATTTGGAACTTAATGCGCACTATGACGCAAATTTGGAAAGTATATATTCTTTTATAAATATACACACAATATAACATATTTTATATTGTATCTCATGTAAACTTGGATTTCTTGCTCTTATATTACATAGAGGGGCTCAACATTTTAATACATATATTATATAGGAAGATATGGTATTCTATTTCACCCAAAAACTCCGTACTGAGATTTTACCGGAAATACATTTTTGAGACCTGAAACCAAAATATCATTTTTATACAAATGTCCGTATGAGTGTGTGAAGAGCGTAGCTCAAAAACGAAAAGTCGATTAAATATCTAACTTGGTATTTAAGATCAATGTTCTGGAAGAATGATACACGAAGATTTACCAGAAAATCCCGTTATATCCAGTTACCCATTACATGCAAAATTTTCGAAAATTGTGACTTTCTCAAAAATGGTTCTAACGATTTTGCTTAAAATACCATATTTTTATGATCTTTTCATGACAAACGAAATGTTTCTCAACTTTTCTGAAAATAATTTTAGAAAACTTCATTCTGGATGACGTACGTATAACTGGTAAACAGTAAGAGGTCTAAAACAAAAACAAAAAAAAAGGCTCTCGTGAAAACATACACGTCGTATACATTTTTGTACAATTAACCGTTTCGAAAAAAGTATCCCTTATTATTGGCTCCAGTTTTAAACTACTTAAAGTTTTCTCAAACAGAAAGTCATCTTTTGTTATATCTCTCCTGTTTTATTCCTAGCCACGGAAAAAGAATTTCAATTGTTCCACATAGCGTCAGCTTTTAATACATTTGAGTGTTGCCTAGCCTACTGTATTCCCTTATTTTTTTGTATTTACAAGCAACTAAGTAAAAACACAGTTTGTATTAATTTTTATTTTGATTAGCATTGTGTATGTAAAAGTATCATATTTTGTGTAACAGAAGAGACACTCGTGTAAATGGTACACATCAGATTTACGTCGATATTCAGAAGCTTTTCGCTATTGCATGGATAGAGTGTAATATTTTAAGGCTAGAACTAAGTACACCTTCCTAAACATCTGAATATTGTTGTTTACTTTGTATTTATGTATAAAAATGGGATCGAAGCCGTTTCTGTAAATGCTTAATTAACATAAAATAAACTAAATAGAGAAATAAGCTTTTCCAAGAATATTTGGTATACCCATTAGTAAACAATAGGTGGTAGAGAAAGTCGAAACTAAATACCTAATAAATTAGTGAAGGTTAATTCTTGAAGTATTCTCCAATAATCCGCGATAACTTCATGTAACAGTAATTCCCGAAGCCTTTGAATGTAACAAATCAGATATTTATTTATAAACCTAGTCTTAAAATAAACACGCTTTGTAGTGCATGAGATGAAAAACATAAAAACAGACACAAAAATGTGTTTAGTCATATTAAATTGTTATTCTCATTGGCACAACCACCCCGTATTTAACGTGCGTAGATATCCCATCTTGCGTTAAAAGAGTATCAGAACTTCACGGGGCTGTTTCAAGTTAAAATTTGCCTGTTAGGAACTGGTGTGAGCAACCTTCCTTTTTCTCCTCTCAATGAGCGCAATTTGTTCACCGTCTCTCCTGATAAGCAAAAGGGATAAAACATAGATCATTCACGGCTGTTCCGTACTGACTGGTTTTAACTTGAATAGTCCTTAAGTTCTGCATTTCTTTAACGTAGGATGGCATATCTGCACACTTCTAATAAGAGATGCTTGGGTCACCTGGTAGTGTAGTTTAGTGTTCCGGAGGGGATTCCACACCTCAGATTACGCTGCTTATACGTCAGACACCGTGAGGAGAGGATGAGATGAGAGAAATTACAAAGGGCAGCCGGAACCAGATTGTGACATGGAGCCATCGTGGAGATTCCCTAGCACTTCCCAAGCAGCTCTTCATCTCCACATGATGAGCGCTCAAGTGCGAATAAAAGCCTCTGATTATACCAGCCCGCCGCTAAGAGACGAGTTTCCAAAGCGCAATCATCTCCACGCGAGGGCGCCACCACCGCAGCCCTCACCGACACTTAAAAGAAAGACCAGATAAAACGGAGATGAAATGAAGAGATGGGAAATCCTTTAAAATGAAGAACCCTCCCCGGCATTCGCCTTGTAGCCCGGGAAAACTGCAGTAAAATCCATGGGCCAGAGAGGTCGCCGGGTGAACCAATCCCACGATCTCCCGAATGTCAGTCCCAGACGAAACGTATGAGCCATTTGGTTCGGTTGGGCCACCCGGTAATCTTATGGTATACCTATATGCGCCAGTGTGTGTATGTATATATGTGAACCAATCCTACTTATATCGGAAAAAAAAAATCATGTTTAAAACCTTATTAAAGGTTTAATGTCGACCACAATTATACATGCAGAAAGCCCAGATAACATACTCGCCACAAAATTAAAATTTTAGTTTGCAAAAACGCGGAAATGGAAGTGAAAAGGGGAAAAAGCATAATCCAACTGGGCGTAATGGACTGTAAAATCGGATTAACCAAGCATTATTCTATCTTTGGATCAAAATGCGGTCCATCAAATGTTAAGATTACCTACAAAATTTACAATGACGTCAGAGCTCTTCAGTAGACCACACACAGAGTATTAATGAACTAATACACTTTTAGGGGAAGTGGCTGGTTATGAAAGGACATCGTAAGGGAATGAGAACAGAGTCAAATTTTAAAAAGAAGAACATATAGTATCATTGTTAACGAAGACGGCCCCAGCGGTACGGACGACGACGTACGCTAGCCATAATCCGGTCTCTAGCCGCGGAACATGCCGGTCCCATGACCACGCTCGCTGAAGTGTCTCGCTTTGGTGCTTCGTGGCGAAGGGGATCGTGGCTTCGAGTCCCGTCTAGGGCATGACTGTTTATATGTTTGTGAACTGTGTATGTATCTATCAGAGGTAAACAGTAAAAAAACAAAAAAAAACAAAAAAAAAAAAAAACCAATAAACACAGTAAAAAGGTTAGGAAATTGGAAAAAAGGGTCTACAGTGCCGGAGTTCCGACCAGACTCTGGAGCTGTATTTAAAAAAAAAAAAAAAAAAAACCCACATTGTCTTCTGGCACCTCAACCCTGAAACAGATTACAAGAAAATAATGAGAAAAACAAAAATGTATATGAAAATTCGGGGGTTATAATGTACTCATGCGTCATTTTCATGAAAATCTCTGAAAAAAATCTGATGTGTTCCATTCACATGACTTTCTCTACATCTGTGTAACAAATTGTTGTTAAAAATCTCATGCTAATCAAGAAAAAATTAGCAGAAATAGTTTTATTACTGATGTGTTCCATTCACATGACTTTCTCTACATCTGTGTAACAAATTGTTGTTAAAAATCTCATGCTAATCAAGAAAAAATTAGCAGAAATAGTTTTATTACTTGCTACCTTGTAAGTAGAAGCAAAATAAGAGAAAGCGTAAGTTAAACTGATAGTCAAGAACTGTTTGCTATGTGAAGTTCCTTTGTTTGTATGGATTGGAGTTGACAAATTCCTGTATGAGAAAAGTATAAGTTTTTCAAAGCTGAAACCATAAACAACGAATACCTTAAAAACAATCACCTACACGAAAAAATGTAAATGACATAACTTTGTGTTTTATTGTGCTCTATATTTTCTGTGCAGTAAGTTTTTATCCGTCTACTACAGTTTAGCAGATATGCACACTTCCGTAAAATTCATCCAAAATAAAGTAGTCTTCAGGGGCTATTCCCAGAAAATTCAAGATATACGTTTTGTTTTTCAGGTAAATATCTGTAATATAGGATATTTTAATCAAAACCGTTTGAGCCATTTTTGAGAAAATAAACGTTTTCGAAAAATGTTCCATGTATAGGGTAGTTTGGCGTGGGGGGATTTTTCTCAAAATCTTCAAGTCGTATCCCTGGAAGATACTAAACTTAAATACTAACTTTGGTATTTTACCGTTTTTTCGTTTTTGAGCTATCGTGTTCACAGACACACACACACACACACACACACACACACACACACACACACACTCATACGGGCCTTTTATCTGAAAATGCTTTTTATAAATACAGGGGACCCGAAAACATATATTTCCTGTGAAATCTCGGGCTCGAATTTTTGGGTGGAGTGCAATACCTTTTCTATACACTATGTACATAGTACGTAAAGAGAAAGTAAAAATGATTAACTTAAAATTCTAAACCTACAATAATATGAGAGTGTGTCACAGGTCGGAGCCCTTGCTATGACCACTGAAGTTAAAGGGGGAAATGAACCACGTAAAATGAAAACATTAAAAATAAGTCATAATTTCGCATTGCTTGATAGGGTTGGCAAATTACTTTATATTCATTTTGTAGCAAACTAGGATAATATTAAAAATAATAATAGTAATAATAGTATTACTATCGAAATAATTATGCAAAGGTGTGTAGGTGTAAATGTTACGGAAGGATATTTCTTGCTGCAGCCGTCAGTTTATTGTCTGTGTGAACCTCTGGAGAAGAGGATGAGAAGAGAGTAATTTCAAATGGTGGCCGACATCCAGACAGGGAGAGAACCGTAATGAAGGGTCCCTATTGTCAGCAAACACATTCACACTTAGAGTCCTTTTCTAAAAATGCTCTTTCTTTGGATTCAGTGGGTTTTAACGGATGTATTTCCAGTGAAATCTCTGAAAAATGAAAATGAATTTTTATTTATGCACGTTCTTTAACTACTGTAGTTTTCAGCATCCCATTTCATATTGGGCGTGAAAGACAACTTAATTTTGCTCAGAGGTCTCTTTATCAGGATTGAGGTTCTTTTATCTACGACACGGGGCTTTATTTCCCTTCCGAAGGAAGCCATGCTAAGGATTTTTACGCCCGAAAAAAGCCATCGTCCTCCGCTGGGTTTGAACCCTTGGATATAGAACCACTACACCACTGTATCGAAGTTTGGGGTGGAATACAACACTTTCTTATCTACTATGTACATGTAGGCCAGAAAATTACAAAAAAGACCTTCCAAACAACTAATGTAGAACCGGTTGAATCATGGATGTGGGAGGAGCTCCTTGGCAACATAACACAGATCCCATTATTTCGTCACGTTCTTTTGATTACGACTGTGCATCGTACATGGTAGGGAGGTAAATACCTCACTATCGTTTTACCTACTGTATTATGCAGCGAAATAGGTAAATATGAATTGAAAATTTGTCCGGATTAACATCAAGTAGCTGAAATGATAAACTGTTATAGAAATAGTTTTATATTATGTAGAGAAATCCGTGTGAATGCTATACATTCAATTTTGTATTGCACCCAAAACTTCTACTCCGAGATTTCAACGGAAATACATGCTTTGGGACCTCCTAAATCCCCCCCCCAAAAAAAGCATTTCTAAAAAAGTTCCGTGTGTGACTGTGGACAGCATAGCTCAACAACGAAGATTTCATTAAATATCAAACTTGGCATTTAAGTTCATTATCTTCCATGATGCGCCACGAACATTTTCAAGAAAATCCTCCCACACCCAACGCCTTTTACATGGTATAATTTTAGAGCATTTTAATTTTCTCACAAATAGCTCTATCATTTTGATTAAACTTATGTATATTAAAGATATTTACATGGCAAATAAAATGTATATCTAAGTTTTCTGGGAATCACCTCTGAAGAAATGTTTATTCTGAATGAATTTTGCGGAATTTTGCATAGCTGGTAAACCGTAACAGATAGACAAAAACTTACTGCAAAAGAAATGTAGGGCTCGTTAAAATACACAATTTATTATATGCACTTTTTTCCAGGAATTTACCCTTTTAATACATTTTTTGTTATTGATTTCAGTGTTAAAATACTTAATACTTTTGTCATGCGGGAACTTGTCAACACCTGACCATGCAAATATTTGGATTTCTATACCATAGTGTCTGTGTCCCCTTTTTTTTCCTTCGACCTTTAAGGAACTAAGTAATAAAACAGCTTCTGCTGATGTTTAGCTCGATTAGCATGAAGTAGATAGAAGAATAAGCTTATTAACAATAGTTTGTTACAGAGGTAGGGCAAGTGAATGGAGCACATCCGATTTTTAAAGAAGAACTGCCAATCTTTATTTTGCATTCTCAGTATTATATCAAGAACAATATCAGTGCGGTTTAAATATTTCCGTAAACTTTCTCAGGTAGGCTATATGATATCGCAGCAGATATCCTAAGGACAGCAGAGCTGCAGCTTGATTAAAGGGAAGGCTGAAAAGTACTTCAGAAACATGGTGCATCTCAAGACCTTGGGGCACATCAAAGAGACGAAGAAGGATTTTGGAGTTGGACGTCCCTTTGAAAACGTCGATGTCCACTAATAATAGCATCTAGACCACGTACAAAGAAGATACGAGAATGGAATTTTGAAACTCGTCATAAACCAGCCTCCAGGAGAAAGAAAAGCCCGGACCTGCTGAAAAATAAGACATATCTCTCGGAACGATCGATGCCCTGCAGTTATCCAAACATTAAGCTGTGACTATTAATACTTAAAGGAATAATAATACTTATTATTACAATTAATTTTTCTTTCACAATATCCTTTTGTAGGACAGGAGTTAGAAAGGAAGACTCTGATCAAAGCGATGATTTACCTAACAGTTGGTTAAACTATCAAGACCCGGAATTAAAGTACTTACGACATTGTAAATCATTGAGATAAAAAAATTGATATGTCACACTCACATGACTTTCTCTATCTACTCTGCAAACATACATATTTTGTTTTTTAAGTTTTGTCTATCTCTTACGGTTTACTAATTAAACCGTATTAAGGAAAATTCACCCAGAACAAACAGGTTTTTAGAAGCTATTCCCAGAAAATTCAAGATATACATTTTATTTGTGACAGAAATGGCTTTAATATGTGGGATTTTAATCAAAATCGTTAGAGCCATTTTTAAGAAAAAGAAAATTTTCAAAACATTTCCATGTAAAGGATAGTTAGAGGTGGGAGGATTTTCTTGAAAATCGTTGTGTAGCTCTTCGGAAGAGACCAAATTTAAATATCAAGTTTGGTATTTAACAGTCTTTTCGTTTTCTGAGCTATGCAGCCACACACACATACACACACACACACACACACACACACACACACACACACAGAGTCAGACAGGCACACACACACATACACACACGGACCTGTTTCTGAAAATGCTTTTTTTTGGATTCAGGGGATCCTAAAACATGTATTTCTGATAAAAACTCGACATCGAATTTTGGGGTGGAATACAATACTTTTCTATCCCTATGTACATTGTACATACGGGGCTAGAAAAAGTAAAAAAAATGATATGTTCCATTCACATGACTTTCTCTACATCTCTGTAACAAATGTTTGTTAATAAGCTTATTCTTCCATCTATTCAATGTAAAACATTAGCAGAAACAGTCTTATTACTTAGTTCCTTTATAAGTAGAAGCGAGATAAAAAAATATACTAGACTAAACCGACAATCAACTGTTTTAAAATGTCATTGCTATGATATTGAAATCCATTTCTTTGCGTGGCCAAGAGTTGACAAGTTCCCGTATGAGAAAAATCTAAAGTATTTTAAAACTGAAATCAATAACAAGGAATATCTCGAAAACGGCCAACTCCGCGCAAAAAAATTATAAGACATATATTGTGTGCTTAATCTGATCTACATCTTTCGTGCAGTAAGTTTTTGTCTATTTCTTACGGTTTACCAGTTTTGCAAAATTCAATAAAAATTATCCAGAATAAACAGGTCTTTAGAGACTATTCCCAAAAAATTCAAGATATACATTTTATTTGGCACGTAAATATCTTAAATATAAGAGATTTTAACTAAACCCGTTAGAGCCATTTTAGAGAAAATCAAAATATTCGAAACTTTTTCCACGCAAATTGTAGTTTGGAGTGAGCGGATTTTCTTGAAAATCTTCGTGTCGCATCCTTGGTAGATACTAAATTTAAATACAAAGTTTGACATTTAAAGGTCGTTTTGAACTATGCTGTCCACACACACACACACACGCACACGTACACAAACTCAAACGCGCGCGCACGGAGCATTTTTCAAAAAATGCTTTTTTCGGACTTAGGGACCCTAAAATATATATTTCCAGTGAAATCTCGGCATCGAATTTTTGGGTGGAATACAATATCTTCTATATCCTCTATGTACATTGTACATGCAGGCTAGAGAAAATAATAATTTGAGATCATCTTGTAGTGTATTGGGACCATTTTGAGTCAGCTATGGAATTTTGTGTCGTATCGGCTGTTGCCATTGAAGTTAGTTGGTGGAGTGCAGGAGATCTGTGGTTCATACCTCAACTATGTCACCGAATTATTTAGTCTTGCAATACCTTTCCATCAATAATTAGTTTCTTTAAAAAATATATTAATCAGATGAATAGCAGCATATGTAAGACTGGACAAAAAACGATATAATGAAATAGGATAATAGCTAAATTTTGAAGTTCTCAGCACTATAAAAACAAAATACGAAAGAAATTGGAAACAAAATGTGGATAGAAAGCAAACCAACAAAATATCTAAAATTTTCCAAGGGAAAACGAATTAAGACCCAAGAAGAGATGTTACACTGTGCGTAAAAGGAACTATACCATGCAGTAAAGAAATAGAATAAGAAAACTTATATATAGTGTCATTTTATATTATTTATGTCGGGTAATGTATTAAATTATAAAACACTCTGCTTAAATTTCTTGGAAATAGTAGTAGTAATTCCAAGTCTGTTTTTGTTTGGTCTTCGTAGTAACTGGAATATTTTGGGAATAGCCACCGAAGACCTCATCATTCTGGATGACTTCTGTATTACTTAAACCGTAAGGGATGGACAAAGGGTTACTATATAAAACCTTATGTCAGATATATATTTTGTGGAATTAATTACTTCCAAGATTTTCAATACTGGATAGGTAGAGTTCAGACTGAAAAACTCAATGTCATAGCCGGGATTTGAACCATGGATCTCTTGGTCCCTAGCCGGTTGCTCTACCATTGAGCTAACATGCCGGCATTGCATTGGGAGTCAGTTGGAAAATTCAATGCTATGCAAGTCAGTTATATTCAGTGTCTTTTTATTTATTCAGGGGGCCCTAAATCTCGGTATCGAATTTTTGAGTAGAATACAATACTTTCTCTGCTTCTAAATAAAATCTTAGCTGCTTGACGGTCGGAATCAAGAAGATCATATCTTGAGCAAGAACCCTGCAACTCTATGCTTCTCGTTGTTAAAATAAAACATTATACACCGCTGTTTTTTTAACTAGGGATTTGTTTTAACGACTCTAGCAAAATTAACGATGTGTAAATTTAACGTCCAGAGCACACAGCTCCCATCAACGTCTTTCTGTCCTTCCCAACACAGTTCACTTTTTGTGCATATAAATGACCATTAGGCGCAGTTTTGTTTAATTTACCGTGAAGCGAAGTTCACTTGTCACGTAATTGCTGAATGCTGTAGGGGTGTGAAGGGGGCTCAGGTTGCTTTCTGATTGGCTGTTCCTGCAAACACACAACTTTCCGCCGACTTCCTAGCGCTGTATTTCTGCTTTTACAATAACTTTCTTTCGTGTTCGTTAACTTAGAGAACGCCCTTATTAGAGTGTGTGATAGAGTGCGAAGATTTTCAAACTCCTTGTAACAAGCTGGGAAAAGTTCACCTGTTCATTTAAAGTTTGTCACTTCACCTTTTTCTCAGCTCCAGTGGATGTTAGAAAAATATTATGTATGAGAAATGTTGTTCCGTAGTAAACACACAAAATTATAATAAAGTTGTTCTTAAATCATCAGAATATTTTGTTGCTTGGTAATCATTTGGATCTATTTAGAATATGAACAACTTTCTTTTTAAAGTTTGAATTTTGGGATTTTTTTTCGGACGGAAGAAGAGAAGTCTTTGTTTAATTTTACTCAATTTACCCCTCACCAACCAAAACAATTCTTATTTCATTTGGTTTCTAACAAAACTTTCATATTTGCTTTCTCTAATTAGAAAGGATACTGCATTCCACCAAATTTTAACTCATCATTTCACAGTAAATACACGTCTAAAGATTCCATGAAACCCCTGAGATTATGGGTGTCAGGTGTCGGTAAACGTGGTAAGTCAAAAATGAAAAGTCATTTACATTTTTACAAGATTATTAAAAATACTACTATTTTTCAGTTCGCACAGCTCAAGCCTTCAACTGCTTCCGCTCCTCCCGCTTTAGTTGGCCGTGTTCGGAGACTTAAGAAAGGTATGGATGGAGGGAGAGTTTGCCATCACCCCTGTATCACTGTACAATACGAGCGTACATGGCTGAATGTAGGATGAGAACAAGTATTTTGGTTTTGCAAGTGACAAGCAACATTATAAACAATGTTCCTAGGCCAATATTCTCTAAGGGCTTACCAGAGGAGAAATTAGATGTTGAGGATCTCGACATTACTGTTAATAGTTCTCATTTAAATACTCTTACAATAAACAATCTACCATGACTTTTGTCATTACACACTGCCACTTGCAATCCTTCCCCCCCACCACTGAAAAAAAAAAAAAACTCAAGATGCGCATGCGTGTCTGATGTTACATGGGCATGCGGGAGAAGGGAGAATTACGTAATTGGCAATAGTTACGACCACGTCTTTTGTAGCTTTTTCATTACCCTGCTAGGGATTAAATATCAAACTTGATATTTGAGTTCAGCATCTTCCAAGGATTCGACACAAAGATCTTCATGAAATTCCCCCAATCAAAACTACCCCTTACCTAGAAGGAATTTTGATAATTTTGATTTTATCAAAAATGACCAGAACAATTTTAATTAAAACATCGTATATTAAACATACTTGTATGACAAAGTGTATATCTTTAATTGTATAGGAATAGCATAGGAATTCCTCTTCATTCTGAATGATCGTAGTATAACTGGTAAACTATAAGAGACAGAAAAAGTTAATACAAAAAAGGTTATAGCTCGTTAAAGCACAATTTATGTCATGCAATTTATTATGAATTAACCATATCGCAGATGTTTCCAGTTGTTGGTTTCAATTCTAGAATATTTAAATTTTTTCTCATATGGGAATTTGTCAATTCCTGATCGTAAAAAAAGAATGTGTTTGAATCACATAGCAACCAACATTTAGAAATTTATCGCTTTAGCCTAGTTTGTCTTCTAATTTCCCTTCTATTAATAAGGAACTAAATAGTAAGACCATTTCTGCTAATATTTATTTTGATTGGCACTAAGTAGAATACTATTTTTAAGAATAATGAATTACAAAGATGTAGGTAAAATTACGTGAATGGAACGCATCTGAATTTTTCTATTCTCCTGTTGTGTTAAAACATCCCAAAAACTGTCTTTTCCCTGATTCCTGTATCTATAATTTTCTTCATTGTCATCTGTAGGCTTCAGATATGTTTTTAGGTTAAGTTAAAGTCTATTATACCAGTACGTTGTTTACAAGCGAGTGGAGAGGAGAGCGGCAGTGGTCTAGTACGCTACTAAGTTTGAGCCGTACGGAGTACTGAGCACGCTATATAGCATATAGTATAGATAGCATGACCATATCGCGATCATACAATATTTATAACAATTCAATTCATAATGTTACAATAAAATTATTTACACACATTAAATAAAGGTTTGTAAATTATAAATTACAGTAGGAGAGCAAGGTTTACATAGATTTAAATAAAATATTGTGAATAAGTACATTACAGTTTGAAATCTAGTTTTATCCATTTGAGGAAGAGTAGGAGGAGTATTTATTGTTGTGGATATATCTTCAGTGATGCTGTAGAGCTGTATTTCTATTGTGTATCTTCTGTATTTTGCATTCTGTGAAAATGTGTTTAATGGTGAGTGTGTGTTGCAGACTTCACATTGATGTGGCTTGCCTTTGCTGCATATGCATGAGTGGGTTAGTTTAGTGTGTCCAATTCGTAGTCTTGTAATAGTCACTTGTTCTCTTTAGCATACGTAGGGGCAAGGATTGGTGACGTCATCTTTCCTTACTGGTAGATTTTTACTACATGTCTGGTTCCATTTTGCTCTGAGGTGCCTGCAAAAATATTCTAAGATATCACGATAAGGTACTGAATGTCTCGAAACCTCTGAGACGGAATCCACGTAAAAATATGTCTTTTTTGTCTGAAAGAGCTTGTGATGAGTTTGAATGTCCTGGAGTAATTCAAAATCAGTTCGACCAGTTTCTGTGACTTTGGAGGGTGCTTAGTTAATCCAGTGGCTGGATTGGTTAATGTATAGCAAAGCTTGCCTAAGGGCATAAAGATCACAATAATTATGTTATCTGGAGCTATCACTGCACAATAGACTGTAGTGTGATTTAAAATAAAATATACCTATTTTTAGAATTTCAGGTCTGGAGGAATTTAGGAAAAATCATATTGCATTATAGCTTCAAATAGTGGCGATGCTGTTATCATGAAATTATCGTTCACGTATCTATGTGAACAATTATTCTCAACTTTTCTATAAATGAAACAAGACAGGGTGCTCAAATAGTTTCCTACAAGTGATATCTGTTGTATATTATCAAATTGAAAAGCAAACCCGAGCAAAACACTTTCAACCGTCTCAGTGACATCATAGTATTGACTTAATTATTAAAGTGCTCGCAAACAATGTGACATAATTAATAGCTGCTTTGATAATTAATTTAATATTATGTTTTTATAATGGTTAATTTTATTTAAATTTTTGTTAATATTATTTTATTTCTTTAACATGTGCTTATTGTGTCTTAGTTAACACTTTTTCCTGCAATATATTAACAAATAACATTGGGACTTAATGAGCTGCCACATCTGAAAAGGGGGTGTCAAAAAGATAACCTTAGGAACCGCTGGTCTAACTACTCCCAACTCTTTTGTAACATTCTACAATCGAAAATAAAACTGCTTTTTTCGGGGCGTAAATGGAAACCAGATTTTACATAGCTGGTTTACAATAACAGTAACTTTAGCATCGTAAATATGTAACAATAGTAATAATATAAAGGTGCAAATTTTGTTACATATGGATCACCTCATATTTTTTGAAACATGAGGGTGAAAACATATTTCACAGTCCAAAACACTTTAAAATGAAAATCTGCTATATATATACAAATTGCATAAAAAAGCATAATTAATGAAATAATATAGGTGTCTATGAGTTGTATTCAGATTAATGCTGTTTCCTATGATATTCGAATGGACACTGTATCTGTTTTGTAGCAAATAAAATAAACCGAAAATTAACAATATTTTTGTAAATAACAAGTATGTTACAGAAAACTGTACGTAAATAATTTTTAACTCTTACACTATGTATAATGTATACAGTAGGTAGAGTAGGTTCAGAAATGATTCCAAGAAAATTCAATATATAGTTTAATTTGACATAAAAATCTTAAATATTTTAATTAAAATAATTAGAGGCAGTTTTCAGACAGTCGACATTTGCAAAGAAATGTTCCTTGTGAAGTTCAGGATGCGAGGTCTTCCTTGAAAATGTTTGTGTTGTAAGTTGGAAAATGCCGAACTTAAATATTGTGATATTGCCGCCCGTGCGTGACTGGTGCTCAAGCTCGCTATGGTAAATGAGGCCTAGCAGCGGATGCGTAGCAAACAGGAAGAGCAACGCGACGGTAATCGAAACCTTCGAGAAAGCGACTCTCGAAGCTTCGGCTTCCAGAGGCTTCCAGGAAGTTCTATGACAAATAGAATTTATCACAAATAAACAGACTTGTTGAATGAATTTATAAGCTTCCTCCTGCTGAACATATAATTAACCTTATTATCTAGCTGTAAAAAGGAGAAAGCATTTCAGAGCATGTTGAGGTGTTCTGAATTGTACTGCGTCGAGAGTGACTGGAGTTTTAGAGAGCCATGGATGGCGTGCAGCTATAAACTGTTTCAGTAGCGAATCAAAAACGGTATTTGTAAACAGCTTTTAAGCCAATAAAGACAATTGTTACAGTATCAAGTTTAGTATTTAACGGCTTTTGGTTTTTCAGCAATGCCTTTTAGAGACGCACACACATTCACGCGTGCGAATATATACACGGAACTTTTTCTAAACACATTTTTTTTTATTCAGGGAAGTTCCAAATAGTATTTCCGGTCAGATCTCAGTATCAAAATTTTAGTCGAGAACACAGTGCTCTATACAGCGTGTACATAGTATGTGTAGAGTCCACGCCGTGGCCGAGTGGTTAAACCACTCACCTCTCACTAGATGGCCGAGTTCGATCCCAAGCAATAACATGTGGAATATGTGGTGGACGAAGCGGCGCAGGGGGGTTGTCTCTGGGTTCTCTGGTTTACTCCGCCATCGCATTCTACCGGTGCTCCATCTGCATTCCATGTATCATCAGTGTCATAGCCTCCGGTGCCATAGTAGTTAAAGCGGACGTTAAGCACACACACAATATATAGTACGTTTAGAGAAAGTGAAAGGTGTACTAAGTTTACTCGGAAAAGTAAAAATCAATGAAAGTAACCAAATCAAGATCAGTAACCAAAATAACTTAACTCCAAAGCCTGACAAATAGAGCCGCAAGAAATGTTTTGGGGGGATATTCCCCGCAAAGCAAACAATTCCGAGGAAAATTGGTCGCATCCTTCGGCAGAAAACGTTCAAAGGTATCTCAGCATGTATGTGACATTACAGAACCTGACCTCAGGGTGTGAACGATACTACGTGCCTCAATCAAACTACATCTTGGTGAAATGCAGGAGGCATCCGGGGGAAAATGGCTTTCCAGTAGCGAAAATGTTAAAGCGAAACGTGTAATTCATTACACGCTCTCAAAAACAAAGCAGCATCTCTTGGGACTTGGCTACAGTGCATGGCAGGAAAGGAATAATTGGAAGCACTTCTGAAAACACTCCCACAAGAAAGCAACTCATGGAAACCTCTAAAGGTCATGTTCTGGACCGGTTAGCAAATATGGTTGACATTCTTTGTATGTGCTGGATAGAAAAGAAAACTAAATATTGTCATTTTCTTTTTTCTTCCGATTTGTTACTGCTCACTAGGTCATTCCTGTCACTAGTCCAACCTCGAAAAGATGGCACGTATTTTTTTCCGACTGGAAAATATCCTAGTAAGCACTGGTTTTTCTTAAAACTTTTTATTTGTAATTGGGGCCCTCAAAACATGACTTTTTTGGTGAAATTTCAATATCCCTTTTTGGTGAAATACTATACTATCTTTTTCTACTTTGTAACAGATTGTACATACGTGCTAAAGGACGAATAGAGAAAACCGGAAGGATAAAAAATAAGGATACAAAGAACCAGGGTGGTATTAAAAAATTAGTGAAAAGAATAATAAAGGAATGTGAGAATAATATTATAAGAATGAAAGATGATAGACTCAAAAAATAGCCAGCGATTTGAAACTACTAGGAAATATGAAAAGAAAATCTGCAGCCGGCATATAGTGTTTCTGCAGGATAAACTGTACAGAAAAACAGTATAAAGAGTGATAAAAATATAAAAATAAGTATAATAATGATGATAATAATAATAATAATATGATGATGATAACAATCATTATTATGACATTTTATTTTTAAACTCAAATCTGTAAAACTGGATATTTGTATGTCAATATTTTCAAAAATGTATCATAATTTTTAGCACAATATAAATTCAGACAGAAAAAAAAAATATTTAAACAACCATACAAGCTAGAATGTTGATAAATGGCGAAAATATTGCTGTTCTCGTGTATAGCAGCTTTTATAAGTTTCAATATCTTATATACTCTGGTTTATCCGAATTTCAAAAATACATCCTTTTCCAGAAAAAATAAAAAGAGAGATGTGTACCTTAAAATTTAAACGGACAAAAGGGAATAACTCAAAAACAGTCAATTCCGCCACAAAAATGTAACTGACATAAATTATATATTTTAACGAGATCTACATTTTATATGCAGTACGTTTTTGTCTCTATTACGGTTTATCAGTTATTCAAAATTAAGAAAAATTAATCCTGAATGAACAGGTCGTCAGAAGAAGGTCTGTATTTCTAGAAAAATCAAGATATACATTTCATTTGTCATATAAATATCTTAAATATAAGAGACTTTAATCAAAATCATTAGTGGTATTTTTAAGAAAACCCAAGTTTTCGAAATTTTTTCCATGTAAGGGGTAGTTGGGGTGGGGGGATTTTGTTGCTGAAAATATTTGTGTCGCATTATTTGAGGATACTAAAAGTAAATATAAAGTTTTGTATTTAACGAGCTTTTCGTTTTTGAGCTATGCTGCTCACACACACACACACACACACACACGGTTATTTTTCTAAAAATGCTTTATTTGGATTCAGAGGGACCCAAAACAAATATTTCTGGTGAGCAAGCATTTCGTATCTTTTTGGTGCAAAGCAATACCTTCTCTATGCACTATGTACGTAGCACGTGTACATATATAATAAATATAGATGTTTTTACAAATAATTCGGGTAAATTATTTTTCAAAATAAGAAACCAAGACGTCAACAGTAGGGTGAAATTCTCTGACACGTACAAATGTATACTGCAATAAACGAGTCATATATATAACGAACGTGCAGGTTGAATGTTTCACGTCTGCAATTTGCTCGCTGTATTACCAACCAAGCTGCTCATGAGTTGAAAATAGCTAAAATCTAATGACGCACTCCAATTAACGCCAACAAGCATGTGCCTTTCCTTTTTTCTACTTCACTGGAAGTGTAAGCAAATAGGGCTTTTTCCTAAATGAGTAGCAGCAGTACGCAGGAATGTTCTTCTTTTTTTGGAGTAAATTCTGTTTAAATTAGAATGTTTGTAGCGGAGGAATAATTTAAAATGAAGAAAGTAAACCCGACAGTTTGTTTTCTATTTTTGCTTTGATTTCTCCAGTACAACTCGGTGTTCAGAAAAAAATAAAGGTGAGAGGACCAAGTAAAGTTATCCATACTTAAAAAGTTTACTGAACTCAAGTGTGGAGTTGTTCATTGCATATAACAAATTATTTTAAATGAAGAACTAACTTCAACTCTTAATTAGAGAAATACTCTGATGTGTTCCATTCACATGACTTTCTCTACATTATTGATAAACAGTTTATTCCTCTGCCTACTCCATGCTAATTGAGATAAACTTAAAAGAAAGCAGAAATCCTTTTTTGCTTTCTCTATACGCACTATGTACATAGTGTATAGAGAAGGTATTGCACTCCACCCAAAAATTCGATACCGAGATTTCACCGGAAATATATGTTTTAGGGTCCCCAATATAAATAAAAAACATTTTCACAAAAAGGTCCGTGTGTGTGTGTGTGTGTGTGTGTGTGTGTGTGTGTGTGTGTGTGTCCGTGTGTCCGTGAAAACGATAACTCAAAAACGAAAAGTCGGTAAAATACCAAACTTGATATTTAAGTTAAGTATCTTCCAGGGATGCGACACGAAGATTTTGAGAAAAATCCTCCCACCCCCAACTACCCTTTACATGGAAATTTTTTAGAAAAATTTATTTTCTCAAAAATGGGTCTAACGATTTTGATTAAAATTTCGTATATTAAAGATAATTATCTGACAAATAAAATGTATATCTTGAATTTTCTGGAAAAAGCCTCTGAAGAGTACTTTCTTCTGGATGAATTTTACTGCATTTTGAATAACTGCTAAACCGTAAGAGATGGACAAAAACTTACCCACAAAAAATTTAGAGCACGTTAAAACACACAATTTATGTTATATACATTTTTTTCATGAGTTCGTCGTTTTTGAGGCATTCCTTATTTTTGGCTTCTGCTATGAAAAACGTACACTTTTCTCATATAGGAACTTGTCAACTCCTATCCATATAAACAAAGGAACTCCATTGACATAGAAACCAGCCTTTGACTATCATTTTAAGCTATGGTGGTCCCTTATTTGGCTTCTACTTTCACGGAAGCAAGTAATAAGACTATTTCTGCTCATTTTTTCTGATTAGCATAAAGTAAATAGAAGTATAAGCTTTTTAAGAATTATTTGTTGCAGGGATATAGAGAAAGTCATGTGAATGGTACACATCAAATTTTTATGTAACAGGGATATAGTGGAATACCCTAGGCTAAAACAATAGTCAAATGTTTTAAAACTGGTTGCCTGTGGATTAAATCCTTTTCTATACAGGACCAGGAGTTTACAACTTTCCGTGTGAAAAAAGTTTAATTATTTTGAATGTGAAACAAATAGCAAGCACTATCTTAAAAATGGTCAACTCCATGACAAAAAGAGATAACACAATATGACATAAATTGATGTTCTAACGTGATCTATAGTTTTTGTCCACATCTTATGTTTTGCCAGTTACGCAAAATCCAGGAAAATTCATCCAAAATAAAGAGATCTTCAAAGGTTATTCTCAGAAAATTCAATATATACATTTTATTTTCCGTGTAAATATTAATTTAATGTGCGGTATTTTCAGCTATCTTTGAGAAAATAAAAATTTTCGAAAAATTTTCTATGTAAGGGTAGTTTGGTGTAGGAGGAATTTCCTCAAAATCTTGGAGTGGTATCCTTGGAAGATACTAAACGTATATGTCAAGTGTGATACTTTTGAGTTATCGTGTTCACAGACACACCGACAACACACAGACCTTTTTCTAAAAATGTTCTTTGGATACAAGGGACCCTAAAATTACGGAATCTCGGTGATTTTGAATGTAAAACAATAATTTCTCTATACACTATGTACATAGTACATGTAGAGAAAGTAAAATAATACCATTGCTTTCAAATGATAGCTTCCGAGCGGGATGTGGTAGGTAGTTTCACTTATAGCTATCATTCGGGAGGACACAGGTTTGATCCCTTTCATCGGCCTACATCATCTATGGGTGTTTACAGGATTTCCTCGGTTTGCAATGAGAAGGATGGGTAGGGTCACTACATCTATGAAGAAAATTCTATATGGCAGGTTTTTTTAGTTTAACGTTAAAACACTTCATAAAAAAAATGAAATATAATACTATGTTTGGCTTAGAAGATTATTATGTAATATGTGTAATGATTGGACAGTGATACAGAACACAAAACGAAACCGCCTGATAAAAAAACGATACCTCAGAGATATACGCCTAAAACTGACATTGTCACTACCTAATTTGCAAAAAGAAAAATATGATGTTTTCCATTCACATGCTTTTCTTTACATTTCTATAACAAATTATTACTGTTACAGAGCTTATACTTCTATCTACACGATGCTCATCGTGATAAACATTAGCAGAAATAGTCTTATAACTTGCTTCCTTAAAAGTAGAAGCGAAATAAGGGAGTGCCATAGATTAAAGTGATAGACAAAATCTGGCTACTATATGACTAAAGTTCCTTTATTTGTGTGGACAGGAATTGACAAATTCCTATATGAGAAAAGTTTGTTTTTTTAAAGCTGAAACCAAAAACAAGGAATATCTAAAAAATGATCAACTCCATGAAAAAATGAATATAACATAAGGTGTGTGTTTTAACGTGCTCTACATTTTTTGTGCAGTAAGTTTTTATCTGTCTCTTACGGTTTAGGAGCTATGCAAAATTTCGTAAATTTCATCCATGATAAAGTAAGCTTCAGAGGATATTCCCAGAAATTTCAAGATATACAGTTTATTTGTCAGGTAAATGTCTTTAATATACGATATATTAATCAAAATTGTTACAGCCATTATTAAGAAAATCGAAATTTTCGAAAAAAAGTCCCATGTAAAGGGTAGTTTAGAGTGGGGGTATTTTTCTCAAAATCTTCTCGTCGCATCCCTGGAAGATACTAAAATTAAATAACAAGTTCGGTATTTTATCGACTTTTCGTTTTTGAGTTATCGTATTCACAGACACACGAACACACGGACACACACACACACACACACACACACACACACACACACACCCTAACACACACGGAGCTTTTTCTGAAAATGCTTTGTTTGGATACAGGGGACTCTAAAACATATATTTCCGGTGAAATGTCGGTATCGAATTTTTGGGTGGAGTGCAATACCTTCTCTTGCACTATGTACATAGTACGTGTAGAGAAAGTAAAATGTTGTATGACATAAATTGTATGTTTTAACAAGATCTACGTTTTTTATGGAGTAAGTCTCTATCTGTCTTTTACTTATGCCAGTTATGTAAAAGTCATCGAGAATAAAGGGGTCTTCATAGATATACATTTTATTTGTTATGTAAATATCTTTAATATACGGCATTTAAATCAAAATTATATGAGCCGTTTTAGGTAAAATGAAAAGTTTCGATTTTTTTTTCCACGTTTTTTATAGTGTTTAACGCCCGTTTTTACTACTTGTGGCCCCGCAGGTGACAACACTTGAGTTATCGTTTCACAGGCACACACACACACACACACACACACGGACCTTTTTTCTGAAAATACATTTTTTTGGATACAGGGGACCCTAAAACATATATTTCCGGTGAAACCTCGGTATCGAATTTTTTGGTGGAGTGCAATACCTTCTCTAACACTATATACGTAGCACGTATAGAGAAAGTAAAAAGTAGTGTTATATGAAAATACAAATTTAAAGTTCGTTCGGTTATATTTTAGAAGAGCCAAAATACACTGCCAATAATCCAGTAGCTAGAATTATGTTATTACGTTTGTAGAGGCTAGGATGAGGTTTGGTTAGTACCAACATAAACAGCTGCATTCTATTATAGGCCACATTTTATGCTCGAGGCTGTACTTTGAATGACCCTTCCTAAAGGCTATAACCAACTCAGTATTAGAATAAAGAGATGAGTAATGAACATTTAACGTGCATGATACGTATACCCTCAAGTTACCAATCAAAGAAGAAGGCTTCAATCAGAATTCGGAAATTCATGGGTAGGATAATATTCGAGAATTTATTTTCAATTTCGCACAACTGTTGCTACGAACTACATATAATAATAATAATAATAATAATAATAATAATAATAATAATAATAATAATAATAATAATAATAATAAAAATAATAATAATAATAATAAAAATAATAAAAATCATAATAATCATAATAAAAATAATAATAATCATAATAATCATAATAATAATAATCATAATAATAATCATAATAATAATCATCATAATAATAATCATCATAATAATAATCATCATAACAATAATCATCATAATAATAATCATCATAATAATCATCATAATAATCATCATAATAATAATCATCATCATAATAATAATCATAATAATAATCATAATAATAATAATCATAATCATAACCATCATCATAATCATCATAATCATCATAACCATCATCATAATCATCATCATAATCATCATCATCATAATCATCATAATCATCATCATAATCATCATAATCATCATCATAATAATCATCATCATGATGACGATGATGATGACGATGACGACGACGACGATGACGATGACGATGACAAGAATGTTTAGACCACTCGCCTCTCATCCAGATGACGATGTATCCAGGAATATCGCAAGTGAAATTTATGTTACTTTGGGTGAGTATTGTCCGAGTTCTCCGATTTCTCCCACCATTCATTCCACCGATTGAGTCATCACAACCTTTACTATCATCCATTTCTCCTTCATTTCATATCTTCTACTTTTTCACTCTAAGCCGATCGATTCGAATTCTCGTTCCAGGTTCTTCATTCTATGATTTAATATATTTGACTCCTCCCCAAAGTTCAAAGAGGTCGCAAATTTTATCAATGTCCTCCCGAATGCCAGTCCCGAACGAAACGCCTTGCTTGATTTAAAATGTCGTAAAATAAAAAGTAATTTTTGAAACAATATAATAGTAAATAACCAATAGCAAATAACAAATAACGCAGATGTAAAATAAATGAAAACGACAAAAACAAACACAGTAGTTAAAGGTGACGCCAAGAATGTAACGCATGGGGTTAATACAAGGAATGAAAGACCACGCGGTAATCTACGTCGGTAACTGGGGCTGTTAACAACACAACAGGCCTGCTATACTCACTTGTTTTTCCGACTGCAGCACTTATGTTGGACCCCAACTTAAGAAAATAGAGGTATAGCGCTTGCATATGAGATATGCCAAGGAATATTACCAAGTGATAAAGAGGAGTTGAATTAAACAAGAGAAGCTCTATCTCGCAACATTTGACGAGGGTCAAAAAGGACAACAAACCGTATGCAGGCAGATGAGGTCTGTGGCTCAAACATCCACTGCAGTGCTTTTAAAGGAGGACACTTGCAGACACAACGACAGAAGACATTCTCTATGGTGATCAGCGCTTCACTTGACGGTAATTAGACAAAACACATGTTCAATATATTCTTCTCAATCATATGAATTCCCTATTTCTTAGTGAAATCGGCCAAACGTCGTATAAAGCACAACTTATACGAAACTACGAAGAATGTCACCACTACTTCTATGTGGTAGAATTTGATTTATCATGAATAAAAATATTATTTTAAAACATTTAAATTATGGGATGATTATTGTTTCAGCTTCAACAAAGACAATCAATATTAACTCAAAATGTTAATGAACTAAAAAATAAAGGTTTTGAATTATTCAGAAGAAATCTATACAGTAAATTTACAAATAATAGTGATATGAAATCTAACAATAATTATGAAAATCAAATGTATACCGTTCCCATAACAATCTACATCTCTGCAACAAATATTGTTAAAAAATCTAATCTTCTATCTACTTCATGTTAATCGAGATAAATATTAGCAGAAATTGTCTTATTACTTGATTCCTTATAAGTAGAAAGGAAATAAGGGAATACACTAGGCTAAAGCGTTAGTCAAATCTTTTAAAAGTTGGTTGCCATATGGTTGAAATCCGTTTCTTGGTTATTAAGCAGTTGACAAATTTCCGTATGTGAAAAGTTTAAACAATATAAAACTGATACCAATAATAAGGAATATCTTGGAAATATTTTACAAAAACGTTTAAATTATGTATTTTAATCATATCTACATTGTTTGTAAGTTTCTATCTCTCACGGTTTACCAGCTATATCACTAACAATAAAAAATATACATTTTATTTGCCATGTCAATATCTTTAATATACTGTATTTTAATCAAAATCGATAAGAGCCATTTTTGAGTAAAAGAAAGTTTTTTAAATTATTTCCACGTAAAGGGTAGTTTGGGGTAGCGAGCTTTTTCTCAAAATCTTCGTGTTGCATCCCTGGAAGATACTAAACTTAAATACCAAGTTTGGTATTTTACCGTCTTTTCGCTTTTAAGTTAACGTGTTCACGGAGACACACAAATACACACAAACACACGTGGACCTTTTTATAAAATGTTTTCTATATTATCTACATAGTACATGGTACATAGGTAGAGAAGGTATTGAGCTGCATCTAAAAATTCGATACATAGGTTTCACGGGAAAAAAAAACAAACAAAAAAACATCCAAGATGATGTGGAACAGAAACGGTGAAAAGGATGCGCCAACATTAAATAACGAAACGCACCTAAAGACACTAACAGCATCGGCAATTTCCGTTGAACCGGATTATATAAATATTGAGATGTTGTATGCCACCCAAAAATATTATACCGAGATTTCACTGTATATGCAGTTTTGAGGGCCCCTGAATCAAATAAAAACACTTTTAGAAACACATACACATGCGTGGGTGTGTGTGTGTATGTGTGTGTGAGGACAGCATAACTCAAAAACGAATAGACATTTAATTTGGCATTTAAGTTTAGTATCTTCCCAGAATACGGAACGAAGATTTTCAGGAAATTCCCCCCTCCCCCCAGCTACCCTTACATGGAACATTTTATAACTTTTTTATTATCTTAAGAGCAGCCCAACAACTTCATTAAAATTCCATATATTTAATTTCTTTTCATGGTAAAAGTAATGCACGAGTACATCGTTTATTTTCTGGGAATAAGCACAGATTACCACTTTTATAGAATTGGTAAACTATCAGACACAGACAAAAACTTACACTACAGAAAATATGGATGTCGTTAAAACACACAATTTATATAACATACATTTATTTTGAGTTGCCCGTTTCCGAGATGTTCCTTGTTTTTGTTTTCAAGTTTAACCTCCTTAAACTTTTCTCAAACAGTAAGTTATCTTTCGTTTTTTATCTGTTTTACTCTTGGCCATGCAAAGGAAACCTAATTTCAATTGTTTCAAATAGCGACCAAGTTTAGTCAAGTGCATTCCCATATTTCACTTTTATTTCAAGGAAGCAAGTAAACAAATAATTTGTGATAATGCTTATCTTGGCTTACGTGATGTAGATAAATTAATAACATGTTATAAGTATATTTTTTTTTCTTGAACATGTATAAGACGTTATGTGAATGGAACATACCAGGTTTTTGTATCAAACTTGGCTAACAGAAGGAATTCTTATTTTAGACCCCCTTTTTCTAAAAGAATATCAAATCGATGTAGCAAAGGTTCCTTGTAAATTGAAACAAACACTTCTACAGCTTCGATGTTTCAATATTCCAGTATTACTCGTTTCTGTGAGGCATTATGCCTCAACTCAAGTGGAATATGACTGTCTGTGTGGGTTAATTGCACCATCCCGCTTCCCATTGTGTTACACCCCGCTGACGCTAATATTTGGAAATATATTTGCGACATGAGATAGACATTGCCATACTATCTTGAATTCCGGTCAGCATCAAAGGTTGCAGCTATCGCACAAGCCCCGAGGTCGCGCGGTATTGTTAACATGTTGACGTAACACAATTGTCCCTTGTTTAACAATCATTTCAAGTTGGCCTGCATACATATTCAGCACTGGGGCGGCTCCCTATCCCTGCGGCTTCGTAATGCCGTTCCAATGCGCGTCACACTACATAAAACTTATATTGGATCCAAACAAAATTTGAAGTAAATTTTCAGAACATTCCTGTCTTTATTTGCTTTATGCTTTCCGCTAAGCTATAGTGTAGGGCTCAGCAACCGGTTGCTGTTTTGAGTAAATCAAAGAGGGCAAATTTTCTCGATGCTCCTGCGCGTCACTGTAGCATTTGCGACCAATTTCACGGAAACAAAGAACAGACGATTCCTTCAGTGTTGTGGTAGCATACACCATTTTGATTTGAAATAGATATGTAATCCTCATTTCATAGATCCATTGTAGGTTAGTGATTTGTTGAACAATTTCTGTAATGTGGCTCTTGTATTAATATTTACATTTCCGATATGAAAATATATTTTCATAGGTTTGGTGGTATTTGAAATAAGAGTAAGTTAAACAAATGCAAAAATATGACATGAAAGAGCGCGCTCCTTAATTTTAGAAATAAGGCGCATAATAATAATAATAATAATAATAATAATACCTGTGCAGAATACATAATAAGTTTAGTTTCCTATTTTTTGTCCTATTTGTAGCTAACGTCCTTTAACCTGGTTGGTCATATCGGATGGACGATGAATGACATGGTGAAATGATACTCAAATCACCTCGGGATCCATGGAGCTTAAAATTACTCGACATACATCTTCTCAGGATAAGGGAAAACTTCGAGGAAAAAAAAAACTTATCCGGGTAACTCACCCTAGGCGAGTTTCGATCTCGCGACCTTTTGAATGTGAGGCAGCCACACTACCCCCACATTACCCAGGCGGACAATGAATTTAGTCGTCCTTGCTATAAGCAGCGACAGATAAACATTGCTTTTTGGACTGGTTATACGGTATTTTTCACATTTCTCTGAGCGCAAAACACAGATACACGAATCACTAGGTTCATGGAAAGCTTTCTTGGAGCATAGCTTGGCATCCATGAACTGACATCCTTGTCACATGAACATTTTATAATTCGCCTGTGTCCATCCTCTGTCTTGCATTGCACAGGCTGTGTAGAATTGCATCGCTATGTCCTATTTCTTTTCTCGCAAATCGTGTAGAAGTATATTGGAATCTAACCCGGGCCGTCTAGATGAGAAGCGAGTGGTCTAACCACTAGGCCACAGCGCGGCTTTCAGCCGCATTCTCATGATCTGTGATACTCCTAGAACTTTCCTGAGGTATCTGGCTTTTAATTTTTCTCTCTTTTCTAATTCTTTATACGTGAGATGTTCCCACACCAGTTCGATTCCATACACATACAATCCGATATAATGAGAATATAAGTATTTTGGATAGTTATTTTTCGGATAAATTAAAATAGTTAAAATGATTTCCCAATTTGCCTTTCTCATTTATTAAATTATGCTTAATTTAAATTTAAAATTTTATTATTTATATGTGAAGAAATAGTAATTCATACTGTAAGCATTTTTCAGGCTAATTATTATAAAGGACCTTTATAGCTTTTGCGCGTTTTATAATATCAAATTTTGCTTCAAGTTGTTTAATACAGGGAGATTCAAAAGTCTCTTGCCATTTTCGACAAAAGAATTTTTATGTCAGATATTTTGTTAAATATGGATAGTAATTCAAAATCTTCTCGGGCTTCTAGCCAAGTTTTTACCTGGCTAGAAGCCCGAGAAGATTTTGAATTAACACGTCGCCAGGAAAGCTTTAGTTCTTATTTTATGGATAGTAATGTCTGCTGGATGATAAACAGAGTACATTTCAATATACTGGCTCTTTAAATTACAGCATAGCCTCCACCTTTGTTGTGTAGATCGAAATACTTTGCCAGCATATTTGGCGGAGTGCAGCTATCGCTGCAGCGATTTGGTTCCTCAGTTGTTGTAAGGTGTTGTTGATCTTCACTGCATACACTTTGAATTTGACGAAACCCCAGACAAGGAATTCTAGTGGTGTCAGATCTGGAGAGTGGGTGGCCCAAATTTTCTGTGAACCACGGCCGATCCACCTATCAGGGAGAGATGGTCACAAACAATGATCACCTCATCAGCAACAGATCCCATCCGTTTCAGTTTCAGTACCAGATCTCTGATAGCCTGCCTGCTAGAAACTGGTTTCCTGGACTTTCTAATAAATTCTTCTTGGACCTGCTCGTAAGTGAATCCTCTATGCGTGCGAAACCGACATATAATCTTTCCTCTATCATAAACATAGTTTCCGATTACCTATAACACAGACATAAATTAACGATATGAGCTGTCAAGTACTTTTGAATCATCCTATATACACAATTTCTTCTCTCTCGTTTCATTTAACCTCCTTTAACCTGATGGTCATGTCGGACCCTAGATGAAATCGGTGAAATGATGCTCAAATGCTTTCGGGGTCTATAGAGTTTAAAATGTCTTGACATTTGTCTTCTCAGGATTGAAAACCTCGAAAAAGCATTATCCAGGTAACGAGATTCGAACTTGGGACCTCTTGAAAATGGAGCAGATGTGTTATTTCCACATTTACGGAGGTGGGCTTTTAATGGCACTGTAACCACATTGCATCGCCAATAGTTCCAGAATTAATTTCTAACGAGAAACATTTATATTCATAGCAGTGAATATGACCAGGTATATTACTAATTAATTGTTATCGAACAATATTCGAAAGAAACATTCATCTTCTTGCTAACTGTCATATCCACTTGCAAAAATTGCATAATAACTTTGCAAATTAAATTTTATGCCTGCAGAGCTTTGCCAAAAACTGAACTCTTATTCCGCTCCTATATATAAATAAGGAATATTTCTCCTAGACAGACATAAATGTAGGAGTCAATGATTTGCGTCGCTTTCTGTTCCCGGCATTATAAACTGACTGTGAGAAACAATTGGTATGGGCACGTGTTATGCACAGTTTGCACAGAGCAAAGCAATTTGCGGTGGCACAGATAAACGAGTTTGTGTGACGCAATAACACATGTTTTTTCCAAATTTTATTGTCTATAGAACATTACACCACCATGTTTCTAGTCAATCAATTTAGAATTTTGAATCAGCTCATATAGCTCCTAGACGGCAAGGACTTTTGTCCGGTAAGATGACTGTTGCGGCATATGGTGCGGGAAAGGTCTTCATTCTTCCACCGTGCTTCTACCAGTAGTACAGTCAAAGACACAGCCTGGCACTGTGATTTCGCTGAAAATGTGAACGTTTGACGGGGACTCGGACCTTTCCACGATTTTCATTAGTGCCATTCTGGCATACGTACCATGCGATTAAGAAAATGCAGCACCAAGTGGGCAATCAACCACTTAACCCCTCAGCCCCGATCGACACTCCCTCAAAATAGGTGTATAAGCAGTGTATTAATTTAGTCTAGCACGTGCACGCATTACCTTGACATTGGAATTTCAGTATGTAGCACAAAAAAAAAAGAAGAAAAAACCTCATTTTGTGACAACAGGTGAGGGGTAGAGTGGAGTATCCAACTAGAAAGTTTAGGGATCACCAGAAATTCATTTGTCCCTTCGTAACGTGGCCTGTCCAGTACGCTTTTAGAGCATGCCAAACAGGTGAAAGATATCGGTGGAGTCAGCGAAAAGACGGCAAGCATTTCCAGGAGTATTTTTAATGTCTTTGAGTGTACCATTCGCATCAGTCGTTATTCTTTGTAGTCTAGTTGAACCCAAAGTGTATTCTTTTTAAGTCTTTGCCCATCTTCTCTGTTGCCGTCCTAGTTTTCTCTGGCCGACTCTTGTGTTACAATCTGCTCCTTTATGCGACTATCTGGTGCAGTCCACTCTCATGACACGTCCTGGTGCAAAGAACTGATGATGTTAACACCTCAATGATTGTCATCTTCCAAAGGTCTTCATTGAAGACCGTCGCTCCAAATCACTCTTTACATAGAAAAGGTTTCGAAAAATTTATTTTCCCAAAAATGACTGTAGCAATTTTGATTAAAATGCCCTATCTATATCACAATGAGAAATATTAATATTTTTTCGTAGTCGGCTTCTCCCCCCCCCAACTGTAGGAATGACACCCCCTAGGACTTAAAAGTGAATGCTTAGGGGTCAGAAGCCTGTCGTAGAGTTAACGGCACGAAATCACAGAATGAAGAACTGGAACGAGTGGTCGGCCAGTAGCCAGACATTAGTGATTGATATGAAATGAAAGTGAAATGGATGAAAGAGCAAATGGTGGTATATGTGGCGGGGGAAACTGGAGGATCCGGATAACACCCGCCTAGACGTCGCTTCGTCCGCCACCAATCTCACATGCGGGCGTTTGGGATCGAATCCGGAGCGCCTAGATGGGAGGCGAACGGTCTAAACTCTCAGCCACGGGCGCCGTATGAAATATTTACATGAGAAATAAAATGTATATCTTGAATTTTATGGGAATAACTATCGAAGACCTCTTCATTTTTGGTAGCTTTTGTATAACTAGCAAGATTCTGACAAAAACTTACTATACCAAAAATATAGATCTCATTAGTACATAATTTATATCATATACATATTTTGTAGAGTTAACCGTTTCCGATATATTCCTTGTTGTTGGTTTCAGTTTTAAACTATTCTCAGTCGGATAGTCAAGCTTCGTTTCACATGTTTCTTCCCCCCCCCCCGGAAGTAAATTGTTTCATATAGCGGCGAGCTTTTAAAAGTGTTGACTATCGCTTTAATCTAGTGTACATCCTTATTTTCCTTCTAATTACAAGGAAACAAGCAACAAGAAAATTTCTGCTAATGTTTATCTCGATTAGAAGGAAGTAGATAAAGAATAATCATTTGTAAGAAAAATTTGTTTGTGGTATAGCGAATGGAAATATGCGAATGGAAAACATCAGAATTTTTACTTTCTCTACATGTACTATATACATAGTGTATAGAGAAGGTATTGTAATGCACCCAAAATTCGATACCGAGATTTCACCGGAAATACATGTCTTGAGACCCCTGAATCCAAAAAAAGCATTTTTAGAAAAATGTCCCTATGAGTGTGTGTGTGTGTGTGTGTGTGTGTGTGTGTCTGTGTGTGTCAGTGGGCAGCATTGCTCAAAACCGAAAAAGACCGTTAAAAACCAAACTTGGTATTTAGGTTTGGTATCTTCCAAGGATATTTTCAACTGCCATTTACATGGAACTTTTTTCGAAGTTTTTGATTTTCTTAAAAATGCCTGTCACGATTTTTATTAAAATGTCATATATTACAGATATTTACACGACAAATAAAATTTACATCTTGAATTTTCTGGAAATATCCTCTGAAGATTACTTTATTCTGGATGAATTTTACGAAATTTTCCATAACTACTAAACCGTAAGAGATGGACAAAAACTTTCCACACAAAAACGTTGAGCACAATAAAACACACAATTTATGTCATATACACTTTTCCTGTAGTTGATCGTTTTTAGATATCCCTTGTTTTTGTTTTTAGTTTTCCCATACAGAAATTTGTCAGCTCGTGACCATACAAACAAAGGAACCTCAGTCACATAGCAACCAGCTTTTGGCTATCACTTTAAACTATGTTCCTCCCTTACTTCGCTTCTACTTACAAGGAAGCAACTAATAAGACCATTTTTTCTGCTAATATTTTCTCGATTAGCATGAAGTAAATAGAAGCATGAGCTGTTTAACAATAATTTGTTGCAGAGCTGTAGAGAAAGTCATGTGAATGGAACACATCAATTTTTTGGATATAGGGGAGCTTAAAACGTCTATTTCCGGTGTAGTACAAGTACACAGTACTTGTAGAGAAATTAAAAATTGCTTATTTTGCACTAACTGTGATTTTATGTAGTTTTACTCCGTTAGCTAAGGTATTTGATATGAGGAGGTACTGAAAACACAGATGGTGGAACCCAGCGAAGCAATTTAAAGTAAGAAACAAAAATGCTTACATTGCGGAGCGTCTGCTGCTGACGGCCAGCCATATCTTGTAGTAAGTAACGTTTCTGTTTCCGGTGAAGATAGGAGCAACGTAACAGTGAAAAAGAAAGAACTGGATATAAGTGCGGCGCTTCTGCTAGTGACGGGCAGTGTTCAGAGAATGAACTTGGGAACTCAATAGTTCCGATACACGCTACTACTCCTGCTGAAGCTATCACAATTATAATAATGGACTTCTTCCATATTGTCTCTCATGGAATATTAATTTTTTAGAAGCTACAGGAATCACTATCCTTTATATCTCATCCAGTTTTTGTTATACACTACCACTTCTCCCTCTTATTTAACGTGTCACTTTCCATGGTGTAGTGTACTACAAATTATTAATAAATCGGTGAATTGCGACCTAATTAATGACTCACTGTAATAAATTTGCGAGCTAAATGAGATTTTTTCTCCCCTTTTTTTGGTCTTACTGTAATAGGTATTATTATTATTATTATTATTATTATTATTATTATTATTATTATTATTATTATGACTTAGGGTCGTGGCCGCGAGGGAGATAATGCATTACAGGTAATAAAATACTTGAAAACAATACACTGGTTTCATGATAACATGTTCCTGTGTATTGCTCAATATCACTGGATACAATAATTATTAACATGTATGATGGCAAAGATAAATGAAGATTGCATTCTACAGAACGCGTTCCCATAGGACGCTACCCTTGTGCCGAGCAATAATGATCACATGAAGACTGACCAATAAGAAATGACAAAAGATGAGCGTCTATTCGGCTCTTATAAGGCTCGGAACTTATTTTACATGTTTCTCCCTGTTAAACATTCTTTAAGGAAGTGCAAAATACAGACTTCCTTTTAATAATAAATAAATTACTTTGTGTATATATTATATTTATTTCATAAGCCATTTCCGCTTAGTGAATATTTAAATATGGGTATACAACGCTTGGGGAAGCAGTATACCAGAAAGAACAACTTCCTTTTTCATGCACTTAGCAATGCAATTATCATTGTTGAATTTTTTCAAATAATTATTTTGATCATAAACGAAATTATACTTAAAGTACACATTAAATTCAATATTCTGATATTCAAAGAACACTAACAGGCTAATTACTTTCAGTAATTAATTTTTCTTTACCAATTACTCAATAAAGCTATATGGCATCAATTTCCTTCCATTAACATAAAAAAAATATGATGCGTACCATTCACATTACTTTCTCTACATATCTGCAACGCATTATTCGTAAAAAGGTTCTATTTACTTCAGGTTAATCAGAAAAATTAAGATAAATAGTTTTGTGAATGGACACATCAGATTTTTCTTATTGATAGTATTGTATCTGTAAATTTTGGAATATCAATTATATCGAAATTATTTTGTTGAAATCTATTTGAGTTGTTATAGTGGTAATTATACTGAAATCGAAAATTCTAATGAGATTCACATTTTGATTTAGCAAGATTTTGTCCATCACTTGTGGTTTACAGTAATTCAAAAGTCATCAGAACAAAGAAGTCTCCAGAGCTGTTCCCAGAATATTCAATAATACACCTTATTCGCCATGTAAATATGTCTAATATACGGTGTTTTAAGCAAAATCGTTAGTTATATTGAGAAAATACAAATGTTCGAAAATCTCTCCACGTAAAGGGCAAGTTTTGATGGGGAATGATCTTGAAAATCTTCGCATTTCATTCTTGGAAAATGCTGAACTTAAATATCAAGTTTGGTATTTTACCGACTTTTAGTTTTTCATTTATCTTGTTCACAGACATACACACACGCGCGCGAACCTTTTTCTAAAATGCTTTATTTTGATACGCGGCAACATAAAGCCTGTATTTCTGTGAAAGAATGGGTCGAATTTTTGCGTGGAGTGCAATGTCTTCTCTACGTATGTTTTATGTATTTAGACGAAAAAGTAATAACATATATTTAAATGACATAATCCGAAGTTGGAAAAGCTTAGTTAAATCGGGTATTAAATTAAATCGAAAAACTAGTCTGAATATTTAATTATATGCAGATGACTGAAACTGGGGATTAATTACAATATACATCACACTGCTTAAATGAGTTATGTCAGCAATATGATTTTGAAATTTCAACAGAGAATTTCAAAATTATGGTCTTTTGGGAAAAATAACACATAAGATCAAAAACCATTTTGGATAATAAACCGTTAGAACAAGGAGTTTAACTATCTAGGATGTAACTTCAATAATTTAACAAGGACTAAAAGAGATATAAATAAAAATATTTCAAGATTCCAAATGATATGTGGAACTATGTATAAAACAATGTGAGATAAAACAAGACGGGAAATTAGGATAAACTTTTACAAAACAATGACGGTCCATAAAGTATTAGAATATGAAAGTGAAACATCACCACAAAGAAAATGAAAACCCGTTTACAAAGTTCAGAAATGAACTTTTTAAGGCAAACAAAAGGATGTACAAAATTAGATCAAATCCAAGATGAAGATATAAAAGCATAACTTTATATAGAATCAATAAATTCCAAAATTGAAAAATATCAGAACCAGTGGATGCAACATATTCAAGGAATGGCATATTCAAGACGCCCTAAGATTGTTTTTGAATGTGAATCAAAATGAAGGAGAGATGTCGATTGAACCAGAAAAAGGCGGAAAGAACATCTGAAGAAGAAGAAGAAGTAATAAAACAGCATTACCAGTTGAAAGTATGGAGAAAAATTAAGCTGAATGACTTCATAGTAGGACAAACACTATTTCATAGCGACCCATGACAAGTCTAGCAGCCAGCCCTGAACTTTCTCTCAAAATAATAAATGTATAATTAATTATTAATGATGCTCTGAATGTAGTGAGAAAATAATATAGCTTAAATGGCTGTACTACGGCTGCGATACCACAATAATGTTTACGCAAGTGTGTACACATTATTAACATCCAAATTAATTATAAATAGATTATATATTGCATTATGCTCTATTGTGTATTTTACATATTACATTCTACGTAATACTCTGTTTGGAATAAGGTTTTTAACAGCTACACTAGCGTTGTTAACAACATAACACTTCAAATATCAGCAACTTCTATAGTAGATATATACGGTGGCTGTCCCAAAAGTACCCGACTGAAGTTTAGTTATTTCAAGCAACAACAATGGTAAAAAATACCAACCTTAGAAAGCTGAAGTTTGAAGTTTGACGAATTTACATCGTTTAGCATGTGTTTGGCAGCTATCCTTAGTGAATGCTCTCAGTGAATTTGTAAACATGGATAAAACTGGTCATCGTTATATGATACAACACTTTAATTTGAATGGTTTTAGTACAACTAATTTATAGCTCAGCTAGATTTTACTTTGGGGGGAGGGGGAGTCCGCTCCTTTATTTACAACAGTGATATCTTGGGTGGCAGAGCCTAAACGCGGCCATACGAGCTGCCGACCCGAACATCACAGTAGCCGACCAAATGAGTTACCAGTCCAGAAATTGTAAAAAAAAATCCACAAAATAGTATTGGATAACCGTCGACTGAAAGTGCGCGAGCTAGCAGATATTACAACTATTTCAAAAAGTTCTGTAGGTACATACTGACTGAAAATTTGGATTTTAGAAAGTTGTGTACAAGGTGGGTGCCGCGTTTGCTCACAATAGAACAAAAACAGCGTCGGGATGTTTCAGTCGAGTGTTTGGCATGTTACGCTGCAATAAAGCTGAATTTTTGCGTCGATTCATAGCAATGGATGAAAGTTGGGTCCATCATATCACACCTGAGACGAAGGAACAATCAAAACAGTGGATTTGAAGAGGAGAATCGGCTCCAAAGAAGGCGAAGACAGTTCCATCTGCAGGCAAGGTGTTGTGTTAGTTTTCTAGGACGCACATTTATGACATATGCATTTTTCTTTTAGACTAGACGATTTCTGAGATATTCCTTATCATTTTTTTTTTTGTTTCATTTGTATAGCCCCCTTTAACATCAATGACCTTTGACTTGTGAAATTGTAGGTTCTGAACATTAAATTAATAAACTTTATATTACTAAACACATGCATATTTACGCTCTCATTCATACTTCCAGACTCTATGGGGGATAGAGAATAATTCGGTTAAAGAAAAATTCCCCAGGACCTCCGGGTGAGAAGTCAGCTCGCTCACCGCCCGACCACGGAGGCAGTCTCCTTATCATTTGTTTCAGTTTTAAACTACCTAACTTTTTTCAAGCGGGACACTGCAAAGCAAACTGAACCTCAATTGTTTCACATGGTGATCAGCTTTAAATAATTTGACTATTGCTTTAGGGTAATGTATTCCATAATTTCTATTCTAATTACAGTGAAGTAAGTAATAAGACAAATTCTCCTAATGTTCATCTCAATTAGCATTATGTGGGCAAAAGAATAATCATTTGTAAGAGTAGTTTGTATTTGGAACAGCTAGAGAAAGTTATGTGAATGGAATACATAATATTTTTTTATTGTTCCATTATTTCTTTAACTAGCTGGTCACATCGCTGGCTTTTGAATCATATTGCTTTCGGATTGGCGTTAACTCCTGTACTGAAGTCATTGAGTTTTTATTTTCTTTGATTTTCTTATTAGATTACACACATATCTATACTCTCCTTCATATTTCCTGACTCTGGGGAGGACAGGGAAAAATCTTGGCTTGAGAAAAATCTCCCTCAGCTGGGAATTGAACCTGGGGCCCCTAGCACAGCAGACAGGTGCTGTACCAACTGAGCATACGGGGACCTTATTTTTGTAAAATTCTGACTGAATACATCTAAGCCTCTTAGATTAAGGATACTTATCTGTGAAAATTGATCAAAAAGTGCAAAAATTTTTTTTTTTTTTTGCCCAATTAAATAATGTAATGCTTGTAGTTAAATCTCCTGTTGCTTTTATTACCATGTGGCACTTTATACCGTATCACGTGACGATTTAAATTGATGACTTTGTGGTGCTTTAACCTTTTCACTAAGGTAAAAAACTGGTAAAAATCCGCTTTATATATTCCTCGGAATTAATGTAAACAGTCCGTGAGAGAGGACAGATATTATGGGTTTAAAATTTCTGCAGGAGAATATGAAATACTAAGACTTAAAAAAGAAACAGCGTTAAATTGTTAAACCTTAAAACCTATTTTCTCGTGATTTTATTTTTCAGCGTTTTCAAAACTTTAAATTGTTCCACACGATGCCGTTTTCGAAACAAAAGCTTGAAAATGATTATGCTGTGATAAAAATAATACTAAAGAAAGTTTATGAGATGATGTTTTTCTAATATCACCAATGCTTGTGTAATTAAATAATAAACTTTATATTTCAATAGCAAAAAAAAAAAAAAAAAAATAATAAAATAAGAAGTTTTTTCTCCCAAACCAATAGTCAAATAAAAATGTCATCTCATAAATTTACTAATATTATAGGAACTATTTTCAACGAAAGTCTGAAAATTAGCATGTAAAATATTCTTAATACTGCAATTCCAAATCAATCCAAGCATAATTGTAGCTTTTAGGTTCTTTACAGATGGGTAACTTAAACAAGTTTAACCAGCGAAGCCCAGCCTCTTCTCTTACGAGCTCTTTACCCCACCAGCTTCGTTTTGTGTTTGTAGTCATGATCATTGGTGCCCAACCTACAGCAGCAGAGTGAAGGGTAGATTTACCTCCACCCATTTGTTTGGTAGCGGTAAGCAATTACCACTATCTATGACTTCGGGTTCTATCGCGGGGGACGCGTTAATTTTATATCTGATGATACAAGTACTAAAAATCTGATATGTTCCATTCACATGACTTTCTCCACAACTAAGCAACGTATTATTGTTAAAAAGCCTATTCTTCTATTTACTTCATGCTAATCGAGAAACAATAGCAGTAATAGTCTTATGTCTTGCTTCCTTCTAAGTAGAAACGAAATAAAGGAGTACCATAGGTTAAAGTGATAGTCAAAAGCTGGTTGCTATGTGACTGCAGCTCCTGTATGGACAGGAGTTGACCAATAATAAGAAATCTCAAAAACGATCAACTCCACGAAAAAAATGTGTATAACATAAATAATGTGTTTTAACATGCTCAACATTTTTGTGTGGTAATTTTTATCCATTTTTTACGGTTTAGTAGTTATACAAAATGCCGTAAAATCTATCCAAAATAAAGTAGTCTTCTGAGGTTATTCCGAGAAAATTCAATATTTTATTTGTCAGGTACATATCTTTAATATACGACGTATAAATGAAAATTGTTAGAGCCATGTTTGAGAAAATCAACATTTTCGAAAAAAGTTCCATGTAAAGGATAGTTTGGCGTAGGGGATTTTCTTGAAAATCTTCATTTCGCATCCTTGGAAGATACCAAACTTAAATACCAAGTTTGGTATTTAACGGTATTTTTATTTTTGAGCTATGCTGTCCATAGGTGCATAAAACACACACACACGGACCTTTTTCCAAAATTGGATTCTTGGATTCAGAAGGACCCAAAACATGTATTTCCGGTGAAATCTCGTTATCGAATTTTTGGTAGCAATACAATACCTTCTCTATACACTATGTACATAGTACGTGTAGAGAAAGTAAAAAACCTTCTTGAAGGCCATTCTTGTTAGTGACTCGGTTGGCATTGTTTTCTTGTAACCAGTTCATCAATGTTTACCGACAGGATGAACAACAGAGTCTTAAAGGTAGACCTAATGATCATGCCCTCCCTTCCCTACTACAAAGTTTGCATTTTATTTGATTTATTTTCGAGAACATCTATGTATGGTTATATGTAGAACCAAATATTGATAAATACTTTCCAGAAAAGGTTTGAAATTTGGGAAATTTGTTATTGGGGACAGATTTAAATATATCCCAGTCTTTTTTCTGAGAACATTACATAGCTGTTGAATTTTGCAGAGCAACTAATTCCATTTGAAGATCGTGGGGAGCGTCTTTGCAGGTAAAATTAATTCAAATCCAACCGCTGTTACTGGTTGTATACCTAATAAAAAATATTTTCCATAATCAGTATGATGGTATTTTTCAAAGTGTCGTCTAATATTACATTGGAATCCTAAAATAAGTGACTAAGGAATTTCACATTTAACAAAATTCCATTCTTTTCTGGAATATGATACGTTTGGTTCGCTTGAAACCTGCCGTCGAGAATTAAACCGTTCAGTTAAACGCCACTGAAGGGTAAATACTTCCTATCTGGCCTTGCACAAAACGAAGGAGATGGGTAACGCGACCAGGTGACGCAATTAGCTCATAAGAGCAGAGGCTGGGCACCCTTGGTCATGAAGTGATGAGGCATTTACCCTTCACTCATTGACTCACTCTCTCCGTGACGGCTGATCTCAATTACATGTTCCAAAGTAACCAAACATTCAAAGGTATTAAAGAGTTAAAGTTTTCTCGGTGTTTTTATTAATGATAACCTCTGACTGAGACTATAGAGTTAAATGATCAAAAGTATAGATTTTTAGCACTTCAATTTAACTTGGTTATTAACCAATGAAGTCGTCATTAATTCCAACGGTAGATTTGTGCCTGCCAAGAGTACAGGAAATTCGTCATAGTTCCACAAAGAATCTAATGTGTTTCATTCACGAGAATTACTCTACATCTCTGTAACAAATTATTGTTAAAAGGCTTATTCTTTTATCTACGTCATGATAATTGAGAAAAATATTAGCAGAAATTGCCACTATTTGGTTCCCTCGAAGTAGAAAAAAAATTGTGTGTTCCATTCACATGGCTTTCTCTACACCTCTGCAACAAACTATTGTTAAAAAGCTTATTCTGTTATTTACTTCATGCTATCGATATAAAATTAGCAGAAATGGTGTTATTACCTGCTTCCCTGTAAGTAGAAGGGAAATAAGTGAGTACTTTAGACTAAGCGACAGTGAAATCAATAACAGCTGGTTGCTTTGTGTTTGAAGTTCCTTTGTATGGCCAAGGATTGACAAATTCACGTACGAGAAAAGTATACGTATTTTAAAACTGAAACTAATAAAAAGGAATATATAAAAAGCGGTCAAATCCACGAAAAAAGTCTATATAACATAAATGTTGTGTGTTATTGAGCTCTACATTTTTTATTAAGTAAGTTTTGTCTCTCTCTTATGGTTTACCAGTTATGCAAAATTCCACAAAATCCATCCAGAATAAAGATGTGTTTAGAGGATATTCCCAGAAAATTCAAGATGTACATTTTATTTTTCATGTAGATATCTTTAATGTACGATATATTAAACAAAACCATTAGAGTTATTTTTATAAAATCAAAATTTTCGGAAAATGTTCCATGTAAAGACTAGTTGGGAATGGTATTTTCTTAAACACATTCCTGTCGATCCATAGAAGATACTGCACTTAATACCACACACATGCTTAATATTTTGGATTCAAGGAATCTCGAAACATAGGTGTATTTCTGGTCAAATCTCGGATTCGAATTTTTGGGTGTAATACAATACCTGCTCTATACACTATGTACATGTACGTGTAGAGAAAGTAAAAATGCGTGCAGGTATCTCACGCTCTCTCCACTTTTGCTTATCAGTGAGTATCACTAGACTGTGGTATAATTAAAAAAAAGTGTGTATATAATGAATTGTGTTTAGCAATCAGGTTATTTTGGGTGACATACAGCGTAGGTATAACTTATAAAGAAAAAATGTGATGTTTTATATCGCAAAACTTTCTACTCGCTTCTGTCTTCTATAAAATATTCTAATGGATATTGTAATGTGTAGGCCTAAAGCAAAAATGTAGTGCTACTAAATTATCTGTGTTCTCATCTAATAAATGTATCCTCTATCATAATTATATGAAGCTAGTTTGCTTTTCCTGAAAATAAACGTTATTAATAGCTCGGGGCAAATTACAGCTAAGAACGGACACAAACTTACCAAATTTGGCTGTCACATTAATATCAGCCCACCTAACGTGTTATTCTATTACAATGGACATGACTGAACTGGCTTTCACATTATACAGCTGCTACTGGCCGATAATTACATGATGTATTTTACAAAAAGTTCAACGTTCTCCATCGGGCCCTCTCTTAAGAATGTTTGTCTCCTCAAACAACACCATTTGTGGGCACACTCCTTGAAATGTACATCACTATTCTTTGTTTTGAGAAAGTCAAAAGTTCAAAAACTTGTCCAAAAAAGGGGTCGTTTTTAGGTATTGATTTTTTGGGAACTCTCTGTATCGCAGTCTTGAAAGATAATTAACTAAAATACTGTCATGTTTAGTCTACTTTTGGCTATTGAGATGTTAGTCATGGACACCTTTTTGGTCAGGAACCTGAAAACTGGTATTTCTAATAAAACATTAATATGTACGTTTTGAGTGAAATGCAATATAAAAGAAACACACAGGTGGTATAAAAGGTAAAAGCTAGTGTAATGTACTACAATCGCTGTGTATTAGAGACCCAACAGAGCATTTACTTGCATTAGGAGATTAGTCAGGGAACTTGCTTCCTGTTCTGACTCTTGAAATCCAATAGTTTAGCTCTCAACAGCTACATAAGCAATAGAGTATAGAACAATGAAGTTTGTTGGGAAAAAGAATCGTAAACGAGGACATTCTTGGCTTAGCTGGAATCATGGCGAACTATCAAATTCAAGACATAAGAATTTGTCCCTAGTGTGTAGAGAAAGGAACTGGGATTCATATACTTGTATACTGTAAAGAAACGGAAAGACTAAGGACAAAATATTAGCCAGACTCCTTTGTTAACTCAATGAGAGGGTTAGAGTAGCCTTTTGGGCCTTGCTGGTGGACAAGGGGAAGTGGGAAGCAATTGATATGTTTCTAACAAAGAGGATGCAGCTTAGATTGGAGTTTAAGGAAGAGAGACAAGCAAGGAGAGGGGAGGAGTAAAATCTTATGGGCCAGCACTGAGTTTGATTAGAAAAATGGTATGTGCTATTGTTTTCTACCCTTCTTATTCAATGTGTCTGTGCTTCTAAAGCGTGCTTTGGTTTAGAAACAACTCGTAAGTTCTTCTAGGTTGGGTGTTTATTTCTTCAAACACACACACGCACACACACATACATTCATACTTCCAAACAGTAAGAGAGATAGGGAATGAGTCTGGTTGAAGAATCTTGTTTTTGTTTCACTTAGCAAATATCATTATTTCATCAAAGTTCAATGTGACATATACAGAGTGATTATGTAGAACTGACACATTTCTTTCTTTAATTATTCCGTTGGAAATTCATTCAATCACCCACTTTTAGCATCAAATTAAGCAGAATGTTCTGGAGTTTTGATTCCTTGTCACTAGATGCGCAAATGTTTGTTTTATTCCCTAATTGCATTGTTGGCAGCTGTTTCGACATTTTGTTCTAGTAGTCAACGTGAAAATGCAGTACGATGTAGAGCTGAGTCAGCGATATTTTCAGCAAGATTGCTCTACATGCCATACATCAAATGAATCCATGAACCTAATTGCAAGTTTCTTTGACGACCGGTTAATTTCCAGGAACCTGTGGCCACCAAGATCTCCGGATTTGACATCGCCGGACTTCTTTCTACGCGGTTACTTAAAAGACAGGGTTTACGCCACTCGTCCCCAGACATTGGATGATCTGAAGCACATCACAAAGAAGATTCAAGCTGTTGATAACAAGAGTCCTCCAACGAGTGGCCAGTAACATGGAACGACGTGTTGTGTTGTACCTTATGCAGGATGGAGGACATTTTCAACATTTTCTATAGAGTTAAATAATTTCCAAAATTCCTCTACAGTTTAAGTATAATAAGCTGTCGATAGCCTAAAACGTTTTGAAACAATAAAATAAATGTGTCAGCTCTATATAAATCACCCTGTATAAGGTGAAACATAAGAATACAGCGTATTATGTAAGCACCTTGGTCTATTTGACCCTGCGAAGAGTGAGTTTCAAGTTGTAAAATGTTCAAGACCAATAAATGCACCACTTTACTTTAGTCTACTTCATTTATAGACTGCGGATGCCGTGAGTTTGGCGTCTTCTTGAATGTCCAGTTTAGAGACTTTCAAGAAGTGATTGCGCTCGGTTTCATGGTTCATGTCATGACTGTTAATGCAGCAGTCTGATTATATGAGCGTGTCGTAAAGAGGCTATTAGGTGTCGAAGATTTGGTGTCCTTAAACACACACACACACACACGCACATACGCTAGAATTGTAACACCATAATGCAGGAATAAGTGCAAATAATTTGATATTTAGTAGAGAACAATACCTATAAAACATGAGTGTATCTCATTTTGTCCGATTACTAATATCATTTTCATAATTCAAGCACAAATATCAGGGTGTAATGCATTTTGAACGGCTTTGAGCTAGTCTCCTCTGTGTTAACATGCATCACACCATCTATTGTCAGCCAGGGCAGAGCGCAGAGGACGGTCAAAGGTGTAACCTGTAAACAACAGGTCTGAGTTAGGGATTAATGGCCATTCTAAAGCATCCTAAAACATTCATCATGAACATAACTTAAGAAACTAGCCAAAAGGGCTGTAAGTACTGATAAGTCGCTTTATTCTCAAACGCTGATGTAATTTTTGCGCTTATTCACCTCAAATCCTGTATACTGTGACTTTGATCTCTTTTCATTGCCATTTGACTGATGTGATTTAGTTAATTTTTCACTGTCAATGAAGCTCAAACGGATCATCCTTTTCATGAATCAGATTCATTTACTCGTTATGGAGTCGAGCACAATCTCTAATCTCCCGCAGTAGCAGCACTCCTATATACTTTATTTCTCTCTTTCTCAGTTCATCCTTTGAAATGTAGGACTTTATGATTCAGAACCTGCAAATGCGTGTGGAGAGCAGAGGTGCTAAACCATAAACAAGCTAGAAAAGATGATCAGCTCTATGCCTTCTATTAGAGCGAGAAAGAGTATTGTATGAAATGACCATGAAAAGGAAAGACGATTATTGAGTATTTGGTATACTAAATAGCAGGGATAAGCTGGTGGAAATTGGACCAGATGCCGCTTCGTTCACGACTAATCCAAAATGCGGTCCAATGGGATCGAACCCGAGACACCTACGTCAGAGGCAAGCGGCCTAACCACTCAGCCATAGCGCCGCCTTCTATTTACTGCTCCTACAATTCTAGATATCCCTGCTTTTGTTTTTTTTACCGTGGAGGGGAAAAGTGCATTACGCATTCAACCCCCAGCCGAAGTGCAATGGCTGAGAGGATATGTGGGACTCTCCGCTTCCTCATGCGGCATACCCACTAAAAAACCCCTCCACGTTATAACAGTAGTTTGTTGAGAATCTCGTGGCTTTCCGCGGTCCCGCTAATGCACCCGCATTAGTAGACGAGAGGTAGGAAGCTGCCGCACATTGTGCGGGAGCGGGTAAAGGTTATTTCTAGGCTGACAGCCATGAAACCTGACTGCAGCCTAGGGAATAGAAATGATATTGGAAAGAAATAAAAGGTGGAAATTGAGGAGAGAATAGGACGTAGACATTACGGATTATACCTGCTTCGGAATTGCTCCGCGAAACTCCCATTAGTCTTCCACTGTGTTGGTGGCCGAGTATCCCCGAGCCGTGCGTGCCCCTCAGCCTGTACAGGAGGAGGAGCAGTGTTGGGTTGCTGACGTTTTGATTGGAACAGCTCAGTAGAGTATGCAGCTTGCTGCAGGAGAACCTGCCTCAGAGGCTGCATGAGGGCGTCGATCCTGGTGGACAGGTCGGCGGCTGTAGTCTGCTGGCTGGTGGCTGCTGCGGCGTTAGAAGCTTGCAATTCCTGCAGCTTCTGTGTGAGGAGGCTGCATGTCTCTTCCAGGGCAGCTAGTCGCTGCAAAGTGTAATGAGAAGATAGTTAAATCCACTGCGGGTCCTGCATGAGCATATGAGTACAATTTTTGCCTGAGACTACCAATAATTTGTTCCATAAAAATCATAATATATACCAATGAATATAAAATCTTCTAAACCCATGTAGAACCATAAATGGTCCCATAGTGTAATTAAGAAAAATAAATCAATTGGTGGAACTCCTACCTGCAGCGCAAAGGATTCCGGGATTAATTCACGGCTGAGGGGGGGAATTTATCTCTAGTCCAGATCATTCCCTATCCTCCCCAGAGTCTGGAAGTATGATGAGATTGAGAATGTGCCCGTGATATAATGAATAAAATTAAAAAGAAAATAGAATCCCAACCTTAAAAACAGTACATGAGTCAGTACCATTACCAGAGGCAAATAATATGTTCTACAGGTAAATGACGCTGATAGGACCATGTAGTTAAATTCGTGGCACTAATGAAATAATAAAAAGAAAAGAAAGTGAAATTAAAAGTTTTAAGTGACCGATTATTTGATGCGGGTTAGATTTTTTTCTTAAAATATATTTATTTTTATCTCATTTGCGCAATTAAATATTAATTGTACATTAAAATCTGCAAATTATTTATCTGATTCGTGCAATTCCATTTCAACACTACGATTCTGAAATTTCAGTTCTTTATCACTGGAAGTGCCTAATAAAATCAATCCTTTAAAACTCTGCAACACATTCTTTGCTTCGTTGGTTTTATTTTATATGTTTACTTCCTCTATACTCACTATGTACATAGTGAATAGAGAATGTATTGTACTCCACCAAAAAATTCGATACCGAAATTTCACCGGAAATATATGTTTTAGGGTCCCCTGTATCCAAAAAAAGTATTTTCAGAAAAAGGTCCGTGTGTGTCCGTGTGTCCGTGTGCCTGTGAACACGATAACTCAAAAACGAATAGTCGGTAAAATACCAAACTTGGTATTTAAGTTTAGTATTTTCCAGGGATACGACACGAAGATTTTGAGAAAAATCCCCCCACTCCAAACTACCCTTTACATGGAACTTTTTTTCGAAAATTTCGATTTTCTCAAAAATGGCTCTAACGATTTTAATTAAAATTTCGTATATTAAAATTATTTACCTGACAAATAAAATGTATATTTTGAATTTTCTGGGAATAGCCTCTGAAGACTACTTTATTCTGGATAAATTTTTCATAATTACTAAACCGTAAGAGATGGACAAAAACTTAACACACAAAAAATGTAGAGCACATTAAAACACTCAATTTATGTTATATACATTTTTTTCGTGCAGTTGATCGTTTTTGAGATATTCCTTTTTCTTGGTTTCAGCTTTGAAAAACTTATACTTTTCTCATACAGGAATTTGTCAACTCTGTCCATACAAAGGAACATCAGTCACATAGCAACCAGCTTTTGGCTTTCACTTTAACCTATGGTACTCCCTTGTTTCTGTTCTACCTGCAATAAAGCAAGAAATAAGACTATTTCTGCTAATTTTTCCTGATGAGCACACAGTCAATAGAAGTATAAGCTTTTTAAGAATAATTTGTTGCAGGGATATAGAGAAAGTCGTGTGAATGGTACACATCAGATTTTTTTATACTTGACATGTTCAGAACTTCACGTGCGTTCAGTAAAAGCCCAGTTGAACATATAGTTTTGCGTTTTTACAGTAAGCTTTTTTATAGAATTGTGCTTAAATGCACTTCTAAATTATATTTCGAGATAAATTATTGTTAATGAAACACATTGTAAGAGAGACAGATTGAGATTGTAGTTGGATTATTTTGTACTAGTAGATAAGATTAATTTTTTGTAGCTACAGTTAATTTACAGAATAAATAGGTAAATATACAAAAGCCACCTATTCTTGGAATCAAAACGAAATAAAAATAAAAATCTTAAGTGTTCCATTCCCATGACTTTCTCTACAACTCTGCAATACATTATTGTTAAAAAGCTAATTCTTCTATTTACTTCCTGCTAATCGAGAAAAAATTAGCAGAAATAGTCTTATTACTTACTTCCTTGTAAGTAGAAGCGAAATAAAGGAATACCATAGGTTAAAGTGTGGTCAAAAGCTGATTGCTATGTGACTGAAGTTCCTTTGTTTGTATGGACACGAGTTCACAAAGTCCTGTATAGAAAAGTATGTTTTTTATAGCTGCAACGAAAAACAAGGAATATCTCAAAAACAATCAACTCCACGGAAAAAATGTATGTAACATAAAGTGTGTGTTTTAAAGTGCTCTATATTTGTTGTATGGTAAGTTTTTGTCCATCTCTTACGGTTTAGCAGTTATTCAAAATTCCGTAAAATTCATCCAGAATAAACTACTTTTCAGAGGCTATTCCCAGAAAATTCAAGGAATACATTTTATTTGACAGGTAAATGTCTTTAATACATGATATTTTAATCAAAATCGTTAGAGCCATTTTTGAGAAAATCGAAATCTTCTAAAAATGTTCCATGTAAAGGGTAGTTGGGGGTCGGGGAATTTTTCTCAAAATCTTCGTGTCGCATCCCTGGAAGATAAGCTTAAATACCAAGTTTGGTATGTTACCGTCTTTTCGTTTTTGAGTTATCGTGTTCACAGACACACACACGGACCTTTTTCTGAAAATACTTTTTTTGGATACAGGGGACCCTAAAACACATATTTCCGGTGAAATCTCGGTATCGAATTTTTGGGTGGAATACAATACTTCTCTATCCCTATGTACATTGTACATACGGGGCTAGAGAAAGTAATAAAAAATCATTCCAGAAAAATGTCCTGCCAAAGAAGCACAGAGACTGCTGTGAAGCTTGGTATGGGTTTTTTCCTCATGTACTTTCCCTAAATTAATCGCAATACTTCAAAACGTTCACATACATACACGTTCTTGCCTTAACTTTGATATAACTCTTCCTTCAGCATCCTACACGAGGCAGTTCCGACTATTCTTCCTTGCTTGTCAAACTTTCATCCCCCTATACAATTGCGCTCAGAGTCAGAAGTGGGATTCTGGTACAACTTATTGCTTCAGAAACTTCACGTTCAAAACTTGTCATGTTCACTCAGAAATAAAAAGAAGCGCATAAGACTCCCACTCCACATATACGTTGATATTCTGCAATTTTATTCTTGAAGAATATCGCTTGAAAAGTTCTCGGCCAGAAACTCATTTTTGTACTAATCTTTATAATATAAAAATCGTACGTGTTCCATTCACATGATTTTCTCTACATCTCTGCAAAAAAACACTATAAAAAGCCATTACTTCCATTTCCTTAATGCTGACCGGGAAAAAAATTAGCAGATGTAGCCTTATTACTTGCTTCCTTGAAAATAGAAGCGAAAGGAGGGGTTATCATAGGTTAAAATGATAGTCAAAAGTAGTTGCTATGTGACTGAAGTTCCTTTGTTTGTATGGACACGAGTTGATAAATTCCTGTATGAGAAAAGTTAAGTTTTTCATAGCTGCAATCAAAAACAAGGAATATCTCAAAAACAATCAACTCCAGGAAAAAATGTATACAGCATAAATTGTGTGTTTTAAAGTGCTCTACATTTGTTGTGTGGTAAGTTTTTGTTCATCTCTTACGGTTTAGCAGTTATACAAAATTCCTTAAAATTCACCCAGAATAAAGTAGTCTCTAGAGGCTAATTCCAGAAAATTCAAAATATACATTTTATTTGTCAGGTAAACGTCTTTAATATACGATGTTTTAATCAAAATCGTTAGAGCCATTTTTGAGAAAAAAAATCGAAAAAAGTTCCATGTAAAGGATAGTTTGCGGTGGGGCGATTTTTCTCAAAATATTCATGTCGCTACCCTGGAAGATACTAAACTTAAGTACCAAGTTTGGTATTTTACCGACTTTTCGATTTTGAATTAACGTGTTCACAGACGCACGGACACACACTCACACGGACCTTTTTGTGAAAATACTTTTTTTGGATACAGGGGACCCTAAAACATATATTTCCGGTGAAATCTCGGTATCTAATTTTTGGCGGAGTGCAATACCTTCTCTATACACTATGTACATAGTACGTGTAGAGAAAATAAAAATCTGGTGTTTTCCATTCACATGACGTGCTCTACATCTTTACAACAAATTATTATTGAAATGCTTAAGTTTCAATTTACTACGGGCTAATTAAGAACAAAAATAGCAGAAAAGACTTATTACTTGCTTCCTTGCATATAAGCGAAATAAGGGAGTACCATTGGTTAAAGTGGTACTTAAAAGCTGGTTGCTATGCGACGGAAGTTCCTTTGCTTGTCTGGAGAGGAGTTGACAAATTATTGTATTACGCTTTTTAAAGTTGAAACCAATAAAAAAATATTTAAAAAAAATTACCGTCACGAAAAAAAAAAAAATATACATAATATAAATTGTGTGCAAGTTTTTGTCCATCTATTACGGTTTGGCAGTTATGCAAAATTCCGTAAAAGTCATCCAGAATAAAGTGGTCTTCAGAGGCTATTTCCAGAAAATTCAAGATACACATTTTATTTGTCAGGTAAATATCTTTACTATATGACTTTTCAACCAAAATCGTTAGTAATTTTTGAGAAAATAAAATTTTTCGAGAAAAGTTCCATGTAAAGGGCAGTTAAGGATGGGATCCTCTCTTGAATTTTTTTTTTTTTTTTTTTTTTTTTTTTTTTTGTAATTTAGCGCCCTTTAACCTGGTTTGGTCATATCGGACGATGAATGTAATTGATGATATGATGCTCAAATGATCTCGGGGTCCATGGAGCTTAAAGTTACTCGACATTCGTCTTTTCAGGATAAGAGAAAACCCCGAGAAAAACCATACCCGGGTAACTCACCCTAAGCGAGATTGGAACTCACAACTTTTTGAACGTGAGGCAGACATGCTACCACCACGCTACCCAGGCGGGCTATTGAAAATCTTTGTGTTGCATTCTTGGAAGCTGCTAAACTTAAATACAAAGTTTGGTATTCAAGAGTATTTTCGTTTTTGAGCTATGCCATCCACAGTCACAATCTCAGACACACACGCACACACAGACCTTTTTCTAAAAGTTATTTTTTTTTTGGATTGAGAGGGACCGAAAACATGTATTTCCGGTGAAATCCCGGTATCAAAATTTTGGGTGGAATACATTATCTTCTCTATACACTGTGTACATAGTACGTGTGGAGAAATAAAAATAAATACTTTGCCCTGATTTATTTTGAACTAAAATGATCTGATGTGTTACCTTACCTACATTACTTAACTATTATTGCAAAATATTGTTCCCTTAACTACGTGATGGTAATCAAAATAAACATTAGAATAAGTGGTTATATTAGTACCTTCTAAGAAGAAGGGAAATAAGGTATCACTAGCCTACAACGACAATCAAATCTTTAAGGGAAAAAAAAAAAAAAAAAAAAAAACGATCACTATGTTTTCCTTACTTGGCCAGGAGTAAAACAAAAGAGATGAAAGGAAGATGACTTCCCATTTGAGAAGAGATTCAGTGGCTTAAAATTGAAGCGAATAACAAGGAAAATGTCGGAAACGGTTTACTCTACAAAAAAGAAACTACATGACATAAATTGTGTATTTTAAAGGGTGCTAAATTGTTTTGTGGTAATATTTCGTCTATCTCTTGTGTTTTACCAGCTATGCAAAATTCATCCTGAATGAATAGGCCTTCCGAGGCTATTCTCGGAAAGCTCAAGGTATATATTATATTTTTAATGTGAATACCTTGAATGTAGGGGTTTTTAATAACAATCGTTAGAACCAATTTTGAGAAAAATTAAGTTTTCAAAACACTTTCCATGTAAAGATGAGTTTGGGTTGGGAAGATTTTCTTTAACATTTTCGTGACGCAACCTTTTAAGATAATTAAATTGAATAACAAATTTAGTATTTAACGGTTATTTAATCTTTGAGTTTTGCTGTCTACTTACTCCTAGCACACATGCGCACAAAGACAGATGGACCTTTTTCTAAAAATGTTTTTTTTAGATATTTCCCGTGAAATCTCGACATCTAATGTTCAGTTGGAATTCAATACTTTTTCTACATAGTGCATGTAAAGAAAGCAAAAAAATTAATATATTGTCCTGATTTGTCGTAAAGTACAATATACGCCGCAGTATAGAAGCGTGTTAAAACCAAATGTTATTCACGTGCCTTGCATCTGGTAATAATATTACAGAGAGAATAATGCGTAATGTGTTTATATATTTGCAATATTAAGCTAATTTAGCAACTTATATCTACATTTGAAAAATCTTATATGCTCCATTTACATGAATTTCTCTACTTGTTCTGTAATAAAACAATTCTTACAAAACATTATTAATTTATTTACATCATGCTAATCAAGAGAAACACTGAAAACGTTCGCATTACTTGCTTTCTTGTAAGTAGAAGAGAAATAACACAATACACTAAGCTAACACGATAGTCATATGTTTTAAACGTTATTGATATGAAAAACAATTGAAATTCGGTATTTATTGCGTGGCTAGGACTAAAACAAATGAGATAAAAATGAAAGATAATTTTCCATTTGAAGAAAGTTTAAATATTTTAAAATCGAAACCTATAACAATGAATATCTTGGTATTGGTTATCTCTAACAATTGTGTATTTTAACCAGATGTACATTCTTTGCAATGAGTTTTTGTCTATTTCTTTCGGTTTACCAGCTATGCAGAAGTTACCGGGATGACGAGTACTTCTTTGGCTATTTCCAGATAATTCAAGATATATTTTTCGTTTGCCATAAAATATCTTAAACGTATGGTATTTTATTCAAAATCGATAAAACAGTTTTTAAGAATATGACATTTTTAGAAAAATATTCCATGCAAGGAATAGTTTGAGTTGGGCGAATATTCTTGAAAATTTCGTTAATCTCCTTTGAAGATACCGAAGCTAAATTCAAAGTTTGGTATTTAATGGACTTTTTGTTTTAGACCACAGATACACATACATTGTATATTCACTCACACGCGGACAGTTTATAAAAATTCTCTTTTTGTATTTAGGAGGTAAAGAAAAGCATGTATTTCTGATGAAGTCTCAGTATCAAAATTTTGGTGAAATGCAATACCTTCTCTTTCTACTATGTGTTGTACATATGTGATAGAAAAAGTAAAGAACCTGAGGTGTTCTATTCATATATCTTTCTTTACCTATTTTGTAACAAACAGTTTTACAAATAAATATTCATGTGTAGGTTTCATGCTTCTCTAAATACTTATTAGCACAAATCGCTTTATTACTTAGTTTCTTATCAGTAGTAGGAAAACAACGTGAGCACTCTGTGCTGAAATGAGAATCAAAACCTGTAAAAATTTGGTTGCTATGTAATTGAGATTCGGTTCCTTTTGCATGGCCAGGAATAGAATGAAAAACAAGTTCACGTATGAGATAAAGTTCAGGTGCTTCAAAATAGAAACCCATAACACAAACAAAAAAACAAAAAAATGCGTATGACTAAGTGTGTGTCTTAACAAAATTTACATTTTTTGTATTAAGTTGAGTAAGTTCTATTTGTGCCTTAAAGTTTACAAATTACTTCCGGAACGAACAGATTTTACAAAAAAGTGCTCCAGAAAATTAAAGATATACACTTTATTTGTCATGTAAATATCTTTAATATAAGGTATTTAATTAAAATTGTAAGGGCCATTTTGATCAAATAGCAAATGTTAAAAATTTTGCCAAGGATGTAAGGGTTTTCTTGAAAATATTTGAATTCTTTTCTATCCTGGGAAGATGCTGAAACTAAACACTAAGTTTGGTATTCAACAGATTTTCGTTTTTGAATTAACTTGTTCACACGCACACACACACATACACACGCACACACATACACACACAAACGCACACTTGAAATATCCCTGTTGAGTTCTGCAACTCTTTTAATACACTAAGATGTATCTGCAAATAGGAAATACAGGGTAGTTTAGCCACTGGGTGTAATGTGAAACCTCCAAAAAGTGTTCAGAATTTCATTATATACTAAAAAAACTTAATATATATTAGCGCATCTTGTGATCAAGGGTTTTATTAGTTCTGTGGCACCGAAGTGTGATAGTGTAATATAAGCTTCAGAGTTAATGACCGACATAGCTTGGGGAAGAGGAGATTACATGAAATGCTGTGTAGTTGCTTTCCAGTCAAAGTGCAACCAAACCGCAACCGTTTACGAAGCATGTTCATCATTATTGCTGATTGATTTTTGTATAGTTATATTTCGACATATCATTATATCCCTCTATATTTAACTATAATTAAGACAGTAGGTATGAAATTGTGGCGATTCGAGACGGCAGATAGCGGCGGGGTCATTTCTTGCAATTGTTTTTTCGCACGAATAATCCGCTAGGATTCTTTGAGAATTTAACTTCTCGAGTGTAACTATCAAAGAGTTCGAACCGGTACCCATAGAGTTTGGGAAATGTTATTTTAGTGGCGCAGAATATATGTGCCTTCCCTCTCCGCCAGAGTCTGTTCTAGTAGATTCTAGGTAAGTTCAAACATGGCGAGAGCCTTACATTTTCTAAGTGTTTATTACTTTCTCTACACGTACTATGTACATGGTACATAAAGAAGGTATTATAATTCCCCCAAAAATTCTATACCGAGGAATACATGTTTTAGGAACTTCTGAATAAAAAAAAAAAAACATTTTTTTTTAGAAAAATGTGTATGTGTGTGTGTGTGTGTGTGTGCATAGCTCAAAAAGGAAACGTCCGTTTAATACCAAACTTGGTATGTAATTTTAGTATCTTCCGAGGATGCGACAAGAAGCTTTTTAGGAACCCCCCTACCACTAACTACCCTTTACATGGAAATTTTTTCGAAAATGTTGATTCTCTCAAAAATGGCTCTTACGATTTTGATTAAAATAGCGTAGATTAAAGATTTCTAGATGATAAATAAAATGTATATCTTGAATTTTCTAGGAATAGCTTCTGAAGGCGCCTTTATTCTGGATCATTTTATTGCGTTTTTTATAACTAGTAAACCATAAGATATAGATAAAAACTTACTCCACATAAACTAACTGCAGATCTCATAAAAAACACATAATATATATTATATACTTTTTTTTTTGTAGATTTGGCTGTTTTCGAGATATTCCTTGTTATTCATTTCAGTTTCAAAATACTTCCACCTTTCTTATACGGGAACTTGTCAACTCCTGACCATGCAAAGAAACGGATTTCAATCCCATAGCAACCACATTTCAAATCATTTGACTGTGGGTTTAGTCTAGTGTATTCTTTTATTTCCCTTCTACTTGTAAAGGAACTAAGTAATAAGACCGTGTCTGCTAATGTTTTAGCAATAAATATACAGAAGAATAAGCTTAACAATAATTTGTTACAGAGATGTAGAGAAAGTCATGTGAATGGAACACATCAGATATTTTTATTTTCTTGGTATTTTGGTGTTAACGAGCTGTATATTGCATTCTTCCTGATTGTCAATTTTATGTGGTTGAAGTCGGCGCTTTTGGAAACAAGAAAACGGCAGGTTTTAAATTTGTAAAAGTAGAGAATGTTTCAAATTCTATGGAAAACGTTTGTAATAAATACATGAGTACCAGGCCCGTGTTTTATTTTGTTTTTTCTCGCTATACTGTTACTCAGTGAAATTTATTATAGAGTTTATTAGTGGTTATATTTCATATTTTTGTGTGGGACATCTATTGTTTATTTTGAAAAGTAATGTAGATTTATATTGCTGCATTTTAGCTTTGAATCATGATAATGACGAGAGTTTTATTTTGAGAATAATTAGGAGGGACATCTGAATTATCTTGCAATCTTTTTATCGTAAATTTCGGCAAGGTTGGAGGGCGGTTCAAAATGAACTAATTAAAGCTTCAGGCACTGCTTTATAGATGAGGACTAAAATCCCTTTTTTCTATAAAAGGAAGTCCATTCTATTTATGTTGTCCATAAGGAGGCACTTTATTCTTGATTGGCAAACAAATAAAACAGATTTTAATAACTTCAGTTGCAATTAGATTGCAAAAGGAAAAGACTTCATGAAATTATATCATCTGAGATGGACGTGTTTAAATAGTCAATTTTACTTCAGTGTTTAACAGCACATATCTGCTCATTTAAATGCTGAATTTTTGCTGCAAGAGCGGAGTATTTGGATTTTCCCAGAAACACACGGCACAAATATTAGACTTCCATCATCGTGGCTTAAACCAATATGCATTTAGAGCACATTGACTCATATTCCCACAAACTCAACCTCCCAAAAAGGAATGCGAAGGAAAAAAAATCCTAAAACGTCGATTCTGCTAACATTAATGCCGTGGTACCGCGTTCGCATGCGCATGTGTGGGGGTCCGTGAGTGATGGGACTTGGCGGTTGATTTCCACCCCCAACCGCTCCCGACCAAAACGTTACAATGTCAATAACTGCAGTTGGTACGATGTAATTGGATTTCTAGTTGAGAGCGGGAGAAGAGAAAGTTTGAAATGACGCGAAGGGTAGAAGCTCGGTTGGTAAAACCCTCATCCCCACCTTGGCTTTTCAATAAGTCTGAAATCTCTCGCCGTGGGTACACTGGGCCGTCAATTATAGAAGCAAAGAGCCGAAGTAATGGATTAGATTAGAGGCAACTCTGGCGTTTTTATGGACTGCAGCAGAAGATACTAACATCGTAGAAATAACTCTCGAGAACGTGTATGTATACATTAGGGCATGAAATTATCGACGGCAGAGAACTGGCCAGCTAGAAGTTTAACACAGTGCTCCCTAGGGAGAAACCTGCTGGTTGGAGTTGATGGACAAGAGGCTAACCAATTTGTTCTGGGTCAAAGATTTTCTTACCCGTTTACACTACGTACACATGGAATCTATACAGGATTATACTGTTCGCAAAACATAAAGGCATATGGAGGCTGAACGTACTGATATTTCTAGCGAATCATATGGTTGCCCCTTACACCAACGTTGCCGCTTTTGACTCTCACAACTTAGTGTCTGGACTGAGAACATTGTGTTCATTATGCTCGAATATATATTAGCAACTGATAGATGTCAATATTATAATTATATGGTAATATATTTTCTGGTCATTGCCGTACATAAACCCTGCCTGTGCCATATTTGGAACGGGAGATATACATGTTTACCTTTCCTTGCCCGCAAGTGAATAGAGAAGGTATTGTATACCACCCAAAAATTCAAAATCGACATTTCACCGGAAATGCATGTTCTGAGACTCTCTGAATGCAAAAAAAAAAAAAAAAAAAAAAAAAAAAAAAAAAAAAAAAAAAAAAAAACTAGAAACACTTTCGTGTGCGTGTGGGCAGCATAGCTCAAAAAAGAAAAGTCGGTATTTAAGTTCAGTATCTTCCAAGGATACAATGCTAAGACTTTCAAGAGAATTCCCTTCCCTAACTACACGATTTTTATTAAAAGTCATATTTACATGACAAATTTTCATAACAAACGCTATGTATATCTTTGTCTGGGAAGAGCCTCTTGAAAACCTCTTCATTCGGATGGCTTTTGTATAACTTTTACATTACTGGTATATCGAAAGAGATAGATAAAAACTTACAACAGAAAAACGTAGATCTCTTTAAAACACGTAATTTATGTCATACATGTTTTAATAGGGTTAACTATTTTTAAGATATTCCGAGTTATTGGTTTCAGTTTTAAACTTTCCTTAAACGGGAGACTTCTTTCTTTTTGCCTCTCTTTTGTTTATTCCTAGCAAACAAACCTGAATTTCAATTCCCTCACTTAGCAACCGGCTTTTAAAATATATGATTATCCCTTTAGCCTGTGCATTCTCTTACTTCCCTTCAACTTACAAACAAGCAAATAAAATATTAGTTCTGGCAATATTTATCTTGATCAGTATGATATAGATAAGAGATTAATCTTTTGTAATATAAGGTGCTTGTAGAACAGCTAAAGAAAGTCATATGAATGAAATACATAAGATTTTTTAACTTCACGTGTTATGTTACTCAACATTTATTACAACGTACATAGGCTAAAAATAACACAAATCCTTCCTCACAATGCTATCTTAACCCTTTGTTGCCTGTTGGTACCTATAAGTTCCGTTTGTTTTAAGCGTAACTATACAAATAGGGTTGTACTCTAGGATTAATTTCATGTTATACTAGCCTTCAACCATAAACGACAAGTAATTAAGACTGTTTTATATTGTAAAAATATATACAATTTTTGCCATAAATTTGCAGTGATATTTTATTTAATAAATAAAAGAGAAACCCGACATAAATTTAGCCAAATGTATCCCCATTAACTTCCAAGCATCACACCGATTATTTTACTTGGGCTCCGCCCGTCATTTACCACAATCTCTGGGATTTGAACTTGCAACATTTCGCTTTGATTGGATGGTCAGTTCATTACCTATCATGGCCATTTGAACTACTTTTTTTTTGGTATTGCCTTTGGCAGCATTATAAAAACTGGTTTAAAAGAATTTAAAATGTTAATTGGGAAGAAAAATATTAATAAAGGATCTACATCTATTTTCTCTATTATTTTATATAATAATTTTATAGGTTTATCCCAAATAGTTTTACTAGAACTCCAGTTTTAAACTTAAACTAAAGCATATATAGTTTACTAGTGCAGGCAACTAAGGGTTAAATATGAACATACAGTGCTGTATGACTCACAAATTACGCAGTTAAAAGAAATGAGCTAAAGTTTAGTTCGTTTTAACAATAGTGTTGCATTATTATACTATTAAAGTGAACTAAAACATGTTTCTTATGATAAGTGTGTAACATATTCATCGAAGCTAGGATAAGTGAGTTTTCGAAGTGATTTATTTTCAATCTCCCATAGAAATAGCAGTTTAAGTTAGTGGATGTAGAAAAAATTAATGCAATGAGCAGTGTAACTGGAATTCACAGGAGCCATAAAAAACGAACATCTCCAGGAGGAATATTTCAACAAAGAAATTGCCAGAGACGGCACTAAGAAATCGATTATCGTTACATGTTTTTGAGACACTCTTTCTCCAAAAATTTTTTAGAAAGAGGTCCGTATGTGTATGTGTGTGTGTCGGTTTGTCTGTGAATACGATAACTCAAAAACGAAAAGTCGCCATAGCACCAAACTTGACATTTAAGTTTTGCGACACGACGATTTAGAGGAAAATGCCTCCCCCCTGAACTACTCTATACATGGAAAAATTTTCGACAATTTTGTATTTCTCAAACATGGCTAACGATTAAAATACGTGTATTAAAATTATTTAAATTACAAATAAAATGTATATCTTTAATATTCTGGAAATAGTCTCTGATGACCTCTTTATTCTGGATATATTTTAGATAGCTGGTAAACCTTAAGAGATAGACAAAAATGTACTACACAGAAAATGTAGACCAGATTAAAACCCACACTTTGTCATACATATTTTATCGTGGAGTTGACCATTTCCGAGATATTCCTTGTTACTGGTTTCATTTTAAAATACTTAAACTTTTCTCAAGCGGGAAATTGTCAACTTCTGGCCATACAAATAAATAAATTTCAATCCCATAGCAACCGACTTTTAAACGATTTTATTATCGCTTTAGCTTAGTGTATTCCCTTATTTCAATTTTATTCTACTTACAAGGAAATAATTAATAAGACCATTTCTGCTAATGTTTATCTCGATTAACATAAATTAGAAAGAAGAATAAGCTTTTAAACAATAACTTGTTGTAGAGATGTAGAGAAAGTCATGTGAATGGAACACATCAGTTTTTTTTCAGTTGTTGCGATGCGAAATAGGTTATCTGTTTTAAATATTGTGTATACGTTACAGTATTCAGTGATGGGTGCAAAAAATCTGTAGTTTTAAATCACAGCATTGTATTGACGACATTCTGTAACACGATCAAAACCTATATCATAATAAAAATCTGAAGTGTTCCATTCACAAAGCTTTCTCTACATCTCTGCAACAAATTATTCTATTTACTTCATCTAATCCAGAAAAAAATAGCAGAAATAGTCTTATTACTTGCTTCCTTGTTAGTAGAAGCGAAATAAGGGTACATAGGTTAAAGTGATAGTCAAAAGCTGGTTGATATGTAATTTTGTTTCAATGGACACGAGTTCACAAAGTCCTGTGTGAGAAAAGTATGGTTTTTATAGCTGAAACAAAAATAAGAAATATCTTAAAAACAATCAACTCCACGAAAAAAATGTATATAACATATATTCTTTTGTTTTAAGGTGCTCTACATTTGTTGTCTGGTAAGTTTTTGTCCATTTCTTACGGTTTAGCAGTATGCAAAATTTCGTAAAATTGACCCAGAATAAAGTAGTCTTCAGAGGCTATTTCCAGAAAATTCAAGGTATACATTTTATTTGACAGGTAAATGTCTTTAATGCATGATATTTTAATCAAAATCGTTAGAGCCATTTTTGAGAAAATCGAAATCTTCTAAAAATGTTCCATGTAAAGGGTAGTTGGCGGTGCAGGAATTTTTCTCAAAATCTTCGTGTTGCATTCCTGGAAAATACTAAACTTAAATACCAAGTTTGGTTCTTTACCGACTTTTCGTTTTTGAGTTATCGTGTTCACAGACACAGGACACACGGACACACGGACACACGGACACACACACACAGCGGACCTTTTTCTGAAAATACTTTTTTTGGATACAGGGAATCCTAAAACATATATTTCCGGTGAAATCTCGGTATCGAATTTTTTGGTGGAGTGCAATACCTTCTCTATACACTATGTACATAATACGTATAGGAAAAGTAAAAATATGTTAGCGCTAGAGAGAGGCAAAATATGAAATTCCATATTTTAAACCAGCTATGAAATTTTATGACCCCACATATCACCGCATTGTCCAGCCTCCTCCATTCTTCTCTTTTTTCAGTTCCTCTGTAGTACTGAATTAGTCTTCTAACCTGGTGGTGGAATACTCCTATATATTATTGGTTGGAATTGCTTCCATACTTTTGTCATTCCTTTAAATTCCTATCGATTTGTATTTATCTCTTGCGGCTGCATGGAAAAGGTATGGAGCTTTACAACGTTCAATTCTAATATATTTGATTTTCACTATTACCTTTGTATCAATAACAAAATTTGTAATTTAGCTGTTTATATAAAATAGTAGCTTTTGTTCTCACTAATAAAAGATACAAATTCCTGTGGATGTTACATATCGATGTTTTTTCTAAGTTTAATGTTTTTACAATTTTTAAAATCTATAAACTCTTATAATTTGTTTTATCACTAACCATTTGCTCATTAATATTAACAAAAATACACAAATCTATTTATAATGCCTCTAGCACGTATGTGCAATGTACATAGTAAGACCTTAGAGCACAGTGTATTGCACCCAAAATCGATACCGAGATTTCAGCAGAAATATCTGTTTTGAGAAACTCAAAATCTAAAATAAGTAATTTTAAGTGTAACGTCCGAGTGTGTCTGTGTGTGTGTGTGTAATATGACTCAAAAACAAAAATCCCGTTAAATACCAGACCTGGTGTTTTACATTTTTTCAGATATGCGACACAAATCCTTTAAAGAAAATACCCTTACCCCAAACTTTTTCTTAAATTTAACATTTTCTGAAAAGGTTTATTTTAACAAAATGGGCACAACGATTTTGATTATAATATATAATATTTTTTCATAATCAAATGTACATCCTTAATTTTCTAGGGATAACCTCTGAAATCCTATTAATTCTTAATGAGTTTTGCGTAACTGTTAAACAGTAACAGACAGACATAAATTACTTCATGAAAGATGTATATCTTCAAAATGCATAACTTATCTCAGATTTATTTTTGTGGAGTTAACTATTTCCAAGATTTCCCTTCTTATGGGTTTAAATTTTCAAATACTTGGTCTTTTCAAAAGTGTCATATGTTATTAACTTTCTCTTTGTCCTGGTGATGTAAAGGGAAGAGAATTTCAATTGCATCACGAGTAACTAGCTTTTAAACCATTTGCCAAGCACTCCCCTTATCACACTTTTACTTGAAAGAAACTAAGTAATAATCATTTTACTTATGTTTATCTCAATTAGTATTGAGTGGAGAATAGATTACGTTTTTATAAAAATATTTTATAACATAATATGTAGAAAAAATCATGTGAAGGGGCACCAGATTTTTAAGTTTATAAAGTGAACATTTTCTCTTAAAGTATAGTATTTTTTGTATTTAAAATATATATTTCATAATATTTTTCTATTTTATTTGAATATTTTCATATTTTAGCATCTTGAAATATTGTCGCGTCTAAATACTACAAAGATCTAATATCGGTATTCTCCCTCTAGTTAGAAAATTGAGAACATCGCCGCTCCAAAGGACCAGCGCGTATTTTCTATGTATGTCACGACAGCTGAACACTATATAACTATAGGTTCTCACGTAAACATCTCTTCATCCATGTCGTTCACGTGCATCTCCGCGCAATCTACCCACACATATTTACTGTGAGCCCGAAAATGTGCACGCCTTTCGAATATTAATCAGACTGTACCAGCGGTGGCGTTGTCAACCTGGCTTTGGATCGTATACAGGCTCTTAAACCAAAGATTATACTACTGGGCTCAGAGACCAGAGAAAGCATTCTGCATACTGAAAAACAAAATCCCTATTAACAATCTTTACGTGTATATCCATATTAATGGCCATTTAAAAATATTTCGACAAGATAGAGAACAGCTGATGAAGTATAAATAATAATCAAACACCACTAATTTTGAGATATATATATGAGAGAGTTCCATGGTTGAAATCCCGGTTATGGTATTGTGATAGTGCCATCTTCTTCAACAGTGTTTCTCATGTTCACCTTGATATGTGTGTGTCATCGCATCGGACACGTAAACAAGAAAAGAAAGAGTGGCGTGTCGTAACAGAAACCTTCAGAACATGAGACAATGGAGTTTATCAATTTTCGAGATGTTTACCAAGCTTCGGTTTCCAGAAGGCTCCAGGAAGATCTGGATTGCAGTGTAGTGTTGTGAGTTGTGTAGTGAATTGCACTGAACCGTGGGTAACTGGAGCTTAGCGCACAAGCAGTGGATGGAGAAAGCCATCAAAGTCTACACTTCGAAGCGTCGAGTGAATTATTTGCAGCAGTGAATTTATTAGTTTATTTGTAAAATTATTTGAGTCCATAAAGATACTTGTTACAGTATTGAATTTTCAGTGTGACTCTAGCAATTCATTTCTTGGCCTATACAAGGCTTGGTGGAAGCACAATTAATTAACACTGATTGACCTAATAGTTGGTTAAGTTATGAACCCCGGGATTACGACATTGTAAGTCGCCTCAGAATAATTTAGATCAACTTGTGATTTTCCAGGATATACGCGAGTTAGTTGAGGAATTTAGTGCCCTATCGGCAGGGTGCCATGATATCTCAGAGTTAGAGCAACAGACTGGAGACCGAGAGATCCGTTGTTAAAATCCCGGCTACGGAACTGAATTTTTTAGTCTGAGTATCTATAGAACTCGTCCTACACACGGCCTGAGTGGAAAATTAATTAATACTACCAATTTTAGTGTATTCAATTATTTTGGTTTGCTACGAGTAAACAAAAGATAGACGAAGATAAACGTGGCTTGAATAAACTTGAAGTAGCAAAAAAACTGAAACCAATAACTCGGAATATCTCGACAAAATTTAGCTCGACAAAAAATGTATATGATATAAATGTGCGTTTTAACGAAATCTACATTTTTATGTAGTAAGTTTTTGTCTATCTCTTACAGTTTGTCAGTTACAGAATTCATTCAGAATAAAGAGGTCTTCAGAGGCTATTCCCAGAAAATTCAAGATATACATTTCCTTTATCATGAAAATATTTTAAATATATGACCTTTTAATTAAAATCATTTGTGGCAGTTTTAGAAAATAAAATTTTTCGAAGTGTTCCATGTAAAATGTAGGTGAATTTCTTAAACATTTATGTGGCTCATTTCTGATACATTTTTTATAGTTGTTTCAATTTTAAAATATCCAACTTTTCTCAAACTGGAATTCGTCATTCCTGTTTGTTTTGCTTTACTCCTGGCAATGCAAAGACAACCGAGGAGCTCAATTATATTATAATTTCCAAATGCTTCTGTTTTACCTCCTTCATGGAAATTACATAGGAAATTATTCCAAATCCAAACAGCTACCAGTTTTAAAAGATTTGACTATCGCTTCAGCTTAGTGTGCTCTCTTATTTTCATTTTACTTGCAAGGAAGCAAATAATAAGACCATTTTTGCTAATGTTGATATCAATTAGTATGAATTAGATAAAAGAATCGACTTTTTAATAATAGTTTATGTCCAAAACAGGGAGATTTGAGCACAGCAGATTTTGTTTTAAGTTTTTCTGTGTATGTGTTTTAAATGTACAATAAATAGTGATTTTTCATTGATTCCTTATTTTGTTTTTGCAGGTAAGTTCTATGAACTCCAACTGCATCAGATTATTTCGCTTCTTCATGGACCAGTTACACGTAAGTTCACTCAAAGAGAATTCATTATTTTGTTTTCAATACTGACCTATTTACACGCAAACTTATTTAAATAGTTTCTTATTGCTGGCGTAAAGGATAGGGGTATTACCTATCTAACACTAGATCTAAATAAATTAATTAAAACAATATGACAAAGAATAAGAATAACTTAAAGGAAATACGTAGCAAAGGAGGAAATAAATTGAGAACAGACGAGAGACTAAGAAGGAATAAGGGGTTAGTACAAATATAATAGTAAATGTGTAAGGAAATAATTAATACAATATAAGAATATTCTGTATGCAGCGTAACTGAATGTTGTAATGGAGAAACCTTCTATTTCTAAAAGATAATTAACAATAAAGCCATTTAGAAATGGGATAACACTTGGTAGCTGGGAAAATGACAGCAGGAAATACGATAAATATTTACTCACTGAGCGAGATAGGTAACATGATAAATAGAGCTAACTCAGAGTTTGGAAAGTGCTCCACATTTGCAAGAGAAAAATACCTTATTGTTTTCATGAGAAGCCAGTGGAAAAGTGGCTGGAATATAGGCTATGTTCATTATTGAATGGTATGACGAGTATAATCATAAGGAGAAAAAAAAATAGTATAGTTTTGCTCGTTTGAAATACTTGTGAGGCAAAAAAACAGTGTAATACTAACTCTGGTTCAAATGAAGCTTTTAAGAAAAGAAAACACTTTAGAAAATATTCTTTACAAGATTCATTCAAAAACTGTCTCATATATATTGAAATAAAATGAATTACGATGGAAACGTTACGTGAAATCAATATTTATTGCACCAATTTTGCTGCCTATAGCAATAATTGTGCATGTTAGTTACTCTTATAGATTAGTGGTGTAACAATGAATAGGACAGGAACACAGGTATAACATAATTAGTATTCTATATCATTTAGCTATGCGTACCTATTAAGCACGTATATGGGTCTTGATGTAGAAATCTGTTAAACATAAATGTAAACGACAATATGGGCAGTGTTATCGGGAATACGGAATATTTAAGTTGTTCAACACACAGGTGCAGGTCTGCATCATTTATCCAATACGCACATTGTCATTTACATATTTTATGGACAAATTTGTTTGTAATTTTGTTACATCACTTAAATTGTCCCTTGCGTTAAAAGTATTAAAGTTACGGCCTGATATTTTAAACCTAGGTTCACATTGGATGAATTTTGTTTAAAAAAAATGCCCTTTGTTTCTGTGTGTCACCCAGTTTGAGCTCTAAATATGTACATATTAAAACGTTACATTTTTGGAATTTTTCTGTATGAAAATTAAATATATATATATATATAACGTAAATGCCTCTCCAAAAAAAAAAAAAAAAACAAAAAAAAAAAAGGGAAGTTATTACTCATTGCATATCGTTGCATGAACTTGTGTGCCCAATGACATTCGTCTGCCACAAAAAGAAATGTTGCGCATAATACTTTTTTTTTAGTTTTATTAATGATCGATGCTTTACAGATCTCTGAGAATCTTAATATACAAATACTAAAATTCACTAGGTTGGTAGGCTGGGTCCTCAAATTTTTTCCTATCATCTAGTACTGTTTTTCTGTTGCTCTAGCCGGTTGCTCTAACCACTCAACCACGTCGGTAGCATGCGGGCACGGCATTAAATATTATATATATATATATATATATATATATATATATATATATATATATATATATATATAAAATAAAGTAGAGGAAGAATTGGAAAACGGAAAAACAGTACTAGATGACAGGAAAAAATTTGAGGACCCAGCCTATCAACCTAGTGAATTTTAGTATTTATATTTTAAGATTCTCAGAGATCTGTAAAGCATCGATCATTAATAAAACTAAAGAAAAAAGTATTATGCGCAACATTTCTTTTTATGGCAGACGAATGTCATTGGGCACACAAGTTCATGCAATGATATGCAATGAATAACAACTTCTCTTTTTTTTTTGTTAACGGGAGATCTCTGGATCAAATCCTGGATGTGGCATTGAACTTTTCAACCTGAGTCTACCTATCCAACTCCCTGTCCTGGACACTGCCTTTGTGGAAAAACAATTAAATTAACAGTAATGAGTGTTATGACAAAGCAAGAAATGAACCTTTGTTTTTTTTACTTTCCCCAGCAAGTTCGTTGAGAATGTATTATATTCTACCCAAAAGTTTCACCGGATATACAACCTTTTTAGGACATTTTTAGAAAAAGATAGTATGTGATCTGAGTGTATGTGTGTATGTGTATGACTGTGGATAGTATAACTAAAAACTAATAATCCGTTGAATGTCAAACTTGGTATTTCAGTTTAGTATCTCCCAAGGATGCGACACGAACATTTTTAGGAAAATTACTAACCCCAAACTACGATTTACATAGAAAGATTTTCGGAAAGTTTAATTTTCTAAAAATGGCCCTAACGATTTTTATTGTAATACAGCATATTAAATTTATCGCATTAATATGACAAATAAAATGTATATCTTGAATTTCTTGGGAATAGCTTCTGAAGTCCTCTTCATTCTCAATGACGTATGCAAAACTGGTAAAGCGTAAGAGACAGACAAAATCATACTGCACAAAAAACTTAATCATTCAGAACACAAAATTTATTTCCTTATATTCATATTCTGGAGCCAACAATATCCGAGACATTTCTTGTTATTGGTTTCAGTTTTAGAATACGTATACTTTTCTCAAACAAGATGTCGTCCTGTTTCTTTTGTTTTACTCATAGCCCTGGAAAGAAACGAATGTCGATGACAATTGAATAGCTAGAGCTTTTAAAATGTTTAACTTCGCTTTAGCATAGTGTATTCCCTTAGTTTCCTACTATTTATAATGAATTAGGTGATGGCCAATAATTCTGCTAATGCTATCTCGATTAGCATGGAGTAGAAAGGAGAATAATATTTTTAAGAAGTTTTTTGTTAAGGTGTTTACTTTCTCCACACGTACTATATACAAAGATGTAGAGGCGGTATTTTACTGCACCCAAAAATTCGATACCGAGATTTCATCGGAAATATGTTTTGAGACCCCTTGAATACAAAAAAGAGTGTTTTATAGAAAAATGTCCGTGTGTATGTGTGTCTGTGGGCAGTATAGCTAAAAGCTATAAGTCTATTGAATACCAAACTTGGTATTTTAGTTCAGTATCTTCCAAAGATGCGACACGAAGATTTTCAAGAAAATGTCCCGCCCCCAACTACCCTTTACATGGAAACATTTTCGAAATTAATATTCTCAAAAACAGATCAAACGATTTTGATTAAAATATTGCATATTAAACATATTTACATCATGACAAATAAAATGTATATCTTGAATTTTCTGGGAATAGCCTCTGAAGACCTCTTTATTCTGGATAACTTTCACGGAATTTTGCATAACTGGTAAACCATGAGAAATAAACGAAAACTTACCGAACAAAAAACGTACATTTCGTTGAAACCAGAATTTATGCTATATACATTTCTTTTAGTGGAATTGACCATTTTGTGATAGTCCTTGTCTTTGCTTTCAGTTTTAAAAACCTATTTTTCTTATGCGGTAACTTGTCAATTCCTAGTCACGCAAAGAAACGGATTTCAATCCCACAGTTCGTAGTGAAAAATTATTTTATTACTTAAAGTTTTGTTTTGTACATTTATGGTTACTTTTCAACATATCGTACCTTTGCACAAGCTTTGCTATACACGCTTCAATAAATGTTGCCGCCAATGGTTTCAAATGAGCATTATTGTTTTGAAGATCTTCGTTGGTTTAAAACTGCTGCCCTCCTAGCCACATCTTCAGTTCAGGGAAAAGGTGCCAGATCAGGCCTGTACGGTGGATGATTAAATTGTTCAAGGAGCCATGGGTTGTGCCAGCAGTGTGTGGACGAGCGTTATCATGGATAAACACAATTCCTAAAATCAGCATTCCTCTTCGTTTGTTTTCAATGGCTCTCCGCAAAGTAAAATACGAAGATCTTCAAAACAATGTCACTGCTCATTTGAAATCATTGGCGACAACATTTTTTGAAGCAGGTATTGCAAAGTTTGTGCACAGGTACGATAAATGTCTCAATCTTTTCGGTGATTATGTTGAAAAGTATCCATAAGTGCACAAAACTTTTAATAATAAAATCATTGTTTTCTATGAGCTTCTCTTTTATTTATAGCCTATCGGAGGTTGGAAAAAAAGCGGCCCATCTAATTATAAGGGACTAAGTAATAAGACCGTTGCTGTTAATTTTGATCTTCATTTGCACGAAGTAGATATAAGAATAAGCTTATGAACAATAATGTGTTACAGGTAGTAGAGAAACTTATGTGAATGGAACACATAACACTTTTACTTTCTCTAGTCCCGTAAGTACAATGTACACAAGCATAGAGAATTTTCTAAAATTTTGATTTTTTTAGAAGTGGCTCTAAAGATTTTGATTAAAATCCCGTATATTAAAGCTATTTACTCCAAAATAAAATGTATATCTTGAATTTTCTGGCAATAACAATTGAAGACATCTCTATTCTGGATGAATTTTGCTTAATTGCTAAACCGTAAGAGATAGAAAAATACTTACTGCACAAAAAATGAAGATCTCGTCAAAACAAACAATCCATTTTCTTTACGTTTTTGTTGAGGAAATAACCGTTTCCAATATATTCCTTATTAATGATTTCAATTGTGAAGTACTTATATTTTTATCAGACATGACGCGTCCAATTTACTTTTGTTCTACTCCTGACCAATTAAAGCAGCGATTTGCAATAACAATCGCATAACGATAACTTTTAAAACATTTGACCATCACTTTAGCCTAGTGAATTTTCTTAGTTCCCTTCTACTTATAAGAAATTAAGTAATAAGAATATTCTGCTAATGTTTATCTGGATAGCAAGGTACAAAAGGAAGAATAATCTTTTGTAGGAAGTTTGTAAAGCGATTCATGTGAGTGTTACGCATCAGATTTTTTTAAAACAAGAAAATAAAATTGCAATATTTGTCAGAAGTGCTAAAAACTTCAGTTTTATGTATGTTTAAATATGAAATTGTCGCACAAGAAAAAGATGTGTATATAGGGTTGTTAAAAAGAGCTTCAGCTTTCATCTTTCTTGATAATAACGTATGTGAAGCCGAAAATACACGCACAGCACTGTTTATAGTAAACATATCTCGCACAGTGGACAATGAGCACCGCGAGCATGAATTAATTATATCTTACATGTACACACACATCGTGCATGTTTTGTAGAGTACGTTACCTGGCCTGTTTGCATTCACATTACAAAACAAACCTCCCAAATTAACATATGATGCGTTCTGTGTACCCATAGCGTGTCCTATGTCAGCTCTAAAATTCTAATTAAAACAAAGAGAGTTGTGAACAGATCCCATGATGCATATTTCAAAATACCAGCAATCACAGGATTCATGTTGCCGATAACGATGCTCATGTGTCTTCTGGCAACGACACGGAACTCCATACTTCTGCTGTTTGAGAATGCACAGAAGTAAACTAAAAACTTGACTATTTTTGCCTTCTCTACACAATACAAGGTACGTAGGTGGAGAAGATCCCCTGAATCCAAAAACAAAAGCATATTTACATAGTCGATAGAGAGGTATTGTATTCCATCCAGAAATTCGATGTCATGATTTCACCGGAAATATATTTTAAGGTCCCTTGTGTACGAAAAAAACATTCTTATAAAAAGGTCCATGTGTGCCTTTGTACAGCACGGTTCAAAAATCAAAATACCATTAAACACCAAACTTTTTATTTATGTTTGGTATCTTCCAAGGATGCGAGATGATGATTTTCAAGAAAATTACCCACCGAAGTCTACCGTTTACATAGATTTCTTTTTGAAATTTTTGTTTTTATGAAAAATGGCTTTAACAATTTTTATTAATATATCGTACATTAAATATAATTACGTCAAAAATAAATTGCATATTTTGAATTTTCTGGTAATAATCTCTGAAGAACGTTTTATTTGCCATGAGGTTTGCAGAGTTTTGCATAAGGGTTAACCGTAAAAGATAGACAAAAACTTGCTAACCAAAAATATAGATCTTGTTAAAATACATAATTTATGTCTTAGAGATTCATTTATCTTGTTGAATTAAGGGATTTTGAGATCTTAGTTGTTATTGGTTCCAATTTTAAACTACCTAAGTTTTCTCAATTAACCATGTAAAGCGAACCGAAGCTTAATTGTTTCACATAGCGACCAGCTTTTAAACAATTTGACTGTCGTTTTATGCTAATACATTTGTTTATTTCCCTTCTCATAAAAGCAAGTAGTAAGTCCAGTTTAGTTAATGTTTATCACGATTAGCATGATGTAGATAAAAGAATAATCTTTATTAAGAATAGTTTGTATTTGGAACAGCTAGAGAAAGTTATGTGAATGTAGTACATCAGATTTTTTGTATAGTAACTGATATTGAAATAATATATCTTATGTAGGATTTGAAGCGTTCATGGCGCGCGTTATTAATTGTGGATTCACGAGTGATCATGCGTGTCAGGTTAAAGAATCTTCCGAGCTTTCGGACATTCTAAGTCCACGGCCTTCTTTAGGGGCTGGATGAAGTTGCAGCTAACTTAGCTATGGGTAATTTAGGTGGCGCAAGCCACCAAGGCTGCTTAGTTATTCCCTCTTCAGCCTTGTGATATATTTTTATTGTTTTTAGGGTTTTGAGTCTCACAAAAGCACGACATGACCCCAGAGCAAGGGATGAAATGAGAATGGTTAATAGGCAGTTTTTTGAAAGGGAAAGGATTTTTTTTACAAAAAAAGACGCCACACGCAAAACTGGTCGATCGGGGCATTCCCCGGTCGTGTGTCGATGCCACAGTTCCTAGCCGCATCGCGGCTTTACCTGCGAAATGAGCAGTGGATATGTCTACTGGTTTTTGTGTTGTTGAGGAGCGGATGTATGTGGTTACTGAAGGATAATTTTTGGTACGGGGAACTTTGTAGGGAGAGGACACGCCCACGGGCGCTTGCGCGGGCCAATCAGGAGGCCGCGCAGTTTTCTCCCGCCTGGAGCAGAATTAAAAAGCTGAGAACTATTCCACTATATACTGTAGCTTGGTGGGAGGGTCTTGCGCTGCCCTGGCCAATGATCGCGTGACGATCTGTGCTGACTCAAAGGACGTGTTTCGGCTTGTCTGGTGTTTCCTGACTCTCCAGTGACCCCGCTGAAGCGTGCTAGGTCCATCGCCTTCCCCAGGTGACTGAAGTTGCTGTGTGGTTTTTAGATGCGTCCAAGCTGCGCTTAGTTGAAGCTCCTGATCTCTAACATAATTCCAAGAGTGCAGTTTGATTTCAATGGCTTCTTTGATAAGTCTGATGTTGTTTAAGTTGATTTTATATACTTTGTCTATGCAGTTTTGGGCTACTGCCAACTTTTTCCAGTAGTTTCACTCAGTCCCTGAAGAAGACTATGGAGTTAGAACGGCCGAAAGCTCTTAGGATCTAATAAACCTGTCATGGCTGATCACTCGTTAAGCCGGTTAATAATATGTGTTACATAATGCAGATTTAACAAATTTCACAGATATATCGCCTTAAGATCTCCAAATGTAACTCTCTAAAGTGGTTAGTCCTGTTATAAAATGTAATTATTCATGTGTGAGAATGCTGTGCTGGACACAGTTGCTAGGTAAGCACATTTAGTGAGCCGCAGTTCGCGAGTTTGAATCTCACTTACATGATAAATGGCTTTTAATGCTTTGGTCGTTGTTCAGTGACAACAAGTACGAGCAATTTGATCGTGAAATGCTGTTATTGCCCGAGTAACTGTACATCTGGTTCCAAAGGATCTATGATACATCTTGTACTGAGGACATAATGGTCGAGATTCAGGACATTTAGGATTTGTTTTTACTCTCTATATAGTGCACCCAAAGACATTAAAACTCTGATGTGTTCCATTCACAGGATTTTCTGTACATCTGTGCAACAAATTAGGGTTAAAAAGTTAATGCATCTATTTACTTCATGCTAATCGAGAAAAAAATAGCAAAAATAGTCTTATTACTTGATTCCTATAAGTAGGAGAGAAATAAGGGATTACCATAGGATAAAGTGATTACTATGTGATTGAAATTCGTTTGTTAGAATGGACAGGAGTTGCCAAATTCCCGTATGAGAAAATTATAAGTATTTTATAATAACAAGGAATATCTCAAAATCGATCAACTCCACTAAAAAGATACATATAGCATAAATTGTGTGCCTTAACATTTTCTGTTAAGTTAGCTTTTGTCTATTTCTAACGGTTTACCAGTTATGCAAACTTCCGTAAAATTCATCCGAAATAAAGTGTTCTTTAGAGGCTATTCCCTGAAAATTCAAGATATATATTTTATTTGCCATGTAAATGTCTTTAACATACAGTATTTTAATCAAAATCGTAGGTACATTTTTGTGAAAATCAACGTTTTCGAACATTTCTCCATGTAGAGGTTAGTTTGGAGTGGGAGTATTTTTCTAAAAATCTTCGTGTATCCCTGGAAGGTACTAAATTTAAATATCAAGTTTGGTTTTTGAGAGGTCAGACTGACTTTTCGTTTTTGAGTTATCGTTTTCACAAACACAGGGACCCACATAAGGGACTTTTTCTAAAAGTTTTTTTTCGGAGTCTGGGGTCCACAAAACATATATTTCTAGTGAAATTACCCCATCGAATTTTGGGTGGAATACAATACCTTCTCTATCTACTATGTGCATTGTACATGCGGGCTAGAGAAAGCAATACGCCTGACGCTGCGGTTTTGTTGAAAATGCGAAAGTTCGGTGGGGACTCAGGCTAATGACGATTTCCATTATTGCCATTTTGGCACAACATACCAGGGGGGTAAGAAAATATTGGGCAGTTTACCCCCTTCATCCTTTAACCCCGCTCGACGCTCCCTCAGAACAGTTTTACTTGTATAAGAAGTGTATTAGATTTGTCAACTACGGGTCCAAATTACCATGGCATTATAACTTCAGTAAAGTAGCACAGAGAAAGTATTCAACTAATTTTGTATCACCGGTGAGAAAGGTATCGTCCAACCAGAGAGTTTGAGGATCACTGGTTCGCAACTCAGAACTTCATTTGTCGCAAGTCACGTTTCACTGCATGCCTCTTTTCCCTTCGGAAATGTGGCCTGTCCAAACAGTTTAAGAACATAGCAAGACTACATGAGAGAACTCGCCTAAATCAGGTGACACAAGTGATAATCAGGTAGGTAGAGTGTGTATTGCACTCCTCAAAAAATCTACACCAAGATTTCTCCAAAAATATTCGTTTTAGGGCACCATATATAAATAATTTTTTCTTACTCTATACGCATTATATACATACTGTACAGAGAAGGTATTCGATACCGACATTTCCCTGAATTTCATGTTTTGAGAGCCCTGAATCTAAAGAAAGCATTTTTAGAAATAGATCAGCAGTGTGTGTGTGTGTGTGTGTGTGTGTGTGTGTGTCTGTGCGTATGTATGTTTTTCATTATTATTATTATTATTATTATTATTATTATTATTATTATTATTATTAGTGTTTAGCGCTCACTTTTATTAATAGGTACCGCAGGCGATGACACTGATGACATATGGACTGAAAATGGAGCATGAATGTAATGGTGGGGGAAACCGAAAGCCCGTGGAAAACCGGCCTCTCGCCGCTTAGTCCACCACAAATCCCACATTCGGTCACCTGGGTTCGATTTCGTACAGAAAAATCCTTGGTATTTAAATTTAGTATGGACCGAGGATGCGACACGAAGATTTTTATGAAAATCCGTCTCCCCAAAATACCCTTTTAGCGTTTTTAAAAATGTTTGACCTTATCAACAATCTTTGATTAGGATACCATATATTAAAGATATTTACATGACAAATAAAATGTATATCTTGAATTTTCTGGAATAGTCTCTGAAGTCCTCTTCATCCTGGATGAGTTTTGCATAACTGGTAAACCGTAAGAGATAGACAAAAATTTACTACACAAAAAGTGCAGATCTTGTCAAAAGGCACAATTTATATAACATACCTTTTTTTCGTGGTGCTGACTATTTATAAGATAACTCTTGTTATTGGTTTCAGTTTTAACATATTTAAACTCTTCTCATACGGGAATTTGTAAACTCCTGACAGATCAAAGAAACGGATATGGCAACCTGCTTTTAAAAGATATGACTATCGCTTTAGCCTAGTGTATTCACTTATTTTACCTTCTACTACAAGGAAGCAACAAATTGAACAATTTGTGCTAATGTTTATCTCGATTAGCATGAAGTGAATTGAAGAATATTGTTTTAGCAATAATTTTTTTTAGAGAAGCAGAGAAAATTGTGGAATGTAATACATCAGATTGATCTTTACTTTCTCTACATAGTGCATGGTACGAAGGTAGATAAGTATTGCATTCCACTGAAAATTTTACACACAGATTTCAACGAAAATACATGCCTTAGGGTACTTTTTATAAAAAGAAGTTTATTTTCTACCTGGTACTATGTAGAGCAGTTATAACACTCCACCCCAAAATTCAATACCAAAAATACGTGTTTTTGGGTCCCCTGTATCAAATATAAGGCATTTTTAGAAAAAAGATCCGTGTGTCACTATGTTCCTATGTATTTGCACACGGTAACTCAAAAACGAAATATTGGTAAAATACCAAAACTTGGTATTTAAGTATAACATCTCCCAAGGATTCAACACGAAGATTTTGAAAAAAAAAAAAAAACAAGAAAAAAAGCCTTCATCACCCCAAACTAACTTTACATGAAAAAAATGTACAACATTTTGATTTTCTCCAAAATGCCTCAAACGATTTTCATTCGAATAGAGTAAATCGGGCCCGCGCCGTGGCCGATAGGCCCGGGTTCGTTCCCAAGCGACCACATGCAAGATTTGTGGTGGACAAAGCGGCGCAGGGGCGGGTGTGCTCCGGGTTCTCCGGTTTCCCCCGCCATCTCATTCCACCGGGGCTCCATCTTCATGTATCATCGGTGTCATCGCCTGCGGTGCCAGAGTCAATTTACTTATATGAAAAATAAACTGTATATCCTGAATTTTATTTTATGGGAATATCTCTTTAATCCGAATTAATTTTGTTGAATTTTGAATAACGGGTAAACCATTAGAAATTGGCCAAAACTTGTATCATAAAAAATTCAGATCTCGTTAGAACACACGATGATGTATATTATATACATTTGACAATTTCCAAGATATTCCTTTCTATTTGTTTTAATTTTAAACTACGTAACCTTTCTCTAACCGGTTCATCTTTTGTTTTACTAACAATGCAAAATGAATGGAACGTAGCAACCAGGTTTTAAAAGATTTCACTATCCTTTTAGCCTAATGTATTACCTCATTTTTCTTTTGCTTAGAAGAAACCAATACAACCATGTTCTATAATGTTTATCTCGAATACCACGATGTGGGTAAGGGATTAATCCTTTGTAATCATGGTTTGTAGAGATGGTCATCTGAATGTACAGGTCAGATTGTTTTTCAAATTTCAGATGCATTACATTAACAAAAGTACACAAGTTTAGTTTTTAGTTTAGTTTAAACAAGCACTAAGAAAATCATATATTGTACAATACCTATTTTGTGCTGCCCACTAGAATCTGGCCTAGGCCACTTTTTGAATGGAAAGTCCAGTTTAAGTTATACAAAAAAGACGTACGATTATGATGTAACTACTACTACTAAATGCTCATGCACTATAGTCCTTCCCTTTTAACACCCCATTTTCATTTAGTTTTTACTTTTTCTAAATGTCCGAATGTCTTACAGTTTTTATCAATAACTTTATTCATGTGAGATATCCTATTCATTTTTTACCATGGGGTAGTTCCACGGTTGGTATTTATTAATTACTCATATTTCCACGGCTGTGGCCCTCGCGAGTAATGAGTACTCTTCTATTCTTTCAGGGAGTGAGATATTACAAATATACCGCGTGGATATACACTCTATTCAATCATTTATTGACTTTTTCCAATTCTCCTACCAGCGTTTGCACCAACTACACATTGAAGCAAAAAGAAAGAAATCTAAGAAGCACATCACAAACTTTTTAGCGAATATCAATATAAATTGATGCTTATCGACAAAGTTTCTAATTTCTATAACGTGAGTGCCTTAGATAAGTGTTGTCTGATAGATCCCGGTCCTCTCAATGAAAACAGCATTAAAATGGATTTTTGCTGTATTTCACAAAATAATCTCCATAAACACCAATACATTTGTCATATCGGTGTTCTAATTAAATTAAACCATCTCTGTAGTGCAATTTATCAAGGTCCTCAAAATAGCTGTTTACCGCATCAATGACCTCGTTGCTGTAAAAATCTTCGTCCTCTAAGAAAACTTTTGAGGTCTGGGAACCGATGGTAATCATGGGTGCTAGCTCCTGGCGAATAGGTGGATGTTTAAGCAATTCCAATTTCAATTCGCACATTTTTCCCTTTGCAATGACTGAACGATAGGCAGGAGCGTTGTCATGATGAAACGAGTTTTTTTTCTTTACATCAGTGATACTTTTACAAGTAATCAATAAAAATAACTCCCTGTGCATCCCAGAAAACACTCGCCATAACCTTGTTAGCTGACAAAATTGACTGTCTTTTTTGGAGGCAGTAAATTTGGTTCACCTGGCGCAATCCTCTGGTTTGACTGTGATTTTTTTCTATCCAAGTTCATCCATGGTAATAAGCCGTCTCAAAATTCTCTGGATTTTTACGGTAGAGCTCCACATTCTTAACAGAAACAGTTTTTCTTTACAACTTTTGACCAGGTGTTAACAAACGCGGCACCTTGTGAAATCCCAACACATTACTTAAAATATTATCTGCACGTTCTTTTCATATGTCTTCGATCTCAAAAAAACTTTAATCTGCTGTCTTCAAGTTCTAAATGATGACTTTTTACTTTCTCTATACGCACTATGTACATAGTGTATAGAGAAAATATTGCACTCCACCCGAAAATTCGATACCGAGATTTCACCGGAAATGTATGTTTTAGGGTCCCCAGTATCCAAAAAAAGCATTTTCACAAAAAAGTCCGTGTGTGTGTGTGTGTCCGTGTGTCTGTGAACACGATAACTCAAAAACGAAAAGTCGGTAAAATACCAAACTTGGTATTTAAGTTTACTATCTTCCAGGGATGCGACGCGAAGATTTTGAGAAAAATCCCCACCCCCAACTACCCTTTACATGGAACTTTTTTCAAAAATTTTGATTTTCTCAAAAATGGCTCTAACGATTTTGATTAAAATTTCGTATATTAAACATATTTACCTGACAAATAAAATGTATATCTTGAATTTTCTGGGAATAGCCTCTGAAGAGTAGTTTATTCTGGATGAACTTTACTAAATTTCGAATAACTGCTAAACCGTAAGAGATGGACAAAGACTTACTACACAAAAAGTGTAGAGCACATTAAAACACACAATTTATGTTATATACATTTTTTTTCGTGGAGTTCGTCGTTTTTGAGACATTCCTTATTTTTTGTTTTCTGCTATGAAAAACGTATACTTTTCTCATACAGGAATTTTTCAACTACTATATAAACAAAGGAACTTCATTGATATAGCAACCAGCTTTTGACTATCACTTTAACCTATGGTTGTCCCTTATTTCGCTTCTACTTACAAGGAAGCTAGTAATAAGACTATTTCTGCTAATTTTTTCTGATTAGCATGAAGTAAATAGAAGTATAAGCTTTTTAAGAATAATTTGTTGCAGGGATATAGAGAAAGTCATGTAAATGGTACACATAAGATTTTTTTCAATAATCTTTGGAGTTGTCACTTCTACAGGGCGACCAGAGTAAGGCTCATCATTAGTGCTCGTACATTCCGTTTTAAACACTACAACCCACCTTTTAATCATTGAACATGAAGGGGCAGATTCTTACAATGTACTGTCCATTTCCTCCTTGATTTCTTTAGGCGTTTAGACTTTCAAATGACAGTATTTAATCTGCTCGGTTTTCCAAATCCTCCATTTTCGTGATATCTCTAAAGTTGTCTTGTTTAAACTGCTGTCATTCGAAAACTAAACAAGCTATTGACATGTAACTATGGATACAAGCTAGCCTAGAGTTAAATTATACGATGCTACCGTCTAGCTGGCCTAGTGATGCCATATCTGTGTGAGGCCCGGGACTTATTAGCCGGCCCTCGTACTATCCGTGAAACAACAATTACATTGGGCTGGTACACTTCACAAATTCTCATGTGTCTTTGCGTAACACATACGTCTGCTCCATGCAGCATTTCAACTTCGACTCCTAAGCCTTACATCTGGAAGCTGTGTTCGCCTCCTTGTCGCCACACGGCCCCGAGCGGACGACACTTAGGCGATCGGCGTCCAAGCCTCCCTCGCTTTACGTTATATTCAAGATTGTACAATTCTACTGTTTGACAATATATGGCTTACTGCAACTATACCATTGCTGTTATCATGTTTAATTACCCAAGTCAGTGATGAACTTTCTCAACCATCTACTTTCTTTTCTCCATTTCTCAGTTTTGTTGCAATAACAAATTATATGTTGAACGTATTCCTTTCCCACTTATAATGGACATTCATCTTATGGGTAACAAAAGTACTTAGAGCCAGCTGGCTTGGGCGTTTCGTCTGGGACTGACATTCGCGAAGTCATAGGATTGGTTCCCCGCCGCCGATCTCTCTGACCCATCGGTTATTTTAGAGGGTGTTACCGGGTCGTTATGCGAATGCTGGAGAGGATTCTTCATTCCCTTTATTTCACCTCAGCCCGTGCTGTTTCAGGGCTGTATCGACAAAGACTACGGCAGAGCCCTGGAGGTGACTCCGCTCTGGAAATAACAGCTCTCAGTGGTGTGATAGCATTCGGTATATCTGCGGACCCTGATGGTCTATCCGGACTGAGCCACGGACTCTTACTGAAGAAAAATCTGATGCATTCCCTTTACATGACTTTCTTACATCTCTGCAACAAATTGTTAAAAAGCTTATGCTTCTATTTACTTCAAGATAATGGAGAAAAAATTAACAGAAATAGTGTTATACTTGCCTCCTTGTACGTAGAAGCGAAATAAGGGTTAAAGTGATAGTCAAAAGCTGGTTGCTATGGGACTGAAGTTCCATTGTTTGTATTGACAGGAGTTGACAAATTCCTGCATTATAAAGATATAAGTTTTTTAAAGGTGTAACCAAAAATAAGGAATATTTCAAAAACGAGCAACTCCACGAAAAAAAAAATGTAACATATATTGTGTAGTTTAACGTGCTCTACATTTTTTGAGTGGGAAGCTTTTGTCCATCTCTTATGTTTAGCAGTTATGCAAAATTCCGTAAAGTTTATTCAGAATAAAGTAATCTTCAGAGGCTATTCCCAGAAAATTCAATATATGCATGTTATTTGTCAGGTAAATATTTTGAGTATAAAATATTTTAATCAAAATCGTTAAGATCTGTTTTCAGGAAAATAAAAATGTTCGTAGACAGCTTCATGTAAAGGGTAGTTTGGAATAGGGAGATCTTTTTCAAAATATTCGTCACGCATTCCTGAAAGATACTTAACTTATGTACAAGTTTGGTATTTTACCGACTATTCGTTTTTGAGTTATCGTGTTCACAGACACACAGTCACTCGGACACACACACACGGACCTTTTTATAAAAATGCTTTTTTTGCAAACAGGGGACCCCAAAACATATATTTCCGGTGAAATCTCTGTATCGAATTTTGAGTATAGTGCAATACCTTCTCTATACACTATGTACATAATACTTGTAGAGAAAGTAATATAGAATTTTACGAATATGAATTTGGTTGTCCACCAATAGCTTCAATAAATACGAAATAGGTAATAACAATTAATTTGTTTTTAATTTATTTACTAAAACGTTAATTTTAATTCTCTCTGTGTCGAAATGAAGAACTGCAGGTGAATTGTTAGGAACCCTTCACGACGGCTCTCTCCCTGTCTGGATGTCGGTCATCCTCTGAAATTACACTCATGTCATCCTTCCTCCAGGGGTCTGACGTACAATATATCCACGGCGTCAGTGTTGAATACTACTCCGTATGGTACACACATAGAGGAATACAGTTTTTAAGAATAAGTTATAGAATAGTGAGGAGAGAAAACCATGTGAATATAGCACAACAGCTTTTTACTGTTTATCCGTAAGGTACAGGAGAGTACAGTTTTTGAGAATAATTTATAGAATAATGAGACGAGAAAAGCAGGTGAATATAATACAGCAGATTTTTACGGTTGTCTAGAAAGCGCAGATAGGGTTATAAACTCTAGAACCGTTCTCATGTCTCGGTGTCGTTTCCTAAAATTTCATAGAATCACAGACAGTGTTTTGTTTCCAGCGATAATTTAATCTTCCATGATGTGATTCCCCCGCTATTTTATATTCCTTATTTTATTCCCCGACTGCAAAAGTAGCGTGAAAGGCGAGCTGCTCTTGAGGTGAGCATGAACAAAATATGCATAAAATGTCGACAAGAAGACAGACAGGCAAACAGACAAAGATGCAAGATAAAAAAAAAAAAAAACGCCTACGGATACACCTTGCTCTCTCCTCCCCCACCTCCTTTTTTTTACGCATGCGCTGGCGCAAGTTTGCTCCTTGTTGCATTTTGCATAAAATGAGGGAGAAGTCAAAAAGAGCTGTCGCGTTATACAAGAACTCCCCTTCCAGGCATCGTTATAACAGGCAGCGCGCAAAGAACGCTTTTGTTGTGTATAAGCTTCCAATTAGAAGCAGCCAAATGGGCACATGTGATGAAATACTGCCAGCCTTCTGATCCGTTAATGATACGTAAACAGTGTCCAGAAAAAAAAACGAATATCAGTATCGAAAGAACGAGTCCAGGGGTAAGAATAGAATTGTCATTTTAAATAACATACAGTGCGTTTCAAAAGTATCGGTTATACCTTCGGCAACATAAAAACATATCTGATGTGTTCCATTCACATGATTTTCTCTACTTCTGTGTAAAAAAATTATTGTTAATAAGCTAATTTACTTCATACTAATCCAGAAAAAATTAGCAGAAATAGTCTCATTACTTGCTTCCTTGTAAGTAGAAGCGAAATATGGGAGTACTATAGGTTAAAGTGAAGTCAAAAGCTGGTTACTAGGTGACTAAAGTTCCTTCATTTGTATGGACACGAGTTGACAAATTCATGTATGAGAAAAATACAAGTTTTTTTTAAATCTGAAACCAAAAACAAGGAATATCTCAAAAACGATCAACTCCTCGAAAAAATTTATATTACATAAATTGTGCGTTTTAATGTGCTCTACATTTTTTGTGTTGTAAATTTGTGTCCATTTCTTACGGTTTAGCAGTTATGCAAAATTTCGTAAAATTTATCGAGAATAAAGCGAAGCGAAATAAGGGGGTAACATAGGTTAAAGTGATAGTCAAAATCTGGTTGCTATGTAACTGAGGTTCCTTTGATTGTATGGACACGAGTAGAAAAATTCCTGTATGAAAAAAAATATGTTTTTCAAAGCTGATACGAAAAAACATGAATATCTTAAAAATGATAAATTCCACGAAAAAAATGTATATGACATAAATTGCGTGTTTTATCGTAAGCTACATTTTCTGTGTGGTAAGTTTTTGTCCATCTCTTACGGTTTAGCAATCATGCAGAATTCCGTAAAATTCATCCAGAATAAAGTAGTCTTCAGAGGCTATTCCCAGAAAGTTCAAGATATACATATTATTTGTCTGGTAAATAGCTTTAATATACGATATTTAAATCAAAATCGTTAGAGCCATTTTTGAGAAAATCAAAATGTAAAGGGTAGTAGGGGGTGAGGGGATTTTCTTGAAAATCTTCGTGTCGCATCCTTGGCACATATCAAACTTAAATACCAAGTTTGGTATTTATGTGCATAGTACGTGTAGAGGAAATAACAATCTGATGGGCTCCATTCACATGACTTTCTATACATCTCTTTAAAACATATGTTTTAATTTTTTTTTTTTATTTTATTTATTTTATTTTAATTTTTTTTTTTTAGCTTAACGTCCTTTAACCTGGTTGGTCTTATCGGTAGATGAATTAAATTGATGAAGGGATGCTCAAATGATCACTGGTTAAAGTCACTCAACATTCGTTTTCTCAGGATAACGGAAAACCCCGAAAAAAACCTTAACTGGGTAACTCACCCTAAGTGAGATTAGAGCTCACGACCTTATGAATGTGACGCAGACACGCTACCATCACACTACCCAGGTGGCTAACAAATTATTGTTAAAAAGCTTATTCTTCTCTCTACTTCATAATAATCGAGATAGACATTAGCAGAAATTCAAAATCTTCTCGGGCTTCTAGCCAGGTAAAAACTTGGTTTGACACCAACGTTTCGAAGAAGTGCATCTTCCTCGTCTTCAGGGTGAACTGTTCAGTGAACTTCTTCGAAACGTTGGTGTCAAACCAAGTTTTTACCTGGCTAGAAGCCCGAGAAGATTTTGAATTGATACGTCGCCAGGAAAGCTTCAGTTCTCATTAGCAGAAATGTTCTTATTACTTGGTCCCTTTCTAAGTAGAAGAGAAAACATCTAATGTGTACCATTCACATGATGTTCTCTAGCTGTTCTTAAACAAACCTTATATTCCAAACATTAATCTGTTATCTACATCTTGGATACCAAAATAAACTAAGTAGAATTAGTCTTGTTACTAGCTTCCTTGTAAGTAGAAGTGAAATAAGAAGATGTACAGGCTTGCGATAGTCTCGTCGTTTACAAGTGGTCGCTATGTGAAACAATTAAATTTCTTGCTTACCAGGAATAAAAAAACCAGAAACGAAAAAAAAGTTATATTCCCGCTTGAAAAAAGTTAAAGTGGCTTAAAATTTAAACCAATAATCCGGAATGTCTCGAACACGCAACCTGTACAAAGAAAATTTGTTTATGACATAATTGTATGTTTTAATGAGATTTACATGTTTGTGTAGTAAGTTTTTTTATATCTCTTAGGGTTTGCCAGTTACATAAACGTCGTCTAGAATGAAGAAATCGTCAGAGGCTACTCGCAGAAAATGCAAGATATAATTTCTTTTCTCATAAAAACATCTCATACATAAGGTATTTTAATAAAAGACTTTGCGTCATTTTGTTCAAAATCATTGCGTCACATCCTGCGAAGATACCAAGCTTGATATTTAATGGCCTTTTCGTTTTTGAGCTGCTTTACACACACAAACACACACACACTCACACACGAATATTTTCCTAAAAATGCTTTTTATAGACTCAGGGGGTCTCAAAACATATTTTCGGTGATATCTCGGTATCGAAGTTTTGGTTACAACACAATACCTTCTGTATATGCTATGTACACAGTACGTATAGAGAAAGAAAAAAAGGAAAATTGTATGTGTTCTATTCACATAAATCCCTTTACATGTCGGTAACAAATTACTATTAAAACACCTATTCTTCTATCTACTTCACGGCAACTGAGATAAATAGTAGCAGAAATGGCCCTATTATTTACTTCCTTTTAAGTAGAAAGGAAATGCCTACGGGAATGCACTAGGTTAAAGCGATAGTCAAGTCTTTTAAGTGCTGGTTGCTCGTATGTGGTCGAGATGCATCTGTTTGCCAGGAGCTGACAATTCCCTTATGTGAACATTCTAAGTATTTTAAATATGAAACCAATAACAAAACATATTTCGGAAATGGTCAACTCCACGAAAAAATGTTATAAGACATAGATTATATGTTTTAACTAAGTTTACGTTTTTTATGTAGAAGTTTTTGTCTGTCTCTGATGATTTGTTAGTTACGCATAATTCAGCAAAATTCATTCAGAAGGAAGAGCTCTTCAGAGGATGTTCCCAGAAAATTCAAAATGCATAGTTTGTTAGTCTGATAAATATATTCAATGGTCGGTATTCTAATCAAAATGATTAGACCTATTTGTGAGAAAATAAAAAAATTGAACAAAGCTCCATGGAAATGGTAGTTTTGGGTGGGGGGATTTTTCTTAAAATCCTCGTGCCGCATTCTAGGAAGATGCTCAACTTAAATACCAAGTTTGGTATTTTTAACAACTTTTCGTGTTTTGACTTATCCTATCCACACACAACACAAATACGTTGCACACGCGTACGTCTTTTTGAATTGGCGATTTCTCAGATTTTATTAATTGTTGATCTCTGACAAGTTGTCAACGATTTAGTTAGTATCAGTTACTAAACATTAGTGACAAAAATAGTATGAACACCTTTGCACTGCAAGGGCTTTATTTTCTCTATACTTAGTTAATGTGCAATGTGTATGTAAGAGAAAGTATTGGAAATAACCGAAACATTCTTTGATGAGATTTTACTGAAAATGCATGTTTTGAGACACCCAAAATAGCATTTTCAAAAAAATGTGCCTTTGGACAGCATAACTCAAAAACGAAAAGCCGGTTAAATGCCAAACTTGGTATTTTAATTTCGTATCTTTGAATGATGTGATACAAAGATTTTCAGGAAAATCCTCCTCCAAACTAGCCTTTATATGGAATATTTTTAGAAAATTTCGATTTTCTAAAAAGAAAATCACGATTTTGATCAAAATACCGTACATTAAACATATTTACACAGAATACCAAATGTGTGCTTCAATTTAGTGGGAATAGCCTCTAGTGTGTGTTTTGCATAATTGGAAACCTTGAGTAATAGGCAAGAAAAGGTTCAATATCTGCAAAAGATGCGACAGGAATATTTGCAAGGAAATCCCCACACCAAACAACCTTTATATAAAACTTTTTCCGAAAGTTGGTTTTCTCAGAAACGACTCTTATAGGTTTTTATTCAACTATGTTTAAGATTTTGTAATGACAAACGAAATGTATAATTTGAATTTTCTGGAAAAATTCTGGATTTATTCTGGATGACTTCTATATAACTCGTGTGCCGCAAGAGATACACAACCGTATTTTTCTTTCTTTCTTTTTGTTGTTGTTGTTGTTGCTTATTGTCCTTTAACCTGGTTGGTCATATCTGACTGTGAATGGAATCTGTGAAATAATTCTCCTAGATCTCAGGATTCATGGACTTAAGGTAACTGAAAATTCATCTTTTCAGGATAAGGGAAACCCCCGAAAAATACCTTATCCGAGTAAATCACCCTAATTATATAGGTTTTAATTTTTTTCACACAAGCCGTGTATAGGACAGGAGTTGGATAGGTAGAGTCAGACTGACAAATTCAATGCCATAGCCGGGATTTGAACCTCGGATCTCCCGATCTCTAGCCGGTTGCTCTGCCACTGAGCTAATATGGCAACATGCCTGCATAGCATTGAATTTTCAACTGACTCGCATGTTTCCCGGTAAACCTACTCCTACACACGACTTGTGTGAAAAGCACTTAAAACCAATACCAAATGACCATAATAGTTGGCTATACTATGAATCCTGGGACTTAAAGTACTTACAACATTGTAAGTCGCCATTGGGGTTATCGTCTCAAAATAATTTGAGATCACCTTGTGGTTTACCGGGAAACATGCGAGTCAATTGAAAAATTCAATGCTTTGCCGGCATGTTGCCATGATAGCTCAATGGCAGAGCAACCGACTAGAGATCAGGAGATCCGTGCTTCAAAACCCGGCTATGGCATTGAATTTTTCTGTCTCACTCTACCTATCTAACACCCTAATTGAGTTTCGAGCTCGGACCTGTTGAATGTAAGGCAGACGCGCTACCCCACACTACCCAGGCAGGCGACAAAGACTTATTACACAAAAAAGTATACATCTGTTAAAATGCACAATTAACTCATACATTTTTTGTTGAGTTAATCATCTCCGAGGTATTCCTTGTTACTGCTTTCAATTTTAAACTTTTCTCAAGCGGGAATTCAAATTTCGTTTCAGCTCTTTTGTTTTACTCCTGGGAATGCGAAGGAGAACCAAATGTCAATTGCTTCACATATGAATGAGCTTTTAGAATATTTAATAGTCGGTTGTAGCCTACTGTTGCCCCTTATTTTTCTTCTACCAACAAGGAAGCAAGAAAGAAGAATATTTCTGCTAATGCTTATCTCGTTTAACATGATGTAGGCAAAATAATCTTTTGAAAGGAGATTCTTCGTGGGACATCGAGAGAAAGGCGTGAATGGAACAAATTAGATTTAATCAGAGAAGATCAAACCACGAGGTGAACTCCCGCTATTGAATTTTTGTGGAATGCAATATTTTCTCTATCTGCTTAATACACTCTACGTGATAGAGAATGTAAAATACGCTAGGAAACATAAGGCATCGGCATGTTTCATGCTCTCGCCTGTACATTTTCTTATGATGAAGTTTTGTTTACCAACCTTTACTGTTTAATACAGTTTCATAACAGCAATACAAACCAAAAGCGCCGCAATTTTTGCCTGCGAGAAACCTCAGAACAAGAGATGAAAGGGCTGGGCTTTCTAAAGATACGAGGATGTTCAATAAGTCCTGAGAGAAAGATAGAGAAACAAATTATTTTTAGTAGATTTTCTTATTTTTAAACATAATCTCCTTTTAGCCCGATACAGTTTTCGCAGCGTTTCTCCAACTGTTCTAAGCCTTCCAAAAAGCAGGATTTCAGAAGTTCCTCAAAAATAGGCATCTGTTTAGGAGACAAACTTCTTCCGCCCAGCCACTTTTTTGAGTTTGGAAATAAAAAAAGTCACTCTGTGTCAAATCTGGTGTATTTGGTGAATATTGTAGTTCGAACCTTAATTATACAATTTTCGCCATAAAAACTGCGCAGGTGTTCAATCGTAATCAATATAGATGATTCCGCGTGCATCCAAAAAAAACAAAAAAAAAAAAAAACGAGGCAATCAGCTTGTAGCCATCTTTGCCTTCTTAGGAGCCCGTTCGCCTTTAGAACCCACAGTTTCGATTGCACTTTTGTCTCTTGAGTGTAGTAGTATATCCATATTTCATCCACAGCTATGTATGGGCACAGAAAACCGTCAATGTTGCGACGGAAAGGTGCCAAACGAGCTTCAGAATCGATCACACGATCAAACACAGCACCTATTTTGCCGAGACTATGCAAGAACAACTTTTTGGTCCAAAATTAAGAACAGTGTACCTTGTGGTATTCCTGTGGCCTCTACTATTTCGGGAACTTTGATTCATCGATCACTCTGGATTTTGTCAATAATTTCGGAGGAAGTCACTTCTACTGGACATCCGGAATTATGTTCATCAGTTGGAATGTAAGCCACATTAAAATTCATTTATCCAATTCTAAATGGTTGCAAACGCAGGGGCAGGTATGCCATTAACTTCATCCAGCTCAGCTTTTATCTCTTTTGGCGTTTTAAATATAAGTATTTATTTAATCACCACACGAAACTCGTTTTATTCCATCTTTCTAAATAAGCACAAGATTGTTGATTCAATCGCCTATGGCAACAATACCGATGATGTATATAAGTGAACATTTAACTGCCATCTAATAAGAGACAATGGTTGCTAAATTCAATTTTTTTTTTCGATGCTACGAGTGTAATTTCTTGGATTTTCTAAGGACATATTTGACGCTCCTAGTACCTTTTCGTTCGTCTCCTTCAATCTGGGGATGTAGTTGGTGTGGGATATAATTACCTTCTCGAAAGTTGCATAACTTCTTACATAGGTACAGCTGCTGTCTCTTCACTAACATCCGTTTATGTGCCATGATTTATCATTAAACGCATACCTGAAACACATCCTAGACGGAGTTAGATCAAATTAACTCTCTGCCGGTAGGTTGGACCAGGTAATCAATCTTCCATAAGGCACAGAGCTTCTGTGGTAGTAACATTAATGTTAGTAAAGTTATTACAGTATTCCCCTAACAGAGTGCTAGCTTTCAACAAAATAGTTTGCTAGCATATTCATGTTGGATAACATGTTTTATAGATCTTCAGAAAATCGAGTTTGAAAACAAATGTTAATTTATTTAAGAAAAATCCACTAATGCGTTAAATTCACGTTCCTTATCACTTTCATTAAATATGTTCTGTATTTAGTACACACGAGAGGCGCTCAATAAGGCCTTAGAAAATCAAATAAATCACATTTGCAGCATCAAAAAAAGTTAGTTATTTAGTAACAGTCGTCTCTTACTAGATGGCAGTTACAGTTTGAGCTAAATACATCACGTAGTTTCGTTCCCATTGACGATTGAATCAACGATATTTTTGGGAACGAGTTTTGTGGGGTAATTAAACACTTAAAGGCTTAACACCGAAAATGATAAAAGCCGAGTTTGATGAAGCTCGGGCACATATTTTTCTGCGTTTGCAAATATTCGCAATTGGCTAAATGAATTTAAACGTGACCACACAACCACAAATGTTGAACATCGTTCCGGACGTCCAGTAGAAGTGACTTCCTCGGAAATGATTGGATATGGTTTTGAGTGATCGACGAATTAAAGATCGCGAAATTGTAGAGGCCACATGCAGGTCACAAGGTACGGTGTTCTCAAATTTGCACCAAACATTAGGTCTGAGAAACGTCCCGGCAAGATGGGTGCAACGTTTGCTCTCAATGGAGAATAAACAAAATCGTGTGATCAATTCGGAAGCTGGTTTAGCACTGACGAGAATCTGCATCGATTCATGGATACACTAATACACGCCTGAGACAAAAGTACGGTTGAAGCAGGACTAACCAGCTTCAAAGAAGGCAAAGGTCACCACCACCTGCCACCAGCTGACAAGGTGATGGCCTCAGTTTTTTGGCATGCACGGGGAATAATCTGCATTGATTACTTATAGAAAGGAATAGCGTAAATGGAGAATATTATGTATCATTATTGCACGGGTTGAACGGAAATCAAGAAAAAAACGCCCTCATCTGGCAAAGAAAAAACTTCTCTTCCATCATGACAATGCAAGGGTACACACCAGCGCAGTTTCAATGGCAAAATTATAGAATTAAACCGTATTTATTCCTAGTGACCTTTTTATTTCCAAACTTGAAAAGTAGCTCTAACAAAGACGTCATATCCTTAATAATGCCTATTTTTAGGACCTTCTGAAATTCTACTTTTTGAAAGGCTTAAAACAGTTGGAGAAACGCTGGAAATAGTGTATTGAGCTAAAAAGAGATTTTGTTGAAAAAAAATCTTCAAAAAATAATTTGTATTTCCATATTTTTCTAAGCACTTTTTGAACGCTCCTCGCACCCAAAAATGTGATACCTTAATATTAATGTAATTATATGTTTTAGGGTCCTCCATATAAAAATTAAATTATTTTAGAAACATTTCTGTATGTCTGAACAACATAGCTCAAAAACGAAAATTAGATCAAATATCTAATTTCATAATTAAGTTCATCATTTTCCATGGATCGCCAGGAAGACTTGCAAGAAAATCTTCCACGTCAATAAATCTTCACATAAGAGTGCTGATCAGAAACTAAGGTTACAATGCTCATATTCTATATATTTCGTCATTCACAGGAACTCAGTAGTGTTCTGAAATTCTAATAAATGCATTTGGTAACCTTACAGAGTTTCAGCCAACAGACACCTACAGCGCTACTGCAAGGTAAACAAATACAAATTGAGCATCGTTTGGGAAACAGGTATCACAGAGGAATCTGTTCAGTTATTAGGTTTCTGTAGGCGAAGAATTTAACCGCTGTGACGTTCACCGATAGAGTATATGGAGAACCTGTGATGTCTGGCCAGCATGTTGCACAGAATGGTGCCAAAAGTTAGCGGCAGGTGGAAAAAACGACACCGACGAGGTTCACAGAGGCCGGCCCAATACGGCATTTCACGATATTCTGCAGTACCGGAAGATTTACTCGCAATACCGGTTAAAAACTAACTCATATTTAAGTTCAGCATATTCCAAGAATGCGACTTGAATATTTTCAACAAAATTTCCTCAAATCAAACTTCCACGATTATGATAATTGGGCATGTTTATTATTCCAAACAAAAGTAAAATAGGATAGTAAGGAATTGAGTTAAACAAACTTTACCATAGTAAACGACTAAGTCGCAAAACTTAGCATTTTCTTATTACTTAAAGACTATTGTGAGCCTTCTTTATATTTACTTTGTTGTAAAAGTTGATACATTAAATTCACTTAAAATAATATTAATTTCGAATTTGTTTGGCAAAGATAAAATCAGAATAAAACATTCAACATCAAAGATGATATTACAACTACCAATCTTCGGCTTGCAGAGTTGCTTCTCTGCTACCTGACCTACGTTGTTGATGTTAGCATCTCATGCCATTCTCCATCTCTCTTAAATTTTGATGGTAAAAATCAAATTATTTTAACAGCTCTTGAAATAAATACCCATATGTCCTTATACATGCAGTTATATTCTGATTATACCTTTCAAGTCTGTGGAAGAACAATTATTAAAACTGAATTGATTGTTTTCTCAACGATTTTAAATCTGTATTGGATCAAAGGAAATAAATATGTATCTTTTTTATCCTGTCGGTTTAATATTAAGATACCAATAATTTTAGGAGCTCTTAAAGCAATAAAATATATTTTTGGGAGTTAAAACATTACAAAAGACATTTAAAACTCAATGCCGTTGAATCGAAGTAAAATTTTAAGTCATGATCGACATTAATATAGTGTTATTTCACACCGGAACGAGACGGAGCGCCTTATGAAGGTACGAGTAGCATGTCCACTTGCTCGGCGTGAAACTATTTATGGCCTTTAACTTGACAGTGACAAATACGTTGCTGTCACAACAGAGGTGGTCTAGTTAGGTAGTTTGTGGGATATCAGATTACAACTGGCTTCCAACATAGTCTCTGAAACTCCCAGAACTGAGACCCAATAAAATTGAATAAATCGGGTATATTATACGATATGTACAAAATTCAATCAAAAGCTGTTGTATTTTTTACTTAAGTACAATACTTCGAACTGTGAAAACTTGAGAACATCCTGTGACTGACTTACTTTCTCTACACGTACTTTGCATATACTAAGTGGAGAATTTATTGCTTTCCGCCAACAAATTCTATATCGATATTTTACCGGAAATATATGTTTAGAGGTTCCCTGAATACAGAATAAATTTTAGAAAAAGGTGTGTGCGCATGTGTATGCGTCTGTGTGTGTGGACAGCATATATCAAAACGAAAAGACTGCTAAGTACGAAATTTGTAGTCAAATTTAGTATCTTCCAAGGATACGACACGAAGGTTTTCAACCTATCACATAGCTAAATACTCTTTACGTGGAATATTTTTTGAAGTTTTTCTGAATATCTTAACAGAGATTAAGTATATTAATATGACCAATAAATTACATATACTGGGGACCTCTGCATTTTATATAAAATTTGCATAACTGGTAAATTGTAAGAGATAGAAAAAAAACGGTTATACAGAAAATGTAGATTTCGCTGATTGATATCATATACACTTAAGAGTTAACCTTTTCCGAGAAATGTTTTGTTATTGCTTTAAATTATCAGATACTTTAACTTTTTTCAAGCGCAAAATAATCCTTCTTTTGTTTTTCTCTTGGCAAAGCGAACCAAATTTAATTGTTTCACAAAACGACTGACTTCTTAAGATATTTGACTATCACTTTGTCTTAGTGTATTACCTTATATCTCTTCCACTTATAAGAGGTATGTAAAGGATTACTTTTTATAACAATAGTTTTTTTGGAGAAAGCCATGAGAATGGAACACAGACGACTATTTTTTTACTTTCTCTAGCATGTACTTACTTGGTGAAAAAGGTATTTCATTGGTGTTTCATTGGAAATAGTATAAGCATTATTTTAGGTCCCGGAATTAATATAATTAAGAAAATGTACATGTTTGTATGAAAATTATTTGTCTTTCTTAATGCTTTTATAATTTTTCAGGATCATATTATCGCCACCGGTACCAGAATTTCGTACCACAACACGTCGTTTACATTCAAATAAATACCCTGTCGCTTTTAAGCATACTTTGAAGGGTGTGAACTGTGACCTTTACATCATAAGACCAGCACCTTACAAACTGAGTAACTCAGACCGACCGGTGCTTGTGTATTTTCGTGTGTTTGAATGGAGTTTTCATTGTGAATGACATTGGTAAACTCTAAGGCTAAGACAAACTATTATTACACAGATAAAACTTCTAATAACTTACTCAATGACCTTTCCTATCCACTATATCATCTATTACTTGCTCTACCAAGTATAATAGCAGGTAGAGAAACTATTGTATTCCACTCAAATTTCAGTACCAAGATTTCACAGGAAATACACGTTTTCAGAACCACTGATACAACGACAATGTTTTAAACACAGTTTGAATGTATCTGCATGTTTATCTGTGCGCAGTATAATTCAAAAACTAGCCTGTTAGTTACCACATGTGTCTGTACTGAAAAATTTTGTTGTGTTCCATTCACATGACTTGCTCTAACTGTTCTTACAAAACATTGTTCTTGTTCTACTCCATGCTAGTCACAACGATATGGTCGCTTAGTTGCTTTTAAGCAGAACAGAACAAAGGAAATGTTTTAAAAGCTGTTGCTATGTCACTGCCATTTAAATTTGCTTCTTTGCATGGCCAGGAGTAAAAATATCAGAAACACAGACGACTTGCTGTTTGAGAAAAGAAGGTATAAATCCTTTAAAATCAAAACGAATAACAAGGTATGTCTTAGAAACGGTTAATTTCACAGCAAAAATGTAAAGGATATACATTATGAATTTTGACGTGATCTACATTTTCTCTGTAGAAAGAAAGAGAAGAAAAGCCAAATGACCACTTCTCATTTTAGAAATTTATGCGTAGAAAATGAATACAAACAGCGAGGAATATCTCGAAATAGTGAATTGTAAAAAAAAAAAATTATATGACATGCATTATGTTTTTAACGAGATTTAAATTTTTTGTGCAGTAGGATTTATCCGGTATGCAAATTTTCCAAAAATGTTCCATGTAAAGAGTTCTTTTGGATGGGGAATTTTCCTGAAACTCCTCTTGGAAGATACTAAACTTACATGACAGTTTTGGTATTTAACTGACTTTTCGTTTTGAGTTATGATAAAAACATAAATTAATTTTTGAAAAAAAAGTTAAAAAACTAAAGTAGAATATAATTAAATATATATTAATAAATAAACATGTGAAGAGTTTTAATTAAAATTTGAAATAATAAAAATATTATAAATTAATTTTAAATAGTTTAAAGGAAAATGTATTAATTAAATGTAAAGTTAGATTAAGTAACTTATAAAGAAATAAAAACAATATTTAAATGACTAGTAATGTACATTTTGCAAATTATAGTTTAATGCCAGTTATTATAGTGTTAATTATGTCAAAAAGTATTGCAAGGTAATGGAATAACGCTTGTATTTTGATATAAGTAAACATAAGTATTTGGAATACATGCCTAGGTTTAAGAAATTAGGTACCGGGGTTTAATGTTGCAGATTTTTGTTTATTTATTCATTCATTTTGAGCTATGCTAGACACAAAGACACAGGGACATTTTTCTATATATAAAATATGTATTTCCGGTGCAAATATCTTCTGTGCTTAGTACAGAAATCAATAAACGATACTGGATAGGAAAGTTACCTGCGTAAAATATCAAAGGAGTTATTTGTGCATTAAAGTAGTTGATTAAAATACTGATTATTAAATATATTACATGACAAATAATAGTATCTCAAATTTTATGTGATTAGCCTCTGAAGAGTGGCCTTTATATAATTTTATGTGTATAGTCTCATTTTAAATGCATTTTGCATAACGTGTAAACCATAAGAGATAGAATAACTACCCAAATAATGTAAATCTGGTCAAAACATACAATTTAGGGCAAATTCCTTTTTTGTGAAGTTAATAATTTTCTAGATCTTTTTTTGCCATTGATTTAATGTTTCCCAAATTTAGGATTTTCTCAAATTGATATTCTTTTTTCCTTATGCTGGTCATGCAATGGTAACGAAATTTCAATGCCATCATTTTAGCTTCAAGGATATAGGTAATAGGGCTATATCTGTTAATTTTTATCTTGGGTAGTATGGAGCAGATAGAAGAATAGCCTGTTGTAAGTTAACAGAAAAGATAATTTGAATATAACACATCAGAATTTTACCTTCTCTGGCACGTATGTAGCTACAATGTACAAGTTAGAGAAGGTATTGCATTTCACCCAAGAATTGGATGTCATGATTTCACAGGAAGTGTATGTTTTGATGTCCCCTATTCGGAAAAAAATCATGTTTAGAAAATGGTCCTGTTGTGCCTTTGGACAGCGTATTTAAAAAAAAAAGAGTTAAATCCAAACTTGGTATTTATGTTTAATATATTCCATGGATGCGACACGAAGATTTTCAGGAAAATCCTCCCAACGCAAACGACCCTTTAGGTAGTTTTTTTTTTTTAAAGAAGATCCGTGTGTGTGTCTCTGGTGATTGTGATTGTTTCTGACAGCATGGCTGAAAAATGAAAAGGCAGGTAAATTCTAAACTTGTTATTTAACTTTAGCCACCTACAAGGTAGAAGAAACGAAAATTTTCAAGAAAATCCCTCCAACCCAAACCTTTATTTTGGAATTTTTTTGAAAAATTTGTGTAACACAAAAATTGCTCTAACAACTTTAATTAAAATACTGTTTATTAAAGATATTTACATTGCAAATTAAATATATATTTTCAATTTTGTGACAATAGCCTCTGAAAAGCTCTATTCTGGCTGAGCTTTGCAGTATTTTGCATGAGTATAACAATAAGAGATAACTAACGTTTACTACACAAAAAATGTTGATCTCGTTAAAACCCATAAGTTATATCAGATACGCTTTTCTGATAAATTTGACCATTTTAGACATATTCTTTAGTTTTAGTTTCAAAATACTTATACAAGAATTTTTGAGCTTCTGGTCATGGAAAGAAACGAATTTCAATCACATAGCAACCATCTTTTAAAATATATGACTATCGTGTTAGCCCAGTGTGCTCTCTTATTTCCCTTCTACTTAAAAGTAAGCAAGTAGTTAAAATAATTTGTGCTGTTATTTATTTCGAATAACAATAATTGGATATAAGAATAAGTTTTTAAAGGATAATTTGTTACAAAAATATAGAGAAGGTAATGAATGCAACACATCATTGCCTCAGAAATTAAATTGCATGAGCGTGAAGATCATAGTTTAATTGCTGAAAGAACGCAGGAAGATTTTCCAGATGTGGCTTGAAAAATGGTAACCTCAGAGAAGCTTTGGTTTTGCAGTTTTTCCGACAGGAGCCTGTTGGCATCAGTAGAACGGATGGAAAGGGTTCGAATGGAACTACCTTAATTCCGTAGGCCAAAGAAAAAGTTCTACTATAGGACGCAACTTGTGCAGATACAGCTCTCTCGCTTGCCAAGAACTTCTGCCAAAGCCGGCTCTGTTACGTTGTCAACAGTTCATAAAAAAGCTTAATAAGTACAGGAAATTACAAGCTACATTTTTCTTTTTTTTTACTGTTTCATTTGTATAGCCCCCTCACTTCAATAGTTATATCGGGGACTTTGACTGTGAAACAAATTGTAATAAAGTAGGCTCAGAACATTGGGTTAATCAATTTTATATTAATAAACACACGCACATTTACTCTCGCATTCATATTTTCAGACTATGGCGAATAGGGAATAATTGTGGTTAAAGAAAAATGTTCCGCCCCAGCCGGGAATTGAACACCGAACCTTCGGGTGAGAAGTCAGCTGGCTGACTACTCGACCACTTAAGCAGTTGAGCTACTTTTTTTTGTTACTTTCTCTACACATACTATGTACATGGTGTATACAGGAGGTATTGTAAAACACCCAAAATTCAATACCGAGATTTCACGTGAAATACATGTCCCTGAATAAAAAAAATCAGCTATGGAAAAAGGCCCGTGTGTGTGTGTGTGTGTGTGTGTGTGTGTGTGTGTGTGTGTGTGTGTGTGTGTGTGTGTGCGCGTGAGTGTGTTTGTGTGTCTGGACAGCAAAACTCAAAAAGGAAAGGACCGTTAAATACCAAACTTGGTATTTAAGTTTGGTGTCTTCCAAGGATGCGACACCCACCCCTAACTACCCTTTACATGGAACATTTTTCGAAAATTTTGATATTCTCAAAAATAGCTCTAACGATTTTGATTAAAATGTCATATATTAAAGACAAATAAAATGAAAATCTTGAATTTTCTGGGAATAGCCTCTGAACACTACTTTATTCGGGATGAATTTTACGGAGTTTTGCAGAACTGCTAAACCATAAAAGATAGACAAAAATGTATTATACATAAATGTAGAGCACGTTAAAACACACAATTAATATTACATACTTTTTTCGTGGAGTTGACCGTTTTTTGAGATATTCCTTGTTTTTAATTTCACCTTTGAAAAGCTTTACTTTTCTCATACAGGAATTTGTCATCTCCTGTCCATACAAACAAAGGAACTTCAGTCACATAGCAACCAGCTTTTGACTGTCACTTTAACCTATGGCATTCTCTTATTTCCCTTCTACTTACAAGGAAGCAAGTGATAGGACCATTTCTGCCAATTTTTTTATAAATTAGGATGAAGTAAATAGAAGCAAGGGATTTTTAACAATAATTTGTTGCAGAGATGTGGAGAAAGTCATGTGAATGGAATACATCAGATTTTTTACAGAGGGAACGTTGAGTCCTTGTGTACTGAAGTTAAGGCATTAATTGCCGACATGGGGTAAAATATGTCTTCACTGGTTTGTAAAATAGAAAGGTGCCAGCGCTGTGGCCATGTTTAGACCACTCGCCTCTCACCTAAGTGGTCCGGGTTCGATCCGTGTGGATTTGTGGTGGACAAAGCCGTGCGGGGACGGTTTTGTCCCGGTTCCTCGGTTTCCTCGCCATCGCATTGCACCGGTGTTCCATCTTCATTCCATGTATCTTCATTGTCATCACCTGCGGTGCTATAGTAGTAAAAGCGGACGTTAAACACTGAAAAAAAAAAACAAAAAAAAACAGGCGACCGCATGAGATTTTTAGTGGACAAAGCACCGGGTTCTCCGATTTCCCCCGCCATCGCATTCTAACAGCGCTCCATCTTTTCTCCTTATATCATCAAGTGTTGTCGCATGCCGTGCCTATGTAGTAAAAACAGACGTTAAACACAATAAACATCTCTCTCTTGTTTTGTTTCCGGGAATGCAAAAGAGAACCTAATTTCAATTGTTTCACATGATGATGAGCTTTTAAAAGATTTAACTATATATATATATATATATATATATATATATATATATATATATATCTTAGTGTATTCTCTTATTTCCCTCCTACTTATAAATAAATAAGTAATAAGGCATTGCTCCAAATGTGTACCTCAATTACATTGAAGTATATAGAAGAATAAGCCTTTATAAGAATAGATTGTTACAGACTAGATAAACACACTGAACTGAGCACATCAGATTTGTTCTTTCTCTAGCACGTTTGCAAATACAATGGACATAGTAGCTAGAGAAGGTATTGTATTCAACCCAAAAATTCGATATGGAAATTTCATGGAAATATATATTTTGAAGCCCCTTAAGTCCAAAAAAAGATGTTAGAAAAAGATTATTGTGTGAGTGCCTGTAGACAGCATCAAAAATGAAAATACCGTTAAATATCAAAACTTGTATTTACGTTTACTATATTCCAAGGATGCAACACCAAGATTTTCATGAAAATTCTCCCAGTACAAGCTACCAATTACATGAACAGATTTTTGAACATTTTGTTTTTCTCAAAAATGCATGTAAGAATGAATTTTCTTCTGGATGAATTTTGCAGAATTTTGTATATCTAACGGTTATACCGTACGAGTTAGACAAAAATGCACTGGGCAAGAAACGTAGATCTCATTAAAACACATAATTTATGTCGTATATAGTTTTCTTGTACATTTGGCCGTTTTTGAGATATTTCTTGTTACTGGTTTCAATTTTGAACTACCTAACTTTTCTCATAAAGGACCACGTAAAGCGAACCGAACCTCAATTGTTTCATATTAAGACCAGTTTTTAAAAGATTTGAGTAACGCTAATGTATCCACTTATTTCCGTTCTACTTACAAGGAAGCAAATAATAAGACTAATTTTGCTAATGCTTTTCTCGATTAGCATGATGTAGATATCACATCGGTCTTTTGAAAAGCATTACCATAGGTTGTTATATGGAAATTCCTTCAGACAGGAAAGCATGAAGCAATGAATCTTTCAGGCTTTGCTACGTCACCGTATCCTTGTTCATATTTTCCAGTAGTAAGAACTGACGGACGGTAAGCAAATATCTGCAACCTCACCTACCAAACATTTCTCCATTAAACTAAGGATGGGAGGATTATTTTTCAGCCCTAACCCTCCCTTTCCCTGAATCCCCAAGATATGAAATTTCCTCCTTCCCCACCTCGGTACATATTCCAGACTCGCCCTGACGGAAAAGTTGGTGACGGAAAAGCTTGAGCAATGACGGTGGTCTATCCACCTCCTCCCAACTCCTTCCTAACTCTCTATGACAGGTCTTCTCATCCCGATCTCGGTAAACACGAGATTTCTCTCTCAGATTTAACGTTTCACTCATCACTGCAGTCTCTTTATTAAATCTGCGTCAACTCGTCACATAGGTGCCCTGAAATATTACAACTCCTGTGGTTTTATCTCTGCATTATGGACCATGTTGAGAACTTCTGTTTTTCTCAGAATATTGTGCAAGTCATAATACAGAAACACTGGGTTTTGTAAAACTCGACCTCAAATAAAGAAACAAAAATCAGATTTATTACATTTACATGATTTTCTTTACCTATTTTGTAAAAAGCTATTTGCTCTTATTTGATTCATGCTAATCAAAATAAACAGACCTCTCCTTAACGATTGTTTATAGTCTCTTTAATTCCATAAAAGATTTGACTATTGCTTTAGTCTAGTACACTCCCTTAGCACGGCTGCTTTCCAAACGGTAGGCCTGGGTTCGATTCCCGGTACCTTTGTGGGGATTTTCTCTCCCTGGGAGACCCGTTCCAAGGTGCAAGCAATCTCGCCAGATCCCTGAGAGCCAATTGAGAAGCTGTTTGAGGAAAAAATTAGTGGTTTCAGGTTACATGAGGAATAAAGGTAGCGGCTCCAGATTGCATTCACCACATTAACCAGTTGGGAGGGACTCGGGGCGCTAACTACTTCCCCTCCATGACTCCTGTAATGAGAAGAGATGGTGGATGCAGCGGGCGAGCGGTGAGCCTTGTCCCGACTTCGAGCTGTTGTGCTGTGGAGTTTTAGTTTTTTGATAAAGATTAACATTAGCAGAGAAGGTAAGTAGAAGGGAAGTAGGGGAATACTTTAGGTTAAAGCGAATCTTTTCAACTTAATTGCTAAATAATTAAAATTTGGTTATCTCTCTATGGCCAGGAGTAAAATCAAAACAAATATGAATTACAAATTCTGTGCGAGGAAAGCATTTTAAGTAATATCTTAGAAATGGTTAATGCCGCAAAAGCATCTATATAACACAAATTGGGTGTTTAACAAGATCTACATTTTTGAGCACCAAGTTTTTATCTATCTCTTACAGTTTACTGTTTATGCCAAAGTTTTTCAGAGTGAAGAGAACTTCAGAGGCTACTTGCATAAAAGTCTAGATGTACATTTTAATTTTGATGTTATTTGTGATGTAAATATATTCAACTTGCGGTATTTTATTCAAAATTGATAGTCATTTTAAGGAAGTAAATATATTCGAATTTTTTCCATGTAAAGAGTAGTTTAAAGCGGAAGATTTTAATAAAAATATTGCCGTTGTATCTGTGGAGGATTCTGAACTTAATTATCAACTTTGGTGTTTAACCGACTTTTTGTTTTTTATTTATGTTGTTTAAAGACGTCTCCACAGACCTTTTTTTTTTTTCAAAGAATGATTTTCTTTATATAGAGAGCCTTAAAAGTGTATTTACAAGAAATTTCAATAACGATTTTTTCGGTGGCATACAATAGTTTCTCTTCCTGTCTGCTATGTTGTAGCTACGGAAACTAAAAATGTATTTCACTTGTCTGCTATAAATTTCTGGTCAACATTCCTTTTATTGGTAGGAAAGGGTGCATGATAAAGGGTACACAACTTCGAGGGCAACGTTGTGCACTGCGGAATGTAGGAAAAACTATAGGACGTCATAGGCAGACAGGACACTAGAGATGCACGGAAGTCCTTAACCTATCCAAGCCCAATGACCCGTGACAATGTCCGGGGCATCAGAGAGAGAGAGAGAGAGAGAGAGAGAGAGAGAGCGTATAAGCAACCTGTCTACTTGGCAGCCAGCTGGTATCCACGGGAAAAATATGCATCCGCGCCATCTGACCACACTACATTGCGTATTAAAGGAGACACATAAGTGTTAATTGCTCATTGTCATGCTTATTTTTTTGTTGAGGTTCTAAGCCAGCGTATCTAAATCATACGTTGAGAAATGCATCATCATCATCATCAACTCTTCATGGATTAGGAGGATTCTCCTGTTCCGGCCTCATATTTCTTCCCATCTTTTAACTGGTCTTCCTATCGTTCTGTAGCCTAGAGGTTTGTATTTGTATGATTGAAATGGAATGCGAGAGTTATCCATTCTTTGTAAATGGCTTTCCCATTTTTCTCTATTTATTTGTATCCTTTCTTTTAAGCAAAAAATGTCTAATTCTTTCCTTATGTCTTCATTTCTAATATGATCTTGTCTGGTGCAACCTTTTACTGCTCGGAGATATTTCATTTCTGCCGCTTGTATTTGGCTCCAATCTTTCTTTTTAAGAGTCCATGTCTCCGAACCATACAGTAAAACTGGAACAGCCATTGTCTTATAGAATTTTAGGTTTGTATCTTTTCGGGTTTTCCTTTTTAAGGTACGAGCTATTACTCCACAAATATATTGGAACTTACTCACTTTATTATTTATTTCTTCATTGTTTGTCTTAAAGGTTACATTACAACCCAAGTAGTTAAATTTTATCACCTGTTCTAACACTTTATTGCTTAACACTATCTTTGATCTTTTTATATGTTTTCCTATAAATGCCATTATCTTTGATTTTTCTATTGATATACTTAAACCATAATCCTGGATCAATTTTTGTAGCTTGTACATACTTATTTGCAGCTTATCTTCTCGGTCTTGTATTAACATCATGTCATCTGCAAAGAGTAGCATATTTAAGGCATTATCTTTATTTATTTTTATTCCTAATGGTATTTCATCTTTTAATTTTCTGAGAATATCATCCATATAAATATTAAATAAAAGCGGAGATAAACTACATCCTTGTCTTAAACCATTATTAATTATCATATCTTGTGATAATCGTCCATTTCCTAAAACTATTTTTATTTTTGTTTCTTGGTATATATTCCTGAGTACATCTATCAATTGTTTTGGGTATCCTTTTTTATCTAATATATGCCAGAGTCTAGTTCTGCTTACCTTATCAAAAGCTTTTTCTAAATCTACAAAAGCTATATGTGTTTCTAAATTATATTCTCTTCTCTTTTCAATAATTTGGTTAATAGAAAATATATTATCGGTGCAGGATCGTCCTTTTCTAAATCCCATTTGGTTTTCTAATAATAACGGTTCTGTAATTATACTTAGACGTTTGTTTATGATTTTTGTATACAGCTTATAGCCTGTGTTCAGGAGACTTATACCTCTGTAATTACTACATACATTTCTTTTGCCCTTTTTAAATATATTGATGACGTGTGCATCGTACCAGCATTTAGGAATTCTATTCGTTTTCCAACATTTGTTGATAAAATTAAGCAGTCTTACATTTAATTTATCTCCTCCATACTTTATTAATTCTGCATTTATTCCATCTGGTCCTGGAGCCTTTCTATTTTGCATGTTTTGTAAAGTTAATTGTAATTCTTCTTCGGTGATTAAATCTATAGATGTTTTAACTATTACTTGGTCCTCTATTGACTTTCCATTTTCTTCTAATTTATACCATAGTTCCTTATAATATTTCAACCATTCTTCTTCAGATATATTGTTTATTCTCACTTTGTCTTTCTCTTGTTTTGTTAACGTCTTAATCACTTTATAGGCAAATTGTTGTCTGCCATGTATGTCGTTTTCTATCTGGCTAATAAAATTCTCCCATGAATTCTGGTGTCCTCTTCTTGTAATTGCTTTTGCGATGTTTCTTTTTTCTTTATAATTTTGTCTTGATTCTTCAGTTTTATTTTGTAGAAGCCTTTTATACGCTGCTTTTTTGTTGTCAATAGCTTGTTTAATTTCTTCATTCCATATTCTTAAGCCAATTTTTCTTCTATATATATTTCTTCTTCCAATTGCTTCTTCTGCTGCTCCTTTGATTGCTTTAATTATATTGGACCATTCTTTATCAATATGTTCTTCTACTTTTGTATCTTCTAGGCAAATGTTTAATCTTTCTTGGTAAAGCCTCCTGATACTAGGTTCTTGAAGTAGGTTTATTTTGAAAACCGTTTTATTTTGTTCCTCGTTTGCCCTTATTTTTGATTTTTTCCATCTTGTCCATAATTCTATTTTAGATATCACTAAATAGTGGTCGGAGGATATATCACAGCCCCTGTAAACTCTAGTATGTATAATCTGTGATATTAATTTTTTATTTACCATAATATAATCAATTAATGATCTTTGACCACGTGCATTCCATGTATATTTATGAACATCTTTTGTTCTAAAAAATGTATTTGTTATCTTAAGTTCATTAAAAGTTGCAAACTGTCGTAATTGTTTACCATTTTCATTAATGTGGTCTTCTCCAAATTTTCCTACAATTTTAGGTATAGGTTGTTTCCCAACTCTTGCATTTAAATCTCCAGCAATGATCATATATTGGGTTTTGCTTTTATTTACTTCTTCTTGTAAATGTTCATAGAATTCTAAAACCTCTTCCTTTTTTCCCTCTTCAGGACTATACACTCCCACAACAATTAGATGCCCTCTGGGGATTTTAAACGTTACTTGTATAATTCGTTCATTAATAAAAGTATAGTGTTCAATTCTCTTTGTCCATTTTTCATCAATTAATATTGCTACTCCTTTTGCTGCTCTTTGTTTTAATGAAACCCCACTATATACTAAAGTGTATTTCCCTATCTTTTCTGTACCTTTTAATTTCTTTTTAGTTTCTGTAAGTACCGTTATATTTACCTTCATTGTTTCTATTTCTTTTACTAATTCTTCTTCTTTTGTGGATATTCCTCTCACATTCCATGTTCCTATTTTTAATGGTTCTGCAATTCCAAATCGTGCGTCCTTTTTCTTTTGCTGTGGTCGAAATCCGATATTATCAATCCGGCTATTATTTTGAGGCTGTTCAGTATGTAAAATTTCGCTCTGGCCGCGGTACGAACGCTGCGCAGAGCTAGTTCAGTGGTGGGGCTGCCACCTCTCTGCTCCTGAACTCGCAGATGCTTTTCGGGCATTTACCCTAGATGTGTTGTCTTCACCTCGACTTTCGAGTCACATCCACCCGTTGTGCCAGTTTTGGTCCACCCCGAGTATTTTATTTCCTCGGTACCACCTATATCTAGGAGGCATTCCCCGATCCGCCACCTGGGGAGGCGCCCGATGGGGGATTGGCACTGAACCCCTCACGGGAGAAATGCATATTTTTGTTATTATTGCTACTATGTTATTCTCGTTCTGTTAGAACTCGTCTATGGGTTTTGTTTTTTCATTTATTCACAAGCTCATTCAGCAAGGATTAGTCATATTTCTTCATTATTTAAGTTTGTATAAAAGGCATTTGTCATCAACTTAGTTTATGCACTTAGGCAAGCGGTTTGAGACATTTTCTTAAATCTCTGATTTCCTCAAGATTTTTCAAGCTATTAGCAATCCTCTTGTCAAGTGTAACTACAGACTTGCTTCGTTTCCCTATTCTGTTGGAAAGGAATCGTTAATACTTTGCATTATCCTTCAGGCTTTTTAACTAGCGCCATATGTTAGGATGTAGTCTTTGCATGCTTTTGTTAAACCCGTGGATCCATTCTTCCAATCGATTGGTTCAGTGACTTTTTCCGTGATAGTTCCGTATTTCTTTTAGTATTGAAGGATTAACCAGCCAATGTTCCAGAAAGTAGTCGTAGAAAAAACTTCATTTTTCATTTCTTGGTGAGGTTTCTTGTATAATAAGTCAACAATCGTCAAATCTGTTAATCGGATGATGAGCCAAAACAGAACTCATCGTTATGTGAAGTCCAATTTCTTCATTTTATACGTAGTCGCGTGTCATTCCTAATTCTTGCTCCTTTCTCCAAATACACTGACAGAAATAATAATTGCACCATAAATTTGTACATTTGGAAACACAGACTTCTAAGCTTGAATGGCGCCAAATTCAAAATTAGCAATTCACCATAGGGTTTCCAGACTAGAATCTTCTCTCTGTGTTGGACAACCTGCTGTTCCTTTTTTTTTTTTTTTTTTTTTTTTTTTTTATTTGGAAGAAGAGCGTATACCACCGGCGCAATATTGATTTCGTGACTTGTACTTCCATGGATGGTATATATTTGTTTATATTGTTTGCTGCAGCTTCTAAACGTACCATCCATAAAAAAGATGTGTTTTTCTTTTAGTTCAGTGACTAAAGCTTGCCTTACATGATGGTGATCCTCACAATTAAACCAAAAAACTAAAAAACGTCAACCCCTTACAGATAATTGACTCTGTGCACATTTGTTAATGTGCCCAACTGCTATACATCCGACTGTGGTATTCATCTGCATGAATACATTTCCGGTATTCACCTTTGTCACGAGGCTGCAAATTATGAATTTCTCTGCCATTCACATTCTGTAGGGTTTCAACTGTAGAAGCTCTGAGAACAAGCATTTTTGAAACAACCGTTTCTGGGTAACTATAGTCATTTTGGAGAGAGTTCGAATGATGTATCAATTTCTGCAATGTTTTCCCCAGTTAGAACTTCTTAACTATTTAGCATTTCGTGATCGTGTGATCCTAATTGTGTTCTGTGCACCGAAATACTTTTTTTTTCCTGTGGCTGATTTAATTTATTAATAAGGATGCTCTGATACAAAATCTAAAATCGCACCTGTAAACCGAGGTGCAGAGCTTTTGATCGTGCTCGGCCTGAAACTACTCGGCTCGGGAAAATTCGCAGTGAAAAAGAACAGGGGAAGATGGGGCCACTAAGGTGAGACCAAAAGGCATTTTTTTCAAAGGCAATATCAAAAGTAATAAACACTTATGTTTTGTCAATAATATACGTGAGTAGATAAAAGAATGAACCTTTGTATGAAAAGCATGTTGCAAAATATTTAAGAGAAAGTCATGTGAATGTAGCACATCAGATTTTTACTTCCTCTACATAATACATGGTACCTAGGCAGAGAAAGTATTGCACTCCATTCAACCTACTCCATTCAACCTACTCGATACCGAGATTTCACCAAAAATACACGTTTTAGGGTTCCTTATATAAAAACAAAATTAGTTTTAGAAAAAGGTCGTGTGTATGTTCATATGCCCGTGTATCTGTGCACACGATAACTTAAAAATAAAGAGTTGGTAAAATACCAAACTTTATATTTTAGTTGGAAAACATTTCCAAAATTTGATTTTCTAAGAAATGACTAAACATTTTGAATACAATACTGTAAATTAAAGATATTTACATAACAAAATGTACTTATTGAATTTTCTGCAAATAGCTTCTGAACACCTCTTTATTCTGAATGAATTTTTCTGAATATTGCATAACTGGTAAACCGTAAGAGGTTAACAAAAACAAATATATATATTTCCTTTTAGCGCACAATTTATGTCATACATTTTGTTTGTGAAGTTGATCGTTTCCAGTTTTAAAAAACAAACATTTTTCATACGGGGTTTTGTAAATTCTTGACTATGCAATGAAGGAATTTCGCTCGCATGGCAACCAGTTTTTAAAATATTTGATTATCGCTTTAGCCTAGTGTATTCCTTTATTCCCCTTCTACTTACAAGGAAGCAAATAATAACACCATTTCTGCTAACTTTAATCTCGTTTAGCTTGAAGTGGATAGAAGAATGAGCTTTTTAACAATAATTTGTTACGGAAATGTAGAGAAATTCATGTAAATGGAACGCATCAGATTGTTTTACAAACTGATTATCCAGTATCGAGTATTAGAGCTCGAAGGTCAGTGTTGGTATCGAGTATCGAGAAATGCGGCATCGTTCCATCACGAATAAAAATGTTTCGTTTTAAATTTAGAAATCTTCAGAATGTATTTTATATGAAGACGGATATTGATTATTTTGAATGCAAATTAATACTTCCAGTATAGTTAATTGGCACAGAAAGCAAGTAATATTTAATCCATAATTCTACAGTCTAAGTTTAAAATATATCCTGCATTAATTAGTATTTCATTCGAAAAACCTGTAATTAGAACCGTGGGTTTTGATTTCCAGCATGGCAATTATTTTCAGGATTACTAATTGAAACAAAATCTGATTTAGAAATTCAACGCTGCTCACCAATATGGGATTTCATCAAAATTAGCTCAATTGTTTTCAACGCTCCAGCTCACATTTACAAGTATCTGCTTAATGAGCATAACGCTTTGTGTCTAATTTAGGTGAAGATTTAATTACGTTTGTCAACAAAGAAACTGTCTCTCTTTTCTCTCCTACATTTCTCACAATAGAAATGCAAATTCCTCTCTCTGGGCGGATACTCAGCCATTTAAACATCTCCTACAGACTTAAATGAACTAAGTTTACATAATGGAGCTCACATCGCATGTGTACAGCTTCATTGTCTCGTGACGGACCCAGACCTAAGATTTCTGATGTAGTTCACAATTGTTGCTCCGAGGGGAGTGACATTCAACAATGACGGAGATAAATTACTCCTATTACTAAGACCGAACACTTTAGTTAGTAAATTAACCTGAAATACTACTTCATTCTAGGAATAAGCCGTTGTACAACCACCAAATAGGTGGATATTCAAGAAAGTAACGAACAAGTAGGCATAAGTAAATAATAACGAAAAATATCAACACAAAAATGTATTAAAAACTTGCAGTACCTTACTCAATTTTTCAACGTAATACCTATATTATTTTCTCTACACATACTATTTACATAGTGTATAAAGAAGGTATTGCATTCCACCCAAAAATTCTATACTAAAATTTCACCGCAAATATTGTTTTGGGAAAAGGTCCGTGTGTGTGTAAAAAATGGAAATGGTGTGTTATTTATGGACGCTCTTTAACTGCCGAGTTCTCAGCGTCCCATTCAAAATGGGAAAGACCGCTTAATTATGCTCAGAGACCTCTCTATCAGGCTTGAGGCTCTTTTACGTGCCGTAAATCTACGACACGGGACCAAAGACTTTACTTCTCTTCCGAAGGAAGCCATGCTAAGGAATTTTACACCCGAAAAAATCCATCGTCCTCCGCCGGGTTTGAACCCACGACTTTGGGTATGTGAAATCAGAATGGTAACCATTACACCACGAAGGGGGACTGTCTATGTGTGTGTGTGTGTGTGTGTGTGTGCAAAAACAATTAAATACTAAACTTGGTATTTAAGATTCATATCTTCCAAAGATGCGACACGAAGATTTTCAAGAAAGTCCCCCCCATCCCAAACTACCCTTTACATGGAAAATTTTTTAAAAATTTTGATTTTCTCAAAATGGCTGTAACGATATTGATTAAAATCTCTTATATTGAAGATATTTACTTGCCAGATAAAAAGTATATCTTGGATTTTCTTAGAATAGCCTCTTAAAGACCTCTTTATTTTGGATGATTTTATTGAATTTTCCATAACTGGTAAACCGTAAGAGATAGACAAAAACTTACTGCACTAAAATGTAGATCACGATAAAACACACAATTTATGTCATATACATTTTTTCATGCAATCGTTCGTTTTTGAGATATTCTTTGTTATTGGTTTCAGCTTTAAAAAACTTATACTTTTCTCATACAGAAATTTGTCAACTCCTGTCCATACAAACAAAGGAACTGCAGTCACATAGCAACCAGCTTTTGACTATCACTTTAACCTATTTATCTTCTACTTACAAGGAAGCAAGTATTAAACTTTATTTTTTCTCGATTAGCATAAAGTAAATAGATGCATAAGCTTTTGAGCAATAATTTGTTGCAGAGATGTAGAGAAAGTCATGTGAATGGAACACATCATATTTTTTTCGTCATGACTTATTGTTACATGGTAACGGTTTTTCAGGGCCGATGTCATACTTCAGTTCCGCCAAAGAGCTTATTCGTTTTTTCTTCCTCTAGCACGTATGTACGTATACTGTACCCTCAAAGACAATAAAATATGCCTGTGCTATGGTTTTGCTGAAAGTGTGAATATTTGACAGGGACTCGGGTCTTACTACGGTTTTCATTGGTGCCATTCTGATACATGAGGTGACACGTCTATGGTGTTTGATTAGTGGTGAACACCTCATTTTGGTTCTCGACACTTTGTCGAGTGGAAGATCTTGGAACTTCAGGATTGGTTGATCTCAGGGTTGAATCCCGTCAATAATGTCTCGTTATATGTACGTGGGAACTTGAGGATGTTGTCAGGTGAAAACCAAATAATACAAAATTGGCTGTTTCGCAGTGATGGTCAATTTAAAATCTGTTTCATTCTGACGTTAGTTTACACGAATCTTGATCTTCCTTTATATTTGGCTTATTTATAGTTAAACTTATTCGCTCCCGACTTTATTATAATAGAGTATCACATTCTTAACAAGAGCAAAACAGTGCTTAGTAGTAGTGGTGGTGGTGGTGGTGGTGGTGGTGGTGGTGGTACAATGTCCGAACTTGGACTCGAATTCTATTGATATTAGCTGCAACCCACGCTAATCTCTCCAGTTAGTAAAAACTATTCTGGACTACAATTGCATATTTTTTGTTTAAATTTAATTATTATTTTCATATTGGACCAAGGGTAGCATTATGAAGCCTTCTTCAACGGTCCTTAAGCACGCCGTGATGTTGCTCAGCCAGATGTTCGAGTGATACACTCTCCGAGAAAATAACTTTTTGCCTATCTATACAGCTTTTACTAGAAACAGATATTAAATTATGTCACTATTTATTCCTCAATAAAGCTCAAAGTTAAAACAAATATTCAGTATTGTCCTGGTATTCTAATAGGATGTTTACATTGTTTCTATTCCAAAAATTACCGATTCATATTAATTTGACTGATGGTTTTTCATTAATTATTGATTAATTATTGTTATTTAAGTATTTCTTTTTGGTCGGTTTGATATATTAAGTCATGCAACTCACACAAGTAACAAATGCAATTCCAATTTACGTTCCCTCAGAAAACAGGTTGACTTGTAGAAGTAGGTGTTTATTTTGTCCACCAGGTGCGTGAATTACCTTGGCATTAGAACTTTAGTATGTAGCGCAGAGAAAATATTAATTAATCTTGTAACACCCAGTGAGAGAGGTAGATTATTGTCCAACCAGAAAGTTTAGGGATCACCAGTTCGCAACTCAGAGCTTCATTTGTCGCAAATTACGATTCATGTGTATCCTCTTCCCTTCGGTAACGTGACCTAGGCCAACACGCTTTTAAAAGCATACCAAACAGGTGAAAGAAAAGGGTGGAGTCAGTGAAAAGACCCTGTTTTACGATAAGTATTTCCAGGCATATTTTTAATGCTTTGAGTGTACATAGCAGTTAGAGAAGGTATTGCATTCCACACAAAGTAGATGATGAGATTTCACCGGAAGTGTATGTTTTAAAATCTGGTGATTAAGAAAAGGAAAGAAAAAAAACATTTTGGATTTAGAAAGAGGTCCTTGTTTGTCTGACTGTTTATGAATTGTGTAGCTCAAAAACGAAAAGACTGGCAAATGCAAAACTGGGTATTTATGTTTAGTATCTTCCAAGAAAAAAGATAGAAAAATAAAACTTATTAACAGTAATTTGATATACAGATGTAGAGGAAGCCAGAGCTTTTAGGAAAATGTAGGTGTGTGAGTATGTCTGAGTGTGTGCAGCTAGCTCAAAAACAAAAAGTCGGCTAATTACCATACTTGGTATTTAAGTTCAGTATCTTCCAACGATGCGAAATTTTCAGGGAAATCCCCTACCCCCAACTATCCTTTACATGAAATATATTTTAAAACGTTTCGTTTTCTCAAAAATGGCTTAATCGATTTTTTATAAAAATGTCCTATGTTTAAGATATTCTCATACAAACGAAATCTATATCTTCAATTTTCTAGGAATAACAAATGGAGGATTCTTCATCTGGAAGACTTTGCATAATTTTTCTCAACCGGTAAACCGTAGGCGATATACAAAAACTTTCTACACAAAACATTTAAACTTCACACAATTTATGCCAGATACAGTTTTTCCTTAAGTTAACTGTTTTCGACATATTCCGAGCTACTGATTTCCGTTTTAAGCTATTTAAACGTTTCTCAAACGGGAAGGCACCTTCCTTTTCGTCACCGTTTGTTTACACCTAGCAAGGAGAGAAAACCGAAATTCAATTGTTTCATTTATCGACTAGCTTTAAAAAATGTTATATCCCTTGGTCTAGCGCATGCCCTTAGCTCCGTTCTACTTACAAGGAAGCAAGTATTAAGACCAATTCTGCTAAGGTTATCTAGATTGGCAAGCTGTAAAAGAATAATTTTTGTTGGAAAAGTTTGTTTGTGGAACAGCTAGAGAAAGCTATGTGAATGGAACACAAAGGGTTTTATTTGAAAAGCATAAGCTAAAACTTCGACATATAAAAGAATTAATTGCCACATCTCTAACAAATTATTGTTAAAAAGCTTACTCTTCTAATCGGGATAAACAGTAGAAATGTTCTTCTTACTTGTTTTCTTGTAAGTAGAAGTGAATTATGGGAATACACTAGGTTAAACTGATAATCAAATCTTGTATAAGCCAGTTGCCATATGGCTGAAATCCATTTCTTTTATTTGCCAGGAGTTGACAAATGCCCTTATTAGAGAACTTTAAGTATTTTAAATTTGAAACCAATAACAAGACTCATAGTCAACACCACGAAAAAATGTATATCACATAAATTGTGTGTTTTAAGGAGATCTTCAGTTTTTGTGTAGTAAGTTTTGGGCTATTTCTAACGGCTCACCAGTTGTGCAAAATTCATCCAGAATGAAGAGCTCTTTAGTGACTGTTCCCAGAAAACTTAAAATATACACTTTTTTTGTAGTATAATTATTTTTAATATACGGTAGTATACTGGTCAAAGTTGTTTGAGGCATTTTTGAGAAATCAAAATTTTCGAAATTTTTTCCATATAAAGAGTAATTTGGGGTTGGGGATGTTCCTCAAAATGTTGCACCCTTGGAAGATATTAAACTGAAATACCAAGTTTGATAGGTTACCGACTTTTCGTTTTTGAGTTATCCTGTTCACAGACACTCACACACATACTTGACTTTTTCTAAAAACTCTTCTTTTTTATTCAATGGGGCCATAAAACATGTATTTCCTGTGAAATCTCAGTATTAAATTTTTGAGTGGAGTGTAATACCTTCGTCCATACGTAGCATGTACTATGTAGAGAAAGCAAATCTCTATATCTCATTAGGGAGAGAGAGAGAGGTAAAGTTTTAGGACGCCCAACCTATACGGTTCTTAGCGCCCTATTAAACACAATAAAACAAAGTTAATCTTCTAGCTAAAATAACATGGCAAAATTAAAAGTATAGCCGACTAATATATCCCCCAAAGTTAAAACGTTAAAATAAGGGTTAAAATAAGGAAGAAATTAATCATAAAACTTATCTTCCAGCTAAAATACCCTGGTCAAATGAATATTTCAATTTACTAATTATCTCCCCAACAATAAAACTTTAAAACCAGTCCGACAGGTTAAAATTACGGATTAATAAATGATAAAATTAATCTTCTAGCTAAAATATTATGGTAAAACCAATATGACTAGTAATACATCCCTCCACCTGTATCTTATTAAAACACTAACATGTCATACACAGCTTTTTGTAGAGTTAAGCCTTTTTGAAGTATTCCGAGTTACTGGTTTCCTTTTTAAGCTACTTTTCTCAAATGGGAAGACATCTCTCTTTTTGTCTCCCATTTGTTAACTCCTAGAAAGCAAATAGAATGGATTTTAATTGTTGCATTATAGAGCGGCTTTTAAAAGTTTAGACCAGGGTTTTAGCCTAGCTTATTATCTTATTTCTCTTATACGTACAAAGAAACAGACAAAAACAAAATCATTCTGCTAATGTTTATCTCGATTAGCATGATATGCATACACAAATTAAGTTTTGGGAGAAAATTTTGTTTGTGGAGCAGCTAAAGAAGGCCATGCGAATGGAACACATCGGCTTTGATTTTTAGAGCAATGAATTTAGACTGAAGCTAGTACTTCGATATAATATGATAAAAATATCACCGTTTTTATTTATAATAATTTCTATAAATGTGTGAAAGTATGTTACGTAATGAAAACTTTCCTAATTTCACAGGTGCATCACCGAACACAATGAGAATTTCCCAAATTTCACAAGTGCACCACCGAACATAATGGAAATTTCCAAATTTCACTGGTGTATCGCCTTACATAATGAGAATTTCTCAAACTTCACACGTGCATCACCGTACATACTGAGAATTTCCAAATTTCACAGCTGCATCATTCTACGAATGAAAATTTTCTAAAATTCAAAGGCGCATAACCGTACAAAATGAGAAGTTTCCAAATTTCACAGGTGCATCACCGAACACAGTGAGAATTTTCCAAATTTCACAGCTGCATCACCGAACACAATTAGAATTTTCCAAATTTCACTGGTGCCTCACGGAACACAGTTAGAATTTTCCAATTTTCACAGGTTCCTCACCAAACATAATGAGAATTTTCCAAATTTCACAAGTGCCTAACTGAACATAGTGAGAATTTTCCAAATTTCACAAGTGCCTAACTGAACATAATGAGAATTTTCCAACTTTTACAAGTGCCTAACTGAACATAATGAGAATTTTCCAAATTTCACAGGAGCATCAGCGAACATAGTTAGAATTTTCCAAATTTCACAGGTGCCTCACCGCACATAATGAAAAACTTTCAAATTTCACAGGTGCATCACCTAACACAATTAGAGTTTTCCAAATTTCACAAGTGCCTAACTGAACATAATGAGAATTTTCCAAATTTCACAAGCGCCTAACTAAACATAACTAGAATTTTCAAAATTTTACAAGTGCCTAACTGAACATAATTAGAATGGTCCAAATTTCACAGGAGCATCAGCGAACATAGTGAGAATTTTCCAAATTTCACAGGTGCATCACTGAACACAATTAGAATTTTCGACACTTCACAGGCGTCTCACCGGACATAATGAGATTTTTCCAATTTTCACAGGTGCCTCACTGAACATAATGAGAATTTTCCAAATGTCACAGGTGCCTTACCGAACAAGATGAAAATTTTCCAAATTTCACAGGTGCATTAGCTAACATAATGGGAGTTTTCCAAATATCACAGGTGCCTCACCGGACATAGTGAGAATTTTCCAAATTTCACAGCTGCATCACCGAACACAATGATAATTTTCCAAATTTCACAGCTGCATCACCGAACACAATTAGAATTTTCCAAATTTCACTGGTGCCTCACGGTACACAATTAGAATTTTCCAATTTTCACAGGTGCCTCACCAAACATAATGAGAATGTTCCAAATTTCACAAGTGCCTAACTGAATATAATGAGAATTTTCCAACTTTTACAAGCGCCTAACTGAACATAATGAGAATTTTCCAAATTTTACAAGTGCCTAACTGAACATCATTAGAATTTTCCAAATTTCACGTGTGCCTCACCGTACATAGTGAAAAATTTTCAAATTTCACAGGTGCATCACCGAACACAATGAGAATTTTCCAAATTTCACAAGCACCTAACTGAACAGAACTAGAATTTTCAAAATTTTACAAGTGCCTAACTGAACATAATTAGAATGTTCCAAATTTCACAGGTGCATCTTTGAACATAATGAGAATTTTCCAAATTTCACAGGTGCATCATCGAACATAATGAGAATTTTTCAAATTTCACAGGTGCCTCACCGAACATAATGATTTTTTCAAATTTCTCAGGTGCCTCACCGAACATAATGAGAATTTTCCAATTTTCACAGGTGCCTCACCGAACATAATGAGAATTTTCGAAATTTCACAGCAGCCTCACCGAACATAATGAGAATTTTATATATCTCACAAGTGCCTAAACGAACACAATGAGAATTTTCCAAATTTCACAGGTGCATCTTTGAACATAGTGAGAATTTTCCAAATTTCACAGGTGAATCACCGAACATAATGAGAATTTTCCAAATTTCACAGGTGAATCACTGAACATAGTGAGAGTTTTCCAAATTTCACAGGTGCATCACCGAACATAATGAGAATTTTCCAAATTTCACAGGTGCGTCACCGAACATAATGAGAATTTTGCAAATTTTACAGCTGCATTACCGTAATATTAAAGTTGGGATGAAACTCTTAAACTACACCTGCTCTGTCTCTCGGTTATGTAAGAGGAATCGCTTAATGCGCATCACTGTCATTTTGCGCTCAGAAACAAGGAACATGGCTTGAAAGCTGATACTGTTTCTGTCTGTCCATTTATCATGGTGCACAAAGAGCTCATAAAAGGGGAAGAAAGTGTGTGAATTTTGTCCTCCCCTGTTCCCTTGGGGAATAATGCATGCGGATACAAGTAAGCTCCGCTTTCCACTTGGCTAGCCTTGGCATTAGCACAGAAACAAGAGAAGAGCGTCTTTTAATACGATAACGCTATCTAGTAACAGTGAGCAGTAACCAGTGACCATGCTTATAATTACCTTCCGGACGTAGAGGGAGTTGTCAACTCTATGGAATTTAATCTCCTGGAATATTTTTACTTGTTTTAGGCGAAATAATGCGCTTAGAGGTCTCTCGGAAGTACACATGTAAGGACCTCCCAAGAGGTTGTTTGCAAAATACATTGGAGCGTTGAAGTCATAAGCTCTAAATGGAAGACTGTGGAATATTAAAATTGATTCTAATGGAAGGTTTTCATAAACAATTAACAATTTGGACGAATTCAATTGATTTTACCTTCCTCCTTAGTATATCTGCAATGTACACAATAGAGAGAGAGAGGTTATTGTATTGTACCGACTAATTTTATACTGATATTTCATCAGAAATGTATATTTTGAAATAGAAATGTAAATAAAGTTTTATTTAAGGACGCTCTTTGACTGCTGCGGTGCTTAGCGTCCCATTTTATATTGCGCTCAGAGGCCACTTTATCAGGCGTGATGTACTTTTGGTTGCCGTAAATCTACGTCCGGACCAACGCTTTTACTTCCCTTCCGAAGAAAGCCATCCTAAGGAATTGTACGCCCGAAAATCCAACATTTTCCGCCGGGTTTTAACCCTCTACTGAGGCTAGCATAGTAAATACTATACAACGGACCTCCGTGGTGTAATGGTTACCATGCTAACTTCATATACCCATGGTCGTGGGTTCAAACCCGATGGAGAACGATGGATTTTTTCGAGTGTAAAAATCCTTAGCAGGGCTTCCTTTGAAAGTGAAGTAAAGCCGTTGGTCCCGTGTCATAGATTTACGGCACGTAAAGGAACCTCAGGCCTGATAGAGAGGCTTCTGAGCAAACTTAAGCGGTCTTTAACGCTCAATTTAGGGACGCTGAGAACCACAGTAGTAAAAGAGTGTCCATAAATTACACGCCATTTCCATTTTTCAGGGCGACACAAGTTTTGAGACTGCCTGAATCCCATACTCCCATTTTATTCTTTCAAAAAATTATTCTTTTATCTACATCATGCTAGTCAAGATTACTTGCTTCCTTGTAAGTAGGTGAGAAATAAGGCTAGCTTATAGCGACATCCCAGTCTCTTATTTGAAACAATCGTAGATCGCTTCGCTTTGCATGGCCTGCACCAAAATAGGAAAGATGTAACGAAAGGTAACTTCCTGTTTGAGAAAAGTTAAGTAGTTTAAAATTGAAATCAATAACAAATAATATCTTAAAAATGGTGAAATGTATATATAAAAACGTATCTGATATAAATTATGTGTTCTAGGTAAGATCTACATTTTTTGTGGAGTAAGTTTTTGTCAGTCCCACATGATTTATCAGTTATGCAAAATTCAGCAACATTTATCCTGAATAAAGATGTCTTCAGAGGCTATTCTCAGAAAATTCAAAATATAAATTTTATTTGTTATGTGAATATTTTAATATGCGGTATTTTAATCATACTCGTTACGCAATTTTCTTGAAAATCTTCGTTTCGCATCCTTGGAAGATGATGAACTTGAACACAAAATTTGGTGTTTAACGATCCTTTGGTTATTGAGCTGTCCACAGACAAACGCACACAAACATACACGCGGTCCTTCTTCTTTTCTTTGTATTCAGGAAGTCTCAAAACATATTTCTGTTGAAATTTCGAAATCGAAATTTTGAGTGGAATACAATACCTTCTCTAACTACTTTGTATGTACTCAAGTGCTAGAGAAAGTAAAAATTGTAGAAAAAATTCCATGGGTATATGTGTGTATTTGTTTGTGAACGGTATAACTCAAAAGCGAAAAAAAACTTGATATTTAAGACAAGCATTTTCCAAGGAATTGAGACGAAGATTTTCAAGAATATCCTCTACCATTATTTGATTTTCTCATAAATGGCGTAAAGACTTTCTTAAAATATTATAAATTAAAGATATCTGCATTAAAAATAAAATTTATATCTTGAATTTCTGGGATTTCCCTCCGAAGTCCTGTTCATTCTGAATGACCTTTGCATTGCTGATAAACCGGTACAAAAACTTTACAAGAAAAAATCTGATGTGTTCCATTCACATGACTTTCTCTACTTCTGTATAACAGATTATTGTTAGTAAACTTATTCTTCTATTTACTTCAGGCTGTTCGAGAAAAAATTAGCAGAAATAGTCTTATTACTTGCTTCCTTGTAACTAGAAGTGAGATATGGGAGTATCATAGGTTAAAGTGAAGTCACAAGCTGTTTACTAGGTGACTGAAGTTCCTTTGTTTGTATAGACACGAGTTGACAAATTCCTGTATGAGAAAAGTACAAGTTTTTCAGAGCTGAAACCAAAATCAAGGAATATCTCAAAAACGATAAATTCCTCGAAAAAAGTGTGTGTAACATAAATTGTATGTTTTAAAGTGCTCTACATGTTTTGTGTGGTAAGTTTATGTTCACCTCTAACGGTTTAGCAGTTATGCAAAATTCTTCCAGAATAAAGTAGTCTTCAGAGGCTATTCCCAGAAAATTCAAGATACACATATAATTTGTCAGATAAATATCTTTAATATACGATATTTTAATCAAAATCGTTAGAGCCATTTTTGAGAAAATAAAAAATTTCGAAAAAAGTTCCATGTAAAGGGTAGTTGGGGTGGAGTTCTTTGTTTTGGTTTTAATTTTAAAATACGTATACCTTACTCAACAGGAAATCGTTCAAGTTTACTTTGTTTTACTCCTGACCATGCAAAGAAGCAGATGTCAATGGCTATCATACGGTGACATATTCTAAATATATGACTATCGCTTTAGCAAAGTGTATTCCCTTATTCCGTTTACATGGAACAGAAAGAATAATAATCATTGTAAAACGTTAGTGAGCAGAACAGCTAGACACACGACTTTCTCTACATCTATATACCCAATTATTGTTAAAAAGCTTATTCTTCTATCATGATAATCAAGATAAACATTGGCATAAGTTGTCCTTATTACTTGGCCCCTAAGTAGAAGGGAAAAAACCTCGTGTGTTCCATTTACATGATGTCTTCTAGCTTTTTGGCAAACAAACCTTTTATTCAAAACATTAATCTGCTATAAACATTATAGTAATCCAGATAAACATAAACAAAATTAGTCTTAGTACTAGCCCCTTGTAAATAGAAGGGAAATAAGAAAATGCACAGACTAATGCAATAGTCTCGTCCTTTAAAAGCCGGTCGCTATGTGAAACTATTGAAATTCCAGGCTCTTTGCTTGACAGGAGTAACCAAACAAGAAACGGGAAGAAAAATGTCTTACCGTTTGAAACAAAGTTGAAGAGGCTAAAATTGAAACTAATAATCCGCAATATTTCTTACACGGTTTACTCCACAAGCATGTTTATAATATAAACTGTGTGTTTTAATGAGATCTACATAATTTTTTTCTATCTCTTACCAGTTTGCCAGTTATACAAAAGTCATCCAAAATCAAGAGCTCTTCAGATGCTATTCCCAGAAAACACACACACTCTCTCTCTCTCTCTCTCTCTCTCTATATATATATATATATATATATATATATATGTGTGTGTGTGTGTGTGTATAAGTTACCTATTTTAATCAAAATCGTTACTTGTTAAGAACCATTTTGAGAAAATCAAATCAGGGGCATTTTCTTGAAAATTTCAGGTTGTATCCTTGGAAGATACTCAATTTAAATGCAGAGTTTGGTATTTAACCGACTTTTCGTTTTTGATCTATGCTACCCACAGACACACACGGAAAATTATAAATAGTTATTTTAGAAACAGGAAGTCTCAAAATATATATTTCCGGTAAAATATCGATATCGAACATTTGGGTGTAATACAATACGTGTAGAGGAAGTAGTAAATCCATTTAATTTTCGAAATAGGGCGTTTTACCTAGGTGTATTGAGTGTTATGTATTAACAATGGATTGCCATTTTCACATGTTCTGGGATATTTTAATGTTGCACTATAGCTTGACATCAATTTTAGATACCTGGAATAGACGAGGTTGCAAGACCTTTCTCCAGAATGCGCTGGCTTCCTTGTTTGGAAGCTGTTGTTGCCGTAGATTCGGACTTTCCGTTTCCCCACCAGACCGCAGACCGCCAGCGGGCTTTAAACGCAGAGTCGGCATTTTGACTGTTTTCCTGTCACAGGAAAAGCATGCAGGCTTCTGAAGGAGAGAGAAATGTTCATGTAAAGGGGAGAGATGTCGGTAACATGCATATATAATCACAATGTCTAGTGAAAATTCTGATGTGTTTCACTCAGTAACCTCGATTTTCAAACTGTTTTTTACTTTCTCTATACTCGCTATGTACATAGTGTATAGAGAATGAATTGCACTCCACCAAAAAATTGATACCGAGATTTTACCGGAAATATATGTTTTAGGGTCCCCTGTATCCTTTTTCAGTAAAAGGTCCGTGTGTGTCCGTGTGTCAGTGTGTCCGTGTGTCTGTGAACACGATAACTCAAAAACGAAAAGTCGGTAAAATACCAAACTTGGTATTTAAGTTTAGAGTCTTCCAGGGATGCGACAGGAAGATTTTGAGAAAAATACCCCCAACCCAAACTACCTTTTACATGGTACTTTTTTCGAAAATTTTGATTTTCTAAAAAATGGCTCTAACGATCTTGATTAAAATATCCTATATTAAAGATATTTACCGGAAAAATAAATTGTATATTTTGAATTTTCTGGGAATAGCCTCTGAAGACTACTTTATTCTGGGTGAACTTTCCGGAATTTTGTATAATTGCTAAAGCGCAAGAGATAGACAAAAACTTACCACACAAAAACTATAGAGCACTTTAAAACACACAATTTATGTTGCATAAACTTTTTTCTTGGAGTTGATTGTTCTTGAGATATTCCTTGTTTTTGTTTTCAGGTTCGAAAATCTTTACTTTTCTCATACAGGAATTTGTCAAGTCCTGTCCATATAAACAAACGAACTTCAGTCGCATAGCAGCCAGCTTTTGACTATCACTTTAACCTATGCTACTCCGTTATTTCCTTTCTACTTACAAGGAAGAAAGTAATAAGACTGTTTCCGCTAATGTTTCTAGATTAGCATGAAGTAAATAGAAGCATAAGCTTTTTATCTACAATTTGTTGCAGAGATGTAGAGAAAGTCATGTGAATGGAACACATCAGATTTGTATTAAAGGCTCTCTCTTTGAAATCGTCATTGAAGTTTGGTTATCGTTCCATGGTCAGGATTGAAACAAATGAGATACGAAATGGATGAAGACTTTCCGTTTGAGAAAGGATTCAGCTATTTTAAAACTGAAATCACAGCAGGGAGTATCTCTGTAAACAAATGCATATGACATACATAGGCTATTTTAACGAATGCAGCAAGTTTCTCTCCATCTCTTACACTTAGTTATGCAACAGTCTTTCGATTGAAGAACAATTCAGCGATTATTCCCAAGAAATTACAGCTGTACATTATTACATTCTCTACACATACTAAGTACATAGTATAAAGATAAAGTATTGTATTGCAAAATTCGATACTTAGTTTTCACCAAAAATACATGTTTTGAGACCCCCCGAATCCAAAAAAGCATTTTTAGGAAAATGTTCCTGTGTGTGCCTTTGTGCAGCATAGGTCAAAACCAAAAAGTCGGTTAAATACCAAACTTGGTATTTAAGTTGAATGTCTTCCAAAGTTGCGACACCAAGATTTTCAAGAAAATCACCCCACTCCCAACTACACCTTACTTGGAACATTTTTCGAAAATGTTGATTTTATAAAATATGGCTCTAACGATTTTGATTAAAATGCTTTATGAAATGCATATCTTGAGTTTTGTGGGGATAGCCTCTGATGAACTCTTCATTCTAGATGAGTTTTGTATAACTGGCAAACCATTGGAGATAGACAAAAACTTACTAAAAAATGTATATTTCTGAACACATACAGTTAATGTTATTTACATTTCTGGTAGAGTTAACTGTTAACTGATATTCCGGACTATTGGTATCAATTTTAAGGCACATAAACTTTTCAGGAACGGGAAGAAATTTTTCTACTCGTTTGTTTGCTCTTGGCAAGAAAAGATAATGGAATGTCAATTGTTTCACATAGCTCTCGGCTAGTTTATTCCCTTATAAGGAATTAATAATGATAATATTACCATTTCTTCTAATACTTATTTCGATTGGCATGAACATTAGAAAATAAAAAGTAAGCTTATTTACAATTTGTTACAGAGATGTAGAGAAAGTCATGTGAATGGAATACATTACATTGTTCTCCATGTAAACACATTTTATTATTCGCCGTTTTATAGAAAAGAACAATTTTTGAAAAATTCTTCACACTGCAGCGGTGGGATTATTGTATATCAAACCCCTGATGGAAGGATGAGATAATTTCGGAAGGTGGCCCACATCCGGACAAAGAGAGCCGTCGTGGAGGGCCTATAACAGTTCATCTCGACTTGGGGGAAGGCCAGAAGCCCAAATGGACCAGCTGAGCCCGCAGGAAATAAAGCCATCTAGAACTGTATATCCAAAGCGCATACACCTCTACGAAAGGGCGCATCTGCCGCAGTTTTCGTCGACACAGCGCTGAAAGAGACATTTTGGGATTAAATGGACACGTAATGAAAAGACTGGAAGTTCGAAAAACTGGATTCTCTCCAGAAATCACCTAGTGACCAGGAAAACCCCCGAAAACCTATGGGTCAGAGAGGTCGACTCGAGAATCATTTCATTTCATTTCATTTCATTTCATTTTATTTGTCTAAAAGCACTATACAGGCATTGACATAGTCTGTTAAAAGCAGTACAATAACCTTGTCATAATAAATTACAAAACAAGATCACAAAATTTATCATTAAAATATTCATGTATAGAATAAAAAGGATGTTTGACTAACCATGTATATATTCTGGACTTAAAATTCTGCATGTTTAAACATTTAACACTATCAGGCAAGTTATTATACAGCTTAATACCTAAGTACTGATAACTATTCTGAGATTTTGTTAGTCGATAATATGGAATGTTTACATTGGACCTATATCTAGTACTATAGCTATGAATATCCATCCTCAAAATATGTCTATGACAAGAAGCATGTATATATACTAAAGTATCTAAAATATAAAGATTATAAATAGTTAAAATGCCTAACTCAATAAATAGGGGTCTACATGGGGTTATATAGGAACATTTTTTAACTATCCTAATAATTTTCTTTTGAAGACAAAAAATGTCATTTACTTTGTTAGCACCACCCCAAAGAATTAGGCCATATCTGATTACAGACTCAAAGAAAGCAAAATACATACTTCTCACGTATTCAATTGGGATAGAATCTCTCAAATTACGAATTAAAATATAATGCTAGACAGTCTCTTTTTTAAATATTCAATATGGGTGGTCCACGATAATTGGTTATCAATATATACACCTAAGAATTTAGTACTTGTCTGATACTGTAATGCTAAGTTGTCTGTTATCCTTTTTAAAGTGAATAAAACAGAGATAGTCTTGGATTTATTTAAAAATAAACTATTAGCTTCAAACCATTCCGAAGCTTTAGACATTATGGCTTTATAGTGATTATTCAATTCATTTGGGTCATTTCCATTTGATATAAAAGTAGTATCGTCTGCAAACATTATGGTATCTGTAGGTATATTACTTGGTAAGTCATTAACTGCAATTAAAAATAGCAAAGGGCCCAAAACAGAACCCTGCGGGACACCACTTGCTATGTGGGACATAGATGAACATTCATTATTTACATAAACCAATTGTTTTCTACCAAATAAATAAGATTTAATGAGATTCAATTGAGTATTTTGTATGCCATAATAAGAAAGCTTTTCTAATAAGATATTATGATCAATGGAATCAAAAGCCTTACTCAAGTCACAAAAATTAGCTAATACATATTCACCACTTTCAAATGAGGAATGTATTATATCGACCAAACTTTGTATTGCTGCAGTAGTATTTCTATCTTTAGAAAAGCCATATTGATTTTTGTTAAACAAGTCAAAGTTTTTGAAAAAAGTATTTATTTGCTCAAACATAATGTGCTCAAAAATTTTTCCAATTACAGGAATGAGAGATATTGGCCTATAATTTGCAGCTTCATATGCACTTCCTTTTTTATACACAGGAATTACTTTAGCAATTTTCAGGCAATCAGGAAAAATTCCTTCTTGCAAACAAAGATTAACGCAATGTGTAAGTGGGTAAAGAATTACGTCAATAATCCTCTTTAAAAAATTGTTTGACATATCATAAATATCAGTACTTCTAGAACTTTTTAAATTAGATACAATTTCTAATATTTGATTGGCAGTAATGACTTTCCAGAAAAAGACAGCATTTGTAGTTGCACAATCCCATGACCTCAAAATCCAGTACAAGATGAAACACCTGTGTCACCTAGCTCGGGCGTCATTCTTGATAAGGGCCTAACTTTTCGTGAACACGTGCGGGGAACGTCGGACAGGGCGAAGGAGGCGGTAGCCTCCCTTTACCCTGTGCTGGCCTCCCAGATGCTGGTTCACTTAAAGTTACGCCTTTTCAAGGCGCTTATAGTCCCCCTGATGCTCTATGCCTGCGAAGTGTGGGGTATGGCAGCAGACTCCTGGCTTCTCTGGTTACAGCGGGTGCAGAATAGAGGACTCCGGTCCATATATTCTGTATGTCGACGTTTCCCTTTGAGGCTACTACATGAAGCTTCGGCCCTCCCATAAGTGGAAGATGTTATTAGGCGCCGGGCTCAAAAATTCTACGCCAGATTGGGCGAACATGAGAACGCTCTTGTCAGATCACTGGGGGAGTACTTACCCTCTAAACGCCGAAAAATGCGGTTCCGGGTTCCCCGCATGGCTTGTGGGCACCCCCGGTAACAACGGTTTTAAACCAGCCAACAGCGTAATAGCTGAACCAAGCACTCCCCCTCCCATAGGGACAGGTCTATCAAAATTCACCACCATATTTAAATAAATAAAAAAAACACCAGCGGAGCAGAGGAAAGGATGCTGCTCCTGAAAATGCAACCGCTCGAGGAGCCTACCAGCGCTACCTCCTTAACACCAACACTCGAAACCTCAAATAAAACCTTAACCATCACCTCATTCCTGTGGTTAAACCCTTACCAGGGTAGGTACACAGCAACAACACCCAGGCTCACCACGAGCCTACCAGACACGCACACACACGCCTAGCTCGGATCATCTAGGTGTAATTTGCGGTGCGGGATTTTTCTGAAAATCTTCGGGTCATATTAATATCACAAGATACCAGTCTTAAATTCTGAGTTTGGTATTTAGCCGACTTTTGAGGTAAGCTGTCCACACAAACATTCATAGACAGAAACACACATATACTTATGCGAATGTTTTAATGACTTTTTTATTCAATTAACATTGAATTTATGTGTGCAATACCATATTTTCTTAACTGTTATACGTAGAAGAGAAAGTAAAACATGTTAAAAGGCATTTGTAAATCTTACAACTACACCATCTCCGTTTGCAGCCTTATTCCTTTCTTCAGGAGAGTTCTATTTGGAGAGAGAGAGAGAGAGAGAGAGAGAGAGAGAGAGTTTGTTGTGCAGTAATATTGTATATCTTCAATTTTATGGGACTGACTTCTGAAGAAGGTTAAATATATTTTTACTTTCTCAACACGTAATACGCATTTATGACTGAAGTTCCTTTGTCTGTATGGACAGGAGTTGACATATTCCCGTATGAGAAAAGTGTAAGTATTTTAAAGCTGAAACCAATAACAAGGAATATTCCAAAAACGATCAGCTCCACGAAAAGAAATGTATATGACATAAATTGTGTGTTTTATCGTCATCTACATTTTTGGTGTAGTAAGCTTTTGTCTATTTCTTACGGTTTACCAGTTGTGCAAAATTCAATAAAAATCATCCAGAATAAATAGTCTTTGGAGAGTATTCACAGAAAATTCAAGATATATATTTTATTTGGCACGTAAATATCTTTAATATAGATATTTTAATGAAAATGTTTTAGAGCCATTTTTGAGAAAGTCAGAATATCGAAAAAAAGTTCCTTGTAAAGGGTAGTTTGGCGTGGGGGGAATTTTCTCAAAATCTTCGTGTTGTATTCCTAGTAGATACTAAACTTAAATAGCAAGTTTGGTATTTTACCGACTTTACATTTTTGAAACGGCCTTTATATATTTTGAGGTTCCTGAGTCCGAAAAAAATAGTTTTAGAAAAAAGTTGGTTGAGTGTGTGTGCGTGTATGTTTGTGTGTGTATGTAAGTTCAGTATCTTCCAAGAATGTGACAAAAGATTTCTAGGATTTTTGGTTATATAAAAAGGCCCTAACGATTTTGAATAAAATACCCTGTATTAAAAAAATTTAAATTGAAAATAAAATGTATATTCTGAATTTCTTGATGTGAAGCTCATGAAGTGTTTTTCACTCTTTTACATAACTGATAAAACGTAAAAAATAGACAAAAACTTACTACACAAAAGCTGTATATCTCGTTAAAACACATAATTTATATCGCATAGAGTTTACCTTACCTGTAAATTCCCAGTGTTTATCCGTTTCATATTTATTTACCTTTTTACCCCTGGCCATGAAAAGAGAAACGGATTTCAATAACAGTGTCATGGCTTTATAATTCAAGAAATATACTAATATATTCTCTTAATTCCCTTCTAATTATAATAAACTAAGTAATAGGGCATTTCTAGTAATGTTTACCTTGATTAGCACTATGTTGATATAAGAATGGTGTTTTGTAAAAATAATTTGTTTACAGAACAGATAAAGAAGGTCATGTGAATGGAACACAACAGATTTTTTAGTCGTACTGGAGGTCGTTTTCAATGGTATGTGTTGTTTGCAAATAGGGCTTAGTTGGAAGTACAATATATGCAAATAGTCACAAAGTTTTAGAGATATCCATTTGCATGTCTGCCTATGAAACTAAAACGCAGTTTGCTTTTGTTTGGAATGTCATGTACCTTACATGGAGAAGCTAAACTCAACTTTCCTCTTTAGGGATAATTAAACTGTTACCTTGTGAAGGTAACATTTTTCGAGAGTGTTTTATGTCAGTCTGCAGCACTCATGACGTTTTTCCTGAGGGTTTTGAGGGTGTGTTGTACCTGGCTCGGATAAAGCAAGTTTTTGGTCCTTATTTAGTGCAACATCCACTAGCGTAGTTAATATGCGCAATATATTACTTTTCTTTTTTATATATATTGTTCTTTCTCTACACTTACTATGTACATAGTAGATACAGAAGGTAATATAGCAAATGTCTTTATTGACTTACAAATGGAGTATTTAATTCACTGCCGCAATTAATTCATGATATTTCGTGGAGTTGACGGCTGCACGCCATCCGGGACTTGCGCACCCCTGCATGCTAACACTCTTGTACAGCTCCCACACAAATACACACACACACACACACACACACACACACACACGCGCGCGCGCACGCACGCACTACGGCTTGCAATTTGTCCTCGTTTTTAGGTAGAAAATGATGTCCCAGAACTTTCTAAAAGCTGGACACTGGACACTTCTAGAAGAATCGAGACGTCTCGTATTAGAAAGTCTGCGGATACACATTCCAAGATCTGCAACTGCGATGACTCACATACCAAGACTAGCGTCAGAACCACTACAAAAGGTGCTCTGTCACAATATTCCATCCAAAAATTCTATGTTGATATTTCACAGTCAATATGTTTTGAGGTCTCCTAAGTGCAAAAAAATATTTTTACAGCAAGCTCCGTATATATGTGTGTGTGTGTGTGTGAGAGAAAAGAAAGAGAGAGAGAGAGAGGGAGAGGGAGAGATAGGACAGAATAACCCCAAAACGAAAAGACTGTTTAACACCAAATTTGTTATTTAAGTTTAATAGGTATCTCCAAAAGATGCAATATTTAGATTTTCAAGAAAAATCTCCACCCCAAACTACTCTTTATATGGAAAATGTTTTGAACATTCTGTTTTTCTGTGATGAATATGGTTAAAATACCGCATATTCAAGAATTTACATCTCAATTAATAATTGAATCTTGAATTTTCTGGGAATAGCCTCTGAAGATCTCTTCATTTTGGATCAATTTTGCATAACTGGCAACCGTAAAAGTTAAACAAAGCTTATAGCCCAAAAATGTAGATCTCGTTGAAACACACAGTTTAGGCCATATCCTTTGGGGGGGGGATTTCCGAAATATTCCTTGTTTTCTGGGTTTTATAGGGGGTAGTCTTTCGTTTCATTTGTTTGCTTTAATTCTGGCTGTGCAGAACGAACTGAATTACAAATGTTTTACATAGCGATCGGCTTTTTATAAAATATGATTATCGTTTTAGACCAGTTTAATTACTTTTTTTCCTTCTACTTAAAACGAACTAATTCAACAGTTTCTACTAATGTTTTATCCAGATTAAAACAATTTAGATAAAGGAAATCCTTTACATGAACATTTTGTAAAGTAAGCCATGTGAATGAAACATATCAGTTTTTAATTTTGAGGTTTAGTGCATTGTAGTAAATTTGCGGAAATTTTAATCAAACCATTCATATATTCTCCTGTGTAATTCACAGTATTGAATAAATTTATACCCGGTTCAATTTCATAAGCTTTTCATAATTTTCATTCATAAAAGGATACATGTTGGCTAAGAATGATTTATTACATTTTGAGCCCTTTTGAGTTCATAACGCACTTTAATATTTAATCGTTCATTAAATTTGTATTCCATCTTCTGCAGCACAGGGTTAGCTTCTCTGCCTCACACAGGTCCCAAATTTGAATCTCCCTTAGGGTGAGTTGTCCGGTTAAAATATTTTCTGTGATTTTCCCTCATCCTAAGAACATGAATGCGGAAAAAACATTAGAGCATCATTTCCCCATTTCGTTCGTCATCGTCTGATACGACTTATAAAGTACGTTAAAAGGAAAAAATTGCATAGCTGTAGAAGGCCCAGCAAATATTATATTACACCTAAACATTCACTATTACCGTTTCACCGGAAAAGTATATTATAAGTGCATTTTACCACAAAAAATTAGAATAAAACCACAACGGCAGCGCGCAGACGTTCTGTTATGTATGACTGCGCGTACGTAGAGCATAATTACAAAGATACGTAGTTTTAAATTCAAATCAATAGCCACGAATATCTCGAAAACGGTCAACTCTGCAACAAATATAAACATGACATATATTGTGTGTTTTAACGAACTCTACATTTTTATGAAATACGTTTTTAATATCTGTTACAGTTTAGCAGTTATACAAAATTCAGAAAAAATTATCCTGAATGAACAGGTCTTTAGAAACTATTCCCAGAAAACTCAAGATAAACATTTTATTTGTGATGTGAATAGCTTTAGTCGGATAGTTTAATCAAAAACGTTAGAGCCATTGAGAAAAACATTTTCAAACATAAATACTAAGTTTGGTACTTAACGGTCGTTTAGTTTTTGAGCTATGCTACACAGACGCCTTTGTTGGACTCGAGGGACCCCAATACATATATTTCTGGTGAAATCTCGATATCGAATTTTTGGGTGGAATACAATACCTTCTCTATTCACTACATAGTACGTGTGGAGAAAGAAAAAATGAAACTGTGTTGTAAGAGGTTGAACTCTAAGAGTGAAGTAGATTTGCAGAATTATAGAAAATAGCAAAGAAAGCGAAGACCAATCGTTGGTGATAAAATCGACCATTCGCTGGAATACAAACAATCTGCAGAAACATGGAGAGCTGTGACAATGGGGAAAGTTAATAACTCATCACTAATCTTGTACATTGTGATTATGTCACAACGGAAAATACATTTTGAAAATTGACTTAAGGGGAGTCGAAATGCCCTATCTTGCCAATGTTAAAGTTTGACCCTTTATCTCAGTAACTATTTAAGACAATGAACTACATTTTTCCAAGTATATTCAGCAATACCTTTCCTATTGATTGATGAAAGATAGAATACTTCTAAAATAAGAACTGAAGCTTTCCTGGCGACGTGTTAATTCAAAATCTTATCGGGCTTCTAGCCAGGTAAAAACTTGGCTTGACACCAACGTTTCGAAGAAGTGCATCTTCCTCGTCTTCAGGGTGAACTGATCTGGCTAGAAGCCCGAGAAGATTTTGAATTAGAATACTTCTGTTGATTATAAGGAACGTGATTATTTTTTTAATGAGGCTCTTAAAAATGTAGTGAAATAAATTTGATTTTTAAATGTTAAAAAAATTACTAATCCATGTACATAAAATTCCTTTTTATTAGAATAAAATTAGATGCAAATGTGTAGTAAAAATTTCAGCCCTTAAGGTCAATTAGTTTATGAGATAATGGGACTTTTGTATAGACAAAATGCATACTCAGAGACTGTTTTTAAACATAACATTGAAAAAAAAATTAACCTAATTTCCTAAACGCAACTTCGCAGTACTTTGAAGCCCTGAGCAGGATTCAAATGCAGTGAATAGGTAAAGTAAACTTTTCCGATCAAAATAAAAAAAGATCTCTCTTCTAACACTAATATTTACAAAGGTATTGCTGTTTTACCAAGTGTGTGTGCCAGAATGTTATAAAAAACTACTACATAGGATTATTTTCAACAGTATTTGTAATTAAAACGTGAAAATGGAAAAAAGTTATGAAAATCCCATTTCGATTCCTCTTGATGAGAAAAGAAAGGACAATAAATTGAAATTTTTAACAGTTCGAAAATTTCGATAATATTGGCAATATACTGCCACATATTGTAGAGCAAATGATATGTTAGCCCTGAAAAAGCCAAGAATAGTAAAGCTAGTTGTCCCGGTGGAATAATAATAGAGAGTAGGAACTATGAGACCCCCTTATCAAAATACTTATACATAAAATGTTTGAAACATTGTGGAAGGCACTAAAAGAAAATCCTGTATGCATCACATTTTCAGTTTAAAACTGATAAATGAAAATCATATGGCCGGAAACTCACTTCATATTTGTTGACTTCAAAAATTCCCATGACTCAGTGCCAAAAAACGCAATTTGGGATGTAATGACCTGCTTTGTCACTGATTTGCCAATTATTTCACTTGTACAGCGGTTACACCAACCCTGTCAAGGTTCTGACAAAGTGGGAAAGATAATGTTGGCTCCATTCAGAGCTAATAAACACCCTAGTTTATATTTTAAAGTTTCCATTAATTACTGAAACGGTGGAATCGATCTTATAAAGGCATGGGAATACCAATTCAAGGTGATGATAGTTCATAGTTGTGAGAATGGGAAATACATGATGAAAAAACTTTTCGACGCTTTCGAAACTGAGGACCGAGAGTAAATAAGCAAAAAACCGAATATCCTGTAGTACGGAGATGTAACATATCACTGTCCTAGGGAATTATTAGAGCTGTAAAACAATTTAAATATTTAGGATCAATTACAAGCGATTCGCGGAGCTACAAAAATTATTTAAATAGCACGAGGAGTAGTGTGGCGTAGGATTATGTTAAACTTAAGTAGAAGAGGATTTTGAAATCAATTGTGGAAAACATAATCTAAGATGTTGGAGTAGTTATGATTGGAATAAGACGGAGTTGAAGAGTTTACAGGTTAAAATAAAGAGAAATAACGAAGAGAGACATATGATGTATATGAAAGAAACAATGTTGAAAAGGATCGAAAGACGAGTTCTTCGGTATGGGTTTTAAAAGAATGGATTAGGGTAGATGGTCAAAAACATGTTTATAATGATCAACTGTTGGTAGAAGGAAGCAAGGCAGACCAAGAGTAACTTGGGGAGCAGAGATCCATAGACTGAGGAATGACCATAGTCTGAAGTAGGATGACTGGATTGGTCGTGAAGAATGAAAGACAGCTGCTGAAAGCTGGAGAAGTCCTCAGAAGAAAAAACTGATATGGTCTATTCATATGGCTTTTACCGTGCCAGGTGGGTCAGGCATTCGTAAGGTCGTGGAACCGGTTTCTCACTGACGAACTCTGTAACCAATGGATGATTTGGGGTTTTCCTGGGTCACTAGGTGAATGTTGGGGAGGATTCTTCATTCCCTGAACTTACAGTCCCTTCATGTCATCCCAACCGGTCTATTTCAGGATTTATCGGCGAGGACACCAACAGAGGCGCTATTTCCTGGAAGTGGAGGTGACTGCGTTTTGGAAATACAGCTCTCGGCTCCAGAATGGTGTTAGTGTTTTTTTTTTTATCTCAGATGGTCTGTCCAGTACTTAGCCCCGGCTCCTGGCGCTCCTCGTGTTGAGATGAACTGCTTGTGAACTTCTTGGAGGTTCTCTCGGGCTTCCAGCCTGCTGGAGATATGGTTAGGCACCAGGCTGGAAGCCCGAGAGAATCTCGGAAGATTTATGCTGCCAGGAAAGCTACAGCTGCTATTATATAGCACGTGAACTCTTCGGGATCCTGTTTGGACATCGGCTGCCCTCTGAAATTACCTTTACCTCATCCTTCCTCCAGGGATCTGACATACAATAAGCCCACGGCCATAGTGTGGAATACCCTGTTGTAAAGAACATACACATATATATGACTTTCTCCAGCTGTTTCACAAACTTTCTTCTTTAAATATTATTCTTTTGTCTACGTCATGCTAATCAAGATAAACATTAACAGAATTGTCCTATTGTTTTATACCATGTAAGTAGAAGTTAAGGCAATACACTAGGTTAAAACGATAGTCAAATATTTTAAAAGCTGGTTGCCATGTGGTTGAAATCTGTTTCTATGCAGGGCCAGGGATTTATAACTTTCCATGTAAGAGAAGTTTTAAAATATTTCAAATCTGCAACAAATAACAAGGAATATCTCAGAAAAGCTCAATTGCACGAAAAAGTGTATATGACATAAATTGTGTGTTTTAACTTGATCTACATTTTTTTGTGTAGTGAGCTTTTTTATATCCCTTATGGTTTACCATTTACGCAAAATTCACCAAAATTCATTCAGAATGAAGAGGTCTTTAGAGGCTCTCTCCAGAAAATTCAAGATATACATATTATTTGCCATATAAACATCTTTAATATACGGTAATTTAATCCAAATCGTTAGAGCCATTTTTGAGGAAATCAAAATTGTCGAACTTTTTTGCATGTAAATGGTAGTTGAGGGTAGGGGAATTTTCTTGAAAATCTCCGTGTTGCACCCCTGGAAAATATACTTAAATGTCAAATTTTGTATTTTACTGACCTTTCGTTTTTGACACACACACAGACCTTTTTGCAAAAATGTTTTTTTTTTATACAGGGGACCCTAATACGTGTATTTTGTGAAATCTCGGTGTCGAATTTTTCGGTGGAATTCAATACATTCTCTATACACAATGTACATTATACGCGTAGAGAAAGTAAAATAGAAAAACAAATTTTAGTATCTACCAAGGACTTATTGGAGCGAATAGCCACAATTTTATCGTGAGTCATTTTCTCGCTACCCCTGGTTTACGCCATAAAAGCAGTTAAAGAGATGTGCCACAGAGAAACTCTTAAAAGAGATTGGTCATCCGTAAACTTGTTTTAAAGGAAGGAAACATTTACAGATGAATAAATGCACATAAAAGCGGTTGAAAGCACTGAAGGGGCTCAGAAAAGAGGAATAATTTTCTTCAGTTAAGCCCACTGTGTTGACTGCTATACTCGAAGGAAGGTGGTCTACCAAACATTGCCGGAAGTTATTGAACACATTTGATTCCTGAACTAAAAAAGCTTGTGTGTTCCATTCACATGACTTTCTCTACACCTCTGCAACAAAATATTGTTAACAAGCATATGCTTCTATATAGTTCATGATAATCTAGAAATAAATTAGCAGGAATAGTCTTATTAATTGTTTTATTGTAAGTAGAATCGAAATAAGGTTAATGTGATAGTCAAAAGTGGTTGCTCTGTGACTGAAGTTCCTTGTTTGTTTGGACAGGAGTTGATAAATTCCTGTATGAAAAGTAAAGTTTTTAAATCTGAAACCAAAAACAAATAATATCTAAAAAACGACCAACTCTACGAAAAACATGTGTATAACATAAACGTGTGTTTGAACGTGCGCTACATTTTTTGTGTGGCAAGTTCTTGTCCATCTCATACGGTTTATCAGTCGTGTAAAATTCCGTAAATTAATCCAGAATAAAGTAGCCTTCAGAGGCTATTCCCAAAAAAATTCAAGATAAACATTTTATTTGTCAGGTAAATATCATAAATATTGACACTGTATTGGAAGTCATTAGTGCTTATTTTTTAGAAAATAAACATTTCTGAAAAAAGTTCCATGTAAAGGGTAGTTTGGGGTGGAGGATTATTCTAAAAATCTTCGTGTCGCATCCCTGTAAGATACTAAACTTAAATACCAAGTTTGGTATTATATCGACTTTTCGTTTGGGAGTTATCGTGTTTACAGACACATGACACACACATACACACACATACACACGGACCTTCTCCTGAAAATGCTTTTTTTGGTGGAGTGCAATATCTTCTCTATACACTATGTACATAGTACGAATAGAGAAAGTAAAAATCAGATGTGTTCCATACATGACTTTCTCTACATCTCTCTAACATATTATTTTTAATAAGCTTATTCTTCTATCTACATGATGAGAGAGAGATAAACATTAGCAGAAATTGTTCTTAATACTTGGTCCCTTGTAAGTAGAACGGAAAAAATCTAATGTGTGCCATTCACATGATGTCCTGTAGCTGTTCGGCAAACAAAACTTTTATTCATAAGATTAATCTGTTATCAACATTATGTTAAGCAGAATTGGTTCCTTGTAAGGAGAAGGAAAATAAGAAAGTGCATAGGCTAAAGCAATAGCCCCGTCCTTTAAAAGCCGGTCGCTATGAGAAATAATTGAAATGCAATATCCAGGTGTTCGAAGAGTAAACAAACGTGAAACGAGAAGAAAAATGTCTTCCCGTTTGAGAAACGTTTAAATGGCAAACATTGAAACCAATATTCCGGAATATTTTTTAAAATTCTGCAAAAAAAAAAAAAAAAAAAAAGCATATATCATAGATTGCGAGTCTTAATGGGATCTACACTTTTGTGTAGTAAGTTTTTGTATAGCTCTTACGGTTTGCCAGTTATACAAAGATCATCCAGAATAAAGAGGTCTTCGGGGGCTATTCTAAGAAAATTCTAATATACTTTTCGTTTGTCATAAAAATATCTTATAGTAAGGTATTTTAATCAAAATCGTTTGTTATTTTTGAGAAAATCTAAATTTATGAAAAATGTTCCTTGCAAAGGTTACTTGGGTGGTAGGGAGATGTTCATGAATATATTTCTTGTCTCATCTTTGAAGGATACCAAACTTAAATACCAAGTTTGGTATCCGGTATTTCTTTTTTGTGCTGTACTGGCCACAAACACACAGACACACACACATACAGACAGAAACACACACGGACATTTCTTCTAAAAATGACTTTTTGGATTCCGGGCGTATCAAAACATATATTTCTGGTGAAATCTCGGTACAAAATGTTTGAGTACAATGCAATTACCTTCTGTATACACTATGTACATAGTATGTGTACAAAAAGTAAACCTGTTATATAATGCAAGTTGTTAAACTTCTGGATGACCAAATCAAAATAAAAATAGATATTGAATAACAACCAACATTTCAGTGTTTACAGCAGATAATATAATGAATTACACGCCGTTATCTGCAATGTATACTCGCAATAAGCCACCGATTATCAAAGAGTAAAACTGTACAAACTGGAATATATTACAACGTAGAAAAGAACATTAGATGTCGGAAACTCGGGTAGTCTTCGCACACATGGCGGGAAGTTAAGTTTTGACACAGAAACAAAACTCCAGTTCCTCTAAAGAATGTGACACAATGTGAGGGAGTGCTTATTGGGACCAGCTTATAAAAATCTAATGTGTTATACTCACATTACTTTCTATAGCTGCTCTGCAAACTTCTTACAAAAGATATTTCTTCTTTCTACATCATGCTAATCGAGATAAACATTAATAGAATGTTCTTATTACTTAGTTCCTTATAAGTTGAAAGGAACTAAAGGAATGCTCTATGTTAAAGTGAGAGTCAAAAGTTTTAAAAGTGTAGTTATCCGATTGTCATTGCAAATCGCTTCTTTGCTTAGCCAGGAGTAAGGCAAAAGAAAAACGGACACTTTCTGTCTGAGAAAAGTAGAAATACTTTATATTTGAAACCGATAACAACGGCTACCTCCAAAACAAAAACGTAATGGACAGGAAGTGTGTGTTTGACGAGATCTACATCTTTGTGCAGTAAGTTTTTGTCTATCTCCTACACTAAAGCAGTTAAGCAAAATTCGGCAAAATTCATCCACAATAAAGAGGTCTTCAGAAGCTGTTCCAGAAAATTCAAGATCTCGTACATTTTATTTGGGATGTGAATATCTTTAATATGCGGGATTTTAATCGAAATCGTTAGAATTACTTTTTATTTTATTTTTCCCTGTAAAGGGTAGTTTGTAGTGGAGGGATTTTCTTGAAAATCTTCGTATCCTTGGAAGATACTAAACCTAAATACCAAGTTCGGTATTTAACTGTCTTGTGGTTTGGCTTTGCACAGAACTTTTCCTAAAAATGCTTTCTTCGAAATCAGGGGACTCCCAAGATATATATTTCCGGTGAAATCTCGACATCCAATTTTTGAGTGGAATATAATACCTTCTCCATCCACTCTATACATTGTACATGCGGGCTAAAAATAGTAAAAATGTAAAGTTTTGCAAATATTACTACTTGGTGGATGTCTGTGATGGCGGATGTGTGTTTTGTGAGAAGGGTATGTGTGTGATGTCAAATATTCCTAATGACGACGCGACCGCCCTAGTTTAATTTCATAAATAAAAATACATTCTTCAAAAGACTCGTTGCTTTTCAGATTAGAAACTTTGTCGATAAACAAATTAGTTATATTTACAACACTTTATACATTTCGTGGCGTGTTTTCTCGTGCTTGGAAAGCACAAAAAGTAATAACTTTTTCCACTAAGGAGGAATAATATTAATGAATATAACAGATATGCTTGTAAACTAATTATCTGTAAAAGTCGATGCTTGTATGTGGAATTTATAAAAATGCATCAGGTATCTCATCTTTATTAGAATAATGAATTTAGACAGTAAAAAGTTATTATTTAAATAATTATTCAAGCTAGAATTATGATATGTGACAAAATATTACTATTATTGTGTATAATAGCTGGTATGCATTTCAATATGATATCTTCGTAACTGTGGATTTTCTAAATTTCAAGGTTCCTTTAAGGTTTCCCAAGGTTGTTTTGAATACTACAAAGTGCTACTCTAATGGAACTAAGATGGCCGTAGGCGAAGTTGCGGGTAAACGCTAGTTAAATATAAACATGTGTTCAATCCGAAAAACATTGCGCCTGCAGGTGTCCAAATTTCACTTGACTTCACTATGGAAGGCTAGTAGGCTGAAAAGCGCCGTGCCAACACTTAAAGTATACCACCGTCAAAATGGGTGTTATAAAAAAAAAAGAAAGCCACAGATTTCGTCACAACCCTTGCCGGGGAATCATGTGAAAATGATAACCTTTACAATGGTGTTCCCCATGCTATTTTATGTGGCATTAAGTCTCCCATCGTGTCCGCCGGGCTATAAACTCTGAGGGCGACATGTTCCCTCCGAAAACGGGAAACCATTAATAAAAAATGAAGTACAGCAAGTCGACGTATAGCCCCCCCCCCCCTTCACGAAACTGTAAAGTAACATATTGAAGGATTTACAGTCGCCACGCCCGTATATTTCCCCCACCGGAACTGGTCCAGTGGCGTGCACGCCGAGCGGATTGTGAGTGTAAAATATGGCCCGGGTACAGTTGCTTCATTTTCCTCTTGAGCACTGCCACGTCACATAAGGTGAGGGTTTTATCAGGTAGCGGTGTGCTTTTCCCTTAGCTGTGAATCCTTTAGGGGAAAGAAAACACTGCAGTACAGAAGAAGTCGCGACAAACACGAAATCCCTTGAGAAACTTTATACAAAGTCCGTCAGGAAATGCAAAACAGCACTGTTTCTTAGAACAAACATTAGAGTTGTTTAACAATATTATGTCATCAGCCATTTTATATTTTTATTTTGCCACGATGATTGTTCTCTATATTGCACATATGATTACCATAAAGTTATGTGTCTTCAACAGAGTACACTTCCATAGCATATATATTAAAGCAGTGTTTCCCAACCTTTTGAAGTTCACGGCACCCTTGGGAATAACATTAAACACCAGGGGCACCCTTCCTTGAATTAAAAGAAAATTAAGCTTAATATGTTAATTTATTGAAATATTATATAATAATAACGTACACCATAACATAATACAGTAAACTCTACTACAATCACTGAGTAAAAATACATCAATAAATTTTGTTCGATTAATGATTAATGTGAAACTTGTGATTGATGCTTAGAGCACAGATATGTGATGTCGGGTCTTACAGTTGACAGTGAAACACGCCAATCATCCTCAAGGTTATTCAGTCTATTTCTTGCTTTGCATTTTATTGTCACCATAGCAGAGAAGGCTTGCTCGCATAAATAGGATGTTGAAAAGGGCAAAAGTGCGTTAATTGCTTTCTTCATTAGGTTAGGGTACTCCTCTCTCCGTTGAAGCCAAAAACTAGCCACCGACGCCTCACTCTTGGCGAACTTACCTTTGAGTGTGGAATCAGCGCAAAGATCAATAAATTCATCTCGTTTGCAAGCAGTGAAATCCATTTCCTCTGCACTATCTACGAAATCAAATGGTGAGACAATCCAGTCGAGATTCGTAGTAGAAATAGTTGGAAAGTACGCATCTATTGTAATCTTGCAATCTTGATAAGTGATCGCAAATGCGGTCTTTCAGTTTACCCAGATCTTTATCTCCTGCCACATTAAGAAGAGATGGAAGTTCGACAAATCTCCTTTTTGAACTACAGACTTCCAAGAACTAAGTTTTCTTTTAAAACCTTTCATTTTATTGGTTGAGGAGATTATTGTTTCATGTCGACCCTGCATCGAAACATTCAGTTCATTCAGTTTATGAAAAATATCTGCCAGATACGACAGTTCAAAATACCAAGAATCACTTAGTAAGAGCTCGTGAAATGTGTCTTGATTTTCATCCTTAAAAAAAGTTTTTAGCTGTTTTTTAAGTTCGAGAAACCGGTTCAATACACGACCCCGTGACAACCACCTTACTTCTGTGTGAAGTAACAAAGAGATATGAGCTGCATCCGTTGCGCGACATAACTCTTCAAAAATTCTGCACTTTAAAGGTCGAGACTTCATATAGTTCACCATTTTCACAACTTGGTTAAACACTTCAGCAAAATCTTCATTACACGCTTTCACGACTAATGCCTCTCTATGAAGAAAACAGTGAGTTATAATAATGGATGGATTTTCATTGAGAGCTCTGGCAGTAAAACATTTAATTTTCCCAGACATAGATGGTGCACCATCTGAACATATACCACAACAGTCTTTCCATGAAAGATCATGGTCATTGAGATAGGAATTAATAGAAACGAAAATATCATGGCCTGTGGTTGTAGTCTCCAGCGGTCTACAGAACAGAAACTGTTCACTAATATCTTTTTCATCAATATATCTGATAAAACCAAGGAGTTGCGGTTTGTCACCAATATCGAGACTCTCATCTATTTGCAAAGCAAATGTTCTATAAGTTTTTATTTTCTCCGTGACTTGTTCGTTGATATTGCATGACATTTCAGATATCCTGCGGCTGATTGTGTTGTTGGACAGAGGAACTTTCGAAATTTGATTAGCTGCTTCTTCGCCAAGTACTGTTGAAACTATAACTTGACATGCAGGGCCAATGATTTCCTCTCCAAGAGTATGAGGTTTCTTTTTTTTAGCTATCAGTTCTGCTACTTTAAATGAGGCTTCAAGAGCAGTATCACCTATGGTCATTCTCTTTACCATTCGCACAGCTGTTTTCTTCTCCCCTTCTAATATATGTGAAAAATACATTACACTTTTCTGTGACACACTAGGATGCTTTGTTGTAAGATGCCGCTTCAGTTTCCTAGGTACCATGGCCTCCTTGCTAAGTGTTTCGCCACAAACTAAACACACAGGGATAGGGTTTTCCTCGTTGTTATTCCACTTAAATCCATACGCTAAGTAACTGTCCTGGTATGTCCTTTTCTTTCGTTTGTCTTCTTTGTGTGGTGAATTCGACGGTCCGGGAGAAACTGTAAGATTTGGCTTCTTAAAGCAAGCAGTAGGAGCCGACTGTTCACTTTCACTGCCCTGGCGTTTACGTTTAACAATGAACTTATCCATAGCTAAACACTGTGAATCAACGCGAGGAAGACAACTGAAAGCGCCAAGCGGCGTACACTTTTATATATTCATCTGTCGAAGTCTCGGGAATGTTCGTGAGGAAGCGAGTAGTCTCGGGAATGTTCGGCAGGGTATAGTTGTAATGCCATCTGTGGGATACTAGTATAACTGAATTATTGAAATGAATCGACCACTATCACCATCTGCCTGCATGAGAGTAATTTATTTGGCTTATTTTATTTCAAGACCTTACAAGACTTAAGGCTTCAGTAGAAGGTATTTTTCTTTGTTTATCTCAATATCTCGCGGCACCCCTTAGCCAATCACACGGCACCCTAGGGTGCCGGGGCACACCGGTTGGGAACCGTAGTATTAAAGGGTATAGTCTCATGGCATGCACATGAAATATTTGACATCAAAAGTGTATAGCTATGTAGAACACACAATAACTATTTCTGTGGCGTTTGGTCAAAACATGTTAACACCAAAACTGCCTTTTTTGTTCTAAGATAGTGACGATACAAAAGAAACTATCCTCTTTCTTTGATAAAGACCTGAAATCTCCAGATATCAGGACTATTTCTGGTTAAAACAGGGTTCCAACAAATTATATAAGACAATTTCTGGAGAAATCAGGGCTTCAGAAAATGACAAGAGGATTATTTCTGGAGAAATCAGAGCTTCAACAAATGATAGGGGACTATTTCTGGAGAAATCAAGGCTTCAACAAACGATAGAGGACTATTTCTGGAGAAATCAAGGCTTCAACAAATGATAGAGGACTATTTCTGGAGAAACCAGGGCTTCAAAAAATTATAGAGGACTATTTTTGGAGATATCAGGGCTTCAACAAATGATAGAGGACTTTTTCTGGAGATATCAGGGCTTCAACAAATGATAGAGGACTATTTCTGGAGATATCAGGGCTTCAACAAATGATAGAGGACTATTTCTGGAGAAATTAGGTTTCACTAAAGATAGAGGGTTATTTTTTTCTATATCATAATGTCTTGGCACAATAAAAAACCAGTTTTGCAGTTATGTACTAACCAAACGCCACAGATTTGACAAAATGATATGGCTTCAAATCACACACATAAAATATAAGTCGTCAAAAAGGAATATCCACATAGCGTACACATGAAATATATGTCGTTAAAAGAGTAGTCATATAACGTACAAATAGCGCACACATTATGGCGGTATTGGTTCGTGCACGGGCGCAGGTTATGGTTAAAAGAACGGTGTAGGTTATGTAGTTGGCTTTGCTCAGGGTTTTTATTAGCATGGAAATTCTTTCAGGTAGTGGTGAGACACAAGTTCTTTATTAATTGAGTTCGGCCTTTTTCCACCGTAGAACACTCGCGTATACTTCTTAATTTTCTACTGTGACGTTACACTTTACTCGCCTGCGAATGTTATTGTTTATTAATGTTAATGCCGTGATTTATTACGTATTCTGGCCAGTATTTAAACAACTATTTCCCTCTTTCCCAGGTAGCCAGTTTGGCTCCACCGCGGACTCTAAGAATCACACCTTAGTCGTTTGGAGGCTCGTCGTCAAGTGTCTCACAACTAAAAGGTAGCCTGACGGCTCCATCACGGATCCTAAATATCCTTCACCAAGTGCCATAAAATGTCGCCTGACCAGCGGGAATTCTTGTCTTGTGTCCCGTTAGTCACCTCGGGCAGGGTCCAATCATATTCACCCCTTCGGTTCAATGCACGTAGCGGTATCTTGTACCCCGAGTTTGTGACTTATACGTGTTAAAAGTCTTTCTACCCTTCCCATATTCACTATACATTTATATTTTCTCTTCTTAATAATTCTTTCCCACGGGACATGTACTGTCTCAACATGAAGTATTTGTCGTGGAAAAGAATATAGTTGCATAGCGTACACATGAAGTATTTATCCTCAAAAAGATATAGTCACATCACAATAATATTTGTCGTCAAAGGGTATATTCTTATAGCGCACACATGACATTTTTGTACCTGCAGTACGTATAAGTGCATATTGCGCACACGTGAAACTTTTATATTCAAGTTCCATGCAATATACATAGACAATATCTCCTATTACTTTGAGATTTCTAGGATTAGAAATAGCAAAATTATATAAAAGCATGTCATTAATATGTTTTGATATTATTTTGGCGTTATAAAATTGTTTCCTCAGTATCATAAAATATTAAATTAAAAATTAAGAATAGTTTTATGTTATTGAGTAGTGAGTTGCTGTTTACCGTAGTAATATGCAGACCATTTAAAAACTTAAAGTGGGCTATTTGTCCCAGCTGGTATTGTGAAATTTGAGGTGCTCATGTAATCTAAAGCGTTTTCGATTTTTATATTGCGTTTATTGCTGCCTGTTAAAATTTATTGTTATGCACACCTTTGCTTGGATACTTTTTAAAAGGTCATTAGAAACGAGCATATTTAGATGCGAAGAAAAAACTGCGTAACTATTTATAACTGTACTTATTAAATGAAATCCAGTATGTAGCAATTTACCATAAAAAAAAAAGCCGACGATAGTGGCGACAAAACTGTGTTGCATGTACCTTGGTTGCATACATTTGAGTTATATAGAATGACAAAGAATGGTGTCACTGTTCGCTCTATTACTATACGCCTAGGGGTTTCAGTAAAATCGTGTGCGCATGACTATGCGCCTAGGAGGTTCAATATAACTGCGTGCGCTATATGACAATACGACAAGAAGGCTCAGTATAACCTATGCACTGTATGACTATGCGACAGGAAGGCTCAATATAACCTGTGCACTGTATGACTATGCGACAGGAAGGCTCAACATAACCTGTGCACTGTATGACTATGCGACAGGAAGGCTCAACATAACCTGTGAGCTATGTGACTATGCGACAGGAATGTTCAGTATAATCTGTGCGCTATGTGACTATGCGACAGGAAGGTTCAATATAACCTGTGAGCTATGTGACTATGCGACAGGGAGGTTCAGTATAACCTGTGCGCTATGTGACTAAGCGACAGGAAGGCTCAATATAACCCGTGCGCAATATCACTATGCGACAGGGAGGTTCAATATAACCCGTGCGCAATATCACTATGCGACAGGGAGGTTCAATATAACCCGTGCGCAATATCACTATGCGACAGGGAGGTTCAATATAACCTGTGAGCTATGTGACTGTGCGACAGGAAGGTCAGTATAATCTGTGCGCTATGTGACTAAGCGATAGGAAGGCTCAATATAACCCGTGCGCAATATCACTATGCGACAGGGAGGTTCAATATAACCTGTGAACTATGTGACTATGCGACAGGAAGGTTCAGTATAGCCTGTGTGCTATGTGACTAAGCGACAGGAAGGCTCAATATAACCCGTGCGCAATATCACTATGTGACAGGGAGGTTCAACATAACCTGTGCTCTATGACTATGCGACTGGGAAGTTCAATATAATTGTATGCGCTATGTGAGTATGCGATAGGAAGGCTCAATATAACCTGTGAGCTATGTGACTATGCGACAGGAAGGTTCAGTATAACCTGTGCGCTATGTGACTATGCGACAGGAAGGCTCAATATAACCTGTGAGCTATGTGACTATGCGACAGGAAGGTTCAATATAACCTGTGCGCTATGTGACTATGCGACAGGAAGGTTCAATATAACCTGTGAGCTATGTGACTGTGCGACAGGAAGGTTCAATATAACCTGTGAGCTATGTGACTGTGCGACAGGAAGGTTCAGTATAATCTGTACGCTATGTGACTAAGCGATAGGAAGGCTCAATATAACCCGTGCGCAATATCACTATGCGACAGGGAGGTTCAATATAACCTGTGAGCTATGTGACTATGCGACAGGAAGGTTCAGTATAACCTGTGAGCTATGTGACTGTGCGACAGGAAGGTTCAGTATAATCTGTACGCTATGTGACTAAGCGATAGGAATGCTCAATATAACCCGTGCGCAATATCACTATGCGACAGGGAGGTTCAATATAACCTGTGAACTATGTGACTATGCGACAGGAGGGTTCAATATAACCTGTGCGCTATGACTATGCGACTGGGAAGTTCAATATAATTGCATGCGCTATGTGAGTATGCGATAGGAAGTTTCAATATAAAAACTTGTGCGCTATATGACTGCGACCGGGAAATTCAATATAACCTTGCGCTATATGAAGATGTGACAGGGAGATTCAATACAACCGTGTGCGCTATATGAATATGCGACCGAGAAGTTCAGTATAACCATGTGCGCTATGTGACCATTAGAAGGAGTCATTGTGCGCAATGGCCCCGCACGTTATTCTCAGTAAATCGTAAACAAATGCAAAATTATTCTGATATTTTATGAATACTATTTGATTCTGTTAATTATGTTTTATAATACTCACTTATAATATTTTGTGTAAACATTCCTGAATATGTATTTTAATGTGTCACTAGGCAAACTCATTTATGAGTCAAATAAATAAATAAATAAAAATTAATAAAATTTATTAAGTAAATAAAGTATGGTATAATAAAAAAGTTCAAGGCTGAAAGTTCTAGTTGATGCCCTCATTCAACACTTAAAAATAAAATATATGGCATTCATATAACTACTTATCCTATATCTATTCTATATTCCTATATCATTTAAGCTTAGTTTTCAACGTAGCTACCTTTTAATGTCTCTACCATGCATACAGCATACATAGTTGCAGAAGTATTGACTTGCACAAAAAAATGATACCGAGATTTCACCAGAGATAGATCTTTTGAGATCCCCTAATTACAAAAAACAAACAAACAAACAAAAACATTTTATTAAAAGTTCCCTGAGTGTGCTCAATAGCGTACATGGCTCAAAAATGTAAATTCGATTAAATATCACACTTGATATTTAAGTTCAGCATTTTCTAAAGATGCGACATGAAGATGTTGAGAATAACCTCCCCTAACTATCCTTGTCATGGGATATTTCCGAAACTTTGGCCTTTCTAAAAATGTCTCAAAAATTGATTAAAATAATGTATATTAAAACATTTACTTGGCAAATAATTTTTGGGAATAGACTAGAATTCCACCAAATTCTGAATTACTTTTGCATAACTGATAAACCTTAAGATGTTAACCCGTTAAGACACACAATTTGCCATATACATTTTTGCCTGTAAAGTTAATGATTTCCGAGATATTCCTTACTATTTCTTGCAATTTTGAAATACATAGTATACTTTTCTCAAACAGATTCATTTTATATCTCTCTTATTTTACTTCTAGCAATGCAAACAGATCTAATTTTATTTGCATCACATAGCGTCGACTTTAAAAAGATTAGTGTATTATTTTTACCCTCGTATATTTCCTTACTTCCGTTCTATTTACAAGGAATTGACTAATAACACCATTTCGGCTAATGTTTTTCTCGATTAGATGAGGTAAATAGAAGAATAAGAACAATGTGAATTGATTGTTTCTTCCACAGTGTGTAGGGCAGAAGTTGTAAAGGCAGATGGAGACTGAATAAATTTCTCAATCTGGTTCTGCTTCTCTAGCAGTGTGTTTGCAGAACAGAAAGGGAACGTCAATGTAACGCATAAGATATTTTGCAATAAAATTATTTAAACCAATGAATTGTACAGCTCCATAATTTCAAAGTAAATTCTATATTATCTACAAATATAGTACATACATAGTACGTAGGTAGAAATTTTATTGTACTCCACACAAAAATTCGATTCCGAGATTTAACCGGAAATACATTTTTACGCTCTCCTGTAGCTAAAAGACGTATTTAGGAAGAAGGTCCGGGTGTGTGAGTGAGTGTGTAAGTGTGTGTGTGTGTGAACACGATAATTCAAAAACAAATATGAAACTTGGCATTGAATATTCCAAGGATGCGACATGAAGATTTAGAGGAAAAGTGTACCCCCCCCCCGAACTGCCCTTTACCTACATGGAAAAAAATCGACAAATTTTGCTTTTCAAAAAATGGCTCTAATGATTTTGATTAAAAATACTGTACATCAAAGGAATTTACATGACTGAAGACCTCTTTATTTCAGATGAATTAAGCTGGATTTTGCATAACTGGTAAACCGTTAGAGATAGACAAATAGTTAATACATAAAAAAATGCTGATCCTGATAAAACGCATAATTTATGTTATATAGATTACTGTCGTGGTGTTGACCGTTTTTTAGGTATTCCTTGTTATTGATTTCAGTTTTAACATACTTTTAACTTTCCTCATACGAAAAGTTTTCAACTCCTAGAAATGCAAAGAAACGGATTTCAATCAAATGGCAACCAGGTTCTAAAAGATTTGACTATTGTTTTAGCGTATGTATTTCCTTATATCTATTTTATTTTAAAAAAGCAAGTAGTAAGACCATTTATGCTAAGCTTTATCTCGATTAGCATTAGGTTTCTAACAATAATTTTTTTACAGAAATGTAAAGAAAGTCGTGCGAATGGAACACATTAAATTCTTACTTTCTCTAGCCCGCATGTACAATGTATATAGTAGATAGAGAAGTTATTGAATTTTATCTAAAATTCGATGTTGAAATTTCACCGGAAATAGATGTTTTGTGGTCCCCTGAGTCCGAAAAAGGCATTTATAAAAAAAAGCCCGTATGTGTGTATGAGTGTGTATAGTTCAAAAACGAAAAGACCAAAATACCAAACTTGGTACTTAGGTATAGTAAAGACCTTTTTATTCTGGATGAATTTTGCGGAAGTTTTCTTAACTGCTAAACCGTAAGAAACAGAAAATAAAACTTACTAAACAAAAAAAATATATCTTGTCAAAACACACAATTTATGTCATTTACATTTTTGTCGTGGAGGTAACCGTTTCCGAGATATTCCTTGTTACTAGCTTTAGTTTTAACATACTTCAACTTTTCTCATATGGGAACTTGTCAATTCCTGGCAATATAAAGAAACGGATATTAACCATATGGCTACCAGCTTTTAAAACAGTTGACTATCACTTTAGTCTTATATCTCTTCTACTTCCAAGAATGCAAGTAATATGACCATTTCTACTAAGGTTTTTTTCGATTAGTATGGAGTAGATAGAAGAGCTTTTTAACAATAATTTGTTGCAGAGCTGTAGAGAAGGCCATGCGAATGGAACCCATCGTATTTTTACATTCTCTATCCCGCATGTACAATGTACATAGTAGACAAAGAAGAGATTGTATCCACCCAAATACTCGATGTCGAGATTTCACCGAAAATATAAGTTTTGGGTCCCTTGAGTCCAAAAACGATATTTTTAGAAAAAGGTCCGTGTGTGTCTGTGTTAGTCTGTGTGTGTGTGTTTGTGTGTGTATGTCTGTGACAGCATAGCTGAAAAACGAATTTACATGTGGTATTTTCTAAGCATACGACACAAATTCCACCCAACAAAAACTACCCTTTTTATAGAAACATTTTCAAAAATTTTGAATTTCTGACAAATAGCTCTATTTTGATTAAAATCCCTATATTCAAGTACTTACATCCCAAATAAAGTGTATTTCTTGAATTTTCCGGGAATAGCCTCTGAAGCACTTTTTATTCTGGATGACATTTGCTTAACTGTAAAAACCGTAAGAGATAGAAAAAAGCTCACTGCACAAAAAACGCAGATCTTGTCAAAATACTCAATTTATGTCCTTTACGTTTTTGTTGTGGGGGTAACCGTTTCCAAGATATTCCTTGTTACTGGTTTCAATTATAAACTACTTACACTTTTCTCCGTTTTACTTTTGTTCTACTCCTGGCCAAGCAAAGAAGCGATTTTCATTGACAATCGCATAACGATGACTTAAAAACATTTGACTATCATTTTAGTATAGCGCATTCCTTTGGTTTCCATCTCCTTATAAGGAACTAAGTAATATGACAAGTTTTGCTGATGTTTATCTCGTTTAGCATTGTGTAGAAAGAAGAATAATCTTTTGTAAGAAGTTTGTTTGTACAGCAGTTTGAATGTAAAACATCAGGCTTTTTATTCAGTAGTAGGTGTGTTTAAGTTCTATAGCAGAAAGGGACAGGAAATAGAAGCTTCGTATTCAGCACACAACTAGTGGAACTCTCCTCAAAGTCTGCTGAGTGGTGTGAAATCGCTCGAACGTCCTGTAAACAGTTAGGCATGGGTATTAAGCAAATCGGACAAATATACGGACCCTCCACTGCTTAATTGCCTATTATACCTGCTGGTGAAGCTAATGGTCATAGCGATAAGTGGAAGAGAGGGGCCTCTGATTGAATAGAAAAGCTGGGTAGCTTGTTAGCGACGTGTTTACCTGTGGTGATGGTAGGGGAGGAGTTTGATAAGCTCATTACTTGCAGCATCTCAAGAGAGAGGCTACTGGAATATCTTAATCTTGCAAAGAGAGGCAACCCTTGGTGTTATAATAATACAGCTAGTAATTAACGCACGTTATTAAAACCTTGCGGTTACTTCAACCACACTTTTGTTACTCTAAGTGGATCTAAAGCACTAGAAGTGCACCTTAATCTGGGTCCATGCTATCGAGAACCTTGGTTAATGTACGCAATCTAGACAGAAACAAATGTTTTATAAACATTCTCAATTCTTCCATTCACGTGACTTTCTGTACACCCCTGTAAAATTTGTCAATTAAATGCTTATTCTATATATTTAACGCTAAAGCATAGCAAAAACGCTCTTATTATTTAGTTCTTTTATAAGTAGAAGGAAAATAAGGGAATACCCTAGACTAAACCGACATTCACATGTTTTAAGATGTTGTTGCTATGGGATTTAAATCCGTTTCTTTGCGTGGCCAAGCGTTGACAAGTTTCCGTATGAGAAAAGTATTTTAATAGTGAAATCAATAAGAAGGAATATCTCTTAAACGACCAACTCCATGAAAAAGAAATGTATATAATATAAATTGTATGTTTTATTGTGATCTACATTTCTTGTAATAAGCTTTTATGTATCTCTTAAGGTTTTCCAGTTATGAAAAATTTAATAAAAATCATCCAGAATAAAGAGGTATAGCAGGCTATTCCCAGAAAATTCAAAATATGCATTTTATTTAGTATATAAATATATTGATTATATAAGAGATTTTAATAAAAATCGTTAGAGGCATTTACGAGAAAATCAAAATTTTCAGAAATGTTTCCATATAAAGGGTGGCTGGGGGTGGGGGAATTTTCTTGAAAATCTTCTTGTCACATCCTTAGAATATGCTGTACTTAAATGCCAAGTTTGGTATTTAACGGACTTTACGTTTTTTAGTTATGCTGTCCAAAGACACGCACCCACACACAGACACATACATGCACAGGGACCTTTCTTCTCAAAATGCTTTTTTAGGTGAAATCTCGGTATCGAAATTTTGGGTGCATTACGATACCTTCTCTATACACAATGTACATAGTACGTGTAGAGAAAGTAAATATTGTGTAATAAATAATCCCAGTTCTTCCATTCATGTGATTTTCTGTATCCGTGTAAAAATTGTCAATAAAAAACTTATTCTTCTATCTATTTGATGCTAATCGAAATAAACAATTATCAAAAATAGTCTTATGTTGTAAGAGAAAGTAAACAAGACTATATACTAGACTAAAACGACAGTCAAAACATTTAAAAGCTTATCCAACATCTGAACAATTGGAATTCGGTTCGATTTGCATTGCAGTAAAACAAAAGAGCTGAAATGAAGGGTGACCCCATTTGGGAAAGGCTACGGAGTTCAAAATTGAAACCAATAACAAGGAATATCTCGGAATCGGTCAACTCTACTACAAAGATGTATGTGGCAAATGTTGTGTTTTAACGAGACTTACATTACCTGTGTAGTAAGTTCTGTCTATCTTTCACGGTTTACCAGTTATACAAAATACAGCAAAAGTCATCCAAAATTAACGGTTCTCCCGAAGCTATTCCCAGAATATTCAAGATTTACATTATTATTTTTTATGTATATGTATAAATTTAATCTTATCAAAATCATAGAGCCATTTTTGAGGAAAACAATATTTTCAAAAAATGTTCCATGTAAAGAGTAATTTAGGTGGAGAAATTTTTTGAAAATCTTCAGTCGCATCCTTGGGAGATGCTAGACATAAATACCAAGTGTGGTTTTTAACGGTCTTTTCGTTTTTGAGTTATGCTGTCTACAAATACACACGCACGCGCGCGCGCACACACACACACACACACACACACACACGGGAGTTTTTCTAAAATGCTTTTTTTGCCTCAAGAGGATCTCACATTTCCGGTGAAATCTCGAAACCGTATTTTTAGATGGAATATAATACCTTCTCTAACTACTTTGTACATTGTATGTACATGTGTGCTAGAGAAAGTAAAAATGTTTTTGTCTTCTATTCGCATAATCTTCTCCACCTATTCTGCAACACACAATACTTACAAAATAATATTTGTCATGCTAATTCAGATAAACATAAGCTTAAATGATGTTATTATTTCGTTTAATATAGGCGGGAAATCAAAGAACACACCATGCTTAAGCAATATTTATATACTAATTATTGTGTCAAAATCTTAATTTTTATGCTAATCAAAATAACCATTAGTTTATTACCTAGTTTCTTTAAAACAATATTCAGAAACAATCTATTCCTTTAATGTTTATGCTAATCAAAATAACCATTAGTTTATTACCTAGTTTCTTTAAAACAATATTCAGAAACAATCTATTCCTTTAATGTTTATGCTAATCAAAATAACCATTAGTTTATTACCTAGTTTCTTTAAAACAAAACAATATTCAGAAACAATCTATTCCTTTAATTTTTATGCTAATCAAAATAACCATTAGTTTATTACCTAGTTTCTTTAAAACAAAATAGACTAAAACAATATTCAGAAACAATATATTCCTTTAATTTTTGTGCTAATCAAAAAAACCATTAGTTTATTACCTAGTTTCTTTAAAACAAAATAGGCTAAAACAATATTCAGAAACAATCTATTCCTTTCATTTTTTCTTGCTAATCCAGACAAACATTGCTTATTACTAATTGCTTGTAAGTAGAAGAGAAATAAGGATATACGCTAGGCTAAAGCGATAATTCAGAAGCAAATTATTTTCAAACTCTTACTTTTCAGCTAATCAAGATAAACATTAACCTATTACTTAATGAGTAGGAGGGAAATAACAGAATACAGAGGCTAAAGCGATATTCAGAAAAAATGATATTCTCCCAAAAGCTTATTTTTCTTGCTAATCGAGATAAATGGTAGCTTATTACTTACTTTCTTGTAAGTTAAAAGGAGAACAGGAAAATACATTACGCTAAAGCAATATTCGAAACAATTTATTTTTCGAAATCGTATTTTTCGTGCTAGTTGGGACAAACATTGATTATTACCTACTTAATTACTTGTAAGTGGAAGAGAAACAAGAGAATACACTAGGCTAAATGATATTCAGAAGAAAATATTCTTTCTAAGTTTTAATTTATTTGCTCATTCAGGCCACATCCAGAAATAAGTTATAATTTAAAGGTACTTTCATTCTCCTCTGGATAACATGTAATATATGCATAAGCTTTCATGGCCGTTGTCCATAGTTTTAATAAATAAAAAAAAAAACTAACGAAACTATTTTAGCCTACAGACCACGGCAAAGTGTCCCAGAAACTACAGATTATAAAACAACAGATAAAGAAAGTTTAGCTTATTCCCCCGTGGCTTGTAAATAGAAAATAAGGGAATACACTAGGCTAAAGTAGCACTAAAATGTTTTAAAATATATTCGTTATTGTAACATTGAAATACGGCTCTCTTTAAGGCCGAAAGTAAAACAAAGGAAAAACGAATGACGAGTTACCTTTCGAGAAATGTTTAAGCCTTGGAAAATTGAAACCATCAACGAGGAATATATCACAAATAGTTAATTGCGCAAAAATGTGTGTGGCTTATATGAATATTGTGTACCTTAAAGAAATCTAAGTTTTTGGTGCAGCATCTCTTAATGGTTTATCATATATGTAAGAGTTATCCAGAAAAAGTGGTTCCAGAAATTTTTGGATATACATTTTACTTGTCATAAAAACATGTTAAACTTATGGTATTTCAGTAGTATAATTGTGGCCTGTTGCCTGTAAAGTATAACTTAGAATAGGGGGTTTTCTGGAAAATCTTCCTGTCGGATCCTTGGAAGATACTGAACTCTGATATCAAGTTTCGCTTTTCGCTTTTGAGCTATGCTGCCCACAGACACACACGACATTTTTCTAAAAAATGCTTTTTTTGTATTCAGGGGGTCCCAAAACATGTATTTCCGGTGAAATTTCTGTATCGAATCTTTGGGTACAATACAATACCTTCTCTATACACTATGTATATAGTACCTGTAGAGAAAGTAAAAAAAACTGTTTGTTACTATTTATTATTTAAACTATTAATTCCGATACTTAAGAAACTAGGATATTGTAAGTCACTATTGAGGTATGACATCTCTAAATAAATTTGAGGTCTCCTTGCGGTTTGATTTTCTCAAAAATGGCTTTAACGATTTTGATTAAAATCTCTTATATTTAAGATATTTACATGACGAATAAAATGTATATTTTGAACTTTCTAGGAATAGCCTCTGAAGACCTCTTTATTCTGGATGATTGTTATTGAATTTTGCATAAGTGGTAAACAATAAGAGATAGACAAAAACTTACTAAATTTAAAATATATATCTTGTTAAAACACACAATTTATGTTATATATGTTTTTTTTTTTTTTTTGGGTTGAGTTGACCATTTTTAGATATGCCTTGTTATTGGTTTCAGCTTTAAAACACCTATTCTTTTCTCTCCTCTCTATACTTTACGGAAATTTGTCAACACCTATCCATACAAACAAAGGAATTTCAAGTACATATCAACCAGCTTTAGACTATCGCTTTAGCCTAAGGTATTCCCTTATTTCTCTTCTACTTATATGGAAACAATTAATAAGACCATTTCTGCTATTTTTTTCTTGATAAGCATAAAATAAATAGAAGAATAAGTTTTTTAACAATGATTTGTGGCAGAGGTGTAGAGAAATTCTTGTGAATGGAACACATCAGATCTTTTTAATTTGCGTGTTAAGTCCTATGCCAATTTAAGGGATATTTCATTCATTTAAAAGAAATAACCGTAACAAAATTTTTATATAATTACAAATAAATTTGCCTAAGCACCGAAAATTAATGCCATAGTGTTCATATAATATTAATCAATAAAATAGAGCACTATTAAACATTTGATTTTCAATATTCATAAACAAAGGTTCAAACACATGAGTTTGTGTGTTACAATGGACTTTGATTTTAAGAAATCTAAACAATATGCGAATATTGCACATTTTTAGAGATGGATTGATTATCAGATTAGATTAGATTAGATTAGAAAGCATTCTGTAGGTTGGTTTAAGCCAGAAAGCCACCTAACATAGAACTTGTCAAGGCATATACATATGTTTATATACTATATACTACGAAAAAAATGTATAAAGCTCTAGTGCTAAAAGCATAGGTTACAAAAACAACAGAATCCTTTTTTTTTGAATGCACATAAAAACAGAGAGTATCAAAATATAGTGTTAAAATGTATAAATAAATATAATTTCATTATATGTAAAACTAATGTTATGTCAGATGATAGTTTTCAAATTATCGATATAACAGTTATTAGTAGCAATCATATAAACTAAAACATGATTATTGTATTATGTACTCTTCATAAATGTCAACAAATTACAATACATATTTACAAATATGTTACACAATTTCCAATGCAAAGATTTACAATTATGTACTAGAGTGTAAAATATCAAAACATCAGGCTTTACAGACCTTGTCATTGCCAAATACCAAAAAAATTCATTTGACACATTCGTGCAAGTCAAAGTATAAATCAGTTTAATTTTAATATAAAACACACACACTAATATACACAAAATGCAATACATTGTAATATTTATAAATACAATGATTATTAACGGTATTGCCAGACATATTTGTCACTTAAATATTCATCTACAGAGTTAAATGATTTATTGCAAAGGTACTCCTTAAGAGAGGCCTTAAAAGCCCTGAAATTCCCAACATTTTCTTTGAGATTACTGGGGAGAGCATTAAATATTTTGATTGTTTCATAATATACACCTTTCTGGAAGCAACGAAGATTGGCATTGGGACGATGAATCAATCCCTTTTGTCTAGTATTAATGTTATGAATTTCCATGTTTGTTATAAAACTATGTCGATTAACTGCATAGAATTTTAAAATGGATAATATATAAACACAAGGTAAGGTGAGGATGCCCAATTTTTGAAATAGTTCTTTGCATGACTGTCTGCTGTAAGCATTACAGATTATTCGTATAGCTTTCTTCTGTATCCGGAATATGCATTTACTATCTACTGAATTACCCCAGAATATTATTCCATACTCGATGATGGATTTAAAGTAGGCAAAATACACCAAAATAAGTGTATCGATTGAGTGAAATTTAACCAGTGCACGGAGAGCATAACATGCTGAGCTAAGTTTAGGTGTGATGTAACTAATATGTGACTTCCAGTCCAAATGCTTATCTACCTGAAGGCCAATAAATTTGACTTCATTTAGCTGTTCTAATAATGTATCATTAATTTCTATTTCTATGTGCGTTTGTGGTGAGCGAGTAGTTATAAATTTAATTGGTTTTTGTTTTTTCAAGGTTTACTGAGAGTTTGTTTGCTTTGAACCAATTTGACATACAATTTAGAACATAGTTTAATTTAACTACACATTCATTGAAATCTTTACTTGTTACTAGAACACTAGTGTCATCTGCGAATAAATAAATACTTGCAAAACTTAATGTATAATGGGAGGTCATTTATGTAAACCAAGAACAAAAGAGGCCCTAAGATCGATCCCTGGGGAACACCATGTTTTACTGATTTCCATTCTGAGGCACTAATTTGATACCCATTGGAGTTATTAATTTCGACCCTTTGTCTTCTCTTCTCTAGGTATGAAATGAACCAATCTAATATGTTATTCTTTATTCTATAGAAATTTAGTTTAGCTATCAGAATCTCATGATTCACACAGTCAAAAGCCTTCGCTAGGTCACAAAGGATTCCACCGACATGTTCCTTTTCATTTAACGCTGTTAACACTTTATGTGTGAGCTTGTAGGTTGCATTATCTGTCACTACTCCTTTTCTAAAGCCAAACTGTTCTTTGGAAAATAAGTTGCTCTTTTCCAAGTAATTATAGAGCCTATTGAACATTACTTTCTCAAATACTTTTGAGAAAACAGACAAGAGAGATATAGGTCTGTAATTTGATATATTATCTTGTTTTCCTTTTTTAAAAAGTGGTTTGACAATAGAGTACTTCATTCTGTCAGGAAATATTCCACTCTTTAGTGATTCGTTACATAAATAGCTAAGGGGAATACATATTAGGTCAGAACATGCTTTTAGGATTTTACTTGATATTTCATCATATCCAGAGAAATTTTTGGTCTTGAGCAAATTTATTATATTTTTTATTTCAAATGGTGTAGTCATTTTTAATTTAAATTCCGGGACTTTGTTTACAAAAGAAGTTTTCAAAAAAGTTATTGCTGATTCTTTACATCCATAGTTTATTTCTAATTTGTCTGTTACATTCAAAAAGAAATTGTTGAAAATATGTGCAACCTTTTGAGGACCATCAATTTTTTGATTACCGGAATTCAGTGCAATTAAGGGGCTCTCTTGAGAGCTCTTACCTGTTTCCCTTTTTATTATATTCCAGATAGTTTTTATTTTATTAATAGAATTGGATATCTCTTTATTAAAATGCAATATTTTAGCAGCTTTTATTGTTTCTCTTAGAATTTTACAATACTTTTTGTAGTGACATTCTAAGTATGGGGACTTATTATGTTTCAATTCTTGGTATAATTTTCGCTTATGTTTGCAAGAAGTTTTAATGCCTGTTGTAATCCAGGTGTTATTTTCCTTCTGATTATATATTTTACAATATTTGACTGGAAAAGATGCTACAAAATGAGAGTTGAAATGTTGTAGGAAATAATTGAACTTGTCATTTACTCCATTTATTTCATAGATTTTAGTCCATGATTCTTGTTGAAGGGCATAGTTAAACAATGTGAGGGAGCTTTCATCTACTTTTCGTGTTCTACAATATTTATAGATTGGTTTTAACTTTAAGTTTATCTCTTTAATGAGAAGTGTTTGTGCCTCATGATCTGAAAGGCCATTTGCAAATGGTAAGGTTATTGAAGTTTTAATTCTATCTATATTAATGAATATGTTATCTATTGCTGAAGAGGAGCTACCCTGAATTCTTGTAGGAACATGTATTGTGTGTGACATGTTGTATGTAAAAAATATAGAATTGAGTTGGTCCTTTCGGAGACTAGGTATAAGATAATCAATATTTATGTCACCACAGATTATCATTTCTCGTTTCGGTTTCAATATAAACTTTAAGGAATCATCTAACTGATTTTTGAATAGCTCACAGTTACCTGGTGGGGACCGATATAGAGCTATTATTGCAAAATTTACTTGATTTATGTTTAGCTGAACTGGCACATCTCTATGTCTAGCTCAAAGCAAAACTTGTTTAGATTAATGACTTTATAGGGTACATCGTGTCTTACAAATATGCAAACCCCTCCTTTTTTTAGATTTTCCTTGAATATGCTGCTCCTAAAGAGTACCCATGCAGTGAAATTGGCAAGAATTCCTGTTCTGTTAAGTGATGTTCAGATAAGCATAAAACGTGAGGCTGTAATTTTTCAGAAGCAAGACTAAGAGAAAGTTCATCAACTTTGTTTCTTAAACCCCTAATATTTTGGTGAAATATACACAACGAGCTACTGCTATTATTTATCTTAATAGAATTACTGATATTTTCTGTATTCCTAAAATTCTTTGTTGGTGAACTTATATTTATTTCAATTGATTTTAGAGTTCTTTCATGACTATTTTGGGGGATTTCCTTTAACCTAAAAACGCCCTATCAGATATCATAACAGGAATTCTACCTATAATTCTGTCGGCAATTAGTTGCGAAAGCTGCCTTTTGCCTCTAGAATTGAGGTGTAGACCATGAGATGTGTAACCATCTCGGCCTATACCGCTAACATGTATCATATCAATGTGAGAGGCAGCAGGGCTCAACAAGGCACGCTCAAGTTGCAGATTGATCTCCGTCACCCTCCTATGAAGCTGCTGCTTGTCGTGCCTATCAAAAAGCCCCACAAACTTCACACTGGTATGGCTACTGGATTCCCTTATGTCACACAGATCTTTTTCAAATGAATAATTTCTATCTCTATCCAGGCTATTTCCTGGCCCACTCACTATAACTACATGATCCCTCTTAGTAAAACCAGAAGTCAGTTTTACCAGATCTTCAGTGATATGAGAGAGCCCACCTCTAGGTTTAACTATGCCTACTACATCACAACTGCTTCCCAAATCCTCCTTTAGCAGGGATGCTATGCCCCTACCATGGCTACTCCCAAGCAACAAAACCTTGCTTTTAGTGCAGTTATCATCTAAAACCTGCATAGAGGATTTGGGGACTGATCAACAGTTTCAAGAACACTGAATCTGTTGCTCAGTTTGACATCATAACGGTCATCGGCAGAGAAACGCCGTTTCCTCCTCAGACTTTGTCTGGATGGCACCTTAAAATCAGGTGATTTACAATCCAAATTTTCTAAAGGAGCAAGTTCGCGTCCTGTAAAGTCCTTTTTGAAAAAATCCAGTTCTTTTCTGAGGTTAGAAATAGCTTCCTCGTGCTTTTTGACCAATTCTTTAAGTCTACAACATTCACAGAACCATTCACTACAATCTCTCACATCATCACTAACAGTGTTACTGCACGCCCAATGAAACCAAAACTTGCAACCTTCACAAAAGACACCTTGACTAACCTTACGACGGCATGCACCACAAATTCCACTAAGATCACACGCTTTTCCACTCATTTCACAGCACTTTGCATAAACACTACACTTAAATTAAAAAACAGGTACGCCTTAACCGGTTAGAACAGGTTTGTCACAAGAGTTAAACGTATGAAATACGATACAACACAGCACTAGCTTGCTGAAGATTTATATTCACACTATAGAAGTAATTTATTCACCAAACACTTCCGAAAAGACAAACACAAAACAAACTGTACGACCAAAAAACAGGAGATACGACTGCTATAAACAAAACACTTCAATTTCAATATGGCGGATTTCACAGCTGATTTACGGACAACAGAAATAACACAAAATCTACACTTTAACAAATACTATACACTAAGTTATTTCACACAATGATTAACGTCCCACTTATCAAGCTTTTGCCTTCTTTACAATCAAATTTTTACAAACAATGAACAAAAATATGGGAGCTTTCACACTAACGCTTAACCTCACAAGCCACCTAGCGGCCACTCTTCAAAAATTGCATACTTACTGGAATTGAAAGACTGTTGTATTCCACCAAAATTTAGATACAGAGATTTAACCAAAAATACATATTTTAAAACCTCCTGAGCCTTTTTAAAAAAGTTTGCCTGTGTACGTGTGTGTATGTGTGTGTCCTTGAACTCAAAAAGGTTGCTTTCTCAAAAATGGCTCTAACAAGTTTGATTAAAATACTGTATAATAAAAATATTAAATATATATTTTGGATTTTGGGGGAAAAGCCTCTGAGGACCCCAATTTTCTGAATGAGTTTTGCTGAGCTTTGCATAACGGTTAAACCATAAGAGATAAACAAAACTTACTAAACAAAAATTTTAGGTCTTGATAAAACACATCATTTTTGTGATAGAATTTTTTCTTGTAGATTTGACCGTTTTCAAGATATTCCTTGTTATTGGTTTCAATTTTAATCTACCTAACTTTTCTCAAGAGAACTGAACTTCAATCGTTTCACATAGTGACCAGATTTTGAAAGATTGGGCTATCTCTTTAGCCTAATGTATGCTTTTTTTCTCTTCTACCTTCCAGGAAGCAAGTCATAAGACCAGTTCTTCTTACGTTTATCTCGATTACCATGAAGCAGGCAAAAGAATAGTTGTATTAAGAATAGTTTTTATGGAATAGATAGAAAAAGTTATGTTAATGGAACACATTGGATTTTTAGGAAAAGGTCCTGTGTGTCCGTGTGTCTGTGAACACGAAAACACAAAAATGAAAAGTCGGTGAAATACCAAACCATTTAAGTTTATTGTCTTCGTTGGTTTGAATGTGCTACCCTTCAAGCTACTTCTTCAGTTCAGGGAAGAGGTGAAAGTCGCCGGGTGCCAGGTCAGGACTGTACGGCGGATGATCAAAAAATGCCTCATTGAAATTGTTCAAGGAGCCAATGGGTTGTGCCAGTAGTGTGTGGACGAGCGTTGTCATGGATCAACACAATTCCTGAAGTCAGCATTTCTTTTCGTTTGTTTTGAATGACTCTCCGTAAATGTTGTAAAGTACAGTAGTATTAAGTAAAGGGACTTGTAGAGCATTAAAAGGAATAATATTTATAGGAGGTCATAATGATCCAATATCAATAGCAGGAGCAAGTCTTCTATGATAAAATGTTCAGAAAAATGAAACGAAGAAGAATACTTCTGAAACAATAAACATAATTATAAGATATTCAAAACAACGTCAATGCTCATTTGAAATCATTGGCGGCAACATTTTTTGAAGCGGATATTGCAAAGCTTATGCACAGGTACGACAAACGTCTCGATCTGTTCGGTGATTATGTTGAAAAATAACCATAAATGTACAAACTTTTGGTAATAAAATAATTGTTTTCTATGAACTTGTCTTTTATTTATCGCTTATCGGAGATAAAAAAAAACGGTCCTCGTATTTTCAAATGGTTATTGTCAATCAAAGTTCATTTAAAACTGAAAATTCTAAAGAACACGACGTTTCAGCATCACTATCTTATTCCTTATATAAATAGCATATGTACTATAAAGACACCAACCATACTTTCCCAACAACGCTTTGTTAATTATATCAGTATAATATGAAAATATAAGTCGCTACTTCCTAATAACACATCTCAAAATAAACACTTTAAATGAAAACAAACCATGCCTTTCTCATAATGCCTATCTTAAATATAAGCAATATTGGACTATGCAAGTACAAATCATTACTTCCTCAAAACACTTATCTCAAATGTAAACAATATATGCACTATTAAAGTATAAAGTATATCTTCCTCATAAATCATATCTCAAATATAAGCAATAATTGCACTATGAGATAAATTATAACTTTGTCATAAATCTTATCTTGCATATAAACAATATATGCACTATATATTATTAAACTTTACCTTCCTCATTCATTTTATCTCAAATATAAACAATATATACTATGAAAACAACAACTTTATCTTCCTCATAATTCTTATTTCAAATATAAACAATATATGCACTAAGAAAACACAAACTACACTTTCCTCATAAATATTCTGAAATATATACAATATGCACTATTAAAATACAAGCTATACCTTCCTCATATATCTTCTCTCAAGTATAAGCAATATTGGACTATAATATAACAAACCATTACTTCACCAAAACGCTTATCTCAAATATAAACAATATTTTCACAATGAAAACACAAAGTATACCTTTCCCCAAACGCTCCTCACATTTAAGAAGTATTAATGAAAATGGAAGCCTTACCTATTTTAGAGTGCTTATCTCAAATGTAAATAGTATACTATGAACATTCAAACCATATTTTCACTTGTGTTGTATATAAACACACAGTATAATATGAAAATACAAATCCCACAATTTGGAAATGAGTTTTATTAATTAATGTCCAGTTTTCACAGTGTTAGTGTGATATTTTATCATTCCAAGAGTTGTGCACATTTCATCTTCGTATAGTTAACGTCACTCAACTTTCATTCAACATTTAGAGCTTTGAAAACCATAAAGGTTCTTTCCTCAATAGGTTTCTCTCTTATATGAATAGTATTTATGTACGATGAAAGTACACACCATAACTTCTTGAATACATTTATTTTAAAAATAAACAGCATACTATGAAATTACAAACCATATTTCAGTAACAAATCTTAGTCGCCCTCTGTGGTATAATGGTTATGCTAACTTCATATATCCAAGATCGCGGGTTCAAACCCGGCGGAGAACAATGGATTTTTTCGGTTGTAAAAATCCTTAGCATGGGTTCCTTCGGAAGGGAAATAAAGCCGTTGGTCCCGTGTCGTAGATTTACGGCACGTAAAAGAACCTCAAGCAGAAGTAAGCGGTTTTACGACCAATTAGAATGGGACGCTGAGAACCATAGTAGTTAAAGAACGTCCATAAATAACATACGATTTCCATTTAAGTAACAAAACTTAATTTTTGTTTATTTATTTTTTCACACAAGCCGTGTGTGTCCTCACTAATTGACCAAAATAGTTGGTTATACCATAAATTCTGAACTTGAGTGCTTACAACATTGTAGGTCGCCATTGGGGTTGTCATCTCAAAATAATTTGAGAGTACCTTGTGGTTTACCGGGAAACATAGAGTCAGTTAAGAAATTCAATGCTACGCCGTTATATTGCCATGGAAGCTCAGTGGAAGAGCAACCGACTAGAGACTTGGAGATCTATGTTCAAATTCCGGCTATGGCATTGAATTTTTCAGTCTGACTCTACCTATCCAAAAGTTAATTTAACATATCATATGGAGATACTAACCTACTTTCCTAACAACACTTCTCTGAAGTACAAACATTTGAATACTATATGAAAATGCAAATAACGCAGTTTGAAAAGGAATTATTTAATATTCAGGTCGTTTTTAGAATACTAGCGTGTTTTTCATTATTATTAAAGTGGTCGCGCATATGATAATTCATGTTTAAAACCCGAGGTGAAGTATTGTTAACATATAAATGACATTTTTATTTCTATTTCTCCCCTTTGTTTGTGATACGAGTATGTAAACACATCCATCAAAACCGGAACAAGTGATCTTTTGATTAGCAAACGTGAAATGATTCATGCTCAAGGCAGAAAAATTCTATTTAACGACTTTTATAAAACAATCCAATCCAGAATATAGAGTACCTGTACAGTTTTCAAAAACACAGGAATTATTCTGAATGCAGTACTGCAGAGTGTATACATATAATGAAGTAGTTCCATCCGAAAAAATATGGTTTGTTGCATTCATAAGACTTCTTCTAATTATTCTGCAAACAAACAATTTGTCAATAGATTATTCATTCTTCATTCTACATTATGCTATAGGAGATAAACGTTAACACGATTGATCTCACTATTTAGTTTCTTTTAAGCAGAAGGGAAATAAGGGAATATACCAGGCTAAAGCGCTAATCAAATCTTTTACAAGCCGATCGATATGTGAACAATTGAAGTTCGGTTTGCTTTGCATTTCAAGAAAAACAAAAGGAAGATGAAACGAAAGGTACCTGTTTGAAAAAATGCGTAGTTTAAGATTGAAACCAATATAAACTAATATCTCGGAAATGGTCAACTCTGCAACAAAAATGTATATTACATAAATTGTGTAATTTAACAAGATCTAACTTTTTTGTGCAGTAACTTTTTGTACATCTCTTACGCTTCACCAATCATGTACAATTTAGCAAAATTCATCCTATATGAACAGGTCTTTAGAAGATATTCCCTGAAAATTTAGTATATATATATATATATATATATATATCTTATATCTACTTCAAACTTATACAGAATAACATTAGTAGAAATGATCTTGATTCTTGCATCCTTTTAAGTAGAAGGGAAATAAGGGAGCACAATAGACTTAAAGGATGGTCAAATGCATCAAAAGCCGGTTGCGATATGACTGAAATCGATTCCCTCTCATGACAAAATTCACTTACGATAAAAGTGTAAATATTTAAAACCCGAACCATTAGCATGAAATATCTTGAACATTGTAAATTCCACGAGAAATATTAGACACAAATTGTGTGTTTTAACGAGATTTACATTTGTTGTGTAGTAAGTTTTTGTCTATATGTTACGGTTTACCAGTTATGCAAAATTCAGCAAAATTCATTCATAATAAAGAGGTGTTTATAGGTTATTTCCCGAAAATTCAACACAGATTTTATTGTCGTATAAATATCTTTGATATACAGTATTTTAATCAAAATTGAAAATTTATGCATGTAAAGGATAGTTTGAGGTTAGGGGATTTTCCACACTTTTCTCTAAAAAATGTTTTTGTATTGTTTCTTATTTTTTTGATACAGAGGAGCCTAAAACGTGCATTTACCATGAAATAACGGTACAAAATTATTGGGCGGAGAGCAATAACTTCTCCACCTACGAACCATGTATAGGTTTATCTGGAGAGTAACATTGTTGTCAAGGATATTGTTTACAATATGGTGAATGAAGCTTAACTTCATTGTATCCTTATCTTCCATTACTTTCGTTATACAAACAGATTCTTTTTAATTTATTTATTTAGCAGCCATACTCTGCAATGATCAGTTCATTCGTGTATTTTTAGCTCTACAATTGTATATTTCTACCATGTAGACTCCTCTGGCTTCTCAGGTTTGTAGCATATAAGACGCGTTTTGTATTTTGTTTCAAATACCATAAATAAATATTTATTATTATTAAATACTTTTGAATTTATTGTAAGTCATTTAAGATACAACATATACGCACAATATCAAGTTATAACACGTATTTTTCTCAAGAATACATTTTACTCCTTGTTTTCTTTTATAAGCAAAATTGATTGTCTTTTTTTTTACTTTTTCTACACGTACCGTGTACATAGTGTATAGAGAAGGTAATGCATTCCAACCAAAAATTCGAAACTGAAATTTCACGGAAACATATGTTTTAGGGTCCCCTGTATCCAAAAAAGCAAAAAAGCATTTTCAGAAAAAGCTAAGTGTGTGTGTGTGTGTGTGTGTGTGTGTGTGTGTGTGTGTGTGTGTGTGTGTGTGTGTGTGTGTTTGTCTGTGAACAAGATAACTCAAAGACGAAAAGTCGGCAAAACTCCAAACTTGGTATTTAAGTTTAGTATCTTCCAGGAATGTGACACGAAGATTTTGAATAAAATCCCTCCACCCCAAACTACCCTTTACATGGAACTCTTTTCGAAGATTTTGATGTTCTTAAAAATGGCTGTAACAATTTTGATTAAAATATCGAATATTAAAGATATATATCTGACAATAAAATGTATATCTTGAATTTTTTGGGAATAGCGTCTGAAGACTACTTTATTCTGGATCAATTTTACAGAATTTTGCATAAGTGCTAAACCGTAATAGATGGACGAAAACTTACCAAACAAAAAATGTAGAACACGTTAAAACACACGATGTATGAAATAAATATTTTTTTCGTGGAGTTGATCGTTTTTAAAATATTCCTTGTTTTTGATTTCAGCTTTGAAAAACTTATTTGTCAACTCCTGTCCATTCAAACAGACGAACTTCAGTCGCATAGCAGCCAGCTATTGACTATCACTTTAACCTATGGTACTCCCTTATTTCGCTTCTACTTACAAGGAAGCAAGTAATAAGACCATTTCTGCTAATTTTTTCTCGATTAGCATGAAGTAAATAGAAGCATAAGCTTTTTAACAATAATTTGTTACAGAGATGTAGAGAAAGACATGTAAATGGAACACATGAGATTTTTTTTATCATTATACAAAAAGAAAAAAATATTAACTGAAATATTTGTGTTGTGTGTTCATTCCAAGGCCGTGTAACGTATATGAGTTTTATAAATTCACATATGTATAACTCTTTCCATCCCTTTTGTCGCCCTCTGTGGTTTATTGGTTACCCAAGGGCGCGGGTAAATCCGGCGGAGGACAATGGACTTTTTCGGGCGTAAAAATCCTTAGCTTGGCTTTCGTTCGGAAAGGAAGTAAAGCTAGTGGTACCGTATCGTAGATTTACGGTATGTAAGAACCTCAAGCCTGAAAAACAGGCCTTTGATAATGATAATTTATCTCACCATTTGGCATAGATACAATGCAATAGGTTTCGTCAGCAAGTCATTAAAATACATCTATATTTAAATATTCTTGTATGTTGTAAAAATTAAGTTCCTTTATTCTGTTTTAACACTAATTTTAAAAAAAAATTTGCATTTACAATTTATCTTATATTTAAAGGTAGTTTATTATAGAATTTCACTCCAAGGTAAAGATGAGAGTTCAGAGATGTTTGTAACCGAAATTTAGGTGGTACCATGTTATTTTTACACCTTGTATAATGATTATGTATGCCAGAAAAAAGTAACTCGTCTGTCTTTTGGAGATGAATAAAATTCAAGCATGCAAATAAATACAAAGATGCCAGAGTTAAAATTTCAAATTCTTTAAAAACAGATCCACAATGTTGGGAATTACAATTTTTTATTATTCTCAGGGCCTTCTTCTGGAGCAAAATACTTGATTGGCTTCCCCACTTCTACCCCAGAGCAAAATACCATAATTTAAATGGCAATGAAATAAACTGTAATAAAAAGTCAATAAAGTGCTAATGGAAACACACATCCTAGGTCTTCTTAAAATAAATAAAACATTTTACAACTTTTTGCATATTTCCATTATGAGGAATTTCCCAGATAGCTTGTTATCCAACCATATTCCAAGAAGTTTAGCTTTTTGCTTATCTTACTTTATCTTTTAAACTAAAAAAATATAGTTTGTGTTTCTTTGTTCATATGCAAGCCATTTGGGTGAGAAATTTGATGTAAAGTATTGGACCAGTCAAAAGTAGTTGCAGAAATAATATTTAACACAGTCGTGTCATCTGCATAAGAGATCACTTTACCTGGAGTAGCAGCGTGCTAGTCATTAACAGCAACAATGAAAAGAAAAGGACCCAGAATAGATCCTTGAGGCACTCCCGTAGTTACATCTCGAACAGTAGATATTAGGTCATTAACTGAGACTGATTGCTTTGAATTGCTAATGTATTATTGAATTAGGGGCAGTTATTTATTTTTTATTCCATAATATTCTAATTTTTTAGCAGCAGATCGTGAGGTAAACAGTCAAAAGCTTTACTAAGGTCACATAAACACGTTGCTACACTCTGCTTGTTTTCAAAAAATAAAGTACTTCGTTTAGAAGGAATTCAGTACCCAAACCAGTAGATATGTCGGGCCTAAAACGGTATTGCTCATCACATAATATTCTGTTAGTTTCTGGCCAAGGATACTGGCCTATACTTAGGCACTTCTTGTCTGTTCTCTTTTTTACTTTCTCCATACGCACTATGTACATAGTGTATAGAGAAAGTATTGCACTCCACCAAAAATTCGATACCGAGATTTCACCGGAAATATATGTTTTAGGGTCTCCAATATCCAAAAAAACATTTTCACAAAAAGGTCCGTGTGTGTGTGTGTGTGTGTGTGTGTGTGTGTGTGTATGTGTGTGTGTGTCAGTGTGTCTGTGAACACGATAACTCAAAAGCGAAAAGTCGGTAGAATATCAAACTTGGTATTTAAGTTTAGTGTCTTCCAGGGATGCGACACGAAGATTTTAAGAAAAATCCCCCCACCCCTAACTACCCTTTACATGGAACTTTTTTCGAAAATTTTGATTTTCTCAAAAATGGCTCTAACGATTTTGATTAAAATTTCGGAAACATATTTACCTGACAAATGAAATGTATATCTTGAATTTTCTGGGAATAGCCTCTGAAGAGTAGTTTATTCTGGATGAATTTTACTAAATTTTGAATAACTGCTAAACCGTAAGAAATGGACAAAAACTTACTGCACAAAAAATGTAGAGCACATTAAAACACACAATTTATGTTATATACATTTTTTTCGTGGAGTTCGTCGTTTTTGTGACATTCTTTATTTTTGGTTTCTGCTATGAAAAACGTATACTTTTCTCATACTGGAACTTGTCAACTCCTATCAATATAAACAAAGGAACTTCATTGACATAGCAACCAGCTTTTGACTATCACTTTAACCTACGGTTGTCCGTTATTTCGCTTCTACTTACAAGTATGCGAGTAATAAGATTTTATCTGCTAATTTTTTCTGATTAGCATAAAGTAAATAGAAGTATAAGCTTTTTAAGAATTATTTGTTGCAGGGATATGGAGAAAGTCATGCGAATGATACACATCAGATTTTTTAAAAAGGAATAACTTTAAATATCTTCAAGGGATCAGGAATCTTATCTTGGTTAAAGAATTGGTTGACAATAACTACCAAGGGATCCAATAAATAAGAAACACTTACTTTTAATAAATAGAAAAACCGTAGTAATCCTGAGTCCTTGAGTTATTAAATCTCATAATCTTTCTGTAAACATCTTCATGCGTCACTTTCTTCCAAGTAAAACTTCCAAGAGTGATCTGTCATATTATTTAAAAGGTCAACAGTAGATTTATCAGTTTTTTTTTGTATTTTTTATTATTTCAGAAACAGACTGAACAAAGTCGATGTTAAATTGCTCTGCTGTTATCTTAATTTCGGATTTATTCACATTCCGTCTTACCGCCTTATTAATTATGTCCCATATTTTTTAAATTTGCTGCCAGATTTATTTATTACATTATTCTAGTTGCAGAAAGCTTTGTTTTGTATTCTTTACTAGCAGTTAAATACATTTGTCTACTATTTTAAGTTTTATAGATGTTATATATTTTATGCAACATTACCACATGTTTACTCATTAACTTAAGAGCAGCGTGAACCAAGAATTTGGACTTGACCTATTTGACTGCAGATGAAACTTGACAATTTTAACACATGTCATAAAAATGTGATAAAATATCAAACATAGCATTAAAATTTAAGCACACCTCATTGTGATACAAATAAAAACTCCAATCTATGGTACTAAAACAATTTAAGAATTTACTTACTGCGTTCTGAGATATTAATCTAATCTCTCTTGAAATCGTAAGTTTACTATTTAATTTTGAAAAATGTATTTCAAACTTAATTATCATATGTTCAGAAAGTACAGGATCAAAGACACTACAAGTAAATTCTGAAGTGTGCAAATTTGTAAAAATATTATCTAGATATGCATCATTAAGAGTAGGAGCACTGTTTACAATGAAAAGACCATATTGCGTTAAAATATTAATTAGTTGATTAACAAAGGAACAACGTATATTTACATCATTATTAAAATCTCCACTAATAGTTACCTTCGTTTTCATATTAACTAAAAGAAGTTTCAATACTTGAACTAAAACTATTAAAATCTCCATTGGGTGAGTGGTAGCATGAAACTATTGCAGTGTTTATTTCTTCCAATTTGACTATCGCAAATTCCGCATAAAGTTTCCACTGATTGGTCATTAACTTTGCTCACTAAATATCCCTTTAAACTATTTGTTAAAACACAAAAACACCACCTGTATCTCACCTAGACGGACTGGGTTCGATCCCAAGCGACCGCATGTGAGATTTGTGGTGGACAAAGCGGCGCTGGGCGGGTTTTCTCCAGGTTCTCCGGTTTCCCCCGCCATCGCATGGCACCGGTGCTCCATCTGCATTCACCTATCATCAGTGTCACCGCCTGTGGTGCCATAATTAGTTAAAGCAGGCGTTAAAGACTATACCAAAAAATAAAAATCACCATCTAAGATACGTTCCCTGCAAAAATAACTTGCAACAAATTATTTGTTAACTTTATACAGCTACATTTCATTTTCACATAATCAATGTGCATTGATTACAAGTGCGTTATAACTAGCTGTGGATAGAAATGTGACAAGTTCATTAAGTTTATTTCTCAATAAGCTAAAATTATTCAATTTTAAAAATCTTCTTTTCTATGAGAATTGAGTCATTCGGACGAATTTTCCGGTATTTTAAAACCAAAAATTTGCTTCTGCTTAAGTCTACCCAAACATTCGCTAACATTTCAGTAAAATTAAGCGATCTTTCATGCCTACTTTAGAGTCAGACGCTAAGAAGTACAGTACTTAAAGAGCGTCCTAAAATAACCTCCATTTGATTTCATTTTCCGCATCTTTCTATTATTTTTGGTCATGTCCCCAGCCGGCGCATTAAAAACTCATTTACTTATACTTTTTTGCCTTAGAAAGAACACGTCTTCCAAATATATCAAAACACAAGTAAAATAATTCAGCAATAACAATTCACACACAAATTAAAAGATAAAAGTATGTTTTAAGCTCTTATTTAGCCCAAGTAAATTTATCGTTACTAATACAATTACAAAATAAAAAGCTTTTAACTTTGATATTGTCACAAGCTTCACATTTGACTCTATAAGTAAAAATTTAAAATTGCTAAGATAGAAAGAGCCGGTCTACTTTAATTCTACGCTTTAAATATACCTAAATAATTTTAAATCAGTGTGTTAACAAAGCCAGGAAATGAGGTTTACCGCAGTTTTATATCCTAACTTAGTATTAGGAGCAAATTGGTAAAGTCCGGGTTTCAAAATTAGGAGGCAAAGATATCAGGGATTACCAGTACCCAGCACCAACGACGGGAATGTTGAACCTGATGCTACAAAATGAGGTGTATGGTCTGCCATGTAATACAATAATAAAGATACAGCCTTCCACGGCTAATGAGCTTAATTAAATTTAGCGCTCGTATTATCAAAAGCGTTATAATGAGTAATGAGACAAAACAAGGGAAGCCGACCAGCGGGCACTGACTTTGATTTCTACCCTTGTCCACGTGACTTGCTTCCATAACCAGTGATTATTATCAGATGTGTCCCATAACTTCTAAACTGGACTGCATGCAGCATGACTTACAGTCTTGTACAACCCCAGTTTCAAAACTCTGATGTGCTCCACTCATATGACTTTCTCTACATGGCCTAAAACAAACTATTCTTACACAAGATTAAACCTTTTTCTATATCACGTTGCTCGAGATGAATATCAGCAGAAGTAATCTTATTATATGTTTCCTTGTAAGTAGAAGGGCAATAAGGGAGTACAATAAGCTAAAGTGATGGTGGTGGTAGTAGTAGCAGCATCTAGTAGTGGTAGTGGTGATGATATTGGTAGTAGAGGTATGGTAGTAGGTAGTGGTAGTGTTAGTATGTAGCAATAGTGGTAGTATGTAGCAGTAGGGATAGTGGTGGTAGTGGTAGTAGTTAATAGGGTAGGGTAGTGGTAATAGTGGTAGCAGTAGGGATAGTGGTGAGAGTGGTACAGGTAGTGGTGATAGTGGTATAGGTAGTGGTGGTAGTGGTAGGGATAGTGGTGATAGTCTTAGTGGTAGAATGTAGCAGTAGGAATAGTGGTGGTAGTGGTAGTAGTTAGTAGTAGGGTAGGGTTGTGGTAGTGGTGGTAGCAGTAGGGATAGTGGTAATAGTGGTAGGGGTAGTGGTGATAGTGGTAGGGGTAGTGGTGATAGTGGTAGGGGTAGTGGTGATAGTGGTAGTGTTAGGGGTAGTGTTGGCAGTGGTAGGGGAGTGGTTATAGTGGTAGGGGTAGTATTGGCAGTGGTAGGGGAGTGGTGATAGTGGTAGGGGTAGTGTTGGCAGTGGTAGGGTAGTGGTGATAGTGGTAGGGGTAGTGGTAATAGTGGTACGGGTAGTGGTGATAGTGGTAGGGGTAGTGGTGATAGTGGTAGTGTTGGCAGTGGTAGGGGAGTGGTGATAGTGGTAGGGGTAGTGGTGGTAGTGGTATGGGTAGTGGTGGTAGTGGTAGGGGTAGTGGTGATAGTGGTAGGGGTAGTGGTTATAGTGGTAGGGTTAGTGGTGATAGTGGTAGGGGTAGTGGTGGTGGAGGTAGTAGGTAATGGTAGTGGTAGTGGTATTGGTATCAAGTAGTAGGAAGTAAGAAATAGTAGTGTTTTAATGCAGGGGAAACATCTTAAAAAGACCCCATCGGGCGAGTTGGATTTTCACGAACTAAAAAAACACCCCACAAGGCATATGTGACTTCTTGGAACTACCTGCAGTATTATTTCAAGAAGAAGAGGTTGTAGAGATGGTCTACATAATAATAATGATGATGATGATGATGATGATGATGATGATGATAATAGCATGTCTACACGCCTCGTTCATCCCTCTCCCTAGCCTTGAGGACACAGGTCATTTGAGCAATAATAGTAGTAGTGGTGGTTGTGGTGGTGATGGTGGTATTTCCTGTAACTCCTAAGTGGAGCATAGGGCATCGTTACGATGTTTCCTTGATTGGATTTGAATCCCTAGTTCGTAAGTTCGCCGCTGTTCGCCATGACAAGGGATCAGTTCGTCGCCCATAGATGACACTGTAGAACAAAATCACGTATCCGAAATGGTGGAATTTTGCACAGCAACCTTCTTCTTTCAAGATATAGGTTTCTTTTAAGGGGAGCAAATAAACATTACACGGGACCATCGTCTTTACTTCCCTTCCGAGGGAAGCCATGCCAAGGATTTTTGGTTTAAAAGAATCGATCACCCTCGGCCAGGCTTGAACCTGCAACCTTGGGTTTTAGAGGCTATCATGATAACCACTACATTACGGAGGGCAACACACTAGGCTAAAGCGATAGTCAACTCCTTTAAAACCTGGTTGTTGTGTGAAACAATAGAAATCCGCTTTCCTTTGCATGATCAGAGGTAAAAGGAGGAGATATGGAAAGAAATATAACTTCCCGTTTTATTAGTATCAAATAGAAAGGAATATATATTAAAGGCTTTTTGTAGAGTAATTTTATGTACATCTTCACGGCTTACAAGTTATACAAAAGTCGTCCAGATTGAAGAGATCTTTAGATGCTAATCCCAGAAAATTCATGATATACATTTCGTTTGTCATGAAAATATCTTAAATATATGGTATTATAATCAAAACTTTAGAGCTATTTTTTTGAAAATAAAAGTATTTGATAAAATATTCCATAAAGGATAATTGGGGTGGGGGTTTTCTTGAAAATGTTCGTGTCGCATCCTTGGATATCAATTTTGGTATTTAACGGACCTTTTGATTGTGAGCTATACTGCCAAAAGAATACACGGATATAGTTCTAAAAATGCTGATTTGATTATTCCAGGTGTCTAAAAACATATTTCCGATGAAATCTTGATATTGAACTTTTGGGTTGAATACAATATATTCTCTTCCTACCATTTAAATTGTACATATGCGCTATAGAAACTAAATGTTTGATTATTCCATTCACATGAGTTTCTCTAGCTGTTCTGCAAACAAACCATTGGTACAAAAGGTTATTCTTTTATCTAAATCATGTTAACCAAGATACAAATTAGCAGATACTTTCTTATTCCTTGCTACATTTTAAGCAAAAGTCAAATAAGGAAATATACTAGGCTGAATTGACAGTAAAATTCTTTTTAAAGCTAGTCGCTTTGTGAAAAAATTACAATTTGTAAGGATAGAAGTTTGAGAAAAATTCAAGTAGTTTAAAACTGAAACCAATAGTATAGAATATTTTGGAAACGGTAAACCCTAGAAATTATGTATATGCATAAATTATATGTTTAAATGAGATCAATATTTCTGTATAGTTAGGTTTCCTCTGGGTCGTCTCCTTAGCGTGGTGGTAGCGCTGTTGCTTACTTTGCTTACTTTGTCAGGGAGACCTGGGTTCGATTCCCGGTACCGGCGTGAGGGTTTTTCCCCCGCTGGAAGATCTGGTCCGGGGTGCACTCAGCCTCGCGAGGTCCCTGAGGGCAATTGAGGAGCTACTTGGTGGAGATGTAGCGGCTCCAGATCATGAGGACAGCATTAACAGGCCTGGGCGCAGCGGCCGGGCGGTAGGCCAAGGTTCTTTGTGAGCTATCGTGCCATTGAATTATTAAGCTTTCGTCTTCCTTATAGGGTTTACAGTTTCTCAAAAGTCATCCAGACTGAAGAGGTACTCAGAAGCTATTCCCAGCGTATGAAGATACGCATTTCTTTTATTATAAAAGTACCTTAAACAGGAGGCATTTTAAATAAAATCGTTTCATTTTAAGGGAATTTTTGGGTAGGGGGATATTCTTAAAAATCTTCGAATCGCATCCTCAGTTTGGTATTTAATTGACTTTTGGTTTTTAAACCATGCTATTATCAGACACACACAAACAAACAAATACGCTAACATCTTTCTAAAAATGCTTTTTTATTCAGATTATACAGGTCTCGTTAGGAATATTGGATCGTCCATCATTGAATTGCCTAAGCCTCTTTCTCACCGTTATTCAATTTGACGATGAATTGCAGATAGCTTAACATTCCTTGTGTTCAAACACCGTATTACAGAATGCACTTCAGTTATCCGAACTAGAAGCTGTCTTAAACATTTTGAACAATCACTAACAACTGTAAACACATTGCCGGTCTCCATGGCCACGCTCGCTAAGGTCTCGCTTTGGTGCTTCGTGGGCAGGGGATCGTGGTTTCGAGTCCCGCCTTGGGCATGGGTGTTACATGTTTGTGCAAAGTATATATGTGTATATATTGGAACAGCAAAAAACAGTGATCGAATAGTAAATTTAGGGGGAAAAATCTGATGTGTTCCATTCACATGACTTTCTCTATATCTCTGCAACAAATTGTAGTTAAAAAGCTTATGTTTTTATTTACTTCATGCTAAGTGAGAAAAAATTAGCAGAAATACTCTTTATTACTTGCTTCCCTGTAAGTAGAAGCGAAATAAGGGAGTAACATAGATTAAAGTGATAGCAAAAGATGGTTGACTGAAGTTCCTTTGTAAGTATGTATGGACAGGTGTTGACAATATCCTGCATGAGAAAAGTAAGTTTTTTAAGGCTGAAACAAAAAACAAGGATTATCTAGAAAACGATCAAAGCCACGAAAAAAGTATATAACATCTATTGTGTGTTTTAATTTGCTCTACATTTTTGCGTAGTAAGTTTTTGTCTCATCTCTTACGGTTTACCAGTTACACAAAATTCTGTAAAATTCATCCAGAATAAAATAGTCTTCAGAAGGTATTTCCAGAAAATTCAAGATATACATATTATTTGTCAAGTATATATCTTTAATATATGATATTTTAATCAAAATCGTTAGAGCCATTTTTTAGAAAATCAAAACCTTCGAAAATTTTTCCATGTGAAGGGTAGTTGGGGGTGGGGAAATTTTCCTAAAAATCTTCGTGTCGCATCCTTGGAAGATACTGAACTTAAATATCAAGTGTGGTATTTAACAGTCTTTTCGTTTTTCAGCTATGCTACACACAGACACACAGGGACATTTTTCTAAAAAAAGGTTTTTTTTTTATTCAGATGGTCTCAAAACATGTATTTCCGGTGAAATCTCTGTATCGAATTGTTAGGTACAATGCAATACCTTCTCTATACACTATGTACATGGTACGTATAGAGAAAGTAAAAATGTAAAACAGTGGTATACAGCGCAGGAGTCCTGACCAGACTCCGGAACTGTATTTAAAAAAAAAACAATTCACAAACACAACACGAGCCGGCTGTAATGACGTTAGTGGACAGACAATGAACCAATGAGACAAATGTGCATTCATGGACCTATGACGCAATCATTGCGGTGGCGAAAGAGCGAAACGGTACTTATTTTCTGGACACACTTTGTACATTTTTCTCAAAGACCATTGATAGAACTTCGAGACCTCTTATTTTCTACTAATTCTGCTATGTAAAATGTACATAGTAGGCTAGAGAAAGTACTGTATTCCACCCACAAAATTGATGTCCAGATTCACGGAAATGTTTTGAGACCCCGAAGTATATAAAATGGCCCATATAGTTGGCGATAACTGATTAATATTACCCGGATACTTAAGATGGTAAGTCGCCATTAAGATAGTTCTCTAAAGGGAGATAATACTGTTTAGTTTAACCGTGTAAAATGCATATAATCAGTTGCACAATTAAGTGGCATACCGGCATGTTGTCATAGTAGTTCAATGGTTAAAGCAACCGCACGGAGCGGGAGTACCGTGTTCTTATCCCGGCTGTGGCATTGCATTTTTCAACTGGTTCAATAATATGATATATATTTACAATAAACAATTTCTTTTAATACATTTATACGATATTTTCAAGCAATATTTCTACCCCTACAAACATCGCATGTAACAGTCTAGTGGCGTCATTTCTTTGTATTATTTTTACATTCTTATTACATTTTAAAACATAATTTGGCTATTGCCATTTAAAATCGACTGCACATTCACTGATACTTTTTAAAATACCATCAGTAAGACAAAAGCCTCTCCAAGCAGCCTCCAGCATAAGCTGATTAGCAAACGGGAATGCAGTCTCCATCAAATTCCTGTCTCATTATCCACCTGCTCCAGCTTTCATTAAATCTGATGCCATACCCCTCCTGATCATAAGTTCATCCCAACAGAAATTCCGCAAATACGAGAGTTTCTAGGGGTGTATGCCTTTTCAAATTCAACGTTAAATTAAAAAAAGAGGAGAAAAACTTCTCTCGTTACCCCTCTCCTGTCCTAAGCGCTCCTCTCTCCCAAAGTTTTCGTTTTCCAATTTACTTTTCAACTTACTTCATTTTCTTCTTCTTCCAGAGTACCTTCCCTTTCCACTTTCTTGTTTTAACTCCTTTTTCTCCTTCGGGTTCCGTAAAGCTTGAAGCTGTTAACTTTTAATCCCTTCGATAAGCAGAAGCTTAAAGTGACACGACAGCAGTTCTCTCTGTGTGTCTACGCAAGGCATCTGTTTTAGGATAATTGCCTACGTCAGTTTAGAGAAGAGAGATCATTACAAACTCACGAAATGGGAAGCTTATGGCACTTTTATGGACTAAAGGTTGTCGTTTTAATTAGCACACATTGAGCTATAAAGATTCTCATGAAAGATACATCTGACGTGGATATTAGAGCTCTTCAGTGGCTTGGTTGAGATCGTTTCGATTAACTCCTGTGCCCCTGACAAGGTATGCAGTTTGGTGTACATGAACTTGTTCTCTCTTTCTACAAACTGCTTCAAGACCATCAGAGCCATCAAGACTTGCTTATTTGATGGTGTTTTCTTTCACTTTCACTTAGCAGTAGTAAGAGAAAATTGTATTCCACCGCAATCGTCGGTTTAGAGATTTTCTCTCGTCTCGTGAAGCTAAAATCAATTTAGTAAAAGCTCCTGTGTCTATGTCGTGTCATCGTTTGAGAACAAGTCATACCGAGGCATCTCCATTTTCGAAAGTGACTGGTGTCTTTAAGGTGACATTAGTGACCCCATTAATTGCTTTTCTAAATGTATTCTTCTTGTAACCAATGATGGTGTACCTCTCAAAAATACTTTGTAGAGCCATAATAACAATTCCCATGCCAAACCTTAATGAAATATACATTAAAGGTTCTTGAAAACTATACAAGCTATCATAATAAAACGTTTACCACTTATAAAACGGCTGATTCTAATTCAGAAACCATAGTCAAATCATACCTTAAGTTAATAATTGCTAACTTGTCTATATTTCAGTAATTAAGAATATTTGCAAACATTTTCACAAATTTAAATTCATTAAGTACATTTCTCTAAGTATAATAGGCATAGCAGTGATTTGTTGTGCACATGCAACTTCTATTGCTCTAAACAGCCGGTGAAAACTTTTATGTTACCTGTGTATAAAATTTCTAAAAAAAGTTTTAAACGAAAATTAAAAATAGTCATAATTATATTTTTAAAAGTAATTATTTTGGTTGAGATGCCTTAATATTTCACCAACTAAATCAAAAAACGTGTTTTTAAGGTGACTAAAAAGCCTGAAGTATTTCAGATTAATTGCTTAGGAGAAAAATGGACCTAAAAAGAAATATGCGGAAGTTTTTCAAAAGTTCTTTTTATTTGAAATATCAAAAAGTTAGCAGTTATTAATCTCATTTATGACTCTACTGTGGTTACTAAATTAAAAAAGACTGTTTCATAAGTGGTAACATTTTTATTATGATAGCTGGCACAGTTTTCAAGAAACCTTAAAATGTACCTCATTGAGGTTCTGCATAGAAATTGCTACTCTCTCTACCAAGTGTCCTTAAAAGATAGTTTTACTTCATCTCACACGAGATTATACTCAACTATATTTCAGAGGTGGTGCGGAAATTGGGGAAAGACCTCAGTGACCTAATTTGGTGTTGCTTCAATCACGTTCAACTTGTAACCATTGGTAGCGTACACCTGAGACATCTGTGCTAGAACTCCACGTGGAATGGATGTAATGCATCAACTATATTTGTGTTTGCCTGGGAACTGCATATTCAGAAATGAGCTTTCAGAAAAATAAACGTGGTATTTAAGCTCTGCATCCTCCAATTGAAATTTTAAAGGCAATTCCCCAACCAGAAACTTCACTTTGTGGAAAACATTCGTGACTTTTTATTTCCCTTAATTTGGCACACCCGATATTGATTAAAGCACTACAGGTTTAAGTTATTTCAAATACATAAAATCTGTAGTTTTTATTAAAATGGAAACCTATGTGTAGCAAATTCTTTTTGTTGCATTAACCATTTCCGAACTATTCGCGGTTACTACTGTCAATTTTTAATCAGGTTATACTATTTTGAAAAGCTAAATCATTATTGGTTGCTTTCTCATAGTTCAGACAACTACTTTTACACTCTGTGCTGTAACCTAAGACTACTGTATTTCGTTTTACATACAACAACATATGTAAATAAACAGTTTCTGCAATGGTTTCTTGCTTAACATAAGTAGTCACAAGTAATATGTCTCTGAAGGAATATTTGTAGAAAAATGGCTATAGAAACAGGTGTGAGTGAAATTAAAAAAAAATCCAACAATTTCCACAATCTGTTAGTAAAACACTGATTGATTTCTGTCTAAAATTAGGTTACTAAAGAGCTAAGCAACGAATTGTAATGGAAATGGAAGGATATAAAAAATTAAATTGCGCGACTTATGTTTTTTGGGTGTTTATTGAAAATGTTGAATAATGATTAATAATAATAATAATAATAATGGTAAAAATAATATGATGATTGTTGTCGTTATTGTTACTGATGCTGTCCAAGTAAGTGGCAAATATAGCTGTTGTAGTCTCTCATTGTAACTTCATAATTTACTTAATTCAAAATTCTCTAAATCCTTAGCTCAAAATTTTACCGTACCCTCTTTTAATTAGCCAGTATTTGGAGTAATTATCTTGCGCATGTTTTTTTACAAATTTCACATTGGGTTTTAATAAATGAAAACTGTGTATTATATTTTGAAAAACTAGATTTACATTCATGTTTCACTTTTAGATTTGAAAATGAATTATTACATTTATAGTATCATTTTATTAGATTGCTTTGTAGATGTCACAAATCCAAACAAATTATTTTATATAATTTGCGGAGTTGCTCTGTATTCTATATTAAATTACAGAGAATATTCACAACCATTTGTATAGTCGGTTATTGCGTTATTACATACTATAGCACGAACAATTTACACATAGGAGAAGTATTACATTCCATCCAAAATTTCCATGCCGATATTACGACTCTCAATTCTTTCTTTCTTCCTTTCCTTTTTTCTTTCTTTCCTTATTTCTTTCTTTCTTTCTTTTCTCCAATTTCCCTCCTCGCATGGAGAACCTACATTCTCCAAGCCTTAAAGGTCAGCGCCTGAGACCAGCGCAGAACTTTTGAATAATGGAGAATCATGGAGAATTTTAAATTCCCTAAACATTTATAAGAAAACCCATAAATGTTCAAAATTGACATTCTGTAGTCTAAATACATTCTAGTATTGAGCTTGTGGCTAATTTTTAGCAGTACATTTTCTTAAAGATTAATAAACACGTTCACAATTCGTTCATTTTATTTATTTCAAGTATCCTTTAATGCTATTTTTGTTTCTGATTCAAAGCTACAGCTGCAAAAATGGCCATAATTTTAATCATAATTTGAGACGTGTGGTATATTTCGATATGCGACATATTTACATAATTAGTATCCTAAAATAAATTTTAGTTCTAGGAGCATTTATCCAATATGAATACAATTGCGTATGCAAATTAATTAAACAGCAGACACTCATAATGCCATTTTTATAATTATCAATACAAAAATGGGGTACTATGAAGTCATTCCCATGTGCATGTTCCTTAAATTGCATGTAAAACATAGTATTAGCGGCGTATGTATCTGAACTGCTTTCCCAGAAATTTCTTTTCATTCATTTTCCGTTATAAGAACATTTGTTGGAAGAATAAACAAATAACTAAAGGTTCTTCATTGGGGATTCGTAAGACAAGCGCTTAATGTGAGCTAACCATTGTTCAGCCTGTCCGTATTTTTACGAATACACTGCAAAGCAAGCGACACGGAGCTTCCCCAGCTGGTGTGTTACTTCCTGTAGCATGACCATTGGCTTAATCCCTGCTAATTATCAGATATAGGAAGTTCGTACCGTTCGTCGTTCCTGATATAGTTTGCGACCGACTGTCTCGCCACATCAAAACAGTCATTGATAAGAACGCATGGTGGAGAGGTAAACAAACCTGTTGTGAAGTAAGCAGTACTGTTTCCAGAGGATAAAATCGACTTATGAGATATTCGTATAAGCACACCTATTTAGATAATCATGTGCAACACACAAATTATTACATATATAAGGGTGACTAACTGCTTTCTATATATACATTATAAAAACACCCAAGTAATTATGATACGGATTCTAATATTTACTGATCGAATGTTAAATAATATCTAAATAATAAAATTAATTTCTTAAATATCTTCAGTTTCTCACTAGGTAGAAACGAAAGCAGAAATTAAACTAAAGCTTTGCTCCTCTGCAGCCGTATTACTGAAAACTATATGTACTTCTGAAGCCTTTCAAATGAAAACCTCATTCTACGTTCCGACAAACAAAATTTATAATGCGAGAAAGTTGATTCCACTTCGCATGATGGGATCTGGGCATATTTGAAATACTTTATCAGTTCCGTTTCAGTATCTCCAAAAATGTGTTTGGATCTAAAAGTGCAGCCTGTATGTGATACATCAAACCCGCATTCTTTTTAATTACACCTTGCATTTTCATCTTTATTTCAGATAGGATGGTCGTGGATTGGTAGATCCATCATGACAGTTCTTCTACATGCCGCACAGATTCAGTTCAGCTCCATACCTCTGGACTGTAACAGTGTGATCGTTGTAGGTTAAAATCTTTGACTAAATTTGCAATGAATAATATACTTCTGTGAGGCTGTTCTGTTACTAGGCGTTTGACAGTTTGTATATTAGAACTGCCATCGGTTTCTAAATAAGTACATTACCTAATATGTACTCTGCTAGAGAGCTTACAATGGTTGTAAAAGAAATTAATTGCCGAAATTTGAGCAGAAAGAACATTATTTGAATGATTTCCTAACGATCTGGTTTTGTGTTATCCAGTGAAACCTGCTTTGCAGTAATGGGTTGAACTCTATGTTGACCTTTGCAAGCACAAATCGCACCTCATGGTATTTGCAAACCTGGCCGCTCTTACTATGTATAAGGAAATTGCTACGCACTTCCTAGCTTTGCTAATTATGGTGCGTTTTGTTCATGTACTTTTCTATTGGCGTTAAAAAGCATATTTTCACATCACATGGGACCTAAGCATCAATATTTACATCATAATTCTATGTATTTTCGAAACAGCCTGTACATGATTGCTATGCATATACAAACATAATTATTGAGATAGGAAATGCAACTTCTTGTACAAGTTTGCAACTTCCAAACAGCAGCTCAATTATATTGTATATTTACAAAGCGAGCAGTTCTGCTTTGCTTGTTATTTCCAGTAACGCTCTATAAATATTTATCGTTAAAATGTTTATGTTTAGTCAGTGCTCAGAGAGTAAATATCTAGGAATATGAAAACCTCCGAATGAAGAAATACTGAAAATGGAATTTAATTGTCCTACGCTTTAAGTAGTTCCACTGCAACCTGTTCTGAATGATTAATGCACACTTCGTTTAAATAAGATCGTAAATACCGAGTGAAGTGGCTGAGGTGGTAATGTCTATGACCCACATTCGGGAGGTATTGGGTTTAAATCCCGTGGGCCAACCAGTTTGACTGAGTTTTTTTCGAATGTTGCTCAGTCGCTAAGGTAAATAACGGATTGGATATTTAAAAAAAAAAAAGTTATGTTTTCCATTCACATAACTTGCTGTTCATCTCTGCAACAAATTATTGCTAAAAAGCTTATGCTTCTATTTACTTCAGAATTAGCAGAAATAGTCTTATTACTTGCTTCCTTGAAGCAGAAGGGAAATATGGGAGTAACATATATTGCCATGTGACAGAAGTTCCTTTGTTTGTATGCCAGGAGTTGACAAATTCCAGTATGAGGAAAGTATAAGTATTTTAAAGCTGAAACCAATAACAAGGAATAGCTAACAAAACGTCTATCTCTTACAGCTTACTGTTATGCAAAATTTTGTAAAATTAATTTAATAAAGTAGTCTTCAGAAAACTCCAGATATACATTTTGTCAGGTAAATACCTTTGATATACGATATTTTAATCAAAATTGTTAGAGCCATTTTGGGAGAACCAAAATTTTCGAAACAAATTACCTGTAAAAGGTAGTTGGGTGTGGGGTGATTTTCTTGAAAATCTTCGTGTCGCACCCTTCGAAGATACCAGACTTGAATACTAAATTTGGTATTTAACGGTCTTGCCAACTCCTATTCGTACATAGGAACATCAGCCACATAGCAACCAATTATTGACTATCACTTTAACCTATGTTACTCCGTTATTTCCCTTCTAGTTGCAAGGAAGCAAGTAATAAGAATATTTCTGCTAATTTTTTCTCAATTAGAATGAAGTAAATAGAAGCATAAGCTTTTTTACAATACTTTGTTGCAGAGATGTAGAGAAAGTCATGTGAATGGAACACATTAGATGTTTTTTTGTTGTTTCTGTGTGCTTATGTGTGTGTATGTATGTGTTAGTGAAGTTTTGCGAATTATGATAAGTATTATCTTTCCTTTGAAGTTATAAAAGTAAGACTTAATTTTGGTGTTGTAATTTACAAAAGAAATGTCGGATAAACATAAATTTTGGTATCCGTGGTTTCCAAACTTTGACACGAAGATTTTCAATAAAATTCCTTTATTCATATCTGACGTTTGTTCGTTAGTTCTTTTGTGTCAGTGTATGTCAGGCAAGTGGCTTTAGTCACCTAATCGCCTTCCTCCATTACCTTCTTGAGGAACTTATTCATATATAAGTATGATATTATTTACATAAGGACCTTCCTGTTCTATATACTATGTTGTTGTGGAGGTTTGGTGAAATGTTAAATCGTGGAACTGTGACAATTGCAGTTCGAGTGTACATATAGTCATTACGATACCTGCAGAAGGTTGTATGTAACCCTTTTGTTCAGTAGGTTGAAATTTGAATCACGGAATATCTAACTCAATAATAACACCAAAAAAATCTGATGTGTTCCATTTACATGAATTTCTCTACATCTCTGCAACAAATTATTGTTAAAAAGCTTGTGCTTCTATTTACTTCATGCTAATCCAGAAAAAAATAGCATAAATAGTGTTATTATTTGCTTTCTTTAAGTAGAAACGAAGTAAGGGAGTACCATAGGTTAAAATGATAGTCAAAAGCTGGTTGCTATGTGATTGAAGTTCCTTAGTTTGTATGAGCAGTAGCTCACAAAGTCCTGTGTGAGCAAAGTATACGTCTTTTAAATCTGAAACCAAAAACAAAGAATATCTCAAAAACGACCAACTCCACGAAAAAAATGTATATAACACAAATTGTGTGTTTTTAAGGTGCTCTGCATATTTTGTGGGGTAAGTTTTTCTCCATCTCTTACGGTTAAGCAGTTATGCAAAATTACGTAAAATTCAGCCAGAATAAAGTAGTTTTTAGGGGCTATTGCCAGAAAATTCAAGATATACATTTTATTTGTCAAATAAATATCTTTAATATACGATCGATATTTTAATCAAAATCTTTAGAGCCAATTTTGATAAAAGCAACATTTTCGAAAAAAAGTTCCATGTAAAGGGCAGTTTGGGGTGAGGGGATTTTTCTCAATATATTCGTGTCACATCCCTGGAAGATACTAAACTTAAATACCAAGTTTGGTGTTTTACCGACTTTTCGTTTTTGAGTTATCGTGTTCACAGACACACACACACACACACACACACACATGAACCTTTTTGTGAAAATGTGTTGTTTTTTTTTTTTTTTGGATACAGGTGACCCTAAAACATATATTTCCTGTGAAATCTCGAATCTCGGTATCGAATTTTTGGGTGAAGTGCAATACCTTATCTATACATTATGTACATAGTACGTGTAGAGAAAGTAATAAATACAGGCGGGTGGGCCGATACACGCATTTGAGCATGGGCTCGGGAATACAAACCACAAACACTACCGCCTAGGACATTTTGCCCCGCAATTTCGAAAATGTTGTCACGTTAAATTGTTCAGTATAAAATCTATAAAGGCGTATTAAGAAGTGTAAATAAGAATCTTTTAGTATTAAAATAATAATTCAATACACGGTTGTACTCGTTTAGAACATTAAATCTCCATATGTATTATTATTGTTACTCAAATTCTAACCACTGATTGCTAAGAACTATATTCCTAAGATAGCGTATACATTTAGAATTCTTACATTTTCATTACGCAGAGAATTCCACACTTTTCACTTTTATTTTCTGTTGCATATATATAAAATGTAGAGAAGGCAAAGAAAGTATTGTATTCCAGGAAAAAAAGTGTATACCTACCGAGACTTCCCCGGAAATATATGTTTTGAAAACTCCTGAATACAAAGCAAAACATTAGAAAAAGGCAGTGTGTGTTAGTGAGTATCTGTGGCCATCATAACTCAAAAATTTAAAAATTGTTAAATACCAAATTTGAAATTTTAAGTTTAATATTTCCCAAGTATGCGTCACGAAGATTTTCATTAAAGTCCCCACCCCAAACATGGACAAATGTTCTAAAATTTTTATATTCTCAGACATGGCTGTAACGAATTTTATTAAAACATTGTAAATTAAGGATATTTACATAACAAATAAAATTTATACCTTTAATGTCCTTAGAAGAGCCCCTGAATTCTTTTTATTTTGAATGACTTTTGTATTACTGGTAAACAAAAGCTTCTACACCAAAAATATAGATCTCGTTAAAACACACAATTTTTGCCCGTTGCATCTTTGTTGTAGAGCTAACCATGTCGAATATTGTATTAGTTTCAATTTAAAAATACTTGTTTCAAATAGGAAGAAATCCGTGTTTTCTTTCTCTTTTTTTTTTTATTTCAATCACCATCGTACAGGGATAACTATAAAACATTTGTCTATCGCTTTAACCTGTTGTATTCCCTTATATTCATTATACTTATTAGGAACTAAGTAATAAGATCATTCTGCAAAAGCTCATCTCAATTAGCATAGAATAAAAAAAAGGATAATCTTTTTAAATAAGTTTGGATGTAGAGCAGGCAGAGAAAGTCATGGAACACACAAGATTTTTTTAAAATCATTTTACCTGTAAGTTAGATACCGTTATAGGACCTGTAAAATTAGATATCTGCTATAATTATGTCGAATAAATCCGTGCCAAAAAGGGAAATATTGATGCTATATAAAACCTTTTGTTGTCACGCCTTAAAACTCTGTCCAAATTTTTTAATATTTTATGAAGCCTCCTCTGTATTTAAGAGCATTTGACTGTTGTAAATTACTAAATTAAAACATCTGGAGTGAAATACTTAATCGCTCACAGGAAATATTGAAATAATATATCTATAATGTGCTCATTATAATTCAATATGCGACTTCTCAAGATAAAAAAACAGCAAACATTTCTTAATCATTCCATCATGTATTTAACGCATTCGGGTTTATTCCGAAAATACTGCTGTTCATCTCTCTCTCTCGCTCTCTCTCTCTCTTTATATATATATATATATATATATATATATATATATATATATAAATGTGTGCGCAACTACAAATAACGAAGAAAAACACAACACTATGCACTAAAAGCATTAAAAACCCTAATATGGAGCAGAAAATATAACCACGAATAATTAGCGGTAATTAATAAATTTTCGGTGCATGAAAAAGTCGTTATTGCAGTAACTTCCGGAATAAAACATAATATACATAACTCGGAATATGTTATATGGATGAATTACTACTCACAGAAACATTCCTGAATATTTACTCATTAAAAGAAACCAGAGTGACGCCATGGTTGAGTGGTTATACCGCTCGCGTTTCACTTAGGTTTCGATCTCTTCGTGGGTTCGAGTCCCGTCTTGGGCATGGGTGTTTATATATTTGTGCATTGTGAATATGTTTGTGTGTGTGGGAAGAAAACAGCAAAAATGGTAATCAAACAACAAACAGTAAAAAAAAGAAAGGTGAGGAAATTAGAAAATGTTATACAACGCCAGAGTTCCGACCAGACTCCGGAACTGTATTTGAGAGAGAAGAAAAATGAAGATCTCAGGGGACCGCACGAAGAGGTGGGACGGGTTTTCTTCAGGTTCTTCGGTTTCCCCTGCCACTTATTCCACACAATGCTCCAAAATTATGTTTCTTGTCATCCATTTCACCATTATTTCATATTATTAACTTCCTCACTTTCATAGCAGGCGTTGGGCTAATTACTCACCTTGTCTTCTGCCTGACCAGAACCTGTTCTTCAACAGACACTTCACCCTGATCCAGGAGGGCAAAAAAAGAGAGAAACAAGCCAGAATTAGTGCTACAGCACCGAGCTTTGGAACTTACTTTAGGGAGGTAGTGAGTTCGATCCCTGGCAGTTGGAGTGTATATTCTCCACGAATTCCTTTCTGTCATCTCTCTTTGTTGTCGTTTCCTTATAATCTTTCAGGTGTACTTCCAGGCTTTTAGTGTGTGGCAGAGGACGCGGGTGCACTGTACATGGCATTTATGTGGCGTTAGGGACCGCGTTTGGCGAGACTCCGGAACACGTGTTGGGGTTGCACGGTGGATCCTTGCGCCGGGAAGAGGAACTTTCAGCCACTGAGTTAAGGACTTTCCTACGTCTCTGTGATTATGGCATCCTGAGTTTTGGGAATTAAATCATGAGAATTACCTTGCTTCGAAGTTTTAAAAGTATCACTTAATTTTGGTTTACAAGACCAATACTTTCTTTTTAAACGTCAAGCCTTTCTCCTGAAAGTGTTAGCTTACAATAGATCTATATACATGGTGTTAATGAACTATACCGAAATATTTTCACAGAATATGTAGATTACTTAAATAAACAATTTGAGATAGGACATTTATGGCCTGTTTATTGAAATTTCGAAGTAATGAATATAAGTTTCTGAAGTGCTGGGTAATTTATCCACCATTCGAGAGCTTTACGCGAAACACGAAGGGACATATTACAGCGTACCTCTCTAGCGAAGTGGTTATGTTACTGGCTTTTTAAGTGAAAGAAAGTTTTCGAGTTCGGTTCTCGTTCACCTCTACTTTTTACATTCTCTACACGTACTATGTACATAGTGTATAGAGAAGGTATTGTATTGCACCCAAAAATTCGATACCGAGATTTTACCGGAAATACATGTTTTGGGACCCCCTGAATAAAAAAAATTGGAAAAAGGTCCGTGTGTGTGCGTGTTTGTGTGTGTATGTGTCTGTATGTCTGTGGACAGCATAACTCGAAAATGAAAAGACCGTTAAATACCTGGTATCTTGGTATCTTCCATGGGTGCGACACGAAGATTTTCAAGAAAATCCCCCACACCCAACTACCCTTTACATGGAACTTTTTCCGAAAATTTTAATTTCCTCAAAAATGGCTCTAACGATTTTGATTAAAATATCGTATATTAAAGATATTTACCTGACAAATAATATGTATATGTTGAATTTTCTGGGAATAGCCTCTGAAGACTACTTTATTCTGGATCAATTTTGCATGATTGCTAAACCGTAAGAAATTGACAAAAACCTACCACATAAAAAATGTAGAGCACATTAAAACACACAATTTATGTTATAAACATTTTTTTCGAGGAGTTGATCATTTTTGAGATATTCCTTGGTTTTGGTTTCAGCTTTGAAAAACTTGTACTTTTCTCATACAGGAATTTGTCAACTCGTGTCCATAAAAACTTCAGTCTCCTAGTAACCAACTTTTGACTTCACTTTAACCTATGATACTCCCATATTTTGCTTCTACTTACAAGGAAGCAAGTAATAAGACTATTTCTGCCAATTTTTTCTCGATTAGCATGAAGTAAATAGAAGAATAAGCTTATTAATAATAATTTTACTCAGAAGTAAAGTCATGTGAATGGAACACATCGATTTTTTTGTTTCTTTTCATATTTTTCTTTCTTTATCTTTTTGCAGTTTCTAATGAAGTTTCGGTCTTAGATTCTAAATTCTTATTTAGTGTTTGATTCACCGTAAATAAGGTGCATATCTGCAAGTTCAGAGAAGGTGTACTCGTCCTCCATGTTGCCTCACAGACAATCTTCAGCATACTAACCTCAGTGAGCAGCAATAAGGCAGTGAGAACAGTGTTAATGCCCTGGTCAATTAGAAAACCGACACTTCGTCTGGAATGAAAAGAATAATAGCAAAAAACATTTACTCTATGACAGGAATCGAACTTGTGAACACTGGGATATCAGTTTCCCGCGTTACGCATTAAGCCACCAGAGCAGTTCATAAAAATGCCTCCGGAGTAGGCTACATAACTCAAGAACGTAGTTAATGAATGCTCTTTATCGCACTGTCAAGTGATTAGTTCGAGATCATACATATTTTTTGCAACATTAAATCTTGAGAACGCTAGTTATGAGATGCTTTAAATCGATATTTCTATATCGACATTTTAAGCCATTTTATCAACCTGCTTTACTTTAACACCGACTTATCAGCGCCTGATACCCACACGTTTAACGCTATGTAGTTGCGTTATGTTTATCCGGGGACCATGCGTCGCCGATCTCAAATTACTATATCAGTCACGTGCAAAATCTCGCAAATTATTTCGGTGTAGTTCATTAATACCCTGTAGATCGCAGAGCTTGAGGGGTACCCACCATTGTCGCTCCTTTACTCTTTAGATCCACACTTGTTTTTTGTTTGTTTGTTTTTTTAATTTGCTTATTTTAACTTACTCTACACGCACTATCTATATAGTGTATAGAGAAGGTATTGCATTCCACCCAAAATTTCGGTACCGAGATTTCACCGAAAATACATCCAAAAAAGTATTTTCAGTAAAAACTCTGTGTGTGTGTGTGTGTGTGTGTGTGTGTGTGTGTGTGTGTGTGTGTGTGTGTGTGTGTGTGTTCGTGTTTCTGTGAACTCAAAAACGAAAAGGTCGTAAAATACCAAACTTAGTATGTAAGTTTAGTATATTATTTTGTAAACATAAATCTTTTAATGTTTAATTATTTGTTGCATTGTCTTTGTCCATTTTTCTTAATTGTATCTTTGATTTTATGGACATTAATACCTTATGTGAGAGGGTTATATACCTTTAATTTAGGTTTTCTTTTAGGTTTGTATGCGACACGAAGATTTTAAAAAAATCCCCGCTCCCCCAAACTACCCTTTACGTGGCAAAAAGTTTGAAAATGTCGATTTTCTCAAAAATGGCTAACGATTTTAATTAAAATACCGCTTATCAAAGATATTTTGATTGTAAATAAAATTTATATCTTGAATTTTCTGGAGCAGCCTCTAAAGAACTCTTTTTTTTAATAAATGTTGCATAACTGATAAACCGTAAGAGATAGACAGAAACTTACTGCACAAAAATATAGATCACGTTAAAATATACGATTTATGTCATATTCGTTTTTTACGTTGAACTGACAATTTCTGAGATATTCCTGGTTATTTGTTTCAGATTTAAAATACCTAAAACTTTTCTCTTACGGAATGCTGTAATCTCCTGGCAATGCATGGAAACGGACTTCATACACGTGGCAACCAGCTTATAAAGGATTTGACTATCGTTTTAGCATAATGTAATTAGTTATTTTCCTTCTACTCACAAGGAAACAAGTAATTAAGACAATTTCGGCTAATGTTTGTCTCGATTAGCAAATTAGACAGAAGGATAGACATTTTAATAATAATTTGTTACAGCGATGTAGAGAACTTCATTTGAATGTAACACATCAACATTTTTTAAATGCGGTTCCGGAGTCTTGTCAGGACTCCGGCGCTGAACTCCTTTTTCCTTTTTTTCATTTTCCTAATACTTACTTTATCTTTCTGTTTGATTACCGTTTACTTTTTCTTCTAATACACACGCACATATACACATTTACAAACACAGACATAACCCTACCCAAGGAGGAACTCGAAGCCATGATCCTCTGCAAAACGAAGCAATTTAGTGAAGGCGGCCATGGGGACCAGCATGTTGGTGATCGTTTTGCATTTTATGTATGTTTGAGTTATCTTATGATATTTCTTTAGTTTTTGCTAGAAATTCACATGCACTCCATTCACTATGATATTTTTACTTTCTCTGTACATAGCATATAGAGAAGGTATTGCATTCCACTCAGAAATTCGATGTCGAGATTTCACTGTCCCCAGGCGCCGTAAAAAGTTTTTAGAAAAAGATCTGTGTGTGTGTCTGTAATCATGATAACTCATAATAAAAACTTTACTTTTAAATTCAGCACTTTCCAAAAAGATTTTCAAGAAAATCCCTCCAACCCAAACTACTCTGTACATGGAAAAAAGTTACAATATTTTCTATTTTGTATTTTGATTAAAATACCGTATATTAAATATATAGACAGAAAAATTGTCTTGAATCTTCTGGCAATAGCCTTTGAAGACCTCCTCATGATTCTTGCATACCTGGTAACTATAACAAAAGTGTACTACTTAGAAAATGTGGATCTCGATAAAACACACAATTTGTGTCATATATATGTTTTGCAAAATTAACAAATCCTAGTTATTCCTTGTTACTAGTTATCAAACAAGAAATGCCATCCGGTTCTATTTAGTTTTACTCCTGACCATGCAAAGAAAGACATTTGAATGTCAATCGCATAGGGACAGCTTTAAAAAGATTTTAAATTCGCTTAAGCCTGGTGTATTACATTATTTCCCTTCTAATTATGAGAAACGGTATGATAAGATCATTTTTGCTAATGTTTATTTTAATTTCCAAGAGGTAGAGAGAATATTCTTTTGTAGGAACAGGTAGAGAAGTTTATGCGAAGAGTAATCTGATTTTTACTTTCTCTACACGTGCTAAGTGCATGGTGTATAGAGAAAATATTGTATTGCACCCCAAATATTCCATACCGAGATTTCACCTGAATTATGGATCTTCCTGAATCCAAAAAAAAAGCATTTTTGGAATAGGTCCATGTGTGTATGTGCGTGTGTGTGTGTGTGTGTGTGTTTTTATGAGCTAAAAAACGAAAATTAAATACCACACTTGGTATTTAAATTTGGTATCTTCCAAAGATGCAACACGAAGAGTTTTCAAGAAAATTCTCCACCCCAGCTATCCTTTACATGGAACTTTTTTAGGAAATTTTAATTTTCTCAAAAATGGGTTCAACAATTTTGATTGAAATTCCTTATATTTAAGATATTTAAGTGAAAAATAGAATGTTTATCTTGAATTTTCTGGGGAGACATGTTTATTCTGGAGTAATTTTGCGGAATTATGCATAACTGCTAAATCGTAAGAGATAGACAAAAACTTACTACATAAAAATCTGATGTGTTCCATTCACATGACTTTCTCTACTTCTGTGTAACAAATGATTGTTAATAAGCTTATTCTTCTATTTATTTCAAGCTAATTGAGAAAAAGTTAGCAGAAATAGTCTTATTATTGCTTCCTAGAAAGTAGAAGCGAAATATGGGAGTATCATAGGTTAAACTGAAGTCAAAAGCTGGTTACTAGGTGACTGAAGTTCCTTTGTTTGTATGGACACGAATTGACAAATTCTTGTATGAGAAAAGTATAAGTTTTTCAAAGCTGAAACCAAAAAGAAGTAATATCTCAAAAACAATCAACCACTCGAAAAAAATCATGTAACATAAATTGTGTGTTTTAATGAGCTCTACATACTTTGTGCAGTAAGTTTTTTTCCATTTCTTACGGTTTAGCAGTTATGCAAAATTCCTCCAGAATAAAGTAGTCTTCAGAGGCTATTCCTAGAAAATTCAAGATATACATATTATTTGTCAGGTAAATATCTTTAATATACGATATTTTAATCAAAATCGTTAGAGCCATTTTTGAGAAAATCAAAATGTTCGAAAAAAGTTCCATGTTAAGCGGGGGGAATTGGGGGTGGGGGGATTTACTTGAAAATCTTCGTGTCGTATCCTTGGAATATACCAAACTTAAATACCAAGTTTGTATTTAACGGTATTTTTGTTTTTGAGCTATGCTATCCACAGACACACAGAGACACACATACATTTTCCAAAAATGTTTTTTTTTATTCAGGGGGGCCCAAAACGTGTATTTCCGGTGAAATCTAAATCTCGGTATGGAATTTTTGGGTGGAATACAATACCTTATCTATACACTATGTACATAGTACGTGTAGAGAAAGTAAAAAAGGTCCTTGTATGTGTGTGTGTCTGTCTGTGGACAGCATAGCCCCAAAACGAAAAGTCCGTTAAATACCAAAATTGGTATTTAGGTTAATATCTTCCAAGGAAGTGACACGAAGATTTTCAAAAAATTCCCCCTACCACAAACTACCCTTTACATGGAAAAAATTCGAAAATGTTGATTTTCTTAAAACTGGCTGTAACGATTTTGATTAAAATCCCGTATATTAAAGCTATTTATGTCCGAAATAAAATGTATATCTCGAATTGTTGGGGAATAGCCTCTTAAGAGCTCTTTATTCTGGATGAATTTTGCTTAACTGCTAAATCGTAAGAGATAGAAAAAAACTCACTACACAAGAAATGTACATCACGTCAAAACACACAGTTTATGTCCTTTACGCTTTTGTTGTGGAGATAACCGTTTCCGAGATGTTCCTTGTTACTGGTTTCAATTGTGAGGTACTTAAACTTTTCTCAGACAGAAAGTGTCCGTTTTTCTTTTGTTCTACTCTTGGCCAAGCAAGGAAGTGATTTGCAATGACAATCGCATGACGATAACTTTTAAAACATTTGACAATCAGTTTAGCATAACGCATTCCCTTATTCCCTTCTAGTTATAAGGAACTAAGTAATTAGAACATTCTGCTAATATTTAACTCGATTAGCATTGTGTACATAGAAGAATAATCTTTTGTAGGAGGTTTGTAGAGCAGCTAGAGAAAGTTATGTGAGTGTAACACATCAGACTTTTTTCGTGGAGTGGATCGTTTTTGAGATATTCCTTGTTATTGTTTTCAGCTTTAAAAAACATACTTTTCTAATACGAGCATTGGTCAACTCCTGTCCATTGAAACAAAGGAACTGAAACCAGTTTTTGACATACTTATGTCCCTTCTCTTCATTGGAGCCAATTAATAAGACTATTTCTCCTAATTTTTTTCTGGATTAGCATGAAGTAACAAGAAGCATCAGCTTTTTAACAGTAATTTGTTGTAGAGAAAGTTAGGTGAATGGAACACATCGGATTTTTTTTTTATACAGGAGACCCTTAAACGTCTATTTCTGGTGAAATCTATTTTCACTGTGTACATAGTACGTGTAGAGAAAGTAAAAATTTGACCCGAGTATTTTCAATCTTGAGGTAATTTAACTATCAGGGCAATTTAAATCTAGACTTTACCTCAATATCTCTTCATTAGATTATGTTTCTGGTTCCCAGTTTTTTCCAACCAATTTTAACCATGCCTAAATTATTTCCAAGCTCTTAGGATTTTGTGTCTTGCTTTCCTATTTATCAACTATCGCTTTATCTTATCTCTGCTGGTAAATTTGCCCACTTCTCAATCCGAAGCTTGAGGCGGCATGGTTGGAATCCAGGGGTGCAGGGTATGGTTATAAGAATGGTGTGGAATTATGGTTGGCTTAACTCAGGATTTCGATTAGTATGGAAACTCTTTCAGGCCTTTTTCCGCCGTAGAACACACGCGTATACTTCTTAATTTTTTTACTGTGACGTTACACTTTACCCGCACACGACTATTATAATTTATTCGTCTGATGCAGCGATATGTGTCGTACTATGATCGGTCTTAAAATCACGTATTTCGGTCACAACTAAGGGTTACACCACGCGCTTAAATGCCACATCTTGGTCGTGCGGGGTTCTTCGTCAAGTGCCTTACAATTAAAAGGTAGCCTGTTTGGCTCCATCACGAATTCTAAATTTCACATCTTGGTTGTTCTTAGGTTCTTCACCAAATGCCTTACACTGTCGCCTGACCAGCGGAGAGCATTGTTTTTCTGTGTCCCGTTAGTCACCTCGGGCAGGGTCCATCCATATTCACCCCTTCGGTTCAATGCACGTAGCGGTATCTTGTACCCCGAGCTCGTGACTTATACGTGTTAAAGGTCTTTCTACCCTTCCCATTTTTCTATACATGTATATTTTCTCTTCTAAGAATATAATTTTGCCCCGGGACAAGACATGTACTGTCTCAAGCTTTACTCTATTGTTTTAGCTTCTTCGTCTTCCAAAAGTGCCAATAGTTGTCTTGCACTCAATATAGTTGTAGGGCATTTCTCAATATTTACTCTTCTTGTCTCTTTCAATTTCACTACCCCTGTTTGGGCACATGCAGATCCTTCGTCTCTTTATTTGTCACCTTTATCTACATCGTGTTTTCTTTAGCTTCCTGTGTAACCTCAGTAACCTTCTGTTATTGAATTAAATTAAACTCCTTCGCAAAGTCCACAAGCGGCCAAGGCCTACCGCCGGGCCGCTGCGCCTCCCATTTCGCCCCACTACAGGCGTCATGGATGGGGGGTAGTTTTGGAAGGTGAGACGGGGTCAGCGCCTCGGATTCCTCCTGACCGGTTAATGCGATCCTCTCGACCTGGAGCCACTACTTCTTCATCAAATAGCTCCTCAATTGCTTCCCCAGAGACCTCACGAGGCTGAATACACCCCGGAACTTGTTATTGAAATTACCTAAAATATTCTAAATGTCCATGTCATCAATTCTTTGTTCCGTTTATTTAAAAAAACAGTCGCCCTCCGTGGTGTAGCTGTTACCATGTTAGCGTCTAAAACTCAAGATTACAGGTTCAACCTGGTGAAGGGCAATGGATTTTTTGGACGCAAAAGCCGATGGTTCCGATGGATATTTCTTTGCACGTATTAGGAGCCCAACATTTGAAATAAGGTTTCTGGTCAAAATTTCGCAATTGCGGATCTGCAAGTCGTAATTTCGTTCTACAGTGCTGTCTCTGGGCGACGAGCTGATGTGTCGTCATCATGGTGCATGGCGGCGATTTGGCAAACTAAAAATTCAAATCCGATAAAGGAAACTTCGATGCCTATGCTTCACTTGGGAGTTACAGGAAATATGCTATACTATACTTTCAAAAAACGGTCGTCCTCAGTAGTCTAAGGGCAATATGTCTTCTTTTGGTGTCAAAAGTCTTTAATTTATTTGGGTGTATATTAGTTCTATTTATATACGCAACTAGCTTAACTGCAAATGAAATATTTTTCTATTACAGATCAAATTATTATTTTAATTTATTTGAATATTATGGATTAATTATTAATATGGGTTCAAAACTTGCGGAGGGCGATGGATTTTTCAGGTAAAAATTCTTAAGCATGGATTCCTTCGGAAGTAAAGTAAAGCCATTGGCTCCGTGTATATTTATGACATGTAAAAAACCTCAAGCCTAATAAAGAGGCCTCTGAGCAAACTTAAGCGGTTTTTCATGCTCGATATAGAATGGGACGCTAAGAACCGCAAAAATTAAAGAGCATCCATAAATAAATCTTAATTTAATTTTCTTTTCGAAATCTACGTTTCTTGCCCCACAATTCAACCAAGTCAATTTTTTCAATGATCTTGTAATTTTATTAATCCAGCTATTTCTTCCTCTCCCCTCTCTTGAGTTACTAAACAATGTTTCAAGATACTATTCTCATAAATTATTGATACTAAACCAATATTTAGGGGCTCATCTGGGGGTAGTGTGGTGGTAGCGTGTCTGCCTCACATTCAAAAGGTCGCGAGTTCGAATCTCGCTTAGGGTGAGTTACCCGGATAAGGGTTTTTTCGGGTTTTTCCCTTATCCTGAGAAGACGAATATCAAGTAAGTTTAAGCTCCATGGATCCATATCATTTGAGCATCATTTCATTCATCGTCTGATATGACAACCAGGTTAAAGGACCATAAGCTACAAAAAAAATATATATATATATATATTTCGGGATTATTTTTATTATGCTTCCTTTATTGTGTATTCTCCCATTGGGTGAGCTTGTGATTATAGATAGGTTACGCAAGTAAAAAAGAATCTGATGTATTACCTCACATGACTTTCTCTAGCAGTTGTAGGAACAAACATCTTACAAAAGATTATTCTTCTTTCTCGTAATGCTAATCGAGATAAATATTAGCAGAATGTTCTTATTTCTTAGTTCCCTATAAAGAGAAGGGAACTATTGCAATGCAATAGGCTAAAATGATAGTAAAATGTGTTTTAGAAGTTATTGTTATGCGATTATCATTGCAAGATGCTTCTTTGCTTGACCAGAAATAGAACAAAAAAACGGGCACTTCATGTCTGAGAAAAGTTTCAGTACTTTACAATTGAAACTAATAACAAGCAATATCTCGGAAACGGTTACATCCAGAACAAAAATGAATAGGATATTAATTGTGTGTTTTGACGAGATGTACATTTTTTGTTTTGTTTCTGTCTTCTTTTTTTTTTTTTTTTTTTAAGTTTGTGTGTACCAGTTATGCAAAATTCCGCAAAGTTCATTCAGAATAAAGATGTCTTCAGAGGCAATTCTCTTAAAATTAAAGATACACATTTTTTGCTTCATTATGCTACATTTTTGACAAAATAAAATTTTTCGAAATTTTACACGTAAAGGGTGGTTGGGGGTGGGGAATTTTCTTGAAAATTTGTGCCGCAAACGCTGAAATGTTTGTTTTTGAGCTATGCTGTTCACAGACAAAGAGACAGATACACGCACGCACACACACGGACCTTATTCTGGAAATGTTTTTTTGGAATCGGGAGGTCCGAAAACATATATTCTCGGCAAATCTCGGTATCGAATTTTTGGGTACAATAAATACCTTCTCTATACATTATGTACCTAGGTATTACGTGTAGAGAAAGTAAAAATATAACATGCTGACATTTTGCTTTCATGTTTGTTCTTACAAATAAACAAAGACATCTGTATTTCTTAGGTATTATATTTTGTTCTGGTGCAGGGTGTACCATTGTATCGACTATTGATTTGCTGTAAGCAAGATGCTATCGGTAAAGTCGTTAACGAGGAGGTTCTAGAAGTTTGGAATTGGAATGTCTGTATCGTGATTTTTAAGCGAAATAAGAACCAAGTAGCAACCACTGTTTTATATTTTCTTCAACTGTAATAAAAAACGAATATCCTCGTGTAGTTTAACCTGCTGTAAACGGAACGGTAGGTATAGTATTGCATCCGCTAACTCCTATGATTTGAATCCCAGGATTTAGTAGAGACTTAGTGAGTTAACCCCAAACGTTGATTAGCTTAAGGGAACATTATGATAAAATCTGCGATTTTATGCACAAAATTGGTTATCACCATTAAGTAACAATCGTGCTACTTTTCAACTAACACAATTATATTAAGCAAACAATATTTTTAATAGAGTAGTGGCAACTTTAATACCGGTTTTGCAACAATTTTGTTATGAGCATTCTTTTTTACCTGCCACGCTGCACCAAGCACCTTAACCACCCAAGAGAAGAGCATATGAAATTAATGGACACAGGAGAGACTTTTGTAATATATTGAGTACTCCATTCCAAGCAGCCGCACCGTGGCCGAGTGGTTAGACCGCTCGCCTTTCACCAAGGCGTTCGCTCCCAGGCCACCATAAGTGGGATTTGTGGTGGACGAAGCGGCGCAAGGGCGGTTCCCCGCCTCCCATTCCAGCAGTGTGTCCGTGTGTCTGTGATCACGTAGCTCAAAAACGAGAAGCCGGTAAAGTACCAAACTTGGTATTTAAGTTTAGTATCTTCCAAGGATGCGACAGGAAGATTTTGCAGAAAATCCCCCCACCCACTGTTTACATGGAAAAGTTTTTTAAAATTTTTATTTGCTCAAAAATGGCTCTAACGATTTTGATTATCATTCCGCATATCAAAGATATTTACACGAAAAATAAACTATATATATCGAATTTTCTGGGAATAGTTCCTGAAGACCTCTTTACTGTGGATGAATTTTGCTGGATTTTGCATAACTAGTAAACCATAAAAGTTAAACAAAACCTTATTGCACAAAATATGTAGATCTCGTTGAAACTCAGAAGTAATGTCATACACATTTCTTTCGTGGAGTTGACCATTTTTTAGATATTCCTTGTTATTTGTTGCTCATACGGGGATTTGACAATTTGTTGCCATATAAACAAAGGAACTTCAGAGCCTAGTGTATCCTCTTATTCCCTTTCTGTTACAAGGAAGCAAATAATAGAACCAATTCTACTAGTGTTTATCTCGATTAGCATGACGTAAATAAAAGAATAAGCTTTATAACAACAATTTGTTATTGATATGTAGAAATAATATAGAGAAAATCGGACTCAAATTGTGTTTAAGGAACCTCCAGGACATGGCACCACTGTTTGTCAAGCCGGTGAGGTTCGTGGCAGAAGTTTGCAACAGTTGTAGGCCTACCCTAAGGGAAAAGCAAACACAGAAATAAACAAGGGGTATATATTGGAATCCGTTAGAACAGACAGTTCATCCGTCCACCCACTTATGTCCGCACAACAAGTGTTTTATCGACAAGGCTGAGTTCATTTGTTTCCATCTTGGGAGCTGCCCGTCACGCACCGGGCAACAGAATCTTGTTCCCTCCTCACGAATGAAAATTGAGTTGCGAAGCAACAAGTTTTAAGACCAATTTCAGTTTTTGTTGGTGCTGAGTGAAAACAATGGGAGCATGGGTATACCGAGCTCTAAATAATCTCTGGCTTGAAGGCGAGTTGCCGTAAACATTGAAATGCTTATACCATCAGCTTTTGTTTGGATTGATTCAGCAGGAAGAAGGCAATGAATGTTCCCTCGGTAAATCACATCTCGTTCCCCTTTGTTTATTTTAGTGGTGCTTCGTAAGCACCTTTATTCTGGAACAGCAATGGCGTTCATGCATGCATATACAGCAGAGGTACAGCATTAGCAATGATCACCACCACTTCATGCTCAAGGGGAAATCTCCTGTTCCTGTCTCATTCAACAGATAATCATTATACGTAGGGAAAGTACTGTATTGCGCCCAAAAATTGATGTACAGGGTGGCGCTAAAGTCAGTTTCCCCATACATATACATGACAAGGATATATATTTTTACTTTCTCTAGCCCCGTATGTACAATGTTGTAGAGAGGGTATTGTATTGCACCCAACAATTCGATACCGAGATTTCACCGGAAATACGTGTTTTAGGATCCCCTGAATCCAAAAAAAAAGCATTTTCAGAAAAAGGTTCGTGTATGTGTCTGTCTGTGGACAGCATAGCTCAAAAACGAAAAGACGGTTAAATACCAAACTATGTATTTAGGTTTGGTATCCTTCAAGGATCAGACACGAAGATTTTCAATAAAATCCCCCCACGCTAATTACCTTTTACATGAAATTTTTTTCGAAAATTCTGTTTTTATCAAAAATGGCTTTCAAATACCATATATTAAATCTATTTGCATCACAAATAAAATGTATACCATGAATTTTCTGGGAATACTTCTGAAAGCCTGTTTATTCTGGATGAATTTTGCTGAATTTTGCATAACTAGTAAATCGTGAAAAATAGACAAAAACTTACTTCACAAGAAATGTAGATCTCGTTAAAATATATAATTTATGTCATATACATTTCTTCGTGAGTTTGCCGTTTTCAAGATATTCCTTGTTATTGGTTTCAATTGTTAAGTACTTTTACTTTTCTCAGACAGGAAGATTCCGCTTTTCTTTTGTTCTACTCCTTGTCAACCAAAGAAGCGACTTCCAATGTCAATCGCATAACAAGAGCTTTTAAAACATATGACTATCACTTTAGTGCATTCCTTTAGTTTCCTTCTTCTTATAAGGAACTAAATAATAAGAACATTCTGCTAATGACTAATCTCAATTAGCATTTTGTAGAAATAAGAGTAATCTTTTCTAAGAAATTTGTTTGTAGAGCAGCTAGAGAAAGACATGCGAGTGTAACACATCAGATTTTTTTTTATTGAGTATATAATAGACATAATTTTAAATTGTTAGCAACACATAAACACATTCATTCTTGTTCAAATTGTTCGCCACGTTGCTCAAGATATTTCAGGCAACGCCTATAACTGATTTACAAATATGGGACAATAAAGGTTTATCTTCAAGGATGATATGTAATGCATTTTGAATGGCCATTTTCAATTTATCTAAATTTCTTGGCGACACGGAGAACACCATATCCTTCAGAATCCCCTACAGACTGAAATAGCATGACGTCAAATCACAAGAACGTGGTGACCAATCATAAGTCCCACGGCGTCCAATTCATTCTCTGAATGTGTTATTTTAAAATGTTTGAACGTTCAGTCCAAAATGGGGTGAAGCTCCATCTTGTTGCCAAATGAAATTCTGAATGTGGTTGTTTTCCATCTTGGGCACTGCAAAGTTCTGCAATATTTCTAAATAAGCTGCAGCAGTAACTGTACCTTCAAAAAAATAAGGTTCTGTTAATCCGATACTTGAAATTCCTCCCCAGACAATAACATCTAGAACATTGAGATCTTTCTCTATTACCTCATGGGAGTTCTTCGGACCAAAAAACACAGTTATGGCGATCCAAATGTTCATGCCTCGTCTGTCATAAAATTGACCGCCAAAAATTAGTTCCTGCTTCATTGCGTACTAAAAACAACTCGACTGAACCCAAGTCTTCTGTCGTGGTCATCTTCATGTAATGCTTAAAGTAATTTTGGGCGAAAAGGTTTGAATTTTATGTCTTTTAGAATTCTATGCAGGGTCCTTCAAGATATGTCCACTTGCTACATGCCTGAGGAACTAACAGAGAATTTTCTTCATTTCGGACATTACGTGGTCGACCGGATCTCAAAGAATCTGCAACGTTCCCTGTTCATTTTAATTTTATGTTGAGTTTCCTCAAATGTTGCCGAATTGGTAATGATGCATTAGCGAAAATCATAACCTCTAGCTGTCGCTTTGTCGTAATTCCACATTAATTGAAGCATGTAAATGCGTTGTTTCTTACTAGATGTATTTGTCATTGCAAATAATATCCAACACACCAACAATAACAAAAGCAGAAGACTCACAAACAAATGAATGTATATACAGCGTTGCCAACGATATCCAGTAATTAATTTTATCCCGCATATCCTCAAGATTTACCTACAAAAAACCGAATTTATGAGGGGAAATTGATTTAGAACCACCCTGTATGTTTGAACCACCATATACTAAAGATATTTGCATGACAAATTGAATATTCTGGGAGCTACCTCTGAAGACCTCTTCATTCTTGACTTCTGCATAACTAATACACCATAAGAGAAAGACAAAAACTTACTACACAAAAATGTAGATATCTTAAAACATACAATTTATGTCGTATACACTTTTTCGTGCAGTTGGCCGTTTCCGAAATATTCCTTGTTATTTGTTTCCATTTTAAAATACTAAAAATACTCATGCTCATACCGGAACTTGTCAGCTTTTGGTCATGAAAATATAGGTTTCAATCACGTAGCAACTTTTAAAAAAAATTGACTATCGCTTCCGCCTAGTGCATTCCCTTATTTTCCTTACCTACAAGGAAGCAAGTAATAAGACCATTTCTGCTATTTGTTTATCTGGATTAGCATGAAATAGACAGAAGAATAAGTTTTTAACAATAATTTGTTACAGATATGGGGAGAAAGTCATGTGATTATCAGATTTTTAGTAAAAAGTATCCGTGTGTCAGTGAGAAGTGTAGCTCTAAAACGAAAATGTCCTTAAATTATTGTGACCGTATTTTCTACCATGTATATAGTAGGTAGAGAAGATATGTTATTCCACCCAAAATCTCGATGCCGAATCCATTTGTTTTTAGAAAAGATCCGTATGTATGGCTGTGGGTGTCCTAACTCTAAAACTAAAAGATCATTCAATAACAAATTTCACATTTATGTAACATAAAACTACAACTAAACTACAATTCATGGAAAAAATGTCCAACATTTTTATTTTCTTATTAACGACCCAAACAATTTCGATTAAAATGCCGTATATTAAAGTTACTTACATGAAAAATAAAATGTATATCATAAATGTCCTTTGAATTTAGAAGTACACTCATTTTTAAATGATTTTTGTCTAATTGGTAAACCGTAAGAGATAGACAGATCTTACTCCACAAAAATGTAGATCTCGTCAAAACACTAGATTTAAATCTGATATATTTTGTTGTGCAGCTAACCATTTCCAAGATATTCCTTGTTATTGGTTTGAATTTTAAAATACTTGCACTTTGTACAAACAGGAACTCCTTTTGTTTTACACCTGGCCATGCAAAGAAGCGAATTTCACGAAAAGCGCATGGCTACAGCTTTTAGAACATTTGATTACCGCTTTCGGCTAGTGTAAATTTTGCTCATAACTATTTATTACCCCATTCGATATGTATTCCTCGTACTTATGCTCTCGAATAAAGTTGAGCTGCCAATATGCTGGGCTCTAAGCCGCAAAGCGTAGTTCAATATTGAGGACACTAAACGGCAAAGTTAGTGAGAGATCTGCGAAACCAAAATCCCAGTAATCTAGGGCGTAGCCGATGGATCTCACGGAAATAATTTGTAGCAGAATATTTAGAGAAATAAGGAACGACCTTACTGAAGCGATAGTCAAGTCTTTTAAAAGCTGGTTGCCATGTGGTGGATATACGCTTATTTGCACTGATAGGGAGTTGAAAAATTGAAGTATTTTAAAACTGAAGTCAATAACAAGGTATACTTAAAAATGTGATGACATAAATTGTGTGTTTTAAGGAGATCTATATTTTTTGTGTAGTAAGTCTTTGTCTATCTCTTAAAATTTAACATTTATGCAACATTCATCCAGAATGAAGGGTTCTTCAGAAGCTAGTATGAACATTTTGCCATATATATATTTTTTGTAATATAAATAACTTTAATAAACGGTATTTTAATCAAAATCGTTAAGAGCCATTTTTGAGAAGAAAGTTCACGTAAATGGTAGTTTGGACTGAGGGAATTTCTTGAAAATCGTTGTGTTGCATCCTTGAAATATACTAAATTTAAATACCAAGTCTCCTTTTTAACTGTACTGTCCAAGCGCGCACGCGCACACACCTTTTATTAAAATGCTTTTTTAGATTTTGGAGACATCAACACATGTACTTCAGGTAAAATATCGAATTTGGTAATTATGCATTTTTTTTTTTTTTGGGGTAGTGTTTAACTACTTAACAGCATATGGCATCGCTGGCGAGGCTCGAGAAATTGAATGAAACTTAAATGCGATCGATGGATCTTGTATTTGTCATGAAGATAATTTGATGAAGATAATTATTTGGTAAATTTCCGTCATATATGCAAACTCAAGTTCAGCATAATAACGACAAAAAACATATACTTCCGATGAAATCTCCGTATCCATTTTCCGGTGGATTACAATACTGTTTCTTACACTGCATTTAGTACGTGTAGAGAAAATAAAAAAGTGCTCAATTTTATGTAAACGGCTCTGATAATTGCTCTTCAGCGACACTGAACTTTGTCTATCCTGATTTTGACCAATCAGAACCACTGCGCTGGTAACCTGCACGTAAATGTGAGGTGAGTCAAACAGTATCTCAACTGAGTGCCTCGGAAGTCAGTGTAGAGCGAAGGTTACCGCTTGGTTAAATGCCGGGATTGTAGGAATGTATTTTAATTGACTTTCTTAAAACGTATTATTGATTTTATAGTGTTTATTAGTGATATGTGTTATAAGACAACACTTAGAGTGTGCGTTATGTACTTACATGAAAGCAGCGTGAAATTGATGTGAGTCGGTTAATGTAGCTATACACTTTCCGTTAGAAAGACGTAATAATACATGAAATTGAGAAAAACTGTTCATAATTTTGCAGTAGTTCGCAAAGTATTCAGTGTGGTGGTATCCATTGTGTGAACGATAAATCAGATCAACGTATGTAGTTCGTGTAAAGGTTGGTGTTTTGCGGTTTTGGTTAAACTGAGGTAAGTGAAATCATAAGCCAACCCGCACCTCGTAGCTTGAAAAAATATTTAATGTGTTCCATTCAAATGACTTTCTCTACATTTATCTAGTTCCTGCTAATCAGGATAAACATTAGCAGAAATTGTCTTTATTATCTGCTTCCTTGTAAGTAGAGGGAAAGTATGGGAGTACACTAGGACGAAGCAACAGTAAAATATTTTAAAAATATCTGTCATGTGGTTGAAATCCATTTCATGGAAAAATCGTGCAACATTTTTATTTTCTCAAAAACGGCCCTAACAATTTGATTAAAATGCAGTATATTAAAGTTACTTACATGAAAAATAAAATGTATATCCTGAATTTCCTTGGAATCACATGCCAGCTATTTTTAAAAGATTTGACTATCGCTTTATCCTAGTGTATTCCCTTATTTCCCTTCTGTTTACAAAGAAGAAAGTTACAATAACCATTTCTGCTAATGTTTACGTCCATTAGCGTCAAATAGATAAGGTTCTAGTAATAATTTGTTACAGAGATGTAGTAAATGTCAGGTGGATTAGCAACCATATTTTTTAATTATGCTCTTCTACACAGAAGGATCAGGAGAAACAAACATATGCTCAGAACGGATGCAATAACAAAAATTGTATTCCCAGTACCATCTCGATATCAAATTTTTGGATGCAGATAATACAACACTTTCCCTAACAGATAAATTAAATGCTAGAGCAAAGGGGGCTCCGTAATCTTGGTGCTCCGTGCGTGAGCAATGCTGGTTTGAGTCCCATTTTGAACTGGGACTTCGTAGGCTATTACAAGAAATTTCAAGATATACATTTTATTTCCTTCAAATAGCTTTAATTTATGGTCCTTTAATCAAATTTTAAAAACCATTTTTGAGAAAAATCAACATCAACGACATTTTTACCATGTGAAGGGTAGTTTGGCGTGAGGCGATGTTTCTCAAAATCTGAAGGAAAAAAGGTAATTATTTACAAGTTGGGCCGCTAACTCTCTCCGCTGCGATTTATGCCAGTTTTGCACTCTAATGGGACCGGTGTGGTTAGAGAGGGATTATGGGTGGGGAGATGGTTTAAAAAACTAATGTTGTATACATGGCGCTGTTAGGAGTTGTTGAAATATCGATAATGAGGACCTACCACGATATAAAATTAGAAACATAAATTTATATACACACACTAACCTAAACGGATTGGAACCTAACCTCGCGCTAAATTTGAAATCCACAGGCTTTGAAATTGTCATCATAAATACAAAGTCAATCAATCGCACTTAGTTTCATTCGATTTTAGAGTGGCCGAAGTTCTGTATAATAAAATTCACTGAACAGCTGTATCTGCGTGAAACATACTTGTCATACATCAGCACAGCGTCTAGCGACATATGTCGGTGTTGCATTCCACAACACTTTTCGCCTGCCGCAGACAAAGAAACTCAGGTTCTAGGCACTTTAGTGTGTAGTATTATTATATTTTTACATTGCAAAAGTACTACAAGACTTCTTTATTTATATTCTACTCCTTCTAGGCAGCATAATTCATAAATATTCACAAAAAAGGTTCGCTGCACGTAATAAATTAGCGTTTAACATAATTACGGAGCTTTTCCGATAAACAAAATTGGTGAAAACGTAACAAGTATAAACCAAACTTACAGTCAAACCACAATTTGTTTAATTTCTAGAGGGGCCCAAGTTCTCTATAATTATCGAAAAAAAATCTAATACGTTCCATATCAGATGTCTCTCTACATCTCTGTAACAAATGATTGTTTAAAATCTTATTCAGCCTGTTAATCGAAATAAACATCACCAGAAACTCTTTCTTGTAATTAGAAGGGTAATAATGTAATACACTAGACTAAAACGATAGTCAAATCTTTTAAAAGCTGATTGTCATGTGGATGAATTCCGTTTCTTTGCATTGCCAGATTAAACAAATTCCCGTATGTGAAAAGTTTTAAATATTTTAAAACTAAAAAAAAATAACAAGTAATATCTCAAAAATGGTCAACTCCACGATAAAAATATATTTGACATAAATGGTGTGCTTCAACGAAACCTACATATTTTATGTATTAAGTTTTTGTCTATCTCTTACCGTTTAACCGTTATGCAAAATTCGGAAAAACTCACCCAGAATAAAGAGGGTTTCTGAGGTTACTCCCAGAAAATCTAAAATATACATTTTATTTTGCTGTAAATATCTTAATATATAATTTTTATTCAAAATAGTTAAAGGTATTTTTGAGAAAATCAAAATTTCCAAAAAAATGTCTATATAAAGTGTAGTCCTATGGTCTTCAAAATTAGTGTCGCATCCTTGAAAGGTACTAAAATAAATACTAAGTGCTGTTTAACTGTCTTTTGGTTTTTGAGCTATACTGTTTACAGACACTCGCACACATACACTCTGGAACCTTTTTCAAACATGCTTTTTTCGGACTCAGGGGACATCAAAATATATATTTCTGGTGAAATACAATACAATACAATACCTTCTCTATGTACAGTGTACATACGCATTAGAGAAAATAAGAACTTATTTTATCAATACTTGCTAATCGAGATAAACGTTAATAATGGTCTTATTGCTTGCATCTTTGTAAGCAGAAGAGGTGGGGCATTTTCTTGAAAAACTTCGTATCGTATCATTGGAAGATACCAAACTGAAATACCAAGTTTGGTATTTAAGGGACTTTTCGTTTTTGAGCTGTGCTGTATACACACACACACACGTACACAGATGTTTTTCAAAAATGTTTTCTTTTGGATTCAGGGTGAACCAAAACATGTATATCCGATGAAATCTCGGTATCGAGTTTTTGGGTGCAATAAGATACCTTCTCTATACACTATGTATATAGTACGTGTAGAGGAAATGTGTGTATGACACATATGCTAAAAAATGTTTATATTGTTCCTAGAGTTACGAAACTCGGCCAATGATCTCGTTTAGCAAGCTTTCCACCCAAAATATATATCATCAATTTTACTTTTTGTTTCACAAATAACTATTCAGGGTAACCTTCAACATCAAATTTGTAGGCAAATGCAATGTTTTCCTTACTATGTATAGTAGATAAGATAAAATGTATATATTCCTTATAGATTAAGTGGACCAGTAAGTAATGTATTAGCACACATTTTCACTTTGAATGTAGCTCAATTTAGAAGTTTCGTTCTTTCTTCATCTTTCGTCGTCTCGCAGTAATCTTCGGGTTCAAACTCGGGTTCAAACTCGACGGAAGGCAATGGACACTTTCTTAGCACAGCTTTCTTCGAAAAGTTGGTACCTTCGTAGATTTACGGCACGTAAAAGAACCTCAAGTCTAATAGAGAGACTTTTGAGCAAAATTAAGCCGCCTTTAACGGCCAATAAGGAATGGGACACTGAGAACCAAAACAGTTAGATGGCGTCCGTAAATAAACTCAGTTTAGTTTAATTTCATAGTAAACGATGATTAGTAAGTTTATTCCCTTTGAAAAATAATATCGGCAAAGTTGCAGTCAGCAGATTGCGCAAAATTTTGAATACGTTTTATTGCTCAATAAAGTTGGCTAACATGGTTCCTTTATAGTGAAAGGGAAAGACAATCGGAAAGGCAGCAGAGAAAATATATTTTCAGTTGATAAAGTTCCTTTGTAACTTCTCAAGCCTGAAGAAGAAAAACACATAAAAATGAAAAATACGTTTTGTTTTTCCTTTTAATATGAGGAGGAGACAGGAAAATCCTGTCGGATTGTCAGCACTCGCATCTTACAAAGGAACTCTCAACGTTGAAGCTTAATGTATCTGGCTGTGTGTACTTCATATGCCGTAGATTCAACAGCGAGCCGGTGTTTCTCTGCTACTCCCTGCTGGCAACTTGAGTACGCGCATGCATCGCAACGCGTATCCGAGCCTTTAAACTTCCATTACTTCCCCTTGTATATAATATACATCTTTTTACTTTCTCTAGCTCATATATACGATGTACATAGTGGATAGAGAAGCTATAGTATTCCACTCAAAATGTTGATACTGAGTAAAAAAAATCCGATGTGATCCTTTCACATTACTTTCTCTACATCTCTGCAACAAATCACTGTTCAAAAGCTTGGGCTTCTATTTACTTTATGCTAATCGAGAAAAAAAATAGCAGAAATAATCTTATTACTTGCTTCCTTCTAAGTAGAAGCGAAATAAGGGAGTAACATAGGTTAAAGTGAAAAGCTGGTTGCTATGTGACTGAAGTTCCTTTGTTTGTTTGGACAGGAGTTGACAAATTCCTTATGAGAAAATAATGTTTTAAAGCTGAAACTAAAAACAAGGAATGTCTTAAAAACCACCAACTCCACGAAAAAAATGTATACAACATAAATTGTATGTTTTAATGTGCTCTACATTTTTTGTAAGGTAAGTTTTTTTTATCCATCTCTTACGGTTTAGCTGTTATGAAAAAAATCCGTAAAATTCATCCAAAATAAAGAATTCTTCAGAGGCTATTCCGAGAAAATTCAAGATATACATTTTTTCAAGTAAATATCGTAAATATACGGGATTTTAAACAAAATTGCTAGAGCTATTTTTAAGAAAATCAAAATTTTCGAAATTGTTTCCATGTAGAGGGTAGTTAGGGGTGCGGGATTTTCCTGAAAATCTTTGTGTTGCATCCTTGGAAGATACCAAACTTAATAACCAAGTTTGGTTTTTAACGTCTTTTCATTTTTGTCTATGCTGCCCCCCCCCCCACACACAGACATTTTTCTAGAAGTGCTTTTTTTGATTCAAAACATACATTTCCGGTGAAATCTCGATGTCGAATTTTTGGGTTTAATACCATACCTTCTCAATACATTGTATATAGTACGTATAGAGAAAGTAAAAATAAACATATCTAATGCGTTCCGTTCTCTTCAGAGGCTATTCCCAGAATATTCAAGATATACATGTTAATAAGTTAGGTAAATATCTTTAATATGCGGTATTTTAATTAAAATCGTTACAGCCATTTTTGAGAAAATAAAAATGTTCGAAAAACGTTCCACGTAAAAGGTAGGAGGGGTGGGAAAATTTTCTTGAAAATCTTTGTGTGGCATCTTTGGAAGGTACTGAACGTTATTTAATGAACTTTTCGTTTTTGAGCTATGCTATCCACACACACACACACGCACACGCACGGACCTTTTTCTCAAAATGCTTTCCTTGGATTCAGGGGGACCCAAAACATGCATTTCCAGTGAAATCTCGGTATCGAATTTTTGGGTGCATTACAGTATTTTCTCTATACACTATGTACATAGTAAGTGTAGAGAAAGTAAAAAAAAAAAGGAGAGATGAAAGGAAAGATGCTTCTCGTTTGAGAAATGTTTTATGTACCTTAGAATTGAAACCAATAACTTGGAATTTTCGAAAACAATAACTCTACAAAAAAAAAAAATTATGACATAATGCGTTTTAACGAAATCTGTATGTTTAGTAGCAAGATTTTGTCTAACACTTACGGTTTATCAGCTATGCAAAAGTTATACAGAGGTCATCCAGAATTAAATGTGTATATAATTTGCCATAAAATATCTTAAACATATGACAGCTTAATCAAAATGTTTAGAGCCATTTTTGAGAAAATTAAAATGTTCAAGGTTGGGGGATGGGGTGACTTTCTGTTGCATACTTCAAAGATACTGAACTTCAATACCAAGTTTGGTATTTATCCGACTTTTCGTTTTGAGCATGCTGTCCACACATAACACAAGAACATATTTGGCATGACTTTCTCTGCCTGTTGCACAAACAAACTTTCCTTGCAAAAGATTCTTTTTTGGTCTACATCATGTTAATCAAGTTATCTTTAGGTAAATGGTCTTGTTTCTTTGCTTACTTGTTTCCCTTATAAATAGAAGTAAAATAAGATAATACACACATACAAGGCTATATCGATAGCCAACTCTTTTAAAACATTTCGCTATGTGAAAAAATTGAAACTAGGTTATCTTTTGCATTCCTGAGGGTAAAAAATAGCTGACGAAAGTTGACTTCCGCATGATAAAAGTTTAAGTAGTTTAACAATGAAATTAACAACAATGAATATTTTGGAACTGATTAACTGTACAATAACACACATGACGTAAATTGTGTTTTAACGAAATCTATATTTTACTGTGAGGTAAGTTCTTGTCTATTTCTTAGGGTTTACGAGGTACAAAAAATTCATCCAGAATTAAGTCTTCACAAGCTATTCATCGTTAAATTCCGTTCTAGATTCACATTTCGTTTGGCATTAACATATCTTAAATTATGTTATTTAAATTCAAATCTTTAGAGGGATTAAACATTTTCGAAAAGTGTTCCATGTAAAGGGTGCTTGGGGGTAGGGTGATTTTATTTAAAATCTTTGTGTCGCAACCGTGGAAAATACTGAACTTCATTTTTGAGCTATTCTGTATAAAGATACTCACACACACTACAGACACACATACGAACAGACAAGGACATGTATATTTTTGCCAAAATACTTTTTGCAATAAGAGGGTCTGAAAGCTTGTTGAAAGCAGGTTGAAATCTCGGTATCGAAATTTTGGGTCGAATACTACACATTCTCTATCTATTACGTAACTCAAAGACATTAAAATAAATCTGATGTATTCTATTTACATGACTTGCTCTACATCTCTGTGACAAATTATTATTAATAACCTTATTGTTTTATTTATTTCATGCTAATCGAGAAAAATTAGTAGGAATAGTCTTATTTCTTGCTTTATTGTAAGTAGAAGCGAAACAAGGGAGTAACCACAGGTTGAAATGAAAGCCAAAAGCTGGATGCTATGTGAGTGAAGTTCATTTGCTTGTATGGACACAAGTTGACAAATTCCTGTACGAGAAAATACGTTTTTCAAAGCTGAAACCAAAAACAAGGAATATCTCAAACATGATCTGCTCCACGAAAAAAATGTATATAACATAAATTGTGTGTTTTAACTGCTCTACATTTTTTGTGTGTTAAGTTTTTGTCTATCTTTTACAGTTCAAGATGTACACTTTTTTGTCAAGTACATATCTTTAATATACGATATTTTAATCAAAATGGTTAGAGCCATTTTTCAGAAAATCAAAATTTTCGAAAAAAGTTCCATGTAAAGGGTAGTTGGGAGTGGGGGGATTTTCTTGAAAATCTTCATGTCGCATCCTTGGAAGATACTAAACCTAAATACCAAGTTTTGTTTTTAACGGACTTTTCGTTTTTGAGCTATGCTGCCCACAGACACACACATGCAGCATTTTTCTAAAAATGCTTTTTTTTTTTTTTTTTTTTTTTTTTTTTGATTCAGTAGACCTCAAAAAATGTAATTCCGGTGAAAAATCGGTGTCGAATTTTTGGGTGCATTACAATACCTTCTCTATACACTATGTACATAGCCGTATAGAGAAAGTAATATGCCTAGCTCTGTGATTTTGTTGAAAATGTGAACGTTTGACCAGCACTAGAGTCTTATGGCGATTTTCATTGGTGCCATTCTAGCAATATATGTATACCAGGCGAGTAAAGAAATGCAAAACCGTATTAGGCAATCCACCCCTTCAACTCTTACACCGTTCAACGCTCCCTCAGAACAGATCACTTATATAAGCAGTGTACAAATTTTGTTCACCACGTGCGTAAATTACCTAGGCATTAGAACTTCAGTATCTAGTGCACAGAAAAGATTAAACTAATTTTGTATTATCTGGTGAGAGAGATTGAGTATTAACCCGAACAGAGAGTTTAGGGATAACCATTCGCAACTCGAACTTCATTTGTTGCAAGTTACGTTTCATGAATATCCGCTTCTCTTCGTTAACGGATTTAAGACCAATAACAAACAGCTGAAAGACATGAGTGGAGTCAGCGAAAAGGCCCCTTCTTACGATAAGCATTTTCATGCATATTTTTAATTTCTTTGACTGTACATATGCGCTACAGGAAGTAAAAAGATAATTGCTAATTGTTTTACTCATCATCGCTATTTTAACTTTTTCTACGCTTACTATGTGCATAGTGTATAGAGAAGGAATTGCACTCCACCCAAAAATTTGTTACCGAAATTTCACCGGAAATAGACATTTTATGGTCGCCTGTATCAAAAAAAAATCATACTTATGAAATGGCCCTATGTGAGTGTGTCCGTGTGTCTGTGAACACAACTCAAAAACGAAAATTCGGTAAAATACCAAACTTGGTATTTAAGTTTAGTATCTTCCAGGGATGCGACAGTATCCAAAAAAAATCATATTTATGAAATTGCCCTATATGAGTGTGTGTCCATGTGTCTGTGAACACAACTCAAAAACGAAAATTCGGTAAAATACCAAACTTGGTATTTAAGTTTAGTATCTTCCAGGGATGCGACACGAATGAGAGATGTCCCCCCACCCCAAACTACCCTTAACATGGAAATAAATTCGATAATTTTGATTACCTTAAAAGTGGATCTAATGATTTTAATAAAAATATACCGTAGATTAAAGATATTTATGCGAGAAATAAAATGTATATATTGAATTTTATGGGAATAGCCCCTAAGGACGTCTTTATTCCTAGTGAATTTTGCCGAGTTTTGCATAACAGGTAAACCATAAGTTAGAGACAAAAACTTACTACGAAAAAAATGTAGATCACGTTGAAACACGCAAGTTATGTCTTATACTTTTTCTTTCGTTAAATTTGCCATTGCTTAGATATTCCTTGGTTGTTTCAGATTCAAAATACTTCAACTTTACGTGTGAAAAAAGTTTGAAATTCCTGGCCCTGCATAGAAAAGGAGTTCATCTATATGGCAAGCGGATTTTAAAAGATTTAAGCGTCGTTTTAGACCAGTATATTTCTTTATTCCCGTTCTAATTACAAGAAAACAAGTAATTAATATAGTTTCTTCTAGTTTTTATCTCGATTATCATAAAGTAGATAGAAGAATGTGCTTTTGAACAATAATTTGTTGCAGCATGTAGAGAAAGTCATCATATTTTTTAGATTTCTAATAGCAGCAAGCTTTTAGTAAACAGACCATGTAATGTGGAATTAGTTTCAACAACTTTGTTACAGGCGCTCAGAAAAAGATGTGATTAGAAGAGCACAAGAAACACCTTTTCTCTTGTTTCCGAACTACCCCAATTTAGGGACAACGCAATCACTTGAGCATAAACATTTCTTGCCGGTAAAGTTAACTAATTTCACGCCCTCATGTCTTGAACACTTCTGCGGCGTTGCATGGCACGTTAACGAGGCTGTGATCAGTTAATTTGTGGGGGTTAGGACAAGATAATGAGGGTACAAAGTGGAAGCATGTGTAAACTTGTTCTAGCCGAGTGACTTGTAAAATGGGAGAGAATCTCTCCCCAGGGATCGAGGGAGAGGAAACAAAGAGAGAGAGAGAAAAAAAAAAAGAAGTGTGGGGGAGATGATATGTAGCGTTGAAGCCAGATCACGTGATTTATTGGGGTTCTTTCTGGCAGAAGGAATGGGCTGGAAATCATTTTATGATGGCGTTAGTTTCCCAGCTTGTGGGGGGAGGTGGGCTTCCGGTAAGAGTGTGGAATAACGGTGAAAATAGCTTGTTACAGTTAGGTATAGTTGTCAGAACATATAGCCAATGCTCGGTAAGATAGAGCATTTAGTTACTCGCTGGTAGAACAAGTTGCTGAAATATCTCTGCTCTAGGTACTCCAGCAAATAACGTTCCACCTTTTCCACCTCAAGCTAATAGTTCATACCCACGAGTTTTAAAATATTCTCCTTGGTAATGCATCTCTGAAATTTAGGGGACTCCACAATAGGGCATTAGTTCTGGAGACATTTTTACTTTCTCTACGCATACTATGTACATAGAGTATGTAGAAGGTATTGTATTCCACCTAAAAATTCGATTCCGAGATTTCACCTGAAATATACTTTCTCCGAGTTCGAAAGAAAAAAATTAGAAAAGGGTCTGTCTGTGTCTGGGGAAGGCATAGCTCTCAAAATCCTAAATAAGGTTAAACCTTGGTATTTATGTTTACTATCTTGCAAGTATGTGACACTAAGGTTTAAAAAAAAACGCCCACATCAAACTACACTTTACAAGGAAAATGTTTTTGAAAAGTTTGTTTTTACAAAACTAACGCTAAATATTTTGATTACAGATACTTACATCACAAATAAAATTTATACTTTGAACTTTCTAAGAGTAGCCTCTGAAAGCCTCTTTATTTTGTACGATTTTTGCAGAATTTCACATAACGGTTAAACCCTAAGTTATATACAAAATCTTGCTGCAGAAAAAACGGTAGATCTCGTTAAAAAGCATAATTTGTATGATACGTTTACACGTTTGTCTTGTAGAGTTAATCGTTTTTCAGATGTTCCTTGTTATTCGTTTCAGTTTCAAACTAACTAACATTTCTCAAAAGGAACTACGCAAAACGATCCAAAGTTCAATTACTTCACATAGCGACCAGGTTTTGAAAGATAGGACTATCGTTTTAGCATACTATATTCCCTTATTTCCCTTATGTTTACAAGGAAGCAAGGAAAAAAACAAATTTTCATAATGTGTGTTTCAATTAGCATGGTGTAGACAAGAGAATGATGTTTTTCAAGAATAAATTGTATGTGGAACACATCTGAGTTTTAGAAAAAAATTCGTGTGTGTATGTGTGTGTGAATAGTATAGCTCAAAAACTAAAATACTGTTAAATACCAACCTTGGCAGTTAAGTTTAGTATTTTCCAAGTATCCGACACGAAGATTTTTAAGGAAAACCCGCTCCCGAAACTACACTTCACATGGACATTTTTTGAAAGTCTTGTTTTACTGAAAAATAGATCTAAACATGTTGATTAACGTTCCGTGTATTAAAGCTATTTAAATAACAAATAAAATGTATATTTTGAATTTTATGGGAATAGTCTGCAAAGACTTCTTTATTTGAGATGATTCTTCAGTATCATGCATAACAATTAAACATTAACAGATAGACAAAAACTTACTGCACCTTAGCCATCTTTAAGAAAATACATTATTTTAAATTTTGTTAATGTATAGGGTATTTTGGGATGGAAAATTTTCCTGAAAATCTTGGAAGATGCTTAACCTAAATATCATGTTTGTTATTTAACCGAGTTTACGATTTTGAGCTATCGTCTTCGCAAACATGCGGATGTACACAAACACGGACCTTTTTCTAAACATGATTTTTTTTATTTATAAAATCCAAAATGTGAATTTCCAATAAAATTTCGGCATCAAAATTTTGGGTGGGATACATTACCTTCTTACCTAATACGCACACTATACCTACATGCTGGAGAAAGTAAAAATACCCTTGAAAAAGACTTAGTTTTGTAAGGATAACACTGTGAGTAAAATGTAGAATTAATATCTAGATACAGGAAATGGTAGTTTAGGCGAAGTAACCAAAATATATTCGAAATTAATAGACATAGAAAAATTCTTATATTTATAATATTAATTATGTTTATACTGATAATTCAAATAATAACAATAACAAAACATAAGGGTAAGAAACAGCCGCCAAGACTATTTATTTTGCAAGGAAGAACTGACCCCCTTTCGTTTTAAACAATTATGAGCAGTGTGTTTCCCAAAGAGAAGAAAATAAAATGAAATAGATTCAAAATCAAACACAAACTTTATATCATTTCAGTTTGATATTACGAATGCAACTGCACAAAAAATAAACATAAAAATTCTGATGTGTTCCATTTACATGACTTTTTTTACATTCCTACTACAAATTATTGTTAAAAAGCTAATTCTTCTATTTACTTCATGCTAAGCGAGATAAACATTAGCAGAAATGGCCTTATTACTTGTTTTCTTGTAAATAAAAAAGAAATAAGGGAATACACTAAAGTGATAGAGACAATTTTAAAAGATGGTTGTGATGTGAATGAAGTCCGTTACTTTGCATTGATAGGAGTACACAAATTCCCATATGCAAGTATTTTTAAACTGTATCTAATGACAAATAATATCTTAAAAAAAAAATGGTCAACTGACATAAATTGTTTGATTTAAGAAGACCTATATTTTTTGTTTAGTAAGTTTTTGTCTCTCTCTCTTATGGTTTACAAGTTAATGCAAAATTCATCAAAATTCATCCTTAATAAAGAGGTCTTCAGCAGATATTCCCAGAACATTCAAGATATACATATTTGCCATGTAAACATATTTAGTATATACTACTTTATCCAAAATCGTAAGTACCATTTTTGAAAAAAACAATCGAAATTGTTTCCATGTATAAGGTAGTTTAGGATGGGGGAATTTTTCTAAAAATCTTCATGTCGCATCCCTAAATACCAAATTTGGTATTTTACTGGATTTTTATTTTTGAGTTATCGTGTTCACACACACAAATGTTTCTAAAAATGCTTTATTTGGATACAAGAAACCCTAAAACTTGTATTTCCGGTGAAATCTCAACATCGGATTTTTGGGTGGAATGTAATAGCTTCGCATACATTATGTACACAGTACGTGTAGAGGAAGTAAAAATTAACTTGCAAAGGTTATTTACATTGGTTTAAGTTTTAATATTTTGCTTCGATTATAATATTCGTATAACTGTGTAACGAACACAATGGCAGAGAAACATTTTTAGAAACAAAAAATTACAATGAGAATGTACTTAGTAGCTTAGATTTATTGCAAAATGTCCGTTCTCTAGAGCAAACGCAATGAGAAATGTTCGATTAGCCTTAATTATAAGCATATCTGCAATTTAATCTCGATAAGACATTAATATCCTGTAAGGCATAGCTTTCCTTCGGGAGTCCAGAAACTTTCGTAACCGATAATGTCGCTTACACAAAACAGGGACATAGATTATGTTCGCAAAACACACATACATAAAAACAAGGAATAATATTGCTTGGAGGATACGAACTGCGCTGGAGTTGTTTTTTCGGCTGCGATGTTTCGCAAGCCATTAGTCTAGAGTTACATTGCGTTTCTCCGTGTTTTGTTTGATAACACAAACACCCCGGGGACAGCAAGTACTGGATGAGAAGTAGATAGAGACGTGTCACCTAAGGATAAACATACGTTATTGGTTGTTCCGTGTTAGCGTCGTTAGTAAGCAAACAAATGACTAACTTTGTCAATCTCTCTCAATTCTAGGATATAATTGTAAATACTGGCAACACATTTGTAATTGTCGATGCAGATATGTTAAAGTAGAACAGCGTTCATGAAAATGTGGTATCTTAGAGCATTTTTAGTTTCTCTAGCCCGTATATACAATGTACGTAGTGGACAGAGAGGGTATTGTAACCACCCAAAAATTCGATATCAAGATTTCATCCAAGTGCGAAAGAATTTTTTTTTGAAAAACATCCGTGCGCCTGTGTGTGTTTTTTTATATAGTGTTTAACGCTGCTTTTACTGTCTGCTGGTATCGCATACGATGCGACTGATGAAACGTGGAACGAAGATGGAGCACCGGTAGAATGCGATGGCGGGGGAAACACCAGGAGAAAAATATGTATAGTCATTAGACCGCTTGCCTCTAGTCGAGGTGGCCTGGATTCGATCCCATTTGGGATTTTTGGTGGATAAAACTGTGTGTGGCCTGGTTATCCTGGGTTCCCCTGCCATTCATTCCATCAACTTCTACATAATCACCTTTTTTGGATACACTTCACATCGTTCATTCATCTGTTTCGTCAACGTCATACTGAATATCTGCCTGATCACTGCCTCCTCTCTGCTCCAGTAGTCTTTGCTCTTCAACAGGCATCTGAGCCCAGATAATGGCTTGTAAATCTTGGGGGTGTTAGTCCTTCATACGAGAAGGGTAAATATTGAAAGAAGAGAACATAGTTAATCACAGAATTCAAATGAATATTTGGGAGAAAATATTTCAGTTGCATTAAGAATATTTTTAATTTCACTATCCCAGCATGTGACGTCATGTAATTTACACAACTAGATCATAGAAGGCAAGTCAGGGAAGATCACTTAAAAAAAAAGTAGAGGCTGATAACCTAAATAGTAACCTATTACGTCACTTGACAGAAAAAATACTTTTCATTCTTGGGAGAAGAAAAGTGAATTGAGCCTAGCAATCGACTTTCAGCTGAAGATGAGGTGAGCCACGCTCGAAAACGTTCCATGAATATCGTCTATAGAACCGAGTGCAGCCGTATTAATGTCGACGCAACCGTTTCAATCATAACTCTTATTAATTTGATACTACTACCATACACCTACTTTAGTCGATAAGAATACGGAAACCCTTAAATCAAATAGCTGAAAGGAATGATTCGCAATGACAGTCATACAAGTCCCTGGGTAAGTTCCGTCTCGTGTAGGTTGTAGATCAAAAGTCAGGTATTCAAACATTAACATATAGGTTTCAGGCTTAGAGCAAAGGAAAAAGGGGGACAAACAAAGACATACCGAAGAATTGGGCAAGGGATTGCTGTTTTGTTTTTGTTTTTTGTGTGTTAAACTCCCGCTTTAACTGCATATGGTATCGCAGCGATGACAGTGATGATACATTGAAGATGGAGCACTGGAATGCGATAGCGAAAGAAACTGGAGGACCCGGAGAAAACCCTCCCCTGGGCCTTGTTCACCACAAATTCCACATGCGGCCTCCTGAGATTGAACCCGGGCTGGTTGGGGGTTAAATGTTTCGGTGGCGGTATTGGTGGTAGAAGGTTCAATCTTTCCAAACGAAATTAACTAGTGCGCAATTTATTGGCACGATTCCACACACTCGACTGTATATTATAATCAATTATAAACATGAGTGGTGATAAATTTTCTCTAAATTTAGATGCTGCACTATGAAAGCTGAAAAATCTTAAAGCATGTGTTAGTTGTTCTGTAAACCGGTTAATATAGCAATAACATAATACCATATCTTTGTTTCAAACGTTTTAATAAATTATATTTTGCTCATTAAATGAATGTATAGTCATTTGAAACATTTAGACTAATCATTAGTACTATAATACCTTATCTAATTTATTTGCTGTTATTATTATTACTTTTATTATTACTCCATATTTAACTTGAGAAACAATCGATAATATCGATATTCGCTGAATCGTAGGATAACATAATGCTAGTTTATCATTTGTAAATATTAAAAACACTCGCATTCACTCTTATATGCATATCTATTCTCTTCCAAACTCTTGGGGATTAGAGAATAATTCTGGTTAAATGAAAATCTCTACTCCAGCAACGAATCGAACCTGAGACCCCTGGATTGAGAGGACAACGCTGATTACTCAACTATAAAAGCACTCTTTTTTAGTATTACTGACATAGAAGTACTTGAATTTTAAATCCAACACTTAACACTTTCTGTAAAAGAACTGAGGTTTAAAAAAAATAAGTATGTATTCATTAGATAACCCAATAATGAATAACTTAAGAAAAAGAAATGAGAGAAAAACTCCATCAAAGGGAACGTGTTCGATTTGGAAATTTAAGAAAAAATAATTCACAGATTTTATATCCGTAACTGAGTTCTGGGTCGATCATATTTACCCTGATTCGCTTAGCATATTAATATAGTAATTGTACTAAAACGTTTGCGCATTCAAATATTTTTCAATATCTCATTTCAGGAATCATAAAAATAATGTTGCTAGGTCGTTACTTCATAACAGCATCCTATATAACTTAAAGCAGTATCTTAAACGCAACAGTAAAGCCGTGTGTGTTCTTTGTTTGAAAGCGCTTCGCTTGTGTTTCCATGAACGAAATTCCAGTACATATGAACTTTACGTCACGTTGAACTTTACCCTGGGGGTGACACAAACACGAAATGCGGCCTCCCCTGTACTCGTTTGTGTCACAGAATGAGTGCACATCTGGGTCACATATGATACAGAAATTATTTGTTGCAGGAAACAGAAAATTTCCAGCAAGCATTCTACTAGATTTTCATCTGAAGAGAGGCACATATTTAGTATGCTCAACCTAAGTACCGTAGGAAAGCAAACGATATAAAAAGGGTTGTTTTCTTTGTATTAAGAAAATGCTGATATGCTTGACTTGCAGAAATTGGTATGCGAGTTTTCTTTGGTATTTCGTGGGACTGAACACTCTGATGAATTTAGTGACTTCCTAGAAACGTATAGCTGATTGTAACAATACATTTTGTTGCACATATTTGGACGTCCATTACATAAACGTTTTTTAATTTTGATGAATGATTGAGTGAAATCGTTTAAGTAAGGAACGTCCAAGTATGAACAACATAAATATTTCACCTTGCATATTAGCTCTAATATTTAAATTAAATTTAAATTTTGTACTTGAGTTAGTGTAGTACCATTAGATATATGCAACAGACTGTGTTGTATGGGAAAAAGTTTCAACTTAGATAGAATGTACTAGAGATTCTTCTAGCTTTGAATCAAATACCGTTGTGACTCCAAATTTGTTACCATGTTTATGTTTGTCTTCTAAATGTTTTATTTGCAATAATCTGCACATTCTGAATATTCTGAATATCGGTGACGACGCCATCTTTTCCAGGATAAAGGGTTGTTGACATTACGATGTTTGCAGAATATATTAGTGAGCTTATCAAAGGATGGAAAGGCCTAATTAAATCTAGTTCTAATCATAACTACATCCAGAATTAAGTAGATGGCAATGAAGCACTCAATTCTTCCGGAAATATAAAACCACCTGGGTCTCCTATAAGGAAACCCAGCGGTGACACTTTAGACAGCTGGAGCGAAATGAGTCATTTAGTGACATTAATAGTACAACGTTTCTATTAAAAGAAATTCATCCTTGATTGTTAGAAAGATAACTGCTGTATAACAATCCAGCCAGAATCAAAGAATGTGAGATTGTGATAATGTGAACTGCAGTTAGATTAGAGGAAGGTGCGTATACTCTTTAATAAAGCAAACAGGAATGACAATTTGGGGCCTCTACCATGAGTCTCTAACCTCATAAAGTATTGCAATCCGCGAAGCCAAAAATCCTCGTGAAGAGCTTCTGAAGAGTCATCAGGATTCAAGGGCTAATGGCTTGTAGACATTCCCAACCCATAGGCTCTGTAAAGAAACCTAACTGCGAATATACTAACACCGCGGAAGAACCCTTGAAGTACTACTAGGCAAACTTTCCTGGCTATACCGGATCTCCAGATTTATTCGGCCTTTGGCACCAGTGGGTTTAAATGGATGACGTCATTAGTTCAGCGAGCCATTTGTCCCACACGGTAGGTACAGAATTGAACCTTGGACTGCATTATCGACTTCGTAAACAGGTTGATTTACTGAACGGCGCAGAACTGTTTTTCCACCACGTCATTATGTGCGTTGTTTTCGTGCGAGATGGAAGTGACCTCCGATCACAAGAGTTTGCATGGTTGAGTGCTTCTTTTGAACTGGAAGAATGTTACTTATCAGATTAAATGCTGCAATTACGAGTTTACGAGACGCAAGCGAATATTTCCAAATGTAAATATTGGAAAGGTGCAATACAAGTCCCATTGTGCATACGTGATAAACTTGCTAACTAGTATTTACGTCATACACAGGCAAAAGACTGGCCGCCAAGGACGAATAAATTTGAAGACCTCAGACACTGAGTGGGTGAAGAGTCCGAACTAATGGTAGAAAATCCTTGGGCCAGGGATCTCCCGGAGATTAGAATTTCGGTAATGACATCATTACTCTTTCCAAAATAAAATTGGCAATTAATAAATTTAGCCAATTTAATTCACCTGGAGGGTACGGGGACTCTCCTTCATTTTTTTTACAGAGACCCGTATTGTCTCTTTAACTTATTCTTTTATCTTTTCAGGGCAAGTCTTATATTTAGTTATAAACCTCAGCCCTGGATAATTACCAGAATGGTTTTTATTTAAAACCACTATCGTCCAGACCGTTTTACTGCTTATCTGTTGTTTTTTTAACCAAACTAAATTACTTTTCAGTGAGTCAAAAAATTTAACTTACTGTCTTTAATTCGAAATATTAAATAACACACTTGTACATTTAACAGCAAGTTGATGAAAGTTTAGTATTACAACATTGTTAGAGTAATAAGTACAAGATAATAGTAGATGGGACAAAATACGTATGCTTCGGAACTGACTCATAACTTTTGAGTGGGGACTGTCATTTGTCCTTAGCCCAAAGACTAGGATAGGTTTGCTTGACAATGAACAGTGTTTGAGGTGTGATCGTGAGAGTATTATAACAAATGCTACGTGCGCTTCGTTCGTGATTGCAGAATAGTTAAAGTTGCAGCTGTAGGTGTTTCAAAACAATCTGTTTAAGATTATATTACACCATATTATATCATATTTCCTCAAATTCTACCAAGTATTGACTTAAAGTTACTCACCATTAAAAATGGTTGTAATCTTACACGTTGTCAGCACTGTATATTTGGAAGAAAACGGAAGTACCTTGCCAATCCAGTGGCAAGAATTTTGTTCGAATAATACAGAATTGACGCTGGAGGAAAGCGTGGTAAATTTGCTATTACCAACATAAATAGCCACGTTCCATCATAGGGATCTTTTATGAGTACGCATATATCTAAATAACTCTACGCGATCGAATAATGTTAGACTTACAAAAAAGGCATTGTCTACTATCACAATTTATTATGCTGTGATTTTTTTATAGACATCCCAGTGTTTCCTGGCCCCTTATTACACATAGTGCAGTTACCGAGTAATTGTCACTTTCTGAAAATTACTCTAATTGGCAAGTCTATATTAGATAGCCATAAACGTTAAAAACGTGATTACATTGAAAATACAAAGGAGACGTGGAAGTAATAAAGGAGAATTTGTTTAAGGTATTATAGGTATATACTTGAGGTGTTCAATAAGTCCCTAGAAAATCCATGAAATTACACTCAAGTTTGTATTTAGCAACCGTCGTTTCCTATTAGATGACCCTTAAAGTTTCAGTTATATCCATCACGTGATTTTGTTGTCATTAGTGATCCAATAAACAATTTTGTGCTTCTCTAGAAAGATAAAAATAAAAAAAAACGAGTTTCGTACGGTGATTAAACACTTCTGTTTAAAAAGCTTAACACCGAAAGGGATAAAAGCCGAGCTGAAAGAACTTCCTTTTTCCTGCGTTTGCAAAAATTTACAATTCAATACATGAATGAAAACGTGGCCTTACATACATAAATGAACATCATTCGGAACTTCCAATACAAGTGACTTCTTCCGAAATGATTGACAAAATACAGAATATGGTTTTGAGTGATCGACGAATTAAAGTTCGCGAAATAGTAGAGGCCATAGGCGCATCACAACGTTCAGTGTTCTCAATTTTGCACCAAAAATCTGGTCTAACAGGGATCTCTACAAGATGGTGCCGCGTTTGCTCTCAATAAAGAAAAACCTGATGTTCCATTCACATGACTTTCTCTACATCTCTGTAACAAATTATTGTTAAAAAACTGATGCTTCTATTTACTTCATGCTAATCGAGAACAAATTAGCAGAAATAGTCTTATTACTTGTTTCCTTATAAGTAGAAGCTAAATAAGCGAGTATCATAGGTTAAAGTGATAGTCAAAAGCTGGTTGCTATGTGATTGAAGTTCCTTTGTTTATATGGACAGGAGTTGAAAAATTCCTATATGAGAAAAGTAAGTTTTTGATAGCTGAAACCACAAACAACGAATGTCTCAAAAACGATAAACTCCACGAAAAAATGTATATAACAGAAATTGTGTGTTTTAACGTGCTCTACATTTCTTGTGAAGTAAGTTTTTTATCCAAGTCTTACGGTTTAGCAGTTATGCAAAATTCCGTAAAATTCGACCAGAATAAAGCAGTCTTCAGAGACTATTCCCAGAAAATTCAAGATATACATTTTGTTTGTCAGGTAAATGTCTTTAATATATGATATTTTAATCAAAATCGTTAGAGCCATTTTTGCGAAAATCAATATTTTCGAAAAAAGTTCCATGTAGAGGGTAGTTTGGGGTGGGGAATTTTTCTCAAAACCTTCGTGTCGCATCCCTGGAAGATACTGAACTTATATACCAAGTTTGGTATTTTACCGATTTTTCATTTTTGAGTTAATCGTGTTCACAGACACACGGACACACACACACGGACCTTTTTGTGAAAACTTTTTTTATATATACATGTATATACATATACATACATATATATATACATATATATACATATATATACATACACACATATATATATAGTCGGTTTTTAAAGACGAACCGGCTCCGAAGAAGACAAACGTGGTGAAATCTGCAGACAAGGTGATTGGCTCGGTTTTTTTGGATGCCACGGAATCGTCTACATCGATTACTTGCGGAAAGGAAGAACGATAAGTGGAGAGTGCCTGATGATATTTTTAATTAAAAATAAACTATCACGACTAACAAAATTTCAACGAGATATTTAATGATCCTCACTTTTAACAGCATTACGAAACATTTTTAAACTTATAACAAAACTTTTATGGGAAGAGGAAGGTTTGAAAATGGAAAAATAACAAAACACTGAGCTTCAGTAAATGACGCACCATTTACCTGGACCGAGTACAATTTAAATGGTTCAGCGTGGTAAAAATGGCATCCAAGCGTGTTACATCCGCCCTAGAGGGATAAAACTTCGCAAGGATGTAGGATACAGCTTTTTACGTGCAAAAGCCTTAGTGTCCCCTTAAATACCTCACAGCTAATTATTTTGAAAATGTTAAGTAAATTCGTACTTTCTCTACACCTACTACGTACATAGTATAGAGAAGGTATTGTAATGTACCCAAAATTCGATACCATAATTTCACCGGAAATACATTTTTGGGTCCCCCTGAATAAAAAAAAAAAAAGCATTTTTGGTAAAAGGTCCGCGCGCGCGCGCGTGTGTGTGTGTGTGTGTCTGGACAGCATAGCTCAAAAACGAAAAGAACGTTAAATACCAAACTTAGTGTTTAAGTTTGGTGTCTTCCAAGGATGCGACCCGAAGATTTTCAAGAAAATCCCCCCAACTACCCTTTACATGGACTTTTTTTAAAAAATTTCGATTTTCTCAAAAATGGCTCTTACGATTTTGATTAAAATCGTATATTAAAGATATTTACCTGACAAATAATATGCATATCTTGATTTTTCTGGAAGTAGCCTCTGAAGACTACTTTATTCTGGATGAATTTTACGAAATTTTGCCTAACTGCTAAACCGTAAGAAATAGACAAAAACTTACCACACAAAAAATGTAGAGCACATTAAAACACACGATTTATGTTATGTACATTTTTTTCGAGGAGTTGATCGTTTTTTAGATATTGTTTGTTCTTGGTTTCAGGATTAAAACACTTGTTTTCTCATACAGGAATTTGTCAACTCGTGTCTATACAAACAAAGGAACTTCAGTCACCTATTAACCAGCTTTTGATTTCACTTTAATGTATGATACTCCCATATATCGCTTCTACTTACAAGGAAGCAAGTAATAAGACTATTTCTGCTAATTTTTTCTCTATTAGCATGAAGTAAATAGAAGAATAAGCTTATTAACAATAAGTTGTTACACAGAAGTAGAGAAAGTCATGTGAATGGAACACATAAGATTTTTGTTAGAAGGTGTTATATCTTGAGGAACTAAGTATGTTTCTGACACGCATCGTTAGTACGTCTTTGTGGAACGGGTTAACAAGGGAAATGCCAATTTCAGGCTCGTGGGGGTTAACCAGAAGCCTCTGAGAATTAAATATTCATATTCCTTGAAGCTCACAACCAGCATTTGGTCAGCACTCGTGGAAATTACAGCTGTTATGAATTATTCCAACAAATCACGATAGTTCCCCAATAATAGCCTAGAGCGATCAAAATTCAAACCAAGTATATCCTGTTACTTATGCAATGCTTCAAAAGGTAATATCACTCTAACAGAAGCAGTAGTGTTTTGACTGAAGCAAATGCAAACATAAAATGTTTTAACTTGACCACTGGCTTTCTGAAAAATACTGAAAACCAGATTATATTGCATATGAAAAGTTTGAGATCACCTTGGAATTTACTGTGCTGGTGATTCAGATTAGAAGATTTGATACTCTTAAATGTTCTTTCAAGCAAAAAGAACATCTAGTAGATACTCGAAGATCGTGGCTTGAGTTTAGGCTGTGAGAATGTTATTTATTTATTCACTTTTTACTATCAAATACCTAGAAGGTAGAGAACATATAGCAATGAATACAAAAATGATACCAATATTTCATTGGATATGCTCATTTTGAGGTCCAATAACTAAGGTATTTTAAGATAATTAATATTAGACATTAATATTTAATAATAATAATTTTCCATCATTAATTTACACAGTCTATTTTATTTTCTTTTGTGAGGAAATTTTAATTACTGCAGAATAATAAATTCCAAGTTGACTCATACGATAAGTATTTAAGTGCAGCTCTAAAAAAGAAATTGCATGTGTTCATGTCAATTCCGTAGCAATTCATTATAAATATATTCCTATACACAATGTGTTATATTTCTATTGCAGTCAGCTGTGTCTCCAAAATTACTTTTGATCAAAAATGCTACATATTTAAGATATTGTCATGATAAATGATCTAAGTTAAATGCTACATATTAAGAAAAACCTCCAGGAATGTATATTTTTTAAGGATAAAACTTCCACCATAATTGGATAGGTGGAGCCAGACTGAAAAATTCAATGCCATACCCGGGATTTGAGCCACAATCTCCCGGTCTGTAGTCAGTTGCAAGAGCTATGGCATTGAGTTTTTTCATTTTGACTCTACCTATCGAACTTCTGTCCTGCACACGGCTTATGTGAAAAAGCAATTAAACCAATACAAATTGACCATAATACGTAGTTGGCTATACTATGAATCCTGGGACTTAACTTGCAACATTGTAAGTCGCTTTTGGGGTTATCTCAAAATAATTTTGTCGACCTTCGTGGTGTAACGGTTACCATGCTGACTTCATATACCTAAGGTCGCGGGTTCAAACTCGGCGGAGGACGATGGATTTTTTCGGGTGTAAAAATCCTTAGCATGGCTTCCTTCGGAAGGGAAGTAAAGCCGTGGGTCCCGTGTCATATATTAACGGCACGTAAAAGAACCTCAAGCCTGACAGAGAGGCCTCTGAGCAAAATTAAACGGTCTCTCACACCCAATTTAGAATGGGACGTTGAGAACCACAACAGTTAAAGAGCGTCCATAAATAAACACGTCACTTCAATTTTTCAAAATAATTTCAGATCACCTTTGGTTTGCCCGGAAACATATGAGTCAGTTGAGAAATTCAAATCAATGCAGGCATGTTGCCGTGGTTCAAATCCCGGCTACAGCATTGAATTTGTCAGTATGACTCTACCTATCCAACTCTTGTCCTACACACGGCTTGTGTGAAAAAACAGTTATACCAATTCCACCATATGTTACACTGTGGATATCGTCGATGGGGATACAATTCTTATAGAAAATGAAACAACAGTATATCTGATACAGCGAATTACGGATGGAAATGCTAGACGCCAAATTCAGGCAGATTTCCTTTAGTCAGTCTCCCGTTAACAAAAATTGTTACCTATACATCGCGTATAGCTCTTGCCGTTATTAAAAGCACTAAAGTCACATTTATAATTTAACGACGAAGACGGTCTACTTACCTATAAATTCAACAACTTAAAAAGGAACACATTAAACGTCTCGACATTAAAGCGTTAAAAAAAGGCGCTGATCATGTTGAGATGCCAGGCAATCCAAAGGTGAGCAGCGCAGATTTCAAGTACCTCTTCATTCACAAATCTGCTTCGCGAGCAGTTTTATAATTTCTAATTTGCTGTTCTGCTAAATTAAACATGCCGGAGCATAAAACGAGCAGCATCTAGGATAAGGCGAAAAATGTTATCCGTGCTGCAGAAATTCAATTTACGGGAACATTCTCCGTTACAACCCTAGATTGGTTCGCTAATTTAAAGAATGCCCTTCTATGAGCTCAGGCATTTGCTGTAAATATTTCCTGTAGGGTAAAAGATTTATTACAGGCAGCCTTAGCTTCTCTGCTTTTACTTATTAAGCGCTAGTTATGACAACCTTTGCTCCGGAAGTACTCTATGATATGGCATTTTCTGTACTCTATGAAGCGTAAATGCTGAAAAGAAGAGTTGGTTTTAAAACAGAAGAGCGTATAAAATACTACTGGCGCAATTCAAAATGACAGTGTGGTTTTAATAAGCTGAAGGAAAGTACATGCACCCGGTTTTCGAGAACAGCGCATTTAGAAAAACGAGAGAGAGCGAAATGAAATATTACGAATAATACTAGTACTCCAAAACACGTATCGTATTCTGCCTTTTAAAGTTTTCTATTTCTCATATAAACGTGCCTTTGAACTACCTTGATATGAGATAGCACAGTCGTTAAATTTCTTAGTTACGCTTTAATAAAAGACAACCAAACGACTGCGCTATGTTGCTTACTACTCATGTTTTTAAGCAGCATCTTAATACCTCGAGAATTGGTTACTAAACATTCATATTCTTGCTATATCTGCAGGAGAAATAAAGGAGTAATTAAGGAAACTTTAATAATAATAATCATAATTATGATAATAAATTAATATTAATTCATATATATAGAAAACAATGTAAAACATATCTTATCAATAAAGAAAACATTATATTAAATTTTCTACATGGTACATGCTACACAGATTGAAAAGTTATTGCATTCCACCAAAAATTTGGTACCGATATTTCACCGGAAATACACGTTTTAGGATCTCTGATTTCACATTTGCAATCTAACGTTATTTTCGTTTTTGAGCTATGCTGATCACAAACGCACACACACGGACCATTGATTAAATGCTTATGGGGACCTCAAAATATAAATTTACGGAGAAATGTTGAACATGCAATTTTCTCTAAAAAGCTGTGTGTTCCATTTATATACATTTCTCTATCTGTTCCACAAGCAAAATTTCCTCATACTAGGCTAAAGCGATAGTAGGATCTTTTAGAAGCTGGTCGCTAAGTGAAACAATTGAAATTCGGTTCTCTTTGCTTGCTAGGAGTAAACAAAGATGGACAAAAAGTACCTTAAAACTGGAAGTAATAACTCAGAACACGTGGAAAATGGTTAACGCTACAAAACACTGTTTAAGACATAAATTTTGTGGTTTAATGAGTCTACATTTTTGTGCAGTAAGTTAACGGTTTATCACTTACGTATACAAACGTCAACCCGAATGGAGGGGTCTTCAGAGGCTACTCAATCGTTTGTAAAGAAAAGATCTTAAATATATATTATTTTAACCGAAATCGATCGAGCCATTTTTGATAAAATCAAAATTCTCGAAAAGTGTTCCAGATAAAGGTAATTAAGTTGGTTGAACCAACATTTGATTTTTGATATATGCTGCCCACAGATAGACATCGTTTTTAGATGCAATAAAGCACCTTCTCTAAAGATTTGATGTGTTCCATTCAATGACTTTCTTTGGTTGTTCCACAAGCAAAATTTTCATAGAAAAGATTAGTCTTTTAACTATATCATGCTAATCAAGATAAACATCACCAGAATTAGTCTCATTTCTTGCTTCTTTGCCAGAAAAAGAGAATAAGGGGATACACCAAGTTAAAGCGATAGTCGAGTCTTTTATATAGCCGGTTCCAAACTGAAACCATTGGATTCGGTTCTCTTTAAGAGTAAACAAAGGAGGGACGAAAAGAAATGTCTACCGTTTGAGAAAAGTTTAAGTGGGTACCTTAAAAATGAGCCCGATGACTCGGAATATCTTAAAAAACGATTGACGCTGCAAAAATGTATATAACGATATAAATTGTGAGTTTTAATGATGCATACATTTTTTGTAGCAGATTTTGATCTGTCTATTACGGTTTACTAGTTATACAAAAGTTATCCAGAATGAAGAGGTCTTCAGAGGCTTTTCCCAGAAAATTTAAGATGCACATTTCGTTTGTCATGAAAATATCTTGAACATACAACATTATAATAAAAATCTAATGTGTTCCATTCAAATGATATTCTCTACATCTCTATAACAAAGTATTGTTAAAAAGCTTGTGCTTCTGTTTACTTCGTGCTAATCGAGAAAAAAAAAAAAACACCAGAAATAGTCTTATTACTTGCTTCCTTGTAAGTAGATGTGAAATAAGGGAGTACTATTGGTAAAAGTGATAGTCAAAAGCTGGTTGCTATGTGATTGAAGTTCCTTTGTTTGTATGGACAGGAGTTGACAAATTCCTGTATGAGAAAATTATGTTTTTCAAAGCTCAAACTAAAAACAAGGGAATCTTAAAAGCGATCAACATCACGAAAAAACATATATTACATAAATTGTGCTTTAACTTGCTCTGCAGTTTTTGTGTGTAAAGTTTTTGTCCATCTCTTACGGTTTAGCAGTTATGTAAAAGTCCATAAAAATCATTCAAAATAAAGTAGTCTTCACAGGATATTCCCAGAAAATGCAGGATATACATTTTGTTTGTCACTTAACTATATACTACATTTTAATCAAAATCGTTAGAGCCATTTTTGAGAAAATCAAAATTTTCGAAAAAAGTTCCATGTAAAGGGTAGTTTTGTGTGGATGGATTTTTCTCAAAATCTTCATGTCGCATCCCTAAAAGATACTGAACTTAAATACCAAGTTTGGTATTTTACCGATTTTTCGTTTTTGAGTTATCGTGTTCACAGACACACGGACACACACGGACCATTTTCTGAAAATGGATTTTACTTTTTCTATACGCACTATGTACATAGTGTATAGCGAAAGTATTCTACTCCACCAAAAAATTCGATACCGATATTTCACCGGAAATATATGTCTTAGGGTCCCCTGTATCCAAAAAAAGTATTTTCAGAAAAAGGTCCCGTGAGTGTGTCCGTGTGTCTGTGAACACGATAACTCAAAAACGAAGAGACAGTAAAATACTCAACTTAGTATTTAAGATTAGTGTCTTCTAGGGATGCGACACGAGAATTTTAAAAAAAATCCCTTTACATGGAACTTTTTTCAAAAGTTTTGATTTTATAAAAAATGGCTCTAAAGATTTTGATTAAAATATCGTATGTTAAGGATATTTAAATGACAAATAAAATGTATATTTTGAGTTTTCTGGGAATAGCCTCTGAAAAATACTTTGTTCTGGGTAAATTTTTCGGAATGTTGCATAACTGCTAAACTGTAAGAGATGGACAGAAACTTACCATACAACAAATGTTGAGCACTTTAAAGCACACAATTTATGTTATATACATTTTTTTCTTGGAGTTGATTGTTTTTAGATATTCCTTGTTTATGGTTTCAGCTATAAAAAAACATACTTTTCTCATACAGAACTTTGTGAACTCGTGTCCATACAAACAAAGGAACTTCAGTCACATAGCAACCATCTATTGATTATCACTTTAACCTATGGTAGTCCCTTATTTCACTTCTCCTTACCAGAAAGCAAGTAATAAGGCTATATCTGCTATTTTTTTCTGATAAACGTGAAGTAAATAGATGTAAGTTTTTAAGAATAACTTGTTGCAGGGATATAGAGAAAGTCATGTGAATGGTACCCATCAGATTTTTTTGGATACAGGCGACCCCAAATATATATTTCTGGTGAAATGTTGATATCGAATTTTTGGATGGAGTGCAATACCTTCTCTATACACTATGTACATAGTACGTGTAGAGAAAGTAAAAATCGTTAGCCATTTTTGAGAACATAAGATTTTTCGGAAAATGTTCCCTTCAAAGGGATGTTGGAGGTGGAGGGATCTTCTTAAACATCTTGCAATCTTTTCCTTGGAAGAAATTGAACTTAAATATAAATTTTGGTATTTAACCGACTTTACGTTTTTGAGCTATGCTACTCTCAGAACAGGCTTTGTATTTTTGACTGTAATAGTACCTTTTCTAAAAATCTGATGCGTTCCATACACATGAATTTCTCCACATTTCTATAACAATTATTGTTAAAACGCTTATTCCTCTATTTACTTCATGCCAATCGAGATAAACATTAGCAGAAATGCTTTATTGTAAGGCGAAGGGAGATGATGGAATGCACTAAAACAATAGTGAGTTTTTTTTAAAGCTGGTTGCCATGTAGATGAAAGCCGTTTCTATACAGGACCAAAGTTTACAACTTTCCGTGTGAGAAAATTTTACGTATTTTAAATCTGAAACGAATAACAAGGTATATCTTATAAATGGTGAATTGTGCAAAAATATGTATATGGCATAAATTGTGTGTTTCAACGGGATCTACATATTTTAAATAATACGTTTTTGTTTACCTCTAACGGTTTACTACTTAAGCAAAATCCAGCGTAATTCATTCAGAATAAAAAGGTTTTATGAGGTTACTCCCCGAAAATTCAAAATATACATTATATTTGTCGTGTAAGTATCTTTAATATCCCATATTTTAATAAAAATCGTTACAGCCATTTTTGGGAAAATAAAAGTTTTCGAAACTATTTCCATGTAAAAGGTAGTTTGGGTTGGGAGGATGTTCTTCAAAGACACACACACACAGGCATTTACACTTGTACCTTTTTCCAAAAATGCTTTTTTTTTTTTGGATTCAGAGGGATCCAAAACAAATATTTCCGGTGAAATCCCGATATCAAATCTTTGGGTGGAATACAATGAATACCCTCTCTATACACTATGTACATAGTACGTGTAGAGAACGTAAAAATACGCTTTACTTTATCAAGCCCCGTATATACAATGTACATAGTGGATAGAGAAAGTAATGTATTCCACCCAAAAATTCTATATCGAGATTTCACCGGAAATATATATTTTGGGGTCCTCTTCAGTCCGAAAAATCATTTTAGGAAAAACCCCGGGTGCGTGTCTGTATGTCAATCTGTCGGTTTGTGTGCGTGTGTGTCTGTGGGCAACAATGAGAGACCGTTAGACACCAAACTTGGTATTTAGGTTTGACATCTTCCAAGGATCCGACATTAGGATTTTCAAGAAAATCCCACCACTACGAACTACAATTTACATGGAAGAATTTTCGAAATTTTTGATTTTCTCAAAATGGCTGTAGATATTTTGATTAAAATCCCATATATTTAAGATATTTACATGGCAAATGAAATGTATTTCTGGGATTTTCTGCGAATAGCCTCTTAATATCTCTCTATTCTGAATGAATTTTGCCAAAATTTTCTTAACTGCTAAACCGTAGCGGATAGACAAGGACTTACAACTACAAAAAATGTAGATCTCGTCAAAGCAGACAATTTATGTCCCATACGTTTTTGGTGTGGAGGTAACCGTTTCCGAGATATTCCTTGTTATTGGTTTCAATTGTAAAGTACTTATACTTTACTCAGACAGGAAGTTTCCGTTTTTCTTTTGTTCTACTCCTGGCCAATCAAAGAATTGATTTGCAATGACAATCGCATAACGACAGCTTTTCAAATATTTGACTATCTTTTTAGCATAGTGCATTCCTTTATTTCCATTCTACTTATAAGGAGCTAAGTAGTAAAAACATTCTTCTGATGTTTATTTCGATTAGCTTTGTGTAGAAAGAAGAATATTTTCTAAGAAGTTTGTAGAGCAGCTAGAGAAAGTCTTGTGCCTGTAACACATACTTTTTTTTTTTCTTGTAAATGTATTAAATATAATATTATCGAAGATTTTGGAGCCATCTTGTTACTAATTCATAAAAGTGTTCCTTTATGTTTCTACAGTCAGCTGCCTTAGCTACTTTGTGTTGTATGATCCTGTTATCTCTTTCATCTGATGTACATTTAATATTTCGTAAGCTGTTTTCGTATTTTGAGGTGGTTTTATTTTCTTGCCAGCTTCCTGCTGAGTATCCGAGAGTCAATCCTACAACGAAATGGCAACTGTGAAGTTTTAATCTTCTTAGGTCCGCTTACCTTGCAGCCTACGCTTCACTGAGGCTCTTTGGAAATGCTGGGCAAGGGTTGGAAAACACGATAATATTTGTACATACAAACACAACTCAAAAGTTTCAAGAGCAATCCTTACCATACACCAAGAGTTTAAATAAAGTATCCTGAATTACAGAACATATATTCACGTGGAGGTTTTGCTACTTACTACTTATTGCGTAGAGATTTATTACATTATGAAGTTAATGAATTCGTAGAACTAATGTAAATGACAGTTCAAGTCAATTTAGAACATCTAAACATATTGGACAAGTAGAATGGGACTGAAAATTCAATACCATAATCGGAATTCGAAACACAGATTTCTCGGTCCGCCAGTTGCTTTACCACTGACCTACCATAGCAAAATATCGACAATGCATTGAATTCAACAGACTCGATTTTTTCCCGGTAAACCTAAAGTCTCAAATTTTATTGAAATGACATACCTCAATCACGTCTTAAAATATCGAAAGTACTTTATTTAAAATCCTTGGTTTCATAGTTTAACCAACTACTGTAAATTTATTACAGATATTTTTTCACATAATCTGTGTGCCGTGTGTGGGACAGGAGTTGATAAGTAGAGTCAGCCCCAAAAATGCAATGCAATAAAATATGGAATATGAACCACGGACCTTCCGTTCTCTAGTTCAGTTACTCTGATAACCTATTTACTCAGACAATATGCTGACATTATCATTCGCTGAACCACGGATCTTCCTGTCTCTAGTCTGGTTGCTCTAATCACGTAGTTACCAAGACAATATGCTGACATTATCATACGTTGAACCACGAATCTTCCGGTCTCTAGCCTGGTTGCTCTAATCACGTAGTTACCATGACAATAAGGTGACATTGTCAATCGTTGAACCACGGATCTTCCAGTCTCTAGTCTGGTTGCTCTAATCACGTAGTTACCATGACAATATGCTGACATTGTCAATCGTTGAACCACGGATCTTCCGCTCTCTAGCCTGGTTGCTCTAATCACGTAGTTACCATGACAATATGCTGACATTGTCAATCGTTGAACCACGGATCTCCCGCTCTCTAGCCTGGTTGCTCTAATCACGTAGTTACCATGACAATATGCTGACATTGTCATTCGTTGAACCACGGATCTTCCGGTCTCTAGTCTGGTTGCTCTAACCTCATAGTTACCATGACAATATGCTGACATCAATCGTAAAACCACGGATCCTCCAGTCTCAAGCACAGTTGCTCTAGCCTCGTAGTTAGCATGACAATATGCTGACATCAATCGTAAAACCACGGATCCTCCAGTCTCAAGCACAGTTGCTCTAGCCTCGTAGTTACCATGACAATATGCTGACATCAATCGTAAAACCACGGATCCTCCAGTCTCAAGCACAGTTGCTCTAGCCTCATAGTTACCATGACAATATGCTGACATCAATCGTAAAACCACGCATCCTCCAGTCTCAAGCACAGTTCCTCTAACATCGTAGTTACCATGACAATATGCTGACATCAATCGTAAAACCACGGATCCTCCGGTCCCTAGCGCAGTTGCTCAAATTATTTTAATAGGATATACCCAATGGTGACTTACAATGACAAATGTATTTTTAAAGCCCGGCATCATAATTTAACCAACTATTAAGTAAATTAATATAATTGATTTTTTTTCTCCACACAAGTCACGTGTAGGACAGTAGAATAACTCAATGCGAAAGTAATTTGAACCGCAGATATCCAGCTCTCTAGCCGTTGCTCTAACCACGGAGTTACTATGGCAAAATCTAACATTGTTATTCGCCAAAGGGGTTTGTCATCTCTAAGCAATTTGAGATCACCTTGTGGCTCATCGGGAAAATGCAAGTCAGCTAAGGAATTTAGTCTTGCCATGTTACCTCAGTGGTTAGGGCAACCAGCTAGAGACTGGAGATCTGTAGTTTCAAATTCCAGCCTTGGAATTAAATTTTTCAGTCTGCCTCTAATTATCCAGCTCCTGTTTCCTCTCATTGTGTGGAAAAAACAATTATCGAACCATATTATTTCACAGTTTTAAGTTCTAAAATTTCCGCACTATTTTATCGTGGTGTGTGGGATAAAATATTTTGGCTTGTTAGACATTCCGACCTGACTTTTCGTTCCTTTGTGTGAGGGACATCTTCATGGGTGTTTTATTCACGTCGCCATTTGTCTTTATTGAAGTGTGTAGTGTTTGTACATTATGTAAGGTTAAACCTCTAATCTCTATTTTATCATTCGTTGGTCTTCCAAGAATGAAAGATATTGTGCTGATTTATATATTTTTAGGCGTCAGTTTATTTTATATTCGGTTGTGCGTGTGATTATACTTGTCCATTGTGAACGGGATCCCGTTTATTCAGAGAGGTAGAATGATTATAATGATGGTGAAGGTCGGTCAATGGCTGAGACAGAATTTTAGTTGAAGTCATAAACTGACCTCAAAATTCCGGAAAGAATGATACCGATGTCGCCATTTAATTACAGTGAAATTGTGATGATAAAACGTCACACACCTAGTCCTCCTAGTAGGGAAGAAAATCGCAACAAGGCTGGGGTCGGGAAGTGAACCCAGATCCCCAGTGCCAGAGACAGAAGTGCTAACACTATGCTGTAGAACTGAAGTTTTTAATTTACGTAATAAAATTAAATTAAACTGAATTTATTATGTTTTTCGAATGATCCTCTGGTACACATCCGACAATACGATATAACAATATGTCAATCAACTCTCTAGCTAGAATGGTGCAGCCATGAATGTGGGAGGAGTTGCTTTACTATCCCTTATCAACTTAACTCACGTCTTATATGTGGGCAATATTTTACTTTCTTGATCACGTATGTACAATGTGCATAGCACATACGTACAATGTACATTGTATTCCACTCGAAAATAAAGGTTTTGAGATCCGTGAATTAAAACATCTGATGTGATCCATTCACATGACTTCCTCTACATTCCTGCAACAAAAGATTGTTAAAATTTATACTTATATTTACTTCATGCTTTCGAGATTATAAGCGAAATAAGGGAGTAGCATAGGTTGAAGTGATAGTCGAAAGCTGGTTGCTATGTGACTAAAGTTCCTTTGTTTGTACGGACAGGAGTTGACAAAGTCCTGTATGAGAAAAGCGCAAGTTTTTAAAGCTGGAACCAAAAATAAGGAATATCTAAAAAATGATCAACTCCACGAAAAAAAATGTATATAATATAAATTGTGTGTTTTAACGTGCTCTACATTTTTTGTGTGGCAAGTTTTTGTCCAACTCCTACGGTTTAGCAGTTATGCAAAATTTCGTAAAATTCATCTAGAATAAAGTAGTCTTCAGAGGCTATTCCCAGAAAATTCAAGATATGCATTTTATTTGTTAGGTAAATATCTTTAATTTGCGTTATTTGTATCAAAATCGCTAGAGCCATTTTTAAGAAAGTCAAAATTTTCGAAAAAGTTGCATGTAAAGGGTAGTTTGGGGTTGGTGGGATTTTTCTCAAAATATTCTTGTCGCATCCCTAGAAGACACTAAACTTCAATACCAAGTTTAGTATTTTACCAACTTTTCGTTTTTGAGTTATCGTGTTCACAGACACACGGACACACACACGGACCTTTTTCTGAAAATGCTTTTTTTGGATAAAGGGGAGCCTAAAACATATATCTCTGGTGAAATCTCGGTATCGAATTTTTGAATGGAGTGCAATACCTTCTCTATACACTGTACATAGTACGGGTAGAGAAAGTAAAACTAGCATGCTCAGAAAAATATCCATGTATATGTCTGTACTTGTGTGACTGTGTGTTAAATTTTTCAAAATGTAGATACATTAGCAGAAACGGTCTGATTACTAATTTCCTTGTAAGAAGAAGATAAGTAATGTAAAGTAGACTGCAGCGATAGTCAAATCCTTTGAAAGCTATTTGCTCTCTGATTGATTTGCGGTTCTCTTTGGATGGCCAGGAGAAAAAAAAAAAAAGAAAAAGGGAGTAACAAATTCCCGTTTGAGAAAAAAGTTAAACATTTTAAATTTGAATCCAATAACAAGGAATTAATTATCAAATAAAAATATATAGACTGTATGCTTTGAAGAAATCTTCATTTGTGTTGCAAGCTTTTGTTTATCACCTTCGGTTTACCAGTTGTACAAAAGTCATCCAGAAGCTATACCCAGAAAATTCCAGATGTACACTTCATATGCCATAAAAATGTCTTAAACACATGGCATTTCAATTGAAATCATTACAGATGTTTTGAGATAATCAATTTTACAACATTTTTGGTCATATAAGGAGTAGTTGGGTTTGGGGATTTTTCTGAAAATATTCGTGTCACATATTTGGAGGATGTTTACCTGAAATATCAAGTTTGGTATTTAACGGACTTTTCATTTTTGAGCTATGCTGCCCCCCATCACACACATACTCACACACGGACATTCATTTATTTATTTATTTATTAGTCTGACTCATAAATGGGTTTGCATAGAAGGAGAATAAGATGTATATTTAAGGATTTTTACAAAAAGATGTTAAGTGAGCATTACAAATTTACCATTCGTTATAATACTTAAATAAAATTAAACTATGAGAACAAATTGTGACAAAGATTATAAAGGATTTGCAACAACAGTAAAGCTTATAACAATAAAAGGGGAAAAAATCTATAAAATAAAGCCATTTAGAAACCATAATACATTTTACGCTCTGTTTAAGCCATAAAATTGATTTCGAAAAATGGCTACGGCATGTTTTCTGTGATTTCTTGTTCCACACTTCTGTTAATGTCATACTCTGCCCTCCGTTTCACAAAGACATTTGTAATATTTCCTCAAGAGCCAAAAATAGGCTTACTATTCATATTTTTCTGAGGTTATGTTCTTTAAAATATGGTATGGTGGGCTTATATATTTTCTGTTTTTCCAGATGAACTTCTTGAGGTTGGTGTTTATTCAGTTGAAAGCGGATAGTTGGGTATATTATCTCTGCTTCTGATTTTCTTCTATTTATCGTAATCGTAATGTCTTAGCGATGATTACTACTACCATCAAAAAGGTAGTGAACTTCCTCGTAAACTTATAGTCCAGTTTCACGTAGTGCGTTTGCCAAGAAGGATGTTATGGTGTTGTGCCTCTTAATTCTAAGCAATTCTCCCTTAGGACAGTTTCCAAGTACATGGAGAAGTGTTTCATACTCACTGAAGTGTCTGTAGTGGTTTGTACTTGAGGATCGTCCAGAGATACTGCGAACTGGAGCTAGGATTGCATTCATTTTTAGTATGCTTCTTTGGGGTTCAGGGAGTCCCAAAATATGTATTTCGATAACATCTCTGTACACTATGTATATAGTACGTAATTAATATAATTACTTTCACTAGAGATTGTAATTATATTAATTGGATAGGTAGAGTCAAACTGAAAAAATTCAATGCCATAGCCGGGATTTGAACCACGGGTTTCCCGATTTCTAGCCGGTTACTCTACCACTGAGCTACCATTGTAACATGCCAGCATAGCATTGAATTTTTCAACCGACTCAAATGTTTCCCGGTAAACCATAAGGTGTTCTCAAATTATTTTGAGATGACAAACCCAATGGCAATTTAAAATGTTGTAAGTACTTTAAGTCCCAGGATTCATAGTATAGCCAACTATTATGGTCAATTGGATGCAATGGCAGCGCAACCGGCTAGAGATCGGGAAATCCGTGGATGAAATCCTGGCTATGGCATTGAATTGTCCAGTCTAACTCTACCTATCCAACTCATGACCTACACACGGCTTGTGTGGAAAAATAATTAAACCAATTCTAATTATATTAATGTTTATTTAAGAGAAGTCCTATGTTGCCACAATATCCTGAAGCTAGCGAGATCTAAACACCATATAAAGACATAGAACGAGTTTATGAAGGACTGATGATGACTTATTTTAGTTAGAACCTACTCTGGCGTTTGATGTTTACGTAGCCTTTGTTCTGCGCCGAGCAGTATAACGTTAAAACACTTTAAGAGTTATTTTAACACCAAAGCATTAACAGCAGATACTAACGAGAAACATTTGTATAATGTTTGTTTTCGTTCATCCCATAGCTTTGTACTTCCGGAATGACATGCACAGGCCCCGGAGTCTTTCCGGTTGTTGCGGGAAGTAAAACTCTGTGTTGTTTGTCGACGGTAGGGGAAAAAAAATATTTACATATTTTCGCAGTAAAAGGTTGTCACGCTCGAGTATTCCTGCTTCACCACCAGAGAATGTTGCACGGTTGTGGTCACAATGCTGCCACAGAGAAGATGAGCCTGGTATTTAATTTGCTCCCTGCTGAGGAAAATAGCGGGGGTCAAATTCATAGAAATGTGCAATGGAGCAAATTGTAAATGGAATGTAGGCTAACAAGAGCATCGCAAACCTTAAACCCCGCGAGCTTTGTGAAAAAGAAGAAAAATAAGTATCTAAGTTTCTGGAGGCCATTAGTTTCAAAAAGAGCAATCTCCAACCACCTAAGTAGAACCCAATTTGTGATACAACTTTGTCTTCCAACTCGATCTGCTTGATTTTTGTCTTGCATGTTCATGAAGTGATTTTATTGAAAGGAACTACAGAAAATCAACATTGGATTCATAGTATATTAAAGACTTCACCCTAATTTTTTCATATTATCTATTTTGATTCACACCTTAGGGTTCTTGTGGAATTTGCTCCATTTGATACCAACATGCATGGACATTGCTCTTGGTATTCAGGGAGAAGGTCATTTATTTTAGCAAAACTACAATCATTTAATTAAATAATTATTTTGCACTGAAATACATGGTCAATAATGGTAATATAAGGTTGTTTACTTAGTCTCTTAGAAAAGAAAAAACAGATTATCATCTAAACAGCAAGAGGGGCGGAGGGGAAAAGAAAATATTCATGAAACGGTTCTCCCTTGAGATTTAGGTAACTTGGAGTGATAAAAATATTTTAAATACATTGCAGTTTGGTTATCTATCTTCGAAATGTTAGCCAGAGGCTAGACTGACTATTACGTCGCACTTTTAAATACGAATGAAGCTTTGTTATTTTTTGCGAAAATAAATGTTTAAATCCGAGTGAAAAACCGAATCATTCGCTTGCCATTCCTTACTGTTGTAATGTATTTGATATCGTAAAACATTCGAAAGTTCTGGTATTTGTTTTGCTAGCTATGTATTCGCTGTAATAATGCAGTTATCTCGCTAACTTACTCAATGTTGACGGCGTTAACGGAGGCTGGAATAGTGAACAGACACACCTCCGTTATTTCGTCTCTCAGCATTGTTACCTTGCCTAGGGGTGACTCTCCTTGTAACTACAGAATAACCTCTGAGTCACTGATTCTATAGGATCTCGGGCGATTTTCCTGCACCTGTTTAGTTCCCACTAGTCGACATAGGTGGCGAAGGAACAGCTCTATTTTCATAAGTTGGTATCTGACAGGTCAACGGCCATACTTCGAACTAGCAGTAGCAGATTCAATTACGATACGTAGAAATCTGTGGTTAGCACGACAGATTTCTGAACACTGTCCATAAAATACTAAAGGACGATTAAATCAAAACGTTGCTTGATTCAATCGTTCTGGGGTAGCATCAGCTTTCTACTGACCGTCGTGTTGCCAATGGAAGCAACACATGTTCATTTGATATGTGAATACATCAGTGTGTGTGTGATAAATGAAAAAGTCCACAGAGGCAAAAAAAGAGTAATTTTAATTATATTTATTAAAAATTAATATTTCAACAAAAATGCATTTAAAGAATACATTACAGAGCCAAATTGAACAAATCATAAGAAATTGATGATAGTAATATTAATAACAATAATAATAACAATAATAAAAGCAATAATAAAAATAATAATAGATATAATAATAAAATATTAATAAAAATAAAATAATAATAATAATAATTTTCACCTCGGATGATAGTTGTCTTTTTACTCAAGCCATGTTACATAATGATAATAGTTATTGTTTTTCACACCGCCGTGTGTAGGACAGAAATCGGACAGGTAGAGTCAGACTGAAAAATTTAGTGCTATAGCCGGAATTTAAATCACTGATATCCCGGTCTCTAGCTAATTGTTCTACCTTTGTGCTACCATGGAAATATGCCGGCACGACATTAAATTCCGAATCAGTTCAGATAAACAAGATATAGGGTAAAGGAAATGTAAAGAAACCACATAAATCAGGCGTACACTTCTACTACAGTATGCCATATTGTTTACAAATTCGGAAACTAACGTCAAATCTCTGCCTCAATGAACCTCTTAGAAAAATAAGTTCATATCCACAAACACAACGAAAGGAATAAGTAACAAATAATGCAATATATATACATTATCAGGTGTGTTCCAGTCGCATGACATCTACCTGTTTTGTCAACTATTGTTATAAAATATTATTTTATCTACATCATGCTAATCGAGATAAACATTAACAGAAACGGTCTTACTACGTGTTTTGTTATAAGAAGAAGGGAATTAAGGGAATACACTAAGCTAAACGGGTAGCTGAATCTGTTAAATTCTGGCTGCTATGTGAAACAATTAAAGCTCTGTTCTCTTTGAATGACCAGGAGCAATAAGAGAGAGAGACAGATAAAACGAAACAGGATTTCCCGTTTGAGGAAAGCTTAAAGTAGTTTAAAACCTAAATCAATTACAAGAAATATATAGGAAATAATTAATCTACAAAAAAATGTATGATACACATTGTATTTTAACGAGATCCATCAAATTATGCAGTATATTTTTGTCTACCGCTTACGGTTTACCAGTTATACATATAAAATGAAGAAATTTTCAGAGGCTATTGACAGAAAATTCAAGATAACCAATTAGGTTTCTTAAGAAAATATCTTAAATATAAGGTGTTTTAATCAAAATTGTTAGTCATTTTTTAAAAACTCTACATTTTCGAGATATCTTCCATATAAAAGGGTAGTTTTGGATGGGAACATTTTGCTCAAAATCTTGTGTCGCATCCTTGGAAGATGATAAACTTAAAATACCAAGTTTGATAGTTTACCTATTTTTCATTTTTAGTTATGGTGTTCACTCATCGGAAGAAGGTTTATTGTGTGTTGTAAATTTAAGATGCTGTATTTTAATATATTTATCTTTTTATTTTAGTGTTCTCACCTTTCATGTTTTTTTTTAATTATGTCTGTGGACACGTGCGTTTGATGAAAGTCAATGTATGTATACCGGTATTTCAATAAATACATTTGTTCATTCATACACTAAGATGCACACATGCGCGCGAGCGATACTATTACGAAAAAAGTCTGTGTTCCATTCACATGAGTTTCTCCAACTCTGTAACAAATGCTGTTAATAAGCTTATTTTTCTATCCAATTTGGCTAATCAAGACTAACACTAGCAAAAATTATCTTATTACTAGTTCCTTATAAGCCACTGGGAAATAAGGGAATACATTAGGTTCAACCGACAATCACATGTTTTAAACTGTTGTAGCTATGGGATTGAAATTCCTGGCCAGGATATAAGTTCCTGTATGAGAAAAGTTCAACCAATAACAAACGGCCAACTCCAGGTACAAAAGTATATGACATAAATTGTGTGTTTCATCGAGCTACATTTTTCGTAGATTAAGTTTTTGTCTATCTCTTACGGTTTATTAGTTAAGCAAAACTAAAAAAAAAAAAAAAAAAAAAATCACCCAGAATAAAGAGGTCTTTAGAGGCCTTTAGAGGCTATTCTCAGAAAATTCACGATTCCATGTAAATATCTCAAATATAAGAAATTTCCATCAAAATCGTTAGTCATTTTTGAGAACATCACAATTTTCTAATTTTTTCCATGAAAAGGGTAGTTGGGGTGGGGGAGTGTTGTTGAAAATCTTCGTATCGCATCCTTAGAAGATACAGTTTGGTATTTAATGGACTTTTCGATTTTGAGCTATGCTCTTCACACACACACACACGCACACACACACACGGACCTTTTCCTAGAAATGTTTTTGTTTCATTCAGGAAGTCCCAAAACATGTATTTCCAGTGAAACCTCGGTATCGAATTTTTTAGTGCAATACAATACCTTCTCCATACACTATGCACATAGTATGTGTAGAGGAAGTAAAAGAACAAAAAAGAAAAGAAAAGAAAAACTTCTCTATATACTTGTACATAGTACGTGTAAAGAAAGTTAAAACGCTTTTGGATTTACGTAAACTCAAAGCATGTTTTCAGGTTTAACCTCGACATAGAATTTTTGGATGGAATGCAAAGCCTTCTCTATCTACTAAGCATATTACATAAGTATTACGTGTAGAGAAAGTAAAAATAAATGAAAACAAGACATACTACCTCAAGCTGAAGCCAGAACGTATCGTAGGATTGCACACGTGGTAAGATGGCGCCATCAACTCTGGTAATAAAGCAGCTGTTACTATAGCAACGCCTAACACGCTCACTTGTTTTGCCCGACTGCAGCGCTTCTGCGAGACACCAACTTGGGAAGATAGAGCTATAGTTGCTCCTTCATCAGTAAATGAGGCACATGCAGTTTCTCTGACGCAGACACTAGGCGTATTAATTCAGCACGCAGATACACGTAAGCGTTTTGTTGTGGGGGATTGGTGATAATATCCTCCACTTCAGGTCTGTCTAGTTGCGGCACTACGTAGGCATAGTTTGTGGTATCTTTTGTGATGTCAGTGACGCTGAACTGAGCTTCTAATTGGGCAAACGGGCCAAAATACCAGCAGTTTAATGCTTACGCTGGAAGAACTGAAGATTGTTGCTGTTATTCTTGTTGATGTAGTGGAATTTTGTTGTGAGAACAGTTCGTTTAGTACTTGAAATTATACCATTTTTTGCTTTCTCTACACGTTCTCTGTACATAGCGTATAGAGAAGGTATTGCATTGCACCCAAAAATTCGATACAGAGATTTCATAGGAAATAAATGTTTTGGGTCCCCTGGATCTAATAAAAGCATTTTTAGAAAAATGTCTGTGTGTCTATGTATGTGTCTGTGGACAGCATAGATCAAAAACGAAAAGACCGTTAAATACCAAACTTGGTATTTAAGTTTGGTATCTTCCAAGAATGCGACACGAAGGTTTTCAAGAAAATCTTTACATGGAAAAAATTTCTAAAATTTGATTTTTTCAAAAATGGCTATTTTGTTTAAAATCTCTAGTATTTAAGATATTTACATTCCAAATAAAATTTATATCCTGAGTTTTCTGGGAATAGCATCTAAAGGGCTCTGTATTCTGGATGATTCTTTTTTTAATTTTGCATGATTGGCAAACCGTAAGATATAGACAAAAATTTACTACACAAAAATAGTATATCAGGATAAAACTCGCAATTTATGTCATATACATTTTTTTTTCGTGCAGTGGCCGTTTTCGATATATTCCTTGTTGTTGATTTCAGTTTTAAAATACTTGAACTTTTCTCATACGGGACTTGTAACGCTTGGCCACACAAAGAAACGGATTTCAAACCCTTAGCAACAATATTTAAAAACGATTGACTGTCGGCTTAGCCTACTGTATTCCCTCATTCCCTTGTACTTCTAGATGAACAAAGTGATAAGATCGTTTCGCTAATTGTTCTAGCATTAAATAGACAAATAAGATTATTCACAATCATTTGTTACAGAAATGCAGAGAAAGTCATATGAATGGAGCACATCTGATTTTTATTTTCTGTGCTAGTACAGGGTACATAAGTAGAGAAATTGTTGCATTGCACAAAAAATTCGATACCAACATTTCACAGGGCCCCCTCTAAAAAGGATGCTTTTTAGAAATAGGTGTGTGTAAGAGAGAGAGAGAGAGATAGAGAATACAATAATTCAAAAACTTATAAATATCAAGTTTTGGATGTATCAAGTTCTGTATCTTCCAAGAATGCGACAGGAAGATTTTCAAGAAATTAATCCCATCCTAAAATCCGTTTACTTGGAATAAATTTCGACAGATAAAATGTATATATTGCATTTTCTGGGAATATCATCTTAAGTCCTCTTAGTTCTAAATAGCTTTTGAACAGTAAGAGATAGATAAAAAGTTAATAATATGTGTAAATATCGTTAAAACACACAAGAATACAATAGTGTTCAGAATTTTTGAGATATTTCTTGTTATTAGTTTGTTTTAAAATAATTAAACTTATCTCACATAGGAATTTGCCATCTCTTGGACATGCAAAGAGAACGAATTTCAAGCAAACAGAACTATTAAAACACTTAATTTCCCCTTTAGTCTCAGTGTACTCCCTAACGTACCTGCTACTTATGAGGACTTAATAATAAGAAGAACCATTCTGCTAATGTTTATCTCGATCAACATGAAGATAGAAGATAAGCTTTTTAACAATAATTTGCTTCAGAGATAGTCATTCATGTGATGGAGCAAGCCAGATTGCGCAAAAAAATAAAAAAAAAAATCATCCCTGAATCAAAAAAATAATTTTATAAATAACGAAGTGTTTGGACAGCATAGTTCAAAAACGAAAACGTTGAAAAACACACTACTATTTTATTTCAATATCTTTCCAGGATACGACACGAAGATTTTCAGGGAAATTTACAACCACCGCAACCAGCCATTACATGGGAAAATGTTTGAAAACCTTGTTTTTCTCAGAAGTAGCTGTAAATTAAAATGCCGTATATTAAATATATTTACATAATAAATAATACATCTCTTGTATTTTCTGCGAATGACTTCTGAAGTGTCTTCATTCTGGATCAATTTTGCACAACTGATAAACGTAAACGATAGACATACTCTTTATCACACATTTTTTGTATTTTTGTTTTGTAGAGTTATCTGAAATTTTCCCTGTTATTGGTTACAATTTTAAACGGCTTAAACTTGTTTGGACCAGAGATCATCTTTTGTTTTATTATCTTTTGTTTTACTTCTATCAAAGCTAAGCTAACCCAGTTTCATTGTTCACAGAGCGACCAGCTTTTAAACTGTCGTTTTAGTCTAGTGTATCCCATTATTGCTCTTCTGCTTAGAAGGAAGTAAGTAATAATAACATTTCTGTTAATGTTTGTCTCAATTAACATGATGCAGATGAAATAATATTTTGTAAGAATAGTTTATTTGCAGAACAGGTATAGAACGTCATGTGAACAAATTCGTTAAATTTGTATTTCTAGTGAGCGTGATAAACAGACGGTAAAAAATCTAGAAAGAGTAAAATGGTGTTAGTACCTAATCGGAGTAATGTGGTTATACGTGGTTAAGGGTATATTTTGAAAAAATACCAATAGGTATTAGGTTAGGTAGGTAGGTTAGGTAGGTAATAGAAGTGGACATGTTTCCAAAAATGCTGTTTTGGGATTTAGGGGTCTCAAAACATGTATTTCTTGTGAAATCTCGATATCAAAACCTAGGTGGAATATAATACGCATACCTTCACTACGTATATTGTACATGCCAACTGGGGAAAATAATGTATGGTGATAAAAAGAATGTTTTTATTTTTCTTTACCAGGCATATATTAGCCTGTGAAGATATTGAAGCTTATTCAAAATTTACCGAAAATATGCGTTTAATCCAATAAGGCATTTTAATAAAAGGTCTGAGAACAGACTAGCTAAAAAACAAAAACTGGTTTAAATACCTGGCTTTTCAAGAAAAGTCAAAATCTAATGTGCCCTTTACATCGAAAATTATTTGAAAAAAATCTTTTGTCTATCAAGGCTAACAAATTTTGTATAAAATCTGTATTTTTAAAATAATTTTACGACGATTATATTTGATTTGTTGAAATAACTTAATTCTGAATGTCTTTTGTATAAGGTAAAGGCAAGAGGTAGACAAAAGAGAGTATGAGACATAAAAAATGAAGATCTGGTTAACCACACAATTTATGTTAAATGCTTTTTGTAGTTCATTGATTTCTGGGACATTCCTTGTTATTGGTTTACAATTTTCAGTACTCAAAATTTTCTGAAATTGTTTTTCTCTTGATTATGCAAGAGAAAACGGAATTTCAAGCTTTCAGCTCTTAAAATATATCAATTATCGTTTAAGCCTAATGTATTTCCTTGTTTCCATTGAGTCTAAAGAAATTATATAATGATAGTGCTTATGTCATATCAGAGTAGTAATGATATATGTTGGGGTTATGAAAAATGTGTATAGAAATCCTTGTGGTAGTATTTTATATATAATTTTTTTTTTTTTTTTTTTTTTTTTTTTTTTTTTTTTTTTTTAATTTTCGCTTTATACTTTGTCTTTTACTGCAATGGTCATATGGTCATTTTTTTTTCTTTTTAACATATTGCCTATCGGCAATAGTATTCAATCATATACTGCTGTCATTGACTTTCACTTATTTTGTATTCAATTAGATCATTCTCACATCTAAAAGCATCTGGGAAGAATAGGATATAATCCTGACTATGGAAAACTTTCCATCCTCAGTTGGGAATCGATCCAGGACCTTTCGTGTAGGTGCTCTACTCACCAAGGCATGGAACCAGCTAAGAAGGAAATTTAATATAATTTTGTGTATGTATTTACCTATACCCAAATGTTTAATGAAATAATTAAACAGAAACTTATCTCGATTAACATGATGGAAAAATAAGCTTTCATAAAATTCTTGTTTCGAAGTTTTCTAATTTTCTAGTTGAAGTAATTCGTTTTTTGGTCATGTAAAGAGCAGACATTTTGAGAGTCATTGCATAACGATTCACTTTTTATAAGAGATTACTACTTTAACTTGTGGTACACCTTTTGTATCTACAAGGTATGTGTATATATGCAATTAAAGGTAGTATTAATTAAGAATAAATATGCAGAAAATAATTTATTGTAAGGATAGTTGCGGAAGAGTATGTAGATTTTGTAATGTAAATGCAACACCTCAAACTTTTGTTCTTACTTTGAGACAAGTTAATCTGCGTACTGTTCCTAAATAGCAGTGAAATTGCTAGAATGGTCCTTAACCTGCAAATGAATTTCAATATTTTAAATTTAATTGGAGAAAATAACTTGAAAATAAATTGGATACTTGTACAAAGCTCTTAATGGCACTAGAAACAAAAGAGCGAAGTAATTTTAATGGGATACAATGTTATAACCAGCATGCTTTATAGTTATTCTTTCATTGTTTTTAATGCAATTTCCCTCTTTACCTGAATTGTTCTTTCTTTACAACAAATATCTGACGTGAAGGTTAGGATTTAAAACTTGTCAGTAAATCATAGTAAAATGTGCATATTTACGTTTGGTAATGCGGTCTATTAGTACATTAATATTTGTTAAATTGATTTTAGAATATTTTAAAGATATAATAGGCGTGAAAATATCTATCTCCTTATATGATTGTTTATTAAATTTTTACAATATCGGATTACAGAAAACCAGACCACCCATTCTTCATTCCTAAATCTGGAAAGAATTATACTTGCGCACGGAAAAAGAAATGTTAAGTAGGAAATTCTGTTAGAAAAATACAAATATTCAAGGATAAAAATCGGAAGTGTCCTATTCACATGACTTTCTCTAGGTGTTCCTTAAACTTTCTTTACTAATCGACTTAAACTTTAGAATAAATGGTCTTATTACTTGCTTTCTTGTGAGCAGAAGGGAGATAAGGAAATTAATTAGACTAAAGAGACGGTAAAATCTCTAAAATATCGTTGTGTGAAACATTTGAAATTCGGTTCTGTTTTGTGTTCCCTAGAGTAAAGCAAAAGGGATGAAATGAAAGTGGACTTCCCGCTAGAGAAAAGTTTAACCAGTTTAAAATTGAAACCAATAACAAAGAATATCTCAGAAACGGTTAACTCTACATAAAAAAATATCTGATGTGTACCATTCACATGACTTTCTCTATATCCCTGCAACAAATTATTCTTACAAAGCTTATACTTCTATTTAATGCATGCTAATCAGTAAAACATTAGCAGAAATAGCCATATTACTTGCGTCCTTGTAAGTAGAGATGAAACAAGGAAGTACCATAGGTTAAAGTGATAGCCAAAAGCTGGTTGCTATGTCACTGAAGTTCCTTTGTTTGTATGGATAGGAGTTTGTTTGTATGGACAGGAGTTGACAAATTCCTGTATGAAAAATATAGCAAAAACAAAAAATAAGGAATGTCACAAAAACGACGAACTCCACGAAAAACATGTACATAACATAAATTGTGTGTTTTAACGTGCTCTGCATTTTTTGTGTAGTAAGTTTTTGTCCATCTCTTACGGTTTATCAGTTATTTTAAGTTCAGTAAAATTCATCCAGAATAAACTACTCTTCAGAAGTTATTCCCAGAAAATTCAAGATATACATTTTACCTGTCAGGTAAATATCTTTAATATACGAAATTTTAATCAAAATCGTTAGCCATTTTTGAGAAAATAACATTTTTCGAAAAAAGTTCCGTGTAAAGGGTAGTTGGGTGTAGGGGGATTTTTCTCAAAATCTTCCTGTCGCATCCCTGGAAGATATTAAACTTAAATACCAAGTTTGGTATTTACCAAATTTTCGTTTTTGAGTTATCGTGTTCACGGACACACACACGGACCTTTTTGTGAAAATGCTTCTTTTGGATATTGGGGACCCTAAAACATATATTTCCGGTGAAATCTCGGTATTGGATTTTTGGGTGGAGTGCATACCTTCTCTATACACTATGTACATAGTGCGTATAGAGAAAGTAAAAATATGTATTCCATTCACATTACTTTCTCTAGCTGTTTCATATATAAACTATTATTACATATAAGTAGAAGGGAAATAAGGGATACAGTAGCTTAAAGCGATAGTCATGTCTGTTAAAAGCTGGTCTCCATGTGGGACAATAGAAGTTCGGTCACATTGCATGGCCAGAAGTAAATCAAGAAAGACCAAACGAAAGTTGGCTTTTTGTTTGGGAAGAGTTAACGTGGTTTAAAATTGAAACCACTAACAAGGCATATTTAGGAAACTGTCACCTCTACAACAAAAACATATATGACATAAATTATGTATTAACAATATCTACAGTTTTTGTGTAATAATCATTTGTCTTTTCTTTAAGTTTATCAGATAGTCAAAATTCAGCAAAGTTCATTCAAAATAAACAGGTGTTCGAAAATGCAAGATATAAGTTTTATTTGTGAGCTAATATCTTTAATATAGGGTAGTTTAGGTAAAATTGTTAAGGCTATTTTTGGTTTCAATCTTTCTGCTGTCAAAAATCTAATGACACTCCACTGCTCCACGCTGGTGCAAACCTGTAACTGGTTTTCACTGAATATCAACATACCATTCGCGAGGCAGGGGTGCCAATCCATTTGATAATTGCTCTAGGAAACCACCAAAACATAACAAAGAGGTACATGCATTGTCGAAGTTTTGTATTTTTATGCAACTTTTACCGTTATTTATTGAATTAGTTTTTCAAACAGGAAGCTCTTCTACCTTTCACATATCTTTTTTTTTTTTTTTTTTTTGTTCTTCTGGCCATAACAATCGCGACAGCTTTTGAAACATATGACTCGCTTTTACCTAGTGTGTTTTCTTAATCCTCTTCTATTTATAAAAAACTAAGGAATAGCATCATTTCTGGTAATGTTGATCTTGATTAGTATTATGTATAAAAGAATAGTCTTTTGCAAAAATAGTATTTTACGGAAGAGCTAGAGAAAGTCATATTAATGGAACTCGTTAGGATTTTTAAAATTAGAGTTAACTGTTATGTGTTGTAAATTATGTATATCTTTTTGTAGTTCTTCGTCAAAATCTAAGAGAATTGCCTGGACTTCAGCAAATTAAGAATTCCCAAAGACTTCGACAAGGACAGATAAATAAATATTAAGCAAATTGTCAATTATAATTCATTGTGAAGATGCTTTTCATTATATGAAGGTATATAAATGAATAATTCAAAATAATTACATCTTTTTACTTTCTCTACACATATTAAATAAATTGTGTATAGAGAAGATATTTTAATGGACCCAAAATTCGATACCGAGATACCGGAAATACATGTTTTGTGTCCTCCTAAATCCAAAAAAAGAATTTTTAGAAAAAGGTCCGTGCGTGTGTGCGTGTCTGTTTGTGTATGTAAGTGTGTGTTTGGGACAGCATAGCTGAAAACGAAAATATTGTTAAATACCATATTTGGTACTTAAGTTTGGTATCTTCCAAGGATGTAACACGAAGATTTTCAAGAAAATATCCCCACCCCCAACTAACCTTTACGTGGAACCTTTTTCGAAAATTTTGATCCTGTCAAAAAGTTTCGAACGATTTTGATTAAAATATTAAATATTAGATATTTACCTGACAAATAAAATGTATATCTTGAACTTTCTGGGAATAACCTATGAAGACTAGTTTAATCTGGATGAATTTTACGAAACTTTGCATAACTGGTAAACGGTAAGAAATAGACAAAGGCACATTTAATAGAAAATTTAGAGTTAAAACACACCATTTATGTTATATGCAGTTTTTCGTTGAGTTGACCGTTTTTGTGATATTCCCTGTTATTGGTTTCAGCTTTGAAATACTTATACCTTTCTCATACGGGAATTGTTCCAACTCCTGTCCATACAAATAAAGGAACTTTAGTTGCATAGCAACCAGCTTTTGAATATCTCTTTAATCTATGACACTGCTTTATTTCCCTTCTACTTACAAGGAAACAAGTAATAATACTTGATACTGATTTGTTCTCGATTAGCATGGTAAATAGAAGGATAATCTTTATTACAATAATTTGTTGGAGAGATTTAGACAAAGTCATGCGAATGAAACAATGAGATTTTAATTTACAACTTATGTTTACTGTGACATTAAATCGCGACCATCTTTGTAAGTCATTGAACAGATTCTTGATGGTGACGCTGAAGGAGCTATACAATGAAAGTGTCAGGATCGATTCCATTGTGAGTGGTGAAGAAAACATACAGCTTTTTAGGAAACCGCTGACATATCCTTCCCTCCCGCCCTTCACACTTCCAGTGTAAGAAAACTTTAGTCTTGGTGACGTCGTGGAACGCAACGTTAAGTGCCTTCAATGTCTCCCGTCCCTCTCTTCCAGCACAACTCTTCTAGCCAAATGAGTCTGCCTAGACCTGGAGACAAACTGCTTCAGGGAATGATTCCCGAAACCACTTCACAGTTCTCCTGCCCAATTTCATTTTCGTCAAAGAAAGCCCAGCGGTAGCAGAGCATGGCCTTAAGGGTTTCTGGGTGCGGCGAGGGGGAAAGGCACAGAGAAAGTTGGGAGGGCCAGTGCCGAGGTGACGGTTCGTAAGAAGGAACCAGAGAGAATTGAAGGAAAAGATGAAAGAGGAAAATGTGGGGAAGTAAAAATAAGATTAAGGACTGAGGAAGTTGCTTTAGAAAAAGGAAGGAGATGAAAAAGAATTCTTTTGCGGTGTATTGAAGATTTCTTTGGTGCCACCGCTTTTTCTTCCCCTTTTTTATTATAGGAAATTACTTTTCGTAAAGATTTCTGATACATTTGCTGTTAAAGATATTAGCCGTGACACCCTCATATGAAACTGTGGACGTGTGCCAGTGATAAAACAGCGTCAGCTATATGGGTTCAACGTACGTGATATGTTGTCAAAGTTTGTATGTGGCGAACCCTGTCCTACGTATCAGCGCTTTTTACTTACTGCTGAAGAGCTGATTCTTCTGTTTGTCGCACATTAACGATGAAAACATATTCTATTAGTTTCATTAAGTTACACAGATTACAATTAGAAATCTTATTTCTTGAAGTTTAATGGATATTCTTGCACAGACACAGCGTGATCTATTAGTTCCTCCACACTTGTTAAAACTCTTGGCACCAGATAAATATAGAGCGTCCATGTAAAACGCACTGTGGTGCATTCTGTCTGTAGAAGTAAAGGGTTAATCCTCTAATAAATAAACGCTCAGAATAATTGATCTTGATTGCACCATTCTTCTCTGGTTCGATCTTTCCTTACGTAAACATCTTCCAAATGGGGCTCAGTAGTAAAACACCTTCATGAACTTAAGGTTATTAAAAATACATTTCTTAGAGCCGCAACTAATTCTCCTTGGTTCATCAGATACGTTAAATATATCAAGAGTTTGAAATTCTATTCATCTAATGATAATCAGATATCTGTAAAAGTTTACTATTCTAGATTATTTAATGTTTCAGGAGCTCTGATAAACAATCTAGGAGAAAGAAGCCACAACAACAAATAAAAAAGAATACTTCAAGTCATCTTAATTTCAAACACCGAAATTAAAGAATATTATTGCGAATTCCTTTTTTTTTTTAATGCTCAACGTCCATTTTTACTACTGTAGCACCTCTGATGATACATGGAACGAAGATGGTGGAATGCGATGGCAGGAGAATCCGGAGAAAAGCAACCTCTGCGTCGTTTTGTCCACCGCAGATCCCACATGCGGTTGCTCGAACCTGGCCCGGGTGAGGCGAATTAAGTTGAGCATTTTCTGTCCTTTTTGACATTGTTAATAGTTAACAATGCAGTTACATATTTCAAAACTTAGCGTACAAACTTGTAGTTTTATTGTTGAATTTATATGTAATTTGTATAGTTAACATTTTACTGAACATCATTATTAGCTTTGTTAATTTCCATGAACGTCCATGTAGAATTCACTGCGGCGCATTCTGCCTCTAGAACTACAGCTTATTTTCTCTAACAAATAGACTCTTAGAATAACCGATCTAGATTGCTCTATTCTTCCCTGGTTCACCTATTATCACGTTTCTTCCGTCAGCAGCAAAACTTGTTCAAGAACTTCAGGTTATTAAAAATAACTTTCTTAAAAGTCACGACTAATTCTGAGCTCTGTGTTAAATGTCTAAGGATTAGTTAAGCAGCTCTATTCATGTCACCCCTGGTCCTTCCTAGGTGATTGGCACATCCTTTTCTTGTAATGGGGGATGTGAACCAGAGGCTGGAGACCAAGACTAATGAATTTGAAATTTTTCTCATGAAACAATACATCAGATATACCTAAAACGTTTTCTATGCTAAATTACTTAACATTTCAAGAGCTCTGGTGGTAATCTAGGAGGAAAGACAAAACTCGACAACAAAGATTAAAAATCTGATGTTCCATTCACATGACTTTCTCTACATCTCTGCAACAAATTATTGTTAAACAGTTTATTCTTCTATTTATTTCATAGTAATCGACAAAAATTAGCAGAAAGTCTTATTATTTGCTTCCTTGTTAGTAAAAGTGACATAAGGGAATACCATAGGTTAAAGTGATAGTCAAAAGCTGTTTATTATGTGACTGAAGTTCCTTTGTTTGTATGGACACGAGTTGATAAAATCCTGTATGAGAAAAGTTGAGTTTTTCAAAGCTGAAACCAATAACAAGGAATATCTCAAAAAACGATCAACTCCATGAAGCTTTCTCAGCAAAATGTAGACGAGGGTGAAAATTATCGCCGCCATCGAACGGGAATAACCAATATTAATGAAACGGTAGTGTAACATGAAAATGCTAGGTTTAAATTGTGATGTAACCATTTGGATATGCTCTGCCAGTTCACTGGCTAGAATAATTTGTAGTCGTAAAAAGCAGGTGGTCAAGTTTGTAAAAGTTGGGAGCAGATTGTGCAAAAACATTATTCCATTCCACTATTGGCACGTTAGTATATATGGTAGAGAAAGGAAAAATATATAATGTAGATTGTAAAACAAACAGAACTCAGCACTTCAATATTATTACTATTATTATTATTATTATTTATAGTGTTATTATTATTATTACATTAGAATGCTCATAGCAATAAATAGGTGGCTACCTACAGAGATGGATCCTTTTAAAATAGGGCAGCAATGAAATAAAAAATGGAAATAATTTGAAATCAAAAAATTGCAGAAGTTATGAATGCTAAATATATTGTTGAAATAATGGAAGAAAAAGATTGGCATGATTTGAACTCGCAAAGAGAATGGAAAATAGCATAAATCCAAACATGAAGCTGGAGTAGAAGATGGAAGAAAGAAGGAAAGGAAAACCTTGAGAGCATGGATAAAGGCAGTAAGACGAAATATGAATACCAAAGAACATTCGGATTGGTTGCAGAAGACAGAAATCTATGGAGAAATAATGTTTCTTGGAATTGAAGGATGACATATTGGAGGAGAAAAATCCTATTTTATCATGATGATGATGATTATTTTTAATATTATTTTTATTGTTATCATTATGGTTATGGTGATTATTATTATGCCTATGGTGATTATTATTGTGCTTATGGTGGTTACTATTGTGCTTATGGTGGTTACTATTGTGCTTATGGTGGTTACTATTGTGCTTATGGTGATTATTATTGTGCTTATGGTGATTACTATTGTGCTTATGGTGATTATTATTGTGCTTATGGTGATTATTATTGTGCTTATGGTGATTACTATTGTGCTTATGGTGGTTACTATTGTGCTAATGGTGATTATTATTGTGCTTATGGTGATTACTATTGTGCTTATGGTGATTACTATTGTGCTTATGGTGATTACTATTGTGCTTATGGTGGTTACTATTGTGCTAATGGTGATTACTATTGTGCTTATGGTGATTACTATTGTGCTTATGGTGATTACTATTGTGCTTATGGTGATTATTATTGTGCTTATTGTGGTTACTATTGTGCTTATGGTGATTACTATTGTGCTTATGGTGATTATTATTGTGCTTATGGTGATTACTATTGTGCTTATGGTGATTATTATTGTGCTTATTGTGGTTACTATTGTGCTTATGGTGATTATTATTGTGCTAATGGTGGTTACTATTGTGCTAATGGTGGTTACTATTGTGCTAATGGTGGTTACCATTGTGCTTATTGTGGTTACCATTGTGCTTATGGTGATTACTATTGTGCTAATGGTGGTTACTATTGTGCTAATGGTGGTTACTATTGTGCTAATGGTGGTTACTATTGTGCTTATGGTGATTATTATTGTGCTAATGGTGGTTACTATTGTGCTTATTGTGGTTACTATTGTGCTAATGGTGCTTACTATTGTGCTTATGGTGATTATTATTGTGCTAATGGTGCTTACTATTGTGCTAATGGTGGTTACTATTGTGCTAATGGTGGTTACTATTGTGCTAATGGTGGTTACTATTGTGCTAATGGTGGTTACTATTGTGCTAATGGTGGTTACTATTGTGCTAATGGTGGTTACTATTGTGCTTATGGTGATTATTATTGTGCTAATGGTGCTTACTATTGTGCTAATGGTGGTTACTATTGTGCTAATGGTGGTTACTATTGTGCTTATGGTGATTATTATTGTGCTTATGGTGCTTACTATTGTGCTTATGGTGGTTACTATTATGCTTATGGTGGTTACTATTATGCTTATGGCGGTTACTATTATGCTTATGGCGGTTACTATTATGCTTATGGCGGTTACTATTATGCTTATGGTGATTACTATTGTGCTTATGGTGGTTACTATTGTGCTTATGGTGATTATTATTGTGCTTATGGTGGTTACTATTGTGCTTATGGTGATTACTATTGTGCTAATGGTGGTTACTATTGTGCTAATGGTGGTTACTGTTGTGCTAATGGTGGTTACTGTTGTGCTAATGGTGGTTACTATTGTGCTAATGGTGGTTACTATTGTGCTAATGGTGGTTACTGTTGTGCTAATGGTGGTTACTGTTGTGCTAATGGTGGTTACTATTGTGCTAATGGTGGTTACTATTGTGCTTATTGTGGTTACTGTTGTGCTAATGGTGGTTACTATTGTGCTAATGGTGGTTACTATTGTGCTTATGGTGGTTACTATTGTGCTTATGGTGATTATTATTGTGCTTATGGTGCTTACTATTGTGCTAATGGTGGTTACTATTGTGCTAATGGTGGTTACTATTGTGCTTATGGTGGTTACTATTGTGCTTATGGTGATTATTATTGTGCTTATGGTGCTTACTATTGTGCTTATGGTGGTTGCTATTGTGCTAATGGTGATTATTATTGTGCTTATGGTGATTATTATTGTGCTTATGGTGGTTACTATTGTGCTTATTGTGATTACTATTGTGCTAATGGTGATTATTATTGTGCTTATGGCGTTGATTATTATGCTTATGGCGTTGATTATTATGCTTATGGTGATGATTATTATGCTTATGGTGATTATTATGCTTATGGTGATGATTATTATGCTTATGACGATGATTATTATGCTTATGACGATGATTATTATGCTTATGGCGTTGATTATTATGCTTATGGTGATGATTATTATGCTTATGGCGATGATTATTATGCTTATGGCGTTGATTATTATGCTTATGGCGATGATTATTATGCTTATGGCGATGATTATTATGCTTATGGTGATGATTATTATGCTTATGGTGATGATTATTATGCTTATGACGATTATTATGCTTATGGCGTTGATGATTATGCTTATGGTGATGATTATTATGCTTATGGTGATGATTATTATGCTTATGGTGTTGATTATTATGCTTATGGTGTAGATTATTATGCTTATGGTGATGATTATTATGCTTACGGTGATGATTATTATGATTATTGTTGTTGTTTTTTTTGTTGCTTACAGTATGCTGGTGCTAGGGAAAGTAATCAGTACAGCATATGTTATTTGGTGATTTGAATGAATTCACTACAATATCTTCAGATGTAAGATAAATACACACTTACACAAGAATAATCACTGATAACTATTGTTCAACAATTAAGGGAGCGTGGCAATTTATCCTTTCCATTTGCATTTCAGATGAACGAGAACACATTAGCGTAGGTCCCTTATGAGAGCTGTTTGAAGTCACTGCAAATCCACAAATCAACAGAAGAGCTTAATGCACAGTTGGATAAAGGATTTTAAGCTCTACTTTGTACACTTAATTAAATCCAACTATTCCCCATTCGTTTAGAATCAGCTTGACTTAGAAATGTTCCTCTTTATACATCCGAGTGCTCCGATAAGTTCTGCTTTTGGTTCTAGACATTTTTATAAAGTCGCTGGTGCTCTTATACTCAGAAGGAGAATGTTTGTTGTAAAAATTTCCTTGAAGTCCATAGAGGTTGAGTATATCTTTGTTTTTTTATTAGTAAAAGATAAAATATTGATTAAAAGGATTACGAACAGCAAATTAGCTGTCGCTGAGGTTTCTTAATATTGCTTTAAATATTTATCTGTTAAATTATTACTTGCTTAAATGAACATCTCTCACTCGTATTACGATATGTAAACGTAATAACAATAACTCCATGGCAAGACAGCTCACGTGAACCTTGACCTACCGCCCGGCCGCTGCGTTCCCCATCTTGGTCCATGACAAACATCATGGATAGGGTGCAGTATTGGACGGTGAGACGCGGTCACCGCCTCGAACCCCTCCGGCCGGTGTATGCGGTCCTCATTACCTGGAGCCACTAATTCTCCATCAAGTAGCTCCTCAATCCCCCCTCAGGGACCTCACGAGGCTGAGTGCACCCCGAACCAGGTCTCCCGCTTGACAAGCAGCCGCGCTGCCACCACTATCAGGAGACGACTACATATGTAAACGTGCAACAGCGTAAATTTTGGGATATTAATGATTCAAAACTTGATATATAATGAGGCGGGAGTTCGCCGTCTATTCGTGCGTCCACGTGTTTCTCTGGGCGTCCCGGTTCGATGCACACCCGGAAGATTCTCCTTTTTCCTGTAGAAGTACTAAAGCAATGTCTATCTTTACTTCTTTTTACCGGCTCTATCTTCCTCCGAGATGTAGGGATAGGTTAGTTCCCAAGAGCGATACATTTTTTTTTGGGCGTAAAAGTTCGTAGGATTGCTTCCTTCGGAAGGCAAGTAAGGCAGTTGGTCCCGTGTCATAGATTTACGGCACGTAAAAGAACCTCAAACCTGATAGAGAGGCCTCTGAGCTAAATTAAGCGGTCTTTCACGCCCAATATAGAATGAGACGCTGAAAACTACAGTGGTTAAAAAGCGCCCATAAATTACACTCAATTTCAATTTACTTGCTCTACATAGTACATGGTATATTGGTAGAGAAGAATTTGCACTCCAGTGAAAAATTCGTTACAAAAATTTCACCGGAAATACTCGCTTTAGTGTCTCCTCCATCAAAAAAAAAAAAAATGCTTTCTCTAGCCTGTATGCATAATGTTGGTACATTATGGATAGAGCAGGTATTATATTTCACCAAAAATTCGATATCGAGATTTCACTGAAAATAGATGTTTTGAGGTCTCCTGAATCCAGAAAACCATTTTTAGAAACATGGCCGTGTGCGTCTGTCAGTCTCTGTGTGTGTGTGTGTGTGTGTGTGTGTGTGTGTGTGTGTGTGTTTGTGTGTGTGTGTGTGTGCAGTGGGAGCAGTATAGCTTAAAATGAAGAGTCGGTTAAATACAAAACTTGGCATTTAAGTTCTGTATCTTTCAAGGATGCGCCAAGGAGATTTTAAAGAAAATTTCCCCACTCTCGACTAACCTTGACATGGAAAATTCTTAAAAATTCTGATTTTCTCAAAAATGGCTCTTAATGACTTGTATTAAAATGTCATATGTTTAAGACATTTTTATGACAAATGAAATACATATGTTCAATTTTCTAGGAATAGCCTCTTGAAGATCTCTTAATTCTGGGTTTCTGAATTTCTATACAAAATGTAGATCTGGTTAAAATACACAATTAATACCATGCATATGCCACATATGTGTATATACAAGTATATATGTATATAGTTTTGGTAGAGTTAACCGTTTCCGAGATATTTATTATTGGTTTCAAGTTTTAGCTTAAAAGTTTCTCAAACGGAAGCTCAGTTTCGTTTCATCTCTCTTTTGTTTTAACTCCTGGTATTATAAAAGGAACAGCATTTCAATTCTTTCACATAGCGATTGACGTTTTAAAACATCTGACTCTCGCTTTAGCCTACTGTATTATCTCATTTCCCTTCTATAAACATAGAACTAATACAGCCATTGCTTTTAAGTTTTGTCTCTATTACCACAATTTATGGTAATGGAATACTCTTTTATGACAATAGTTTGTATCGAAATATGAATGCAACGCATCAGATTTGTTTCATTCTGATTATACTAAGAGGAATTCCAATTAATACATTAATTAGCAACTAGCTTTTAAGAGAGTTGTCTATCGCCTTAGCCTAGTGAATTCCCTCATTTACCTTTTGCTTTTAAGAAACTAAATAATGCTAACTTTTCTGCTGATGTTTATATCAATTAGCATGAAATAGAGAGAAGAATGAACTTTTGTAAGAACAGTTTGTGGCAGGTTGGATAAAGAACTTTTTGTGAATGGATCACATCAGATTTTTTTTTCTTTTAAATCTCTTGACTTCAAAAACACGAAATCTAGACACACCGGTAACCGGAGGCTTTGGAACGTGAGACAGTACGTGTCGTATTACGGGATTAAAATATCTCTACAGGGGAGTTTAAATTATATCCAATATAATATAAATTATACTAAGAAGAGACTATTATACATTGGAAAAGGCTAGGAAACAAATTTTGTAGAACACATCTAAGAGAGCAATGACACAGTTACTAAAAGCTGGTAATCAATCCAAGTAGGATACTACCATTAAGAGCAGGACAATGAATCGAAGGGGTTGGAAGTTTCACTGGCTATCCCCGGCCATAACAAATAAAATAGAAAAGGTTCTCTTGTTGGCCAAGCGACGCGAATTCATTAGCTATGGAAGATGCGAGGAGTAAAGACGTGATATCTGAGTCAGCGGTGGAAACGGACGGGTTACATATGGCCACGACGGAATTAGTGCTTATTTAGTACGTAAGAAGACGGTAAAAAGCAATAAGAGATGATAGGCGTGGTCACGTACGACATAATTGGAAAGGGGAACATTTATGAGAAATGCCTGTGTTTAACGGCAGAAAAGGTTGAAGAAAATGAATAAACTAGTTCAATAACAATCTTGAACTCAAAGGAAACCACTTGTGTCTTAGAACACCTGGGAAAGATTCAATTCCAACAAATCCTGAGCCCACATTTCCACACCATTCCATAAATATCCTAAAGATGTACGCGGGATACGACCCGGAACTCCCATTAGGGAACCTCCGCAATTGCGACACGACTGGATTCTTACAGAAGCTTCGACTTCCACAAGCTTCCAAAAAGCTATAGCTAGAAAAGGTAGAAGATTCGCAAGCAACTGAGTGTGTCGTATAATGCTGTGCGTTGTGTCGTAGTGACTTAGGCTTCGTGCAGTGACGTGCAACTCGTCAACTTTCTACGCATACAAGTGTTGAATAAAGTGAATTAAAAAGCAAATTTAAAGTCAACAAGGATGTTTTACAGTATTTTAAGTATTTTAATAGACATTTTAGTATCGCATTGCTTCCTATCGTACAGCAAAATGTATAAATATGCAAATAAACCTTTATTTGCATTACAAAAAGTAGTATGCTTGTATGTTTCATCGACGTCACTTTCTTTACATCTCTGTGACAAATTATTGATTAAAAGCTTATTCTTCTATTTACTTCATGCTAATGGAGATAAACATTAGCAGAAATGGTCTTATTTCTTAGCTCCTTATAAGTAGAAGAGAAATAAGTGTAAACAAGGCAAAAGCGATACCAAAATCTTTTAATCGCAATCCGTAAGAGATTAAATTTTCTTTGTTTTGTCAGGAGTTGACAAATTTCGAAATGAGAAAAGTATAGACACTTTAAAGTTAAATCCAATAAAAATGAATATATCGGAAACAGTCATCACTACAAAAAGGTCTATGAAAGCATTATGAAGATTTTATGTATTTTAACGAGATCCATATTTTTTACGAAATTTTTTTGTCTATTTCTTAAGTTTACCAGTTATAAAGATTTCAGCAAGATTCATTCCGAATAGCATTCAGAGGCTATTCTCAGAAAATCAGAATATACAATTAACTGTCATGTAAATATCCTTAATGTACGATATTTTACTGTTTCAACGTAAAGAGCTCCTAAATTGAGCATAGGGCATTGTTATGATGTTTCTGTGATTGGACTTGAATTTTCAGTACGCAATTATTCGTCATTATAACAGGGATCGGTTCGTCGTCCACAGATAGCACTGTAGGCCGAAATCATGATTTGCGGACGCGAAAAATGGCAGAATTTTATCCTTCTTTCTTCAAGTTCTTTTGAACATTGCATAGGACAGCTTTACTTCCCTTCCGAAGGAAGCCATGTTAAAGATTTTTGCGTCCGATAGAATCCATCTTAATTCGCCAATTTTGAACCAGCAATCTAACTAGGGCTTTAGATGCTAGTTAGTTTGGTTTGAGGGATTTTCTTGAGAGGCTTCATGTCGCATCTCTGGGATATACAAAACTTAAATCCGAAGTTTGGTAAACGGTCTTTGCGTTTTTGAGCTATGCTGTCCAAAGACAAACACACACACATACACACACACTCACTGATCTTCTCCTAAAATTGTTTTTTTGAATCTTTTTGGTTAAAGTGAAATATACTATGTACATAGCACGTTTAGAGAAATTAAAAAGATAAAACTGAATACTTAAAACGGCTATGGCAGAAAGCAATGTTTTCTTAGCAGACTGTACTGAGCTGTAAATGAATTCACTTTAGCAGAAGTAATTCCATTGTGCGAGCTGTACATTTTCGTAAAAGGCTGAGTGGGCAGGTTTCCTAATTGCTTGCAGTCTTTTATTTCCCTTGCTCTATGCTCTCTACCTGTTTAGTAAAGAGATATAACATTAGGTTTACGATCGTTTCCTCCATTGACAAGGGGAAGTTTACTATCCATGTTTTGTTTTATGACGCGTATGAGAGGAGAACAGCTGTATCTGTGTCAATTAAAAACTAACCTCTCCACACGCGAAGCTATAAACTTAGCGCAAATATACAACTTAGTGGTTCTATGAAGAGCCGAGGTACAATATATTTTGGTTTGAAATAACTTATCATTTTTTTTATTTCACACTATAAAAAGTTTACAGTTTTAGTTTCTCTATCACCTAAAGGGGAGGTAATATTTTTACTTTCTCTAACACGTATGTATAACGTACATAGTAGAATAGAAAAGATATTGTATTTCACCCAAAATTTGATACTGAAATTTCACCGGAAATATATGTTTTGAGACTCCCTGAATCCAAAATCTTCTAATATGTTTTATTCGCATGCCTTCCTCTAGCTGTTCCATAAGCGAACTATTCTTTCAAAATATTATTCTTTCCTCTATTATGCTAATCGAGAAAAACGTTAGCAAAATCGGTCTTATTACTGTTTTCCTGTCAGTAGAGGGAAATAAGGGAATATACTAGGCTATCACTGTGTGAAAAAATTGAAATACGATTCGATTCTTCTGCATTCTGCTTGAGAAAAGTTTAAGTAGTTGAAATTTTAAATCAATAATAACTAGTATCTCAGAAACCAATTAAAAAGGATTAATGACATAAATTGTTAACATTACTAAATTTTTACTTTCTCTACACGTCCTATGTATATAGTGTATAGAGAAGCAATTGTATTCCACCCAAAAATTCGATAACGAGATTTCACCGGAAATAGATGTTTTAAGTCTCCCTAAATTAAAAAATAAATTCAGAAAAAGGTCCGTGTGTATGTGTGTGGACAGCATAGCTCAAAAACGAACAGACTGTTGAATACCAAACTTGGTATTTAAGTTTGGTATCTTCCAAGGATGCGACACGAAGATTTTCAAGAAAATCCCCCACCCCCAACTACCCTTTACATGGAACATTTTTCGAAATTTTTGATTTTCTTAAAAATGGCTCTAACAATTTTGATTAAAATACCATGTATTAAAGATATTTACCTTACAAATAAAATGTATATCTTGAATTTTCTGGGAATAAACTCTAAAGTCTACTTTATTCTGGATGAATTTTACCAAATTTTGCATAACTGCTAAACTGTAAGAGATAGTCAAAAACTTGCCACAGAAAAAATGTAGATCACGTCAAAACACACAATTTATGTAATACACATTTTTTCGCGGAGTTGATAGTTTTTTAGATATTCCTTATTTTTCCTTTCACCTTTGAAAAACTTAACCTTTTCTCATATAGGAATTTGTCAATTTAAACAAAGGAACCTCAGTCACATAGCAACCAGCTTTTGACTACCACTTTAACCTATGGCACTCGCTTATTTCGCTTCTACTTACAAGGAAGCAAGTTATAAGACTATTTCTGATATTTCTTTTCTCGATTAGCATGAAGTAAATAGATACATAAGCTTTTTATTAATTTGTTTCAGAGATGTAGAAAAAGTCATGTGAATGGAACACATCAGATTTTTTCTGTAGTAAGTTTACCAGTTACTTAAAATTCAGCAAAATTCATACAGAATGAAGAGGTGTTCAGAGGATATTCGCAGAAAATTCAAGATATGCATCTCGTTTGTCATAAACATGACTTAAAACATGTGTTATTTTAATCAAAATTGCTACAGCCGTTTTGGAGGAAATCAATTTGTTTAAAAAATGTTCCATGTAATGGGTAGTTGTGCGACGGGGATTTTTATGAAAATCTTCGTGTTTTCCTTGGAGAATAGTAAAAATAAATACCAAATTTTGGTATTCAATGGTCTTTTCTTTTTAGTTATGCTGGTTACACACTCACACACACACTTACAAATACACGCTCACACACATACACTTACCTTCTTCTAAAATGCCTTTTTCGGACTTAGGGGACCTTAAAACACATTTACGTTGAAATTTCTACATCGAATTTCTGGGTGGAATACAATACATTCTCTAGCTATTATGTAGATTTATGCATATACGTGCTAGAGAAGGTACAGAAGTTCAAGATCGTTAGCCATGTTTAAGACAATCGAACTTTTCGAAAATTTCTCAATGGAAAGTGTAGTTTGGGGTAAGAACATTTTCTTGAAAATCTCGTCACATGCTTGGTAGATACTAAACTACAAGTTTGGTATATAACAGACCTTTTGTTTTTGACATATGCTGTCGCCCCCCCCCCCCCACATATACACACACACATACCTACACTGATTTTTTCCAAATATCCTTTATTTTAATGTCTCAAGACGTGGATTTATGGTGAAATCTTAGTATCGAATTTTTGGGTGGAGTATAATACCTTCTGTATAGATTATGTACACAGTGCACACAAAAACATTAAAAATACGCAGGGCGCTATGATTTTGCTGAAAATGTGAACGTTTGACAGGGACTCGCGTCTTTCCACGATTTTCATTGGTGCTATTCTAGATACTACGCGAGTAAGAAAAGGCAAAACCGATTGGGCAATCACACCTCAACCCCGCTCGATGCTCCTTCAGAACAGGTTGACATGCATATGCAGCGTATTAATTTTGTCCACCACCATGTGTACGAATTACCTTGGCATTAGAGCTTAAGTATGTAAGTTAGAGAAAAGACTAACATCATTTTGTATCAGCCTGAGTGTTAGGTAAACTAGTTTAACTAGTAAACCAGAAAGTTTAGGGATTACTATTTCGTAACTGAGTACTTCATTTTTCGCAAGTTATGTTTCATATTAATCCACTTTCCTTCCGTAACGTAGGTTGTCCAATACGCTTTTAAGAGTATAGGAAACAATTGAAAGACATAGGTGAAATCCGGAAAAAAGAAAAAGTTTTACGATGAGTATTTCAGGGATATTTTAATGTCTTTCAGTTTATGTGTAGAGAAAGTAATAAGTAGATGAAGAATATGAGTTTTAAAGAGAAGCTTGAAAGAACGAGCATAGAGAATCATGTTAATAGAACAAAAGTAATTCAGATCGTTAACATATTCCCTATTCTAAACAGCTATTATTCTGAGTTTTGTATATTAAGCCCTTTTTACAAAAGCAGAGTTCTGAAAGATAGGAGTCCTTTGATGATATTTGGCGCTGAAATATTGCAATTAGATGTCAGAAATTGTCTAGCTATAAATGGTTTTAATAATTTACCCCTTTTTATTTCGAGAAAAAATTATTACAAAGGGAGCGAGAGGAACTAAAGGGACAGTTTAACGGAGAGAATAAAAGGGAAATTTATTTGAAAAATCCCAAAGGGAGGAAAAATAGGTAATCGTTTTTAAAATGTGCAAACAAAGAGAAACGGAAAACAAAGGAACAAATGAAAAATGGGAGCATGGGCGAAGAAAGCAAAGATTTCTTACTTGCTAAGAAAGGAGAAAAGAAGAAAATTATAAAGAGTAAACAAACAAAGCAAGCAGATAAAGGAAAAAACAAAACGAATAATAAATCTTTTCATTTTTATTAATTTTGATTTAGCTTCTTAAAGAAGAAAAAATCATTTGTCGTTTTCTTCATTCTTTGTGAATTTCACTTCATAAAATATTTTACGACCAGCTATTTGATTCGTTTTCAATGATTATGGTCCATAGAAAAGAATAAAAATGAAAAAATAACCTGGGTTGATGATAATTAACGGTTCTGTTAATTATATGTTGTACCAGTATGAGCAAAAATGAAGGGAAATGCGTTACATAATAAGAATGCAGTAATAATAAAAGTAATATCATATTATTTGTATAGGATTTTATTGTTTCACGTCTTGCTATGCTTTGAAGCCATATTTTCGCTTAGACTGCACTGTTTGTTTTATATTTTTTATTTATTTATTTTAGGTTACTTTAACTCCTGGGTCAAATCGCGACCATAAAATAATTATAGCAATTGAATTTCTTATATTATAATGAAGTCATTTACACATTAAACAAAGTCTGTGAATTAAAAGTTACATTAGGAAAGCAAGTTTTACTTAGACTTAAATAAAACATTGTGAAAAGGTACATTGCTGTTGAAAGTCAGTTATACACATATTTAAAATACTGTGAATATGTACATTATAGTCTGAAATCCAGTTTTATGCTTCTGAGAAATAGTATTGTTATATTGTGTTGTATACTGGTTGTGATTCGTTGTACACATTTAAGCCTTGTGGCCCCCCTTAGGAGACATTTTCTTTTGTTTACTTTTATTCCTTCCATAATATCTGTTTTATGTACTTTGGAAAATTCTATTCGTTTAGTTTTATTTTTCGTTCAAATTTTTATAAGAGATAGTCTTTCGGTCATGGAGTAAACAGTTTGTTTTAAAAATGGAAAATGTTATTGAATTTTGCATAAGTGCTAAACCGTAAGAGAGACACAAAAACTTGTCACACAAAAAATTTAGAGCACTTTAAAACACACAATTTATGTTGTATACATTTTTTTTCGTGGAGTTGATTGTTTTTGAGACATTCCTTGTTTTTGGTTTAAGCTATAAAAACTTATATTTTTATCATAGGGAATTTGTGAACTCCTGTCCATACAAAGGAAATTCAGTCACATAGCAACCAGCTTTTGACTATCGCTTTAACCTATGGTACTCCCTTATTTCGCTTCTACTTATAAGAAAGCAAGAAATAAGATTATTTCTGCTAATTTTTTCTCGATTAGCAGGAAGTAAATAGAAGCATAAGCTTTTTAAAAATCATTTATTGCCGAGATATACAGAAAGTCATGTGCATGGAACATAGCAGCTTTTTATTCTGGTCTTGCAAAGACGTCTGGCCCTTAAAAGACTTGATTATAGGTTTTGTTCAGTGTATTCCCTTATCTTCCTACTACTTAGAATAAACTACGCAACAGTCGCTGCTGCTAATGTCAGTCTTGATACGCATGAAGTATAGGGAAGATTAAACATTTGTAAGAATAATTTTTGCAGAATAGGTAGAGAAAGACAATGCTTCTTTATGATGCAGGAGTTTGAGTTTTTAATGGTTTTCTACCGTGATTTGTACGAGGTAAACCCTACTTAAAACCTGCAAAATGAACCTTCTCAAAATAATTCTGTAAATAATTTCTATACATTGCACTATAATATTTCCTTTATTCGCTATTTAATTTTTACTATAGGTTTATATTATGTTCATCTACATTCTTATTTCCCTATGTTTGTTATTCTTTCTATTATTCTATTCTCTGCATTCTCACAGGAATTTCACGCTTTCTACATATTTTAGTTTGCATTATAATATGTTAGTTTCTCTCCTTATGTATGGAATAATTACGTTTCAGTTGTCAGATAAAATCGTTAAGGCATTTGTGTATAGGACACTCGCGAGTCATTTTCTATGATTCAAGTTTTCTATATGCAGTCCTGTTCGAATAAATCATAACAGAAAAATAACACATTTTTCATGCTTTCATGAATTTAATCATAAATTACTTCCAATTTACGTTTCATAATTCTTATTATCTCATATTTTATTTTTATAGGTTGTATTACATGATAAGGCATTGACTCCGCAAGATTGGAAAACACATTTTTGAGATAAAACCACGCTTGAGCTGAAATATCAAATATTTTTTCGTAGAACGGTCAAATTTTGCTAGCCTCTGTTTGCAAATAGCTCACAGATTTTCTATGGCATTAATGCCAGAGGAACTCCTAAACCATTCCACATCAACATTTTTATTTTTGAAGAATTTCTAGGGTTCAGTATGTGAGCCGAGAAAATAATGAACCTGCAGATTCAGCACAATTTCAAGCGCCATGAGAAGAAATTGTTTTGGGGCTGTTTCATCTATAAACGACAAGGGCCTTAATTCCAGTTGAAGGCATGGTGAAAAATGATCAGTACATCACAGCACTGCTGTTCGTGAACTCTAGAAAAGATTTCTGGAAGGTCACAGAATTTTCAACAATATCAAGTAGCTTTATGCCCCACTTCTAAGGAAGTGAAGAAATTCCATTTTCGTGCGCTGACCGGTCAGAGAATTCGCCTAACATTAACCCCATTGAACATTTGTGGGCTAAAATTGCAAAATTTGACTATTTCAAAAAAGAATAATATGAGCATTAATGCAAGTGTGGCAACATGATCTCAAAAATGTGTTTCCAAATCTTGCGGAGTTAATGTGTTAATGTGTAATGGAATTTATACAAATCAAGGAGGAGATATTAAGTATTAAGAAACGTAAATTGGAAGTAATTTATGATTAAATTCATAAAAGTGTGAAAAATGCCGTATTATTCGATTCTGAATTATTCGCACAGGTCTGTATGTAAAAAACCTTCAGCATAAAAATCTGTATTCCAAACTTGTGGAGACAATGCCTAATTCTGTAATGGAACTATAAAAAAAACCTGATGTGTTCCATTCACATGACTTTCTCTACATTTCTGTAACAAATTATGTTAAAACTCTTATTCTCCCCATCTACTCAGATAAACATTAACAGAAATTGGGAAATAAGGAACACACTACACTAAATCGATAATCAAATATTTTAAAAGCTGGTTACCATGTGATTAAAATCCATTGCATTGCCAGGAGTTAACAAATTTCCGTATGATAAATGTTTAAAGTATTTTAAAACTGTAACCAAGAAAAGGAATATCTCAAAATTGTATATGCCATGAATTGGGTATTTTAACAATATTTACAATATGGTGCAGAAAATTGTCTTATCCTTTACGATTTACCGGTTATGCAAAATTCAACCAGAATGAATAGGTATTTTTAGGCTGTTATGATTCACATTTTATTTGTCGTGTAAATATCTTTAATATACGGTATTTTAATCAAAATTGTTAGGGGTAATTTTTAGAAAATGAAAATGTTTCCCTAAAAAGAATAGTTTAGGGTGGGGAGATTTTACTCAAATTCTTCGTGTCACATCCTTGGAATATGGTAAACTGAAATACCAAATTTGGTGTTTTACTGATTTTCGTCCGTTTTCACGGAAACACACAGTCGCCCTCAGTGGTGTAATGGTTACCATGCTAACTTCATATACCCAAGGTCGCTGGTTAAAACCCGGGGGATGAAGATGGAGTTTTTCGGGCGTAAAAATTCTTAGAAAGGCTTCCTTCGGAAGGGAAATAAAACAGTTGGTCTCATGACGTATATTTACGGCATGAAAAAGAACCTCAAGCTTGATAAAATGCCTCATTGCAAAACTAGGATATCTTTGACGCCCAGTATAGAATGGTATGCTGAGAACCTCAGCACTTAAAGAGCGTCCATAAATAGAACTCCATTTCCATTTCGGACACACACACACACACACACACACACACACGCGCGCGCGCGCACACCTTTGTCTAAGAATGCTTGTTTTGGATATATGGTATCCTGAAACATGTATTTCCGGTGAAATCTCGTTATCGAATTTTTGGGTGAAATGCAATACCTTCTCTACGCACTATATATGTTAGGAGGGATAGATTGGTTTGGTTGATGAAGGATTAGATTAGTTTGCTTGATGAAGGATTAGATTGGTTTGGTTGATGAGGGATACATTGGTTTGGTTCATAAAGGATTAGATTGGTTTGGTTGATAATGGTTACATTGGTTTGATTGATGAAGGATTAGATTGGTTTGGTTGATAAGGAATACATTGGATTGATTGATGAACGAATAGATTGGTTTGGTTGATGAGGGATTAGATTGGTTTGTTTGATGAGAAATGCATTGGTTTGATTGATGAAGGATTAGATTGGTTTGGTTGATGAGGGATACATTGGTTTGGTTGATGAGAGATTCATTGGTTTGATTGATGAAGGATTAGATTGGTTTGGTTGATGAGGGATTAGATTGGTTTGGTTGATAAGGGATACATTGGTTTGATTGTTGAAGGATTAGATTGGTTTGGTTGACGAGGGATACGTTGGTTTGACTGGTGAGGGATTAGATTGGTTTGATTGATGAGGGATACATTGGTTTGGTTGATGAGAGATTCATTGGTTTGATTGATGAAGGATTAGATTGGTTTGGTTGATGAGGGATTAGATTGGTTTGGTTGATAAGGGATACATTGGTTTGATTGTTGAAGGATTAGATTGGTTTGGTTGACGAGGGATACGTTGGTTTGACTGGTGAGGGATTAGATTGGTTTGATTGATGAGGGATACATTGGTTTGGTTGATGAGAGATTCATTGGTTTGATTGATGAGGGATACATTGGTTTGATTGATGAAGGATTAGATTGGTTTGGTTGTTGAGGAATACATTGGTTTTATTGATGAAGGATTAGATCAATTTAAATTAAACAAAGGCGCTTCCTCCCCAAAAAAATTCCCCAAAATTCCAGTTATAAAAACTAAACAAAAAGCATCAGTGTAGGGAAAGTGAAAAAGTAAGGAGGTTATATTAAGTATTAAGAAATGTAAATTACAACTAATCTATGATGACATTGTTGAAAGAATGAGCAATGTGTTACTGTTTTATTTCGATATATCACATAGGACTTTACAAGAGGACATTAAAACTCAAAATCTCCAAGAAAATCGCATGGATAAAATGTGCTTTAAGATCATTAATATTGTTTAATATTTTACCATCTGGTGAGTAGCAACTTTAAGTTAAAATTGATGGAATACTATGAGAGCCTGCAAAGCCCCAATGGTAGGTCGTGTGTGGATGGTGGTTTGTTATTGACCTTGCTTCTCGCTAATTGGCTATTTGCGTTACAAACCTTTTGCGGGCGTCACGGCGCTAACGAGCCAACCGCATAAAGTTTTCTCGGAAAAATATTTTCCCGTCTATATGTGGCATTTTATATACTATTACGTCATGGCGGGATGATAAACTTTATTTACTTTTGTAACACCAGTTGCTGTTCGTATATGCTGTTTTGCTTTTTTTTTAATTTAACTTATGCTTTCACGTGTCTGACCTCTTGGTAAAGCTTGTCAAAACAATATTTCCCGCAAGGATATTCATAATGTTTGTATGAAGCAACTGATTTTAGAAATGGATTGCACAGGATTAAAAACATAATCTAATGTATTCTATTTACATAATTTCCTCCAGCTGCTCCATATAAACTATTCTTACAGTAGATTATTCTTTTATCTTCAATATGCTAATCTAAATAAATATTGCAATATTATTACTTTCATCCTTGTAAATAGAAGGGAAACAAGGGAATACATTAGGATAATGCGATATTAAATATTTTAAAATCTGGTCACTATGTGAAGCAGTGAAAACAAATAACAAAAGATATCTCGGAAACGGTAAATTCTACAAGAAAAAGTATAGGACATAAATTGTGTGTTTTAACGAGATCGACATTTGTTGTGTAGTAAGGTTTTTTCTATTTCTCAGGGTTTAACCGTTATGCATAATTTTGTAAAACTCTTCCAGAATTAACAGGTCTTCAAAAGCTATTCCCAGAAAATTCGAAATATGCATTATATTTGTGATGTATGTTAAATATACGGAATTGGAATCAAAAATGTTAGAGCCGCTTCTGAGGACAACAAAATGTTAAATTTTTTTTTCATGTAAAGGCTAGTTTGTAGTGGGGAGAGATTCTGCAAAATCTTCGCATCGCCTCCTGGGAAGATACAAATTATAGATACCAAGTTTAAAATTTAATGGCCTTTTCATTATTGAGATTTCTGTCTACAGAAACTCGGACCTTTTTCTAAAAATGCTTTTATCGTATTCAGGGGGCCTCTGAATATATAAATCAGGTGTAATCTTAACATCGAAGTTTTGGTTGGAATACAATACTCTCTCTAAATACCATATACGTACTTGCTAAAGAATGTAATAAATACTGAATGAAAGAAATATTCCCAACGTTCAATCTAAGCCATAATTTACACATTAGCTTTCAAAGCAAATGTGATAAAGGGAATAATTTCTATGGCACTTGCATGCATAAAACCTGCTGTCTTCGTGTTCACATGTCTTTCTCTAACTGTTCTGCAAACAAACCTCTTACAAAAGGTTATTTTTCTTTCTACTCCATGTTAATCGAAATAAGAGAATACACTATTCTAAAGCGATAGTCAAATGTTTTAAAAGCTATCGCTCTGCGATCGTCACTGAGTTTGCATGGCTATGAGTAAAGCAACACAAAAAGAAACGCGGACGGCTTACTGTTTGATAAAAGTATAAGTATTTTGTATTTAATTGTTGTTTTTTTATTAGTTTAACATTATTTAACCTAGTTAGTCATATCTGACGATGAATGAAGTCTGTAAAATGATGCTCAAATGATATTGGGGTCCATGGAGCTTAAAGTTATTTGACATTCGTCTTCTCAGGATAAGGGAAAACCGCGAAAGCGAGTTTTTAACACGCGACCTGTTGAATGTGAGGCAGACACTCCATTACACTACCCGGGCGGGTTTAAAAACTGAAATTAATAACAAAGAATATTTCAGAAACGGTTAATTCCGCAACAAATATATAAAGGACATAAATCGTGTGTTTTGACGAGATCTAATTTTTTGTAGAGTGAGTTCTTGTTTTTCTCTATGGTTTACCAGTTAAACAAAAGTCGTTCAGAATGAAGAGGACTTAAGAGGTTATCCTCAGGAAAAAGAAGATATGGATCTTATTTTCGTGCAAAATTTTTAGAATATGCTATTTTAATCAAAGTCGTTAGAGCCACTTTTGAGAAAATCAAAGTATTTTCGACATAAACGTGAGTTCAGGGTAGAGGGATTTTCTTAAAAATCTTCGTGTCGTTTCTTCAGGAGGAGTTTAATAAGTTTTTAATATTAAATGGAATTCTGGTTTTTGCTCTTCACAGACATGTATCGCCCTACACACACGTTTTTTTTTCTAAAAACCATTTTTTAAATTCAGAGGGTTTTGAAACTTATTTCTGGTGAGATCTATGTGTCGAATTTTTGGGTGTAATACAATTACTTCTCTACCTTATAATATGTAGATATTTGTAGTTTTGCTTCAAAAGTGCAGCTATTTTAAACATTTGCAGTATTTTATTCTTCTATAGCTGATGCAATAAATATTTTGGGTGTATTTTAAAGCGTTGCGCTGAATAACTGGTTCTGTAGAACTTTAAAGCCATTTTTCTCAGTTTTTTTTCTGTACCAAATACTATTACATGCCTACGTAGTAGGTAAAGAGGGTATTGTATTCCACTTGGAAATTCAATAGCGATATTTAACCGGAAATGTATTTTTTAGGATTCCCTGAGTCGAAAAAGGAAGCATAACTAAAAAGGAAAAGTCGATTAAGAACCAAAATGTATATTTTAAGGTTATCGAAACAGATTTTCAAGATAGTCCCTGTACCGCAAAGTAAACTGTATGTGGAAATATATTAGAACTTTTTATTTGCTAAAAAGTGGATTATAATCTTTATTAAAATACCGTGCATTAAGATTTTTACATGTGAAATAAAGTATATATCTTGCATTTTCTAGGAGAACTCTTCAGTCCAGAGTGATAATTATTTACTGGTAAACCGTAACTAATAACCTACCACACACAAAAAGTATATCTTGTTTAAGCACACGATACGTTTTATACACTTTTTTGTATAGTTAAGGCTTTTCTTATTCTTGTTTTAAATTTTTAAATATTTACGCTTTTCCCGAACAGCAAGCCGTGAGCTTTTCCTTAGTTTTACTCCAGACCATGCAAAGAAAATCAAGTTGCAAAGTAAATCGCAGTGCGACAGCTTTCAAAATATGTCACTATTGCTTTAGTCTAGCATATTCCCTTAGTTAACTTCCAGCTATAAAGAGCTAAATAGGAGGACCATCCAGAAAGAAAAGATAATTTCCCATACGTAAATAACGAAATATAGCAACATAAATCTTTGCTTATACAGTTATTAACCTTATTTCTCAACATAAACGCCATTGTTAACCAGGTACTTGTCACGTGGTGCCTGTTTTTCAATGCAGTGGTTATACTCTTCCACCACTCAGCCTCCATTTTGGCTGAGCCAAAATGTTACTTCGACTTTGAGGTACTCATCGATTGGGAAATCTTTTCCACTTAAAAAGTCATGCATTGTATCCAAAGTGAAACACGTTTGTTTTTTTTAAATTTATTTTATAACATTTATTTTCAACTCCTTCATAACGATTGATGAACTTTCACTTTGATATTCGTCTTGCACGTGGTTCTTGCTCGATTACTGTTAAATTATACGCAACTTTCTCACTAAAGGTTCCTTCTTTGCTTTATCGCCATTCATTTGCGTTATTTGCTTATAAAATTGGATTGGCCAAATATTTTGTGTATTCAAGAAAATATGGCCGTGCTGTGGCCGATGGTTGGACCTCTCGTATCTCACCAAGGCGACCCGGGTTCGATCCCGTGGGATTTGTGGTGGACAAAGCGGCGTAGGGGCGGTTTTTTCCGGATTCTCCGGTTTTCCTTGCTATCGCATTCCACCGGTGCTCCATCTCCATTCCAGGTATCAACAATGTCATCATCTGAGGCACCATATGCAGTGAAAGTGGGGTTAAACACCATAAAACATTTAGAAAACGAATAAGTTTTTGGGACTTATACAGAAGCATAACGTTGGCATTGAAGAAGTCTTACCATGTGGCAATAATGGTTATCACTTTGAGAAGTACAGGAAGGTACTGTAACTTTATTTAAAAAGTTTTGTGTTGATATATTTCATTATTATTTAGTTACGCCAAATCGTTCGTCACTTTCTGGATGGCCGTCGTAATAAGATAATTTTTGCTTATGTTTATCTCGAATAGCATAATTTAGATTGAGAATACTCTTTTATAAGTAGATATAGTTTGTTTGTACAACATGCAGAGAAAGTTATATGAATGAAACATATCAGATTTTTAAATAGCGTCCCGAGAAGCTAAATATAAAAGAAAAGTCTGAAGTGAACATTTTGGACAGCCTTTCTAGCGGGAAACGAATAGTGATAAAAGAAAACAGTAATAAAAAAGAAAGCCCACTAAAGTTGGAGGTATGCTAATGTTGTGGAGTGCATACCGAGTCACAAAAAGAAACTTTGGTAATTTTCCGCACAATGGTACAGTTTCAATGTGATGGTTTTCCTCTAAAGTGTCTCCCTTGCTGTGGAAGAGTTCATCAACACTATATTCTGCTTTTCCTCTTCCACGCCACTTTACTTTCCTGCAGATATAAGAACGTGGCAACACTTGTGTTACAGAATGCTGCCAATTGACTCCCTCAAGTTCAACTCATATTCCAAATGTTTGTGCTTCCCTCGACTTTGCCGAAATAGGGTGAAGTAATCCCTAGAACATTGCCTTTTCTATGTCTCTGCAGCGATCAGAATAAAATTGCAAGAAAGAAGTTAGAAACCTCTAAAGCTTCATTACCAGGGTAGATAAACAATTCAGAAAATGATGTACACTTCCCTGTCTGCTGCTAACATCGTGTGCAACAGCCACTGGAAAAATACTCCTTGCCTTGTAAGAATTTTTATCATACAAAGTAAGACACACGTATACAAATCTTTCTTTACATTTCTGTAACAAGTTATTGTTAAAAAGCATATTCTTATATATCTACTTCATGATAATCGAGATAAACATTAGCAGAAATTGTTTTAATTACTTGCTTCCTTGTAAGCAGAAAGAAAATAAGTGAATATTGTAGGCTAAAATGATAGTCCAATCTCTTAAAAGCTGGTTGCCTTGTAGTTGAAATCCGTTTCTATTCAGAGCCAGCAGTTTACAGCCTTCCGCGTGAAAAAAAGTTCAAGTATTTTACATCTGAAACAAATAACAAGGCATATCTCAGAAATGGCCAACTCAAAGAAAAAAATTTAGAAGACATAAATTGTGTGTTTTAACGTGATCTATATTTTTGGTGAAGTAAGTTTTTGGGCATTTCTTGCTCAAAATTCATTTAGAATAAATAAATCTTTTAGAAGCTATTCCCACAAAATTCAAAATATACATTTTGTCATATAAATATCTTTAATATACGCTGTTTTAATCAAAATCGTCAACCATTTTTGAGAAAATCAAAATGTTCGAAATTTTTCCATGTAAAGGAAAATTCAAGATATATATTTTATTTGCCATATAAATATATTTAATATGCGGTATTTTAAGGAAAATTATTAGAGCCATTTTTTAGGAAATCAAAATTTTCGAAATTTTTTCTATATAAAGTGTAGTTTGGGGTGGGGGACTTTTCTCAAAATCTTCGTGTCGTATCTCTGGAAGATAGCAACATTAAATACCAAGTTTGGTATTTTACCGACTTTTAGTTTTCGAGTTATTCTTTTGCATATAGCCGTACTATCGGATATTTAAATGTTGTTATACATTAGGATGTTTGAAGTGTATGATAACAAGTGAAATGGAAATGAAATAGCGTTTTATTTATGGATGCTCTTTAACTCAGCGTCCCATTATGTACTGGGCGTGAAAGATCCCTTAACTTTGCTCAGAGGCCTCTTTATCAGGCTTGAGGTTCTTTTACGTGCCGTAAATCTACGACACGGGACCAACGGGTTTACTTCCCTTCCGAAGGATGTCATACCAAGGATTTTTACGCCCGAAAAAAGCAATGTCTTCCACCAGTGTATGAAATTAGCATGGTAACCATTACACCACGGAGGGCGACATGATTGCCAGTGGGTGGTTGTCTATTATATGGGTGAATTTTCAAACATATACATTTTCTACATAGCAATATCTTCGAATCTCAATATCTTCGCATCTTTAGTTATTTTTTTTTTCATTTACAGCTCTTATGAAACTTATGCTTCTTCTATCTCCTTTGTAGAAAAAGTAATCGGAATGGAACACGTCAAAACTTTATTTTTTCTTCTTTTAACATTAAATTTAAAGTGCATATCTTAGTCCATATGCCATTCTATTATTACAGTAGATAAAAGGAAAGGACACCAATGCTGTCTCAAAAGGTCTTTGAAAAAACTCGACGATTATTTCCGTTGACCCTACGTGTTAACCATTGTAAGAATCACTTGAAGGAAAATGAACTTTCTCTTGCACGTTGTTGCTCCGGAGTTGAAGGAAAATGAACGTAATTAACGTCAGAAAATTTAACTGCCTTCTCCTGTTCCTTAGTCCCCGACGTCAACTGCTTTTGTGTAAGTTTCCTTGTCGCGTACTCGGCCTTCCCTTACACGGAGCATTGCCCTCGTTCGTTTTTGAAATTAATTCTCTCAGCCGTGTAAAATGTGTGAAAGTCGATAGATAGCTTTTGTTAACAAGTGCGTTCATTTCACCGTGAAACCAGTTTAGTGCTGTAGCTCGTAGGGGGAGGGGTTCAGCCCTTGTTACTCCTCCCCGTCCTTAGAGGTTGTAAAGCATGGAGTTACTTTCCTTTTTCTAAGGGATTTGTCCAATATCGACTGAAGGTTATAAGTAAAGGGCGGCATGAATATTTTTGCAAAATATCAAATTGCTTTTATGGAAAATCAAGGCTAAGATTTTAACTTAAGTACTAGTAGAACCCATTCGCGTTATTACGTCAAATAGGAAGAGTTTTCACTCTCCCTCTCTATCATCACTTTTTTACCTATTTCTTTTCCTCTCTCTCTGTCTCAGGTTTGATATTTTCCTTTCTTTGTATTTTAACTTCTCTCCCTCACTACTCCCCTCCCTTCCTTTCTCTCCGTTCAATTGACGTGCTTTGATATGTTGATAACCATAATAAACAACTAACTTTTAAAATAAGAACTGAAGCTTTCCTGGCGACGAATTAACTAACTTTTATTAAACTTAAAAGAAACACTAAACTATAAAGGGGAATGTTTAATTTGTCAGAGGTTAAAGGTTATTCCTTCGTTAAAATTACACTTTTAAGTATTTAAAAAATGGGAGTAATAAATATAATATTACTCAAACATAACCTGTTTCTTATCGTGGCAAATTAAGAAAACACAAGGTAAAAATAAGAAGTTGGTTTTATTCTATGCTAATCTTTGGACATTTCTCTTTATCACTATCACATTCATGTAATTATTAAGCCTTATTAATTTATTTACTCTTTATTACTTCCTCTATACGTACTATATAAATAGGTTATAGAGAAGGTATAAATTCGACACCGAGATTTCACAGGAAATACATTCTTTGGGACCTCCTAAATAAAAAAAAAAACATTTCTAGAAAAAGGTGTGTGTGTGTATGTGTGTGTGTGTGTGTGTGTGGACAGCATAGCTCAAAAATGAAGTCCTTTAAATAACAAACTTGGTATTTCATTTAGGTATCTTCCAAGGATGCGACACAGAGATGTTGATTTTCTCAAAAATGCCTCTAACAATTTTGATTAAAATCCCATGCAGATGTTTGTTTACATCCCAAATAAAATACATATATTAACCTTTCTGGGAATGACCTCTGAAGATATGTTTATTCTGAATGTATTTTGCATAACTGGTAAACCGTCAGAGATAGGCAAAAACTTTCTATACAAAAGATGTATATATCATTAAAACACACAATTTACATTGTATTCATTTTTTTTTCCTAAAGTTGACCATTTTTAAGATATTCCTTGTTATCGACCTCAATTTTAAATTACGTAATACTTTTCTCATACGGTCACTTTTCAACACCTGACCACGTAAAGAATCTGATTTCTATACCATAGCAACCACATTTTAAAGAATTTCTCTGTCGGCTGAACCTAATGTATTCCCTTATTTCCCTTCTACCTATAAGGAACTAGGTAATAAAACCGTTTCAGATAATTTTTATCTCAATTAATATGAAGCAGACAGAAGAATAGCTTATTAGCAATAATTTGTTACAGAGATGTAGAGAAAGTCATGTGAATGGAGTACATCAGAATTTTTCTTTAAATAGAGTTATCATTAAAAGTGCTTAAATACTTTTCAACTTTACATAATATGGCATAGAACTATTTTCGTTATTCTTCCCCTTTAGCTTGTGGCGTTCGGTTATGTAATAAAAATTAATTGAAAAAAAAAACTGTTAGTGTAATGAAAATCTGTTTTAGAACAATTGTTTCACTTAATATTTGCTAAATTTCCTTGTATCGAGATTTACTGCCTATATATTTACTATATCTAACCTTCTATCGAATTTCGTCAGCCAAAAGCAGTTGTTATTTCTGAAAATTTATGCTACCATTAATTCATGCATTATTTTTATAAATATATTAAAATAAAACTATAATAAACAATATGTGTGTAGATACATATTATAAATTAATCTTCAACGGAAGCATTGTAGCACGACTTCAGTTCGTATAAACGTTAACGTCACAACTACGTCAGAAACATTTTCGAGAGCCGTGCAAAGTGGGACCTTAAATTTTGTTTTCTTGCTTTAATGTAACGTACATGCAGTATAATTTTAAATTAATTTGAGGATTAAGCGGTCACTAAAATATTTTACCACTCACAATTGGAACAGAAAAGCATGTATAATTTTTTGGTGTGTTCCATTCACATGACTTTCTTTACATCTCTGTAACAAATTATTCTTAAAAACTTCTATCTACTTGCTGCTAATCGAGATAAACATTATCAGAAATTGCATTTATTATTTGCTTCTTTGTACTTAGAAGGGAAATAAAATAATACACTAGGCTAAATGGATTGTCAAAAGCTGGTTACTATGTGGTTAAAATCTGTTTCTTTGCATGGCCAAGAGTTTATAAATTCCCGTATGAGAAAGGTTTAGGTATTTTAAAGCTAAAACTAATAACAAGAAATACCTTGGAAATTGTCAACATAAATTGCGTGTTTTAATAAGATCTACAGTTTTTATTCAGTGTTTCTGTGCATCTTGGTTTATAAGTTATGCAATTTAATTTTCATGTAAATATCTTTTATATACATTATTCTAATCAAAATTGTTAGTATTTTTCTGAATAAAAATTTTCGAAATTTTTTCCATGTAAAGAGTAGTTAGGGCGACGGAGATTTTTCTCATTATTCGTGTTGCAACCTTGAAATATATTAAACTTATATAGCAAGTCTGCTAATTTACTGACATTTCGTTTTTTAGTTTTGTTGTATTCTAGGACACACAGGCCTTTTACTAAAAATTGACACATCTCTGTAACAATTATTGTTGAAAGTTTATTTATTCTTCTTTACTTATACTTATCGAAATAAAAATGGTCTTTATTATTTGTTTTCTTGTAAGTAGAGGGAAAATGAGGGATTACACTGGGTTAAAGTGACAGTCAAGTCTCTTAAACGATATTTGCTATGTGAAACAATTGAGGTTCAGTTCACTTTACAAGGCTAGCTATAGAATAACAGATATGAAACGAAAGGTGACTTATAGTTTAAGATAGAAACAAATGACAAGGAATATCTCGAAAGCAGCAAATTCTACAAGAAAAGCGTATATAACATAGATCGTGTATTTTAAGGACATTTATATTTATAGTATAGTAAGACTTCGTGTATCTCTTACGGTTTTAAGATATATCGCACAATTCGGCTATTCTCGGAAAATTAAATATATATATTTTATTTAGCATGTAAATATTTTAATTTGTTTTTTTTGAGTAAAAAAATTTCGAGCCATTTATGGTAAAATCAAAATTTCTGAGTTTTTTTTTTTTCATGTAAAGGGTACATTGGGAAGAGAATTTTTCTCAAAATCTTCGTGTCTCATCCTTGGAAGACACTAAACCTAAATACCAAGTTTGTTATTTTAGTAATTTTTGTTTTTGAGTTTCACGGTTCACAGGCTCACGGACACACATGGAGCTTTTCCAAAAACATTTTTTTCTTTGATACAGGGAACCCTAAAGCATGTATTTCCGGTGAAATCTGTGTCAAATTTTTGGGTGGGGGGCAATACCTTCTGTACCTATGTACTAGGTAAAGAATATAATAAACAGACATGTATCTCTCTTATATTATAATAACTCCATTGCACGACAGCTCACGGGGAACCTTGGCCTACCGCCCGGCCACTGCGTCCCCCATCTCGGTTCACTACAGACGTCTTGGATGGGGTACAGTGTTGGAGGGTGAGACGTGGTCAGCGCCTCGGGCCCCCCGGCTGGTTAATGCGGTCCTCATGACCTGGAGCCGCTACTTCTCCATCAAGTAGTACCTCAATTGCCCCCCCCAGGGACCTTACGAGGCAGATTGCACCCCGGGCCAGGTCTCCCATCGGGTGGAAAAATCCCCACACCGATACTGGAGACCGAACTCAGGTCTCACGCTTTCTCTTATATTATACACTGCGAAATATTCATTATTCGGCGCCGTGTCTGAGTGGTTAGCCCGCCCGCCTCCTATATAGGTTCGGTCCCAAGCACACGCATGTGGGGTTTGTGGCGAGTGGTCGGATTTCCTCCTGGTCCTCCCGTCTCTCCCCCTCCTCGTTCACCAATTTCTGCAACATCAGCTTTCCTGTTATCCATTTCTTTCATTTGCATTTCATATCATAGATATCCTCACGCTCATACTTGCTATGGGCCCACCACCTGTTCCAGGTTGTCCATTGTGTTGTTTCATGTCGTTGGCTCCCCGACAGACTTCTGATTCCTACGCACCCGCTCGTAAGTTCTAGGGGGTTGTCAGTCCTAAATACGGGGAGGGTAAGCCGATTACTATATTATTGCTGTCAAATAAAGTAGTGCATAACACAATTCATTTTATTTAAATAGCTACTGTTGAGTTTTATATCCAGAAGAATATAAATGTCATAAACCACAAATGCCTTCATACTCGGATGAATATATATACATACACACACAGGCCTTTCAAAAGGACACCAAACGAAGATAATAGTCGTTTAGCTTACACTTTGTCTTGTCCGAAACTTGATGTCAAAACTTTCAAACTCTTATATTAAAAGTTTTGTGTGTGTTTAAAAATTACACAAATTTGGGATTAGGCAGCGAGGAACAACTGTTGCCATACGCCCCACCCATATGCTATGTTTTCTTGTCCCGCGCCGTTGTCTGTCAAAACACTGCTACACCACGCGACTGGGACCTTCGCTACCAACCGGCATCTCTCTTGGAGTGGTGCAGGCACGTGCCATCTAGTTATGTACGACTGCCTAACCCATGCAATTTTATGACAGTTTTTCTAGGTGCCAAATTTAGAACTGACCAACAGGTCCACTTTTTCGTTAGGTGTCGTTTTGAAACACCCTGTGTGTGTGTATATATATGTATGTATATAAATAAAGATGGATGCCACCCCATTGACCTGCTCATCTTTTAGTGTACGCTCCTCTCTTGTATACTTCTCATAAATTATACACAGTAGCACATATAAGTTGGGTATTTTATATGAGCAAATATTAAAGTTTACGGCAATAATCCAATCATATCCCGGAACAACAGCAAGTGGTTCTTTATATGGTTCTTTCTATTGCGTTTTTCGGATGACTTGTTTCTTAGCAGATTTCTTTGTTTCTATTTTTGAAAGGTTTAGCTTTCTGCTTCATCCATATGTACTCGTTGGCTTGCACACGTGACTTTCTTTTGCTATACCCTCTGCAGGGATTTAGATTAAAAGTTAAATTTGCTTTTTGGACAACTGCCGACATTTGATGCATGCCAATACTTGTATCTTGAAAATCTTGAAGGTGATTAAGCTCATCTTGCATACAAAATGAATAAAATAAGTTATGAGTCATGTGTAACATAAAAATTCCAGTATGAAAGTGATCATTGAATAATAATCAATTAATAAAATAGATGTATTAAAGATTTGTATGTTAACATTATTTATAAAAGACATTAATGTATTGAACATGAATGGTTTTTCAAAGCACTCAGAGCAACGTTGTATATAATGATTAAGCATTTAAACAACAATAAGGAATGGTAGTTCTAGCGCAGATCATTAATTCATAAATCTTTGTACTGCTAAGTTGGTATTTTTATAAATAATATTGTATTGTAGCCACTTAGGTGTTGAAATTCTGCGAGGTATACATTTTTTTTTTTTTTTGGTTTTAACTTAAAGACCATCCGCTTGAACTGAATAAAGACCAACGTCAACAAGTTTATCTGAAAAAACAGAAAATATATGAGCCCACCATACCATATTTTAAAGAAAAATAAATCTCAGAAAAATAACAGTAGGCCTATTTTTTGGGTCTCGAGGAACAATTACAAGTATGTTTGTGAAATGGAGGGCAAAATATAAACTTAACAGAAGTGTGGAACAAGCAATCACGGAAAACATCATGAAACATTCCGCAGCCATTTTTCGAAATCAATTATATGCTTTGAATTGAACATAAAATGTTTTATAGTTTATAAATCGATTTATATTTGTAGTTTGTTTCTCTGTTATTGTTATAACTTTTATTGTTGCACATCTTTTATAATCTGTTACAATTTCTCATAGCTTAATTTTATATAACTATTATAACGTATGATAAAACTATTTTTTGTAATATTCACTTATAACGTTTTTTTTTTGTTAAAAAACCTCTAAATGTATATTGTTCTGTGTGGCTTAGCAAACTCATTTATGAGTCAGACTAATAAATAAATGTAGAAACCAATATTATAGGATTTTGTCATTTTTATCAAAGCAGTGCCTTCAACATAAATGTATGTATATATTTTATGCTATTCTCAGCAGCACTAAATATCTCTACATTAATTACTTTTTATTTCTAAAGTCAGTGAAAATATTTGTTGAAGGTACTGCTTTGATAGAAATGACAAAATCTTAAATATTGGTTTCTATATTCTGATGTGGTGATATATAGCACCACTCATTTGCTTTAAGCCAATAGCACATTATACGTGGAATCTACTCCAGAACTCTTTGAGATGATATAAAAGATTATTCTAATTTTCATCGACTTAGTACTCAAACAGATTAAGTCTTATGTAAATCAGATTTAACAATTAAGAAATGAAGCTTTCCTAACGCGTATTGACTCCAAATGTTTTCGGGCTTCTATGTACATCGATTGAATCCATCGTTTCGAAGATGAACATGATCTTCGTCTTCAGGGTAAACTGATAGCTTGAAAGTCCGAAATATTGAAGTCAATCCATGTACTTATATAGCTAAAAGCCCAAATATTTAGTCAGATCTGAGAAGTTTGTTAGTTCATAGCAAGACCGAAAATATGGAAACCCTGAAAACTTGAAAACGCAATAAATTCCTACGGATTACCATAATCTGTCTCAAACAAGAACAATCCCGTTGTAAACATATGAGAGGGAAGAAAGAAAGAGATGGAGATAGCGAGAGGGAATAGTGTTTGTAACTGATTGGCGGAGCGAAATTCATGGGTGTATTCTTTTATTTGCTGTCGTACAATGCCACCTCTAAGCAGTACAGTATCCTAAATTGTTTTCTGATCACTACACACGTGAATTTGTTTCGGGGAGTAAAAGGTGCAAAAATCTTGAGATACAGTGTAACAAATGCTTTGACTAAAAAAAAAAGGTTACAATTAGTCTTTATTCACTGCTGCAATCAATTCTCTCAACGTTTCGACAGTTATGGCTGCACGCATCCATGGTTAGTACTGCGCGCTATTACCTCCTGTCTCTCACAACCCAGTACAATTCACAGAAACACTGCACTGCACAATTTTCTTTCTATAGCTAGAAAATGTCATGGACCCTCCAAGAAACTTCTAGAAACCGAAGCTTAGAGAAGAACCAAGAAGAATCGCGTTTCCGAAGGTGTGATTATAGAATCTACTGTTTTTCATCTCGACCGTGTGTAGTGTAGTACAGAAGTTGGAGAGGTAGTCAGATCGAAAAACCTAATAAACTAATTGACCTAACAGTTGATTACTATAAAGCCTGGGTTTTAAGCAATTATGGAGTCTGTAATTTGCCATTGATATATAGCCTCTCAAAATAGTTTTTTGGATCTCCTTGTGGTTTGCCGAGAAAAATGCAAGTTGGAGAATTTATTACCGTGCCGGCATATTATCCTGGTAGCTCTGTGGTCAAAGTAGCTGGATAGAAACCAGAAGTTCCATGGTTCAAATCTTGGTTATGGTAATTATTTCTTAGTCTGATTCTAATAACTCCATGGCACGACAGCTCTCGTGGAACCTTGGCCTACCGCCTGGCCGCTGCGTCCCCCATCTCGGCCCACTACAGACGTCATGGATGGGGTGCAGTATTGGAGGGTGAGGCGTGGTCAGCGCCTCGAGACCCCGGCCGGTTATTGCGGTCCTCATGACCAGGAGCCGCTACTTCTCCATCAAGTAGCTCCTCTATTGGCCCCCCAGGGACCTTACGAGGCTGAGTGCACCCCGGGCCTTAGTCTGATTCTACCTTTTCAAATTTAGATATATTTTTCTGTATCCTGCTCATACACCATAATTGAATTCTAGGCTCGTGAATTCTGAAGGAAATGTTTATAACAGACGTGAACAGAAGCAGAGAGAAATGGATTAAAAAAGACTACAGTTTAATACACGCTTGCAATTGATACAAACATGTTTGTAGCATTAAACTTTCGTGAACATTTTACCACGTTCGTTTAAATTTTCCAATGTTTAGAGCAAGCTACTTCTACTAAATGAACATTCCTTTGCCTCTCGCGAGCTTGCATATTTAATACAAATACAATACAAAGGCGAGCATACATCGAATTCCTATTCAACTATTTCACTGCCCGCTGAATCTGCTTTAGCTTCTATGATATATAAAATATTCTGTAAACAAATTTGAACGCTTAGCTAACAAAAAAAAATATATATCAGATTTGAGAAATTATTATAGTATTGCTAACCTTTGCTGTTATAATTTTAAAACATCTGATGTATTCAATTCACACAAATTTATCTACCTGTGCTGCATATCAACTGCTGTTAACAATGATTACTATTTTATGTAAATGATGCTCGTTGGGACTAAATCCTAGAAGAAATGTTTTATTTCCTCCTTCCTTATAAGAACGGAAATAAGGAAATACACTAGGCTAAAGCGATAGTCAAATATTTTGAAAACTTTGCTATATGGTTGACATTGCAATTCCGTTCTCTTTCAAAGTCCAGGAATAAAGAAAATGAAATACGAAACGGATGAGGACTTCCTGTGTGTAAATAGTCTTTTAAAGTTTAAAACCATAACAGCCAATATCCTATCTCGAGAATGTTAACTCTACAAAACATGTATATGATATACACTGTGTGTTTTAATAAGGTTTACATTTTTGTGAAGCAACTTTCCATCATTCTTTTATGGTTTACAGTTATGCTTAAGTCAATTAGAACGTAGAGGACCTCAGAAGCTATTCCCACAAAATTCAGGATATATATTTTGTTTGTTACGTGGTTACCTTCATTGATCTTTGAGAAAATAGATGTTTTGGAAAATGTTTCCATGTTTCCTGTAAAGGGTATTATGGGAGTTGCATATTTTCTTGAAAACCTTTGTATCGTGGAGGTTGAACTTAAATGCGAGGTTTTGTATCTAACCGACATTTTGTTTTTGAGTATTCGTGTTCACTACACTACTGGTTTTTATTCAGGGTACCTCAAAATGTATATTTTCGGTGAAATCTCAACATGTAATTTGGGTGGAATACCATATCTACTCTACCTACTAAGAATGTAAAGTATGTAAAGAGAGTGATAGAGACCGTGCTGTAAAATGAGTTACCGATGGGAAATGATAAGCAATAGCGGCGAGAGTTTTTATAGAGTAAAAATAAGCTGGCGAACAAGCATAATTCAAAAATGAAACGTTGGTCAAGTATCAACCTGGAATTTAAGTTCAGTATTCCAAGCATGCAACAGGAAGCTTTTCAGGAATTTTGTCCATCTCAAACTACCATTTAGATGAATAAAAATGTCAAAAATTTTGATTTTCTTAAAAATGACTCCAATGATTTAGATTAAAACACCATTGCATGGAATATTTTGCAGAATATTTTATTTTTTAAAACTTAGCTCTAAAGATTTTGATTAAATTGCTGCGTATTAAAGTTATTTGCATGGTAAAGTAAATCTATATCTGATCTTCTTTAGAATAAGACTTGCAATCCTCTTCAGAATTATTGAGTTTTGCATAATTGGTAAACGTAAGACACAGACAAAAATTTGCTGCACAAAAACGTAGATGTGGCCGTTTTAGAGATATTTCCTTTTATTGATTTAAATTGTAAAATACTTATTCAACATATATGATTATTCAGATATTGCCGAAAAGCCTTAACTATGGAACGAATATAATGAAAGTACAACTTTCCTCAAAACCGTTTCATATGTGTTATTTTTCTCCTGACCAAGTTGTGCAGTGACAGCTTTTAAAAAAAATTAACTGCTACTTCAGTCTTATTTTCATTATATTTATAAACTGCTAAGTAATAAGAAAAGTTCTGACAAACTTTATCTGGCTTAGCATTATGTAAATAAAAAACAATCTTTTGTAAGAATAATCTGCTTGCGGAACAAATAGAGAGGGTCATGTGAATGGAACACATCAGCTTTTTGTCCAGTTAACCATTTCCAGACGTTGCTTGATATTAGTTTTCAATTTTCTACTGCTTCAAACTTGCACCTTTCTCACTTTTTTCATTCCGGTCATGCAAAGAGAAACGAATTTCAATAGTATAAAATAGCAAATAGCTTCTAAAGGATTTGTCTTTTGCTTTAGTCAATGTGATCCAAAACTGACCAAGCCTGGGCACATTCCTAATGGAAGTTCCTGCCCTAAGAGATAAAATATTTGTGTAAATACTGTACAGACTTATTTGGTGCTTGAGTAATCTATATGTGTGAATACGTGGTGTAGGCGTGTGTGTATCTCTGAGATATCAGAGCGTTCTTTCTTTTATTTTTCTGTGGTTCTGTTGTCGTAGCGCGTGAGCGTGTGTATGTGTGTGGTATGTGTATTTGCAATGTTAAGATATATAAAATATATATGTAGGTAAGGTTTTAAATTCAAATATTTTAGACAGCATATACCATACCGCTGTGTGACGCAAATATTGTATTGTATAAGGAACTCTGCAATAAAACCGTTTATGCTAATGTTTATTTGGTTAACTTGGAAGTATAGAGAATAGTAAGCTTTTGTAAGAATAGTATGTTACACAATAGGTAGAGAAATTCATGTGAATGGAAAACATCAGATTTATCTTTCATAGAAACAATACTATTTACAAAGATGTTATATATATATATATCCTATAACATTTATAAAGAACACACACATTGAAGAAATATAAAACAAATGTATTTATCGGAATATCATACGCAAATTATTGTATAAAAATATCTAGCTGATTTTGTATATTGTTTTTTTTTTAATCCATAATCCAAAAAAAGTCTCTTTCATTTTGTGGACTAAGCTAATTGTATTATTCAGTGCTTTGCATAAACTTCCGACGATGTAGACTACTCTCATTGACATTTCTGTTCCATGTATTTACTTTTCATAGTGTTCATATCTCGATTGATGTTGCTCGTCGAGAATAATCGATATTAGACTAGCTACTTGCAGGATTCGTTGGTACAAAGTGCACCAAATATACTCTCACTGCACTTCGTTCGCCGTCACATTGTTTAATTATCGTCGTATGAGGCCTTGCGAAGTCATGGTTGGTTGATTTAGGACACGGTACAAGAATGTATCACTCCTAATAAAGAGTAAAACCAATAACCACAACAAGGATTAAAAAATAGCGCAGAAGCGAAACATGTGTTTACGTATTGGTTAAAACGGAACGAGATAAAGTGAGTGCGTTCAGTTTGTCATACAGACTCCGTCAAGGTATGGCTACCAATCAAAGACGATAGTAAATCCGCCGAAGAATATCCTTGGTGCTGAGCGTACATGGGAGTATTCTGATTGATAAAATATCTCCACTTTAAGGAACAATGAAGTTTAATAAAGTTATCTACCAAGTTATAAATTCTGTACTACGGAATAGTACAGCATAAAGAAAATATTTGCCAAGAAGGCTTTGAACTTTTGCCGAATACGTTTATGACGTTTAAAAGTAAGATTAGAACACCGAAGAAAGTGCAAGACAAAATAAAATTGGTTTATATTTATAGCGGTTTGGGGTTTGAGTGCGAGACTCTTTTTTTTAGTCAAAACCTTTTCTCATATATTGTAGATGTGGGCAACACTTCATTAAATATCTAGTAATTTTTGTAATTCTGTACGGGAGTTTCGAATATCAAAGTATTTTTATAATAACATATATTTTATATAACAAAGTTTCTCTGTACTTCTCCTGTAAACTACATGGTCCAACTCACGGTATGTTGAGTAATACGGTAGGTATCACCAGCTAGATGCGCAGTAACCTTCTGTGCTGATGACGTCAGCTGGTTGCTCTCATTACAATGACAGTGTTTATGAAGATTTTTATTATTCAAGCTTCTTAAGAAAGGGATGATCGTTTCTCTCCGGATAATTCTCGCATTCGTTCCACACATTTTGACGAGGAAGATTATGAATGAGATTTTACAAGCGGAAATCCTCAAACGTGCTCGTCGCCCTCCGTGGTGTAATGGTTTTTTCGGGCGTCCTTTGGAAGGGAAGGGAAGGGAAGTAAAGCCGTTGGTCCCGTGTCGTAGATTTACGGCACGTTAAAGAACCTCAAGCCTGATAGAAAGGTCTCTGAGCAAAATTAGGCGGCATTTCACGCCCAATTTAGAATTGGACGCTAAGAACCACAGTAGTTGAAGAGCCTCCATAAATAACACGCCATTTACGTTTTTTTAAACTTGCTCCTAAAAATACTAAAAATCATTTCTGTATCACATTTAAATTTAAAGTTGTCTGATGGCTTGTATCAGAAAGCTAACAATCCTAAGAAAAGACGACAAAATGGCTTCTAAACAGAGATGCAAAACAATAGTAAATGCTCTGTTAGAAGAAACAAACGGCAATTCTGAAGTAAATACCTATGGTAAATACCTCCGAATATCCTGTTACCTCCCCCTCGTCATATAACATAGCACCTACAAATATAGAGGACATTAAATCTGAAGTTAAAGCACTTGAAGTCACAATTTAAGATTATAGAAGAAAGTAACACGTTTGAAAAATGAATTGCAAAAAGTGCAATCCGAAATGTATAAGTTAAGAAGCGTTGAACGTGCATTCCAGAAAATGTCTTCATTTTGGCACCAGCAAGTTTTACTTACAGGTAGAGACAACAATTGGGAATCTGATGACATTTCAAAGGAAATCACTTTGAGATGCATGTCCAAGAAGACATGATTATGTGGGAGAACGTCTTAAATGCCCTCTACCAGGTTCTGTAACTATCAAAAGACGCTTGGCCCACTTAATCATATCACAGAAATCATTAAATTAAATATGTAGTTATTACAACAGAAAGCAAGTTCTGTTGGCGAGTTTGAGAAGGATATTGTTCTGAGCTTTGATCAGATGAAAGTAAAATCCGATTTTTAATATTACAACATAGAAGACACAAGTTGCGGTCTGCAGCTTAGCAGGAAAGTGGAAACCACCGATATAATACAACTTTGATGAGGCGGTAACAAAATTACATTGTTCATATGATCGAAAGGCAGGTTTCAGAATTCGTGCCTTAGTCTGTGATGTGGGAGGATCAAATAGGAAAGTACTCTCTAACCTTGATTATAAGAGAGAAATTCTACATCTCGCAACCTGCTATAGAAGCTGAAAATCGCCGCTTATGGGCTTTCTATGACATTCCTCGTGTGTCCAAATTACTCTGAAACCATTTATTGGACGAAGGATTTGTTTTACCTAATGGTAAGCAAGTCACAAAAGAAGCTTCTGAAAAGTACGTTGATGCTCAAAAATGCTATGACTTACGTTACAATCTCATGTTGCTTACCGACACTGAAATGTAAAAAGTTCGTCCTGCCATTTATTAGGCTGAAGAATATGAACAAGAGAAAAACGGAAAATACCCGGAAACAGACGCACTGATTTGGCGAGAAAGAAATTAAAGAAAATGAGAAAAGTGTGCTACAATTGAGCAAATAATTGCATATGTGCATTAAGCAGGAAACACTACATCGTGTAATATAATATTTTATTGTATACCTACTGTTTTTCCCGCAATACTTACTAATGTGCCGAGTTATTTATTAATCTAGCTTTAAACACTGTTAGGATGCAGTTATCAAACAGAAAAATTCCAAAAGATACTTAAACAACTGGGGGCAACATTTAGCGAGCGTGAGACATAGGAGCATATGGTGAGCCTTTATTTTTAATATTTTACACAATTGCTTTTCTTGAGCTTCAATAATTTAAAATCTAATGGTTAGAGCTGAACAAGTTATCTGTTTTATTTGCGATTTGATAGGAAAACCTGAATGTGTGTCTCTTTACACAGTACCAAAGCTTTTAATTTGTTAACACTGACCGCAGCTGTGAGCTCGCCGTGGCCGAGTATATACACCAGATGACGTCACGGCCAGCATGTGCCAGAGAGAAACATGCGCGTGATACTTACCGTATACTCAACTTACCGTGGCCCAACTTACCTTTATTTGACGTCTACAGAAACCCTTGGTGCGTTAAGAGTTGCATAAATAAACGGGGTTATTTCAAGTTAAAACCGCGCAGTGAGGAGCTTACGTGGGTGGCCTTTGTTTAATATTTCTTTGCTTATCAGTAGCAACAGTGAGCGGGTTGTGTTCATTGACAATTAAGGTCACTCACATCAGTTCTCCACCTACGGTTTTAAATTGAAATAGCCCCGTTTAGTTCTGCAATTCTTTTAGCGCACGAAGGGATATCTACATACGTGAAATTCGGGGTACTTGGGTCACTTGGTATTATCAACAACCGTAATATAGTAAATGATTATAAACAGGGTGAAAATAGTGTCCTCTATAACGTTAGAAACCACTCCAGCATACTTTACAAATAATTACGCGAAGATTATTTATTTCGATGTTGATCTGGAGAATCTGCATTTTCATCACCTTCGACCCTCTCGTTGAAAATTATATCAGAGGATTCTGTAATTTGTGGAAGCTGTAGAACCTTAGTGCTGCATCTTTGTTAATGTTGTATCTACTGTTATTGATCTTAAATTACTAGACCATCCTTACAATTTTTTCTACTCATACGTGCTGTCAATATTTCCGGAATGTGATAGATTGTTGCGGAAGCCTAAAAATATTCAGCAATATAGGGTATTTCAAAAGTCCTTTTAAACCGTTATAAATGCTATAATATTTTAGATAGACAAGGAAACAAAGAAGATGCATACTGAGCAAACAATGATGTTTTATAAAACATTGAGAAGATGTACTGTGTTTTCTTGTTAAATGTACGTAATTCTTTCTGCGACTCCATACACAGCATTTTGCAGACGATGTCTTGTAATGTTAGCAATTTATTATAAGATAGCATACTTCAGTTCTTGGGTTTTTGAATGTATCAGGAAAACTCGTTTAAAAGGTCGGTCGGGTTACGATCTGGAGATCCTGACGGCCACTTTTTTTTTGGAAACTATCGTCTGATGACACGATCGCCAAAGATCTGGGTAGTTCGTTGTTTTGCAGAGGTGTTAATTTGGGACGGAGCGCCATCTTGACATTAATTACCTTTGGCCTTTCAAATTTATTAGCAACAGAACGAGTTTCACTGACTAAATCGCCATAATTACACATGGAAAATAGGCCTGCTCTTAAATTCGGATTTCCATCATTTTTTCGGATCTTCAGAAAAACTTATGCTTTCATAACAGCATTGAATCAGCTATGTTCTACCATTTAGTGGTATAGCCAATATTTTTTACAAAGTTTTGTAGCAGTATGATTAATTTTTTGATTAAAAACTGAACTCATTATAACAGTGAACTGAAAAACAAAACAAAACAAAACCGAATCTCATTCCTTGCCAAATATGTGACTTTCTTTGTATCTATCTTTAATATTACAATAGTTATATTTATTTAAAGTTTGAGGTGACTTTTGAATACTCTGAATACTCTGCAATATTTTGTAAAAAAATATTATGAGATTTTAGTCTTGTATTACTTTACAAATTTAATTATAAACTGCATCCTCAAAATCAAAAAGCTTCTTCTGATTTTTACTGCACATTTTTAGTTTAACGTCCTTCAACCTGTTTGGTCCTATTAAATTAAAATGTTGTTTCATAAAATTACTAATAACTTATGTACGGCTTAGCACTAAAAATTGTCTAAGTTAATATAACGACTTTTATTCTTTGAAACTGTGAGTGCACCACTAAGTATGAAAATTCAAGAACTGCAGCTCCGTTAAAACTCAAAAAGATTTATGTGCTTCCAAATTTGCATGAATTTAACAAAATTTCTTTCATCTGGGCCTAGTGAACGTAATGGATTTTCATCAGGGGTCATTTTTTCTGATTGAGTGTCTGAAATGGGCAAAATAGTCCCATTAGTGTAGTCAGGGAAATCTTTATTAATTTCTAAGTTTACTAATGTCTGAAAAACACATATGTAATAAATATAAATTCAATTGTAATTTACTTTAATAGGTAATAATTCAAGTATATTTAGCCAAAGTTATGGTTCATTCTGAATAAGAAATAGTTTGGACTCTGCATGAAAAATGATTTTCAAGTGAGTGATTTACTGCTAACTCTAATAAAATATGTGCCATTTAATATATAATTTGTAAGAGTACAAAACTCTATATTTTCACTTTTAAAATGGTGAGGGTAAACCACACACATACCTTCAATTGATTCGTGATAAACCTGTCATATTCTGGAGAATATGAAATATAATTTATAGTGAACGTTGTTACTGTTGTAAACAAAACAGCTCTCGTGACTTGAAAGATTGCTGTACGCCGAAATGCTTACCGATCACTATTTAACCGGACATTGAGCATAGCACTGCACTACGTTCACTGTAGCAAGAGAAACTTGACGCGCGAGAGTAACGAGAGCGCCAGAGAGTATAACTAAATTTTAGCAGTGCCTCAGTTTTTATTAATCTAAGTCCCGCCTACTACTGACTACCCCACCATAGTTCCTATGTCCTCATACCAGATTTTACACTAATGTGAGCTTCTGACACACACTTTCATTGTCTTTGTCTGCTCAATCCTAAGTATGCTTTCCATTTGTTAAATTCTCAGAAATGTCTTTCGTGTCTCTTCAACAAAGTTTGAAGTATGATCGCGTCAATTCACGAATTTAATCTTAAGCCAAATGGGTTTTTCGTTTATCTTAATTACTCTCGCTGCTTTGGCATCGAGCAAAGTGCTTCCTCCAATAAAACTTGCATGTATTAATGACTTTTTATCTAGCAACAGATGTTGTAAGTTGTGTTTAAATATAATATAGCACCAATTACATGTCTACGATTATAATATGCATTTTTACATTATTCCCTAATTTTAATATGTGAAATTAAAGTAATTATTAATTATTAATTTCATAGACAATATTAACTTATCAAAGGATTCCCCTAAACCTTATTAAATCATTGTGCAGATGTTTAATAAATAACATGAAGGGTGTTAATTTAAATTAATTAAATTTCGTTAGATGTTTAAAAACCCACTTTTGTAGCATTAAGTAAGCCAGTTATTGTAATTTAATATATTTTAAATAACTTAATTTAGATTAATATGTTATCATGTTACCAGCTATATTAATTCGTAGGAAAGCTGTTTAAATACTCGTAACTAAATTCAAATGTGCCTACCTTATTGGGTTACGCTAAATTGGGATTCTCTTCTCCAAAAGGATTTCTGATGAGCCCAAATTATGAGGGAGCAATTAGCGAGGCTTGATACCTAAACCTGCAATATGAAGATGTATAATGAATACACTCTGGAAAATAATACACAACACATACATGCTACGTAATCAAATCACGACTGAGAATGTGCTCAGAAAATATTAGCACATAAGACATGCCCTGGTTAAAGATATAACTATCAAAATACGAAGTTAATATGAAACCTAATATGAAACCTAGACAATGTCACTTGTTCAATGAGGACTGACTTTGCACACAAACTGAAAGGAATGAGAGTACTTCCAAAAATGTAATTTATTAAAATGTGATTTCTAACATATAGGTTAATGTTATAGGTACATTACATATATATATATATAATGTCTTATAAACAAGTTTAAGTAGCTGTAGCTCTGCTCGCGTTATTGCTTTAAATGTGAATAATCTTCCACATTTCTTCCTCTTTTTCTTTCCCCATTTTTCTGTCTCGCTCTCAGTTATTCGCAATTTTCCCTATAGTTCTCACCCTCTCATTTGAATTTGGAAGGTTAATAATAAAATAACTTTTCAAGAGTCATATAGAAATTATAATGACATTTTATATGTTCTTCCAAAATTACGATCTGAGCTATAAATTTCTTTATGTAAATGTATTTATACGTATGAATAATACTAAATAATAGATGGCGTAACATATTAATATTAATCTTTTGGAAATTTGAAATGGTTATCCCTTTGTTTTTACCAGCATATTTTTTTGAAATGTTCGTATCACAGAATTACATCAATTTTATTTTTGGCTCTATGAGAACCCTCTCCTTAAAGGAACGTAATTAACACTCAAAACAGCGTATATCCTCCGTTTATTGTACACCTTGCAAACTTATTTTATAAAAGTATATTTGTCTCTAAACTGCTAGTTTTACAAGTGTTCTTTATGTTTCAGTTAAACATCAAAATCGAGAATTTCCAGCAAGAGACATATACAAAATTCGCACATTTTTCAAATACGTTGCATTTTAAATGCTGAAACTTGAGAAAAAACTTGAGAACATAGAGAAAGAAATTATTTAAACATTTCTAATACTTTTAGAAAGCTTTTTCTCTTGAAACGTTTGACTTTTTTGCTTTTTAGATATATGAAGTTCAGTAAGAAGTTCCTCAGGGATGTTTTCATTTGGAAAATTGTATAAATATCCGTGAATACTTTAATATAATAAACGAAGTACTTAGTATTGGATTAATTGCTTTTTCACACAAGCCGTGTGTAGGACAGGAGTTTGATAGGTAGAGTCCGACTGAAAAAATTCAATGCCACAGCCGGGATTTGAACCAAGGATCTCCCAATCTCTAGCCAGTTGCTCTACCTATCCAACTCCTGTCCTACATACGGCTTGTGTGAAAAAACAATTAATAAAATACCAATTGACCATAACAGTTGGCTATACTATGAATCCTGAGACTTAAGTACTTACAACATTGTAAGTCGCCATTGGGGTTGTCGTCTCAAAATAATTTGAGAACACCTTGTGGTTTACCGGGAAACATGCGAGTCAGTTGAGAAATTCAATGCTATACCAGCATGTTGCCATGGTAGATCAGTGGCAGAGCAATCGGCTAGAGATCGGGAGATCCGTGGTTCAAACCCCGGCTATGATATTGCATTTTGTCAGTCTGACTCTACCTATCCAACGAAGTACTTAATTTGTAAAATATTGTTTTAGGTGAGAACTTTGTGAAAATCTTCGCCTTCTAATCTTAAAAGATACCAGCATTGATGAGAAGTTACTTGCTTTAATTGTTTTTAGCAAAACGTAAAGGTATTAATGATATATACATTTGTGTTCTTAGCTTACCTTTGTTTCTATGGTTTCTCTGTATCACAGGAAGATATTTTCCAACTTCATATTTAGAGGGTCATCTTCTAAGACGTTTATTTTGTAAGGAAAGTGTTCACAGGACCTTTTGTTGCTCTCTGTAATTTTTACTCTAGCTGATTCCTAGATTACCTTGTGAAAACATTTGAAAAAGTGTAGTTCGACTGTTTTCTCTGGATAAATGACAAAGAAATCTGTTATTAAGAGTAAAGAAATGCGTTCTGAAAAATGGAGAAGCATTAAAAAAATCTAATGTGCTCCATTCATATGACTTTCTCTACATCTGTTACAAATTATTGTTAAAAAGCTTATGCTTCTAATCTTCATCCTAATGAGAAAAAATTAACAGAAATAGACTTATTACTGGCTTCCGTTTAAGTAGAAGCTAAATCAGAGGTTAAAGTGAAAGTAAAAAGCTGGTTGCTAGGTGACCGAAGTCCTTTGTTTGTATGGACAGGTGTTGACAAATTTCTGCATGAGAAAAGTGCGAGTTTTTTAAAGTGAAACCAAAAAGAAGGAATATCTCAAAAACGATAAAATTTCACGAAAAAATGTACATAACATAAATTGTGTTTTTTAACGTGCTCTACATTCTTTGTATGGTAGGTTTTTGTCCATATCTTACGGTTTAGCAGTTAGGCAAAATTCCGTTAAATTCATCCAGAATAAAGTAGTTTTCAGAGGCTATTCCCAGAAAATTCAAGACTTACATTTTATTTTTCAGGTAAATATGTTGAATATACGATATTTTATTCAAAATTGTTAGGGCAATTTTTGAGAAAAGCAAAATTTTCAAAAAAAAGTTCCATGTGAAGTGTAGTTTAGGGTGGGGGGGGATTGTTCACAAAATCATCGTGTCGCATCCCTGGAAAATACTCAACTTAAATACCAAGATACTTCTCATTCTTGAGTTATCGTGTTCACGGACACACGGATCTTTGTTTGAAAATTCTTTTTTAGGGGGGGGATACATGGGACCCCAAAACATATATTTCCGGTGAAATTTCGGTATCGAAAATTTGGGTGTAGTGCAATACCTTCTCTATACACTATGTACGTAGTACGTGCAGAGAAAGTAAAAATCTAATGCACGCCATTCAGATGACTTTCCCTACATCTGTTACAAATTGTGAAAAATCTTATTTTCTTATGTACTTCATGCTAATTGAGATAAAATTAGCAGAAATGGTGTTATTACTTGCTTCCTTGTAATTAGGAAGAAAATAAGGGGGTGCCTAGGTCTAAAACGATACTTGAATCTTTTAAAAGCTGGATGCTATGTGATTGAATTTGCTTTGCTTGTATGGCTCACAGTTGACAAATTTCCGTATGAGAGAAGTATAAGTATTTTAAAACTGAAACAAGTAACAAGAAATATCTTAAGAACGGTCAACTTCACGAAAAAAATGTATCATTAATTGTGTTTTAATGAAACCTATATTTTTTGTTGAGTAAATTTTTGTGTATCATATACGGTTTACCAGTTATGCAAAATTCCACAAAATACATCCAAAATACAGTTGTCTCAAGGGGCTTTTTCCATAAAATTCAAGATACACATTTTATTTGTCATATAAATATCTTTCAAACAAGATATTTTAATTAAAATTGTTAGAGCCACTTTTGAGAAAAGCTAAATTTTCGAAAAATTTTGCATGTAAAGAGTAGTCGAAGTTTGGAGGTTCCCTTGAAAATCTTCCTGTATCGCATCTTCGAAAGGTACTGAACTTAGCTACTAAGTTTTAAGTTGGTATTTAAACCTACTTCAATTTTGAGCTATGCTGCCCACAGGAGTTTTTTAAAAGGTTTGCTTTTCTTCAGGGGGTCTCAAAACTTATTTCCAGTGAAATCTCAGTAAGGAATTTTTGGGTACACTTCAAAACGTTCTCTCTACACTTTGTACATCGTCCGTGCAAAAAAATAATAAGAAGAAGATGAATACTTTGCGAAGACTTGCTACAGCAATAAAGATCACCGGATATAAATTATATAATTAAATCAGTTATTCAGTTGGCACCCCTCCTTTTGTCTTATTCTTGGGTTATATTTCATTTTGAGTGACAAATGTCGTTTTAGAAAGTGAGCTTTCCAATGTATTCATGCAGTGCTATTGTTACACTTTATCTGACCCCATGTTCATGTTTTCAGTGTTTATTTTTATGTTTATCTACTAATCTGTAATTCTATGCAATTAAGGGAAGGTTGTAAAATGTAGTGGAAAGAGTAAGTTTTTGATGTTTTTGCATTGAAATCTCAGTATGGAATTTTCGAAGGATAACTAAAGAAGTAACCAAATTTAAATTATTCTTTTTTGAAATACTTAATATGTTATACGGACACATATTTGGTAATGTAAGATAAATGTACAACTCATTTATTAACGAGTCAATGGTCAGCGAGTGACTGCTCACCTGGAGGTCCTGGGAGCGATTCCCTGCTGGGGCGGGGAATTTGTCTTTAACCACAATTATTCCCTATGCCCCAACAGTCTGGAAGTATATATGTGGGAGTGTTAGAGGTTAAATAAAAAAAAAAACTTAAACCCAACGTAAAGAACCTACAGACGAGTTGTTTCTAATGCAAAGTCCCAATATGACCTTCGATGTTAAAGGGGGCTATGTAAATGAAGCAATAAAAAATGTGCACAAGAAGGCTTTTTCCATGTAATTTAGATGTAGTTTTCATTTATTCATATCGAGAATTCATTATTTATTAATGTTCAATAAAATATTGAAAAGCATCTTAATTTATTATGTGTTTTTTTCAGTTTTTTCAAGTATTTCAAAAAATAATTGCTTAACCACGAACTGTAAGTTACTTATAGAATTCGAATGGTTGGGAAAAGTCGGCCCTGCGGACCTCGTATTCCCAATATCCCTTCTCGACCTGATAAGTATAACTTAGTTCTTGGTACGCAATATTCTATTTCATACAAGATGAATATTGTGGAGACAATTCAGTACATTTACTAGGGTGATTATAGTACATGTTGTCTTAACTGTTACATTGTACTTGACGTAATTAGTCTATAACCAATGTAAAACAAATAGAATGACAAAAGCTAGTTGATCAAATAGCAAAACCAGATGTAAACAACACCGGAATGAACGAAGTTTGAAATGTAATTTAGTTAGGAATATATGAATGTCAACAAAAATAATGGTATGAATACAGATTGAAACTGAATTTCGATTAGAGCAGTAATGAAACTCACATTAGCAATATCATATATAGAGAGAGCAGAAGTTGACAGAAAACCGGTGTTTCCCAAAGAACACATTAATATGTATACAAAGGAATGAAGTTATTTATACACTCATTATGTTGTACCTGGCACGAGTGATATTTTATATTTAAAAAACATCCACGGAAAATGCTTAAAATTATACTCTTCAACCCCAAAAAGAAGTGCTATCGCGTACTTTTTCCTGGGTGTTGGTTTCTTTCTTTGAGCACCTCAGTCACTATTGTGAAAGGGTTATCTATTTTAACGCGAAGCATCTCAACTATTAAACGAAACAGATGGCACGTGCACGTACGTGAGCTCTTGAGATCTACGGACAGAATGAAACTTTAGCATTAAAGCCAATATATGTCAGTATGTATAATGTGCCTCTCTCAAAGTAGTCTGTGCTTTGCTTCCGAAAATGCACGAACTCTATCGAATAAAGACTAGGGAGCCTAGCGCCCAAGAAAATGTGCACTATATCAACGTGATATAACGTGTATTAGTGTTGTGTAGTGCTCGAACTTGAGACGGGAAATCAGCACGGAACAACGTGAGCCTTGCTCTATATGCAACCATCAAAACGTCTGAGTTGAGCATGTAATCTAAAATGCTCGAGCGTGGTCAGATTCGTTCGAAAGAGCATGTTAACAAGCAATATTGTTGCTGACTGGGATGGATGTACTTGCTTGATCTACTGACGTTCCAAGTGATGTAGTTCATACAGACCTAGGTAAACCCTTGTTTGCAAAGAATAGAAAAAAACCAGAACTTTGTTTGTATAAAAATATCAATAAAGGTGTTTTACTTTCTCTATCAGCATATACGTTGTACATAGCGGGTAAAGAAGGTGCTCTGTTCCACCTAAAACTTCGATACCGAGATTTCATCTGGAATAAACTTTCTGAGGACCCTGAACAAAAAAAAAAAAAGATAGAAAAAGGTCCCTATGTGTTTGGCTCTGTGTGTTTGTGTGTATCAACACTATATCTCAACGGAAATGTTTGTTAAATACCAAGCTTGGTATTTAGGCCCAGTGTTTTCTAAAGATACGACAAAAAGATTTCAGGAATATTATTTATTTGTAACTTTGAAAGATATTAGTTTATTTAACTTAAGTCTTAATATATTATGATTAATACGGGAAAATTACACACATTAATATTCTCATAAAAAACCATAACTCTTCCCCCATCCTTGACAGGAAACATTTTTTCGACATTGTTGTTATAGCTCTATTATACCATATTTTAAGATACTTTTATTAAAAAAATACATATCTTGATTTCTCAAGGAATAGTCTCTGAATACCTCTTTATTGTAGATGACTTTTGTGTAACTGTTTAAACCGTAAAAATAGATAAAAACTTGCTATACAAAAATATAGATTTCGTTAAAACACACAATTTGTAGATTTAACCGTTTCCGAGATATTCCTTGTTATTGATTTCAATTTTAAATCACTTGGTTTTCCATTTTATTAATATTTATCGTTCATTTCATAACACAGAGTTTCAATGGAAAACGCTTAGGGACTGATTTTTTAAACGTTTGACTCTAGATTTAAACTAGTATATTTTCTTATTTCTTTTCTACTTATAAGCAACTAAGTAGTAAGACTACTTCTGGTAATATTTAGCTTGATTAGCTTTATGTGGATAAAAGAATAATGTTTTGTAAGAGTAGTTGGTTTGCTGAACAGATGAGAGACTGTTGTGTGAATGGATCACATCACACTTTCTAATCGTTAATAAGTAATTTTTAATAAGTTTCCATTTGGAACTAATATCTGTACTCTACACCTTTCCCTTTGTATGTGATACTGGCCAAGGAGAAATATTAATTTTTACATTTTTGTTTATGTTTATTATAAGTGCTTAACAATTTGTACCATCATTACTTAATACCTCATAACCAGTAGTTCATTTTTATAAGTGCAGACTAATTAATTTATGCGCTCTATAAGGTCAGTATCAAAATATATAGCTTATATACACGTTGGGAGGTGAATAAGTGCAAATAGATGTATCAGTGTTTAACAAATGTGTGCAGTTTTTCACTATTTTTAAAGATATGTTCATAAGAAATATTTTAGGATGCTTTTAGGGTGGCTATTACTTCTTATCTCAGACGCTTGGTATTGTTTACGTGACAGGTCACACGGGCTCTCTGGTGCCCTTTGCCCTGCCCGACTATAGGTGGTGTGATGAGAGATAGGGGGGAAAGACAATCGCATTGAAACTTCAACCAACGTAACGATAGATTTTCTTTTCATACAACACTATCTGATTGTGATTCACAACATATAAAGGACTCAACTTGAAACTATCGAAAAGAATGGCATTACCATACTTTATTTAAATGTTATTTTATTGAGTAAATACATAATAAAATCAATATGTAAGTATTTTCACTTCGGTTCTTTAAAAGACAAAATTATCCTCATTTCTCCTACAAAAGGAAATTAAAATTGAACCTCACCACTTAAAACTGACAGAACCTGTGTCACAGATCCTTTGTTACACTGCAGTTAACGTTCGTCTTTTGGGAAGATGGCAATTTGGAAATCTCCTTGTAGCATTGGTAAATACTCCAGTTGTGGTGTATATAAAATATATTAAATGAACATCTGCTAATTCAGCATATGAAAATCATGCATTGTGTAACGGAAAGCTTCTAGTTTCTTCACTGCGAGTCACGTGAATGCAGGTCGGCGGTGTGCGAGTTGTACTAAAATCAGGAGCTAGCCATTGCATGATCTATGTAAATATGGCTGAGACATAGCTTCGGACTTTTCAAAACACATTAGAGCTAAAACATATGTTTCATTTATGGCAATACTATTAGTAATGGGACAGTTGGATACACTTGTTATACGTATACTAAATATCTACCTTCCAAGCTGTATATGAGGACAACGTAATATTTTATTAATTTTTTCCCGTACATAGGAGCAATGAAGTGCGTTTGACACCAAAATGTGTGTGGCAGTCCGTGAGTTTGATTACCGATTTCTCTAATGTCTTACAGAACTTCTATTTGTGACTAAGAATTGTGTACGAGAGAGAGAGAGAGAGAGAGAGAGAGAGAGATACAGACCTTCCAGTAAAAGGAGTAAAAGTCCAACGAACTTAGCTTGCCTACTCGTTAAGAAGCAAATCAGTATAATGGGGCAAAGTCGAACGAACGTATCTAACCTCCGCTCTAAGAAGCAACCTTCGATAGTAGCCATACTGGACAAGCATAAACAGAGCGTTTTTACATAACACTAATGTGTACGAGTAGCTTATAGAATCAATACACACAATAAGTACACCTATATTTTTGGTGATTTTAGGTTTCTAATGAATAATTTATAACAGATTGTACGAGGCATATCATGCCACTCTGAAGGTAGATATTGTATTTTCAAACTTGTATTTGTATTGTGCTGCCTGTACGCGTATTTTTGAACTTTATAACCACGAATCAATGGTTATGAAACTTGGAAAACCTATAATATACGAGTTTAGGGTCTGTTCAGAAAATAATTGCGGATTTTTACTGCATTAAAGTGTTATCGTTGGATATTTACTGCAATTTAGTCTCTGTTAAGATGATAACAATAAAGGCAGTGGTTTTATTCTAAATAGTTTTAATAGTAATAAAGTTCAGTTCAACAGCTTAAAAGCTCATTGACAAATCATGTAAAGTTAATAAATCTCTGTACACTGTGCTCTTTATAGCCAAGACTTTAAACCTGTTTTAATAATTGGAACCTAGCTTCAGAGACTACATTAGAATTGAGTTCTAAAGAGATAATGTGTTGAACAAAATCGTAATATAATACTACTTCTGTTTCAGGTGAGTATTGCAGCCAACTTCACACATTTTCCACAGACGAGTGAACATCACGAGGTACTGTAAGCTCAGCGTGCCAAATTGCGTCTGTAGAGTTGGAAATAATTTCACAATTTGGCAACACTTTCGTCATGATACATTGGCATGAATGGGTAACAAATTTACAGTAGAACATAATTAGTTGTATGTATTATTGTTCTCAGAGACAGTTACCTATATTATGTCTGAAACTTGTGCGCTAATAGCCATATCTTTGTCGTACCATCTGAATGCTACTCTCTGGTGTTACATTGCAAAACGCAAATCATGAGCTCTTCCATTTTGTGCAGCGTCGTGTTCGCTTTCACATTGAAGATATTCGTGTATAGCATTGTTTCCTATTTGGTGAGAGTTTCCATAATATCATGCACAAGTTTGTTTCTCCACTGACAATACTACAATATCTACGTCGAAATGTTGTAGCAGATGAAGAAAGTACGTCACAATTGAAAAACATGGTATATTTCTTTTGTTTTCCCAACAATCATAGGATTCCCCACCCCCACTACCTTTTATAGGGAAAAAATTTCGAAAATTTTTATTTTCTTAAAGTCTGTTTTAACGGTTTTACTAAAATAGTGAATATTATAGACATCTACAAGACAAATAAAATATATATATATCTTAAATTTTATTGGATTAGCCTCTGAAGACGTCTTCATTCTGGATGGCTGTTGCATAAATGGGAAACCATAAGAGATATACAAAAACTTAAGGTTTTAAATTTCGTCAAAACATACAATGTTTTGCAGAGTTGAACATTTCCTTGATAGTCCTTGTTATTGGTTTCAATTTTAAAATATTTAAAATTTTGTCATACAGAAGCTCATTGTTATGCAAAGAAACAAATTTCTGTCATATAGCAATTAGCTTTTAAAAGATTTTACTATCTATCGCTTTAGCTATTCTGTTCTTACTAATGAAATGGCATTAATATTATGCTTAAATTTTAATGCAAGAATAATATCTAACATAAAAACTTACACATTACTTCGCTGAATAAATCTGTCGTACAAAAATTTTACAGCTATTTTCCAGTTTTACACATGCAACTCTTTACCCCTCCTTTTAGAAGGCCGAATTATATTCTTTGTGTACCAGTCAGGAGATCATCTTTCACCGAGGTGGTAATTCAACCACCCCATTCATTCACACCAGTTAAAACTACCTTTACCAAATAGTTTTATTTTGTGCCGGAACTGTCTCTTAGGAACAGAAATCAATGCTAATCTAACGCTAATAGCAGTTATTAAAATAAATGTTGTATAAAATCCTCAAACAGTGTATTCTATTAATCCTTCCACCTTATACTTGCTTTGGAGGAATATTTTCTAATACTAGAAAGTGATGAAATAAGCGTTTAGTTTGCGGCAAAGCTCTGCTCTCAGAAAATTCATTTTGGAGCGTCATTAGGTAATCCAGTAACCAAGTAGGGCAGATGAAGAGGCATTTAGCCAAGATTCATCTAAATTAATGTGAATAATTGATAGTTACTCAAAACAGATTAGTAATAATTATAATTCATTGTTATGGTATAAAAAGGAAGTAAATGTACGTTAGCAAGATACATCATGTGGCACCATCACTAGCAGCATACGTTACACTTGGATATAACTCTAAATTGTCCGTTTGGGTAGTGTGGTGGTAAGGTACCTGCCTCACATTCAAAAGGTCGTGAGTTCGAGTCTCACTTAGGGTGAGTTACCCGAATAAGTGTTTTTGCTTATCCTGAGAAGACGAATGTCGAGTAACTTTAAGCTCCATGGACCCTGAGATCCTTTGAGCATCATTTCACCAATTTCAATCATTGTCTGATATGACCAAACAGGTTAAAGAACTAAACTAAAAAAAAAAAAAATAAATAAAAAAAACAACTAAATTGTAGTTTCCAGAGGTGTTATATCGGAATGGTATTATGGTGTATGCCACTTATATAATGCTAATTAAAATCATACTATGCAAAGGATGGCTGATTAAAGCAGAGAATTGTAACAAACTTGGATTGTAAAATTGACGTGGATTGTAATAACAATAATAATAATAATTGTAAATAAAATAATATAAAGAATATTGTTCTACACTAGGCATCATTGTGCCGGAATTGCGAAATAATTTAATTAATATAGGAACTCTTGAAAAGATTTGTCATGCAATTAATTCATCATATAACATTCAAATATTTTGGTACCGACATAGTGACGAGCAAAATAATAGACATTAGCAAATTTTCTGTACTTCCGTTTTTAGTGCGTCTGTGAGAAGACATACTTGTAATGTTACAATGAAATCTTTTCACTCGAGAACACGAAAAGTGATAATATAGTGCTACAATATTTTGAAATTTAATCAATAAATCATTGAATCCGTATGTATATAGTATTGTATTTATTTAACTGTTACTTGGTATTATTAAAAAGAATACATAAGCGTCCACAAGGAGACCGATAACAGCAAAATCAAACTAAATAAAACAGTTTTTAGATCGATTACTTTTGCTTTTCTTTCACCACAGATTTCTATTAATTACCAAACAAGGGGACAAGAAAACGCACACACACTCGCCGGCAGGCTAGCTACATCAGAATATCCTGGTCAAAAATAAATGCAATAACCGACAAATTGCAATGGTCAACTTTATGTTCGTCACAAACAGCAAGACAGGAAGCAGGTGTACCAACAGAGCTTAAGCGAATTTCCCGCAATTTGTGTCTAACCACTGCTACCAACTTGGCCACAAAGGTGCTGCAATTCCATCTTACGCCACCTTCTCCACAGAATCCACTTCCTAAAACGTGCTACACATGTCACCACAACATGGATCCTCTCAACCCAACTTCCCATTCTTGCTACACAACTATCAAGGAGAATAATAGTTTCGTTCGAATTATTCATATAGTAATTCAATTAATTACCAAGATGCCTGATCATATTCAGTGCTGTAAGTATAAAATTTTTTACTTATAAAATAATTCTCATATTGCTGGCGATACAATTTGACCACTAGTGACGTTCAATAAGACCTTAGGAAATCCACAAAATTGCACTTGTAGCATTGAAAAAACTTTGTGTTTAGTAACCGTTGTCTATTAATAGATGCCAGTGAAAGTTTCAGCTATATCCATTACGTGGTTTCGTTGCCATCAACGAGATTAAATCAACAATGTTCTGCTTCTCAAGAAAAATTAAAAAAAAAACAAAAAAAACAAGGATATCCTGTGGTGATTAAGTACTTTATTTAAAAGATTTAACATCCAAAGAGAGAAACACAGAGTTGAATGAAGTTGATGGCACCTCTGCTCCTGCGTTTTCAACAATTTACAATTGGATAAATACATTTTAACATGGATGTACATCCACAAATGATGCACAACGTTCCAGACATACAGTAGAAGAGACTTCCTCCGAAATTATTGACAAAATTCAGGATATGGTTTTGAATCAACGTTCGCGAAATATTCAGAGGCCACAGGCATCAAAAGGTATGGTGTTCTAAATTTTTCACCAAAAACTAGATTGCTCTCAATGAAGAATAAACGCAAGCATTTAATCAATTCGGAAGCTGGTTTGGAACTTCTCCGTCGATTCCTGACGAGTTTCTGCCTCAATGCATAACTGTGGATGAAACACGGATTACACTACCACTCCAGGGACAAAATTACAGTCAAAACAGTAGGTTTTTAAAGACTCCGGAGAAGGCAAAGGTGAACAAATCTGCAGACAAAGTGATGATCTCGGTTTTTTTGGGGTGCATCCGGAATCGTATGCATTGATTACTTGTAGAAAGACCGATAAATGGAGAGTATTATGCATCGATATTGCATCGGTTGAATGGAGAAATCAACAATAAAAAGAGCTCATCTGGCAAAGAAAAAAAACACTTCTTCTCTCAAGACAATGTAAGGGTGCACCCTTGCGCAGTTTGATGGTGAAAATTGTAGAATTATGGTTCGAATGACAACAAAATCCACCGGATTAACCTGATAGGGTCCCCAGTGTCTTTTTTCATTCCCAAACTTGAAAAAGTGGCTCGGTGGAAAGCGATCACGTCTAACGAATAGGTCATCTCCCAAAAAGATGCCTATTTTGAGGACTTTCCAAAATTATACTTTTTGGAAGACTTAAAACAGTAGAAGAAACTATGGAAATGGTATTAGAGCTAAAAAAAATTATGTTGAAAATTAAAAAAAAAAACGCCAAAAATTTGTTTTTGTATCTTTTTTCTAAGGATTCATTAAACACCCTTGGTATAATGTTATTGCTCAAGTAAGGAGCACGGTATTTTATTATGTTAGTACTTTAATAATTTTCATTGTTGTGCAATTATTTATTACCACTACGATTTACTATCAAGCCTATAGAAATTCACACACACACACACACACACACACACGCACACACAGATATATATATATATATATGTTCATATCCAAAGTGTAAATGTAATGCAAGAGATATAATAGAGTAATTGTTCTACTAATCGCGAATTTACAAAAAATGTGTTAATCTATTTCAAACGTAAAATGTAGCATACTGTCACAGCGTGAAGTAATACTTTCTCTGGCTTTCCTCGTAGTTATTTACGCGGTGCACAGTAGGCTTTTCGAGGAGCATCGAGCAAATTTGTTTATTTTACTTTATTCTAAGTACAGCCAGTTCGTCACCAATGTCATTTATTGGCTCATTCTTAATTTCATGATTATTTTTCAGAGAAGCGATACTTGATGGGTGGATTTAAGAGTTAATTACTTGAAAGTGAAAACCTTCTGAAAGAAAGAGCACTATTGTCATCTAAAGGATTGGGCCAGTTTCTATGTACGCCACTGTATAAACGAATACACTTATATGTACAGACAAAAGAGACAAGTAAGAAAGATATCAAAATTTCGTAATTAATCACACAACATTTCAAGGCTACATTAAAGTTAAAACTAATCATTACAAAGAAAACTTTCTTTATCCCTTATTTTATAAAAATAAGACCAGAGTTTTATTAAAATTCTGTATGATTGAAGTATTGTCACACAAAATAAAATGTCTGCATTAAGTTTTTATGTGAACATGTTAATTATTGCTCTTCATTCATGACTTTTATGAAAATCACAAGAAACAGAAAAAAATTTGGTAAATAAAAATAAGTTGTACATATGGAGCTAGTGAAAGTAAGAATATGGAACACATTATACTGTGAAAAATGTTTTTGTGTCATTATTGATTGATGATATATTTTGCTTTCATTGCTTTTACTTTTATAACTTTATACTTATGAAAGGCTGGGTGTGTTAATTTGTTGATCATCAGCCAATGCAAAGAGCATTAAATAATGAAACGTAACTAATTACCTATTTTACAGCAGACTGAACACTCCTACTAGCCTGTACAGAATGCACTGAACTATTTCTAGTGAAAGTTTATCATAATTAACAGAAATTGGAAGCTGCTTATTTTCATTTCAGAATAGCATGAAACTAAACTAATGGTAGAGATTTCCATGTAGTTTGTATATGTAGGTTTTACATGTGGTTTTGTTTTCACTACCATGTACATTCCACGCAGATATGTTATACTGACAGTTCATCGGAAATAAGTGTTATTGAAGTCACTAGAATGTGAGAAAGTGTGAGTGAACAGCGCAAGTCGAAAAGCCGGATAAATACCATATTAGTATCCTCCAAAAATACCATACGAAGATGTTCAGTAAAATTCTCCCACAGGTAGCTATCCTTTCTTGGAATATTTTTCAAAATGTCTGATTTTCTCAGAAAAAACTAAAAATATTTTGATAATAACATTGTATGTTGTAGATACTTGTTTGAAGAATAACGTATATTGCGAGTTTTATGGAAATAGTCTAAGAAGCAGTTATGTATAATCGTGTAAATGTTAGCCATTGAGGAATACGTAAATCTACCAAATTAATCTCCTTAAAACACACTACTTATTTTAAATACATTTTTGTGCTTAACTCATGCTCGAAACATCCTATAAATATTGCTAATACTTATTTTAATAATAATTTTTAAATAATTAAAAAATATTTATTGTTCTATATTATATGTTGTCGATTTGAAAGTCACGTTCAATTTTCAGTTTTGCAATTCAAGGAAATATTGTGATTTTTACATTTAAATGCATTTTCATTATTCTAAAAAGATTGGCAATCTGGATTTTGCTCCTTTCCTCACAACTGCTAATAATATATCTAATCAAATTAAGAAAAGACTCATTCTGAATTGTAGGTTTTCAATGCATCTAAAACTGTCTGGAACTCTGGTTCGCCTCCACCATCACGAAACAAATGGCAAGCGCTTGTTTCCATTCACGCTTTGCTATAGCTAACGAGCATTTCAGCTGGGGGCGTGCAGAGGAGTGATGTTATTCACCTATCAACCTAAACAGCTGTTCTTCATATCGATACGTTTCCGTGCACAGGACTGCACGGAGTAGGTAGAGAAGATATTGTATTCCACCTACAATTTTCATGGCGAGACTTTGCCCGAAGAACAGGTTTTAGGGCGCCTGAATCAAAAATTAAAGTATAGAAAAGTGCCATAGTGTGTGTCAGTGGACAGCATAGCTCAAAACAAAAAGTCCATGAAATACCAAACTTAAATTTGGTGTTTAGCTTAGTATCTTCTAGGGAAAATCCCCCGACCCCAAATTACGCTTTACATGCAAAAATGCCCGAAAATGTTTATTTTCTCAAAAATGACTATAACGATTTTGATTAATACACACTATAATAAAAAATAAACATGAGAAATAAAATGTATATCTTAAGTTTTCTAGGAATAATCTCTGAAGATTTCAGTTTTTGATAGCTTTTGCATTACTAATGAACTGTAAGAGGTAGACAAAAACTTGTTACAAAAAATAATAGATCCCGTTAAAACATATCTGTTAATATTTGTCTCGATGAGCATGAAGTAGAAAGAAGAATAAACTTTTTCAAGATAGGTTGTTACCAAATAGGTAGAAAAACGCATGTGAATGAAACACATAAGCATTATCTACAACTTCTAACATTTACGAGTGCAATACGATACGTCGTCACCTGTCAAGTTTGAGAATTTGTTCTAAGTAGGAAGGCAAACAAAAGATCATTCTCTTGCGTTATAAAGACGTTTTACTGCAGCGTCTATATGTAGGGTTTCTATCTTACAAGCTTTCTACCGCCACTTGGTTACGACACGCCCACTTCCCCTCCAGCCCTCACGGTGAGCGGGCGCGTCATCTGGTGCGCAGCAGTTGCCGCTCTCGCTATAATATTTCGATTCTCTTTCCTCGTCCGCAGCAACCCCAGTCGTTTAATGACGCATCAATTACCGCTCCCTGCGAGCAACATGCAGCAGGTATACCAACGTGACGATTATGAGATATTAAATAAACCGTAACGACGGGCTTCTAAGGATACAGTCATTATATTTGTAGCCGTACAACAGGAAGGGATTGCTCTGTCTTTTATTTCATCTCCGTAGCGTTAATGGCACCTCATATAAACTGTCTTGAATTAATAACGGTAGTAATAAAGCTGGCTCTGTCACGTACTAATGCAATTTCTCTTTTGTTTTAGTTCTGCTATTGTATGGGAATAAACATCGATGCATACTTTACCTTATTACAATATACTGCATGGCATAGTCTGAAATACTATAAATAAAAATTACTACTTTGAATTCGAAAAAAAAAATAAATAAATAAACGTAGAAACTAGAATGTAAAACAGACGCTTAAAATGTTATTCAGTTTAATTTTTCATTCATTTTGAAGTACATTTACTTTCTATATGCTTAAATAGTCTAAAGCAAGACAAATAAAAGAAAATTTACATTTATAATTTTTCTGGATTATTATTTTCTCTATACGAACTATGTACAGTGTGTATAGAGAGGTGTATTGTACCAAAAAATACCATCCCTAGTTTTCACCGGAAATAAATGTTTTGAGACTCCCTGAATCCAAAAAAAAAAACAAAAAAAAAACCCAGTTTTAGAAAAATGTCCGTGTGTGTATGTGTGTGTGTGTGTGTGGGTGGGGGGGGGGCAGCTCAAAAACGAAAATACCGTTAAAGCCCAAACTTGGTATTTAAGTTTGGTATCTTCCAAGGATGCGGCACGAAGATTTTCAAGAAAATCCCCCCATCCCAAACTACCCTTTACATGGAAAAATTTTTGAAAATATTGATTTTCTCAAAAATGGCTCTAACGATTTAGATTAAAATATCGTATATTAAAGATATTTACCTGACAAATAAAATGTATATCTTGAATTTTTTGCGAATAGCCCCTGAAGACTACTTTATTCTGGATGGATTTTACGGAATTGTGCATAACTGCCAAACCGCAAGAGATGGGGAAGAAATTACTGCACAGAAACTGTATCTCATAATAAAATACGCAAACTATGTCATATACATTTTTTCCGTGAAGTTCATCATTTTTAAGATATTCCTGGTTCGTTTTAGCTTTGAAAAACTTATACTTTTCTCATACAGGAATTTCAACTCCTGTCCATACAAAACGAGGAACTTCATTTACATAGCAACCAGCTTTTTGCTATAATTTTAACCTATGGAACTCCCTCATTTCGCTTCTACTTACAAGGAAACAAGTAGTAAGACTTTTTATGCTAATTAACATGAAGTAAATAGAAGCATATGCTTTTTAACTATAATTTGTTGCAGAGATGTAGAGAAAGTCATGTGAACGGAACACATCAGATTTTTTTTATTTTCTTTACATAGTACATGCTACGTAGGTAGAGAAGGTATTGCACTCCTCCCAAAAATTTAATGCGGAGACTTCACCGAAAATACACGTTTTAGGATCCTCTATATCCTGCATTTTTGCAAAAGGTCCATGTGACTGAACACGATAACACAAAAATGAAAAGACCGTTTAGCACCAAACTTGCTGTTTAATCTTAATATTTTCCGCACCCCCAACTATCCTTAAATGGAAAAATGTTCGAATATTTAAATGTATTCAAAAATGACTCATGATTTTGATTAAAATATCGTATATTAAAGATGTTTACATGAAAAAATTTAGGTATTAAATTTTCTGGGAATAGCCTGTGAAGATCTCTTTTTTCTGGATACTTCGCTAAATTTTACATAGCGGCTAAACCGTAACTTACTACACAAAACATATGAATTCCGCTAAATATTCAATTTATGCATTATATCTTTTCGTGGATTTGACCATTTTTAAATATGCCTTGTTATTAGTTTAACTTTAAAATACTTTCCACATACGGGAATTTTCAACTCCTGGTTATGCAAAGAAATGGATTTCAACCATATAGTGACCAGCGTTTATAATATCAAGTATCACAAGGGGCTAATATATTCGCTTATTTCCCTTCTACTTATAAGAAAGCAAGTATTCCGATACCACTTCTGCTAATGTTTATATGGATTAACACAAAGTCAACAGAAAAATAAGAGTTTTTTGATAACTTCTTCAGAGATATAGAGAACGTCATGTGAATGAAACCCGTCGGATTTTACTTTCTCTATAAGTACTATGTGCACAGTGTATAAAGAAGGTATTGTAATGCACCCAAATATTCGATACCTAGATTTTACCGGAAATACATGTTTTGGATACCCCTGAATTCAAAAAAAGCATTTTTGGAAAAAGGTCCGCGTGTGTGTGTCTCAAAAACGAAAAGACCGTTGAATACCAAACTTGGTATTTAAATTTGAATGCGACACGAAGATTTTTAAGAAAATATCCCCACCCCCAACTATCCTTTACATGGAACTTTTTTTCGAAAATTTTGATTTTCTCAAAAATATATCTAACGATTTTGATTAAAACATCGTATATTATAGGTATATACCTAACAAATAAAATGTATATCTGGAAAATTCTGGGAATAGCTTCAGAAAATGCCTTATTCTCGATGAATTTTACGGAATATTGCATAACTGTTAAACCGTAAGAGATGGACAAAACCTTACCATACAAAACATGTAGAGCACTTTAAAACACACAATTTATGTTTGACACATTTTTTCGTGGAATTGATCGATTTTGAGATATCCCTTGTTTTTGGTTAGAGCTTTGAAAAACTTTTCTCATACAGGAATTTGTCAACTCCTGTCCATACATACAAACAAAGACACTTGAATCACTTAGAAGCTAGTTTTTGAATATCTCTTTAACCTTTTTTACACCCTTATTTCGTTTCTATTTACAAGGAATAACATTATTTCTGCTAATTGTTTCTCGATCAGCATGAAGTAAATAGAAGCATAAGCTTTTTAACAATAATTTGATGCAGAGATGTTGAGAAAGTCATGTGAATAGAAGCCATCAGATGTTTTATTTTTGTCCCCTTCTACGAGTATTTCTCTGCAATGGCTATATCGCCGCACTTTTACCTTTGGAACATACTGGCTGTAGGCAATTGTGTTAACTCCTGTATAGTTGTCATTGGATTTTGTTTGTTTGGGTATTTATATATTAGAGATCACCCCCCCCACACACACACACACACATTTATACTTCAAGACTCTTTGGAGGGTGGAGATTAAGCTTAGCTGGACGTCATACAGGAGCTCTACGACTGAGGTATGGGAGTTTTGGTATGTTCTTAAAATCTAGGTGTTGCATTTTTGGAAGATACCTACCTGGGCTAAATACGACATTTTTCGCACCGTATTGTATAAATTGTAACGCACAGGGGCTCTTTAAACACCAGGTATAATCGTCTGTCATTTTAGCTCAAACTCGCTTTGATAATACTAGAAAACTTTATTTTTTTCTATTTTTCGCTGGCATAAAATCAAAATCAATATGAGCACATGTGTGTGATAGGTAGAGTCACACTGAAAAAGTCAATGCCATGGCCGGAATATGAACCACGCATCTCCTGATCTCTAGCGATTGCTCTGCTCTTCAGTCTGATTCGACCTATCCAAGTCCTGTCCTTCACACGGTTTGTGTAAAAAAAAACAGTTATTTCATACGCACATGTGGTTTACATCCTTTCTTTAAATCCCGATTTTTACTAAAAGGATATATACGGGGTCCGATTTTTTTCAACCTCCTATAGGCTATAAATACAATAAAATTTCCTAGAAAACAATTATTCTATTTTTAAAAGTTTTGTACAGTTATGGTTACTTTCCAACATAATCACCGAAAAGATTGAGACATTTATCGTACCTATGCACAAGCTTTGCAATACCCGTTTCAAAAAATGTTACCACCAATGATTTCAAATGAGCATTGACGTTGTTTTGAAGATCTTCGTTGGTTTGAAGGAAGCCACATCTTCAGTTCAGGGAAAAGGAGAAAGTCGCTGGGTGCCAGGTCAGGACTGTAAGGCGGGTGATCGAAAATGTCCCATTGAAATTGTTGGACAATAAGCCACCTCTCTCACGGGGTGTTACAAAATTTGGTAATTTTTTCTCTGTGCTACATACTGAAGCTCTAATGGCAAGATAACTGTCGCACGTGGTGGATACAATTAATACACTGCTTATACATGTCAACATGTTCTGAGGGAGCGTCTAGTGGGGTTGAAGGATGAAGGAATGTATTGCCCAATCGGTTTTACCGTTTCTTACTCGCCTGATATGTTGTGCCAGAATGGTACCATGAAAATCGTATAAGACCTGAGTCTCCGTCAAACGTTCACATTTTCAGCAAAATCAAACACGTCAGCCATCTTTTTAATGCCTTAGAGTGTACAAACCTTTGTAATTGTTTTCAAGTCTTCTCCATATTCAATTATATCTCCCAATGACATGGAAAGAGCATGGAATTTTAAAACTTGTAGCTTTCTGTTTTTACTTTCTGTACCACGCATTATGTGTATAGTAGGTGCAGAATGTATTGTGTTCCATCGAAAGATTCGATGTTAAGAATTTATCGGAAATAATGTTTTGAAGTTCTCTAAAAGTAAAAAAGTGTTTTTAGAAATATGATCTGCACACGCACGTGTGAGTGTGTCCGTGTATCTGTGAATAGTGCAGCTAAAACGAGAAGTCGATTAAGCACCAAACTTGGTATTCTAGTTCACCGACTTTCAATGGCACGTGGCTCTCAAGGTAAACAGACCATTAAAAACTGCATATATATGAAAAAATTACGAAAATATTTATTTTCTAAAATTTGTTTTCACTATTTTGATTAAAAATACCTTATGCTTAAGATATTTTCATTACAGTAAAATGTATACCTCCAAGTCCCCCTTCATCCTGGATGACATTTGCAAAACATGAAAATTGTGACAGACGAAAACTTACTGAGCCAAAAAATGTAGATATCGATATAACACACAATTTGTCGTATTGCTTTTTTCGTGTGAAGTAGACCATTGCTGAAAACCTCCTTGTTATTGGTTTCAATTTTGTAAGGTCTACATTTTTCTCAAATCTGAAGTCGTTATCCGTTTTATCTTTTCCCGGTCAACCAAGGAGGGCGACATTTTAAAGCCATCACATACTGACCGGCTCTTAAAATACTTTTCCATCTCTACACCTAATATATTTCCCTACTCACATTATATCAGCAAATAAATATGCAATAAAATCACATCTGCTAATGTTTATCTCGAGTAACTTGAAGCAGACAGAAGAGCAAGTTTTTAAAACATAATTTATTGATGAATGTGTGGAAAAGCCATGTGAATGTTACAAATTAGATTTTTAAACGCCTATCATTATTTCTTTATATATGCGTATATTGATTCAAAGGTTCAGCACAATTACGTTAAAGTAGATAGAAAAATATTTGACATAGGTACTGATCAAAAACAGACACGGGGTGGAAATTCATACAAATGTAACGTCAAAACGGTTTTAATAGTCTTTTGAGAAACTATCTTGCAAAAATCTGATGTGTTCCACTCAAACAATTTTCGCTACATCTCTGTAACAAATTACTGTTAGTAAGCATATTCTTTTATCTAATTCATGTTAAACGAGATAAACATTGGCAGAAATGCATTGGAAATCTTTTAAAAGCTGGTTGCCATGTGACTGAAGTTCCTTTTTTTTTTGCATGGACAGGAGCTGACTAACTCCCGTATAGAAAAATATAAATAGTTTAAAGCTATAAGTAATAACAAGGAATATCTCAAAAACCGGCAACTCCACGAAAAAATTTTTGATAACAAATTATGTATTTTAAGGAGATCTACATTTTTGTATGGTAAGTTTTTATCTATCTCTTGCGGTTTACTAGTTATGCAAAATTCATTCAGAATAAACATGTCTTCTGAGGCTATTTCCAGAAAACTGAAGTTATATATATTATTTATCATGTAAATATCTTATATATAAAAGATTTTAATCAAAATTGTTAGAGCCATTTTTGAGAAACTCAAAACTTTCGAAAAATGTTCCATCTAAAGGGAAGTTGGCGGTGGGAGAATTTTGAAAACTTCATGTCCACCCTTGGAAGATACCAAACTTTAATATTAAGTTTGATATTTAACGGTATTTTCGTTTTTGAGCAATGCTGCCCACAGACATACACATACACCAATATTTTTCAAAAAAAAATTGGATTCAGGGAGTCTCAAAACATATATTTCCAGTGCAATACCGTGGGTACAATACAAGATTTCTCTATACACTATGTACATAGTACGTGTATAGAAAGTAAAAATAAGGATACAGTACATTTATGTGAAATGTACAAATGGAAATAGAAACCACAACTTTTGCTTCGTCTTTTAAAATATATTTCTTGAATTCCGCAAAAATGCACTTCCCATATTTGTGCTGCCAGCGCTACAGTGTTAGATTAGTGTTATTAAACCATCAGCGGAAAATATGAGAAAATTAGTTTGCTTGAAAAACTTTCCATGAGATAAAAAACCCATTAGCCAGCTGATGGATACACTTTTCCAAGGTGCAGTCTGTCATTCAACATAGCGTTGATTCTTGCCAAGTTTATTTCACTGAGAAACAAAACAAGGTTCTACTTTCCGCAGCGGAGGCTATTCATCATTTGAAAATGGAAGACAGCGAGGGTATTCCGGGGAAGTAACAAGTGCTTATAAGAATCTTCACTCCCCCCCTCCCCGCATCCTTCCCGTTTCCCCGTCAAGAAGAATCATATGGAACATTCCAGTCACGAACAGAAAACGGTTCCTCATCGAGAGATGCCTTTCAAAATACTCTGAACAGTTTTCTTTCACAGTCGTATAAGCATCTACATTTTCATACAGAGAGATGCTGTAACGGAGTATAAAGAGATGCATTTTTTATGTATTCTAAAGAGAACGCACTTGTTGAAGCTCGAAATCTTTTGCACTGCTTCACATTCCGCTGAGTATAAGAATATAATGCTTCACTCCAGAACCCGGAAGTAATTGTTTTAAAAACTTAGGATTCCGGTGATTCTTGTGTCCAGCTTAATCCTGAAGGAGCAAGGAGCATATTAGACAGATGATGTTGACCCCTGATTGCGAGCTTGTTTATATATGACAGAGTAACGCTATTATCAACTGCATTGTATTCAATTATCAATCTTACTTATTGAAATAAGAACTGAAGCTTTCCTGGCGACGTGTTAATTCAAAAGATTTTGAACTTACTTATTGAGTTGAAGTTAAGTAATAAGCAAATTAATTGTAATCAGATACGACCTGATAGCAAGATATGTAATTCTATCCTTGTTTAGTTATTATTAAGTAACCTATTTACTTAAGTTAGTAGTGTTCGTAGTACTTGTTTTTTTCTGTAATATATTTAATAAATTACTTTTAATACTTTTATTGGTAAGGTTGTTCGGTTATCTACTTCAAGTAATCGGATGTTGTAAGAATCTAATTCGTTTTGTGGAATTATAGGGGATGTAACACTTAATCGATTCATGTTTTGTTTTAATACTTGTATTATTAATAATTTGTTTAGTTATCAGTCCTAAAATAATTAGAATTGAACTTCCTACATGAATGTGAAGTATGTACCTTGAAGAAAAATAATAATAGAATACAGTTAGTGGAAGAGTGAAGGCATGACTTTCTCTCCCTATTCTGCAACAAAATGTCATACAAAAGTTTATTGTTCTATGTCCTTTATGCCAGATGAGATAAACATTATCAAAAATGCCTATATTTCATATTTCCTAGTAGATAAGGGAAAAAGGATATATAAATCTGGCTTAAGAGATAGGCACTTTTTTAAGAATGTTTGCTGTTTACTTGATTTGTTTGACCAAAAGAACGAAAATAAATAATTTCCTATTTGATAATAGTATAAGTATTTTAAATTTAAAATAAAACAGGAAATGGTTAATTCCAGAAACAAAATGCACTTTACTACATCCACTAGTACGATTTTCTAGTCTGTCTATTTTGATATTTTACCAGTCATGATAAACCATAAGAAATATAGAGCTCTTAAGAGGTTATTCCCAAAAAAAGTAATAAATAATTCTATTTGCTGTGAAAATAGTTTCAACAAATGGTAACTTAATCAAAATTGTTATTTTTGAGAAAATCGATGGGGGGGTTGAAAATCTTCATGTTACACATTGTAAGATAACATAACTCCATGGCACGACAGCTCACGGGGAACCTTGGCCTACCGCCCGGCCGCTGCGTCTCCCATCTCGGTCCACTGCAGACGTCATGGATGGGGTGCAGTATTGGAGGGTGAGACGTGGTCAGCGCCTCGAGCCCCTCCCGGCCGGTTAATGCGGTCCTCACGACCTGGAGCCGCTACTTCTCCATCAAGTAGCTCCTCAATTGGCCCCCCAGGGACCTCACGAGGCTGAGTGCACCCCGGTCCAGGTCTCCCAGCGGGGGAAAAATCCCCACGCCGGTACTGGGGATCGAACCCAGGTCTCCCGCTTGGTAGGCAGCTGCGCTACCACCGCGCTAAGGAGACGACCACATTGTAAGATAGTGAACTTAAATACAAATTTTATTATTTAATCACAACTACTTTTTTATGTATGCTGTTCACACATACAGCACAAGGATTCAGCGCACTTTCAGTAAAATATCTATGTTGAATTTTCGGTGGAATGCAATACCTGCTCTACCTACTATGTGCGTTGTGGAGAAAGTAAACATTAATATAAATTCTTTACCATTCTTAGTTATTAGCGGCGATACGTGTGTTGTAACAATTTATTTTAGCTCCTATCCGTTAGAACAATCGATATTTTTGTATCATTTAATTTACAAACGGAAAATGTGTAGCCTTTTATTTTTACTATCTCTATGCGTACTATTTACATAGGGTATACAGAAGGTATTGCACTAAAAAATTCGATACCGAGACTTTACAGGAAATATATGTTTTAGGATCCCCTGTATCAAAAAAAAAAAAAAAAACTTTCCGAAAAAGAACCGCGCAGCGCGTGTGTGTGTGTCTCGGTGTCTGTGTCTGCCTCTCTCCCTCTCTCTGAACACCATAGCTCAAAACCGAAAAGTCGGTAAAATACCAAACTTGTTATTTAAGTTTAGTAACTTCCAGGGATGCGTCAAGAAGATTTTGAGAAAAATTCCCCCACCCCAAGCTAGTCTTTACATGAAACTGTTTTCGAAAATTTTGATTTTCTTAAAAATATCGCATATTATAGATATTTACCTGACAAATGTATATTTCTAATAATTTTTTGGCATATTCTCTGAAGACTACTTTATTTTGGATGAATTTTACGGAATTTTACATAGCTCCTAAATCGTAAGAGATGGACTAAACTTTACCAGACAAAAAATGTAGAGCACATTAAAACACACAATTTATGTTATTTACAACTTTTTCTTGGAGTTGATCGTTTTTAGATATCCCTTGTTTTTTGTTTCAGCTTTAAAAACATATTTTCTCATACAGGAATTTGTCACCTTCTGTCCATACAAACAAAAGAACTTCAGTCACTTAGCAACCAGCTTTTGACTATCACTTTAACCTATGGTACACCCCTAATTCATTTCAACTCACAAGGAAGCAACAAATTAGGCTATTCCTGCTATTTCTTCTCGATTAGCATGAAATAAATAAAAATATAAGCTTTTAAACACAATTTGTTTCCGAGATGTAGAGAAGGTCCTGTGAATGGAGCACATCAGATTTTTTAATTTGAGGAATATTACTTATAACACTCTAGAACTGAATGGATATTTAAAATTACGGAATAATAATATATTACATCCGTTACATTTGGAAAATCTACAGTATGTCTTATTGATATGTTGTTATACGCAATGATATATTCATAATGAACCAAAATTTTATCTTGCATCGTTATCTAAATGATAAATGTTCTAATAAAAATAAGCCTCTTTATGCAGCTTCTTACTTTCTCTACACGTACTATGTACATATTGTATAGAGAAGGTATTGTATTGCACCCAACAATTCGATATGGAAATTTCACCGGAAATACATGCTATAGGACCACCTGAATCCAAAAAAATGTATTTTTAGAAAAATGCCCGTGTGTATCTGTGCGTCAGTGCCTGTGGGTAGCATAGCTCAAAAGCGATAAGTCGGTTAAATACCGAACTTTATATTTAAGTTCAGTATCTCCCAAGGATGCGACCCGATGATTTTCAAGAAAATCCCCCCACCTCCAAAATATAACGTTGATTCTATCAAAAATACTTCTTAAGATGTTGATTAACATATCTTTTACTAAAGATATTTACATGATAAACAAAATGTATATTTTGAATTTTCTGGGAGTAGCCTCTAAAAACCTCTTTATTCTGAATGAATGTTTTAATTTTGCATAACTAGTAAACCGTAAGAGATAGGCAAAAACAACAAATGTAAATATCTTTAACACACTTTATGTTATCAACATTTTTTCGTGGAGTTGACCATTTTAGAGATATTCCTTGTTTTTTGTTTAAGTTTTAAAGAACTTAAACGTTTCTCATACAAAAACTGACCATACTGACCACACAAAGAATCGAATTTCAATCCCATAGCAAGATTGTTTTAAAATATGTGACTCGCTTTAGCCTAGTGTATTTCCTTATTCCCCTTCTACTTATAAGGAACTAAGTAATAAGACCGTTTCTGCTAGTGTGCATCTTGATTAACATGAAGTGAATAGAAGAATAGGCTTCTTTACAATAATTTGTTAAAGAGCTGTAGAGATAGCCATGTAGATATAACGTATTAGATTTTTAAAAATATTCTCATTAAAGTCAAGTATTATATAAAAGAAAAATAAAAAATATCTGTCATATAATATACATTTTATGTTTATTATTACTTTTCGCACTCTCCAAATCTCCTGATTTTTCAAAATTTAATAAGTGTTTCCCAAAATTGCAGCGTTATTTTGAAAAATTATATCACCATTTTCTTTAACGTACTTATGAGAGTCAGTATAAAATTAAGAAACAAAGTAGCAAAAAATATCATCGTATAGGGTATTTTGAGTATGAAGAAGTGTTGGAAAAATGTTTGCGAGAAACATATTTAAAAGTTGGGCGTGCCCAGTGCACCTATAGTTTCATCGGTAGTTAAAGTGCGCGAAGTGGGAACAGCGATATATTTGCTTCATGTTTAGAATTAATATTATTTTATTATTACTTTCTGTATATTTACTATATACAGAGTGTATAGAGACAGTGTTATAATGCAACCAAAAATTCAGTACGGGAATTTCACCGGAAATACACGTTTTGGGTTCACCTGAATCCAGAAACAGACATTTTTAGAAAAATGATTGTGTGTGTGTGTGTGTGTGTGTGTGTGTGTGTGTGTGTGTGTGTCTGGGCAGCATAGCTAAAAATAAATAGACCGTTAAATACTAAACTTGGTATTTAAGCTTGATACTTTCCAAGGATGCGATACCAAGATTTTCAAGAAAATCCTCCACCCCAAACTACCCTTTACATGGAACTATTTTTTTCGAAAATTTTATTTTCTCAAAAATGACCCTAACATTGATTAAAATACCGTACATTAAAGATATTTACCTCGCAAAAGAAAATATATAATTTGAATTTTCTGGGAATTGCCTATAAAGACAACTTTATCTGGGTCAATTTTACGGAATTTTGCATAACTGCTAAACCGTAAGAGATGGACAAAAGTTTACCAGACAAAAAATATAGAGCACGTTAAAACACACAATTTAGGTTACGTACATTTTTTCCGTGGAGTTTTCTTTTTTATAGATATTCCTTGCTATTGGATTTTGCTTCACATTTCTCATACAGGAATTTTTGAACTCCTGTCCATACAAACAAAGGAACTCAGTCACATAGCAACCAGTTTTGGCTATTACTTTCATCTATGATACTCCCTTGTTTTGCTTCTATTTACAAGGAAACAAGCAATATGACTGTGCTATTTTTTTCTCGATTAGCATGAAGTAAATAGAAGCATAAGCTTTTCAACAAGTTGTTGCAGATAATATGTAAAGAAAGTCATATGAATGGAACACATCAGATTTTTTTTTAAATTTGTTAGCAATTATTGATAAAATTTGACAGTTGTATTAACTCAGAGCATAAGCTCATTTTAAATCTTATGAAAGAAACACCAATATGAAACGTTCTCCTTACATTGAAGCAGATTTGAAAATCGTTCTTCTGTGGACTGAATGTACGATAAAAAGCTGTGCTCGTTATATACCTGACCTAGCAAAGGTACAAAAGAAGATCCTTGGTTCTTTGCCTTAGCAGTTTGCCAGGAAGGATACACTTGACTCGTCGAGAAAGTCGATACAAGTTCTTATCTTCTGAGACAAGCTCCCTGGGGGTTTGATGACAGCTGCGAATCTATGACATTACTGCAGAAATACAAATAGATGCACTTACTGCAGCTCTCGTGGAACTACTTTATAATTATCAAATAATAGTAGCATATTGCGAAAAGAAAACGCAAACAGTTTAAAAATAACAGACGAAATCGAATGCTTTCCACCACTTCATCGCACTTAACGTATGGTATTGCATTCTATTTTTACTTTCTCTACACTACTATGTACATGCTAAATAGAGAAGGTATTATAATGCACCCAAAAGTTCGATACCGAGATTTCACCGGAAATACATGTTTTGAGACCTCCTGAATCCAAAAAAAGCATATTTGGAAAAATGTCCGGGGCAGCATAGCTCAAGAACGAAAAGACCGTTAATAACCAAACTTGGTATTCGGATTTGGTACCTTCCAGGGATGCAACACGAAGATTTTCAAGAAAATCCCCCCATCCCCAACTGCCCTTTACATGGAACTTTTTCCAAAAATGTTAATTTTCTTAAAAATCGCTCTAACGATTTTGATTAAAATGTAATATATTAAAAATATTTACACGACAAATAAAATGTATATTTAGAATTTTCTGAGAATAGCCTCTGAAGACTACTTTATTCTGAATGAACTTTGCGAAATTTTACATAACTGATAAACTGTAAGAGATGGATAAAATCTTCTCACACAAAAAATATAGAGCATGATAAAACACACAATTTATGTTGTATATTTTTTTTTTCATGGAGTTGGTCGGTTTTAGATATTGCCGTTTTTCGTTTCAGCTTTAAAAACTTACTTTTTTCATACAGGAATTTGTCAACCCCTGTTCATACAAACAAAGGAACTTCAGTCACATAGCAACCAGCTTTTGATTGTTACTTTAACCTATGATACTCCTCCTACTATTTCACTTCTACTTACAAGGAAGCAAGAAATTAAAACTATTTCTTCTAATTTTTTCTCGATTTGCATGAAGTAAATGGAAGCATAAGCTTTTTAACAATAATTTGTTGCAGAGATGTAGAAAAAGTAATGTGAATGTAACACAACAGACATTTTTTCCGGTTGTGAAAAATAGAAAGAGTAAATGTACAAATATAATATTAATTACTAACAACTGCTGAACACGGAGGTTCCATTAGCAGACACACCATATTTGAAGATGATCCCTCTTTGAAGTTTCACCAAAAACTTGGACCATTGAAATGTTTTAGTAATAAAATATGAATTCTAAACTTTAAGAAAATGTAGTTTTCCTCTTGGAGGATTTGATCCAGTAATTGAAGTTACGACAGGCGCATGCTGAATAATAGGGACAAAAAATGTCAAGCTTTATTTCTCACAAGTATTTTTCCATACTGAAAAGCTCCAGCGGTGCAGTTCTAGCTATCTTATTGGGACATCATTAAATTCCTCGAAAAATTGCATTAAAAATGATCATACATTTGTTTGAAATAATCCTCTAATTTTTAAATAACTATTATATTTGGAAGAGTAAGAGAGAGAGTACAAAATGTAGTAATTTTTTACAATAATCAGCGGTTAATATAAAAAAACACACGGAACTTCTTCTAAAAATGTATTTTTATAAATTTGTTTTTAATTTACGGGACCCGGTGAAATTTCGGTAAGGAATTTTTGAGTTGAGGGCAATACCTCCTCTATCACGTCCACGTGCTATGTAGAGAAATTATAAATAAGAGATGGTCTATAGAAAGCGTTTGGTGATATAAGATTTTGGAAAATTAAGTCAGCTGTTCACAAATGGAGAGGGAAAAAGAATACTACTTATACGGTCCTTTTACATATATTCTCTTACCCTATTATCTTCCTACCAAACCGTACTTCAGACTTTGCCCTTATTTTCACTTTCTCTACTGCTTACCTAACGTCCTTAGGTAGAGGAAGTATTTGAATTCCATCCGATTTCGAGGCTGCACAATAAGTACATATTTTGAGGTCTCGTGAAGCGCAGAAGAAACTTTTGTAAATAGTCACGTTTGTGTGCCTGCGTCCGGGTGTGTGAGTAAATAATGACTGTGTCTCTTGGTCTGTGTCTATGAACAAACAACTCTAAAACAAAAGTCGGTGTTTATTTTTGGAATTTTTAGAACACGAAGGTTCTCACGAAAATGTTTCCGACCTGAACTACTTTTAACATGGAAATATTTTTGTTGTTTTTAATAAAATATAGTATGTTTAAGATATTTTAGTGGGAAAGGGACTGTATATCTTGAGTTTTCTCAGAATATCTTCGGAAATTTTCTTCATCCTGGATGATTTTTGTGTATCTGTAAATGTAAGAGACAGACAAAAAGTTATTACACAAAGAATTTTTATTTCAAAAAATACAGAGCTTGTCATATACATTTTTGTATTGGTAACCAGTTCATATACATTCCTCGTTATTGGTATCAATTACTTAAACTTTTTAAACGGTAAGATGTCATACATATCATAACTCTCTTGTTTTACTCCTGGCAGTGCAAGAGAACCAAACTTCAATTGTATCACAGTGTATAATAGATGACGCCGCTTTAGCCTAATGTATTCCATTATTTCCCTTCTACTTACAAGGAATAAAATAATAAGACCTTTTCTGGTAGTGTTTATCTTGATTAGCATGAAGTAGACAAAAGAATGTATTTAGTGAGAATAATTTTTTTTTTTTTTTGCAGAACAGGTAGAGAGAGGTATGTGAATAGAACACAATAGATTTTTACTTTTTCTACCTAGTACTACATAAGTGTGTATTAGATAGAGAAGGTATTGGAAACAATCTAAAACTGAACCAGATTTCGAGTACCCATGAATCCAAGAAAATCAGTTTGGGAGAAAGGAGCGTGCATGTATGTGCGTGCGCGTGTGCTCGTTATAATTGAAAAAGGAAAAGTCCGTTTAATACCAAACTTGGTATTTAAATTATCTTCCAGAAATGCGACATGAAGATTTTTAAGAAACCTTTCATTTTTCGGAGTTTTCTATTTTTTCCAAAATGGCTGTAACGAATTTGAATGAAAAACCGAGCCCTAAATATGTGTAAATTGTAAATACAGCGTTTATCTTTTAAATGTGTTTGGAATAGCCTCTTGAGTTCCTCTGCCTTTTAAGTTATTTTTGAACAACTGGTAAACCGTAAGAGATAAACAAAAACTTACTATACAAAAATATAGATTTCGTTAAGACACATTTTTTGTCGCGTGCATTTTTTTATTTTAGTTAACCATTTCCAGGATAGTGCTTGATACTGGTTAAAAGTGTGTATATATAACACCCTCATGTTCTATTTGTCATGTAACTTTCTTTAATTTACAGTATTTTAACAAATATAGTTACAGCCCAAAATGTGGCCGATTTTGATGAAATATCATCCGGCGCGTCCTTGGGAGATGCTGAACTTAAAGATTAATTTTCGTATTTATCCGAGGTTTCGTTATCGTGATCAAGGACACATGGACACACACAGATATTTTTCTAAAACTGTATGCTCTTATGCAAGGGACCCTAAAGCGTGTATTTCTAGTGAAACCTAAGAATAGAATTTTTGGGTGAAATGCAATACCTTCTCTACCTATGTATATGTACGATGTAAGCAAAGTAAGAATTGAAATTCTTTGTTAACGACGCTGTCAGTTGTACACACCATCGGGACCTCGGAAGTACTTAATCAGCGAGTCACCCAGGCCGACAGAATAATAGTTGCATAGCACTAAGGCTTCTGTGGACACATGCAAAACAAGATGTTACGCTACAGGGATGTTATGAGTCCTGGCATGCGCTACATACCACGCCACCTAGCAGATCCGTCACGATATTTGATGAAGTAATTAAACCAACGTAAAATAGAATAAACGACAAGAGAGAAAAACTGTCTGCAATCTATTAACAGCATCGTTTTAATGAACACATCCTAGCTACTTTAGAACATCCCCTGAGTTTCTAGTTTTCTTGTTTGCAGAATGAGATTATAGCAAAAAGATCTCGCTGAGCTTTACAGCTGTAATTCATTACACAGTTTCCAAGCTCGATAGCTCATAATGGTTACAAAACTACGGTGTTTTACAACAGCTTCAGCGGTCTGGAAATACAGGCAATTCCAGCATACTATTCAGACTCATTGGGTTGAAGTACTCGTGGACGACAACAGATATACCGTCACAGTTTTAGTGTTTTTAGAAACAATGACTGTTTCCACAGGTAAAGGGGATCATTGCACAAGAATTAACCGCACGCTATGCAGTTGAATATTCAAGCAGCACTTGTTCTGTCTATTCATTTGTTGCAAAACGTACAGCAGCTAGCTTCCAGACAAAACCATACAAATTTGTATACGAATTGAACCGCAGTTTGCAACAAATCTCGTGTGATTGTTTCTCGATTTTGATGTGAAAAGTAGATGAACAAGCTGAGGTACACCTTTAAGCACATAATAGTGCTGGTAAAAACATTAGTCCCATTCATATGATTTTTTAACTGCTCTGTAAACAAACTTCTTACAAAAAAAAAAAAAGTGTCTACTCCATGAGATAAAATTAGCCTAATGGTATTATTACGTATTTCCTTATAGGAAGAAAATAACAAAGAAATACATTATGCTAATGTGACAGTCAGATGTTCAAATTTGTTATTTAAGTTTAGTATCCTCAAAGGATGCGACATGAATATTTTCAAGAAGATTCCGCCACACAACTATCCTTTACATGGAACATTATTCGAAAATTTTGTTTTTCTCAAAAATGGCTAATGATTTTGATTAAAATGTCCAGTATTAAAATATTTACATGACAAATAAAATGTATATTTTGAATTTTCAGTGAATAGCCTCTGAAGACCTCTGGATGAATTCTCCGGAATTTTGCTTAAATAGTAAACCGTAAGAGATAAACAGAAACTTACTTGATAGAAAATATAGAGCAAGTTAAATGCAGAATTTATGTTACATACATTTTTTTCTTGGGTTGATGGTTTTTGAGATATTCCTTGTTATTGGTTTCAGCTATAAAATACTTATACTTTTCTCATACTGTATTTTGTCAACTCCTGCCCATATAAGCAAAGGAACGTCAATCATATAGCAACCAGCTTTCGACTATTACTTTAACTTACAGTACTCCCTTATTTCCCTTCTACTTTCAAGGAAGCAAGTTTTTTTCTCGATTAGTGTGGATTAAATAGAGGAATAAGCATTTTAACAATAATTAGTTGTAAAGAAAGTCGTGTAAATGGAACATATCAGATTTTTAATGTAAATATCTTTAATATACAGGTTTTAATCAATAACGTTAGACCCATTTTTGAGAGTCAAAATTTACCAATTTTTTCCATGTAAAGGGTAGTTTAGGGTGGGGTGATTTTTATGAAAAAGATCCTGTTGTATCCTTACACGATATTAAATCTAAATACAAGGTTTGGCATTTAACGACTTTTCATTTTGAGTTATACTGTCCACACACACACACACACACACACACACATACACACACGCACGCACGCACATAGATAAACTTCTTATATTGAGGTGACTTCAAAATGTTAATTTCCGCTGAAATTTCGTATCAAATTGTTGTGTGGAATATAATACCTTTTCTATTTATATTGTGCATGCGTGCTAGAGAATGTAAAACCATTTCAACATTCAAATTTCCTTTTCTATGTACCTTTCAACAAAATGTGGTCACACAAGCATAACTTCTATCTACTTCATCATAATCAAGACAAATATTTATCTTCTTTTTCTTGTTCCTGTTTAAGAGTATTACGCCCTACGGCCTGTTACGCTTTCAATTGTCTTCCTTCCTAGGTTTTACATCCCTTCTCCCCGAGGATCGATGATTCAAGGCCATTTTCAGGATACAAGCATCCTCCATTCTTTGCTGATATTCTCTTCAATTCTGCCTATGCTGTGCAATGTTTTTATTAATTGTATTAATATGTAACTATTCTAGTATTTGCACATTTACTATTCTGTCCCTTCTGTCACATGTTCTGACGGCCTGTTGAAATTTCATTTCTACTATTTAGATACTTTTTACATTCTCTACACGTAATGTGTACAGCGTGTATAGAAAAGGTATTGCATTCAATCCAAAAATTCGATCCCGAGATTTCACAGGGATCCAAAAAATGCATTTCTGGAAAAATGTCCACGCGCGCGGGTGTACGTGTGCGTGCGTGTGTGCGGCATAGCTCAAAAAAGAAAGTCCGTCGTGTTTAAGTTCAGTATCTTCCAAGGTTGCGAGACGAAAAAAAAAAAACCCATGCCCAACTTTTTTCGTAAATTTTGATTTTCTCAAAAATGGCTAAAGTCTTTGATTAAAAAATATATTAAGTATGTTTACCTGACAAATAAAATGTATATTTTGAATTTTCTGGGAACAGCCTCTGAAGGCTCCTTTAATCTGGATGAATTTTACTGAATTTTGCAGAACTGGCAAACCGTAAAATATAGACAAAAACTTCGACACAAAAAATGTAGTTCAGGATTAAACACACAATTTGTGTTATATAAATTTTTTGCGGAGTTGATCGCTTTTGAGATATTCGTTGTTTTTGGTTTCAGCTTTGAAAAACTTAAACTTTACTCACATGGGAATTTGCCAACTTCTGTTCATACAGACAAAGGAAATTCAGTCACATAGCAACCAGCTTTTTTTCTCGATTAGAGTGAAGTAAATAGAAGCATGAGCTTTTTAATAAAAATTTGTTGCGGAGATGTTGAGAAAAGTCATGTGAATAGAACACATCAGATTCTCATCCTCTTATATCTAGGGTTCACTTCCATTCAAAAGGATCGGCACGACCATCGTTTATAAAACTTCAACTGGGTGTCATTTATTATTGTGTCACGCTTTTTTATACCTTGTAGTTTGATGTCTAATTTCCAATCACAACTATAACTAACATTGCTTTCCAAGTAGTTAAAGAGATAAATTTATTACGATGTTATACCTAACAGGATCATACTTTCGTATTTCTAAGAAAATGTTCAATTTCTATTTTCACTTTCGCTACACCTACTATTTAAGTACATAGTGTACAGATAAGGTATTGCATTGCACCCAAAAATTCGATACCGAGATTTCAACGTAAATATATCTCCCCCTGAATCCAAACAAAAACAGCATTTGCATTTTTAGAAACATTTCAATGTGTATGTATGTCTGTTCGTGGGCTGTATAACTCAAAAACGAAAAATTGGTTAAATACCAAACTTGATATTTAAACTCACTATCTTTCAAGGATACGAAACAAACATTTTAAAGAAAATCCTCGCATCTCCAACTACCCTTAACATGGAAAAACTTTCGAAAACTTTGATTTTCTCAAAACGGCTTTAACGAATTTAATTAAAATGTTGTACATTCAAGATATTTTATATGACAAATAAAATGTATATCTTGAATTTTCTGGGAATAGCATCTGCGAAGTTTTGCATAACTGGTAAACCGTAAGAGATAGACCAAAACTTACTTAACCAAAGCTGTACAGCTCATTAAAACATACCTTTTATGTTATATGCATTTTTTGCGTGAAATTGACCGTTTTTGAGATATTCTTTGTTATTGGTTTTAGTTTTAAAATACTTATACATTACTCAATCGGGAATTTTATCAACTCCTGGCCATACAAGCAAAGAAAATTCAATCACATAGCAACCAGATTTTAAAATATTTGACTATCGCTTTAGCCTATAGTTCTCCCTTATTTTTCTTCTTACAAGAAAGCAAGCAATAAGACCATTTCTGCTTATTTTTTCTCGAGTATGAAGTTAATGGAAAAATAAGATTTTTAACAATAGTTTTTTGCAAAGATGTAGGGAAAGTCATGTGTATGTAGCATAACATTTTTCACATAGATTCTATTTATTTTATTACTTTCCTCAATTGAGGGCAGCCATGTAGACAAAGTATAACTACACAATTAATATTTTTAAAAATAATTTACAATGCTAAAAATAAATCGTATAACTAAGTACAAGTAACATATGAAATTAGAAATGATAAACTTCAAATCTAATACAAATAGCACATACAATTTTCTCAAAAAAAAAAAAAAAAACACTTTAGTAAGTTCAATTTATTGCAATTCATTTTCTGCATCTGTCAAAATTATAAAATCTTAATAGAAAACAAAATTTAAGAGAGCATTTTTATTAATTCTAATTCCTTCTGTACTACTACTCTTCCATCCTGTAATGGCGTCGTCCTTATGAATAAATATTAAAAAGAGCCGGTCATGTAACACCCTTGTCTAAGTCATTAACTTAATTTCTTATTCTTACGCTTAAAAAGTATATGTATACCATTGTATAAGTTTTTAATAAAATATAAAATAAATATTTGAAAAAATGGTTTTATTATCATTTTCCTTATACGATGGGACGAGATTATGCTAAGCTTAAGAAAAAGTCAATTATTTTACGAATTGGTCACTACAGCATTGAAATTTCATTCTCAGTATATGACCAGCAGAAAGAAATATCTAATAACATGTTCCATTTGACAAAATAGTTAATGTAACATTAGAACTAATGACAGAGACATCCTGGATATGGTCAGGTCCACAAAAATTAAAGTGATTATTTGAAAAATTGTGTGATTTAACCAGATCTGGATCTATTTTTGTAGTAAGAATTTGTTTTATCTCTGATTCTTAATATTTATGCAAAATTCATTCAGAAATAAGTGTATATCAGAAGGTATTTCCAGTGAGTTAAGGATATACAGGGTGTTTCAATAATACGGGGCATAATTTCAGGTACGTATTTCCCACATGAAGACAATCAAAATGGTTCATTATAACATGTGTCCGGAAATGCTTCATTTCCGAGTTATGGCCTTTACAACATTGAAAGTCCCACCTGTAGACAAACAAAATGGTTCATGTCCGGAAATGCTTCATTTCCGAGTTATGGCCTTCACAACATTCGAATTCACTGGGACGTTTTTCTTTCCGCAGGTCTTTGCCGTCAAAGGAGACATTAGGAGGGCGCTCTGATAGTTCATTCTGAGGAAGGTTACATTCAGTGTTCTTTAGGCGTTAAGACTGTGCGACATGTATTCAAATCAAGAGCTGGCAGAGATACACTTTATGTACGGTAAGGCGGACGGCAATGCTGCGCTGGCTCGTCGTTTGTACCAGGAGAGCTACCCACAGCGACAATGTCCAGATCGGAAGACATTTGTACGTCTCCATTCCCGTCTGTGCGAGTATGGAACATTCACCTCTCCTGGCTTGGGAAGGGGTTGACCAAGATCTACAACTCCAGAAGTGGAGGAGGAGATTCTGGAGGCTGTGGACAGGACTCCTATCAGCACACGACGGTTAGCGTTGCAAGTCAATGTTCCTCATACGACTGTCTGTAGACTGTTGAACGAGTATCAATTGTATCCTTATCATTTGCAACGTGTACAGGCCCTGTCACCAGCAGATTATCCTGCACGAGTTAGGTTCTGTCAGGGGTTCTTGCAGCAGTGTGGTGTAAATCCGAACTTTTCTGCCGTCGTATTATTTACAGATGAAGCACAGTTCACAAGAGATGGCGTAACAAATTTCCACAATCAGCATGTATGGTCGCATGAAAACCCACGTGCAACTGTTGTATCTCATCACCAGGTGCGGTTCTCCCTCAACATGTGGGCCGGTATCATTGGTGATCGATTAGTTGGACCCCATGTACTTGTAAACAGACTTACGGGGCAGGCGTACACAAACTTCCTGGAAAACACCATACCCGACGTTTTCGAAGACACTCCACTGATCAATCATCAACACATTCACTTCTTGCATGATGGCGCTCCTGCACACTTCAGTCTTACGGCTCGCCGGTACTTGGATCGAAGGTTTCCTGATCGATGGTAAGGTAGAGGTGGTCCAATTGCTTGGCCTCCACGCTCACCTGATCTGAACCCTCTCGATATCTACTTGTGGGGCCATTTAAAATCATTGGTTTATTCGTCTCCGGTGCCGGATTTGGAATCCCTTCGGAATCGGATTGTGGCAAGTTGTGAGGACATACGCAATACTCCTGGAGTTTGGGATCGTGTTCGCAGGTCAATGAGACATCGATGTGAGGTCTGTATTCAAGCAGGAGGTGGACATTTTGAACATCTTCTGTAATGACAACAACCTACGGAAAGAAAAACGTTCCAGTGAATTTCAATGTTGTGAAGGCCATAGCTCGGAAATGAAGCATTTCCGGACACATGTTATAATGAACTAATTTGATTGTCAATATGTGGGAAATACATACCTGAAATTATGCCCCGTATTTTTGAAACATCCTGTATATTTTATATTTGAGCATACAATATTTTAATAAAATAATTTGAGCCGTTTTTTATAATATTAGATATTTCCATGTAAAGTTGAGAAATAGGTGTACTTTGTTGAAAGTCTCCGTACAGAATTCTTGAAATTCTGGTATTTCGTTTTTAATTTATTTGTTCTAACCATAAAAATATTCTTTCTAAAATGCGCTTTTGTTGTTATGAGAATTTTAAAACGTGCCTTCTGGATGAGATCTCTGTATCACATCGAAGTACTTTCTCAAAGAAAGAGAAAGAGAATTTTTGGTTCATATTTTTTAATGAAATTAATATTTCGAAATATGAGGTGCTTTAATTTTATAACTTAACTTTGGTTCAGAAAACATAATTGTGCACAATTAATTTATCACTCAATTAATTTGTCTTGCTACTTAACGGTTACAGTAGTCAAACAATCGGCTAATCGGCTTACCCTCCACATATGTGTAAGGCTAACACCCCCCTCGGACTTACAAACCTGTCGAGCAACCAACGATACGAAATGGAGAACCTGTTACAAGTGGTTGACCCGTGAACATGAGGAAGTGGATGATATGAAATGTAGGCGAAATTTATTGGTAAGATGATGATGGAGCAATTGGTGAAAAGGGTGGTGTAGGAAATCTGCCCAGTCGCTGCTTCATCCATCACGAATCCCACATACAGGTGATTGGGATCGAACCCGGGCCACCTAGATAGAAGGCGAGCGGTCTAACCACTCAACCACGGCACCGCTAGGCAATACAGGTACAATGTTAATTGTAACTATCTTCAGGGGCCTTTTGTGAAGTAGCTATAATGGAGCAATGAAACTTGTACCATATTAATATTTTTCATTATTTCCATAAAATTACCCGTTCTTTGTAAGGTAAATGATACTATTTTTTAGCATGTTGTGTAATATTTCGAAAGAAGTATGAACATACATAGTCAAAAATGTTTATATGAAACCTATTCAGTTGATTCCTTTTGGTAAACATTAAATACCTGGTGATCAGCATAGAGCAGAACAGCTTTCACGGTGCATAGCCGGCCGGCGGTGAGGCGCGGGGCGTTGGAATGAGTATCTTGCAAACGTGGAACGTTTTTGTTAATTGACGCAATACAGTGCGATTCTCTGTTCCCCCAAATAATTTAATTATGATTCATACGTCCGTACAGAATTTACGAGTGGCTCCCGCGTTTCTTCAATCTAGCCCCCTGAGGGAAATTTAGCATGTAATAACGAATTTTCTAAGCAGGCGCCTCCGACATCTCTGAATTGAAATATGTGAGTAATTTTATTACTTTCTCTATACTCACTGTGTATAGTGTATAGAGAAGGTATTGCACTCCACCCAAAAATTCGATATCGAGATTTCACCGGAAATATATGTTTTAGGGTCCCCTTTAGCTAAAAAATGTATTTTCGGAAAGAGGTCCATGTGTGCGTCCGTGTGAACACAACTCAAAAACGAAAAGTAGGTAAAATACCAAACTTGGTATTTAAGTTTAGTATCTTCCAGGGATGTGACACGAAGATTTTGAGAAAAATCCTCCCACCCCAATTGCCCTTTACATGGAACTCTTTTCGAAAATTTTGATTGTCTCTAAAATGGCTCCAACGATTTTGATTAAAATTTCGTATATTAAAGATATTTTCATTACAAATAAAATGTATATCCTGAATTTTCTAGGAATAGCCTCTGAAGAGTAGTTTATTCTGGATGAATTTTACTGAATTTTGAATAACTGCTAAACCCTAAGAGATGGACAAAAACTTACTACACAAAAAATGCAGAGCACGTTAAGACACCCGATTTATGTTATATACATTTTTTCGTGGAGTTCGTCGTTTTTGAGATATTCCTTATTTTTGGTTTCTGCTATGAAAAGCTTTTTTCATACAGGAATTTGTCAACAAAGGAATTGCATTGACATAGTAACCAGCTTTTGAGTATCACTTTAACTTATGGTACTCTCTTATTTCGGTTCTACTTCAAGGAAGCAAGTAATATGGCTATTTCTGCTAATTTTTTTATTGATTAGCATGAAGTAAGTAGAAGTATAAGCCTTTTAAGAATAATATGTTACAGAGATGTAGAGAAAGTCATGTGAATGACTCACATCAGATTTTTTAAGTTTTTTTTTTTTATTTCTGTTATAGAAATAAATAATGCGAATAACCGTAGAACCAGCTGAAAAATTCAATGCCACAGCCAGGATTTGAACATGGTTCTCCCGCTCTCAGTGCGGTTGCTCTAACCACTGACTTTGACAATATGCCGGTATGCCATTCAATCCTCCAATTGATTCATATGTTTTTACCTGGTCAATCAATTGGTATATCTCTTCTTTTAGAGAACACCTTAATGGCGTCTGAAATTATCCGGATATTAAATACTTAGGAATTTAACAGTTATTAGAAACTATTAAGCTGTTTTTTAGCTTGTTCTACTATTAAAAAGGTTACCCAGGTATGGAGCATTCATTATTAATATAACCGTAGTATATTTACTACTGACGTGCTGTTACCCACTCAGCACGTATGACAAGCAGCAAGATTACTCAGAATGCCTGAGTTTTAACTTCCTATCTCATTGCACATTTAGTCTTTAAGGCCTATATTACACCATCACAGTTTCTTTGTCACATAATGAGATAAAACCTTGGATCATATGCTGTGATCGCATTTACACTACGTAAAAGAACTTTTCAGTGTTTTAAAATGAATGTCCTAAAGTTAATAGCATGAACTATAACAATGGTTCCTATTTCATTCTGTTTAGGTTGTGAAAGATGTCATTATTTCTAATATATAAAATTACTTAAACTTTCTATTATATTCACGTGCAACATTTTCGTGAAACCTAACCTAGAATTTAATCTCAATAAAATACTTTCTTAAAGAAGTTGATAAGTACTACATGAATGAGGATTAATATCAAAGACAGCAAAACTAGTAATTAGTGGTTGTAATAAATTTAATTTTGTTCTCCTACATATTGGCTTCACAGTTCATTTAATTGTTTCCTACATCATTTTATGTATATCCTACATCTGCTTCACTATGGCTTCTGCTGCTCTTTAATATTTTTCAGTCTGTTCTGTTTTTATAATATTTATGTTTTGAAATGTGCAGCGGTCCATGATTCATAATAGGAAATAATCAGTTTGATTGTAGCCTCTATGTTCACCACCTGTCTGCCATTTTATTTTCTAATCCCAGATGTTATCAAAGATTTGATGGCAGGTATAAGTTTATCAAAGAAGTATATCGAACTATATGTGATCAAGGATGATATATTATACTGTAAAAGTCGTTATCATATGTATTTGATCGCATTTTTGTAATACAGAAATGTGATAGTGTAATACAGGTCTAATAAAGACATTTATAATTTTTGGCAATAAAAACTGTTCAAGCTTTAATTCAGATTTGCAATCTCCCCTTTTGCTACCAAATGAAATGCATCTGTTGATGAATTCACACGATATTCTGTAGCCATGATAAAGTCTTGTATATCCCTTATACCGGACTCAGAAAATTATAACAAAAAAATTATGACTTTCTCTACATCTCTGTAACAAATTATTGTTAAAAAGCTTATGCCTCTATTTACTTCATGCTACTCGAGAACATATTAGCAGAAATAGTCTTATTACTTGTTTCCTTGTAAGTAGAAGCGAAATAAGGGTTTACCATAGGTTAAAGTGACAGTCAAAAGCTTGTTATTATGTGACAAGTTCCTTTGTTTATGTGGACAGGAGTTGACAAATTCCTATATGAGAAAAGTAAGTTTTTCATAGCTGAAACCAAAAACAATGAATGCCTTAAAAACGATCAACTCCACTAAAAAAATGTATATAACATAAATTGTGTGTTTTAAAGTGCTCTACATTTGTTGTGTAGTAAGTTTTTATCTAAGTCTTACGGTTTAGCAGTTAGGCAAAATTCCGTAAAATTCGTCCTAAATAAAGCACTCTTCAGAGGCTATTCCCAGAAAATTCAAAATATACATTTTGTTTGTCAGGTAAATATCTTTAATATTTGATATTTTAATTAAAATCGTTAGAGTTTAGGGTGGGGGGATTTTTTTCAATATCTTCGTGTCGCATCCCTGGAAGATACTAAACTTAAATACCAAGTTTGGTATTTTACCGACTTTTCGTTTTTGAGTTATCGTGTTCACTGACACACACACACACACACACACACATACACACACGGACCTTTTTGTGAAAAGGCTTTTTTTTGGATATATGGGACCCTAAAACAGATATTTCCGGTGAAATCTCGGTATCCATTTTTTGGGTGGAGTGCAATACCTTCTCTATACACTATGCACATAGTGCGTGTAGAGAAAGTAAAAACAGCATCAAATAGGCATTTTGAGCAGAAGCATCATTATTGCAATGCGTGTTTCAACAATTCAATCAAATTGGTCACTTGTTGTGAAATGTAATTATTGTACTTTAGATGTAAACCAAACTAACTCCTGTATGATATTAAACAATGTCTCTAGGTGTGTGTACTCTTCAGTGATATTTTCTGTATTTAATGCTGTATTATGCAAAATTATTTAGTGCTGTAGCCCTTAGAGATGGTGATTGTACGCCCATGAACTTTGTTCCGCCAATTAGTGACCCTAGAGGGTTCTATGTCACTATCTTTCTCTTTCTTCCCTGCCATAAGTTGACATTAGGAATATTCTCATGTGAGGCAGATTATAGTAGCATCGACACACATATTATAAAGGAGGATACTCATAGGAATTGTCAAGGTCTGGTATAACGTTCATGGACCGTATCTTATCTATTACTTTACCTGCTTGTATTCGTGTTTTATGAATGCATAGTATACCAGCGTCACGGCCATGATGATCCAAAAATGGCTTGTATGAACCAGATTGATAACAGAGCGATCATTCCATTCTGAGCATAACAGTAAAATTAGGATCAAGACGATAAGCCATTCTCGTTACAGTATCTTCTCCACACCAGCCCTCGCTACTTCTTCCTATCAGTGGCATCTCATTTCTGTGTTCTCCATTATACGTAACATACGTTTTCGTAAACATTTTATTCTACTTTCCTCACCACTTTGTACACCCAAAGATATTAAAAATACGCCTAGATATACCTACCACAAGACTGATTATGATCGGCAAATAATTCATGTCTCATCTATTTGCTATACTCTTATAAGCATATTGGACAGGACACATTACGAAGTGAAGAGCTTGGACATGAAAAGTAACTTGCGACAAATGAAGTTTTGAGTTCAGAGCTGGTGATTTCTAAAATTTCTGGTTGGATAATAGCCACCTCTCTAACCGGGTAATAAAAATTAGGTTAGTCTTTCCCCTGCGCTACATACTGAAGTTGTAATGCCAAGGTAATTCGCGCAGGTGGGTCAACCACTGCTTATACAAGTCAACTTGTTCTTAGGGAGCGTCGAGCGGGGTTGAGAGCGAAGGGGTGTTTCATTTTCTTACTTACGCGGTATGTTGTACCAGAATGGCACCAATGAAAATTGTAGGACACTAGTCCCCGCAAACGTTACATTTTCAGCAAAATACACATGGAAATATTTATCGTTAGACGCTGAATCTGTCCATGTCTTCCCCTGTTTGTTATGCTCTTAAAAGCGTATTTGAAAGGTCACTTTACCGAAGAAAGGCAATTGCGATAAACGAGGTTTTGAGTGCCGAATTGGTGATCCCCAAACTTTCTGATTGGACAATACTCGACTCTATTACCGGGTAATACAAAATTAGGTTAATCTTGTCTTTGCATTACATACATATTTAAGTATATTATCCTCCAAAGTCACGACATCAAGATTTTCAAGAAACTCCCCCCGCCCCAGCTACCAATTATATAGACAAACTTTCCAAAATTTTGATATTATCAAATGGCTTCTTAAGTATTTTGATTAAAACATGATATATTAAAGTAAATTACGTAATAAATAAAATGTATATTTTGAATTTCATGTAAATAACTTTTGTAACTGTAAGAGATAACAAAAAATTAGTTCATGAAAATGTAGATCTCGTTAAAACTACCTTAAACGTACCGTTTTCATATATGTATAATTTTTGTAGAGCTAAGCATTTTTGAGATCCCTTTAATTTAATTTAAGAATACTTATCTTTCTCATTCAGGAAGTCGGCATCCGTTTTTTTGTTTCACTTTTGGCCAATATCAATTGTGGCATCTTTTAGGGATTTCATGATTGCTTTAGCCGAGTGAATTGCCTTATTTACCTTGACTTATAGGGAAGTAAGATCATTTTGGCTTATTTCGATTAGCATGAAGGAGATAGAAGAACAATATTTTTAATAATATTGGCTTGCACATACTATGTACATAGTGTATAAGAAGATATTGTATTGCACCTAAAAATTCGATACCTTTATTTAACCGGAAATCTTTGTTTTGAGATTCCCTGAATCAAAAAAGAAAAAGAAAAAAAAAAAAAGAAAGCCTATTTAGGAAAAGCTTCATGTGTGTGTTTGTGGACAGCATAACTCAAATATCTTCCAAGGATGCAATACGAAGAATGTCCCACACACTAAATTACCCTTTACATGAACATTATTTTGAAAAATTTGTTTTTCTCAAAAATAGCTATAACGAGTATGAATTAAAATACCATATGTAAAAGTTGTTTATAACCTAAATAAGTGTATACCTTTAATCATCAGGGAATATCTTCTGCAGAGTACTTTATTCTGGTTGATTTTTGTAGAATTTTACATAACGGTTAAATCGTAAGGGATGGTCAAAAAAATTACCATACAAACATGTAGATCTCGTTAAATCACAATTTATATCTTATGAATTTATGTTGTACAGTTGAACGTTTCCAAGATATTTCTTGCTATTGGTTTAAATTTTAAAATTATTAATACTTTTTCCAGATAGGAAGTATTCGTTTTCCTTTTTTCTACTCGATGACAATCGCATAACGATAGCGTTTAAAGCAATTGACTGTCACTTTAACACAGGCATTCGTTTAGTTCCCTTCAAGTTATAAAGAACTAAGTAATAAGTATATTCTGCTAATGCTTATCTCGATTAGCATAGAAAGAAGAATAATGTTTTGCAAGAAGTTTGTTTGAGAAAATTCTGTGAGTGTAACGCATCTTAATTTTAATTTGCAGTCCTCAAATCATACATATCCGGTGAAATCTATATATAAAATTTTGGTGGAAGGTAATACTTTCTCTACTTTGTACGTGGTAGATAAAGTTATTCGAATACTATTATTTTGCATTTCCGCTGCATCTTTGTGCAGATTCTAGATACATTTCACTAAGTACTACAAAAGCAGTGACAAATTTAATAATACCAAGGTAATAAGGAAGGAGTACTGTAAGTCCAATTATGTTCATCGGTGATCAAGTTGGTGATATGAAGAAGAAATATGCTGGATATTCGGAAATTCTAATTAAAAACTCCTAGGCTTTGAAAGACTGGGTAATACTTAGAATAAGAACCCTAAAGCGCTCTATACATGCTTGTTCATTAATATCCTGCAGGAAAGTGCGCACGTCTGCTTTCTTGGTTTCTCTAGATTTCGAAGAGATTCAGCAAATATCAGTTGTAATGAAATGAGTTTACCACATTTTAAAGGTATTGGGTCTGTGAAATTTCTAATATTCATAATATGTAAGATATATTAATGAATTTCATACCAGTTATTACACACAGTAATTGAAACACTCTCCTTTTTCATCGATATCTCTGAATTATTACTTTCTAGAGCACTATTGTACTATATTTTATAAAAGTAAATAGCCACTTTCTGTTTCAATGTCACCTAATTCTCAGGCGTTCCAATATAGCTAGTATGAGAATGGAATTTTTCATATGCCTTCCTGTTCTTTGTATGCAAGAGAGCATGGCAGCCATTCGCTCACCTCGCAGTTTTGGAAACCAATATTTCAACAATAATTGTAAACTAACGAGAAAATATTGCGAATTCAACTTCAGCACACTTGCAAAAAATGTGTTATTACTATGCTTCGATTAAGTATTGGTAACTTTAAAAGGATAATTTTAATCAAAAGGAGTCGTGCCTGTGACTAGAATAGCCCAAGTGATTGAAAGGAGTTTCTGCAGAATACCTGCAAAGTCAGAAAGTGGATCAAATCTCGTAAACCGCGCGCATATATATTTTACCCTTTTTAATCTTTATATTTCTCTGACCTGTGCAAAAGATAAGTCTGATATAGTAATAGAAACTCTTTCTATTACTATATCCTCCTCTCGGCAAATTACATGGTTAGTTTTATTTCACATAGCGAAATATTAATTTGCCGCCATCTTGCGAACGCTGTAACGCGATTGAAATTTTACTACAGAAAGCTTTATAAAACATAAATTGTATTTTTATGTAAATAAAAAAGGGGAAATTTGCATACCTCAAGTGGCAAATATTCCTCCCAAAATCAATATTTTCGTTTAAACGCCCACATTCAAATGCATCTATGATATTCGAATACTATTATCAGTTAAACGATATATTTCGCCGTGTTTTGTTAATGTTTATCTGTAGTAGCTAACAATGGATATAAGGAAGTATTTCTCTCTTTTTCATGTTGGAAAGCCTCGCTAGGTAAGAAGGAAATTAAAATGTTATAGGCACAAAAACGAAAATTTGTTTAGAAATGTTGAATGAACTCGACATGAGTACATTCCTTTATAGTTAATTATATAATAATACGACAAAAATACAATGCTATGTGAGAATAAGACTGAACAGTATAGAAAGCAAATTAATTTAGTACATTTTATTGATAGTCATAAAATACATTATAAAAATCTGATGTGTTCCATTCACCTGACTTTCTCTACTTCTGTGTAACAAATTATTGTTAGTAAACTTATTCTTCTATTTACTTCAAGCTAATCGAGAAAAAATTAGTAGAAATAGTATTATTACTTGCTTCCTTGTAAGTAGAAGCGAAATGTGAGAGTATTATAGGTTAAGGTGAAGTCAAAAGCTGGTTACTAGGTGACTGAAGTTCCTTTGTTTGTGTGGACACGAGTTGACAAATTCCTGTATGAAAAAAGTACAAGTTTTTCAAAGCTGAAACCAAAAGCAAGGAATATCTAAAAAACGATCAACTCCTCGAAAAAAATATATAATATAAATTGTGTCTTTTAATATGCTCTACATTTTTTGTGTGTTAAGTTTTTGTGCATCTCTTACGGTTTAGCAGTTATGCAAAATTCTTCCAGAATAAGGAGTCTTCAGAGGCTATTCCCAGAAAATTCAAGATATACATATTATTTGTCACGTAAATATCTTCAATTTACAATATTTTAATCAAAATTGTTAGAGCAATTTTTGAGGAAATCAACATTTTCTAAAAAAGTTGTATGTAAAGGGTAGTTGGGGGTGGGAGGATTTTCTTGAAAATGTTCGTGTCGCATCCTTGGAAGATACCAAACTTAAATACCAAGTTCGGTATTTAACGGTCTTTTCGTTTTTGAGCTATGCTGTCCACAGACACACACACACGCGCGCGCGCACAAGCACACACAGACCTTTTTCCAAAAATGTTTTTTTTTTTGGATTCAGGATACCCAAAACATGTATTTTCGGTGAAATCTCGGTATCGAAATTTTGAGTGCAATACAATACCTTCTCCATACACTATGTACATAGTACGTGTAGAGAAAGTAAAAAGTAGAGGATTCATAGAATAAATCAATCATAGGCACAATAAACAAAGCAAAATACAGTCGTGGATTGTTTGACGTGAAGCAACTTTCACAATTAGCTAGCAATAAGGCCATTTCTGCTAATGTTTATCTCGATTAGCTTGATATAAATAATAGATTAGTGTTTTGATAAAAACTTTGTTTGCCGAACAGCTAAATATCATATGAATGGAATGCATTAGAATTTTTTCCCTTCTACTTACAAGGAAAGAAATAATTAAGGACAATTTCTGCTAATGTTTATCGCGATTATTAGAAGTAGAAAAATAAGCTCTTTAATAATAATTTGCTACAGAGATGTGAAGAAGGTCATGAATGGAACAATTCAGACTTTCTAATTTTAGCTTTGCTTTTTTATATACTTTTATTGTTTCGTATAATTTATGGCAGTCTCCAGCTGAGCCTGAATTTAGTAATGATTATGTGTATATATATATATATATATATATATATATTATATATATATATATATATATATTATATATATATATATATATTATATATATATATATGTATATAAACAGCAATAAAGTATGAAACAGCACGTTCTGGCCCGAATGTCAAACAACTATTTTGGAATACCACTCACAATAATTGCTGTACGCTCGCTTTTGTATTGCAAACACTGAACGTGAAGAATGGGGCTGTAGGTCGTTTGACCCGCGGTGACACGCGGGGTGAAAAATATCATGCCTGGCCTATGAAGCCTTGTTGATCCGGCAGGAGTTGCGTATAAATATTCAAGACTAGCCCATAAAGAGCCTGAATCTGCCTTCTAAGTTAACTTGTGCTATATTCATTATTAAAAAAGTTCGTGCTTTAGATTAAGTACTACTTATTCCTTTCTTAAAATTTTGATATGTTACACTCACATACATTTTCCTAGCTGCTCTACAAACTTCTTACAAACGATTATTCTTCTTTCTAACAATGCTAATCGAGATAAACATTAGCAGAGTGTTCTCATTACTTAGTTCCTTATAAGTAGAAAGGAACTAAAGGAATGCGCTATGCTAAAGTGATAGTTCAATGTTTTAAAAGCCTTCGTTATACGATCGTCATTGCAAATTACTTCTTTGTTTGGCCAGGAGTAGAACAAAAGAAAACCGGACTCTATCTGTCTGAGAAAAGTATAAGTACTTTACAACGAAAACCAATACACAGGAATATTTCGAAAACGGATAAAGGACATAAATTGCGTGACTTGACAAGATCTACATTTTTTGTGAAGCAAGTTTTTATCTGTCGCTTACGTTTAGCAGTTAAGCAAAATATGGTAAAATTCATCCAAAATAAAGAGGTTTTCAAGGATATTCCCAGAACATTCAAGATATACATTTTATTTGTGATGTAAATATCTTTCTTATACGAGATTTAATCAAAATCATTAGAGCCATTTTTGACAAAATAAATTTAAAAAATATTTCCATGTAAAGAATAATTTAAGGTGGAGGTATTTTCCTGAAAATATTCGTGTCGCATCCTTGGAAGATACCAAATCTAAATACCGAGTTTGATATTTAACGGTCTATTCATTTTTTATCTATGCTGTCCGAACACACACACACACACACACACACACACACACACACACACAAATACGCACACAACTGACCTATTTCCAAAAATTAGTTTTTCGGACTCAAGGGACCGCAAAGCATTTATTTCCCGTGATTATCTTTACATCGAATTTTTGGCTGGAATACAATACCTTCTCTACCCACTATGTACATTATATATGGGCTAGACAAACTAAAAGTAATATGTGTTCCATTCACACAACTTTCTCTAGATCTGGATAATAAATTGTTATTAATATTCCTATTATTCTTTCTACTTCATACTCGTCGAGATACATATTAGCAAAATATTCTTATTACTTTCTTCCTTATAAGTAGAGGGAGAGTAAGGAATACACCAGATTAAAGCCTTAGTCAAATATTTTAAAAGCTAGTTGTGTGGTTGAAGCTTGTTTCTTTGCATAGACAGGAGTTTATTAATTCATTGTAAAGTACTTTATAGCTGAAATCCATAAAAAGGAATATCTCAGAAAAGACTAACTTGACAAAAAATTAAATAATATAATTATGTGATTTAACGAGATACCATTTTTGTGCTGTAAGTTTTTGTCTCTCTCTCTCTTATGATTTACTAGTTATACAAAATTCAGCAAAGTTTATCCAGAATGAAAAGGTATTCGAAGGCTTTCCAAGAAAGTTAAAATATACGTCTTATTTTTCATATAGTTTTATATATGATATTTTAATCAAAATCCTCGTGTTGCATCCTTGAAAGTTATTAAACTTAATTATCAAGTTTAGTATTTTATTAACATTTCGTTTTTAAATTTTCGTGTTCACAGTTAAACCCACACGCGGGACCTTTTTCGTAAAATGTTTTTTTAGGTACAAAACGTACGTATCGAATTTTTGGTTGAATGGAATACCTTCTTTACCTAAGTACAATGTGGTATGTAGAGAAAGTAAAAATCTGAGCTACTCCCCAACCATATCCGCCTATAACAATTTAGAACTTAAGTAATACCTGATCTTCACAGAGAGTCAAAAGGACAAAACTGCTGTGGAATGTTCAAAATACAATATGGGAACAGACACCACCCAAGAGGAGAAGATAAAGACCCAAACATTCCTCAATGATAAAGGCTATCGTCTTGATGCTGGAAGATTGCTTCTATTAGAAAGACGGAAAACAGGGATGTGAAAGGCTATTCTAGGATGTGAGAAATGACATTAGTTATACTTGTTTATTGTAGATAGGACAGACAGACAGAATCTGAACGACCGTCGGCTTTAATTGGACTGTTACTTTAGGAAAGCATATTCCCCCTATTTTCAGTGGTGTATGTTGTGGACTAACAGAGCTATCACCGAAGCCTATGTCTAATAATTGCCATACCAGTCAGTTTCTCTTATGGAAAATTACGAGTTGTTCTGAATACAATCGAGCTGAGGGGAGAACAAAGCTTGAAGCTGACGCTCTACATTAGGATACGGTAAGAGAGGGGTTCGGGAGGAGGAACGCAGGAATCAGCATGCGAAGGTTTCGGAAAACGAAATCCCACACTACAGGCACCGCGCACGGACCAGAAAATCGTCTTGATAAGAGCACATTAGAAGCTTAAAACTGCACCAACCAGAGAAATCAGCACTTGCAGAGCACCCCATAGCCACAGGACACCACTTAGACTTCGACCAGATACAGCTACTGGCAGATTCTGACTATTTCCCACACAGGATGGTACGGGAAAGCATAGAAATTTGCAAACAACACACCTTAAACCGAGACAGCGGCAAACATCTTAGCTCAATCTGGCAGACCCTAATTAGGAATGAGGGGATTGCCAGACCACCAGCCAATAGGCGCGAGAGGGGCCGGCCTTTGCCCCCTCCCTCCACAGTGGCTAAAGTCCGTGGCTGGCGACCGGAGAGGTCGCTGAGGTTGCGGCGGCGGCGGATCCCCTGGGTCCGCACCGCCAAATACCTTGGAGTCCTCCTCGACCGCGGCCTTACTTTCACTCCACATGTCAGGGAGAAGGTCGGTATGGGACACGCTGCCCTACGGCAGTTGTTTCCCATCTTCCGCTCCACCATGCCTACACACCTAAAACTACGGCTGTACCGCGCAGTCATCCCGCCCCTGATGCTGTACGGCTGCGAGGTCTGGAGTTCGGTGGCTCGTTCCACCATCCGCAGGCTGCAGACCGTGCAGAACAGGGCATTGAGGATGATATATGGCACAGACCGTAGATTCCCGTCCCACATTCTCCATTCCCACTCCGGAATCCCTTACATAGTGGACGTTGTGCGAGAAAGAGCTCGCACAATATACACTAAACTTGCTCCCCACCCAAATCCCCAGGTGAACACTCTCGGTCTTTACGACCACACGCTGCCTAGGAGACGCGTAAGCTACCGCCTTCCCAAGGACGCCTTGGGATGGTAGTTTTCCGGCCGCCTCTCCCTTCTTTATAGTTCTACCCGGCAAGTTAAGCAGCATCGGGCCCGGTCCCGACTTGGACGGGTGACCGTCCAGTTGTACTCCGACCAGATCTGCAACACTGGCTTCCCCCACCCCGTACCTACATCCCTTCAGTTCTCCCCGCTAGCCGGCACTGCTTTCCTTGACAGCCCGCAAGCGGGTGGCCAAGGTAAACAGCATCGGGCCTGGTCCCTCTCTGGGTGGGTGACCACTCAGGTAGGTAAGCCAGCCCGCGCCGGCTGCACAGAGGGAAACACCCTGCCCACACACTTCGACACAGACATAAACGCTTGCACAAGACTACATCTTTTATATCACACGGGTAAATCCGCGAGAAAAGCGGATAGGTACCGTGGTGATTTGCCCCCGCCCGAGTACACTCGGGCGACTAGTTTCTGCTCCTGGCTCCTGTCGGAACACAGTTCACTTGGCACTGTCGTGATGAGAGCACACGCCCTGAGGAAGCCCCACATAGTGAGGCGAAACGTCGGCAACATTTCAAGCCAAGACGCGGCCTTCCCAGAAGACCAAGATACCATGGACACTAGCCGCCGAAGCTTACGCAAGAAATTATCCATGCTGCAGATAATTTTTAAATATATGTTACTGCTTTGAGTACAATATAAAATTAGTGTACTTACTTCTTTCGATGTACAGCTTGAATCCATAGCTTTCAGTTTTCCGCGTGGGAAAAGAATAAAGGGCAACAGCTGGCTTGTAGGTATTATTAGACCACACAGCACAACAGTTGTTCCCTTTCCGCCTTCTTGTAGTGTTTACATTTGACATCTTATTACACGCTAATACTCTTACACCACTATCTCTGTTATCCCCTTGTTAGTAACCAAACTTACCGCGAGAGTAGCGTGCACGGTGCTTATACACGAGCGTCCCTGAATTATATCGTTCACACGATTGGATTTTTCTTGTTTATAATTCTGCATAGTACGTGCAATTAAAAGCATGAAAGAGCGTGTTTTGTATAATGACTTGCTGTTTCGGCTATTAATAGTTAGTAATATCTAGTATGTATTAATTTATGTTAATATTATTATTTTATATTATTAATATTATTCGGTACATAGTGTACAGTATACCAAGACAGTTGTGAACAAATAATTCTCACAGTGAGATACGAAGATAAGTTAGCGATCGTCAAACAGCAGAGGCCTACACCAGCTTTTCAGGACTTTCAGTATAAGTAGAAGGAAAACAAAAATAAATGAAAAGAAAGGAAGGAAAAAAATTCTGTGTTTCATTCAAATGACTTTTTCTAAATCTCTCTTAAAGTTATTGTTAAAAAATCTTGTTCTACTACTATTTCATGCTAATCGATATAAACTTCAGCAGGCGCGATCTTATTATCTAGTTCCTTATAATTAGAAGGGAAGTAAGGGAATACACTAGGCTAAAGCGATAGCCAAATCTTTTAAACCTGGTAGCCATGTGGTTGGTTTCGTTTCTTTGCATTGCCAGAGTTGACAAATTCCCGTGCGAAAAGTTTAAGTAGTTTAGAACTGAAACCAATAATGAGTATAACAAAAATGGTAAAATCGACGAAAAAATATATATGACATTAATAGTGCGTTTTAACGAGCTCTAGATTTTTTGTGTATTAAATATTTCTCTTTTTACGGTTTACCAGTTATGCAAAATTCCCAAAATGTATTTAGAATAAATAGGTTTTTAAAGGCTATTCACAGAAAAAATCAAGATCTACATTTTATTTCTATACATTTTATAATGTACGGTATTTTATTCAAAATCGTTAAGAGCCATTTTTGAGAAACCCAACATTTATACATTTTTCCCATGTAATGTGTAGTTGGTGTGAGGAAGTTGACTTGAAAATATTTGTCGCATCTCTGTAAGATACTTCACTTAAATACAAATTTTGACAGACTGATATTTTTCTAAAAGTGCTCAGGGGGTCTCTTAGTATATATTTCTGGTGCTATCTTCACATCGAATATTTGGGTGAAATACAATATATTTTCTATACACAGTGTACATGTACATGTACAAAAAGTAATAAATTTTAATTAACATTCCCTTAAAGTGTACAGCTCTGCTAGGTCTAGTGATAGCCCAGGTCATAATCCCAGCACACACCACTGCTTATTTTATTTCTGTTAATAAGGATGTTTATCTTGATAACTTTGAAGTAGAGGGAAGAGATAGTTCGTTGCAGAATAGAAAGTGAAAGTGGATGGAACACATCAGCTTTTTATGTAATGCAATAAATGTACCACGGTCTATTCCAAGAGTGACTGTTTCCTCAAATGGATGATCAAATTTGGAGACATCTAAACTGATACTAATAGATATTCTGACTCAATAAATTGGCACTATCTTATGCAGACGTGAAAGTATTTATTTTATTCTGAACACAATACTTGATGATACATACAGTATATAGGCTTTAACTTTTAAAAAAAGTAGTATTTAAAAAATGAAAAGAGAAATGGAATATATTTGAATATTATTTACAATGTTTTTAAACTACACCACAGAATACATTTTCTAATCAAGAAATTGTGCACAGAATTTTTTCGTAAGTGTATCTCGATTTTTATGGCAATAAGTTATTAGTCGCATCGTGTGCCTTTGCAGAAATTTCCGGTGATGTATGTGTCTAATATGTTTACTTTCTCTAAACTCACGCTAGTTGATCTTCGATTGTAAATACAAATAATCGATAGTTAAACTTTCAACAGCTGGTGCCTGGTATCGTTATTAGATGTGCACAGATGTTAAGTAAGGAATGTTCTGATTGTAGGAAACTGTATTGAGATCAATAATAGTGTAACTACAAGAAGTATAGTTAGTACATTTAGGCATGGACGAATATAAATGTATTTCTTGCTTTTATTAAAGTAGTGGCAGTATCCCCAGATCCGCGAGTTATCTTCCAGATCTTAGATTTCAATGAATGGTAGTGGACCTAAATCCATGGTGAAATTCCAAAATCTCGGCTGTTATTCTGGGATTTAGTTCCGGGACACGTCGTTAACACAGGCACAGATCATTACCATAAAATGTGGAAATCTCCAGGCTGCAGCATTTGGGTAAATAGCTAGGGAATCAGAAACGATGCAGGGTGCGACTGTCATGAATTCCCACCATGTGTTAGAAGCTATGTAATTTAACTACATAATCAAACATCCCAGCACAAAGCATATCGATGGGAATGTTTACTGCGTTTCCTCGACTACAGCTGCATACACTGTGTACACCTCGGTTGTATTGCATGCATAAGTAGTGCCCCCCCCCCTTACGGTAAACTTCTCAAACAATGGCTACTACGTAATGTTCTCCTCAGCTGTTTCACTACCGGTATTCAAACGACGATAAAAACAGAAAAGAACGCCATTAAGACATAGCTCCAGACTTTCGAACAACTTATCGGAATTCACCTTTGGAATTCAACTTGTATTGTTTAAGTATTCAAAACAATATTGTGCACTAATGTCAATTGTTGAACAGAAAAGTTTCTGGAGGGAGTCTTTCATATGTTGGAATCATTGATCATAACTTAAATGAATTAATTGTTTTTCCCGTGTTGGACAGGAGTTAGAACGGTATTCAAAACAATATTGTGCACTAATGTCAATTGTTGAACAGAAAAGTTTCTGGAGGGAGTCTTTCATATGTTGGAATCATTGATTATAACTTAAATGAATTAATTGTTTTTCCCGTGTTGGACAGGAGTTAGAACGGTAACAGTCAGATAAAAATTGCAATGTCATATTTGATACGTGTATCTTCTGACCCCCTCCAGTTACTCTGACCACTGAGCTACCATGGCAGTATACCGATATAGGATCAATTGCCCCCATTGACTCGCGATTTTATGATAAACTACAGGGAAATATGAGATATCATATAGGTCGTGACGCGGGAGATGAACAAGTCTTGCGCATAGGAGAAGTTTGTCTTCCCTCTGCAACGGCTGAGAGGGGTATAGAGGTGCAAGCTTGGCGCGAATATCACAAGCACAACAGTATGCAGCGTTAAACAGCTGTTGTAGCTTACATGAAAGTAATTATTGACACACATCCATAGTATAATAAATCACTTTGTTACAAAGCTAATTTTTATATATAGTTAACAATATGTGGAGTGTCAGACGGAGTGTTTTGCTTGAAGGAATGTCAATATGTTTATTTTGATTGTGATCCAGCTAATCACACAATGAGTTGGCAACCATGATCATAACCACAGTTTCTGCAGCTCCTCAATTCCACTCATTACAGTATCATCTTCGTCCTCATAATCAGAATCGTATCCTGGGTGAGCCAAACTCTTATAGATTTGAATTCAAATCCGACATTACCAATCAGCCTATAAACAAAATCACGCTAGGTGAGCTGCATAAGGGGAGGAGTGCGGAAATGTTTACCTTAATGATGGGAAGCATGCTCTGCTACGAAGTCGACACTAGTACATAGATTAATCCGCCATATATTTGTTTGATATTAAAAATATCAGAGGAAATAAAAAGGGAAGAGTAAGCGAAACAGTTAAGTGTAGTGCTAGAACTAGATAAATGATGGGAACTAGACATGACAGCGATGGTTTAGTATTTGTTTTTCAATATACCACTGCACATTATATTTGCACGATTCCATGCACTCCATTGACAGAGAAAAGCTACCTCATCGCCTCTTAAAAATCTTTTGGTTCCCTAAGGTGTGTTTTTCTTCATTTAATGTTGGCAGAATCCCGTTATCAATTGTGCTTTATATCTACCCGGCTTCTTGTTGAATTGTATAAAGCGAATGTCCAAATGAATGGGAAACAGAAGCATTTTATCTATTGGTTAAAAGACACTTGCTAGATGTGTGCGTCTCCTATTGGTTTTATGTCATAAGACTGGAACTCGATCCCTAAGCAATTAACAAAGGTTAGCTGTTCCCGGAAAGGGATCTGTAAAACAACAGTATGCTGTGGTTGCATTGTAAGCATTATCCTCTTTATATAAAATATAAAAGGAACGCAGCACATGGACAGCAAATCGGAAATTATTGTCCTTATTGAGCAAGAGTACTCGTATAATATGGGAGACCTTCAAAACTGGTGAAAGAACTACCCCGGAATTAATGAAAAGCTTGGTCACATAAACAAAAATAAGAAATCTGATTCAATATATTTCTCTGTCTATGCTGTCGCAAAATTTATTCCCTATCTATTGTGCTTATTAAAATAGTTTTAAAGAAATGGTTTTATTATTATATTATTTCCTTGTACAACGGGATAAGAAAATACAAAAAGCTAAAATGATAGTTAAACCTTTCAATAGCCAGTCCCTCTATGATAGTATTAGGATTCCGTTTCCTTAACTTGCCCAGGATGGAAAAAGCTATGAATAACGGCTTCCATTTGAAAAAAGTAGAAGTATTTGAAAACAATACCAAAGAATATGCCGGAAATACTTAACTCAACGACAAACATTTTATTTCATAAAATTGTGTGTTTTGACTAACTCAACATTTTTGTGTATTGAGTTTTATTTACTGTATCTTAAAGTTTAACAGTTGTGAAAACAACATTAAGAATGAAGAGAAATTCAGAGGCTATTTAAATAGAATTAAAGATATACATTTAATTTCTCATGTAAATATGTTATTTTACGGCACTTAAATAAAAATTGTTGGAACCATATTGAGAAACTAAAATGTTTGAAAAATTATCAGTGTGAAATATAGTTCGGAATGGGAGGATTTTCCTAAATAATTTGGCATTCTTCGCTATTTAACTAGCTTTTCGTTTTTGAGTTACGCTGTTTCCCACGTGCACAGATATGGAGCATTTCCTATTTTTTTTTATTTGGGGAACTCTCCGTTGAAATATCGGTATAGAATTTTTAATAACTTATATAATGACCATGTTCGTACATAGCGCTTAGCAAAGAAAGAAATCTGTTGATAAAGAACTGGTTATATTCAAATTACATAAAGCCTTTGGTGGGTTTTAATTTAAATATGCCGTTGAGTCTGCAACTTTTTAACACACGAACTGCACACTTAAATACGGTGCTGGAGTCATGATTTTGTATATTTTTACTTTCTCTAACACGTATGTAGGTACAAAGTGCACAGTAGATAAAGAAGGTATTGTATTCCACCCAACAATTTGATACTGAGATTTCACCGGAAATACATACTCTGAGATCCCCTGAATATCCTCTCACCCTATTTTAGAAAAATGTTCGTGTCTAAAATGTAAATGGCGTGTTATTTATGGACACTCTTTTAACTGATGTGGTTCTCAGCGTCCCATTCTAAATTGGGCGTGAAAGACAGCTTAATTTTGCTCAGAGGCTTCTCTATCAGGCTTGCAGTTCTTTTACGTGCCGTAAATCTACGACACGGGACCAACGACTTTATTTCCCTTCCGAAGGAAGCCATGCCAAGAATTTTTACGCCTGAAAAAATCCATCATCCTCCGCCGAGTTTGAACCCGCGACCTTGGGTATATGAAGTCAACATGGTCAACATTTACACCTCAGAGGGCGACATGTTCGTGTGTGCGCAGCAGAGGCTCAAAAACGAAAAATCCGTTAAAAAACCAAACTTCGTGTTTAAGACCCGTATCTTTCAGGAATGTGAGACGAAGATTTTGAAGAAATTACCGCAACTCCGACTACTCTTCATATGGAACATTTTTCGAGAATGCTTATTTTCTCAAATGGCTCTAAAAACGGCTGGTTAATATGACATATGTTTAAACTATTTTCATCACAAACGAAATGTTTATCTTGAATCCTTTGGGAATAGGTTCTGAAGACCGCTTCATTCTGGATAACTTTTGTATAACTCGTAAACTATAGAGGATAGACAAAACTTCATACACAAAAAATCTGGTGTGTTCCATTTACATGACTTTCTCTAGATCTTTGAAACAAATTATTGTTTAAAAGCTTATACATCTATTTACTTCATTCTAACAGAGAAAAATTAGCAGAAATAGTCTTATTACTTGCTTCTTTGTAAGTAGAAGCGGAATGAGGGAGTACCATAGGTCAAAACTGATAGTCAAAGGGTAATTGATAGGTGACTGAAGTTCCTGAATGAGAAAAGTATTATTTTTTTAAAGCTGAAACAAAAACAAGGAATATCTTAAAAAAGATCAATTCCACGAAAAAAATGTATATAACATAAATTGTGTGTTTTAATGTGCTCTACATTTCTTGTGATATAAGTATTTGTCTCTCTCTTATGGTTTTTTTTTTGGTAGTGTTTAACGCCCGCTTTAACTACTAATGGCACTGCAGGCGGTCTTATGGTTTAGCAGTTATGCAAAATTCAGTAAACTTCCTCCAGAATAAAGTGGTCTTTAGGGGTTATTCCCAGAAAATTGAAAATACATTTTATTTGTCAAGTAAATATCTTTAATATACGACATTTTAATCAAAATCATTAGAGCCATTTTTGAGAATACCAAAATGTTCGAAAAAAGTTCCATGTAAAGGATAGTCGGGGGTGGGGAGATTTTTCTCAAAATCTTCATGTCGCATTCCTGGAAGATACTAAACTTAAATACCAAGTTTGGTGTTTTACCGACTTTTCGTTTTTGAGTTATCGTGATCAAGACACACGGACACACACTGACCTTTTTCTGAAAATACTTTTTTTTTTGTTACAGAGGATCCTAAAACATATATTTCCGGTGAAATCTCGGTATCAAATTTTTGGGTGGAGTGCAATACCTTCTCTACACACTATGTATAGAGAAAGTAAAAATGCAGATTTCTATATATCATGTCGTGCAAATGTTTTGGAGAGTGAACCATTTTGGATATATTCCTTGTTATTGGTTTCAATTTTAAACTCCTTAAAACATTCTGAAGTGAACTTTTGCTCCCGTGTGTGCAAAAGAGAACCGAATTTCAATTGTTTCACATAGCAATAGCTTTTAACAAATTTGGCCATCGCTTTTGACTAGTGTATTCCTTTATTTCACTTATACTTGCAAGGAAGCAAGTAACAACATCACTTCTGCTGATGTTATCTCGATTAGCATGACGGAGATAAAAGAAAGGAAAGTAAAGAGAATCTGTTTGTGAAACGCTAGAGAAAACACATAAGATATTTTATTTAATTATGTGGTTAAATGTTTATTCGAAACTGAATTGAATTTTTGTATTTCTGTATACGCCGAGAATTCTAAACTTTCGTTTCTCTTAAAACACCTTTCAGGTACTACTAAAAAGATGTTATATATTTGTTACTTTGATGTTTGTCTGCCCGGGTAAAGAATAATTCCGAAAACACCTCACGTGCGCCCGAACCCTCAGGTGTTCTATTTCAGAATAGAGCTTCTAACATATGAGATACTTAGCAGAGTGAAGAAAGATGGCTTTATTGTAAAAGTCTTTGTGCTTCTAGCTTTTTCCTTCTAAAGTCTTAATAGTTTTTAAGGCTTTTAGAAGTTTACTGCTTACTTTAGTTCGGGCCAGTTCTCTGTTTCTTTATATATCTCTTTCTTTCCTTGTCTCTCATATATATACACATACATACACAGGATGTTAATGAACTGCACCGAAATAATTTGCGAAATTGTGCATATGACTGATATAAGTAATTTTGAGATCGGTTGTGCATGGTCTCCGGATAAACATAACTCGGCTACATAGCGTCAAAGGTGCTGATAAGTCGATGTAAAAGCAAAGCTGGTTGACAAAATGGCAAATATCGATTTTTAGCAGCTCGTAACTAGCGTTCTCAAGATTTAATGTCTCAAAAATCTGTAAAATCTCGTACTAATAACTTGGCAGTGCGACACTGAGCTTCATTAACTACGTTCTTGAGGTAACCTACTCTGGAGGCGTTTTTCAACTGCTCTGGTGACTTAATGCATAACGGGGGAAGCTGTTATCCCAAAGGTCATGAGTAATTGTTTGTTATTACTATTTTTTTCATTCCAGACGAAGTGTCGTGATACGTGAAGAAGACCCGAACTCTGAAAATAACTTTCACTTGAAGGCCAGTATTATAACCAATACGCCAGAGATGTAATATGTCCCTTCGTTTTTCGTGTTATGCCGTCGAATGGTTGATGAATTAGCCAGTGGCGTATAGCTGTTACTTCGACATTTCAATAAACAGACTATAAGCCCGTATCTCAAATTACTTATTTAAGTAATCTATATATTCTGTGAAAATATTTCGGTGTAGTTCATTAATCTCCCTGGAGTTAGGGAGATTTGGAAGTAAAGGCAAACCTATGGAAAGAGTAGTGAATACTGGAGGAGAAATATGGAATTAGAAAATAATAATATACTAAAGCAATGTTTAGAGGTTCAAGGAAATATCAATAAATAAGACATTTGGTATAAACGAGTAAAAAGAACTTAAGAGTAAATAGGGTGTGGGGATATTTGAAAGAACAGACAGGCAGGCGAGAAAGGGTGTTGGAAAAGAGTTAGACTGAGAATTAAAGATATGTAAAACAGGAAATAATTGAGTTTCAACTTCAAAAGTTTACTGTGTGTATATATATACGGATCTTAAAACGATATGCGGGGAGAAAATTATGTTGATGTTTTTAATGGACCAGCACAAGAGGGTTTTACATGGGCTAGGATAGGGGTGGTGAGGTTAAAAGGCTTAGGAGAAGGAGCAAACCAAGGTAGATGTCTATTGTGTAATAGGAAGTTTAATAATAATTATTGACATTTAATTCTATAATGGGAAGAAACGATGAATATGAGAGAAAAATTACGAAAAAACAATTGGTCTAGTCTACCAAATGAAATTAATTTAGAATATAAAAGTCAACTAGACGAAAGGCAAGAATGAGACTTAAATATTTTAGTAGCCTAAAAAAGAAATAATGTTTCTCTGCACACCAGGGATTAAGCACTTCTGCCTGTTGTAACGAAAAAGTTCGTTCGTGGGTATTTCAATTTCTTAATTTTATACTTCTACCATGTAGACTCTTCTCTCTTCTCAGGTTTGGGGTGTACCAGACGCATTCTGTATTTTGGTTTCAACTACCATAAGCAAATAATGTTATTGTTTTAAATTTATTGTGTATCATTGCAGATACATAAACACATACAGAATCGACTATAACGTTTATTAGAATATAACAGTTTTACTCTGTTTTTTGGTAAGCCAAAATGATCTTCCTTTTTCTTTACAGAAATTATAAACAGAAATATTTGTTGCCATGTGTTCATTCCAAGACCGGTGACGTATGCAAGTTTTAAGAAATTCATATACGTTTAAGTCTTTCCATCTCTTTCTATCATTGTTGCGATTGTTGGTCACGTCTCCAGCCAACACATTATAAACTCCTTTGTTTAATTGTTTTTACTTTCTCTAGCCATATGTAAAATGTCCATAGGGATAGAGAAGGTATTGTAATGCACTCAAAAATTCGATACCGAGATTTCACCGGAAATATGTTTTCGGGTCCCCTGAGTCCGAAAAAACATTTTTAAAAAAATGTATGTCTGTCTATGTTTGTGTCTGTGGACAGCATAGTCCCAAAACGAAAAGACCGTTAAATACCAAACTTGGTATTTAGGTTAATATCTTCCAAGGATGCGACACAAAGATTTTAAAAAAAAAATCCCCCTACCACAAACTACCCTTTACTGGAAACAATTTTGAAAATTTTGATTTTCTTAAAAATGGCTGTAAATGATTTTGATTAACATTCCGTATATTAAAACTATGTATGTCCGAAATAAATTGTATATCTCGAATTCTTTGGGAATAACCTCTGAAGACCTCTTTATTCTTGATGAATTTTGCCGAATTTTGCTTAACTACTAAACCGTAAAAGATAGAAACCAACTCCCTACACAAAAAATTACATCACGACATAACACACAATTTATGTCCTTTACGTTTTTGTTGTAGAGGTAACCGTTTCCGAGGTGTTCCTAGTTATTGGCTTCAATTGTGTAATACTTTTCTCAGACAGGAAGTGTCCGTTTTTCTTTTGTTCTACTCCTGGCCAAGCAAAGAAGCGATTTGCAATGACAATCACATAACGATAGCTTTTAAAACATTTGACAATCATTTTAGCATAGCGCATTCCATTATTCCCTTCTAATTATAAGGAACTAAGTAATAAGGACGTTCTGCTAATATTTATCTCGATTAGCATTGTGTGCAAAGAAGAATAATCTTTTGTAGGAGATTTGTGGAGCAGCTAGAAAAAGTCATGTGAGTGTAACACATCAGATTTTTGTCATTAGAATGAACACAACGTCTTCCAAATATATTAATAACACAAGTAAAACATTCAGCAATAACAATTCACAGAAAAAAATCTGATGTGTCCCATTCACATGACTTTCTCTACATCTCTGCAACAAATTATTGTTAAAAAGCTTATGCTTCCTTCTACTTCATGCTAATCGAGAAAAAATTAGTAGAAATAGACTTATTACTTGCTTCCACGCAGGTAGAAGTGAAATAAAGGAGAAGCATTGGCTAAAGTATTTGACAAAAGCTGGTTGCTATGTAACTGATGTTCCATGGGCAGAAGTTGACAGATTCCTTTATGAAAAAAGTATTACTTTTTTAAACCTAAAACCAAAAATAAGGAATATCTTAAAAAAGATCTACTCCACGTAATTGATGTATATAACATAACTTTTGTGTTTTAACGAGGCTACATTTTCTGATAAGCAAGTCTTTCTCTATCTCTTACGGTTTGCTAAGTATACAAACTTCCGTAAAATTCATCCAGAGGCTCTTCCCAGAGAATTCAAGATATACATTTTATATGGCTTATAAATATCTTTAATATACGATATTGTAATAAAAAGTTTTAGAGCCAATTTTGAGAAAATGACAATTTTCGAAAAAATTTCCATGTAAAGTGTAGTTGGGGGTGGGGGGATTTCCTTGAAAATGTTCGTGTCTCATCCTTGGAATCTGCTGACTTAAATACCAAGTTTGGTATTTAACGGTCCTTTCGTGTTTGAGCTATGCTGCTCACAGACACACACACGGACACGGACATTTTTCTAAAAATGTTGTTTTGGATTTAGAGGGTCTTAAAACATATATTTCCGGTGAAATCTCGATATCTAATTTTTGGGTGCAATACAATACCTTCTCTATGCACTATGTACATAGTACGTGTAGAGTAAGTAAATTAACAGTTCAATATATGTTTTAAGCTATTTAGCCCAATGAATTTCAAGTTAATACAATTACAAAATAAAAACCTTATATCTTATGGCTTGTCACACTGTTCCGGCTTCAACACATGTCTGACCACGTTTTCTTAGTCTTCCAGGTTGTATTCTTTGCATAGGTCTATTGTATAGTTCTCTTAGAATCCTCTCAAGTCATTTCTAAGCTTATAAGTTTTTCAGCAAAAGAAATTATTTATACTACATATGTCTTCTATTTCCAATCATGTATCACTAAAGACTTCTATTGGGCATTTGGATAACATTTTCGAGTCATGATTTCCTAGTTCTTTTTACTTAACGTGGTCATACGCTTTTTCGAACTTGCACCACCCAAATATAATTAACTCTTTCTTGACCGAATTATTTATCTACATATACCACTCTCTAATTCCTAAACCGGCTTTCATATCACTTCCAAAGGCACCGTCATCGAAGCGAGTCGAATGAACGTTATGGTGATAGTATCGGATTGGCCATCAATTCAAGGTCAAACGTCGCGAGCTGGAATCCCACAACTGCAGTCAAACGTGCTTGTGGTAAAGGACGGGGTGGGCCCAAGTGAAATAAGCTGTGTAATGCCAAGCTTAAAAGCTTACGGGGTTACAATTCACTGCAGTTGCATGGAGTTTGCTCCTTTCTTTAAGGACAAAAATCACAATTCTCATCCAAAAATATTATATTAAATGATATTTTATGCTATAAGGTTAGAATAATATAAAATTAAAGCTTGAGAAAGAAGTTTAAAGTAAGTGAGACTAATGTGTCCTGATAGTCAAGAAAGAGTTAAAGGACTAAGAACATAAGAAAAAAAATAGAATATAACCTGTTGAAATATATGGAACATATTTTAAATATTCCATGTATAAAATGAATGTGAAGAATTATAAAATAGCTATTCTTCCAAAACATTCTCTTATCTTAAATAATTCTCAGGGGATACTAAAATATGTTCTGTATTTATGTTACTTTGATATTTGTTTGCTCGATGTATGGTATAATTCTGAAAACACCTCACGTGCACTCTAACCCTCAGGTGTTTTATTTCAGAATAGCGCCTCCACCATATGAGATACTTAGCAGAGTGAAGAAAGATGGCTTTATTGTAAAAGTCTTTGTGCTTCTAGCTTTTTCCTTGGAAAGTCTTAATAGTTTCTAAGGCCTTTAGAAGTTTACTGTTTACTTTAGCTCGGGCCCTTTGTTGTTCTTTCACTGTGTTTCTTTCTCGATATATATAACTCAAATAAACGAGTGGGAATGAAGGAAGGGATTTTGGCGGAACATGGCAATATACGTAAAGCCTGGAGGCGGGCACACCATCAAGAGATAAGAGAGAGATGCAGCATCACGCTCGGTCCAGCTCATCAAACAATACAATATAAACCGGCCTTTCCAATATATGTATGTGGCAGCGATCTTTCTTACACTGCCGCTTGTTCTGGTCCGCTAAAAAAAAAGGTTACCATCCCCTTGGGCTAAAGCAGGGGTGGCCAAGGGTTTTCCTATTGTGAACAATGTGATCGACAACTTTCTTAAGGAAGAAGTGTTAGGAGGAGTCATTTTGGGCATGAAAATATATTAAAACGGTGAATGAGTATGTGAAGTGAATAGTGAAAGGTAAATAAGGAAATCTGATGATCCATTCACATAACTTTCTTTAACAAACTACTTTTAATAAGCTTGTTCTTACATTTCATGGTAAAATAACCGAAAGCATTTAGTTCCTTGTAAGTATAAGGGAAATAAGGGAATACACTAGGCTAAACCGACAGTCAAATGTTCTAAAATGTGGTTGCTGTGGGATTGGAATCCGTTTCTTTGCGTGGCCAGGAGTTGACAAGTTTCCATATAGAAAAGTTTTAAGTGTTTTAACACTAAAATCAATATCATGGAATACCTCAAAAACGGCCAACTCCAAGAAAAAAATGTATGACATAAATTGTGTGTTTTATTGAGATCTACGTCTTTTGTGTAATAAGTTTTTGTCTATCTCTTACGGTTTATCGGTTATGCAAAATTCAACAAAAGTCATCCAGAATAAAGAGGTCTTCAGAGGCTGTTCCCGGAAAATTCAGCATATACATTTTATTTGTCATATACATATCTTAAAATTTGAATACATGGAAATAATTTGAATATAGAACTAGACGAACGGCAAAAAATAAAACAGAAATTTGATAAATTATAAATGGATATGTAGAGTCAGACTGAAAATTTGAATGTCATAGCCGGGATTTGAACCAACGATCTCTGGGTGTCTAGCCGGTTGCTCTACCATTAAGCTACCATGGCAATAAATCGGCAGGGCATTAAAATTCTCAACTGACTCGCATGCTTCCCGATAAACCGTAAGGTGAGCTCAAATTATTTTCGGTAATGTCGGTATAGAATTTTTGGTGGTGCAATACCTTCTCTATTTACGTACAATATATTATTTAGAGAAAGTAAAAATGGTGGGAAAATGTAATTCAGGGCAACAAATGACAAGTGATTGGTATGCATAAGTGTGGCAAATTATACAGAGATGTTGCAACTCAACTGGAGGCAAGAATAACATGTGTGACACAGTTAAAAACTTCCAGACACTTCAGAACCTCGGAATATCATTACTCTGCATGCATGCAGCAACACTGTCAAAAAAGTTGTAATTCAAAGCCAAAGGAGGTCTAAAATAGTATTAAAATCAATTGCCATGTATGTTTTAAGCTACAGGTTTTAATATATAATTTAATAATTCTACAATCAGAGATATTAAAAATTGTTATAAAAATTGTTTTTTTTATACAGGGGACCCTAAGACGTCTATTTTCAGTAAAATCCCTATTTCAAAATTTTAGTTGGAATGCATTACCTTCTTTATCCACTATGTACATAGTACGTGTAGATAAAGTAAAAGTCTCCGGCCAGTGTTACTTGAATTTTCAAAAGGAAGTTATCTGCGTTTCTTTTGTTTTAGTTCTGGCCATGCAGAGTGGCGAATTTCAATTCTAATCGTATTGCGATAGCTTTTGAAATTTTTGACTATCAGTTAATTCTAATATATTTCTTAGTTTACTATTTATATGTAACTACACAATAAGACTATTCTTCTAATGCTTATCTCGATTAGGATGGAGTAAAACAGAAATAATTATTTTGAAAAAAGTTTGTAGAACAGGCAGAACACGTCATGTGAATGGAGCACATATCTTTAACCTAAAATTACGGGTTCTAGTAACGATTTTTGTGACATGTAGGTGTTGGAAGGCGGGTGTTGAAGATTGGCGATCAGGGTGAGGTTACGTCCTGGATAGATTTGCAAGTTAGCACAGAAAAACGCTCACCGGTATGAGCGCGCTGCAGGGTTTTTTATTCTTGACCTCACTAGGGATAATTTGGAGTGTCCTTCCTTACAAAATTACTGATTTGTCTTATTGGTAATTTCTTCTATATCATTTAATTTTGAGTTCATGTGTAATTATGTGATATGTTTATTTATTCTGATTAGATTTGCTGCCCATCTCATATACTTTCGTAAGGAAAAATATGTTTCTTTTTCTGTGCATGTAAATATCGCAGTAAAAAAGTCTTATGATAATTAACCCATTCAAATATATACAATAATCAGGAGAGGTTTTAAAAGATGGTTCTTTGATAGATATCTTTATTTGTCATGACAATAAAAATTGTACAGCAACGTCGAAGCAATGCATTAAAATTACATGTCTTATAAAAGTAAACGAAAGATTTCTACATAATCTTGTAAAATGTTAAATAAGTTTATGGAAAAAATTTCAAAACTATTCTTGATCTCAGAAAGCTTATTTTTATGGACATAAATGATAGAGCACTTCCTAGTGCTGTAATTATGAACAGCTGTGCATAGTGAATAGTTGTTGATATTTCTCTTCACAATGAGTAATCAGTCCAGAATGAGCATTGATATTCAATTTTATAAATAATGGTTTACGGTGAGTTCCTTGTGGAACTCTACACATAATGTTTATAGCCTTTTTCTGCAGAATGGTTAATTTTCTTGATGAAGAATGTTGCCTCACATTTTGAGGCGTGAGACTATGACTGTATGGGCAATTCTCACATGAACTACTTTACATCACGCGGTCATGTGGGCACATTATAGTTGCACTATTATCTGATCTTACAATCTTATAATGCTGTATATTGTATAATAACTTTTTCTTTTACTTTTTTTGACTATCTACTTAGGCCAGAATAGTCCAATCAAAAATTCAATACCGAGATTTCGCCGGGAATATATTTTTTCTGAGACTCCCTGAATCCAAAAAATACTTTTTAGAGAAAGGTAATCGTGTAATTGTGTGTGTTTGTGTGTGTGTGTGTGGACAACGCAGCTCAAAAACGAGAAGTCCCTTAAACACAACATTTTGTATTCAAGCTTAGAAAACATTTATTTTTTCAAAAATAGCTATAGCGATTTGTTTACAATACCGTATATTAGATATATATATATATATATATATATATATATATATATATATATATATATATATATATATATATATATACATACACACATGAGAAATAAAATGTTTATGTTGAATTTCCTAGGAATGATCTCTGATGTGCTCTTCATTCTGAACAAATTATGCAAATCTGGTAAACCGTAAGAGAAAGAGACACAAAATATAGATGCCCGCCTCGGTAGTGTAGTGGTAGTGTATATGCCTCACGTTCAACAGGTAACGAGTTCGAATCTTGCTTAAGGTGAGTTACCCGGATAAGGTTTGTTTTTTGTTTTTCTTGCCGGGTTTTCCCTTATCCTGAAAAGACGAATATCGAGTAACTTTAAGCTTCAGGTATCCCGAGATCATTTGAGTATAATTTTAAGAATTTCATTCATCGTCCAATATTACCAATCAGTTTAAAGGGCGTTAATCAAATAAATAAATACATAAATATATAAATATAGATCTCGCACCCAAATGTCTGACTTTACATTTTTTTTATGGTTTCCGAAACATAAACTTTTATTCGTGTCAATTTTAAAATACCTTAACTTTTCTCAAACAGAAATGTTTCCGTGTTTCTTTTGTTTTACTCCTGGCCTTGCAAAGAATCTAATATCCATTGCATAGTGACAATCTTTAAAACATTTTTTATGTATTCAGCATTGTGTATTCCCTTATCTCAATTAACGTGGAGTAGAAAGAAAAGTATTGTTTTGCAAGAAGTTTGTTTTTAGAGCAGCCAGAGAAAGTCATATGAATGGAGCACTTCAAAGTCATTTAATTCTGATTCGCTTCGCTGCACATCTCGCACTCTTTCGTAAGGAATAGCATCATTGGTTTTCTGTGAATATAAACATCGCTGTAGTAACGTCTTATGATAAATAACCCATTCAAGGATATCCAATAATCAAGGAAAGGTGTTAAAAGGAATGATGCTGTATGGTCAACCCTCACATGGTATATTTTACACCGCGCGGTAATTTGGATATCTGCACTATTATCCCATCGTGAAATCTTACGATGTTATGAGTAATTTTACTTTCTCTTCGCGTACTAAGCATATAGTGTATAGAAAAGGTAATGTATTGTGTCCAAAAAATTCGATACCAAGATTTTACCGGAAATACATGTTTTCAGACCACCTTAATCCAAAAACGCACTTTTAGAAAAGTGCGTGTGTGCGAGTGTGTGTCTCAAGCATAATAGTTCAACAACGAAAATAGCATTAATACCAAATGGGACATTTAAATTCAATATCTTCCAAGGATACGACACGAAGATTTTCCAGAAAATCCCCCCAAACCCCAACAAGGAAAAATTTTCCAAAATTTTGATTTTCTCAAAAATGGCCATAACGTTTTTGATGAAAATATTGCATATTTAAATATATTTATAAGAAAAATAAAATGCATATCTTGAATTTTCTGGAAATAGTCTCTCAACACATCTTTATGCTGGATGAATTTTGCGAAATTTTGCATAACTACTAAACCGTAAGAGAGAGCCTTAAAGGACACAACTTATATTACATGCATTTTTTTTCCTTGAGTTGACCGTTTTTGAGATATTCCTTATTGTTTCCAGTTTTAAAATGCTTATACTTTTCTCATATAGAAATTGGTCAACCTCTGGACATACAAACAAAGGAATTTCAATTACATAGCAGCGAGGTTTTACAACATTTGGCTGCCACTTTAACCTATGGTTCTCCCTTATTTCCCTTCTACTTACAAGGAAGCAAGTAATAAAAACATTTCTGCAATTTTTTTCTCGATTAGCATGAGGTAAATAGAAGAATGTGCTTTTTATCAACAATTTGTTCCAGAGATTAGAGAAAGTCAAGTGAATGGAACACACATTTCTTTTTTACATAATATTATGGTAAAATGCGTGTATATGCATTGAATTATAACTCGTCTGCATTCAATCAAGGCCATCTGTTGTCCCCACAGTTACACTGGAATGAAGAACACGCATTCTGACTGCACTCGAACCCGCGATCCTCGTTTTGATAGGTTAGGCACTCTTATCTCGTCTCAGACCTCGTGACCGTAAATCCGAACCTCGAGTTTTGTATTAGTAAATAGATGTTTCCGTTGTAATCCTTGGTAAAAAAGAGTTATTTATCAATTATACATAGGACGTCATATCACATCCATATCGCTGAAGTGTTTATTGGGAGTACATGCCCACTTTTCTCCCATTATGTTACTCTACAGTCTTCAAAACACACAAATTTACCTCAAATAAGCAATTCTCCGCACACCTATTTGATCCAATGTGCATTTCTATTGGAGTATGATACATTTTCCTCGGATAAAGAACTGCCGACACTTTATAACTTGGACGACAGGGTTTTTGTGGGTAAATTTGCCTAAAACATGCAATATGACATGAATTGGATCGATAGGTGAGGGATGAATTAAGTAAAAATAAACAAAAACCCTTCCCCCCCAAAAAAAAAGAATTTTTTCCAAAATTCAAACTTTTAAGAAGGGTTGAAAACATTGGTTTCATTTATATACTTTTTAGTTATTTTTATGCTCATAGATATTGAGTAGGTGTGCGTGTCAAGATCAGAAACGGTTCAAACAATATCCGCTTAAAAATGATCAAAGTTTCCATCCATTTCTGACCATACAAATTTATAAGGGCTATTTTCACTGTAGATTTCATCCCATGCAACAAAAACACACATGCATCTAATGGGGTGGCGGTATTCTACCTGGATTCTTGAAAGTTTGAGTTTATAGCATCTTACAAATAAGTGGCATATCGATTACATGTTATCTGAATTTTGCAAGAAATATACATTTATTTATGGGAGTTATGTGCAGGCAGATCTTATGTTTAGCTATTTATCTCTTTATACGGGTTAAATATCTTACTTATAATAAATTGATCATCAAATACAGTATGGCATGGACATGGATTTTGGCCCGCTACAACTGGTCTTTCTAACGTTTTCTTGGTCTTAGACGTCTCTTACTCCTCCAGGTTTATACGGTAAAACCCGAATAAATATGAATATCCTATATATCGTTCATCTGCGTCAATGCTAGATAGCTAGATTACCACTTATTCCCTTTTGTAGAGGACTAGCGAACCAGGAGTAGAAGGGGTGGATATCAACAGTTTTGATGTCACCTTAGTGATATGAGACTTGTGTCATACCTCTCCAATATTTACACTTGGATCATTCGCTTAACGTCTCGTAAACTCGCAATCACAGCATTATGCCAATGGTAACGTATTCTTACAGTTCGGAAGTAGCACTCATACATGTAAATTCTGTGATCGGTGGTCACTTCGGTCTCGCGTGCAAATATCGCAGAAAATGTCCTGGTAAAAAAATGTCTGCACTATCCAGTACAGCAAAAATATTTACGAAGTCGGCAATGCATGCAGTCCAAGGTTCAATTCTACACCTCCACTTTGAGACAAGATGCTCGCTAAACTAATAACGACGTCGTGCATTTAAATCCACTGGCGCTAAAGGCCGAATAAATCTGATGACCCAGTATTTGTATGTGTTGGCAGTATTACAGGTAAAATCCACCCCACAAAGATGTTCATGCTATATTCCGTGCATTGCTCTATTATAGTTGAACTATTTGTTATATTTAGTTCTCTCCTAATTCTGTCGTTTCTTTCATGGTCCAGATGCTAGTAGGTATTCATTTCCATTGTTTCAACGCTCCGTATTTGTTTTTACTTTCTCTTTCACGCATGTACAATGTACATAGTGGATAGAGAAGGTGTTATATTCCAACCAAAAATTCATTTCCAAAATTTCACCAGAAATACATGTTTTCAGGTCCATAAACCCAAAAAGAGCATTATTAGAAATAGTCCGTGTGTATGAGTGTGTGTCTTTCTCTCTGTGGGTATTGTGTTGTCTTATGCAATGGTTCTCATGTTCGTTTTGATATGAGTAATCGCAGTTCCGATGCATAAATAACACGGAAGTGCGGCGCGATGCCATAGGAACCTTCGGAACGCAAGACTCTTACCCTGAGAACGTGACAAGTCTCGATTCTTCTCCAAGCTTCGGCTTCCAGTAACTTCCACAAGTTTCCAGAAAGTTTGTGACGTCAATTTCTAGCTATAAAAGGAAAAATTACAGTTCAGCATAGTTGTTGTGTGTTCTGAATGGTACTGGGTCTTGAGTGACTGCAGTGTTAGCGCACAGTGATGCGCGAACCATTGATGGCATGCAGCGTCGAGTAAATGCAGCAGACTGTATTTGTAAATCATTTTTGAGCTAAGAAAGAAATTGTTTGCATATATAACCATAAACTCCTTTTACTAAATGTTTTGGAATTGCTCTGTTAAGCAATATCTCCAATAATAGTTTTCTATTTGCTTTATTTAGTGGATTATAAAGAGTGTAATCTCTTTTAATCTCTATTGGAATTGTTAGATTGACAGACCGTTATCTGTTACCGGAACGAGGGCCATGTATGGCCTATAGACAGTTGTGTGGAGAGCCCTTGTCCGAAGGAAGTAAGTCAAACAATTCCGCCCTACGCTAAAAGCGTATCTCGATCCCTTTCCAACATACACATGGGATTTAAAAAGGTTTCCTCTATAAAAGTCAATGTTATTGCTATGTGGAGTAGCCTTGGTCCGGTGCAGGAACAACAAAGGCCTTTCTAATCCACTGATGCGCGCGCATTTCTTACGGTTAAGGAAGGGTTAGTGTCTTTTGTTCCTTCTTGAATCGGCCAATTTTGAAGATTGGGGACGGGATGGGAAAAGAAGGAGAGAGAACTGCATTCTTTAATTGCTGAGGACCAGAGTCCGTAAACTGTACCTCTCGGAGGTCGTTACCATTTATACGGTTCAATTCCCCACCTGAAGGCCTTCCCCTAATCTTCAAAATGAGCAGAGTGCACCGTAAATGTCTGGGGAGGCAGCCGCTGCAACGGGAATGCTTACGACACCCCTAAATGTTTATTTGGAAAACCTACCGGCTTCATAGGCCTTGCGTAACACACAATGGTGGTCATTAGGCCCCATCAGCCTTTGCTAACCGCGATAGAAAGTGAATAAGACTACCAACATTTGTGAATACTTTAGTAATTGTTGTAAAACAGAACATTAAAAAAACCAGTCCTTTTGTTCAAATATTATTTTTACAAGACTTTTTATCTTCTCAATGCTTCATTTCTGAGTGTAGAACACAGCCAGTACAAAATTAAATGCTACTGATTATCCCTTATTCGTACTATGTGCGAAATAGATAAAGTAAAAAAAAAAAAAAAGGTTGCATCCTTTCTGAACACCTCTGTAATAAATTATTGTTAGCAAGATTATGCTTTTGTATTCTCAAACTAATCGAGATAAACATTATCAGAAATGGCTTCTAGTAAATAGAAGTGAAATAAAAGAATATGCTAGGCTAGCAGGTTGCATGTGAATGATATTCGCATATATTGCCAAGTGTTAACAAATTGGGAAAAGTTTTAATTATTTTAAAACTGAAACCAGTAACAAGGTGTATCTCAAAAATGGTCAGTTCCAGGAAAAAGATGTATTTGACCTAAATTATGTGTTTTAACGAGATCTACATTGTTTGTGTAGATACTTAAGCTTTTGGTCTATCTTTTACTGTTTACTGGCTATACAAAATTCAGCAAAGTTCATCCAAAATAAAGAAATCTTCACAGCCTATTCCCTGAACATTCAAGATATACATTTTATTTGACATGTAAATAGCTGTAATACCTATACAGTATTTTAATAAAGAGTGTTATAGCCATTTTTGAGAAAATTAAATTTTTCAACATTTTTTTCTTGTAAAAAGTAGTGGAGTGCAGAGATTTCCCACCAAATTTTCGTGTCGCATCCTTGGAAGCTAGTTAAATACTAAATTTGGTATTTTACCCCGTTTTTGGTTTTTGACTTACCGTGATCACGGACACACACGGACCTTTTTTGTGCAGTAAGTTTTTGCTTATTTCTTACGGTTTTCCAGTTATACAAAATTCAATAAAAATCATAGCCTTCAGAGGCTATTCCCAAAACTTCAAGATATACGTTATATGAGGGATTTAAGTATCTTTAATATACGGCATTTTAATAAAAATCATTAGAGCCATCTTTTATAAAATTAAAATTTTCGAAAATTGTTCCATGTTAAGGGTAGTTTGTGTTGGAGGAATTTTCTTAAAAACTTTCCTGCCGTATTCTTGGAAGATGCTGAACCTGAATACCAATTTTGGTATTTAACGGCACTTTCGTTTTTGAGCTATGCTGTCCACAGACACACATATATATATATATATATATATATATATATATATATATATATATATATGGACCTTTTTCTAAAAATGCTTTTTTTCGGTCTCAGGGGACATAAATTTCCGGTGAAGTCTTGACATTGAATTTTTGTGTGGAATATAATACCTTCTCTATCCGCTCTATCCGCTAGAGAAAGTAAAATTGTTAGTGTTAGGTAATTTATAATGAATAAATGAATGAAGGAGCATCGGTTTAATGTTGGAAACGTTAAATCCCAGAACTAATGCTCTTGTGTGGATATTAAGATAAAACATTGAGGATGCTGGGTTCGGCGTGATTACAGTTTCCACTCGCTGCTTTATCGACTTCTCGCGAAAGCTATTGCAAGAAGGCTCCAGAGCAAATTGGTTTTCTTGAGAATCTGTTCATTATCTCTACTTTAAGTTACCAGCAGCAAGATCATTATTTCTCTAAAGCTGTATTTTCTAACACAGTTTCGAGGAATACTATAGCCGCTTCCAACAGTTGGTGGTCTTGAAGTTTGGCGAGATCTTTGTACATTTTCTACCACGTAAAATGCATATAGTAGTTACAAAATTACTTGTTTTGAAATATAAAATATTTTATAAAAAGACCCTGGTGTCTGTGAACTCAAAAACGTAAAGTCGTTAAATCCCAAAATAAGTTTACAAGTTCAGTATCTTCTTAAGAGAATAAGAAAATCGCCCCACACGAAACATCTGTTTACACGAAATATTTTTCGGTATTTTCGATTTTCTCAAAAATAGCCCTAACGATTTAAATTACAATGATATCTGTTAAAGATATTTAAATGAAGCTGTAGGTAGATATATGTTGCATTTTATGGAAGTGATCTCCGAAGCCTGTTCATTTTGGATGACTTTTGCATAACTAGAAACCGTAAGAGACTGAAAAAATGTTACTATGCAATAAATTTAGATCTTTTAAAATACAGTTTGTGTCCAATACTACTTTTTTGAGGAGTTAACCATTATTCGTTTAAATTACTTAAGTTTGTATAGTGTTTAACACCCTCGTTTACTACAATGGCACCGCAGGCGATGACACTGGTGATACATGAATGAAGATGGAGCACCGGTGGAATGTGATGGAGGGGGAAACCGGAGAAAATCCGCCCCTACGCCACTTTGTCCACCACAAATCTCACATGTGGTCACTTGGGATCGAACCCGGGCCGTCTAGGTATATATTTCTCAATGTAAAAGTTTCTCAAATAGAAAATCATCATTCACTTTTATTGTTTATTACTCCCGGTCATGAGAAAACAGGAATGTCTTGTCATACTTAGCGGCCAACCTTTAAAACATATGCTATCTCTTCTCCTTTACCTAAAAAGAAATAAAAAAACTGTGTTGGTTGATGTTTATCATGATAAGCATGAAGTAAATAGAACAATAAGATTGCTGAATAGGTAAAGAAAGTCATGTGAATGGAGCACATAAGAATTTTCTAAATATTAATATTCATTTTCAAATGCAAAATTCATCTCCAGGAGAAAACCGTATTATCGGTCTATTTTACAGAAGCGTTTAAAAATGTTTAAAGTGTTTGAAACTGAATTTATTGTTATATTAGTTATTTGTAAAGAAATAATGGCAAGAAGTAATGTATGTATATTAAAATACATATATGACTTGAAAAAACCCAAGCTATAATTCTTATAGCAGATAAATACTAATTAGCATGCAGGGCTTGAAGGAAAGCAAATAGATGCAAGTTAGAATAAATAGGTGTTTCAGTGAACTCAGTAAATAAAGCAATCCAATATAATTTGAATTTAGCACGTTCAGATATCTAAAGAGCCGCGACCTAGACGGCCGGGGTTCTATCCCAAGCGACCGCATGTGAGATTTGTGGTGGACAAAGCGGCGCTGGGCGGGTTTTCTCCGGGTACTCCGGTTTCCCCCACCATCGCATTCCACCGATACTTCGTCATTCATGTATCATCAGTGACACTGCCTGCGGTGCCATATCTAAAGTATGCTTTAAAAATGCATATAGACAATTTTTGAGAATTGAAACAAAGAAGAATACTTATAATTTAGTAAGGCAAAAGTAAAATGTGTCAGTTGAATGAGAACTTTTAGTTTAGCAACGTAGATTTGAAAACAATTGGTGAAATATTCATGATGTATGCGGGACTTGGTTTATAAAAAACAGTATTTACAAAACTTAGCTGCTTTGTTTTTTTTTGTTTTTTTTCCACTTACAGGCGACACAAATTACAAAATGTTATTGGCAATGAAGTCTTCCCTTGTGTACCAATCGTAGCGAAACTCCTTCGTAGATAATTATTCGAAGTTTCACTGCGATTTTAGCATAATTCAAAGTTACTTCTTGTGTCCACACACACACACACACACACACACACACACACACACACACACACACACACACACACACACACACACACACTTGATACAGGATGGTACAGGGCATAGTTTGGTTCCTGAAGTTGGAAACCCGCGGGGAGAGAAAAAAATACTTATTATAGTGTTAAGATATAGACTACTTTTTATGCCCGCGAGTGTACATATTTAAAACTTCTGAAAGCAATAATCGATTAAGCATATGAAACTCAAAGCCTGGTCTTAAAAGATGTTGGGACATTTCTTTCAAGTGGATGGAAAACAAACAATTCTTGTGTATTGTGTTTTTAAACCATTAAAGTAATTAATCTGAAAAAAAAAAAATGAAATCCAGAGTTTTATCCCACTTGCTTTAAGTTTCAGTTCACTAAAATATAGTAGCGTTCACTATGTGTTTCATGTTCTATGTCTAACCATTGTTAAGATCCTGATGTTTCCAGTTATCATTCTTTGATATGGTTATTTGAAGTGTTGCTTGATTTTGAGAGTTTGTTTAAAGCTTAGTATACAAAAATGTAGGAGTAAAAATCCCGTTCAGAAAAAAGTTATATTAAGTATTTCAACCTTTTTAATTGTAGTTAAGAAAATTGTCCTTTGCAATGTGTCATTTCATTTATCTGTATACAATAACATTAAACACATCATTGTTGAAGGTCTCCAGAAAAGCTTAAGCCAATATATTATAGACTGTGATAAAAAGACCATTTTTAAAAGCGCGATAAACTGAAAAAATATTTAGAAAATGAAGCTTAACGTTTGATACGTTATTTGAATGGTAGAAGACCAATAAAATAGTCATTTGTAGAGTTGCTTTAAAATTGGCATTATTGTATAGCATAAAATTACAAGTTGAGAGTAATAATGATAAAAAAGGGGAAAATATTTGCATATTTCATCAAATTTCACCGACACATTGCTTTTTTGCCTTCACTACTCGCACTATGTACATAGGTATAGAAAATTTATTGAATGCATCCAAAAATTGGATACCGAGATTTCACCGGAAACACATGTTTTGGGTCTCCCTGAATCCAAAAATAGTATTTTTAGAAAAAATTCCTATGTGTCTGTCTGTGGACAGTATAGCTCAAAAACGAAAGACCGTTAAATACCAAACTGGTAAACAGTAAGAGAAAACTTAACAGAAAGTGAAGAGCTTGTTAAAACACACAATTTATGTTATATACATGTTTTTCGTGGAGTTGGTCGTTCTTGAGATATTCCTTGTTATTGGTTTCAACTTTAAAATACTTGCACTTTTCTCATACGGGAATTTTTCAACTCCTGCCCATACAAACAAAGAAACTTCAGACACATAGCAACCAGATTTTGACTATTGCTTTAACCTATGCTACTCCCTTATTTTCCTTCTACTTACAAATAAGCAAGAATAAGGCATTTCTGCTAATGTTTTCTCGATTAGCATGAAGTTAATGGAAGCATAAGCATTTTAACAATAATTTGTTGCAGAGATGCAGAGAAAGTCTTGGAACATATCAGATATTTTTCAAATGGTAACTAGTGGTTCTTTCACACAAGTCGTGTGTGGAATAATGTTGGAAAGCTAGAATCAGACTGTAAAATGCAATGCCTTACTCTGGATTTGAATCATTGATCTGCCATAAATTGCGTTTTAACGAGATCCAAGTTTTCTATCTCTAATGGTTTACCACTTATGCCAATGTCATCCTAAATGAAAAAGTTTCAGAGGCTATTTCCAAAAGTTTAATAACACTTCATTTAGCACACAAATACGTATATTGAATACAGATAGATTTCCATCTTTAGACTCGGCTACAAGGTAACAACCATTGACTTACCTAATGTGGTTAAACGTGACGTTCAGGACTTAAAATAACTTAGAACACTGTAAGTCCTATTAGGGTATCATCTCAAAATGTGAGATCTTTTTTGTGGTGTGCCGGAAAAAATTCGAGTCAATTGGAAAATCTAAGCCCGTACTAGCATCTTGCCTGGTAGTTCAGCCGGTTACAGCAACTTGGCGAAAACGGAATATCCGGGCATGGGCACTGAATTCTTATCTGACTTTTAGAGCTCCAATAGAGAAATTTCGTCCTCTTCTTAGAGTGGTGGTAGCGGAGCTGCTTCTCAAGCAGGAAGCGCGAGATCGAATTCTGGTGCGTAAATTTATAATGCAATATATAATAATCGCATATCTTAATAAAACTATAAATATCAGTCTGATAAAACATTTGATACATATATTAAAATAAGATAAATTTATCTCTGACACCACAAACCACAATTTGGATTTATTAAAGCCTCAAAAGTACAATAATAGGTTTTTCTTCTTCTGGGAGACCTGGTCTAGAGTGCACTCAGCCTCAATTACTCCCCCTAGGGAGGCTAATTGAGGAGCTACTTGAGGGGAAAATTTACGGCTAGAGCTTGCGAAGGCCTGGAGGTACTCGGGGTGATAACCACGTTCCAACTTCCAGTACTGCATCTCATTCATGACGCATGTAATGGGCAGAGGTGGGTGATGCAGCGGGCGCGCGGTGGTCTAGGCCTCATCTCAATAACCTTTGTCGCCACGCAAACTGCCAAAATATGCATCCAGCCATCCTGTTGCACGCTTAATGGACAAATGCTCCTACCAGCATTTTCAGCGGTTTTACGAGCTTTCCACTCTCCCAACCTACCAAGATAAATATACCTATCCTAATATTTTCCGTTTGTAATGTTTTTCTTGCAATATGATGTACAAGAATGCGCAATGGCAAGTAATACTGTGGCGCAGTAATATTGGAGTGAAGAATCAGCAGATACTGTCACTTGCAGGAGTAGGTAGTTGGGATAATAGATAGTGCGGTGTAAAGCTAAATTTAACACTCCAAGAACAGGAGTTGCTGAGGTTCTTTTCTGAATTAACCACATTTTTGGGATAAGAAGTAGTTTATTCATTTGGAGAAGTATTTACATGAGAGACGATGATGATGGGGAAATACATAATATAAAAGGATAAAATATAGTTAAAAAGGAAAGTCAGGGATCCACTGACCAGAGAGAAGAGGTTAGGAAAATTAATGTCTATCCAATCATAGCTTACGCTTGCTTCACCGCCGACACTAAGTAATCTTTCATTTCCACTGCCTCTTTATACTGCCCTAAATTACTCTTGAGCCGTCTGATATAACCATGTGTTGTAACAAAAATCATATGATTGTTTTTCATTCTGTCCAGCAGAACTGACCTTTCCCCATGTTGAATTAATTAGCATCGCTTCTTGCTACAAGGAAGTTGACAGTGACCGGAAACAACTTATTTACTCAAGATATATGCACTTTGCTGTGATACTAGACTTCCTTCCTCCTAATGCTATATACGTATTATTATCTCATTACCCTCAGAATATTCTTACTCTCCTTTGCTTAACTGCTTAAATTATTTTTCTTTATTAGACGTTCTAATTAAGTAAAATACTATTCCAATCCTCTGTTTCATACCTAATTCTACGATATGTTTCCTTACCATACCATTTTTAAATTAATTTTGTACATTAATAATTTTTTCTACATTCAATCTCTATTTCCTTCATGCTTATTACACAATTGTCTTTATTTTTTTCAGGAAGTTTAATCTATTTTTGTTCCCCAATGATGAATATATCCTAATACTTTCCGTTCTAATAAAGAAAAACGCTATTTCCATCCTCTGTTTTATGCTTAATTCTATGATATATGTTTCTTTACCACACCTATTTTTATTTTCTCTACACTTACTATGTACATAGTGTATAGAGAAGGGATTGCACTCTACCCAAAAATTAATACCGAGATTTCACCGGAAATATATGTTATAGGGCCTCTTATATCCAAAAAAAGCATTTTCACAAAAAGGTCCGTGTGTTACTGTGTCTGTGAACACGATAACTCAAAAACGAAAATTAGGTAAATACCAAACTTGGTATTTAAGTTTAGTATCTTCCAGGGATGCGGCACGAAGATTTTTAGAAAAATCCCCCCACCCCAAACTACCCTTTACATGGAACTTTTTTCGGAAATTTCGATTTTCTCAAAAATGGCTGTAACGATTTTGATTAAAATATCATATATTGAAGACATTTATCCAACAAATAACATGTATATCTTGAGTTTTCTGGGAATAGTCTCTAAAGAGTAGTTTATTCTGGATGAATTTTACGGAATTTAGAATAATTGCTAAACCATAAGAGGTGGACAAAAACTTACTACACAACAAATGTAGAGCACGTTAAGACACACAAATTATGTTATATAATTTTTTTCGTGGAGTTTTTTAGACATTGCTTGTATTTGGTTTCTGCTATGAAAAACTTATTTTTTTCTCATACAGGAATTTGTCAACTGCTGTCCATACAAACAAAGGAAGTTCAGTGACATAACAACCAGCTTTTGACTATCACTTTAACCTATAGTACTCCATTATTCCTTACAAGGAATCAAGTAATAATACTATGTTTGCTAATTTTTCCTGATTGGCATGAAGTAAATAGAAATATCAGCTTTTTAAGAATAATTTGTTGCAGATATGTAGAGAAAGTCATGTGAATAGTACATATAAGATTTTTAAATTAATTTTGTAGATTTAATAATGATTTTTTCTACATTCAGTTTCTATTTCCAACATGCTTATCACATAATTGTCTTGAATAATACTATATTTCGGGCTTGTTGGCCGAGGTCTATTGGGTTTTGAAATTCGTCGAAAAATAGTTCATTAGTGAACTTCAAGACCCTATGAATCATGGCCTACAAGCCCGGAAGAAAGTTCCTGTGTCCAAGACGCCGGCCGTGAAAGCTTCAGTTTTTTTCCACGACTTTGTATCTATTTTTGTTACCCTTTGCCATATATAGTTTTGAGCCAAATTTGATAGTCCCCATTGTAGCATTGCCGCATTTTGAATGCTCTGTTATTTTATGATAAATGAATTGGCTTTAAAATATTGATATTCGACTGAAGTTTTTTTTTTCTGTGCGTGTCAACACTGACAATCGATAGTTTAGTAATCGCAATATTGAAAGTTAGGAGTTGCTCCAAATCCCCAAAAAGCAATGTATACCCTAGGTGCAATTCTAACAGCGACCTCACAATATTCAGTGTGACGGGGTCCTGACCGCCCTTAAATCACTTGGCAATCCTCAACCCTATTTTTGTTTCTCTACTTCATATGGTAGCCCTGCTTTGTAAGTTGCGGTGTTCGCTTGGATATACCAAATGTCATGGAATCCAATTAGGAAGCTCTCTGTGGTTGTTTGTTAGATGGAAGTACAAAAACAAAAGAGAGGCTCGGTTTTAAATCACACCAGCGGAGTATCGGCCCAGTAAATCAAACAACAACGCTCGCATGAAATTGCACGTTTGAGGTAGAGGCCGCTGTGTAAACATAAAGGAAAACTTCCCCTTGAAATGAACTGCGGGATTTACCGTAATATTTTCATAAGCAAAGAATGCACGTCAAACTGATTAGCTGTAACTGTCAAACGAGAAATCGCCTTTTGTATTGCAGATTAAAAAAAAACAAAAAAAAAAAACAACAAAAAAACAAAAAAACAGGGCAAATGATTGTGGTCAGCCAAAACACCGACGGACAGCTTTGACAAACAGCCCAGTTTGGCAGAATTTGATTGATGAACCTGAGCAAAAGCAAACGTAAGAGTAAAATTGTTTTTAAAATGTATACCACTTAGTGTGGTTTACAGATACATTATAAAATTGATACAGTTTTAAGTACCATATAAAAACGTGAAAGTCATAACATTTGATGTGTTCCATTCTGTAGCTATTTGCATTAAACTATTACAAAAACGCATTGTATTATTTACTTCATTCTAATGAAGATAAGCACTAACTGAAACAGTCATATTACTTAATGCCATGTAGGTACGCTTAAAGACAATAAAAATACCACCGGTGCTGTAATTTGGCTGAAAATGTGAACATTTAATGGGGACTCGGGCCTGACGACGATTTTCATTGATGCCATTCTGGTACAACATGCCATGCGAGTAAGAAAAGGCAAAACCGATTTGGTTTTTCAGCCCATGATCCCTCAACCCCGCTCGACGCTCCAACAGAACAGGTTGACTTGTATAAGCAGTTTGTTAATTTTGTCCACCACATGGGCAAATTACTTTGGCATTAGGACCTCGGTATGAAACGCGGAGAAAAGATTAATCTAATTTTGTTTCACCCGCTGAGAGAGGTGGATCTTCGAACAAAAAAAAAGGTTTAGAGATTACCAGTTTTCAACTCTGAACTTCATTTGGCGCAAGTTATTTATTCATGTACTTCCCCTTCCCTTCGGTAATGTGGCTTGTTCAATAGGCTCTTAAGAGCACAGCAAACAGATGAAAGACATGGGCGGAGTCAGCGAAGATACCCCCTCTTTGGATAAGTATTTCCAGGCATATTTTTAATGTCTTTGAATGTACAGTAAAGCCTCAACTATCCGCGGAATTAGGTAACAAGGGTATATTTGCTATCAGAAGTCGCGGATAACCAAAAAAGATAAATAAATAAATAAAAATCTCATGTGTTTAAATCACACGACTTTCTGTACATCTAACGAACTAATGTCAAATAGGTTATAGGTTATTCTTTTACTTCACTCCAATCAAGATAAACCTTTGCATTACTCGCTTCCTTGTAAGTAGAAGGGAAATAAGGAAGTATACTGGACAAAATCGGTAGCCGGCCACTATGTGACTGAAGTCCATTTCTTTGCATAACTAGTAGCGATAAATGTTGATATGTAAAACGTTTAAGTATTGTAAAACTAAAACCAATAACAAGAAATATCTTTAAAACGGCCAATTCTACAAGAAAAATGTATATGCCATAAATGGTATGTTTTAGCGAGCTCTACATTTTGTGTTTATTACGTTCTTATCTATCTATTACTGTTGATCCATTAGGATAAATTCAGCAAAATCCATCCAGAATAAAGAGGTCTTCAGAGATGATACCCAGAAAAATCAAGATAAACATTTTACTTGTGGTGTAAATACCTTTAATGTAAGGTATTTTAATCAAAATCATTTCACCCATTTTGGAAAAAAACCAAATTTAAAAAAAAATCATTTTATACCTAGATTGGGGTGCAAGAATTTTCTTGAAAATCTTGAGTCATATCTCTGGAGAATATAAACATAAATATCAAGTTATTACTTAACGGTATTTTCATTTTTGAGCTATACTGTCAACAACACACAGAAACACACATGGATCTTTTTCTAAAGATCCATTTTGAAATACATGGGACCTCAAAATATACACCTCATGTGAAATCTCGACATGTAACTTTTGGGTGGAATAAAATACGTTATCTAACTACATGTACATTGTATGTATATACGTGCTAGAGAAAGTGCAACTATATTTCGTTATTTATTAATTTTGTAATTATGACTTTTGAATACTATGAACAACACCATGGACACCATAAACTTCAAAATACCACAGTTCCCCAATTTTGAGTTTTATGAACGTAACGTATTATATTTTATATTTCGTGCACAATAAAATAAAGTATCTATGTTTGGAAATTGGAACTTTTTTATTTTTTATGCATCCAATATGAAGTATTATGAATTAATACCCTCATAGAATAGGAAGATACAAGATTTGGGAATTCAGTATTTTTAAGATTATCATGTTCATACTGTTGAATTGTCGTAATACCAAAATTAATAGATTATTTCAAATGTTGAGCTCAATGTAATATGAACGCAATAATTCTGATTTTCACAATGGATACAACATTAAATAATATATGTCTATATATATAGCTATATAATAATGTATTTTTTGTTTTGTTTTTTGGTTGGCAAAAGTAATCCATTAGCTATGAAATTAATTCCAGTTTATGGTGAAACATTCAATATTGTATTATGATAACCCTTCCTGGATATCATTTATTACTAAAAATGATCCTGATTGGAAGTTGAATGCAATATTTAAATTTATAAGTTAGTTTAACAAACAAAACTTCTGATTTATTCCGTTAACAAAACTTCCTCTACATCTCTGTGGTAAATTAGTGCTAAAATACTTGTTCTTCTACCTACTTCATGCTGATCGAGATAAATATTTTCAACAATAGCCTCATTACTGAGGAAATGATATAATGGACTACATAAGCTAAATCCTCAGTTAAATGTCGACTCAGCTTAATGTATTCCATTATATCATGTTTTAAAATGTGGTTGATATGGGATTAAAATTCGTTTCTTTTCATGGCCAGGAGTTAAGATCCCGAATGTGAAAAGTTTAAGTATTTTAGAACTGAAATCAATAAGAAGTATCTATGAAACGGTAAACTCGAGAAAAAATGCATAAGACATAAATTATGTGTTTTAACCAGATCTACATTCTTTGTGTATTCAGTTTTTGTCTGCGTCTTTCGGTTTATCAGTTAAACAAAGGCCATCCAGAATAAATAGTTCTACTAAGGATATTCCCAGAAAATTCAAGATATACATACTGTTAGTCATGTAAAAGTCTTAAATATAAGTACGGTATTTAGTCAAAGGCATTAGAGCTATTTTGGGGTATTTTTATTCAGTGTAAAGGGTTTTTTAAAGTGGGGGAATTTCTTGAAAATCTTCGTGTCGCATCCTTGCAAGATAGAATTGAACACCTACTTTGTTATTTAACGGTATTTTCGTTTTTGAGCTATACTGTCCACAGGCATACGCACACATACACGCGCACGGACCTTATTCCAATTTTTTTTTATTCAAGGGGACTCAAAACATGTGTTTCCGGTGAAATCTTGGTATCGAATTTTTGGGTGCATTACAATACTTTCTCTATACACTATTACATAGTACGTGTAGAGAAAGTAAAAGAAAAAAATAATAATATAGTGCGTATCTTAAGGACCACCCTATACTTGAAAAGCTAAATGCAGAGGGCTTATCAATGGAGAACGAAATGCCTACAATGCACATAATTCTTACTTGTTTTGGGCGTATTAAGGCATAACAAGCGAAGAGAACTTATCCAAAAAATCTGATGCATTCCATTCACATGACTTTCTCTACATCTCTACAACAGATTATTGTTAAAAGGCTTACTCTTTTATTTACTTCATGCTAATCGAGAAAAAACTAGCTGAAATAGTCTTATTACGTGCTTCCTTTTAAGTAGAAGCGAAATAAAGGAGTACCATAGGTTAAGATGATACTCAAAAGTTGGTTGCTAGGTGACTGAAGTATGGACACGAGTTGACAAATTCCTGTATGACAAAAGTACAAGGTTTTCAAAGCTGAAACCAAAAACATGGAATATCTCAAAAACGATTAACTATACGAAAAAAACATTACATAACATAAATTGTGTGTTATAATGTGCTCCACATTCTTAGTGTGTAGGTTTTTGTCCATCTCTTACGGATTAGCAGTTAGGCAACATTTCGTAAAATTCATCCAGAATAAAGTAATCTTCGTAGGCTGTTCCCAGAAAATTCAAAATATACGTATTTTTTGTCAGGTAAATGTCTTTGATATATGATATTTTAATCAAAATCGTTAGCCATTTTTAAGAAAATCAAACTTTTCGAAAAATGATCCGTGTAAGGGGTAGTTTGGGGCGGGAGATTTTTCTCAAAATCTTCGTGTCGCATCCCTGGAAGATACTAAACTTAAATACCAAGTTTGGTGTTTTATCGACTTTTCGTTTTTGAGTTATCGTGTTCACAGACACAGACGGACCTATTTGTGAAAGCATATATTTCCGGTGAAATCTCGGTATCGAATTTTTGGGTGGAGTGCAATACCTTCTCTATTTACTATGTACATGGTACGTATAGAGAAAGTAAAAAAGAAAACACATTAAAGAGTGAAGGCGATCTTTCGGTTAACTTATCTTATGCAAGTAGATGGTGTTTAAACAACTGAATGCAGAAATTAAAATAAGTTCAAATTATTCAAATAGCAATAGAATAATTCCAAATCTTCTCGGGCTTCTAGCCAAGTTTTTACCTGGCTAGAAGCCCGAGAAGATTTGGAATTAACACGTCGCCAGGAAAGCTTCAGTTCTTATTTTAGCAATAGAATAGTTTGAATTTCATAAAGAATGCTATGGCACATATATGCCAGCATTGGGGAACTAAATGTTTTTCACAGTTGCACAATCGGCTTAACCTTCCCCGTGTTTGTAGGACTGACACCCCCCCCCTAGGACTCAAGCCAATACCGAGGGCTCAGAAGCCTGTCGGGGAGCCTACGGCACGAAACCATAGAATAGAGAACCTGTTACGAAGGGTCGACCAATAGCCAGACAAGTACATGAAGTGGATGATATTAAATGTAAGCGAAATTGATGATTGGAAAGGTGATAATGGAGCAATTGGTGGCATGATTGAAGGGGGAAACCGGATTACCCGGAGAAAACCCGCCCAGACGTCGTTGCGTCCACTACGAGTACCACCAACCCGAGCCGACGATGGGAGGCGAGCAGTCTAAACACTCACCCACAATTTCTCTACACGTACTATGAACATAGAGTATAGGGAAGATAAAATATTGCACCCAGAATTTCAATACGGAGATTTTACCGAAAATATATGTTTTGAGATCCCCTGAATCCAAAAAGAAGCATTTTAGAAATAATGTCAATCTGTCTGTGGGCAGCATAGCTCAAAAAAACAAAAAGCCCATTAAATACCAAACTTGATATTATCATAGGATGCGACTCGAAGAATTTCAAGAAAAATCGCCCTACCCCAACTATCCTTTACGTGGAAAATTTTGATTTTCTTCAAATTGGTTCTAACGATTTTGATTAAAATAACGCATATTAAAAATATTTACATAACAAATAAAATAAATATCTTGAATTTTTGGGGATATCCTCTACAGACTTCTTTATTTTGGATGAATTTTGCGGAATTTTGCATAACTGGTAAACAGTAAGAAATAGACAAAAATGTACTTAAAACAATGTAGGGCTAATTAAAACACTGAATTTATGTTATTAGCATATTTTTCCCCGTTTTTGACATATTAGTTTCAGTTTTAAAATACTTCTATTTTTATGTGACTTAAACATCTGCATTTATATAGGTACTATAATGTTCAATAAATCTGAAAAATAAATGCTAAACAGTGTGTTTATTACGTTGATACATGCTTTTTTGTTTTTGTTTTTTCGATTCTTAATATCCCTGAAGTTGTTTTTTGCCACACAGATCTTCAGTTGTACTGCAGCTTTGGAATAAATACATTTAATGTAAATTAGAGTTGAAAATAAATAGATTTTGTTATGGTATCAACAGGTCTGTTAAATTAGGGGGCGACATTTTACATTTGTTTCATGAAGTGTTCCGTTAGAAAATTTAAAGGGACACATGCCCGAAAGAGAATACCTCCCTAAGACTGCTATTGTTCTGGAAACTCCGGCTTTAGAAAGCATTCCAGCGTAAAGCACATAGAGCTAGCTCTAAGGAGAGAGGTCTCGACCTATAAGGCGACATCAAAGTGGAGAGAATCCTCTTTGAAACATGTGATTTAAATCTTAGCTGGTATTGGCGAGGGTGACCGCAGATGGTGGTGACATGTCCCTCTTTGTGTGTGACGTCATTGCGGCTAACAGCGGTGGAGGGGGGCCGACATACCTACACTTCCTTCCGGCTCCCTTTTCTTGCTCTTGTTCCCTATGACCTCAACCTCCGTGGCGACGTAGCGATTTCCTCGTCGTCCATCTGCATTCTACACAGCTTCTGCTCCAGTTCTGTCCAATGCGGGTCCGCAAAGTACAGCACTGGCGCAAAGTTACTGCACTCAACAAGGGGTTCAAAACCAATATACTGCAATGCCTTTAATAACTAGTGGTATTATTTCATGATACTTTTCTACTTTCTCTACACGTACTATGTACATAGTAGTGTATAGAGAGAGTATTGCACTCCACTCAAAATTCGTCACAGAGATTTCACCGGAAATATACATTTCAGGATCCCTTTTACCCCCCCAAAAAACCAACACTTTTTTAGAAAAAGGTCCGTGTATCTCAAGAAAGAAAAGTCGATAATACATCAAACTGGGTTTTCTGGTTTAGCATATTACAAGGATGCGATACGAAAATTTTGAAAATAATCCCCCCATCCAAAACTACCCTTTATGTGGAAAAAATTTTTTAAAATTTTGATTTTCTCAAAAATAGCTCCAATGATTTTGATTAAAATCTCTTATATTTAAATTATTTACATGCCAAATAAAATGTATATCTTCAATTTTCTGGAAATAGCCTCTATAGACCTCTTTATAACGGATGATTTTTATTGAATTTTGCATAACTGGTAAACCGTAAGAGACGTACAAAACTTAGCACTTAAAAAATGTACAGCTTGTCAAAACACACAGTTTATATTATATACATTCTTTTCGTGGAATTGGTTGTTTGACATTTCTTGTCTTTGGTTTCAGCTTTAAAAATCTTATATTTTTCTCATACAGGAATTTTTCAACTCCTGTCCACACAAATAAAGGAACTCCAGTCACTTAGCTACCAGCTTTCGACTATCACTTAAACCTATGATATTCTCTTATTTCGCTTCTGCTTACATATAAGCAAGTAACAAGACTACTTGTGCCAATTTTTTCACGATGAGCATGAAGTAAATAGAAACATAAGCTTTTTAACAACAATTTGTTGCAGAGATGTAGAGAAAGTCACGTAAAATCTTAACTTTAAGTTTAATATGTATAAATCATTCTAGGTACATCTTCCGATACACCTACTTATCTCTTCTTATAACGAGAATGGAACACATCAGATTTTTTACTTTCTCTGCATGTACTATGGATATATTGTAGAGAGACGGCATCTATTCCACCCAAAAATTCGATATTGAGATTTCTCCGGAAATACATGTATTGAGACCTCCTGAATCCCCCCCCCTCAAAAAAACATTGTTAGAAAAATATGTGTGTAGGGGGGGGTTGCATAGCTCAAAAACGAATAGTCCCTTAAACACCAAACTTGGATTTAAGTTCAGTATTTTTCAAAGATGCGACGCGAAGATTTTCAAGAAAATCTCCTACCCCCTGCTACTCTTTATATGGAAAATGCTTCGAAAATTTCGATTTCCTCAAAATAATGGCTCTTATGTTTAAGATATTTTTATAAAAAACGAAAATACCGTTTAATACCAAAATTGGTACCAGTTGTATCTTTTAAGTGTGTGACACAAAGATTTTCAAGGAAATCCCTCCAATACAAACTACATGGAAAAATTTTCGAAAATACCGATATTCTCAAAAATGGCTGTTAATAATTTTGATTAAAGTACCGTATATTTAGAATATATACATGACATATAAAATGTATATCTTGAGTTTTCTAAAAATAGCCTGTGAATACCTCTTCATTCTGGATGAATTTTGCATAACTATGTAGTAAATTTTAAAGGAGAGGCAAAACTTACTGCACAAACACACACATTAGTCTTATACGATTTTTGTTAAGTTAACCGTTCCCAAGGTATTCCTTGTTATTGGTTCCACTGTTAAAGTATTAAGACATTTCTCAAGCGTGGAGTCAACTTTTGTTTCATCTCTTTTGTTTTACACGCAGAAATACAAAAGAGAACTTAATTGCATTTGTTTCACATAGCGACAGCTTTTAAAAGCTTTGACTATCGCGTTAGTCTAGAGTATTCCCCTATTTTAATTATAAGGTAGCAAGTAAAATACCATTTTTGGTAATTTCCTTCTCCATTAGCATGAATGAAATAGAACATGCTCTTTAACTGCTGTGTTTCTCAGTGTTCTATTCTATACTGTGCGTCAAAGATCGCTGAATTTTGCTCAGAGGCCTCTATATCAAGCTTGACGTGCCGTTAATCTACGCCAGGGGACCCACGGCTTTACTTCCCTTCCGAAAGAAGCCATGATAAGGATTTTACGCCCGAAAAAACCTATTTGTCCTCCGCCGGCTTTGAACCCGCGAACTTGGGTATATGAAGTTAGCATGGTAACCATTACACCACGGAGGACGACTATTTGTTGCAGAGATTTAGAGAAAGTCATGTGATGGAACTGATCAGATTTTTATTGTCTGTGAGTGTACCTGGTAGGGAAATAAATAGTAATTAATATCAGTAATAATGTAGTGTTTTATATATTCAGAACAGGGATACCTAATGCAAAGTGTAAGCTATTTCGACAAGCACCATCTTGGGATTCCTGTAGCAAATAACGCACGTGATGTAGGAAAACGTCACGATTATAGGCATGTTGTTGGCTCTTGCTAGGTGCAGGTTAAACTCTTATTTAAGCAGCTACTTCACGGTGTGCATGTCGTTATTTCTAAGCCGTTGTGTAAGCTCGGAATGCCTTTAGAGATAGTCAAAGCGGGTTATCATTGCCATTAAAGGCTTTTCGGAACGACCATAGCGTAACCGTAACAATGCAGATTCCCTTACTAGCTCGTCTGCTGCGGATATAATACGTGCATCTACTTGTGTAATAACTCCATCAAATTTCCTGTCTAGGATGAAAAACCTTCAAAAGCAGCCGCAAGGAACCTGAGAAATCTGCAAGGAGAGATTTAATGCGGTTAAATTTCCAGGCCTCGGTAATTTTTCTGCGCCGGTTACATGCTTAATGTTTTGATAATCATTTTAGCGTCCCACTTTGACCCTGTTTTAGTTTCCTCCCTATTAAATCCTCTCTCTTTTTACCTACACCAACATTTTTCTTCCCTTTTTATGTCTATCCACACAATTCCCTCTTGGATCCTCTTCTACTTCATCCTTTTTGTGCTTCAGTTTCAGTGGCCCTCCCCTTTTCATTCGCACTGTTTCCCGCCCCTAAATTTGCATGCCTTTGATCTTTCATTCATACTGTTTTCCGCTTCTTTATCAATCTCCTTTACTCTTCTTTTTAATTCTGTCTTTTTCTCTAGCCATTCTTCATGCTTTTTCTTCTCAACTGAATAAGGTTTCTACTTAGTCTTTACTGTGTATCTTTTCTCTTCTGATTCTTTTGGTTTATTCACTTCTAACCGGTTTCTCTATAGACATTTCTTCTCACACCTTTGCTTTCCCTTTCATTTACATATATCTTTTCTACGGCTATCTCAGTTTATTTTCTCTTTCCCTCTATTTTACTCCAGTTTTTTTTCACTCGCATTATAATAATGCAGAAAGTTCTCGGCACCTAGGGAAGTACGAAAATTCAGGAAGAATAAGCTTATATCCACAAAAAATTAGACATGATATAATCTGCGTGTGTTGGTATCACATTTTTCGATACCTCTACAGTCCAGCCTGTACACCAACGTGCATAAAATGTGCCCCATATCCTTAGATCTCAAGAGTACTTTTCCTCGTAGAGGTAACATTTCTCTATGTGAATGACGTGAAACTCAATCCCAAAAAAAAAAAAAAAAAATCACAATGCGTTCCATTCTTTCTCTACTTCCCTGTAACAAATTATTGTTAAAAGGCTTATTCTTCTATCTACTGCATGCAAATAGAGATAAACATTAGCAGAAATCGTCTTATTATTTGCTTTCTTGTAAGTGGAAGGAAAAACAGTGTAAACTCTAGCCTAAACTAATATTCAAATCCTTTAAAATTGTTGCCATGTGATTGAAATACGTTTCTTTGAATTGCCAGGAGTTGACAGGTTTCTATATGAGAAAATTTTTAAGTATTTTAAAACTGAAGCCAATAACAAGAATTGTGTGAAAAATGGTCAACTCTACGAACAAAATGTGCATGACATAAATTGTGTATTTGAATTTTGTGTGGTACTTTCTTGTCTGACTCTTACGTTTTACCAGCTATGCAAACTTCATATAGAATAAAGAGGTCTTCAGAGGCTATTGCCCAAAAATTCAATACTTACATTTGATTTGTCATGTAAATATCTTCAATATACGGCTCGTTAATCAAAATCATTAGGGCTATTTTTCAGAAAATAAACATTTTCGAAACTTTTTCATGTTAAAAGTAGTTTGAGATCAAGGAATTTCTCAAAAGCTTCGTGCCGTATTCCTGAAAGATACTAAACTTAAATATCAAGTTTGGTATTCAAGTTTAGTAATTTTATATTCTTACAAAATATTATTCTTGTATCTACGTCTTGCTAATCGGAATAAGCATTAGCAGAATTTGTCTCATTACTTGCTTCCTTCTAAATAGAAAGAAAATAGGGAATACATGAGGCTAAAGCTACGGTCAAAGGTTTTAAAAACTAGTTGCTATGGGAAATATTGAAGGTTCGGCTCGCTTTTCATGGCTCCATTTGAGATAATTTAAATAGTTTAAGATTAAAACCAATAAAAATGATAATCTTTAAAACGAACAACTCTACAAAAAAAAAAAAAAAAAAAAAAAAAAAAAAACATACATGACATAAATTGGGTGTTTTAACCAGATCTACATTTTTGTGCAGTAGGTTCCTCTGTACTTCTTTGGGTTTAATCCTTATACAAAATTCAGCAAAACTCAACAAGAATAAATAACACTTTAAGGCTATTCCCAGATAATTCATAAATGTTCATTAGATTTGTGATGTGAATGTATTAAATATACGGTCTTTTAATCAAAATGGTTATTGGTATTTTTGAGAAAATCAAAGTTTCTGAAAATTTATCCATGTAAGGGGTAGTTTGGGGTGGTTTTCCGGGAATCGTGCAAGACAGTTGGGGAATTTTATGTATGTGGGCATACGGCCATGATGACTCAGTAGATAAGGCAACTGGAGGGATACCGGAAGATACCTGGTGAAATCCCGGCTATGGAATTACATTTTTCAGTTGGACTTTACCTCTCCCATTCTAGCTTAAAACGGTATAATTATTATTAACGTTATATTAATTGATCATGATAACTTAGAGATGCCACGAAATTGCTCTATTACTCAGGATAAAGCTTCAGAGAATATTTCTGCTTTAGTTTGAGAAGAGCGGCAATTGTTTTTGACATATATTTAATTAAATTTATCCGTTAAAAATTCTTTGTATACTTAGAATTTTCTTTGTAAAGGACGCAACATGTTATATGATCCAAGATTATTCTGTTAATCTTTGAAGAATACAATTTCTTGAGCATGCTGAACTCATGAATGTACGTCGCAATCCGCCGTTATCCATCAGCCTTCGGAATCTTATGCATACGCCCAGCTCCATATTTGCGAGTCAGGCTGTCGTAAGACTCAGTTTCTCCTGTCCCCTAGAGAGGACTCTCACTCTCTCTTCAGCATCTTTTTCCTCCTCTTGCCGAGGACAGGAATGGCTTTTCCATGTTATAGAATTCTCCTGGGGGCGCTCTCCCGCAGAGAGACGACTGGCTATGTTGCCACACTGAGCTTGAACGCAGTCCGGCAACATCGCACCGTGTTTACAACCCCCTAGCGGAGTGGAATGGGGGGAGGAGGACCGTAACTCCACACATGCACACACACGATAATGTTGCAGACGTGCCTCGTTATGGCGGTCAGGGCACCCTCATGCGATTCCAGAAGTTATCCGAAGGCCCGCATCGCATGGGGCCAGTTGTTCCTAAGAGAAGTCAAACTGACCGTGAAACTGGTTTACCCTCGCTGAGGTGAATATTTTGTTGAGGTTTTCCTGCTTTCTGCGGACAGCGTCGGGATTTTACGACGATTGTCTTCAAATTCAGTACTTCTGGCTTACTCTCTAGAGATCACGTTTTCATCACAACCATCAACGTAGACTTCATCTTCTGCGTGCTGCCGGATGGTATTTGCCTGTTTCCCAGAGGGCAATGCGGCTGAGACTTATTTCAAACACACAGACACATTTTGGCATTTCAAAACGATATATCTTAACTGACAGTCAATGACTAATTGCGATATAATGATGTAACCCTGAAAATTATTGTTCTGGTTCTATTTCTCCGATGACTTTATCTAAATTTTAGTCCCGTATTATTTTAATTGTTCTTCATGTTTACTCTTGGTGAGCTTAAATTACTCAGCTAAACATCTCTTGACAAGAAATGAAATGACATTTTATTTATGGACGCTCTTTAACTGCTATGGTTCTCAGCATCCCATTCTATACTGGGCGTGAAAGACTTCTTTATCATGCTTAAGGTTCTTTTACGTGTCGTAAACCTACGACACGGGATCCGTGGCTTTACTTCACTTCCGAATGAAGCCATGCTAAGAATTTTTACTCCCGAAAAAAATGCATCGACCTTCGCCGAATTTGAACCCGCGATTTTGGGTATATGAAGTCAGCGTGGTAACCGTTACACCACGGAGGGCGATTCTCTTGACAGGGTGAGTATCGAAAAGGAGTTACTGTTTTTGAGTGTTAACACTGACGAAAGTTTAAATGTGAAAGTATAACATAATTATATTACTGTCGTATTAATCTAAAAATTATTTTATAAATTTGAGGGAATCAAGAGAAAGTTGCAATTATAATTTATATATTAAGACCAACGAATAAGCTAAAATGAGTAAGTGCAAATATTTTTTGGACAATGTGACTAAATTCTACCACTTGCCGATATTGTTCTTATGTAAGCTAAGATTTTCACATCTAGCCAGGTTGCTTTAGAAATAAAATAAATCTCACTACTAATATGGACTCTAAAAGTACACGTGCGCTAAGTAAAAGTGTTGCTTAACTTTTTTTTTTAACGTAGCTTTGCTTGGACTTCTCTGGTATTAATGTAGAACATCCCACTCTCCGGTCTTCTTCTATTTGTCTGTCCTCTACCATACTTTTCTCTATAATAAAATTCTCAGATCGATTTTAATTATCCTACCACAGATAAAAATGTATTCACAGCCAACAACCTTTGTTTAAAAAAAAAACAATTGAAAGCTACATAATAACGACTACGAAATGTATCTTTATCATTGAAGATTTTGCATCCAACAAACAGTTCATTCATTTATTACTATATTCTAATTGGACTCATCGTCCAAAAACATAGTATCTGATACAGCTGCGTCAAGTGTGTTGTAGAATCTCGTAAGATGAAAAGACTCAACTTCATTTCGTTATTCAAATTTCTCCTTGATTTCTGCGATAGTACACTTCCTCCACTTGTATCGCAAGTTCTTACACACCAACCGCTTGTGGGACCGGAGTTCGCTAAGACTCAGGTTGAAAGACTCAATGATATGACGGGATTTCTGCCACAGATCTTTAGGTCTCCGTCCAGTTTCTCTACCATTGAGCTAATATGATTACTTGCCGACACGACATTAAGTTCTCCAACTAACTCGCATTATTCCCGGTAAAGCCAAGGAATTTCAAATAATATTGTTGACATACCTCACAGTTGACTCAAAGTTAAATTCCGGATTTTATAGGTTAACCAAGTGTTAGGTTAATCATGGCATTGGATTTTTCATTGTGACTCTACCTATTCTACCCTTGTGCTACACATATCTAGTGTGGAAAAACAACTAATTAATAGTGACTAGCCTAACAGTTAAACTAATGAAGTCCCGGATTTAAAGCACTTACGACATTGTAAATCGTCATTGAGATATGTCATCTTAAAATAATTTGTGATCTTGTGGTTTACCAGAAAGAATGCGAGTCTTGAGAATCTATTCTGCAGGAATATTACCGGCGATTTCCGTGGTTCCCTTATCCTAAGGAAACGAATGTTCAGTAGCATTAAGTTCATGTACGCAAGCTCGTTTGAGTATTATTTCACTGATTTATTCATCGTCCAATATGACCAACCAGGTTAAAGAAAGTTAAACTATACTCTGGCAGGGTAATGAAAAAGCTGCGCAGAACGTTGTGGGCACACCCTTCTACCGCATCTCCATAAGACATCCGACACGCATGTGCATCTTGACGTTTTTGTCACTGTCGAGTGAGAGAGCATTGCACGTGGCAGTGAGTGATTACAAAAATGGTAGTGTACTATTTATTATAAGAGTATAAACTGAGAACTATTAACAGTAATGTCGGGAATTTCAACACTAAATTCTTCTCTAGTAAATCCCTTAGACGACAGACTATGGAGGTTGTTTACAATGTTGCCACTTCCAAAAACAAGTTGTCTCATCCTATATTAAATTTAGCCATGCACGCGCGTATTGTAACAATGATATAGCAGCAATGGCTAACTCTTCCTTCATCCCCACCTTTCCGAATATCTCTTAACGTTGGCCGGCCTAAGCGGGAAGAGGGGGAGCAGTTGAAGGCGTGAGCTGCGCTGACTGAAATATGGAGTATTTTTTATTTTAACTTGACGAGCTATACCCCTCGTCCACGCCATCTTAAATATCGAGAGTAATAGACGAATGGCGAGAGCTTTTTAAACAATGAGAAGGTATTGAACAATAATTCAAAACCAATAGCTGGCCCCGTAATTAGAGCGTGAACCTGCTGTGCGAAAGGCCCAAGCTTGATTCCCAGCTAGAGATTAGGGAACTTATCTCTAACCAATTACTTTCTTGTGTAGAGTCTTTAAGTATGACTGAAAGTGTGAATGGATGTGTATAACGTATTTAATCCAAACTAAAAGCTAAAATTTAATGACAGTTATACACGAGTTACCAATGCCGATTGCAATATCTCCAAAGATAAAATGAGCCAATATTGGCAATTATTGTTAAAAAAAAAGGGTATAAATGGAATAATAAAAAAGAAAATGGTGAATATCTTGGAAATGACTGTTCAAACAAAACAGTTAATTTGAAACAAGTTAAATGTTTTATAGAGATATGCATTTGTGTATAGTATGCTTAGTGTATTCCATGGTTTAGTCCTGATATGAAATTGTAGAAAAATTCTTTCTTGTTGAAGTAAAATTCGCAGGTTATTTCCAAAAAAAATCAAAACATTTTCATTATTGGCTAAGAAAATAAATTCACGTCATCTTTATCAAGATATTTAGACATTTTTTGAAAAGATAAAAATGTTCGAACATTTTTCCATGTAAAGGTCATCATGGCATTAAAGAGGATACCAAAGTTAAACACCAAGGTTGGCATTTATCTGACCTTAGTCTTTGAGCCGTGCCGCTCAAACACACACACCCACTCGGAACATTTTTTCTAAAACGACATTTATGGATTCAGGAGTCTCAAAATATGCATTTACGATAAATCTCGATATAGAATGTTTTAATGGAATGCAATACTTTCAGTACCTGTACTTCTAGAGAATGTAAAATGGAAGTAATGACCTTTTTACTTTTTCTATACGTACTATGTACATAGTGTATAGAGAAGGTGTTGTAATGCACCCAAAATTTCGATACCGAAATTTCACCGGAAATACAAGTTTTAAGACACCCTGAATACAAAAAAAGCACTTTTAGAAAAATGTCCGTGTGTGTGTGTGTCTGTGGGCAGGATAGCTCAAAAATGGAAAGACCGTTAAATACCAAACTTGGTATTTAAGTTCAGTATATTCCAAGGATGCGACATAAAGCTTTTCAAAAAAATCCCCCCACCGCAAACTATCATTCACATTAACAAATTTTCGAAAATTTTGATTTTCTAAAAAATGGCTCCAACGATTTGGATTAAACTACAATATATTAAAGATATTTACCTGACAAATAATATGTATATCTTGAATAATCTGGGAATAGCCTCTGAAGACTACTTTATTCTGGATGAATTTTACGTAATTGTGTATAACTGGTAAACCGTAAGAGATAGAGATGTCTGTAAAACTTGGAAAATTAAAAGTTTGTAAATTATCGTGTTGAAATATATACTAGCTATTATACACAATACATGATATTTCCATTTAATTAACATGGTTTTTAAAAAAAAATTCTTCTAATAAAACTGGGTCATTCCTTTGATATATTTTTAAAATATTTATAAAAATACAGTTTTAGAGTAAATGAGTTCACAAATACATTTATTGTATTATTTGCAATATTAGCCCTAACTGTGTAGTAAATTTGTTTTTGTGTTCTCCAAAAGTCGTTATTTTATTAATAATTTATTATTATTGATTGCCGCATTAATTCCAAAAGTTTGAGAATTTTATTTAATGTGCATTTGAGAAGCTGCATATTATTTTTTTAAACAAATGATTGAAACATTATATTGTGTATAACATTCTGAACATGGAAAAATGTTCACGAGAAAATAAGGTTAAAAGTTAGGAGTGCCTATTAATAATCATGCACCTGTGTGTTTATAGCTTGAATAGTTAAATTACTCCAAGTGGGAAAAAAATATATACTTTTTCTTTCTCTACCACACATGCACATTAGACAGAGAAAGTATTGTATCCTATCCAAACATACGGATTGAGATTTGTGTATTGGATCGGTTTGTGAGGGGCATATTAAGTAAAAAAAATCTTGTGTTCCATTCACATGACTTTCTCTACATCTCTGCAACAAATTATTGTTAAAAAACTTATACTTATATTTACTTCATGCTAATCGAGAAAAAATGGCAACATTTTCTGAAGTGGCTATTGCAAAGCTTGTGCACAAGTACGATAAATGTCTCAATCTTTTCGGTGATTATGTTGAAAAGTAGCCATAAGTGCACAAAACTTTTAGTAATAAAATAATTGTTTTCTATGAACTTGTCTTTTATTTATATTCTATCGGATGTTGAAAAACAGGGGGCCCTCGTATCTTGATTAGCAAAAACTTTCGTACCTATAAATCATTTTACTATGAAAAATTCTGATGTGTTCCGTTCACATGACTTTCTCTACATCTCTGCAACAAATTATAGTTAAAAAGCTTATTCTTTCATTTACTTCTGCTAATTTAGAAAAAATAGCAGAAATGGTCATAGTACTTGCTTCCTTCGAAGTAGAAGGCAAATAAGGGAGTACCATAGGTTAAAGTGATAGTCAAAAGCTGGTTGCTATGTCACTGAAGTTCCTTTGTTTGTATGGACAGCAGTTGACAAATTCCTATATGAGAAATGTATAAGTTTTTCATATCAGAAACCAAAAAACCAGAAATATCTTATAAACGATGAACTCCACGAAAAAAAATGTAACATAAATTGTGTGTTTTTAATGCGCTCTACATTTTTTGTGTAGTAAGGTTTCTCCATCTCTTACGGTTTAGCAGTTATTCAAAATTTTGTAAAATTCATCCAGAATAAAGTACTCTTTATTCCCAGAAAATTCAAGATATACCTTTTTTTGTCAGGTATATAGCCTTAATATACGATATTTTAATCAATCTTTAGAACGATTTTTGAGAAAATCAAAATTTTCACATACACACACACACGGACCGTTTTGTAAAAATCTGATGTGTTCCATTTACATGACTTTCTCTACTTCTGTGCAACAAATTATTGTTAATAAGCTTATTCTTCTATTTACTTCATTCTAATCGAGAGAAAAATTAGCAGAAATTGTCTCATTACTGGATTCCTTGTAAGTAGAAGCAAAATATGGGAGTATCATAGGTTAAAGTGAAGTCAAACATTGTTACTAGGTGACTGAAGTTCCTTTGTTTGTATGGACAGGAGTTGACAAATTCCTGTATGAGAAAAGTACAAGTTTCTTAAACCTGAAACCAAAAACCAAGAAATTTCTCAAAAATGTTTAACTCCTCGAAAAAAGTTTTTAACATATATTGTGTGTTTTAGTGTATTCTACATTTTTGTTCCGGTAAGTTTTTGTCCATTTCTTACGGTTTAGCAGTTATGCAAAGTTTCGTAAAATTCATCCAGAATAAAGTAGTCTTCAGAGGCTATTCCCAGTAAATTGAAGATATACATAATATTTGTCAGGTAAAATATCTTTAATATACGATGTTTTAATCAGAATCGTTAGAGCCATTTTTTGAGGATTCAAAATTTTCGAAAAAAGATCCATGTAAAGGGTAGTTGGGGTGGGGTGTTTTTCCTGAAAATCTTCGTGTCGCTTACTTGGAAGATACCAAACTTAAATACCACGTTTGGTATTTAATGGTCTTTTCGTTTTTGAGCTATGCTGTCCACACACACATGTACACACACGGACCTTTTTCCAAAAATGCTTTCTTTTTGGATTCCGGGTGACCCAAAGCATGTATTTCCGGTGAAATCTCAGTATCGAAATAAAGGTTTTTCAATGGTAATGCACAGAAGCATACATTCCTGATTTTCTTTGCAACGTTTTGTCAGATTTCTCGTGTACATCTCCACCCCTTCGGAGTGTTGGAATTCTGTCATAACAGGCTTAAAATTTAGATTAAATGCACTCGTACTGTTTTAATTATATCGTGAAATGAAATATGAATTTTAATTGTGAATGATGACAAATGAAGATTACTCTTCTACATAATCATGTACAGCGTACTGTCATCCTGTTATTAAGTATATATACACACAATACATTAATGAATAAATAAACAAGATAAACATAACATTGCGTCGAGACGGACTTACATTCACCTGTTTTCGCATTAAACTAGCTTTCTGGCTTTATTTTGTGTGACAGCCAATTTCATTTGTTTGGTACGAAATGTATGCAATTCTAGATGGAAATTCAAATAATTGGCGCAAATTAAGGGAATTACTGAGTGTTTTGATACCGGAGTGACTGATAAATAAATATCAGTCATTAAATAACTTTGTACGCATTTCCGTTTGCCATTTGACCAATTTGTTTTTCATTTCGATCTCGTTACCGTTTTATAATTGTACTAATATTTTATTTTTTGTACCCAACTAGGTTATAATTTTCTAATTTACTAGCTTTCTAAATTTAAAAGGCAGACGTTCCATTCTGTTCTGCAAACAACTATTCTTACAAAAGGAGTTGAATAGGTAGACATTTTGAAAAATGCATTGCCATAGCCGGGATTTGAGCCACGGATCTCCCGGTCTCTAGCCAGTTGCTCTACCGCTGAGCTATCTTGGCAAGATACCGGAATATTATTGAATTTCTCAATTGAATCCCATGTTTCCCGGTAAACCACAAGATGATATCAAATTATTTTGAGATGACAACCCCAGTGGCGACTTACAATATCAGTACTTTAAGTCCCAGGATTTATAATAGGTCAGCTATTATGGACAATTGAGATAACTTTAATTTTCTCAGAGAAACCGTGTGGGACAGGAGTTGTATAGGTAAAGTCAGACTGAAAAATTTAATGACATGCCGGCATATTGCTTTGTTAGCTCAGAGGTAGAGCAACCGGCTAGAGACCGGGAGATCCGTGGTTCAAATCCCGCCTATGGCATTGAATTTTTCAGTCTGACTCTATGTATCTATCCAACTCCTGTCCTACACACGGTTTCTGTGAGAAAACAATTAAAATTATTCTTACAAAAGTTGTATAGGTAAATTTACACTGAAGAATTCAATATCATAGGCAGGATTTCAACCACGTATCTCATAATCTACAGCCGTTGCTCTAACCACCAATCAACCCCGGCATAATGCCGATACGGCATTAAATTCCACAATTGATTCGTATTTCCCAGTAAACCACAAAATATTCTCAAATGATTTTGAGATGGTGTACCTCAATATTGACCTACAGTGTAGTAAGTTTCCTAAGTCCTAGACTTCAACCAGCTATTGGGTCAATTAATGTAAAAGCAACCAGCTGGAGGCCAGGATACCCAGGGTTCAAATCCGGGCTATGACATCGAATTTTTCGGTCTACCATTCCAACTCGTGTCTTATACACGGCTTGTGTGGAAAACTATTAATACTATTCTTACAAAATATTATGATTTTTGTCTACATCATTCCTAATTGTTAGGACCATTACTAGGAAGAGATTTATTACTTGTAAAAGACATAAGGAAATACACCAGATTAAGCGACCGTCAGATGTAAAGCTGTTGGTATGCGAGTAGTATTGAAATTCGGTAGTTAAACAAAGGGGAAATGAAACGGACGAGTACTTCCGGTTTTTAAAAAAAAGTTTAAGTATTTTAAAATTGAAACCAAAAACAGGGAATATCTCGGAAATATTTAAAAAAAAAAACTATATATGGCACAAATAACGTATTTTAAGGAGATCTACATTTTTTTGTGTAGCAAATCTTTTTCTATCTCTTACGGTTTATCAGTTATGCAAAGTCATTCAGAATGAAAAGGACAACAGGGTTATTCCTAAGATATTCAGAATAGGTATGTCTTTTTTGTCATGTAAATTTATTTAATATACAACGCTTTAAACAAAATTGTGCTACCACAAAATGAAAATTATATTTGGGAATTATACTATTTTATTTTATACTGTATCTATAATGAATTATAATGAGTTGTTACTCTCATATAATACCTAGGCACACAATTGACAAATGACTACTTTTAAATTGTGTTAATGGTAATGAATTGTTATAATTCCAAAATTAACTGATTTTCTCAAATTTGAGATGCTCTATATAATACGGCCGCAATAATTTCGATTATCACATGTGATATAAAATAAAAAATGTGTGTGCGTGAATTTATAACAGTTATATTTCAAAATTTGGGCCAAAGACACATTAATGGCGAAATTATTTCCAGAATATGATAAAAAGTTCAACACTGTATTTGCTGCCTTTAATTTGTCAGATAAGAATGGCCTAGAGATGGAACACAGAGTTGAATGTACTATTCAAATTTGAAAGTTAAGTTAACGAAAAAGGGCGAAGAATTTACTGTATACATCGTAGCTGTTATCCAGTTTAAAGACACATGTAAATAATCCTTCACCTCTTCCTCCACAAGGTCAATTACTGGTTTAGTCTTTCCTTGTGGACCACTAATATGAAACGTTCATAAAGGAGGTATCCGAACCACCCCTACATTTCAATTTATTATATCATCCATTTGTGCTCTTGTCTCTGAATTTTCTGTCAGGCCAATTACATATGGAAGTGATACTGCCTGGGTAGAGTCAAAAGTTGAAGGTTGGAATCTTGCAGAAAGAAAAACACTTGTGATCTAGGGAATGGTAAATTGTTATGCACGCCAGTATTCTTCTTCACTGCATTCATAGGCCCTTCATTCTTCTCTACTTTCCTTTCTTCTTTTTGTTACCGATAAAATTGGCCTTTCGTAATATACTCCATTCTCTGGCATCTTCTTTTGTTAGATTATCTTCTTCATTATTCCTTCAGGATATTTCTTGACAGTGAAATTATTTCCCATTTATTTTTATATCTATTACTCTAACTTTTCCTCTACTCGGTTAAGAAATTGTATATGATCAGTCACACATACTACCATAATATTTTTTTTTGTTCAGTTTCATGTTAGTTTTTTAATTAGAACCGAAATTTTAAAATACAAATACTAATCTCACAGAAATCCAAAGCTGCCCTTTAAATCATGATTTCATTTTAATTTTTTAAAAACATTGTTAATAAATGAAAGAAGGTTTTACATACATCTTTAAAACAATGCTAGCGGTATATAAAATATTTTTTTAGCACTGACACTTCTCAATTTAAATAACAATTAGAATATACAGGAGAACTTCAGTCCAAGTTATTGAATTTTACTTTCTTTTGCATCTGAATGACTTACAACTACAATGCCTTCGTTTTATGCCAAGGCCGCGAATCGTGTAAAAGGCATGCTCCGCTCAAGTACACTACATGAGAGGTTTTCAGTTTAGTAACTCTCGCAATACTCATGAGTTTTGTTAACATATATGTCGTGTCTACTAATCTTGTTATAAGTGTTGCTGAAAGTGGTATCCATCTACGAGAAGACATTCTTGACTTGAATGAAATTAGCATTCACCTGCATATACTTAAATTGCGTAATATTCACAATTTCTGTACTACAGCAACACAGTTGAGTGTCAGTTTGTGAGACGTCCACTTGCGTGCAACATGGCTGAAAGACTTCTTAGGTGAGCGTTCGAATGCAGCACCAATTTCACCTTGCTTTTCCTCCGTTAAAACATGTCGTTTTCTCTTCTTTGGTTTAGCGTATAGCAATTCTGTTGTATTAAATTTATTATCAAACATCCCACAGTGCCTCATTTAGGAATTGTATAACCAGGAAATTTACGCTGAAACTGTCTACACGCCTGTTTGCATGAATCAGTTTTCAGGTATCTTTCGTACATAAAAATACGTTGTTAAAGCCTTAATTTTTGTAATATATTGGACTAATAAAAGAATAACATTTCTAAGGAAATCGCACACAATATGTGTATTGTCGAAACACATGAGAACACGAACGCAAAGCAACGTGGCCGCGCCGTGGCCAAGTGGTTAGACCATTCGCCTTTCACTAGACGGTGCAGGGGCGTGTTTTCTCCTGGTTCTCCAGTTTCCCCCCATTGCATTCCACCAGTTCTCCATCTTCATTCTATGTATCACTAGTGTCATCGCCTGCGGTGCCATGGTAGTAAAAGTGACCGTAAAACCTACAAAAAAACAAAGCAATGCCTGAGAGAGCTCACAGCTGATAAGCGTATCCATGACATCCTGTGCCTCGGCCGATACGCATAAACGGCGGTCGTGGCCTTTACATAAAACGGAGACATCATATTGAGTCACTAATTCACATTGTTCATAATTGAATAGTCTTTAGAACCTTATAGGTAAAAATTACTGCCAACCAGAAACAATTTCTTGACTCTTGTTGCATTGTAGAATACAATGGACATGTGCGTCTGAAAGTTTGAAATTCCAATCTAATTATACTAATTTTTTAAATATATAGTGCAAATAAGTTACAATACAAATTTCATCTAGTTACTCTAATGGTTTGGAGACTATGGTCAATTTTGTTTATGGTTTTGTCATATCACTCAAAACGTCCCTAGCAAATTCAAATTGTAGTCTAATATTTTAGGCCTAGGTTCACAATACATGTACTTTTTGAACTTGTCGTAGGTTTCTTTGTGTCTGCTTTGGCTTATGCTACATTTTTTTTTTTAAAGTTATGAATGTGATTTTTTGTCACACAACTATAATTTTTATGTTTGGATATTGGAAACATAGACTTAAATACATCTAGTAGTAAAATGTAGGGTTATTCTTATTCATTGTACCTCTGTGACAATGTACAGCAAATTTTATTTCTTTGACAAAAAACTGGTCCGCAAAGAAATTTTACAGGAAGAAAAATGCTGAAAATACCAATAGCGAGAAAACAAGGAAAGATTTGAATGCATGGTTCGATTAAAAATCCACCGGGTTGTTAGGTTGCACCCTCAGTTTTCCTTTTCCTCTTCTCTGCTGCTGTCTTTTCTGTCCTTTTCTTCTTGCATCGCCGCTTTTATTCTCCACAGCTTCGGTTTTTACTTTGCATGATGAATGACATCTCGTCGAATTGAAGTTTTTCTTGCCGAGTCCAGTACACTTTCACTTCTAATGCTTTGCTGTAGCTCGAGTGAAGGTATTGAAAAATGGCACCTGGTGGCCAATTAAAACTTTGTACATTTAGGAATGTTTAAATTATTTTATTGAAATAAAATGAAGTAGATTTTTTTGTGATTTTTTTTTTCATGAAATTTTAGTCATACATACCCCTAAGATATTTTTATTTAGGGGACCTTTTCTGACCTTTCTTGGCATTCTATATATGTGTAAATATTCTCTTCCTCTTCTGGAGGAGCTTAAGCATTATTTTCCTTTGCCCACTCTTTCATTAAGCTTACGGGGGTCGTTTGATAAATCTTATAAACAAAAAGAAAGAAAGAATATTGGTTTCGCAAACAGCTTACCCTAGTCTTTGAGGGATATTCACTTGGTCCAGCGATCCTCCAGCAATCCTATGATTCTTCCCGTCAGAAAAATAGGTTCTGTCAGACTCTCCAAAATTTATCTTTGACTGTGACTATCTGTGAATTTCTTTCCACCAAGCCAAATTAAGACGTCACTTGGTGCTAAGTCAGGCTGGATGAGAAACCAATTCAAACCCAATTTCGCTATTGTTACCGCTGATGTTTGGGACAGCGAATTATCCTGGTGCAGGAGGGTGCCAATCTTAATATTTTTCAGCCAACGCAAGTTTCAAATAATCCAAAAATGAAAGCTAATAAGGGTAAATTGTGGTAATTTTCCAAGTAATCTATGAAGATAATTCCTTGGGAATCCCCAAAAAAGAGTGGTTATCACCTCACCAGCAGAAACAATGGTATTTGTCTTCTTCAGTGTGCAATTTCACCGGATTTAGTCCATTGTTTTTACTGCTGTTTTAACTCTGGTGTGTAATGATGGATCCAGGGTTGATCAAGTCACAACTCAGCACTAAAAGTGTTGCGTATAGTAGTTAAACGTTACCAGGCATCGTATTAAAATGCCCCGGTTACGCTTTTGCTCGACTGTGAGCAATCACATCACAGCTTGTTCATAGCAGATTTTCATTTGAGATACCTATAGTCTCAACAATCTAGAGGAGCTCAATGGTGTAATGTTACCATGCTAACTTCATATTCCCAAGGTGTCGGGCTCTATCCCGGCGGAGGACGATAGAGTTTTTCCGGACATAACAATCCTTAGCATAAGGGAACTAAAGCCGTTGGTCCCGTGACGTAGATTTACGGCAGGTAAAAGAACCTCATACCTGATGAAATACGCTTCTGATCAAAATTAAGCCCAGTGTAGAATGGGACGATGAGAACTATAGCAGTTAAAGAGCCTCCTTAAATGAAACTCCATTTATATTTCCAAAAAGCTCATGAATGTGTATTAGCAGAAGTTCCCTTACCATATCATAGATATTGTGAACGGTTCCCTGTGTGGTGACGTCAATTGGATAGTCAGAACGCGATTCGTCTTTCGTGCTTGTTCAACTACATTTAAATCCATTAATCCAAAAGTAAATGGTTCTCTATGATGGTGTTGAGTCTACGTGAGCTTCCTACAATCTATTCTGATTTGAAGTCTACCTTTCAAATAAAAATGTTTGATTACAGCAAGAAACACGATTTCCTCCCATTTTCAATCACAATCGATACATTGACCTGTTCAGATGATTGACAACAATGAACAGTACATGGTGAAGGTTTTATTGAAGGTTTTTTCTTGAATAGTCAAGCTTAGCAATCATGAAACCGCAACAAAAAATTCCGATTCTATCATGGAAATTTACCAGACGTATCAAACACCCTGTATAAGTTAAATTGGCGTAAAATAAAACAGTCTAAAGAAAATATTATATAAGTTGAATTATTTCTATATAATACAATGGTATGTGAATGTAAAGGCAGAGAATCCCAATTCTGTGTAGTATAATTGCAACATGGGCATGAGCCCGTATCAAATGCTGACTTTTTATCATTCATCCTTCAGCAGAAACACTCGTTAAGAAAAAGCACAAAGGCTCGTTCTCGTCTTTACACGAGAGGTTCTCTAAGACTTGCATTACACGGTTCTAAACATTCTTTATAAAGAGCTCAAGTTAACCAAAGAAAATAAAGAAGGCGTCTGTGGTGAGCGGTTTCTTTATGCTGCCTAGCCAGAAGCTGTTGAATGAACTTTCACGCTACGATTGGTTATTTTAACTAACCTGCGGAACAGGGACGGTCAATAAAGAAAGTCTTTCTTCCTATTTCTGAATACTGCCATTATTCTTAGGAAATACGAATGCAGTCGCTCTTGTAAACCTATTTTAATACCGTTGAGGAACTTGAGAAAGTTAAAGACGTTTGCATTTCTGAAAATCCGGTTTATCCGCTTAGGCATATAATTAGAGAAAGAACTTTTGGAACCGCTTTTGCTTTTAACTTCCACCTGTCTACCTTCAAAGTGGTGCTTATTTATTATAATATGAACTTATTGTTGCAGCGGTATATATTGACTTTTTCCACATCTCTGCAATAAATTGTTGCTAAAAAGCTACTTCTTCTATTTACTTTAATCGAGAAAACTTACTCGCAATGGTTTTATTATTTGCTTCCTTGTAAGTAGAAGGGAAATAAAAATATGTTAGGCTATCAGCTATTTTAAAAGGTGGTAGCTAAGTGACTGCAGTTCGATTTTTCTATGGCCAGGAGTTGGAAAACTCCCGTATGAGAAAGCTATAAGCAGTTTAAAACTGAAACCAATAACAAGAAATATTTAAAAAACGGTCAACTCTACGAAAATAATATATATATTCTGTTACGTAAGTTTTTGTCTAGGTATTTTGTATGGTAAACCAGTTATGCAAAATTCATCCACAATAAAGATGTTTTCATAGGTCATTCCCAGAGAATTAACACATACATTTTATTTTTCATGTAAATATTTTTAACATGCGATATTTTAGTAAAAGTCGTTGGAGCTAAATTTTGAGAAAATTAAAATTTTCGTAGATATTTGTGATGGGAGGATTTTATAGAAAATCTTCGTGTTGCATCCTTGGAAGATACTGAAATTAAATACGAAGTTTGGTATTTAACGTATTTTTCGTTTTTGAGCTATACTGCACACACACACTCGCGGACATTTTTCTAAAAAATAATTGCACGATATTTCAGCGGAAATATCGTGCAATACAATACCTTCACTAATGTACATAGTACGTTTAGAGAAAGTAAAAATCTGAAGTGTTACCTCGCATATCTTTCTTTAGCTGTTCTACAATATTTTTACAAAAGATTATTCTTATTTCTATACAATGCTAATCGAGTTAAGCATTAGCAGAATGCTCTTTTACTTAATTCATTATAAGTAGAAGGGATTTACACAATGCTAAAGCGGTACTCAAATGTTTTATTAACTATTGCTATGCGACCGTCATTGACTCCATTTCTTTGTTTGACCAGAAGTAAAACGAAACACCAGCAACTTCCTGTCTGAGAAAAGCATAAATACTTTAAACTGAAACCAATAACAAGGAATATCTCGGAAATGGTTAACTCCACACAATAAATGTAAATGAGATAAGTTGTGTATTTTGACTAGATCTACACTTTTGTGTAGCAAGTTTTTGCCTGTCTCTTACGGTTTACCAGTTATGCAAAACTCATCCAGAATGAATAGATCTTCAGAGACTATTTATAGAAAATTGAATGTATATTATTTTCTATAAATAATATAACGTTATATTAACATAGCATGGCTAGATCCATTTTTGAGAAAATCATTGAATTCCGGTGAAATTTCGGTATCGAATGTTAGGGTACAATATAATACCTTCTCTATACACTATGTACGTGTAGGGAAAGTAAAAATATGGCATGGACAGGATATTATGCAGATTGCCACATACATAAACGTGTAGTGCATGATGTAAGAAGTAGACCATAGACTTTGTGCTACGATATAAAAAACATTACAGTTACGACAAACCTTCGCTTTTATTTCTGTCTAAAATGTAAAGAAGCCCGTCCTTGGCTTTTTCAACAACGGCGAATGGCTTCATACCACTATTTTGAAGCATTATGCAAAGTCAGGTTATGTGATTCTTCCTCCCCTATCCTTAAAAGCATCGATCCCCAAATATGGAAGTTGTTTTCAGCATGTTTACATTGCAGAGTTTGTCGAAGGTAGAAAGTAGTGATCTCAATCCTCCCCTCTGTTTACAATGTTAAAATGGCGGAGAAGAAATTTACCATAGCCTCCTGACTTGCTTCTGTTCTTCTCCTTAAAAGAGACCAATTTATGCAACATTTTAAAGGTGTAAAAACTTGGCAGCAGTAATACCAATGATAAATGTGTATGTTGCAAAGAGATCCAGGCCTACTTGGTACCTTTCCCTAGCACGTATGTAGGAGGGCCGTTTTCTCAACCTCCGATAGGCTATAAATAAAGGACAAGTTCATAGAGAACAATTATTTTATTACTAAAAGTATTCTACACTTATGGTTACCTTACAACATAGTCACCGAAAAAATTGAGACATTTATCGTACCTGTGCACAAGCTTTGCAATACCCGCTTCAAAAAATGTTGCCGCCAATGATTGCAAATGAGCATTGACGTTGTTTTGAAGATCTTCGTACTTTACGACGTTTGCGGAGAGCCATTCAAAACAAACGATGAGGAATGCTGACTTCAGGAGTTGTGTTGATCCTCCTGACAAAGCTGGTCCACACACTACTGGCACAACCCAACAGCTCCTTGAACAATTTCAATAGAACATTTTCGATCATCCGCCGTACAGTCCTGACCTGGCACCCACAGTCTTTCACCTTTTCCCTGAACTGAATCCTTGGCTAGGAACGAAGACCTTCAAAACAATGTCAATGCTCATTTGAAATCATTGGCGGCAACGTAAAATGTCCGTTGCGAGCTGTCTATTACTAGCTGATCTATCTGTGACTGTTATGCTGTCGTCGTCGGGATGCACTGTAACGTGTAACAAATTTAAAGTCGGTGTCGTGTACTAATGTATATAGTATAACACAGAATTAAGGAAGAAGAAGGGACTGTAATAACGTGTAATCAGCCAAGTGTTAGAATTAGTAACAGGTGTACAAGTTAGCATTATTGTAAGGCAAATGTGCTTATCTCGCTTCTCCTAGTAAGGAATAAACTCCAGGAAAGTATATAAGTTTTTAATCATTATAAGATCACTCCCTGAATTACCCCCATTAGCTGCACCACCCTGAGTGAGTCAATCATCGTGCAGGCTGTAGATTCACCTTAACAGGTAAGTGGGTCTATTCATAGGTAGTGGAGTGAGTCTTGCCCACGTCTTCAGTCTGCGCTCACCGCATGAGTCTTAAATGTGAAAAGATAACACTGCATATAGCGGCCAACATCAACATGATCTTAACACCACAATGTATATATAGAGCACACGCAAGACGCATAAAGATTTGAATAAATATCTGCAAGATGTCCTATTCTAATTGCTCGCTTTAGTAATCTAACTTTTGCACTTTCGGTTGCAGCCCTCTAGAACTTTTTTTTTTTTTTAAAATATGTGCTCATAAGGATTATTGAACTTTTAACTTTATCGCGAATGATGATCATCTTAAGCTTTTGCCGATATTTTCATTTCACTAATCCAATACGACAAGTATTCGCAATTCTCATACTGCTATTCCCTTTAAAGGTTCATGTTTCACTTCTTTACCGCAAGCCTCAAAACTTGTTAAAAGTACAGACTTGTATTAAAGCGAGGAGAAACATGGCAACTAATATTGATTTATGCGTTAAAGAAACATGGGCATGACAGCCTATTACTTAGCTTAATTTAAAATAATGGCTACTAATACGTTTTTATTGACACCCTATAATGCAAAAATTGCGTATAAATATATATTGTAGCTCTATAGACTTATAAATGGGATATTACACGTGCAGATATTTAACGCTGTATTTGTAAACAAATAATCTATGTGTTCGCCTCACATTTCTCTATAAACTCTTATTACAAAATATTATTCCTTTATCTAAATTGTGGTAATTGAGATAAACGATAGCAGAAATTATTTGTATTAACTTCTTCTACCAATTGGGAGGGAAATAGAGTAATACACTACCCTAAAACGATAATGAAATTCGGTTCGCTTTGCACGGCCAGTGTAAACAAAAGAGAGATGAAACGAAAGCTGACCTCCCGTTTCAGAAAAGTACATAGTTTAAAAGTGAAGCCAATAAAAGCATACATTGGTTAACTCGACAGTAAATGCTGTACTTTTACGAGATCTGATTACTTTCTCTACACGTACTATGTACATGGTGTATAGAGAAAGTATTGTATTCCATCCAAAAAATTCGATGTTAACATTTCACCGAAATACATGTTTTGAGGGCCTCTGAGTCCAAAAAAGGCGCGCGTGTGCATATGTGTGTGCGTGTGTGTGTCTGTTGACAGCATAGCTCAAAAACGAAAATACCGTTAAATACAAAACTTTGTATTTAAGTTTGTGTCTCATCCTTAAAAGATACCAAAGAGTTTCAAGAAAATCCCCCACAGTTTATGTAATAATCATTTGTGTACAGTTAACCGTTTACGAGATATTCAGAGTTATTATTTTCACTTTTAAGCTACTTAAAACTTTTCTCAATCAGAAAACCATTTCTTTCTTCATTTCTCTTAGAAGCAAGGAAAACCGAACTTCTGTTCTTTCACTCAGAAACCGGCTTTTAAAGGATTTGACGATCTAGCCTAGTGTATTCCTTTATTTTCGTTCAACTTGCCAAGAAGCAAATAATATCAGTTCTTGTAAAGCTTATCTTGATTAGCAGGATATAGATAAAATAGTTGTTCTAATTTGCAGAAACAAGAACTACAACTAAGGTTTTCTCAGTTACAATAAGAATGGGTTAAACTTGGACAAAGGGTGACTTCGGGTAGAGAAAAATATATGTTTGCATTCTGGAGATAAAAATAGATTGACTAACAGTACTAAAATATCGATACAATTGTAGTGATATCATTCGGAGCTTCAAAAACTTGGGTTTAACAGAGAATATTACAAATAAGTGAAAAGGATCAAGAAGAATTACAAATAGGGAATGGATGCTATCGAGTCCTGCTTCCCCTTTTGAAATTCAAACATTTCCAGCAAGGAAAATTCTGATGCGTTCCATTCAACTGACTTTCTCTAGCTGTTAAACAAATTTCTTTACAAAACATTGTTCTTTTATCTACGTTATGCTAATAACGCTAAATATTAACAGAAACTGTCATATAACTTATGTCATTGTAAGTAGGAGGGACATAAGTGAATACACTAGGCTAAATCGATACTCTTTTAAAAGCTGGTCCAATGTGAAACAAGTGGCCAGAAGTAAAAAAGAGAGATGAAACTAAATGATACTTCCGGTTTGAGAAATGTTTAAGTAGTTTAAAATTGAAAGCAATAACTAGGAGTATTTCAGAAATGGTGGCTCTACATAAAAAAGGTATATTCCATAAATGTTGTGTTTTAACGAGATCCATAACTTTGGTTTAATAAGTTTTTGTCTATCTCTTTTTATGCAAAATTCTGCAAAACTCGTGCAGAATAAAGAGTGCTTTAGAGGCTATTCCCAGAAAATTAAACGGTATTTTAAACCAAATCGTTGGAGCCATTTTTAAAGAAAAATATTTTCAAAAAAATTCCATGTGACTGTAAAGGGTAGTTTTTGGTGAGGGGATTTTCTTGAAAGTCTTCGTGTCGCATTCTTCTAAGATACTAAAGAAAAATATCAAGTTTGATATTTAAGGGTCGTTTTTGAAGAGTCACACGAACATTTTTTCTAAAAATGCTTTTTTCGGACTCAGGGGACCCCAAAAATTTATTTTCGAGGAAATATTGGCATAGAATTTTTGGGTGGAATACTATACCTTCTCCGACTACTATGTACGTTGTTCATGGGGGCTAGAGAAAGTAAAAAATAAAATACATGAAACAGTAATTAAACATGTATTGACTTACGCAGCATAAACTTGGTGTGTGTAAAAGTCTGACGAGCTTAGAATCGCAGTATGGAAAACGATATTATGAAGAATCTATCTATTATGAAAATGGGGAAAGGAGAATCAGAACTAATAAATAGCTCTATTCGCTCTATGATGACACTTGAATTGTGAGCTTCATTAAAAGTGCAGACCTTAGATGAGTAGGACATACGCAGGATATAGGGTGGACTTCCTATTGCAAAGAATGTGGCAGGAAAACCAGGTGGAGAAGGCGTACGCGAAGACCGTGAAACAAATGGATAGAGAGTATAGAGGAGGATATAATGGACCTGGATATAGGAAGATGGAGGAGGAGAATGCAAGATAGGAAAGAATAGGCTTCTATAGTGAGACAAGCTATAGCCATTCAATGCACACACAACGTACATAGTAACTAGAGAAGATATTGTAATCCGCCCAAAATTCCAATTCAATATTTCGTCGGAAATACATGTTTTCAACTCCCTGAGTCCAAAAAAAATCATTTTTGAAAACAAGTGTGTGTGTGTGTGTTGATATTTATATTTAGCGTCTTTCAAGGATGCGAGAAGAACATTTTCAAGAAAGTATCCCCATCACAAACTACCCTTTACGTGGAAACATTGTTGAATTGCTTTTTCTCAAAAATGTCTCTAACCATTTAAAATACCCTATATGAAAGATATTTACATCACAAATAAAATTTATATTTTGAATTTTCTGGGAATAGCTGCTGAAGACGTTTTTATTCTGGATGAATTTTACAGAATTTAACATAACGGTTAAACCCTAAGAGATAGACAAAATATGTTTATACTAAAATGTAGATCTCTTTAAAATATACAACTTGTATAATAAGCATTCTTCTTGTAAGTTGATCGTTTTCGAGATATTTCTTGTTATTGATTTCATTTTTAACTTTTTTTTTTCAAACAGGACCATGCAAAGCGAATCAAATCTCAATTGTTTCCCAAGGCAACCAGCTTTTAAGACATTTTATTATCGCTTTAGCTTAAGTATTTCTTTTTTTTTCCCCTTCTACTTACAAGGAAGCAAGTATGAAAATCAATTCTGCTAATGTCTTATCTTGATTAGCACGATGTAAATAAAATAATATATTTTGTAAGAATTCTTTGTATGTAGAACAGCTAAAGAAAACAAGTAAATGGACTTTTATTTATGGACGCTCCGTAACTACTGCGGTTTTCAGCGTCCCATTCTCTATTGGGCGTGAAAGACCATTTAATTTTGCTCACAGGCCTCTTTATGAGATTTGAGGCTCTTTTATATGACGTAAAACTACGACACGGGATCAACGGCTTTACTTCCCTTCCGAAGCAAACCATACTAGGGGTTTTAGATCAAAAAAAAAAAAAAAAACAAATCCAGCGTCCTCCACCAAATCCATTCGGTTTTGTTGTGTTTAGTGCCTAGAAAATTTAGTTTTATCTTGCACTTTTATCTCCTTATTATTTGTTACCACTAATGTTGCATCATCAGCGTGCCGACGGGTTAAACATTCGGCATCCTGTATTATAATGCGTAAGTAATTTATGTACAAGTTAAATAAATGCTCGTATTTTTACGCACGAAAATGTTTATCTCTTTAGCTTACAGTAGAACTTTTAACTACAACTTACCACCGGACATAGGTTTACTGTTGTACTGCTAAAGGATCTGATGCTTCCTTTTTCTTCACGTATTATGTACATAGTGTATAGATAGAAGAGATACCGAGATTTCACCGGAAATACATGTTTTGGGATCACCTGATTTTTAGAAAAATATACCTGTGTGTCTGTGGGTAGCATAACTCAAAAACGAAAAGTCCGTCGGATACCAAACTTGATATTTTAATTCAATATCTTTCAAGGATGCAACACGAATCTTTGTTGAAAATTCCCCCACTCCATCTTTACATGGAGAAATTTTGGAAAATTTTGATTTCCTCAAAACTGGCTCTAACGATTTTAATTAATCTCGCATAGTTAAGATTTTTACACGACAAATAAAAATCATATCTATAATTTTCTGGGAATAGCCCCTGAATAGCTCTTTATTCTAGATACATTTTGTTAAATGTTTCATAACTACTAAACCGTAAGAAATAGTCAGAAACGTACAGCACAGAAAATATAGATCTCATTAAAACACAGTTTATGCCATATCTTTTTTTTTTTTTTTTTCGTGGACTTGACCGTTTTCGAGAAATTCTTTGTTATTGGTTTCAGTTTTAAAATACTTGGAACTTTTCTCATGCAAAAACTTGTCAGCTGCTGGCCACGCAACGAAACGAATTTCAATCCCATAAGTACCATATTTTAAAACATTTGATTGTCGGTTTAGCCTAGTGTATTTCCTTATTTTCATTCAAATTATAAGGAAATAAGTAAAAGAATGTTTATCTCGCTTAGCATGAATTAGATAGAAGAATAATCTTATAATAATATGTTATAGAGATGTAAAGAAAGTCACGTGAATGGAACATATCAGCTTTTTAAATTTGCTTCTGTGCAAACCCATGCGAATTATACAACACAATTTGGCTTCTAAAATAATAATAATAAATACAAAATACACTCTACATTTTGGTTTTAGTTTACTGATAGTGGAGTAATGTACAGCTTCAAAGTTATCGAAATTGAGGCAGTGACCATCAAGGGAAATGCAGTTATGTGGTTCTGATGAATTCTTGCCTGAAATGCATGTGAATTTTGGGGATACTAATAATTTATTCAAATCCTCTCTATCTCTCTTTGAAAGCGATTATAAATCGTTTCAACCACGCTGACCAGTTAGTGCAAGTAGTTTAAATGGGTGATTTGACGCTCAATTATGGCGTGTTGGAGCTAAAACCAGCAGCTAATCTTTCTAACGCAGAATTTCTGTGACAGTTTTGGTAATCGAAATTTCAAAACAGTTTTGGTGTGGAAGATATTCAACAATATATGTAAGTTAAAGGTATGCACTATATTTGACTTCATTACCATTGTATAAATAGATAAAGTTTAGAACATTAAATGGATTCGATTCGATTCGATTAGATTAGATTGCGTTCTCTAGGTTCTTGATGGGAAAACAATACTTGAACATAGCACATATCAAGCAAGCATTCAAAATTGAATACACCAAGTATACATTTATTATTATTATTATTATTATTATTATTATTATTATTATTATTATTATTATTATTATTATTATTATTATTATTTACGGACGCTCTTTAACTGTTGTGATTCTCAACGTCACATTCTATACTGAGCGAGAAAGTCCGCTTAATTTTTCTCAGAGGCCTCTTTATCAGGATTGGAGTTCTTTTGCGTGCCGTAAGTCTACACACGGGACTGCGGCTTTACTTCCCTTCCGAAGGCAACTATGCTAAGGATTTTTGCGCCCGAAAAAATGCTTAGGATACAAGTCCTAGCATTACAAATAATAGTAAATATTTTAAACGTTTAATATTACGTAGTTGGCTTTTACGCCTATGTCACTACACAGTGCTTACTCCTTATATACGAATATGTCAAATTTGAATGTTTAAGATCTACATTCTGAAAATATTAAATATATACATAGAATTTGTCAATGTCTATCCAAATTGTTAGTTATTACTTTATAAAGCATATTTTTACCAAAGTTCATACATGCAATAAATATTAAACAGAAAACGCCGCTGTTGAGAGCTCTTATATATAAATGTGGTAGATCCTTTTAGTTCAGCAATACATCTTAATAAATAAGTACCCTTACTCTAGAAGACTAATTTATCTTGTTTAGGTCTAGTGCTTGCTTGTGTGCTAAACGTAGCACATCTCTTTTATAGAGGCGGTATCCGAACCACCCTTCATTTCACATAGATCATTATCGGTCTCCAAATTGATTTTCAATTACATGATAATTGTGACTGATACTGGCTGGTTGGTATCAAAACTTGTTTAGCTGAAGGTAGAAATCTTAGGAGGGAAATCACTACGTTTTAGAGAAATGAACCACTTTTATGCGCGTTAATACACGTACATCATCAACTTCAGCAATAAAGACAATAAACTTCAGCTCCGGTCTCATCAAGAAAATGTTCTGTGTTCATCGTTTCTTCGGTTTTCAAATGTTTGTTATAAGTGTGTAGGTTTTTAATTTAGTAGAATTTACATTTAGTGGCAATCCTTCATTATATGCACATGTTTCCCCCACCTCCAGAATCCATATTGGTGAATCTTCTCAATTGACTTAAAAATCAAAGTTACTTTCTGATCTCTGCGTCTCTATTTTTATATGAGTAGTAATAGACTGACACTCCTTAGGACTTTGCTTTCTGTGGCTTCAGTTGTTTCTTGACTATTACGAAATGTCCAATTATGAACAACATGAGCACTGTGACACCTTAGAAACTTACATTTTTGTCTTTCCTAATACTCGAGGGTTAGTTTTTGTTGTATTACACTGCAAAACTATATGTTACATAGTGTTACTACACCCTGCGGCCGTAATCGCCGATCATGTGTGAGTCTTGCTTCATAGTAATAGCTGATTGTTGACACACATTGTTATACGTACGTTAGTGGACACCTGTACCGCGAGAAAATCTTTTGAAATCGCAGCTGTGATTTTACTCCTGTGCGAGGGGAAATATGTTCTGTCGGAAGATTCTTTGGCGTTGAAACCCGATGTTACAGTTTAGTGAATTTGTGATTACTTCGGTTGTTAAAGCACGTACTATATTTCTAGATGTTACTAGTGACGTATTTACTAGGTATAAGAAGGGAAATGAAACCCTGCCCAGTATTTAGTTTTCATTGGGAATGTATCGCGCGCAACAGTTGAATGATTTCGACGGGAATTTCGTAGTGAACTGTATCGTCACCGCAGCGAACGTCGAAAATAAACGGTAGAATTGTTATGAAAGATAAAAAGTTGAAAGCAGACTCGATTGTAATCCATTTGTGGAAGAAATAAGAAGTTGTTTTGGGGGAAAAGAGGTTTTATCACAATATATATGTTTAAAATACATTGCAGCCTGTTTAGTTGAAATTATTTGCTTATTCTATTAGTTTTCCATCCAAAATTATGTTTTACTGTAATTCTATAGAATGTTCTTATTTATTCAACTCACATACTATGTTTTATATTAATATTCATGTTGAGTAATACAAGTATAGGGTTTTTTTTGCAGCTCCCTTAAGGAAACTCTTGGACACTCGTAACAAAGTCGACCGCTTTTATTTCCCTTCGTAAACCCCATCGGAATCTTCCACTGGGACGATCCCTTTCTCCTTCTTTATAGTCCACCCTCACAGCGACAAAGTTTTGTTCTTTCAGGACAAGCTGTCGGGATTTGTTAGGCCTCCCCGGGGTTTTGGGAGTGTCTTAACAAGTAAACTTAGAGCCCACTATCCAAATGATGGCTGCTTTAGGAGCTTCCCTGTGTACCAAACAACACTCTAGTTTTAGGAAGGTATTAGAATTGCTCTACTACAATAGAATATTTATAGCATTACTACACATATTCCATTTCATATACAAGTTACCAAACACCATAACCTATATTCTACAGATTTTTTAGTCATAAATTTACATGCAACGGTGGCGCCTCCCATTTAGGCGGCTCGGGTACGATCCCAAGGGCCCTAATGTGGGATTTATGGAGGATAAAGCGGCGTCTGGGCGGGTTTTCTCCAGATCCTATGGTTTTTCCCGCCACTCATTCCACTAATTTCTCTATCATTAACTTTCCTATCATACATTTCGTTTACATTATGATCTACTTACTCATGCTCATGTCTGGTTACGGGCCGACCACTCGTTCCAGGTTTTCCATTCTGTGGTTTCGTGCCGACAGGCTTTTGACCCCCTAGGCATCCAATTGTAAGTCCTAAGGAGGTGTCAGTCCTAAATATGGGGAGGGTAAGCCGACTACAAAAATTACATTCATCACTTGGCTTTTCTTGATTCATCACCTTCACTAAGTTCATTAGTCGTTGCTTTATGCAAATTACAGACATTACCTAAAAATGCAGAAAATTAATGTTTCTTTGGCACCCATCAAGATAAAACTTTGAGTTTGTTATGTACACTGAAGTGGCCTATAATGTATGGGAGCTATTTATGTTGGTGCAGATAAAATATCGTTGCACATTCTAGCCACTCGATTGTCAGGTTACTTTTTCTACCGTAAAAATTCGGAAATGGCGAAAGATAACGTTATAGTGAAACTGTTTCACTCCAGCCTACCGTTTTATTAATATCGGCGATAATGGTAGTAACTTTAACTTTCGTTTCTATGTCGCTGATGAAAACTCTCATTTGTGATAGCGTCGTAGCTGTTCTCAAATTTAACGATAAATAGAAATAATACTTTACCCCTTCCTCCGTAAGGCAAAATTATCTTTTAATTGGTTTCGCCTTTTCTTTTGTATTATAACGAAGCTCTCTCATAAATACGGTATGAAATTCAATCCTTCATGTTACATTATATCATCGTTCATTGGTTCCTTTTACGTTCCTAAATGGTTTTTCAGACCGCTCATATAGAGAATTAATACCGGCTGGTAGGAGAATATTTGGTTACGTAAGAGGAAACCCCCTTGTTCTTCACTTTCTTATCCTGTTCATTTGGTGGACTGTAATACCCTCTCTCCAGTATTTATACACACAAGTGGTCAGACGCCTGTTGAGCAGTAAACGGATTATAGATCAGGTAGAATATACAATAATAGGGTTCAGCTAAATACCTGATTTTAAAGTAAAGAATTCTACATCTCTGCAACAAATTATACCTAAGAAGCTTAGGCTTCTATTTACTTCATGCTAATTGAGAAAACATTAGCAGAAATAATCTTATTATTATTTGTTTCCTTTTAAGTAGAAGCGAAATAAGGGAGCACCATAGGTTAACGTGATAGTCAAAAGCTGGTTGCTATGTGACTGAAGTTCCTTTATTTGTATGGACAGGAGTTGACAAATGCCTGTATGAGAAAAGTAAAAGGTTTGTTTAAAGTTGAAACTAGAAACAGAAAAAAAAGTGTATATAACATAAATTGTGTGTTTTAATGTGTTCTACGTTTTCTGTATCGTAAGTTTTTGTCCATCTCTTACGGTTTAGCAGTTATGCAAAAATCCGTAAAATTCATCCTGAATAAAGTAGTCTGTTGAGGCTATTCTCAGAAAATTCAAGATATACATTTTATTTGTCAGGTAAATATTTTAAATATACGAGATTTTAATCAAAATCGTTAAAGCCGTTTTTAAGAGAGTCAAAGTTTTCGAAAATTTTTCCATGTAAAGGGTAGTTTGGGGTGGGGCTATTCTTTTGAAAATCTTCGTGTCGCATCCTTGAAAGATACCAAACTTATATAACAAGTTTGATTTTTAACAGTGTTTTCATTTTTGAGCTATGCTGCCCAAAGACACATACACAAACACACACACACACACAGGGACATTTTCCTAAAATTCTTGGATTCAGGGGGTCTCAAAACATATATTGACGTTGAAAAATCGGTATCGAATTTTTGGGTGCAATACAATACCTTCTCTATACACTATGTACATAGTGCGTATAGAGAAATTAAGAAACTGCTGATTTGAAATTTAGACAAAATTGAGGATACGAAAGATGATGGAGCAAATAATGGCTTAAATGGCGGGGAAAACCGGAGGACCCGAGTAAACACAGACGTCGCTTTGTCCAGCACGAATCCTAAAGGCAGTCTCCTAGATAGCTGTTTAACCACTCTGTTACGGCACTCGTGGTGGGAGCCTAAGGAGAGAAAAACATTATTGTAATTTACGGGAATTGACCACTTTTTATGCATATGAATGTACTTCTCATACATATACGAGATCCCAAGTTTGGCTTTAAACACAGAAAATTACTGAGAAATAATATGTAGGACAATTTTAAGTACTAGCAAGGAACATTTATGTAAACCAAATGGTTTCTGTTAGAACAAAATCAAATTTACTCAGCGTTAAGTAAACTATATTTAACAGTACATTTTATGTGTTTCACTCGCAGAACTTACTCTACCTATTCTGCAAACAAAACTATTCTTACAAAAGAGTATTCCTCTGTCTACTTCATGTCAATCGAAATAAATTTTAGCAGATTTTTTTTTAATTAGTTTCATATACGTAGAAGGTAAATAAGGGAATGTACTAGGCTAAAGCGATAGTCAAACCTTTTAAAACCTGTCACTATGCGATGACATTTATATTTAGTTCTCTTTGCCTGGCCAGAAGTAAAAATAGAAAAAAGAATGACGAGTTCCGTATTTTACGGTTAGCTTAATAGTCCTCCAGAATGAAGAATCTTATTTTTCAAATAAATGTATTTCATATTTGGCATTTTAATAAAAAATTGGCCATTTTTGAGAAAATTAAATATGTCTTAAAGTTTTCCATGGAAAAGGTAATTAAGTTGGCGATTTTCCTAAAAGTCTTCGTGTCGTATCCTTAGAAGACACTTAAGTTAAATAGCAAATTTGTTACTTAATGGACTTTTCGTTTGAGTTATCGTTTTCACACACATACGCTCACGCAGAGATACACATGTATATGTAGCCACGTATATTCTTCTAAAAATGCTTTTTATACAGGGATCCTAAAACTTGATTTTCGTGATATCCTGGTAACGAGCTTTGAATGGAATGTAATACCTATTGGAATAATTGTTTTCTCACATAAGCCGTGTATAGGACAGGAGTTGGATAGGTAGAATCAGATTGAAAACTTCAGTGTCATAGCCGGGATTTGAAACTCGGATCTCCCGATCTCTAGCCGGACCCTCTGCCACTGAGCTACCATGGCAACATGCCGGCATAGCATTGAATCTTTCAACTGACTCGCATGTTTCCGGTAAACCACAAGGTGTTCTCAAGTTATTTTGAGATGATAACCCTAATAGCGACTTACAATGTTTCAAGTACTTTAGACCCAGAATTCATAGTGTAGCCAACTATTATGGTCAATTGGTATTGGAGTAATTGTTTTTTCACACAAGCCTGTGTAGGACAGGAGTTGGATAGGTTCAAATCCCGGCTATGGCATTGAATTTTTCAGTCTGACTCTACCTATCCAATGTAATACCTTCTATACCCATGTAGTATTACGATGTAAGAATTGCCAACATTACAACATTTCCTTACACGTGCTGAATACATATTGTATAGAGAAATAACTACATTGTACACAAAAATCTATGCCGAGATTTCAACGCAAATATATGTATTGAAGTCCCCTGTTTCCAAAAAAGCATTTTTAGAACAAGGTCTGTGTGTATTTGTCTGTGGACAGCATTACTCAAAAACTAAAATACTGTTTAATATAAAACTTCGCATTCAAGTTCGGTACCTTCCAAGGCTGTGACATGAATATTTTCAAAAAATCCCTCACCTCAAATTAACCTTTAAATGGAAAACTTATCAAAACATTTTATTTCTTCAAAGTGGCTCAAACAATTTGTATTAAAATGGCATATGTTTAAGATATATTCATGGCAAAAGAACTGTGTATCTTGAATTTTTTAGAGGAGTTTCTAAAGATCTCTTCATTCTGGATGCATTTTTTATAACTTTGCTATAACTGATAAACAGTAAACTACATAAAATGTAGATCACTCAATATCTATGTCATACATTTTATTTGTAACGTTAACCGTTTTCGAGATATTCCGAGTTAATCGTTTCAGTATTAAGGTAATTAAGTTTTTTTGAAATGAGAGTCAGCTTTCTTTTGTCTTTCTTTTGTGTGGTTCTACCAAGCAAAGAGAACTGAATTTAAATTGTTTCACATAGCGACCGGTTTTTAAAAGATGTGAGCATCACTTCAGCCTAGTGTACTCTCTTACTTCGTTTACTCTTACAAAGATGCCGGCCTGCATGGCCGCGCTCTCTAAAGTGTCTCGCTTTGGTGCTTCGTGGCGCAGGGGATCGAGGGTTCATGTCCCGCCTTGGGCATGGGTGTTTATATTTTTGTGAAATGTGTATAGGTGTGTGTATTGGAACAGCAAAACAGTAATTAAGCAGAAAATACAGTAAATTTAGGAAAATATAAAAAGAAGAATATACCGACCAGATTCAGATATTAAAAAATAAATAAATAAATAAATAAATAAGACCAATTCTGGCACGATTAGTATGATCTAGATAAAATAATTATGTTTCTGGTATTAGTAGAAAAAGTCATACATGGAACACATCAGAATTTTTTTTAACTCGAATAAATTTTTAGTGTAGATGGTTAATTAAAGGTTTAACGAAGCAAAGTGTGTATTGTTGCACAACTTCAACACAAAATGGTGGTTCTTATTCCTTACAAAAACTGCGATATTAAATAGAATAGGAACCCTCACGCTAGAATTGCGTAACACATGATGGCTAGCAGAGATGAGCTAATTCTTTGAAAGCGCGGTAAACCGTGGGACATATAATAGGTAAACAGTCCTTCTTGTTTGCCTGATGGAAAGCGGTTTAAAAATGCGTCACCGATACCAAAACTAAACATGGAGCAAAGGGGGCAGTAATGAAAAAAGCAGGGAAATAAACCTTGTAAAACGTTTCATGAAGTAAACATTGAACGCTTTCTCCTGAAGAGAAGAGCAAAAAATTACCGTAAATAAATAGGGTTATGTTTGTCTTTGTTGTTAGCGAAACCTCGGGGAGATTTTAATGACCATGTATTTTTAATTGGGCCGGGAACTTTGGTGTAGAACTGTTACATACTGCGGATGGTTGCTTTGTTTGTATTTTCATTGCCTTTGTGCCCTTCCCTGGTCTGCACTGTATGAATGATGTGAAGTACGCACAAATCTTCTACCAGAATTATATGAAGGATATCCACTTAATCAAGAGCTCAGGTAGATTAATTCATTTTAGTTTTTTCTGTCCTATGTCACAATTCTAGAGCTACTGATTTATTTGGGGATTTTCCCCCTAACATTTTTAAACTTCACGTAGTAGTGGTGGTTTTCGATGACACAGTGGTTTTACGCCCCTACAAACTTCCGATAATTGCTTTGTGCCGGATTTGGTTCAGACACCCTTGTGATTGCTGCATGTTGCAACCTCTGTTTACCTTCGCAACGAACGGCTTTAGTTTTATTTTCTAAAGGCTTTCAGTAACAATCATTAAAGGACACCATTAATGTCTGTGTCAGCTTTCAGAGGAACTCATGGGAATTGAAGGTAAAAATATCGGAAAAGCTTTGTATATATTTTACTTTAAAAACATCCGATGTGTTCCATTCATAAAATTTTCTCTACCAACCCTGCAAATGAACTTCTTACAGAATATCATTCCTTTATTCTATGCATGCTAATCGAGATAAACATTATATTAATTGTCTTATTACTTATTTCTTAGTAACTAGAAAGAAATTAAGGGAATACTAAGGCTAAACTCATAGTCAAATATTTTATAAGCTATGTAATGGTCATTAAAATTCATTTCTCTGTATGGCCAGGAGTAAAATAAAAGTAAAAGAGACTTTCTGTTTGAGAAAAGTGTAAAGGTTTTAACATTTAAATCAATAACAAAAAATATCTCGGAAATGGTTAGTGCCACAACAAAAGTGTAGAGAACATTTGGCGAGATGTACAGCTCTGTGCAACAAGTTCTCTTATGGTTTACAAGTTATGCACAAATCATTTTGAATGAAGAGGACTTTATAGGTTATTCATAGACAATGGTATTTATTGTGTAAAAATCTTTAATATACGGTATTTTAATCAAAATCGTTAATCATTTTTATAAAACGGAACCTTTAAAAATTTTCACTGTAAACAGGGTTGTTCTGATTCGGAGGGTTTTCTTGAAAATATTAGTGTGGGATCTTTGTGAAACATTTAACTTAAATACCAAGTTTGGTACTTAATGAAATTATCATTTTTGAATTATGGTGCTCATAGACAAACACACACGAAACTTTTAAAATTTTATTAAAATTAAACTCTAACATTTTAAATTTTATATTTTCCAGTTCCACAAGAAAACTATTGTTACAAAAGAGTAATCATTTGAACAACATAATGCCTATCATGATAAATATTAACAGAAGTGGTCTTATTAGTTAGTTGGCTACAACTATCAGAAATATAAGAGAATATACTAGGTAAAGCGATAGTCAAATCCTTTAAAAGTTGTCGCTATGCGATTGTAATTGAAACTCGGTTCCCTTAAGATGCCCAGGAGTAAAACAAAAGAGGTATAAAATAGATGAGAGCCTCCCATTAAAGAAAGGTTTAGATACTTTAAAAATGTAACCAATAATAGGTAAAATCTATGAAGAGTTAGCTCTCCAAAATATTATACACCATAAATTCTGTGTTTTAACTAGATCTGCATTTTCGGTGTAATAAGTTTTTGGCTATCTCTTAGGGCTTACCAGTCATGCAAAACCCATCCAGATTGAAGTGCATTTCTAGGGTTGTTTCCAAAAATATTAGCATATACATTTTATTGGACATGAAAACAAATTTAATATAACTGCATTTTAATCAAAATCGATAGTCATTTGTTAGAAAATCGAAAATTTCGAAATGTTTAATGTAAAGTGTAGATTCTGAAAATGTTCAGGTTATAATTTGTGAAATGAAAACTTCTATAGATTTACTTCAGTTGAGGTTATGATTTAAGACCTCCGTGATAACTAGAAGTTAAAAGTACTTTGCATGGGAAGTCGCCTTTAAGGTATTTTAGTGTGGATAAAACTGATCTCTAATGGAAGGCCTCGTTTTATTTCAATGAAACATTTAGCAGAAACTATTACGGTTGTAATCTCCTCAATAGCTCGAACATAACAGCTACCGGATTGACGGGGGCATTTACCTTCTCCAAATTTGGCTGAACTGTAGAAGGACGTCACAAGTTAGTTTTCCATGTTCTCACTGTGAAGTACCGTTACAGCAAGGCTTCGCTGGACTTTGGAGCTAAAATTAATATAGTATATAATACATTATGAACCATGTATCACAGCTTATCATACACTATTACACAGAATGAATCATCTAAACTTAAAACACAAATATTTGGAAACTGGAAAGTGCTATTTATGTGTGATTTTCACAGCATTGGTTCTAATTCAGCGGCGTTTACCTTTAGGTAATCTATAAACAGACTTTAATAACACTTAGAACCTGTATTTTTGAGCAAACATGCAATTTTAAATAGATCAAGGTTTGTTTATATAAATAAAATAAAATTTAAGTAAATTAGACTGACATTGCTGTTTATTGCAGGATTCTAGAGCAAGTAGTTCATGAGAAATCGTATTTTGAAAAGTTTCCATACCGACAGTTGCTGCATTCAACTAAGTTACTAGGTACGATGTTATGTTTGTTTAAATTGTATTTTCCGTTCTTTGATTGCATTGCAAATTTATAAAAAGTTTGTGATAGTTCAAGCAGTAGGTCGTGAGTGGAAGATGGGATTTAGCAATGCAGAAAAAGCTGACATACTCATGGTGTATGGAGAATGTATAAAAATGCATTTTGTTTTGTATGTTGTATGCGGAAACATATCCCAATAGACGTCAACCTTCCGCAATTATTTATCAATGTCTTCAAGCGTTACGTGAAAATGGTAGTATACCACCTAGAAAACGCAACAGAAACAAACAATTGACTGGAGAAGAGGGAGAAATGAATATTTTGGCTGCTATTGCAGTAGATCAGCAAATTAGATCCCGCGCAATCGCATGTGGAAATGGCATGAGTTAGGCAAGTGTACTTCGCGTTCTTCATCAACAAAGGTTCCATCTCTAGCACATCGCTCTCCATCCGCTGCATGGAAGTGATTTTGAGAATCGTGTTTAACATTTGTGCATGGGCATTAAGATATTGTACTCCAAGTTTATCATATATCTTGATCAAGCAATATTTACTAATGATGGTAGGTAAACCGCATAAACGTGCACGATTGGCCTTTTGATAATCCCCGTTATTAGCGTCCATGGAGGTTAAGCATGTGATGTGGGATAGTGAACCATTTGCTCATAGAACCTTTTTTCATAGAAGGAACACTGAACTCGCAGAGGTTTCACAGCCTCCTGAAAGACCATTTTTACAGATGCTAGAAGACTTCGTTTGCAGGCTTAGAAGAAACCAAATTGACTATCCAGCCAATAGTGCATGATTACTTCAGCTTCTCTTCTTGGACTGTTTCCAAATCGATGTGACGAAGAGGGCCTGTATCAGATTTACTCCTTTAGACATTTTTCTGTGGGGAAAGCTGAAAGATACTGTCTACAATCACATGCTCTGCAATGACGTATTAGATCTGCCTGCTCTGAAACTTCCGTTGAATTGCTAGAACGTGTGCAGTAGTGTTTCCATAGCAGACTGGAAGTGTGTATCAAAGATGCCGGTCGTCATTTTGAACACGACTTTGAAGAGCAATTTTCTATTTACTTATCAGAATCCACATTAATAGTTTATTCTCTTTTGTTTTTCTTTAGTTTGTGCTACTCGGGCTCTACATGGTAAAGTTTCAAAATAAGATTTCTCGTAAATACTTGCACTAGAATCCTCCGACAAACACCATTGACTATTTAATTTACTCTAAGTTTATTTTCCGCCTCAAAATGTATTTTTCTCAAAAATACACGATCTATGTATTATTAAAATCCCTTTTTATGCTAATAGTGCGAGCACCTGACAACCAAATTATGCCATAAAAACCGCACATCAATAATACTTTCCATTTCTGAACATTTGCGGTGCAAGCGTTAGGTGGTTCATCCTGTATATGTCATTCCATATATAGGTATATATAACATAATAGAAGCGTAGATATAATCACGAAGATTAAAACCGTTTCGTTTTTGTTAGTTTAATACGCTACAACTATATTAGGTTTCTTATTGACGTTCCATGGCGGCAATAGCTTTAACCTTCGTCTCCATATCGCTAATGGAAAGCTCTCATACTAGTATTTTAGCCGTCGTCCAATTTGACACATGGGGCCGCGCCGAGACCGAATGTTTAGACCACTCGCCTCTCACTGATGCGGCCCGAGTTCAATCCCAGGCGACCGCATGAGGGATTTGTGGTGGACAAAGCAGCATAGGGGCGGGTTTTCTCCGGGTTCCCCCTTTTCCCCACCATCGCATTCAACTGGTGCTCCATATTTAATCTATATATCACCTGTGGGTATACCAGTTGCAAATCTACCGAGTGAAGCCCAACCTGCATTGGTGGCTGCACGTGCCGCATGTAAACAACCTGTAGTAATGCAATGGGAAACGTGATTCGACTCAGAAGTGCGTGTGTGTATGTATGTATGTATGTATGTATGTATGTATGTATGTATGTAATGTATGTAATGTATGTATTTATTCTCTGCAATTGGCTACTGCCCGGTGTGAGTTAAACGTACAAAATTCAATTACAATAATAATCTTAGTTAAATTAAGAATAGAATTACACTAACATTATATATACATGTTTTTTTATAAAATGTCTACCAATTATTTAGTACAGCTATACTTATGTAAATTACCAGCATGTTTATAAACATTTATTATGATGTCTCAACATTAATACTATATATACTTTAATACAGTTTTTGAGATCCTTTATTACTTCACAATATTTGCTTAAGTTAACTAACATTTATTCCTATTAAATTATCCCTAAACTTCTTTAAGGTCAGAGGGCAGCCCTGAAAGGCTGCTACAGGCAATTCATTCCATTCTTCAATGATCCCATTAACAAAAGAAAATTTTCCTACGTCGGTCCTGAACATTCTACCCTTAATTTTATACAAATAATCGTTTCGTCCGTAGTATGCCGGGTTTTCTAACCTCTTTCTGATGTCCACCCATGCATTTAAACCAGAATAAGCTTTAAATAGTGCGACTAGCCTATGTGTATTGCGCCTAACTTTTAGAGGCTCCCATTTATTCTCTTCGCCTTTCGTATGTCCAAAATCTTTACATCTCTTTATGAATTTAACAACCCGTCTCTGTATCTTTTCCAGGAATTAGTTTGATTAACTCTGCATGGGTTCCAGCATGCTACTCCATATTCCATAACTGGCCGCACTAAGGATTTGTAGGCAATGTCCCTGCACTTTGCGCTGCCCCTCTTCCACCAAAATTATAAAATCACTTGCTTCAAATGGATTGCATGAATATTTGCAATTCTTAAAGAAGAACTTTGCAGTTATATCGCATATTTGGAAATATCTAACATTGAAATGCCTGGAGCCCAGAAAGCTATCAATTGCTGTCCAAGCAATTAATCAGAGACCCATGACAACTGTTTTAGACCGTGTGAAAAAGAAAGTGAAGGTAGCGTTTGGAAAAAATGTATTTTCAAGAATGATGTGAAATTCGAAATGTGCTACTAGGTGTTGCTACGGAAATAATTACATGATGGAGTATCTTACGCAATAATCGATGATGTGTCCTATTTCCGTTTTGCTCCAATCTCATCTTGTGATGTGGAGCGAAGTTTTTCACAAAATAAAGCCTGTTTGCGTGCCAATCAGAGACGATTCACATTTGAGACTTACGAATTGTTGCTGTACATTGTTATCTATATATATATATATTAAGAGAAAATGAAACGGATAAAGATGCTGATGACTTGTTGCACAACACCAATTGAATTAAAATAATTAGTTTCCGTAAATCAATGGTGTTTATGTTTAGCACCCACCGAAATTCAATCGCCTTCCACTGTTAATGAAAACATCGCAGTCTACCACGCAACCACTGCCCCATTTTCCTTCTATGAGAGTTACCCTCCGAGGTATAATGGCTACCATGCTAACATCATATACCCAAGGTCACAGGTTCAAACCCGGCGGAGGACGATGGAATGTTTCGGGCGTAAAACTCCTTAGCATGACTTCCTTCGGAAGGGAAGTAAAGCCGTTGGTCCCATGTCGTAGATTTACGGCACGTAAAAGAACCTCAAGCCTGATAGAGAGACCTCTGAGCAAAATTAGGCGGTCTTTCACGCCCAGTTTAGAATGGGACCTTGAGAACTACAACAGTTAAAGAGCGTTCATAAATAAAACGCCATTTCATTTCCTTCTATTAGTACCGCTGCGTACACACAGCATTATAAACACATCACAACAATATACCATGCAGCAGTAACTTCGATTCCGTCCCGCTATCAGTCCCTAAGATGCAGTCACCCAATCGTAAGTGTCATCGTCTGTGGTGCCATGGCGGGCGTTGAACACTAAAAAATAGTTTGGCACATGCAAATAACTCACCCCTCCCTCTAGAAGGCCTAGATATGTTCTATTATTTAGCCTTTCCTTGTGTACTTTCTTGACGAAATTTTCATAGAGGCAGTATCCAAACCACCCCTTCGTTTTACCTCGATTATAGCATCGTTCACTGAGTCGTTTTTCTGTACCTTAATTATTTTCAGATTAGTCCCTCAGAACTGATATCGGCTGGGTGAAATAATAGGTGTTAGTTGAATATGGAAAAATTACAAAGGGAAAAACACTAATACATTTTTGGTGATCATTTACCTTTATGCACATTAGTAAAAATCATCTCAAAGAATGACATTGATTAATTTGATTGTTTACCAAGGTATTATTAGATGAGAGGAGACATTTTGAAGCCTCTCACAATGGCAGTGCTTTGGCCCAGTAAGCCGAGAGTCGTGTTTCTACTCCCGGACACAACACTCACTGTTTCTAATTCCGACAGACTGATCTTTGACCGGTAGGATCATGTTGAGCCTAGGTGTGTACAAAGCTTTGTTAAGGGTTTACCCTGTATTGGTGAGCCTAGTTGTAGATGAAATTTTACTTTTACTTTCTCTACATGTACCTTGCATATAGCTGGTAGAAAAGGTATTGTATTCCACCCAAAAATTTTATGTCGAGTTTTCGCCGGAAATATGTTTTGAGGTCCCCTGAATCTAGGAGGAACATTTTTAGAAAATGTCTGTGTGTTCGTGTGCTGAAAAACAGGTACCTACTGTTAAATTCTAAATTTGGTATTTAAGTTTAGTATCTTCCAAGGATACGATAAGAAGATTTTCAAAATCTCCCCCACCGCAAACTACCATGTACATGGATAGTATTTTAAAGCTATGGTTTCTCAAAAACAGCTAACCCCATATTACCCATATAATTCATCTAGTTTTTCTTTACCATATCGAATCTAATAATCTATTACGTTTAAACATAAATATTGACAAAAAATCTTGTCTATACTTATTTTACAATTAAAGACATTTTAGGTTCCATTATTCTATTGGCTTTTTTACCCCTAGACATTTTAAATATATTTGAATCACAAATGATATGCTTATCTTAAATTTCCTGGAATTACCTTCTGAAGAGCTCTTCAATCTGGAGGATTTTTGTATAACTGGTAAACGGTAAGAGACAAAACCTTACTGCTATAAATGTAGATCTCGTTAAAACACACAGTTAATGCCTTATCTTTATTTATTTGTTTTTGTTTTGTTTAATAGAGTTAACCGTCTCCGAGACACTCTTGTTATTTCAATTTTACACTATATCACATTTTTTCAAACGGTTGGTCTTCTTTGTTTCATATTTCTTGTTTTATTCCTAGCTGTGTAGGTGAACCGAATTTTAATTGTTTTACATAACGACTTGCTTTCTAAAGATTTGAGTATTTACTTTCTACTTTGAAGGAACTAATTAAACTATTTCTGTTAATGTTTATCTTGATTATCACGATACAATAAACGCACAATTTTTCGTAACATCAAATGATTTAAGTTTGGATTGATGAACTAGCCGACTATTTAAGGTTGCTCAAGGTTGACGACATCCATGCCGGCGCAGTAATTGTATGTTATATGTCAAACGGTGTTGTCAATTTTGACATACTGAGGAACGCTTATACTTAGTAGCTGCTTGAGTTTAGCTTGCATATTCAGTTAAGGTTTCCAGCTGTTTTAATCATGGGCTAATATGACAGAACTTATATTTGCGCGGTATTTCAACTTTGAACGCTATGTTCGTTATACAAAGAATCTGGTGTTCCATTCACATGACTTACTCTACATCTCTACAAAAAATTGTTAAAAAGCGTATGCTTCTATTTACTTCATTCTAATCGAGGAAAACATTAGATGTAGTGTTATTACTTGCTTCCTTGTAAGTAGAAGCGAAATAAGTGAGTACCATAGGTTAAAGTGATAGTCAAAAGCTGAAGTTTCTTTGATTGTATGGACACGAGTTGACAAATTCCTGTATGAGAAAAGTACAAGTTTTTAAAGCTGACACCAAAAACAAGGAATATCTAAAAAGATGACAAACTCCACCAAAAAAATGCATATAACATAAATTGTGTGTTTTAACGTGCTCTACATTTTTTGTGTGGTAACTTTTTGTACAACACTTACGGTTTAGCAGTTATGCAAAATTCCGTAAAATTCACCAGAATATGGTAGTCTCCAGAGCCTTTCCAGAAAATTCAAGAAATACATTTTATTTTTCGCTAAATACCTTTAATATACGATATTTTAATCAAAATCGTAAGAGCCATTTTCAAAAGAATAAAAAATTTCTAAAAAAAGTTCCTGGTAAAGGGTAGTTTGGGGCTGGGCGATTTTTCTCAAAATCTTCGTGTCACGTCCCTGGAAGATACTAAACTTAAATACCAAGTTTGGTATTTTACCGACTTTTCATTTTTGAGTTATTGTGTCGTCAACACACGGACACACACATGGACTTTTTTCTGAAAATGCTTAATTGGGACCCAAAATATGTATTTCCGGCGAAATCTCGGTATAGGTTTTTTGGGTGGAATGCAATACCTTCTCTATAATCTATATATATAGTACGTTTAGAGAAAGTAATATGATATTCCATTCACATGATATTCCCTAGCTACTCTTTTAACAAATTGCTATTGCCACACCTATTGATATACACATTGGCAGAAATGGTCGTTTTCCTGGTTTCTGAGCAGGTGCAAGGAAAATAAGGGAATGCATGAAATTGAAATTCGGTTCGCTTGGCATGGAAATGAGTAAAATTAAGAAGCAAAGAAAAATAACTGACCACTTAGCATTTGAGAAGCGCATTGGAAATAAATTTAAACCAATTACAAGGAATACCTTAGTAATTAACTACACACAAACGAGGTATTTGACATGACAAAGTGTGTGGCTTTAACGAGACCTATATTCTTTGTGTATTAACATTTATATATCTTCAATGTACGACATTTAAATAAACAAAAACTATATCTTGAATTTTCTGGGAATAGGCTGCTGAAAACCCCTTAATTCTGGATGGATTTGTCATAACTGGTAAACCGTAAGAGAAAGACAAAGACTTATAACACAATTTTTTTTATAAGAGTTACCTATTTCCGTGATTCTCCTGGTCATACAAAAACAAAGTTTCTGTTGTTTCATATAGTGATTGAATTTTTAAAACATGTATCTCTTTAGTATATTGCATTATTTTCCTTCTTGTAGGAAGGAAGTAATATTAATGCTTATCACGATTTAGAAAAGGAATAATCTGCTGCAACAATATTTTGTAGAGAAAGTTAAATGAATGGACATATTAACTTTTTGTAATATACAGGCTGGCGCTAAAGTCGTTTCCCCTTCATCAATTAGGTTTTTTGAGGATATGCAGGAATAACATTAATTAAATAATATCGTTGTCAACACTTTATAAACATTCATATTTTGTTAGTCTTTGTTTTTGTTATTACTTTCTCTATACGCACTATGTACATAGTGTATAGAGAATGTATTGCACTCCACCAAAAAATTCGATACCGAGATTTCTTAGGAAATATATTTTTTAGGGTCCCCTGTATCAAAAAAAAAGTATTTCCAGAAAAAGGTCCATGCGTGTGTGTTTCCGTGTGTGTGTGTCCGTGAACACGATAACTCAAAAGTCGGTAAAATACCAAACTTGGTATTTAAGTTTAGTATCTTCCAGGGATGCGACACGAAGATTTTGAGAAAAATACCCCCACACCAAACTACCCTTTAAATGGAACTTTTTTCGAACATTTTGAATTTCTAAAAAATGCCTCTATCGATTTTGATTAAAATATAATGTATTAAAGATATTTACCTGACAAATAAAATGTACATTTTGAATTTTCTAGGAATAGCCTCTAAAGACTACTTTAATCTGGATGAATTTTGCATAACTACTAAACCGTAAGAGATGGACAAAAACTTAACACACAAGAAATGTAGATCACGTTAAAACACACAATTTATGCTATATACATTTTTGGTGGAGTTGATCGTTTTTGAGATATTCCTTTTTCTTGGTTTCAGCTTTGAAAAACATACTTTTCTCATACAGGAATTTGTCAACTCCTATCCATACAAACAAAGGAACATCAGTCACATAGCAACCAGCTTTTGGCTTTCCCTTTAACCTATGGTACTCCCTTATTTCGCTTCTACTTACAATAAAGCAAGAAATAGAACTATTTCTGCTAATTTTTGTCGATTAGCATGAAATAAATAAAAGATAAGCTTATTAACAATAATTTGTGACAGAGATATAGAGAAAGTCATGGAACACATCAGATTTTTTTGGTGTGTTGAACATTCTTTGCAATGTAAAATAGTTTTAGTAAGGAACAAATGCATTTACATGGCTCAATTAATGGAGAAGTACAACAAAGCGACATCCAGAGTTCACGATGACTTTCAAACAAAGTTTCCTAATGCCCCATTACCAACAAGGCAACATTTGCGGAAACACAACATAAAATTTGAAAGAAATGTTGTGCTTTGAGGTCCGGTTGACCACCTAATGTCCGAAATTAATAAAATTCTCAGTTAGTTGCTCAGAAATTTATAGCAAGTCCTCGCAAGTCAACTATGAAGTCGTCTCTGCAATTGGGCACATCGAAGAAGCGTGCAGAGAATCCTAAAGACGTAAAATTCAAACCCTTTCTCCCAAAATTACTAAACGTATTATATGAAGATGACTACGACAGAAGATTTTGCTTCTGTGCGTTTTTAGTAAGCAACGAAGCAGATCCTAACTGTCGGCGGACAGGCAAGTTTCAAACTAAATGGACGTGTAAATTGTCATATTAATTGTGTTTATTGCTCCCCACGAGGTAATAGAGAAAAATCTCCATGTTGCAGGTGTTAATGTCTGGGGAGGAATTTCAACTATGGGATTAATAGGACCTTATTTTTTTAAGGTACAGTTATTTCTGCATACTATTTAGAAATTCTGCGTAACTTTGCAGTAGCAAGATGGAAACAACCACATTCTGAATTTCAATTGGCAGCAAGATGGAGCTCCATCCCATTTTCGACTGAACGTTCGAAATTTTTAAATCACAAATTCAGAGAATGGATTGGACGGCGTGGGACTTGTGATTGGCCACCACGTTCTTGTGATTTAACGCCATTCGATTTCATTATGTGGGGAATTCTGAAGGATTATGGTTTCTCCATATCACCAAGACATTTAGATGAACTTAGAATGTTCATTCAAAGTGCATTTCATACCATTTCACTATCTCATATTTGTGAATCAGATGTATTGAGTATAAAGACGGACAATTAGAACAAAAATGAACGTGTATGTGTGTTACCAAAAATTTAAAACAATGCATTTTCATTATATGCTCAAGTAAAACAAACCTGTACCCTTAGTATATCTTAATGTATGGGGAAACTGACATTAGTGCCACCCTGTATATTATTTATCTTGTATTTTTTCACCAGTGCGACCTGCATCCAGCCTATGGCTAATGTTCTTAATTACGTTGTAAATTTATTTTTATTTTTTAACTATATATTCTGGTGAATAGGGCTTTATATATATTCAATAAATGCATATTACTGTTAGGCAACTATCAGGTCATTGCCATAACTATATGAACAACTAAATTATAATGTGAATGCTTGCTATAATTGCATATTAAATTTTGTTTTAAACAAGTTATATGCAGATGTAGGTTATATGTTTAAATTCCAAATGCTTTAAGCTGCAATAGATGGTTTTAATGTGGTTGCAACATTCACAAACAGAACTGGTTACGAATTCCTGGTCTGTAAATTGCGCTCGCCCGGAGCAACAAAAGTTGGATGTACTTTGGTAAAAAAGTAGGGATTGCATGGTATTCAGCGCACATCACACGCTTTACTGATTCTTGTAATGCTCACTTCGGTAAAATATAAAGAGGTGATAGGAAATGAACAATTTCAACGCTTCACTGGTGCCCGGAAATTAAAAGTCTCACATTATCTGTTTGTCGAAAAATTAAAGGGCAATACGTGAAACAAGGAACGACATGGAGGCTGTAAAATATGGCAGATTTGGTGATGACTTGACAGTCCAATAAATGAAATTTAATCAAATCTAAAATTCCATATCCAGCTTATATGATTGCAGGATGATTTGAACCAATGAGAGACATATTTTTAAAAGCCACTGTATGCTTTTTACATCGCATCTATGCTTTGATTGCCATGAAATTTCTTTCCGGAGGGGCTAATTCTTGAATTATTGTGTTAAATTCCATTTATACTAGCTACTAACCTCTTTTGACTTCCTCCACATTCGTACAACAAGCATATGTACAACGTACATAGTGGAGAGTGAAACAATTGTATTTCACTCAAAAATTCGATACCGAAATATACGTTTTGAATCCAAATAAAGGCTTTTTAGAAAAAGACCAGTGTGTGTCTATGACATAACACAAAAACGGAAGGTCCTTTAAATACCAAATCTAGTATTTAAGTTGGTTATCTTCCAAAAATGCTACACGATTTTCATGATTAATCCAAGATTTTTCTTTTATTTACTTGCAGTAGATGGTAAACATGGGAATACACTAGGTTGAAGCGAAAGACAAATCTTTTAAAAACTGTTGCTTTGCGATCGTCTTTTGGAATTCAATTCTCTTTCCATAATAAGGATTAATACGAAACAGATATTATATAGAGCAGGACTTTCCGTTTGAACAAATTTCAAGCATTTTAAAATTGAAATCAATCACAGATTATATCTCAAAAAAAAGTAGCCTGTATATACGTACATTGTGTGATTTAATGAGATCTATATATTTTGTGTAGTAACTTTTGTCTATGTCTTACTGTTAACCAATTATTCAAAAGTCACTCAGAATGAACAGTTACCAAAAAATTGAGGATATATATATTTTGTCTTATAAGTAACTATAATATATAGCATTTTAATCAAAATCGATACATCAATTTTTGGAAAATGTTCCGTGTAATGCGTAGTTTGTGGTGCGGGGATTTCCTAAAAATCTTCGCGTCGCATTATGGGGAGATGCTCAACTTAAATATTTCAGTTATGCTACCCACCTCACCACACATACATAAAACGAGCAAGGAGAGGGAGAATTGGTTAATTTTTTTATTCAGGGGTCCTCAAAACTAGTATTTCCGCTAAAAGCTCGGTATCTCTTACGAGTAAAATACAATACCTTCTCTGTATACTTACATTGTATATACCTACGTGCAAAAGAAAATAAAAAAGATAGCACTAGATGCAGATGAGGAAGCTCTTGTGTTCATAAACATCCCATGACGTCGCATAGTGGCATACCGCAATGGTTCACAAAGAATGGGATGAGTTACTCTCTGCCTCTTTTACGTTGACATGTGCGGTTAAGAGATAACATAACCTGCGTATGCCAACTACAAAATATTTGTTTGTTGTGTTTGCTGTTGGATATTTTCATTAACCAGAAAAGAAAGTTGCAAATACTTGCATAATTTTTGAAAACTTTACATATATACTCGTATTGCTGTGTAAATACATAGGAAAATGATTTATCATCATGTAAATGATATGATTTCTGTTATTAAGAGCTCACAAACAGCAAACACACCTTCCAAAAATCTATGTTTTATCTATGGTGAGTACATCTCTTGGAAAATTGCAGGCGGTAATATTACTTCTCAGAAGTTTCTCCATTGCCGTCATTTACCAGCAACCACCTTCTTTGTGCGGTGATTTTCTGAAAGCGCTTACAGCCTTTGCGGAGAACCTGTGCTAGGTAAGTTATATCCTTGGAGGAGATCCAAAACCCACTGCAACGACTCTATGAAGCTATAGGGTTTCCAGGTGCTCAAAAAACGGCGCCCTTGCTTTGAAGTGCTGATATCTTGGCTTCAGAGCAAGCTTGGGAACAATTCTTTTGTTAAACCTGAGACAACTTCTGACGTTTTATCGTTTGTTCGCATTATTTAATGAATAACGGGCTTTGAAGAGTATCTAGGGAAAAAAGATACATTTAATGAGTCGACTTATATTGTTGAACATTAAAGTCTTAATTGAGAGAATGGCAAATGTTAAAATACTTTGAAGATACTTTTATTTTTATAATGACTATAGTAAAATTCTCATAATACATAAAAATATGTGTTCCATTCACATGACATTCTCTACATCTCTGAAACATATTGTTGAAAAGTTTGTGCTTCTGTTCACTTCAGGCTAATTGAGAAAAATTGGCAGAAATACTCTTATTACTTGCTACCTGTAAGTAGAAGCAAAATAAGGTAATAGCATAGGTTAAAATGATATCAAAAGCTGGTGGCTATGTGACTAAAGTTTCTTTGTTTGAATGGACAACATTTGACAAATTCCTGTATGAGAAAGTATAAGATTTTTAAAGTTGAAACCAATAACAAGAAATATCTAAAAAACGATCTACTCCACGAAAAAATGAACGTATAACATAGATTGTGTGTTTTAATGAGCTCCAGATTTTCTGTTAGGTAAGCATCGTCTATCTCCTACAGTTTGCAAGTTATAGAAAATTCCGTAAAACTCATCCGAATAAAGTAGTCTTCAGAGGCTATTCCCAGAAAATTCAAGATATGCATTTTGTTGTACATATTAATATCTTTAATATGCAGTATTTAAGTACAAATTGTTAGAACCATTTTTAGATAGTCAAAATTGTCTAAAATTTTTCCATGTAAAGGGTAATTGTACCTTTAGGGATTTTCTTGAAAATATTCATGTCGCATTCTTGAAAAACACTGAACTTGAATATCAAGTTTGGTATTTAACCTAATTTTTGTTTTTGAGATATAATACCTTTACACACACACACGGAAATTTTTCTAAAATGCTTTTTTTGGATTCAGGAGGTCTCAAAATATGAATTTCCGGTGAAATCTCGGTATCGAATTTTTGGGTACAATACAACAGGGAAAGTGAAACGTTTCCGTGATGAAGTTCTTACTAACAAATCTAACCGTCGAAAGGTAGAGTCAATTTCAGATAGGGGTGACTGTGCAGTGTATCCACTGAAAAAATTGCATCCTTTAAGCTTCCAAATGACTTCTCAGTATTTTTCTGTGAGCTTTCAGCAATTAAACATGCTCCAATCGAGATGCATAATTCAGATAACAATTATATCCTCCTTTATGATTTCATGAGTACTCTGAACGCAATATATAACCAATGGATTACAGATAAATTGATTCAAATCATAAAAAAAATCAGATGTGTTACACTCCCATGACTTTCTCTAGCTGTTGTACAAACTTCTTATAAAATGCTAATCGAGCTAAACATTAGCAGAATTTTCTTATTAATTAGTCCTATTACTTAATAAGTTGAAGGAAACTAAGGGAATGCACAAAGCTAAAGTGATACAAAAGTTGTCGTTATGCAGTTGCCATTGCAAATCGCTTTTTTGCATGGCCACCAGTAGAGCAAAAGAAAATCTGATGTGTTCCATTCACTTGTCTTTCTCTATATCTCTGTAAATTATTATTGTTAATAAGCTTATATTTTATTTATTTCATGCTAATCGACAAAAATTAGCATAAATAATCTTATTTCTTGCTTTATTGTAAGTAGAAGCGAAATAAGGCAGCACCATAGGTTAAAGTGAAAGCCAAAAGCTGGTTGCTATGTGACTGATGTTCCTTTGTTTGTATGGACAGGAGTTGACAAATTCCTGTATTAGAAAAGTATGAGATTTTCAAAGCTGAAACCAAGAAAAAGGAATATCCCAAAAAATATCAACTCCACGAATAAAAGGTATATAACATGAACTGTGTGTTTTAATGTGCTCTACATTTGTTGTGGGTTAAATTTTTGTCCATCTCTTACGGTTTAGTAGTTATGAAAAATTCATCCAGAATAAAGTAGTCTTCAGAGGGTATTCCCAGAAAATTAAGAATATACATTTTGTCAGGTAAATAACCTTAATATACGATATTTTAATCAAAATCGTTAGCCATTTTTTAGAAAATCAAAATTTTCGAAAAAGTTCCATGTAAAGGGTAGCCCTGGAAGATACTAAACTTAAATACCGACTTTTCGTTTTTGAGTTATCGTGTTCACGGTCACACGGACACATGGACACACGGACACACACACACACATGGACCTTTTTCTGAAAATACTTTTTCTTTGGATACAGGGGACCCTAAAACATATATTTCCGGTGAAATCTCGGTATCGAATATTTTGGAGGAGTGCAATACATTCTCTATACACTATGTACATAGTGTGTATAGAGAAAGTAAAAAACGGACACTTCCTGTCAGAGAAAAGAATAAGTACTTTACAATTAAAACCAATAATAAGGAATATCTCGGAAAGTTTACCTTCACAACAAAAACTTTAAGCACATAAATTGTATGTTTTGAGGAGATCTACATTTTTGGTGCAGTAAGTTTTTGTCTATCTCTTAAGGTTTAGCAGGTAAGTAAACTTCAGCAAAATTCATCCTAAATAAAAAGGTTTTCAGAGGCTAGTAGAAAAGTCGAGATATACGTCTTATTTGGGATGTAAATATCTTTAATAAATGGAATTTTAATCTTCGTTAGAGCCATTTTTAAGAAAATTAAAATGCTCGAATTTGTTTCCATTTAAGAGTAGTTTGTGGTGCGGAATTTTCTTGAAAATCTTCGTGTCGCATCCTTGGAAGATACTAAATCTAAATACGAAGTTTGGTAGATATTTAACAGTCCTATCGATTTTTAGCTATGCTGTCCACAGACACACACGGACCTTTTTCTAAAAATGCTTTTTTTGGACTCAGAGGATCCCAAAATATATTTTTCCGGTAAAATTTCGGTATCGAATTTTGCGTGGAATACAATACCTTCCCTATCCATTAGCATACATAGTACATGCGGGCTAGAGAAAGCAATACTACACCATAAATTGTATATCCAGGGTAAGGAAATTATTTTATATGGATACCCTCTCACAGGGGTATAACTGGTAATGAGGATGCTGACAAGGAAGTCAAAACAATAGCAAAGGGTCTAATTTTTTCCTCTCAAATCCCAACTGCTCACCAAGATCTTGCGCCAGTCTTAGTCACTAAATTCAAAGCAGCATGGATAAATTATCGGAATGACATTACCTCTAGCAAACCACATGAAATAAGACCAATAAACAACCAGACTATTCTTTACAACAAGTTCCACAAGTTAAGATACTAAGACTAAGAATAGGCCATACAAAAATAACACATTTCTACTTTCTCTAGCCCCGTATATACAATCTACATAGGGGTAGAGAAAGTATTGTACTCCATCCAAAAATTCGATACCGAGATTTCACCGGAAATATATGAATTAGAGTACCCTGTATCCAAAAAAAGCATTTTCAGAAAAAGGTCCGTGTGTGTGACCGTTTGTCAGTGTGTCCGTGTGTCTGTGAACACGATAGCTCAAAAACGAAAAGTCGGTAAAATACCAAACTTGGTATTTAAGTTTAGTATTTTCCAGAGATGCAACATAAAGCTTTTGAGAAAAATCCTCCCACCTCAAACTGCCCTTTACATGGAACTTTTTTCGAAAATTTTTATTTTCTCAAAAATGGCTCTAACGATTTTGATTAAAATGTCGTATATGAAAGGTATTTACCTGACAAATAAAATGCATATCTTGCAAAACTGCTAAACCGTAAGAGATAAACAAAAACTAAGCACACAAAAATGTAGAGCACGTTAAAACACACAATTTGTGTTACATATTATGTTATGTTTCTCGTGGAGTTGATTGTTTTTTAGATATTCCTTCAGCTATGAAAAAAAAATTGCTTTTCTCACACAGGAATTTGTCAACTCCTGTCCATATAAACAAAGGAACTTCAGTCACATAGCAACCAGCTTTTGACTGTCACTGTAAGGTATGGTACTCCCTTAGTTCCCTTCTACTTACATAGAAACAAGTAATAAGACTATTTCTGCTAATTTGTTCTCGAGTAGCAGGATGTAAATAGAGGCACAGGCTTTTTAACAATAACTTGTTGCAGATATGTAGAGAAAGTCATATGAATGGAACACATCAGATTTTTTTATTGTCAAAACAAGTATCACCATATTGTGATTAGTGTATAAGTCCACTTACATATTATATTTCTGTGTCCAAAATACAGTTATGTCCAAAATCAGCATAGGTATATCATTTAAAAATCTTCTCGGGCTTCTAACCAGGTAAAAACTTGGCTTGATACCAACGTTTCGAAGAAGTGCATCTTCCTCGTCTTCAGAGTGAAATTCCGGGAAGTTTTTACCTGGTTAGAAGCCCGAGAAGATTTTGAATTTATACGTCGCCAGGAAAGCTTCAGTTCTTATTATAGGTATATCATTGTTTCATATATCATTGCACTAACGCTTACAGACAAAAAAAGTTGTTGTCGGAGCAATTTTTGAGAAAATCAAAATTTTCAAAAAATTTCCATGTAAAGCGTACTTCGGGGGGAGGGATTTTCTTGAAAATCTTCATGTCGCATCCTTTAAAGATACCAAACTTAAATCTTTAAGCTTGTATTTCCGGTGAAATCTTGGTATCGAATTTTGGGGTGGAATATAATACTTCATCTACACACTATGTATATAGTACGTGTAGAGAAAGTAAAATGTGACTGGCGGTAAAGCCCAGTGTATTCCCTTATTTCCCTTCAGCTTATGAAGAGCTAATAAAAACGATTCTGCTGTCTCGATTAGTACAAAATTGATAGAAGAATGTGGTTATTAACAATAATTTGCTACAGAGATATGGAAAAAGTTATGTGAATGGAACACATCGTATATTTTTTCTTTCTTTTTGTGACGAAATACCGAAGCAGATACTCTGATGTTACAGCGTTGGAACTAGTTTTATTGGAAACGGCGGGGATTACCGAGGTCGTCACTGTCTGTTTTATTTAGCTGAAGAACGTTCGAGTAGATGCGAGCGCAGGCTACAGCTGTACATGAAGGCACTCTGTCATGCGCAGGTTCCAGTATTGTGTGCTCTTCAGGTGTTCTAACAAGCACCTAACGTGATGTGCAGACTGTCCACTTATAGACACCCTGATAGAGCTGTCTGCACTGATCGCGTCATGTCACACCAAGAAACACCGACAGCTTCTAAGGTGCGAGGACTGAAACATACACAAAAATCTGATTTATTCCACTCACATGACCTCTACATCTCTGTATCAAATTATTGTTAGTTTTTTTTAACTTTCTCAACACGTACCATGTACATAGTGTATAGAGAAGCTATTGTAATGCACCCAAAAAATTGGATATACAGATTTCACCGGAATACATGTTTTTGGTCCTCCAAAAAGCATTTCTGGAAAAAGGTTGTGTGTGTGTGTGTGTCTGTGGACAGCACAGCTCAAAAACAAAAAGACCGTTAAATACCAAACTTGGTATTTAAGTTCAATATCTTCCAAGGATGCAACACAAAGGTTTTCAAGAAAATCCCCTCACTCCAAACTACACTTCACATGGAAAAATATTCTAAAATTTTGATTTTCTAAAAAATGGCTCTAACGATTTTGATTAATATATCGTATATTAAAGATATATACCTGACAAATAATATGTATATTTTGAATTTTCTGGGAATAGCCTCGGAAACCTACTTTATTCTGGATGAATTTTACGGAATTGTGTATAACTGGTAAACCGTAAGAGATAGACAGAAACTTTCCACGCCAAAATTGTAGAGCACATTCAAACACACAATTTATGCTGTATATACCTTTTTTCGTTTTTTAGATATTCCTTGTTTTTTGTTTCAGCCTTGAAAAAACTTAATTTTCTCATACAGGAATTTGTTAACTCGTGTTCCATAAAAACCAAGGAGCTTCAGTCACAAGCAACCAGCTTTTGACTATCGCTTTACCCTATGGACACCCTTATTTCGCTCCTACTTACAAGGAAGCAAGTAATAAGACTATTTCTGCTAATTGTTTCTCGATGAGCATGAAGTAAATAGAAACATAAGTTTTTTAACAGTAATTTGTTGCAGAGATCTGGAGAAACTTGTGCAAGTGTAACAAATCAGATTTTTTACTTTCTGTGTATGTGCTATCTAGAAAAGGTATTGTAATGCACCCAAAAATTCGATACTGAAATTTCACCGAAATCCTGAATCCAAAAAAAAGCATTTTCAAAAAAGGTCCGTTTGTGTCTGTCTGTCTGTCTGTGAGCCTTTGTAGAGCATAACTCAAAAACGAAAAGACAGTTGAATACCAAACTTGGATACGATGAATCCCCCACCCCCAACTAACTTTTCCACGGACATTTTTTCGAAAGGTTTGATTTTCTTAAAAATTCGATAACGATTGTGAATAAAATATCGCATATTAGAGATATTAACCTGAAAAATAATATGTATATCTTGAATATTCTGAGAATAGCCTCTGAAGACTTTCTTCTGGATGAATTTTACGGAAGTTTGCATAACTGCTAAACCATAAGAGGTAGACAAAATCTTACTGTACGAAAATGTAGAGCACATTAAAACATACAATATATATTATAATTTTTTTTCGTTGAGTTATCGTTTTTGAGATATTCCTTGTTTTTGTTTCAGCTTTAAAAAGCATACCTTTCTCATACGGTAATTTGTCAACTCCTGTCCATACAAAGGAACTTCAGGCAGATAGCAACCAGCTTTCAACTATCACTTTAACCTATGCTGAAACCAATAATAACAAATATCTCAAAAACGACAATTCCCACGAAAAAAATGACACGAATTGTGTTTTTCATCGTGATCCACATTTTCTGTGAATACATTTTTCTCTATCTCTTACGCTTTACCAGTTATGCAAAATTTAATACAGATCATTCAGAATAAAGAGGTCTTTATAGGCCATTCCCAGAAAATTCAAGATGTGCATTTTATTTGGTATGTAAATATCTTAAATAAAAGATATTTTAATCAAACTTATTAGCCATTTTTGATAAAATCAAAATGTTCGAACATTTTTCCATGTAAAGGGTAGTTTGGAGTGAGTTATTTTTTCCTCAAAATCTTCGTGTCGCTAAGTGGAAGATACTAAACTTAAATTCCAAATTTGATATTTTACCGACTTTTCATTTTTGAGTTGTGTTCACAGACACACGGACTCACGGACACACACACGGACCTTTTTCTGAAAATGTTTTTTTTTATCCCGGGAACCCTAAAACATATATTTCCGATGAAATATTGGTATCGAATTTTTGGGTGGAGTGCAATACCCTCTCTATATACAATGTGCATAGTACGTGTAGAGAAAGTAAAAATCTGATGTGTTCCATTCACATGACTTTCTCTAGATCTCTGCAACAAATTATTGTTAAAAAGCTTATGCTTCTATTTACTTTAAACTAATCGAGAAAAAAATAACAAAAATAATATTACTTGCTTCCTTGTAAGTAAAAGTGAAATAAGGGAGTGCCATAGGTTAAAGTGGTAGTCAAAAGCTAGTTCCCATGTGAATGAAGTTCCTTTGTTTGTATGGACAGGAGTTGACAAATTCCTGTATGGAAAATATGTAAGTTTTTTAAAGGTGAAACCAAAAAACAAGGAACATCCCAAAAACGATAAACTCCACGTTAAAAATTTATATAATATAATTTCTGTATTTTAGCGTGCTCTATACTTTTTCGTGGTAAGGTTTTGTCCATCTTTTACGATTTAGCAGCTATACAAAATTTTGTAAAATTCATCCAGATTAAAGTGGTCTTCAGGGGCTATTCCCAGAAAATTGAAGATGTATATTTTATTTGTTAGGTAAATATCTTTAATATACGACATTTTAATCAAAATAGTTACAGCCATTTTTTTGAAAATCTAAATTTTTTAAAAAAGTTCCATGAAATGAAATGGCGTGCTATTTATGGACGCTCTTTAACTACTGTGGTTCTCAGCGTCCCATTCTAAATTGGGCGTGAAAGGCCGCTTAATATTGCTCAGAGGCCTCTCTTTCAGGCTTGAAGTTCTTTTACTTGCCGTAAATCTACGACATGGGACCAACGGCTTTACTTCCCTTCAGAAAAAAGCCATACTAAGGATTTTTACGCCCGAAAAAATCCGTCCTCCGCCGGGTTTGAACCCGCAACCTTGGGTATATGAAGTCAGCATGGTAACCACTACACCACGGAGGGCGACTTAAAAAAGAAAGTTCAATGTAAAGGGCAGTTTGAGGTGGGTGGATTTTTCTCAAAATCTTCGTGTCGCTACCTGGAAGATACTAAGCTTAAATTCCAAGTTTTATATTTTACCGACTTTTTGTTTTTGAGTTATCGAGTTCACAGAAACATGGACATTTTTCTAAAAATGTTTTTTTTTTTATATATAGGGGACCCTAAAACACATATTTCCGGTGAATTTCGGTATCAATTTTTGGGTGGACTGCAATACTTCTCTATACACTATGTACATAGTACGTGTAGAGAAAGTAAAAATAATAGCCGTAATAATGTTAAGCAAGAGCATAAAATAAAACTCAGAAAGACAGATTTAGAAGCAAAGGGAAGGTGTACCGTTAAGGGGTTTTCCCATCGCTTACGGCCCATGAGACTGACTAAAGAGTAGGGCATTAGCTCGGAGCTTCTACCCTGGTGAAAGGCAGGTAATTTACTCTTACTTAGTGTAGCAGGCGGAGTTCAAAGCTCCTATGCATGTAGGCAGTTGATTTTCTTAACGTAAAAGGTAGGAAATGACCAATATCAACACATGGTAAAGCCAGAACTAGTTGAAATGTTGAATATCCCAGGCTAGAAGTCCGCTATCACGCTCCTCGTTGGAGAGTCGGTCACGTAGCAGTGAAGTCAGACACTAGGGGTGATAGTTTTAATCGAATAAGTAAAATGACATATTAAAGTATGTTGCTAAATAAGGCAACACATTACGGTGAGTAATACCATTGTGCGTGTGTGATGAGGCGGGTTAACAAAAAATCTGATGCATTACACTCGCATGACTTTCTGTAGCTGCTCTACAAACAAACTCCTTGCAAAACATTATTCTTCTTTGTATACAATGCTAATCGAGATGAGTATTAGCAGAATGTTCTTATTACCTAGTATTCTTTATAAGTAGAAGGGAACTAAAGGAATGCACTAGATAAAGAGACAGTGAACTGTTTTAAAAGCTATCGTTATGCGACTGTCATTGCAAATCTCTTCTTTGCTTGGCCAGGAGAAGAACAATAATAAAAAAAAACTTCCAAAGAAAAGTACTTATAAGTGAGTGTTTTGACGAGAATTACATTTTTTGTGCAGCAAGTTTTGTCTCTCTTAGGTTTTGCAACTAAGCAAAATTTCTCCAGAACAAAGAGGTCTTCAGAGGCTATTTTCAGAAAATTCAAGATATGCGGGTTTTACAGATCATTAATATAGGATTTTAATCAAAATCTTTCGAGCCATTTTTGACAAAATCAAAATTTTAACAAATTTTAATGTAGTTTGTGTTGGAAGGATTTTCTTGAAAATCCTGTGTCGCATCTTTAAAATATTCTATATATAAATACCAAGTTTGGTATTTAACGGTCTTTTCGTTTTTCTGCTATGCTACCCACAGACATATCTACATACACACACACACACACACACACACACGGATCTTTTTATAAAAATGTTTTTTTCAAACTCGGAGGACCCGGTGACATATATTTCCGGTGAAATCTCAACATCTAATTTTTGTAAGGAATAAAATGAGTTCTCTGTCCACTATGTACATTGTATATGCCGGCTAGAGAAGATAAAAATGGTGATGGGGAAAATAAAAATTTAAAAATAGAAAATTAAACCAACCAGTCACGTTGTATAATAATCCTGAGATCCACTTAATAGAAGCTCTATGCATTTCTGAGCTAGTCACACCCCGAACCCATCCTTAAAAATCTCATATTACCAAACGGGCATGTCACCGACGTAAGAGCGCAAGAATAAAGCAGTGATGTAACGACTCCAAGCTATATTGTTATTGATATAAATCCTATAAGTGCAACAGCATCACCGCCATTAGTGGTTCAATAACTATGTCATGCTAATCTAGATAAACATTATAAATGATTTTATTACATACGATTTTAGCTGTAAGGGGAATAAAGAAGCACAGTGGTCTAATATATTATTATTTTCTTTTATTTTCTTTACTAGGTACAGAAAGAAGCAGAGGCACTGTAATGGAGCCAAAATTATATTTCGATATTTCACCGGAAATACATATTTTGAGGACCACTGAATGAAAAATCTTCCATTCTTTCTCTACATCTCTGCAACAAATTGTTGAAAAGCGTATGCTTCTATTTATTTCATGCTAATCGAGAAAAAATTAGCACATATAGTCTTATTACTTACTTCCTTGTAAGTGTAAGCGAAACAAGAGAGTACAATAGGTTAAAGTGATAGTCAAAAGCTGGTTGCTATGCGACTGAAGTTCCCTTGTTTGTATGGACAGAAGTTAACCAATTTATGTATGAGAAAATTAAAGTTTTTCCAAAGCTGAAACCAAAACCAAGGAATACCACAAAAAACGATCAATTTCTCGAAAATGTATATAACTTGAATTGTGTTTTTAACGTGCTCTACATTTTTTGTGTGGTAAGTTACTGTCCATCTCTTACGGTTTAGCAGTTATGCAGAATTCCGAAATATTCTACCGGAACAAAGTAGTTTTCAGGGACTATTCCCAGAAAATTAAAGATATATAAAAAGGGTAGTTGGGGGTGGGGTGATTTTGTTGAAAATATTCTTATCGCATCGTTGGAAGACATGGACCTTTTTCTATAAATGTTTATTTTTTATGGATTCAGGGGGACCCTAAATATGTATTTCGGGTGAAATCTCGGTATCGAATTTTTGGGTGGATTGCAATACCCTCTTTATACACTATGTAGATACTACATGTAGAGAAAGTAAAAATAAAAAAGTCCACACATGAGTATGAGCACCATAACATGATATCGACAACTGTCAAATACGTACTTGTATGTAATTTCAGCATCTTTTTAGGATTCGACATAAACATTTTCAAGAAGCTACCCTTTATATGGTAAAATTATAATTGTGTAGTAATATTTAACATTATTATTAGCACTCAGTAGGGTTTATTATTTTGTTAAAATTCACAATTTTTGTTTTGATTCTATTTATTATATTACTCAAAGTTTGAAAAGTATTTTTGAGAATAACCATAGCTATAATTACATAATTAAGGGTAAAACACTCCTTTGTTATTCATAACTACTTTGGTATAATTTCCTTTGAACTAAATTAAATAAAATCCCTGGAAATAGATGAGCTGTAAAAGGCTATTTTTAAAACAGTAATTCATTTCAGTGGATTCTAGAAAGTTTTTAGGTTATAACGCCTTCAGACGAATGTTCTCTCTAGCAGACCGTCCCTTACAGCTGCTTCACAAGTTTTTGCCAAGTAGTCCGTTGAGAATTTAGCGCTTTCTCTGGTTATTGGGCCCACGTTGACACGTCTGGCTCATAATCCGCTTCTCTCAATATCTTCTCTACACATAATGTAGGCTTGCCGTCATTCTTTACAACAGACAGTGCTTTGTCTGGATACCAGCTGGTCAGTCTTTTGTTTGATGTTTGCCTAGCTCAGAGAACCTGTTGTGTAATAAGAGAATTGAACTCTATCTCCTTATATTTACATTGGGTTTAGAGCAGAGGGTCGTCTGTTTTTTGTTTACACTGTCATGCGAGTTTCTGCCTTCTGTTTGTTTTTCGTAGACTTACTCTGTCACTTTTGCTTTCTTATCTAAAATAGGAGAAAATATTAATGAACCTAAACCAAACTGATTCTCCTTTTTTAGCAACTTCCTCATTGTCACTCTCTTCAGCTTCCACTTAAATTAGATAGAGAAAAAATGTGACTCCAAAAATGTCATGTATAATTATCACAGGATGTTCCTGTTTTGAGGTCTTCTAAAAAGAAGTATTTTAGAAAAAGCTTCGCTCGAGGGAGTATGTGTTTCTATTAGCAAACTTACTCAAAAATGAAATATCACGTACTTGCCAATCTCGTATTTCGCCCTCCGTGGTGTAATGGTTACCATGCTAACTTCATTAACCCAAGGTCGCGGGTTGAAATCCGACGGAGGACGATGGAATTATCCGGACGTAAAAATCCTTAGCATGGCTTCCTTCGGAAGGGAAGTAAAGCCATTGGTCCCGTGTCGTAGATTTACGGCACGTAAAAAAGAGCCTGATAGAGAGGCCTATGAGCAAAACTAAGCGGTTTTTCACGCCCAGTATAGAATGGGACGCTGACAACCTCAGCAGTTAGAGAGCGTCCATAAATAAAACGCCATTTACATTTTCTTTTTTCGTATTTCAAGGACTTGACATGAAGATTTTAAAGAACATTGCTACCTAAAATTGCCCTTTGAACGTAACATGTTACGTTATTTTTCATTTTCTCAAAATATATCTAATTTTGAATAAAACGTCGTAAGTTTAAAACACTTCCATGATTAATAAATCTTGTATGCCAATTCAGGGATTTCGCAGGGGATTTAATTTGGTATTATTTTCTATAACTAGTTAATCACTAGAGATAGGCAAAGATTAATACAAAAATCTCTGTTTTGAGGCTAAGTTTATCTTAAGTATCTTAATAAAGCATCAGCTATTTACGAGATATTTTTCAAATTTTTATCTCTATTAACTTCTTTTTTTAAATGATTTTACATTTAATTTACATTTAATTGTTTCTCACAATAAGTATGGAATTTCATTCAGCATAAAATTCCCTGTTTTTTAAGATTTTGCTATACTCAAATACCTCTTCCTCTTTTGATTTAAAGTAGAAAAGAAGTATCTTTTACACGACTAATATATACATATTATATAAGAGAAAGGGTAATGACAAAAGAAAGGTAGTACATCATATATCTGTTTTATCTACACTTACTATGTACACAGTAATAGAAAAATTCGATCGAGATTTTACAACAAATACACGTTTTATGGTCCCCTGTATCCAAAAATGCATTTTAAGAACAAGATCCGTGTGTCTATGAACACGATGACTCAAAAAAAGAAAAAAAAGACATGAAATGTGAAATTTGGTATTTCATTTTTTTTATCTTACAGAGGATGCAATACGGAAATTTTGGGCAAATCCCCCCCCCAGTCAAACTACCTTTTACATGGAGAAAATTTCGAAAACTGTGATTTTCTGAGCAATAGCTCTGACAATTTTGATAAAGGTACCGTAATTTAAAGATTTGTAAATCGTACATTTTGAATTTTTTGGGAATAATCTCCGAGGACGTCGTTATACAGGATGACTTTTGCATAACTGGTAAACTGTAAGAAATAAACAAAAATTTACCACACAAAGATGTAGAGTTTGTTAAAACACAAAATATATGTCTTATGTTTTTGTTGTAGTATTGACCGTTTCCAATATATTCCTTGTTATTGGTACTAGCTTTTCTGAAATGGGACCATGCAACGGGAATCAAACCTCAATTGTTTCACATAATGACCAACTTTTAAAATGTTTACTATCGCTTTAGCCTAATGTATTCCTTTATTTCCGTTCTACTTAAAAGGAAGCAAGTAATAAAACCGATTCTAATATTTAACTCAATTACCATGACCTAGATAAATGAATAGTCATTTGCAAGTATGGTTTGTATGTAGAACAATGAAGAACGTATATGATTTTTCTACTGAAGCTAAACATAACTTGTATAATTAGCATCACCACAATTTCTATTTATGAGCTTTTTCAATTGAAGTTATCTTCCTTTTTGGTTTACACTATTACCATTACAGTGGAGTTTATGTTCAAGAAAAAGTTAATTAATCAACCGTTTGTTTCCGGTTTACATTGAAACGCTATTAGAATAAATCAAGAACACGACAGAATGTAACGCGAATCAAATATTCAGCTTAAGTGATGCACAAAGTAATACTATACAGGAAGATGTAATAAAACGAATTTTTGAGAGAAACATATTTTTAAGATTTTAGATAAATTTGGATATTAGCAGAAACTTGGTAATGTAAGCATAATCGAGAGGAGAAAAAAAGTAGAATACCATAGTAAGGAACTGAATTATACACAAATGAACCACCTAAAGCAAAGAAGAAATTGAGAAAGGTTGGCAGCCTTCTTTAAACCAATTTTCTTGCACAACTCCGGTAGTAACATATATTAAAATTCCAATTTACTTTTGAAAAATTAGAACCGGAATTAAAAAGTTAGTCACAGCCAGGATCGAACTGCAATATTCAGTTTTTGAGGCTACCGCTCTTCCATCTGAGCTACGAAATCGACGCTTTGGGTTAGGGTATGCTTTTGAATAAACTTCCAGTTGAACGCAAAGCGTTCTCCATTTCTTTTGAGATAATATATGCTATTGTCGACTTACATAATGTTCTGTTGTAATTTTATTTGTTCATCTAGTTGGCTAGTCTTCGCATGGCAAGAAATAGCGCCTTCCTCTTCTGATCATTATGCCCATTTTACCAAGTCGATCTGAAAGGGCAGGGTACAATGTGATGGCTTTAAAATTTGTTCTCTTTGCTTGAATACCAGCAAGAAAAATCTGAGGTGTTCCATTCACATGATTTTCTCTACCTCTCTGCAGCAAATTATTGTTAAAAAGCTTATGTTTCTATTTAACTCATGCTAATCGAGAAAAAAAATTAGCACAAATAATCTTATTACTTACTTCTTTGTAAGTAGAACCGATATAATAATCAAAAGCTAGTTGCTATGTGACTGAAGTTCCTTTGTCTGTATGGACATGGACAGGAGTAGACAGATTCCTGTATTAGAAAAGTATAAGTTTTTCATAGCTAAAACCAAAAACAAGGAATATGTAAAAAAAATAGATCAACTCCACAAATAGAAGGTATATAAGATAAATTGTGTTTTTTAATGTGCTCTACATTTTTTGTGTGTTGAGTTTTTGTCCATGTCTTACGGTTTAGTAGTTATGCAAAATCCCGTTAATTTCATCCAGAATAAAGGACTCTTGAGAGGCCATTCCCAGAAAATTCAAGATAACATTTTATTTGTCACGTAAATATCTTTAATATACGATATTTTAATCAAAATCGTTAGCAATTCTTAAGAAAATCAAAATTTTCGAAAAAAAACTTACATGTAAACGGTAGGTGGGGGGGATATTCTTGATTTTCCAGAAAATCTTCATGACGTAAACTTGGAAGATACTGATTATAAATACCAAGGTACTTAACATACCTTTGGTTTTCTATCTCTAAATCACATAGTACATAGGTAGAGAAGGTATTGCATCCACCCAAAAATTCGATATCGAGGTCGCAGGCATTAGTGGCTCCAGTATAAAAAATCTTATTGGTTCCATTCACATGATATTCTCTACTTCTGCGTAACAAATTATTGTTAGTAAGCTTATTCTTCTCTTTATTTCAAGCTAATCGAGAAAAAAAATAGCAGAAATAAGTCTTATTACTTGCTTCCTTGTACTTGAATTATGGGGGTATCATAGGTTGAAGTGAAGTAAAAAGCTGGTTACTAGATGATGAAGTGCTTTTGTTAGTATGGACACGAATTGACAAATTCCTGTATGAGAAAAGTATAAGTTTTTCAAAGCTGAAACCAAAAACAAGGAATACCTAAAAAAACGATCAACTCCACGAAAAAAAAAAGTATATAACATAAATTGTGTGTTTTAATGTACTCTACATTTTTTGTGTGGTAAGTTTTTGTCCATTTCTTACGGTTTAGCAGTGATGCAAAAATTTCTCCAGAATAAAGCACTCTTCAGAGGCTATTCCCAGAAAATTCAAGATATACATATTATTTGTCAGGTAAATATCTTTAATTTACGATATTTTAATCAAAATCGTTACAGCCATTTTTGAGAAAATCAAAATTTTCGAAAAATGTTCCATGTAAAGGGTAGTTGGGTTGGGGGAATTTTGTTACAAATCTTCGTGTCGCATTCTTGGAAGATACCAAACTTAAATACCAAGTTTGGTACTTACCGCTCTTTTTGTTTTTGAGCTATGCTTTCCACAGACACCCACACACACACACACGCCTTTTTTCCAAAAATGCTTTTTTTTTGATTCAGGGGGACCCAAAACGTGTATTTCCGGTTAAATCTCGCTATCGAAATTTTGGGTGGAATACAATACTTTTTCTATACACTATGTACATAGTACGTGTAGAGAAAGTAAAAACACGTTTTTAGACTTAGATCCGAGTGCGCTCGCGCGTATGTGTATCCATGAACACGATATTTCAAAAACGAAAAATCTGTAAAATTCCAAAATTTAAGTTTAATATTTTCCAAAGATATGACACCGAGATTTTAGGAAAAAGTGTAAATGACCTTTTATTTATGGATGCTCTTTTACTCTGTGGTTCTCAGCGTCCCATTCTAAATTGGGCGTGAAAGATTGCTTAATTTTGCTCATAAGCCTCTCTCTCTATCATGCTTGAGGCTCTTTTACGTGCCGTAAATCTACGACACGGGACCAACGGCTTTACTTCCCTTCAAAAGAAAGCCTTAAACCCGAAAAAATCCACCGTCCTCCGCCGGGTTTGAACCCGCAACCTTAGGTAGCATGTTAAACATTACACCACGGAGGGTGACAAGATTTTGAGGAGAACCCACAATTTAAACTACTCTTTACATGGAAAAAAATTCGAAATATTGGTTTTCTTAAAATGCCCCTAACAATTTTGATTACAATGACGTATATATAAGATATTTACATGACGAATAAAATGTATAGATATTATGAATTTTATGGGAATAGTCTCTAAAGACCTATCCGTTCTGGATGAATTTTTCTGAATTTTGCGTAATTGATAAACCGTAAGAAATAGACAAAAATGTACTCCAAAAATGTAGATCTTGTCAAAATACACAATTTATTTCGTAAACCTGTTTTCATGTAAATGACCATTTCCAGGTATTCTGTCATTGGTTTTAAAATACTGTTGCTTTTCTCATAAGGGTAGTAGAGTAGCAGTTTTAGGGCGCATCAACTGCTGGGGTTATTAGCACCCATGAATAGTATAGTTCAGTAAAAACAGATAAAAACTACATGCACCTCCTAAGGAGGCGACCAGCAGTCAGTTTCTCATAAGGGAATTTGTGAACCACTAGCCATACAAAGAAAGGTAATTCAATCACATAGCACCAGAAATTTAAAAATCTGATGTGTTACATTCACATGACTTTCTATAGCTGCTCTACAAACCTCCTACAAAAGATTATTCTTCTTTGTACACAATGCCAATTGAGATAAACATTAGCAGAATGTTATTACTTAGTTCCTTATAAGTAGAAGGGAATAAGGGAATGCGCTATGATAAAGTGATTATCAAATGTTTTAAAAGCTATCGTTATGCGGTTGTCATTGCTAATCACTTCTTTGTATGGCTAGAAGTAGAACAAAAGAAAAACGGACACTTCCTGTCTGAGAAAAGTTTAAGTACTTCACAATTGAAACCAATAACAAAGAATATCTCGGAAGTGGTTACCTCCGCTATAAAAACGTAAAGGACATAAATTGTGTTTTTTGTCGTCATGTACATTTTTTGTGTAGCGAGTTTTTTTTCTATCTCTTACGGTTTAGCAGTCAAGCAAATTTCGGCAAAATTCATCCAGAATAAAGAGGTGTTCAGATGCTATTCCCAAAAAATTAGAGATATACATTTTATTTCGGACATAAATAGCTTTATTATACGGGATTTTAATCAAAATCGTTACAGCCATTCTTAAGAAAATCAAAATTTTCGAAAGTTTTTCCATGTAAAGGGTAGTTTGTGGTGGGGGAATTTTTTTTTTAAATCTTCGTGTCGCATCCTTGGAAGACACTAATCCTAAATTCCAAATTTGGTATTTAACAATCTTTTCGTTTTGGGGCTATGCTGTCCACAGACACACACATGGACCTTTTTTTAAAAATGCTCTTTTCGGACTCAATGGGACCCCAAAATATATATTTCCGGTGAATTCTCAGTATCGAATGTTTGGGTGCATTACAATACCTTCTATATCCCTATATACATTGTACATATGGGGCTAGAGAAAGTAAAACATTTGAACATCGCCTTTGTTTATTGTACTCCTTTATTACCTTTCTGTTTACAATGAAGCAAGTAATAAGGCCATTAATACTACTGTTTATCTCGAATATCATGAAGTATATTGAAGAATAAGCCTTTCAACGATAATTTGTTACAGGGATACAGAGAAAGCCATTTGAATGGAAAGGATGACATCCGTGTGCTACGCTTTTCATCTAGAAGTGCATGTTTTGGATTCACGATCCAAAACGTGTAATTCATTATATGTCATATTGTGTACAATGATTTTAATATGGAGTTTATATGGAATTCCTTTGTAAATGGTTCTTTATGTTAGCCTATTATAAACAGTCAATTTTGTTATTGAAATGAAATCATTTTGTTTAACATGTTTAACATATGATTGTAACTTAAAAACATGTTTTTACATTTTCTTTATTTATGGCCTCTCCTTCAGATTTGAGGTACTCTTACGTGCCGTAAATCTACGACACGGGATCAGCGGCTTTACTTCCCTTACGAAGGAAGCCATGCTAAGGATGTTAACGTCCAAAAAAATCCATCGCCCTCCTCCGGGTTCGAATATAGTTAGCATGGCAACCATTACATCACGACACACTTTAGAACAGTTTTCGTGGTAATTGCAGTTGCATAATAATGAAGAAACTTTTATTATGGCTAAACATTAGCTACATCTACTCTAGTTAGCAAGGAAATTTTAAAATGATATTTCTACTGCTTTTTTTGTAATCCATACAATAACCTTTACGCCACCTGACCCTGAAATATTCTTTCGATTCAGCGGATTACATAACGTTAGTTTTTGGTGGCCTTCCTCGTTGATGGGAGGGAAATTTCACACTCCCTTGCGTTCTATTGGCAATCCTGCTGCTGCTATGCCTGGTTTTTATACAGCACTTGAGTCTGTAGGGCTGTTGAACTGGAGTTTCCAAAACGGGCCCATGCTCTTCAGCCTGCCGAGTATTGTTGAACGCCATGACCCGTCAGCAGAGAGGAAAACCCTGTTCTTCAGCCATATTAACTACTACGTCATTATGCCATGAATACGATGAAAGGCATTGACGATGAAGCTAATCATATCTGTGAAGATGGGCTGGGGGAATAATCACTTAAGAGGTTTACCAGAGCAAAACATCGCCTCTACGCTGTATTATATTAACTACATTACAACAATACATCGAGATGAATATGAAAGTCCGTATATAAAAGATAAGTGGATGGTAAAACCGTTAGGAATAAAAAAAAGTGTTCCATTCATGTAACTTTCTGTACATCTCTACAATAAATTATTATTAAACAACTTATGTTTCTATTTACTTCATGCTAATCGAGAAAAATTAGCGGAAATAGTTTTATTACTTGCTTCCTTGTAAGTAGAGCGAAATAACGGAGTACATTAGGTTAAAGTGAGAGTCAAAAGCTGGTTGCTATATGACTGAAGTGCATTTGTTTTTATGGCCAGCTGACAAATTGAAGAAATGTAAAGCACATAAATTGGGTGTTAGTATTTTCAGAAAAAGTTTCGTGTATGTATCTGTTTGTCCATGTGTCCGTAAACACAACTCAAAAACGAAAAGTCGGTAAAATACCAAACTTGGTATTTAAGTTTAGTATCTTCCAGGGATACGAAACGAAGATTTTGAAAAAACTACCATTTACATAGAAAATATTTTGAAAACGCTTATTTTCTCAAAAATGGCTCTAAGAACTTTTATTAAAATACCGTATATTAAATATATTTATGTGACAAATAAAATGTATATCTTGAATTTTGTGCGAACAGCCACTAAAGGCCTCTTTATTCTGAATGAATTTTGCTAAATTTTGCGTAACTGGCAAACCGTAAAAGATAGATAAAAATTACTTCACAGTAAACGTAGATCACGTTAAAACACATAATTTATGCCATACTGTTTTTTCGTAGAATTGACCATTACTAACTACTTATTTGTTTCAGATGTAAAGCACTTAAACTTTTCTCACAGGAAAGTCGTGAACTCTTGGCCTTGCATAGAAACTGTTTTCATCCACATGGCAACCGACTTTTGAAATATTGTCAAATCGTTTTAGCCTTGTGTATTCCTTTATTTCCCTTCTGCTTACAAGGAGGCAAGTAATTAAGACATTTTCTGGTAATTTTTATCTCAATTATCATAAAGTAGATAGAAGAATGTGCTTTTTAACAATAATTTGTTATAGCGATATAGAGAAAGTCATGTGAATTGAAAACATCAGATTTTTTTAAACTGCAAAGTGACTGTATGTGTAACTCATTTACAGCTATTTTATAGCTCGCTTTCTTGAAACGGTAAAACTTTAATTACTTCCTGTCAACACAATTCTAACAAAATCATAATATACAATAGTTGTTGGTGGAAAATGAGTTTTTTTACAGAATTCGAGACTTTAGTTTTATTTCCGTTCTATTTAAGAGGAACTAATACAATCATTTCTGCAAATATTTATCTCAATCACCTCACTGTAGATAAAGGAATAATACTTTTTTTAACAAGGTGGTTTTCTTAGTGTGGTAGTAGTGCGGCTGCTTATCAAGCGGGAGACCTGAGTTCGATTCCCGATACCGGCGTGGGAATTTTTCCCCCGCTGGGAGAGTGGCCCGGGTGCACTCAGCCTCGTGAGGTCCCTGGAAGGGGCCAACTGAGGAGCTACTTGATGGAGAAGTGGTGATTCTAGGTCATAAGGACCGCATTAATTGGTCGGGGAGGTTCGAGGCACTGACCACGTCTCATCCCCCAATACTGCAACCCATCCATGAATTCTGTCATGGACTGAGATGGGGGACGCAGCGGCCGGGCTGTAGGCCAAAGTTTCTTTAGATCTGTCGTGCCATGGAGTTCTCTTTTTTTAACAATAGTGCTTAGAGAAAGTCATGTGAGTGGAACACAGTAGGTTTTTTTCAAACTGCAAAGATTATGTGAAACTCATTTACAGCTATTTTATACCTCGCTTCCTTGAAACAGTAAAACCTTAATTCCTTTCTGTCAACACAGTACTAACAAAATCAGAATATAAAAACGTTGCGGAAAATGAGTTCGATAAAGAATTCATGGCGATTTGTTCTTTTGAAGTTTTGGTTATCGGCTACAGAAACAAGATAACACAAAGATATATTTTCCATATATTACCATATTGTGGTAAACACATAAAACAGGGATGTAAATTTTATTTTGATGTGTGCATATATCGAGTATTTCTTTGCATATCTGTATGGCAATGCGCTCCGTATTTAGCATACGTACGAGGGTGAATAAACGTAACAGTTGTTGATAGGGAGTGTTTATCTGGAGTACATGCCATCCTGACAGCAGCAGAACATCTATCACAACTTGTTGAGTCGGCGAATCCCCGCAGGTGTAGTTCAATCCGTCACAAAGATCACACGCCAACCAACCCTCCTGCTGGAGAGAAGAGCATTTCATTGGCTAACATCTGCGTGCTGTTGACTGTGCATTGTTATAAAGTGACAGACCACCAGCCTCGTCTTGTTTAACTGCCAATAAGCTGACGTAACAGTTTAACGCACAATGAGCACTAGCTTGCCAACACGGTGTTTTGTTTTCAACAAAAATAGACATCACCCCTTCTGTAGCAAGGATAAATCAAAATGTATTAGCTGGGATTAATGTGATGTATACGCTGGCAAAGTATGAAATTTCATAACTACATTCGTGGTCCCAAAATGAAATTACTACAGACTCGAGAACCAGTATCTCCACATGTAAGTATATAGTAGATAGAGAAGGTATACCGAGATTTTACTGGAAATAATAGTTTTTAGGATTCCTCAATCCAATTAAAATGGTTTTTGAAAAAGGCAGTATGTGTCTGTAGACAGCATAACTCAAAACGAAAGGTCGGTTAAACATCGAACTTGATATTTAAGTTCACTATCTTCCAAGGTTAGACACGAAGATTTTCAGAAACATTCCACACCCCAAACCATCCTTTTATGTAGCATTTTTTTAATGCTATATTTACCTTCATTGTTTCTTTTTCTCTTTCTAAATCTTCTTCTTTTATGGATATTCCTCTCACATTCCATGTTCCTATTTTTAATGGTTCTGCAGTTCCAAATTGTGCGTCCTTTTACTTTTGCTGTGGTTGAAATCCAATGTTATCAATACGGCTATTATATTGAGTCTGTTCAGTATGTAAGAATTTCACTCTGGCCGCGGTACAAACTTGCCGATCCCGGTGGCTGCGCTCACTAAAGTGACTCGCTTTGGCGCTTCGTGGTGCATAGGATCGTGGCTTCGAGTCCCGCCTTGGGCATGGGTGTTTCTGTGTTTGTAAATGTGTCTATGTTTGTGTATGTATAGGTAAAAGGAAATCGTTAAGAATAATGTCTACTAAGGAAATATAGGAGACTGGAAAAAATGGAGAAAAAAAGGAATACAGCGCCGGAGTCCTGACAAGCCTCCGGAACTGTATTTTCAATAAAGAAGAAAAAAAAACGCTGCCCCCTCTCTGCTTCTGAACTCACAGATGCTTTTCGGGCATTTACCTCGACTTTTTTAATGTTCCTACTTGAAAAAAAAATTCTCAGACAAAGTTGATTAAAACGTCGTATATTACAGATGTTTGCATGGTAATATATACACATCTACATACATATGCTTGCTTTATTGAGGTCTTCCCGTTTGAGAGAAGTATTTTAAGTAAAAGTAAAAGTATTTTAAAATTGAAACATATACAGGGAATGTAAATACTTGGGTTTTCACGGTCGGCGTTCTCTACTTGATTGTATATGGTGGCCGGGCTTGTAGGCCATGTTCCAAATGATATCATTTCCGACGTTTCGCCGATATCTACGTCCGATATCTTCAGGGAACAAAGTTATTAGTCCTACTCCGGAGTCCAACAAGACTTGGACAACTGCGGATTCATGAAGCGGGTACGTACATTGGCCGGTCGCAGTGGACCTACCCCAGGTGAATAATTGGTTCCAGGACGTGAGCACAGCTAGCTGGGGAAGTCTGGGACTGGGGTTGTGGTGTTAGAAGGATACGTATCCAGACGGAGACGTCGTCTTAACAACAATTCAACTGCAGTTCTGAAAGAACGGTATGATGTAATGACAAGACATCTGGCAGTGTTCAGCTTTATCTTATCCTCCCCAAGAGGGATAGTCGTCGATACCATCTTATTGTCCTGCCGTCTGCCTGGCGTCTACCTAAAACATCCTACGCAACAAACAATTACAATATTAAATATTATATGCAACATGGCTGTAAGCCGTATTGATAGTGCATGGAATTAATCGATAAATATTGGAAGCGTTGTTGTATTGGCATATGTTGTGTCGTGACCTTAGTCATTGGAATTAACTAAATATACAGAAGTGTATAAATGTTTATATAGTTGTCTTGCGGTTATTAATTTACTAAGCTAAATCTTACACGTAACTAATTCTGTCTCATTTTACTTTACATTATCTTGGTAATTTCTTTCCGTCTACATGAGTAGCCTACCCATTCATGGCACAACGGCTCTTTGTCAGAACTAGTCTTTATCGACTCCAATGGAGCCTATGAGCCTTGCTTATATGCCACTTCATGCAGAAAGACATTTACAGAAGCAGAGGTCATTATTACAGATGTAAATTAAACATCGTGTGGTCTTTTAAACCCAGGTGGGGCTTTTATATAAGCCACCAGCTCGCGCCGTGTTATTTTTACGCCCACCTGCAACAATAATTTATGAAGATGGAAAAGAAACCCTCCACACACGTGCGGCGATTCAGGCTGGCAAGGTATAAGCGCGGGCATTTGGCGCGTGTCACAATATTTTGAATTTTTTGGGAATAACCTGTCCAGTTATTTTGGTTCTAAATGTATTTTGTATACCTTTAAATAATTTTGGTGGACAAGAAAGAACCTATTATGCAAAGAATGATCTTGCATTATGATCATGAATTCTCAAATACACTCTGCATTTTCGAAGTGTTATGTCATCACTGTTTCTGGTGGCCATGCAAAGAGTGGAATTTCACAATCATCCTATAGCGATCCAGTTTGTAAACAAGTGACTATTGTTCAGCGTAGTATCATCTTGTAAATATGCTATGAAAAGGTTTTAAAAAAAATACCGGGTTTAAAATTCAGAAATTAGATAGATATAAAGATAGAAATAGAGTTAGGTAGATATTTTATGTCATTTCTCAGGGTATGGCCAGGTGGCAGCGCTGTCATATGATAGTACAATGTAAAAATTACATTGGTAGAAAGTCGATGTATTAGTGACAGTAATGCCAATAATAATTCCTTGTAAGAATTTTCATAATGTTAAATATATTTGTGAACACCGAATTTATCTAATTATGGATTTTGCTTCAAAATTAATATGTACACTTATAGTCATAATTAATTTCCACCAATTGTATACCATAGTTCTAAAATTAGAATTTTTTTAAAATATTTAATAATTCCATTTATATAGAAGCAAATTTAATATAGAAATTATGAATTAATGCATAAAATCACTCGTTCTTTTTTTCAGTTCTTTTAAGATTGAGCATTATTACGTTATAATAAAATATAATAGTTATATGTTGTACACAATCGATTATTATTCTGAAAATGTTGAGTAACAAATATTCACTTGGCATATAGTTAATGCATGTTTTCTTTTATTTCAGGTAAGTCAATCTTAACTACAGGGTGTTCTAGGTCCGATTCCATCAGAATTTTCTGTCTACAACGGTACGTATTCTTAATGATTATATAGTGGGTCAGATTATTCATTAATCTCCAATTTTAAATTTAATGATTATTGTATAGCGTAAATCGAGGGTATAGTTTCCACAACTGCCACTAGGTGCATTCTTACGCTCATTGCAAATAGTTCGTATGTAACATCATTTCAGCTCTGACAGCTGAGTAGTAGCAAGCTTTCGTCAAAAGTAAAACTTCAGTTGCATATTGGTGATAAGATATTCCTTATGGTTGAGTGCATTAGAAGTTTTACCCTCTTTTTAATATCTGTAAATAATTGTCAGACAAAATTATAAAAATGTCCTAGCATTCAGATATCCATTATCTCCGTAAAGTTTTCTTAAGAAGTCCAAGTTTCATGGATATTTTTAGCAAATGTTTCATGTTCTGTATCCCCTATTTTTTTCAACCTTCTGCAGTACTACTAAGAATGCTTAAAACTGCCGCCAATGTGTTTGTTTATGCCACACCAATAAGCGGACGCGACAAGAGAAGGGCACTCCTTATTATGTGTTATGGCACGCTTTGCAGGAAATAGTATTACGTCATCACTTGGCTCCCATGAGCGAGTGCTGGCGAGACCTGGAAGTAGAAAAGACAATACGCCTGAAACTTCGAGCGATAACATCGTTCTCAGCGAGACTTATTATATGTCATTCTGGGGCCAGCGGTGCTCAGCAGTTTTAGACTGGTCAAAATTTATACAACAAAATATATAACATTCTAATCATTCGTTGTGGCTACGAAATCCGTAACCATAAAAGAGGCGATTAGTAAACTTTGACACATATGTAATATGACACATTAGATATTTACATAATTTAATTCACAGAGGATTCTATTTGGGTGTATCTTGTGAAAGCAAGTGAAGCAAAATCATTATTTAAGTCGATTAGTTATGGTTAACATTTTGAAATTCATCAACAAATTGCCAGTAAAGTGAACATTGTTATTCTATCTTGTGGTTTCTGGTAAAATGGTTTCATTCACTTAAACTTTTAGGAAATACACCCATTTCGATGGGAAGCAGAGTAAAATTGCACACAACAATGGTACACAAAACACGAGTACCGACATCAAGCAGGTGTGTTGATTGAAGAAAACGAGAACGATTTATAAGATTCGGGTTGAAAGATACATTAGGTGCTGTTTATATATTATCTTTCAGTATGAATTTCAGTAACCTATCTTTAACTTCCCGCTAGTTAATACATTTGTAGTTGAAGTGTTCATCAATTAAAGACCGGTGCGCAGCTGGACGAATCATGGTCTATACTGACTGCATAATGTACAGGTGCTAGAACTTTATTAAAAAATACAAAATAATGAAAGAAGAATTTTACATTTGTTTGCTTACTATACCTACTACTTTGCCTTACCAATTTGAGCATAAAATGTTATACATTTTAAACAGCAGCAGCTGTAATAATAAGCTCACCAATAATGTATATCCAAATTATCCCTACTAGTGAAAAAACAACCCCCTTCCTGCCCGCTCTGTCGATTATGTCTTCGCGTCGAATGAAGTTTGTATCATTACATGAATCCCACTCTCTCCAATCTACCGCTCTTCTAAGACACTGGAGTTAGTTTGATGGAACTATTTGTATCTCACAAGAAGAGTTAAAGGAAATATAGCTACACACAATATTATATATATTACCTAGTTTGTTTAAAATACATCCTTAATTATTAGTATAGCTTCTTACGCTTCATACCTAACCAAATCTATAAGAAAATAAATAAATTCTATTAAAACAGAACGGGAATAAACATTAAAAAAAACTTATGTTACTGCAGTATTTATATTTTGAAAAAAAGTCGGACCAGCAAAAACGTTTACAGGTTATTTTGAGGATATCTATGTTTGAATTTGAAAAGTTTACAATTTCGGATAGGGTAAACTTTAATTTTAATATAAAAGTAATGCATAATACATAAACCACATTTTATATAACTATTTTAAGATTGGGCTAAGATTGGCGACTTCATTTTTGTTTGTTTTATGTCATTCATTTTTACTATTTTTTAAACTTATTACTGTATACTTGTTGCACACGAAGCAATAGTTCTTTGAACAACATTCTTTTAAACATTCACCTTTGAATATTATGTTTTTAAATTAGAGAGAGACGTTTTGTTGTATTTCTGCGATTGAGAAAAACAATACTAAATACTAGGTTTCTATTTTGGCTTAAAAACTTAAAAATATTTATATTAATACTTAATAGCACTACGCTATGCATATTAACAAAACTTAACCCCAACATGTTTTAACCTGGACAACTTGAAAATTTGAGATTGAATGTGTTGACAAATGAAAACCCGAGAAAGGGAGATTAAATTTACACTTATATATATTCTTTTGCTTAATTCTGCTTAAAAATGTTTAATGCATATTATACACGTGCTCCTTCGTCGTTTTAATCTCATCTGCATTTATTTTGTATTTAAAGGTTGTCTTCTTAAACGTTTTCCTCGCTCTATTTGGCAAAACTTTGGTTTTTTATATAATTTTTATAAGATTCTAAGCTTACTGGAAAGTAATGAAATCGCTGTATAACATAGTTTTAAAGGTATGCACTAACATACATAGTTATGAACTTGGGCAGTTTTTGGCCTTTTTCGCAAATGACATCCTTAATAGTTAGAAATGATCATTTTTTTTAAACATAACACAGACATGTATATTTATATATTAGTATTTCATACTCCAAAAATGAGTACTCATTCAAAACACATTGATCCTTTAGTTGAAATTGAAAACAAAATGTCTAATCTTAATCACTACACCGGAGATAGTTAAAGCCGTGTTGATACATGTAACTTTTTTTTTTCTTAAAAAAATATAGTTCAGGAGTCCATTTTATTTATCCTCATTTTCCCAATATTTTCTTTGTTTGTCTATTGGGTTACCGTTTGGCCATGCCCAAGGCGGGACACGAACCCACGATCCCCTGCACCACGAAACACCAAAGCGAGGCACTTTAGCGAGTGCGACCATGGGGACAGGCATCACTTTAATTCAGTCGAAATAAATAAGAAGAATTTGTCGTTCTTGTTTAATTATTTACACCAGTAAGGGTGTTTTCATTTAACCTTTAAATGTCAACATCTCTTAAAAGTGCGAGATAGAGAAAACAATATCTATTCTTTCTTTACTTATTTGCAGAAGTTGTATCGTACTTTACACAGAGGAGAGAAAATTACAAAAGGGGAATGTTACAAGGAAAAACATTTTCCTACAACGTTTATTTCTTTATTTGCCTCAATACCCTCTGGTTATTTAAAAGGAAGGGTCCTCCGCGAACTTCTGAAAAATACCTATTTAGTGTGTTTTTAAACTATGTTTCTAATTATTTTCTAACGAATCACATATGTTCTAGGATGAACTGAGCCTTAATAAATAAATGTGCTTGTGTTACAATATAGTACATTGTCTATATCTGTACATCTTATAATCCTTCCTAGCTGGATTGGATACATATATTTCCTGACAATTGAAGCCTTCGTTTAAACGTAATAACTAGAACTTCATGGCACAACAGCTCACGGGGAACCTTGGCCTACCGCCCGGCCGCTGCATCCCCCATCTCGGTCCACTACAAACGTCATGGATGGGGTGCAGTATTGGAGGGTGAGACGTGGTCAGCGCCTCGAGACCCCCGGCCGGTTAATGCGGTCCTCGTGACTTGGAGCCGCTACTTCTCCATCAAGTAGCTCCTCAATTGGCCCCCCAGGGACCTTACGAGGCTGAGAACACCCCGGGCCAAGTCTCCCAGCGGGGGGAAAAAACTCCACGCCGGTACTGTGGATCGAACCCAACAACGCTACCAGCGTGCTAAGGAGACGACCTTCGTTTAAACTTGAGACGTTAAATATTACCAGCTTACAATATTGAAAAATAGAGTGAAGTCGTAGTTAAAGTATTAATAAGATAGGAGGAATTTTCAATGTAGATGATGTCTGCTGTCCATTAGTTCTCTAACCTGTATTTTAAATATAAATAAAGCAACACGTTTTAAAAAAAATAATACAATATTGTTATTAAACTCATCACTTACAATCGTATAAATCATAGTTTTAAACAATTTATCATCAAATTAATAAAATACAGTCAAACCGAATTCAAATGCGCAAAATTCGCATTTAATTGTAGACACTTATCCTATAACATATTATATTCCTATTGTCATTATGAATGCACGATATATGAAACTATATTAGGTTATGGCATATTTGTCGTTTTGTTTTGTTAAATTTGTTCTATTAAGTTGTTTATGCTAAGCTTTCTATCTTGTGTACTACGCGCTTAACTTGTTTTCTGTTTATTTCCATTTATTAACTTGCAATCCTGCATAGTAAACAAATTTGTACTGTATACAGTCATTTTGTCATATAAGGGTCAATGTATGTAATGTTAATGTATGTGTGTATGTATGCGTTTAAAGGCTTCTACACAGTGGCACCGATTTCAACCATTTGGCACAATAAGGCAAAAAATACTTGAATTCGGAATTCCATTGCATTTTACAAGATTGTTTCATTTCATGATATACCTACAACAACACGCAAGAATATCTATAAATGTCTTTCTCGATGTCTGTCGTAATAGCTGGAATATTGCCAATATAACAAAACTAATTACCTAATTAGGCTGTTACAACCTCAAAAAGTAACAGTATGTTATTAATCTAATATCTGACCATTCGTCTCTCACCTAGATGGCCCGGTTTGATCCCAAGAGACCGCATGTGATATTTGTGGTGGACAAAGCGTCGCAGGGATGGGTTTACCCTGGGTTCTCCGGTTTCCCCCGACTTCTCATTCCACCGGTGCTCCATTTTCATTCCATGTATCACCAGTGTCATTGCCTGTGGTGCCATGGTAGTAAACGCGGTCGTTAAACACTAAAAAAAAATTAATTTCTAATATTGACCATGGAGTAATAAACCAGTAAAATAATCACATCATTAATACTTAAGCAAAAACAAAGATGATATAATTGTATAGTTGAAATATTAAAAGCATTTTGAACCACATTGTATTAAACTGTAATAACAATAAAAGTATCACACCAGACAAAATATTTCTTCTTTATCATTATCACCTTATTTATCTTCACATTATTATTTATTGTATATTGATATAAAATGACACAAAAGGATTTACTATAATGGCATTGGTTACAAAAATGCTGTGCCAATCAAAATTGTTAACAGAGTAATACATAGATAAGTCGACGCTAGCGTTCTCATAATGCGATGTTCGAGTATACATTTATTATAATGTTCAGTTTCTCAATTTTTGTAACCAGAAGGTTTTATTTTTTCTCTATGGGAAGATTGTGATGGTTTATAAGCAGAAAAACTAAACTGATGACATATGAAAATGATAAGTGAGCGTGGACAACAGCGATAGCATCTAACCAGACGAAGTACCACTTATTCTTCCCCTTCTTTTATATGCTCATTTTGTTGGTGCTTCTTTCGTTTTTTTTTTTTTCTTTTTGGTCTTTCTTATTTAAAGATAGGCTGTATTTTGATTACCGAGAATAAACAGGATATATTGGGTTAATTGAACTAGTATTACTTCTTCCCAACCGAGATTTTCTCTGTAAATAACGACGAGTCGCCCCAAATGTGACAACGCATAAGTCATAGCTGCATGCATAAAAAAAACAACTTATAATTAAACTAATATTTGTTGTTGTTCAAGCATATTGATTTCTCAATTACTTTAATTCCTTGTAGTTTCCTGGGTTTTTGATTATTTGTTTCAGTGTGTTGTTTAAATATTTCTAAATACGTCCAAAGAAGCGCACGCCTATTGAACAAGCGAGATTTGAATGTGGAAAGGATAAACCGTCCAAACATAAGCAAAGCCAGATATTTCAGCTAGTATCATCTAGAACTGCATCATTATGGTACGCATACTAAAAGTAGTATAATTTATTTTTATTTTTAAGGAAGTCTAATTACTACTTTATATGCAGATATAATTTTTTATTGACCGGAGATTAAACGTTTTATGACATGCTTTTCTCCGAGAAACAAAAATACAAGCTCTTTGATCTTTATTAAATGTAGACAAATTAAGTACCATGCTGTGCTGTAAAATGCTACATCACAGCCTACAAAACTGCTTACTTTTCTCCCAGAAAGCGAATGTGTACAAGTGGCCATCTTGTTTATCACTTCAACACGATGGATAATATTCGTAGCGAAATGCAGAGAGAAAAGGGAAGTCCTATAACATATGAATACGTTCATACTATTAGTTGTGGATATTGAATTATTTCATTGTTTTATTTAATTGAACAAATTGCAACTAAGCAAGAGCTTATCTAGAATAGTTTCCTCAAATAGGTTCACTGTTATAGATGGATCTTCCAATGAAGACCCCCAAATCTTTACGTACTAGTTCTTGTGATCACATTAATTCAAGTCAAATGGTTTGGTTCTTTTCAGTCGTCGAAATTCGTACTTATTTTAACACTTTCAACATTCTGTACTTTCAGGATATAAAACTCTTTTCCGATATTCCTTTGAGTCTTATTTCCTCTTGAACTACATCAATCTTGAGGTCTCTGTGTATGTGTTCATCCCGAATGTACCATGGTGCATTGACTATCGTTCTTAATACTATTTTGGAATGTTGTATGTGTTTGATATTGGTCAACTTGATAAGGTCCAGAGCTGTATCCCGTAAATCCAATCTTGTTTCATTACGTGCTTGTAAATCAGTAACTTGTTATGCACATCAAGTTCTGACCTTCCCCCGATGAGCCAATAACGTTTCTTATATTTAATATTTAATTCTTTTCTTGTATTTTCAACTTGTTTTTTTTTTTCAATTTAACTTTTGAGTCTAACGTCATGCCTAAATATTTTACTGTTTGTTCTTGCGGAATTATTGTTTGTTTATTTTTATAGAGAACCCCTTTATTTTCCTATTGGTAAAATTAACATGTACAGATTTAATTTTATTTAGTTTAGCATGCCATTTCTTAGTCCGCTTTATTTACTTTACCTAGAGCGAATTATTTAATGATATATTAAAGGCAAATTTATACTTTATTTAAAATTTTACTTTCTCCAGCATGTATATATAATGTACGTAGTGGTTAGGGAAGGTACTACATTCCACCCAAATGTTGATACTAAGATTTTACCAGAAATACGTGTTTTGAGATCCTTTGAATAAAAAAAAGTTTTTAGAAAAAAAAAAAAACGTGTATGTTTGTGTTTGGGTCTGTGGATAGCATAAGTCAAAAACCTAGATTAAGCAAACTTGTATTTAGCTCAGTATCCTTCAGGGATGCGATACGAAAATATTGAAGTAAAATCCCGCCACCAAAATACGCAGGTTAAATGGGTAATTTCTTGAACTTTTTAGTTTTCTAAAATATAGCTATCGATTTTGATCAAAATTCTGTATACCAAAGATATTTTCATGGAAAATTAAATGTATATACTGTATTTCTTTATAATAATCCCTAAAGTCCTTTTCATTCTGAGACTTTTTGCAACTGGAGACCGTAAAGGATACAGAAAAACTTACTGCATAATAATGTAGATCTCGCTAAAACTCACAATTTAAGTCAACTGTTTTGTAACTTCTTTTATTTTAAGAGCTAGCTGACTGTTTCAGGGACATTCTCTGTTATTGGTTACAATTTAAACATACTTTTCTCAAACGGTAAGCTCTCATCCGTTTCAAATCCCTCTTGGTTTTTTAACCACTGCTGTGGCTTAGCATTTTTTTTTCTCTTATACTTACAAGGAACTTAGTAATAAGTCCATTTTTATAGCAATTATCTTGATTAGCAGTATACAGATAAAAGAATAAGCTTTCAAGAATATTTATTTGCAGAACAGATAGAGAAGGTCATGCGAATGAAAGATGTGAGATTTTAATACTAAGAATCGATAGAATATTGCTTCCATCTCTCAGAAATCTCAATATAATACTTGTCCTAGTGGCGAAGATTAATCACTTGGCGCCAGCTAACTATTAACTATTTATAACGATTTTTTACTTTCTCTATACGCACTATGTACATAATGTATAGTGAAGGTATTACACTCCACCCAAAAATTCGATACCGAGATTTCACAGGAAATATACGTTTTAGGGTCCCCTTTATCTAAAAAAAAAATCGGAAAAAGGTGGGCGTGTGTGCGTCCATGTGTCTGTGAGCACGATAACTCAAAAACAAAAAGTCGGTAAAATACCAAACTTGGTATTTAAGTTTAGTATCTTCCAGGAATGCGACACGAAATTTTCAGAAAAATCTCCCACCCCCAACCACCCTTTATATGGAACTTTTTTCGAAAATTTTGATTTTCTTAAAAACGGCTCTAATGATTTTGATTAAATATCTTATATTAAAGATATTTACCTGACAAATAATATGTATATCTTGAATTTTCTGGGAATAGCCTCTGAAGACTACTTTATTCTGGATGAATTTTACGAAATTTTAAATAACCTCTAAACCGTAAGAGATGGAAAAATACCTACCATACAAAAAATGTAGCACACATTAAAACACACAATTTATGTTAAATAGATTTTTTCCTGGAGTTGATCGTTTTTTAGATATTCCTTGTTTTTGATTTTAGCTTTAAAAAACTTTTTTTATACAGAAATTTGTCAATTTGTGTCCATACAAACAAAGGAACTTCAGTCACCTAGCAACCAGCTTATTAGTATCACCTTAACGAATGGTACTCTCCTAATTCGCTTCTAGTTACAATGAAGCAAGTAATAAGACTATTTCTGCTAATTTTTTTCTGATTAGCATGAAGTAAGTAGAAGTACAAGCTTTTTAAGAATAATTTGTTTCAAAGATGTAGAGAAAGTCATGTGAATGGTACACATCAGATATTGTTTATGTTAATGCCATTTATAGTTGCAGTCCATTATACACAATATTTTACCGGCTCATCTTAGCTATCATCTAGAGATGTTCTCACTCTGACTCTCTCATCACTGCATTCAGGAAATAACTGAATTTAACTGTTGCTGCGTAACAGTTTAATTCTCACAGCTGTCGATTATATATTGGACTTGACACATGTTTGGAATTGTTAATGTGCTCGAAGCGTAACATATTGAAGGAGAAGTAAAAAGGTGAGCAATTCTGAGTGTTGTGTAACTGCAGCATGTTGAAGTAAACAAATTAATGCTAATTCAAAATCTTCTCGGGCTTCTAGCCAGGTAAAAACTTGGCTTGACACCAACGTTTCGAAGAAGTGCATCTTCCTCGTCTTCAGGGTGAACTGATGGTTTGAGCTTGCGGAGACTGGTATTTATAAGAGCTGGGATGAAGCTAACATCTGATTGGTTCGCGAGATATTATGGCTTTTTTTTTTTTTTTTTTTTTTTTAAATTATTACGCCCTAACCCCAGGCAAGCCTGGGAGTGTGAGACTCCCCACCCTGGACTCGAACCAGGGTGGCACTACTCACAAAAAACCCCCACCGGAAGTAGGAGGCCCATGCCTCTCTGTTGCAGTACCGCATTAAGCACCTGCGTATTTTTGGTGATACTGAATGCTGCCTGCCAGTGGCAGTAACAGCGAGTGATGGTGATATTAGCCAGTGGACACACATGACTTGCGCCCTGAGTGCCCCGCTGGAGAAGTAATTGGTGTAAGTGACGGGTAGTTAGTGGTGATGTTTGTTAAGGTTAAGGTGATTCTTCCGGGTGTACCCTTGTTCTGAGTGGTATTCTCTGAGCAATTGCTGCGCTGTCTTAGGCTGCTGTGAGAATGGTCCTTCAGCTACCTGAACCAGAGGATCAGGGTCGCTGTGGTGGTTTGGTGGCCATCCTGGCGTCGTCTTCGGGGCCTTCATCTCCTCCCTGATGATGAGCCGGATGTCGCTGAGGAGTCGGTGGTTCTTCTGTGGAGGCGAATGTTGCTGCTGATAATTTTGGACGCTGGCTATCCGGTCGGACAGCTCAGCGGTGGAGGCCTGTAGAGTGGAGATGGCGGCGGTGGTGGCAGCTTGTAGGTCCAGCAGCTTCCTGGTGATGACGCTGGTGCAGACCTCTTCTAACTCAGCTAAGCGAGCGCCGATATTCAGGATCTCCGCGTGGAGGTCCTGAATGGCTTCTCGCGTCGCTGCGTCTGTTGAGAGTGCAGGTGGTGAGGCCTCAGTGATTGTTGTCTGCGGTGGAGTGGTACGGCGGGCAGGAGGTGGTGAGGAAGTGCTGCTCCTTGGGTAGAGAGGGCACTGGGCTTGCCCTGTGTAGTGTCCTGTGCCACGACAGGTGGCACAGAATCGGCGGCGACGACGGAGATCATGCCCAGTGCACTCGGTGGTGGTGGAGTTGGTACCGCAGTAGTGGCACCTCGGTGTCGAAGAGCAGACTTCAGCTGTGTGGCCGTAGGCACAGCAGCGTCGGCAGGGCCGATGGCGTTCCTGTCGGCTAGCCTCGACGACCAGAAGTCGCCCTAATAAGGGCAACCCTGACGCCAAGGCAGCTTCCAGGTCAGCCTGGTCCTGTATCTTCAACAATTATGGCCTGGTATTTAAGATGACTGAGACATGGGCACGCACCTGCTAGAAAATAAGCCTTGGAAGACTGCAGGTACAGGATTAGGTTAAGGCTCTTTAACATCGGTGTCCATGCTGAACTTAATTGTAGGCCAAAATCGCGATTTAGATTATTTGTTTCAGATGAGATGGCTAAAGCTTCTTTTACTCTCCTTTCCCAGTAGTTCGAACACTTTGCCACTATCTTGGTGTTAGTAAAGTTAGCTCTGTGGCTCTGTTCTATACAGTGTTCAGCCAGTCCTGATTTTTCGGGTTGCATAAGTCTTATTGATCTTTGGTGTTCAGAAACGCGTGTGGCAATAGTGCGTCCTGTTTGGCCAATGTACGCTGCGCTGCATTCGCAAGGAATGTGGTAGACACCAGGTACTCCTTATTTTAAATTAATGCTGTTTCATAAAACATATCTCCTTCTATTTATAATTATTTTGTTGACTGTACAATTTGCAAACAGAGAAGGAGCTTATTCACCACGTTGGGTTGTTTGAAAACTTGTTCCTTCCTGAAGGAAAGAAGAAATTAGGAAGATTTGAATAACAAATTGTCTCCAATGATCCAACTTCTCTATCGTAATCTCTTATCTTAATTTTATCTACCAATATTTGTTGTTCCAGGTGATTAATAATAGGCATCTAGGTTTTGTAAACCGATGTCTATAACTATTTAATATATTAATTATTGTTAAGATATAAGATCGAATTTTGATGACAATAAATGTCTTTATATCAATGTCCTTTTTTGGGAGGGGTGGGTCTTAACATCCTTTAACCTGGTTGGTCATATTGGACGGTGTATGAAATTGGTGAAATGATGCTCAAATGATATCGGAGTTCATGGAGCTTAACGTTCGTCTTTTCAGGATATGGAAAACCCCCGAAAAATCCTGATCGGAGTTAACTCTCCCTAAGCGATATTTGGACTCAAGACCTCTTGAATGTGAGGTAGACACTCTACTCCTACACTACAGAGGCGGGCTTGTTAATGTCGTAGCAAATTTTATCTCTCGTCCCTTCGACGCTGGTAGACAGTTGACAGTTGTTTTCTATCTAATTCAACTGCTCTCTTGGTTCTCTCTCTAAAACTAAAACAAACCCGTTGGCTTTGGGCAGACTTGTAATGAGCCTAGGTGCTGTAACTGTGTTTCTGCCTTTGATAGGCTTGCCACAGGACTGCTTTGGAAGGATCTAGATTTGGTAAGTTGGTTTTAAAGCTGAAGGGGTTAAACAGGCTCCTCAAGATGGCATTTTCAGGAGTATTATTCTCAGCGCTGAGTCCTATGTTTTCGATAGTAGCTGCTATGATTTTTGACAAGTTCTCCCAAAGGGAAATGGGGAATACTTACGTTCAGCTTTTTAGGTGATGGCTAGTTGTGCATTCGTTATCTGGGGTGTACACAAGCCATGTTGGGATCTTTGTACTTCCTGCATAGATATTTAATGGGTAAGTAATCCCCCAGTAAAGCGGCAAGGGCATACCCATGATGGGCCAATTTGTCGAAGTTTTGAACCCGGTGCCTAATAACCTCTACATATGGCACTAAATCACACGGCAGTAAACTCGCAACTTAGGTGTGACAGGTGCCCCAAAGATGTCCCTATCTATATAAACCGGCCCTTTTGTTCCCACAAGGTCGGAAATGGATACGCCACTTTCGCGCGTAACCCCATAGAGGGATGGCTACCGATGATTAGGTCGGGGCGACAGTTACCAGTTACGTATGGAAGTTGCCGAAGCATCATGTAGTAGGTTCATTGGGAAGTAACGGCATACAGCGCCTTTCTACTATCCTGCACTCATCAGTAGATATCGGTTTTTAGTTCCGAAATACACACAGTTACGAACATACAGTGTAGTCGGCGATGTAAAAGGAGGGTGGTGGGGAGTGGTTTTTAGCCTGAACATGCACACGTTAAGTATAATACGTTCCAAAATAGCTTGTTGCATATATAGACATACCTACACGCATCGTTCTAATTTAAAAGTTTTTGTCCTTCTCTTATGTTCAGCACTAATGCAAATTTCCGTAAAATTCATCCAGAATAAATTACTCTTCAGCGCCTATCCCCAGAAATTTCAAGATGTACATTTTATTTACCTTTTAAGTGTCTTAAAAATAAGTGAATTTAATCAAAATCGATGTAGCCATATTTGAGAAAATCAAAATGTTCGAAAAAAGTTCCGTGTAAAAGGTAGTAGGGGGTGGAGGGATTTTCTTGAGAATCTTCGTAATGCATCCTTGAAATGTACCAAACTTAAATACCAAGTTTTGTATTTAACGGTCTTACACAAACACACACACTCAATGCTTTTTTTTTTTTTTTGTTTTTCCGATTCAGTTGTGTGTATCTGTGGACAGCATAGTTCAAAAACGAGAAGAACTTGGTATTTTAGCTTGGTATCTTCCAAGGATGCGACACGAATATCCCCCACCCCTTAATACCTTTTACATGGATTTTCTCCCAAATGGCTCAAAGAATTTTGATTAAAATATCGTATATGAAAATGCTTACCTGACCACTAATATGTACATCTCGAATTTTCTGCAAATAGCCTCTGAAAACTAGGATGAATTTTACGGAACTTTGCATAACTATTAAACCGTAAGAGATGGACAAAATCTTAGCATACCAGAAATGTAGAGCGCGTTAAAACAGACAATTTATGTAATATACGTTTTTTCCAGAGAGTTTTCATCGTTTTTTAGATATTCCTTGTTGTTTTCAGCTTTGAAAAACCTACTTTTCTCATAGAGGAATTTGTCAACTCCTGTCCATACAAATAAAGGAACTTCAGTCACATAGCAACGAGCTACGACTATCACTTTAACTTATGGTACTTCCTTATTTCTCTTCTACTTACAAGAAAACAAAAATAAACTATTTCTGCAAATTTTTACTCGATTAGCATGAAGTAAATAGCAGCATAAGCTTCCTAACAATAATTTGTTGCAAAGATGTAAAGAATTTCATGTGAATGGAATACATAGTACATTTAGAAAAAGATCCGTGTGTGGACAGCATAGCTCAAAAACGAAAAGACCTTTAAATACTAAGCATGGTATTAAATTTGATATCTTCTAAGGATGCAGCACGAAGGTTTTCAAGAAAATTCCCCAACCCCGAACTAACCTTTACAAGGAACTGTTTTTGAAAATTTTGTTTTTCTCAAAAATGGCTCTAAGGATTTTAGTTAAAATATCGTATATGTAAATTATTCATCCTGACAAATAAAATGTATTTCTTGAATTCTCTAGGAATAACCTCCGAAAACTACTTTATTCTGGATGAATTTTGCATAACTGGTAAACCGTAACAGATAGACAAAGACTTACGACACAAAAAATGTAGAGCACATTAAAACACACAATTTATGTTATACGTTTCTTTAATGGAGTTGATCGTTTTTTAGATATTATTTGCTATAGGTTTCAGCTTTAAAAATATACTTTTCTCATACAAGAATTTGTCAACTCTTGTCCATAGAAATAAGGGAACTTCAGTCAAATAGCAACCTGCTTTTGACTATCAGATTTTTTCCTAACATTCTCTGTCTATCACGTGAATGGCCAAACTTGGTTTCACTAGTCAGAATGAACATGGCATCTGTTAGCAGCAGTACACATGTAAGATTACATTCAGTATACAGGAAACGTTTGTATACGGGGAAATTAGATTTGGATAACAGAGTTAGTGTGTGCGTAAAGCGGAGAACCGGTGAGTATGTCTGTCACATATGCGCCCTGCCAAGAAGCGTACACATTTTCAATGCAGACCTTTTTCACGGTTAAAATCTGTCTTGTTAAATCTTTCGCTTTATATGTCACCAGTAGTCTTGTTTTCTGTTAACACAAGCACAAGATTTTATGTTTCTGGCTGGTACAAATGTTACATGATGTGAATGGGCACCACTTTCTCTTTTTGTTCATATTATCTCTTCTCGACATTTGTGCTAATCTAGTGAGAAAAAAAACGTGTTAACGTAAACTAACTGCTAACAAAGCGCCGCAGACAGCTTTGTGAGAATTTCAACAGCAAAAACGGGTGTCACGTTCCTTCACACGTACGTACCGTTTGTGTTTAATCAACTGAAGCATGCATGTTGTGAAAAAAACTACACGAGTCATAGAAAATCTGACATGATTTTATGGTCTAAGCATAAAATATGACATTTCCCATTTTGCTTGGCTCACAAGAAAAGTCTCAAAGTTAGGATGTCATCCCCTCAATTGTTCGGTATGTTTTGTGTAACTCTGAACGTAAGCTCAATGCCTGTCAACAGTCCATGTAAAACTTTTGAGTATCTCAAGGTGCAGTACTTGGCCCAAATTGATATCTAATTGATTCAGTTGTATTTTTCATAAGCATAAGAAGATGTGTGTTCATGACTTTTTCTACCCTTTCTACAAACAAATTATTCTCACAAACGATTATTTTACCTATACGTTGCTAATCGTAATATACATTAGAAGAAATGGACTTATTACTTGCTTCCTTCTAGGTAGAAGGGATATAAGGGGATGCGTTAGGCTAAAGCTGATCGCTTTGTGAACAACTGAAGCTAAGCTCGCTTTGCACGGCCAGAAGTAAACAAAAGAGAGCTGAAAAAATGACTTTCAGTATGAGCAAATTTGCGCAATCTAAGGTTGCCACAAATATCAAGGAATATCCCAAAAACTCTAGAAGAAAACTATATTCGGCATAAATTCTGTGTTTCAACGAGATTTACATTCTATAGTAAGTGTTTACTTCTTACGGTTTACCAGTCATGCAAAATTCATCGAGAATGAAGTCGACTTCAGGAGCTGTTGCCAGAAAACCCAATATATACATTACTTTTGTCATGAAAATATCATTAACATGTGATGTTTAAATAAAATCGTTACCCATTTTTGATAAAACCAACATTTAGAAGAATTTTTCATGCAAAGTGTAGTTTGGCAAGGGACAGGGTGTTCTTGAAAATCATCCTTGGATCGTATTGAACTTAAATATCACGGTTGGTATAGTTTAATGGCTTTCCGTTTTTGAGTTATGCCGATCTCGCACACAAATACACGGGCGTTCTCTAAATATATTCTTTGGATTCAGGGGTCTTCAAAACACGTGTTTCTGATGTGATTTGAAGTTTTGGGAGGAATACAATACAATACCCTCCCTACCTACACTTACCTGATACAAAAGATAATTAGTAAAGATAAACATGAGAGCAACCAAGTTTTGGTAGCTGATCTTTATAGCCATTTTGGACCATCATACTATGATAGTGCCCTCTTCTGCAGTGATTCTCAAGTTCGCTTTAGTATTCAAGTCATCTCAGTTGGGAACTTTGGGATGCGTAATACAATTTCAGGAAGAGTGGCGCGATGTAACAACAACCTTTGGAACGCGAGACGTCATGATTCTTTTCGATTTTCGAGATGTATCTACAAGCTTTGACATTGTTTTAGCTATAAAAGGAGAAAGAACTGCAGCGCAGTGTTGCTTTGTGTTGTGAATTGTACTGATTCGTTAGTGACTGAAGTGTTAGCGCGCGAGCCATGGATGGCGTGCAGCCGTAAACTGCCTATCCGTCGAAACGTCAAGCAAACTGTTTCAGCAGTAAATTAAAACCTTCATTTAAAAATAATTTTGAGTCAATAAAGACGTTTACTACAATAACTATTTCATTATTTTGTTTATTTTCAACATAGAAATTTCTATCGTAAAAGTACACCAAAAGAGTCTCAAAATGAAAATGTTATACTGCAATGGTATGTCTTATGGTTCTATACTTTTATTATAAAGTACTATGCAGTTAAAGTTTGAAAAATAACAGTATTATAGTTTGATTTCTATTATAATTTATTGGTAAAAAGCACATTAAATAATAATAATAATAATAATAATAATAATAATAATAATAGTATTGAGGCTACATTTGCAATTATTTAAAAAAATCATGTGTTGTTACTTAAACTACAGGATGATTTATGTAGAGCTGACACATTTATTTCATTAATTGTTTCAAAATGTGTTATGCTAGCGACAAATTCTTATACCTAAATTGTAGAGGAATTTTGGTAGATTATTTACCTCTATAGCAAATGTTGAAAATGTCGTCTCCATCCTGTATAAGGTACAACTCAACCGGTCGTTCCATGTTACTGGCCACTCGTTGGAGGACTTGGTTGTCAATAGCTTGAATCTCCTTTATGATGTGCTTCAGATCCTACAATGTCTGGGGACGTGTGGCGTAAATCCTGTCTTTTAAGTAGCCGCATAGAAAGAAGTCCGGCGATGTCAGATCCAGAGATCTCGGTGGCCACAGGTTCCTGAAATTATCCGGTCGTCAAAGAAACTTGCAATTAGGTTCAATGTATGGCATCTTGCTGAAAATGTCAAACTCAGCTCTACATCGTCCAGTTATCGTAAAAATAACTTAATATAATTTAAACATCTGCGCATCTAGTGACAAGAAATCAAAACTCCAGTACATTCTGCTTAATATGGTGCTAAAATTGGGTCATTGCATAAATATTCAACGGAATAATTAAAGAAAGAAATGTGTCAGTTCTACATAAATCACTCTGTATATTACTTATCCTAATGTACGAGCACCGCTTTGGCTTGTGCTACCTATTCCATCCCATTATCTATGTTTTCTCCACTGTCCTCTCTCCAACTTACTGTTTTCTTATGCATTTTTCTTTACTATCTGCAACTATTATCCTATTTCTTTAAGTCTTCATTTTTCTTGACATCCATGTTTTCTTCACTACTCTCTTGACATAGTATCCCATTTTCGTTTCCAAATTTCTTTCCTACGATTGATTACCCCTTTACTTTCTGTTAAACAGTGCGGAATACTGTCTTTCACCCCGCATAAAGTACAACTTTCTAGTCCATTGCCTCTCATCCATTTCAAAAGTATTGATCCTGTTCTTATCCTCAATTGTTTGTTTCGTATATCTACATACCCATCTCTTGACCACTGCTTCTTTATTTTACGGTATATACAAAAGCGACTTTTTACTTTCTCTACGCTCTTTATGTACATAGTCTATAGAGAAGGAATCGTGTTCATCCAAAAATTCAATACCAGATTTCACCGGAAATATATGTCTTGGTGTTTAAGTTCAGTCTCCCAAGAATGGAACACGAAGATTATGAGGAAGGCCCCCACCCCAAACTAATCTTTACATATAAAACTTTTAGAAAATTTTGATTTTCACAAAAATGTCTTACGATTTTGAATAAAATATTGTGCATTTAAGATATTTAAATAATAAATAAAATGTATAATTTCAAATTTCTGTACATTACCTCTGAGGAGCTCTTCAGTCTAATTTATTTTTGAATAACTGGTAGACCTTAAGAGATAGACAAGAACTTACAACACAAAAAATGTTCATCTCGTTAAAACACACAATTTGTCATATGCATCCTTTTTGTAGAGTTAGTCTCTGAGACATTCCTTGCTGCCAGTTTCAATTTTACGCTACTTATATTTTTCTAAAGCTAAGGACATCTTTTATTTCATCTCTCTTTTGTTTACTCCTGGCCTGGAAAATCGAACCGAATTTCAATTGTTTCACATTGCGACTTTTAAAAGATTTAACTATTGCTTTAAGCTCGTATATTATTTTATTTCGCTTCTACTCAGAAATAAATAATACAAACATTTCATCCAAAGTTTATCTAAATTACTACGACTTAGATAAAGGAATAATCTTTTGTGACAATTTTTGAAGAAAACGTTATGTGAATGGTACACGTCATATTTTTATTTTCTAATTCCAAATTTCTTCTATTATAAGTTCTCACGGTCTTCCAGAATTGTTCTTCATTTTCCTCTGTCTACCTCCACGCACTCACCCTTTTAAGTTAAAACATAAAACAACGATAAATATAGCTACAATATTATTTTTTTTTGGTTTAGTATTTAATGTGGATTAAATTTAGGACAATGTTAAAGAAGTATTTTAATGCTGACCGCTATCTGTATTATTTATAAAATAGTGAATCATTTGCTCGTCGTATAGACAATTATTTATTCCATACTCGTAACTTATAGCAAATTGTCATATATTGCAACTAAAATATCAATTACGTACACTCATTACAAATATAATTTTCCCTTTTTAGTAAATTGCTTTAAACTCTTTCATAAAAGCTTATATCAGTAGTATACACACATTTTCACCGTTTAAAAATATTACGTTTATCTGAATGTTGAACAAGAGCCTAGAGGCGCTGCTCTTCAAAGCCGTTCCCCCTCCTAAAAACGCCACGTCTACTTTGCCATTCATTTAGAATCAGATAATAAATGTTCCTGTGGAGTCCACCTTTCATATTATGAAAAGCCCTCATTTGCCCGTATGTCAGATTCGCAGTGATTTAGCGACAGATAACAGTGTTTTCTTGTTATGCTTATGTGTAACAGTGACATGTATTAATGCAATCATGATACATTGGGACGTATCGATTTTCTTTTGTTGTATCCTATTCAAATTGAGGGATGCCTATGTGATTCTTTTTAACCCGCTTTTACTGAGCGACATTTACGATGAGGCGAAATTGATCTCTGAGAGAATGCATTACCAGCATCCTCACAACGCTGTCTGATCCCTTTACAAACAATTCAAATACTAGCTATTTCTACTTTCTCTATTTTTATTTTCCATAATGTACATAGTGCATACAGAAGGTAGGTAATGTATTCCTCTCAAAACTTCGATACAGATTTCACAGGAAATATGTTTCGAGGCGCCCTGAGCCCAAAAAAAAGTATTTTTAGAAAAAGGACCATGTCTGTGTGTATGGTCACCATAGCGCAAAAATGAAAAGTCCGCTAAATCCCAAATTTGGTATTTAAGTTCAGTAGCCTCCAAGGATGAGACACGAAGATTTTCAAGAAAATCCCCCCACCCTCAACTTCCTTTACACTGAAAAGTTTTGATTTTAGCTAACGAATTTGATTAAAATACAGTATATATATATATATATATATATATATATATATAAAGATATGCATTTGTATTGTAAATAAAATGTATATTTTTAATTTTTTGGGAATAGTCTCTGAAGAGCTCTCTATTATGGATGAATTTTACCAAATTTTGCACAACTAGTAAAGCATAAGAGATGGCAAACACTATAAAAAATGTAGATCTTGCTAAAACACACAATGTTGTCATTACATTTTTTGATTTATTCTTTTTGTAGCGTTCTTGAGATATTCCTTTTTATTTGCTTAAGCTTTAAAATGCTTATACTTTTCTCAAAAGAGAATTTGTCAACTCCTGACCATTCAAACAAATGAATATCAATCGAATACCAAACAAGTTTTAAATGATCTTATTGTATCTTTAATCTAATTCATTTATTTTCCTTCTGCTTACAAGGACGCAAGTTCTGCTTACAAGAAAGCAGTATTTTTCTAAGGTCTTCTTGAACGCCCCTTGTATAGTTGGGAGCTTATCAATCTCAGGTTGTGATCTTGGAAATAGAAAAATTTATTATAGTATAAATACATTGTGATTGTTTGCTTATGAAAGCCAATAAACGTTAAACAGAATTGATTACTCCGTGTGTATATATATATATATATATATATATATATATATATGTGTGTGTGTGTGTGTTAGTGTGTGTATTACAACTTCTCCATGCGCGTTAGGGTGGGCCGCCACGCATTGTTGCTCCTCACGGACTGTTCTAATATTCTGCCGACGCGCGGCTTCATTCATTAATGTTCTGCGGCAACACACATGAACATGTTACAATTATACACTTATTGAATTAAAATATACTACAATTATTCACATTAAATCTCTACTGAGTTTGTTGAATTAATTTCCTGCTAGTTATGATTCCTAAATTTCACAATGTTTATACATTTTTGCAGTTACTCCTCCGCATCATTTACTTTTCGACACCTTTTTACTTTCTCTACACGTGCTATGTATTAAGTGTATAGAGTAGGTATTGCATTCCATTCAAAATTCTAAACCGGGATTTCACCAGAAATAGGAGCTTTAGGGTCTCCTGAATCAAAAACAAAAAAGCATATATTTTTAGAAAAAGGATGCGACACGACCTCACACTACCTTTTACATTGAAAAAATTTCGGACATTTTTATGTTCTCAAGAACTACTTTACCGTATGTTAAAGACATTTAAACGGCAAATAAAACATATATCTATCTTGAATTTTCTGTGAATAGCCACTGAAGATCTTCTTATTCTGAATGAATTTTGCTGGATTTTGCTTAACTAGTATACGTAAGAGACTAAACTTACTACACAAAAACTAAATTTCGATAAAACACACAATTATGTCATAATTTTTTTCCTAGAGCTGATCATTTTTGAGATATTGCTTCTTATTTGTTTCAGTTTTAAAATAGTACTTTTCCAATATGTGAATTTGTGAACTCCAGGTAATGCATAGAAATGGACTTCATCCATACTGCAACCAACTTTTAATGTCGTTTTAGTCTAATGTATTCCCTTATTTCCTTTCTGCTTACAGGAAAACATTTAAAATTGATTTCGATTAGAATAAAGTAGGTACAAGCTTAAGATTTTTAACAATAATTAATTAAAGAGATGTAGAGAAGGTCATGTGAATAGAACACATTAGATTTTTATTCATGTATGGCTTAGCTTTTTGCTTCTCATATATCTCGTATTATGAATTGAAAACTTCTTAATATATTTACATTTTTAAACCCATTTCCACCTTAAATCTTGTTTCAAATTCTACCAATATTTTCCTCCTCCCGAAATTTGTTCTTACAGTACTGGCTAGATGTGTTGCATGAGGCGTTCAGAGATGCTCATATCATATCACCAAAATCTGTCAGTAAACAAAGGCAAATTCAAATGTTGAAAACCTCCACAAAGACATGCTTTACATCTGACGGTATTTAAACCAATCGGAACACACTATGTTTACCAAATGTATATTTAAGCTACGCAGCAATGCACACAGTGGTATGAAGTTTCAAATGACGTGGTCAAATGATTATTTGTTTCAATTTTTTTTAGGTTGGAAACACAGTTGAAGGTTGCGTTTACGGTCTACCACTAAATTTCCAGTCAGTTGCGTGGTACGTTGGCCTGCACCAGAGCGTATTTATTCAGTAGAATCGTCTATCACAGCAAACTCAATTTATACAGAGTCTTTACGCCATTTTCAGCAGTGTTCCTGAAGGGTGTGTTGCGTCTATTGAAATGTCTCCGGAATTCCCGCTAAACAGCTGCAACTAGTTTGTTCTAATACACTTTTTTATACAGTTTTCACCTGATGCATTTGTCCTGATGTAGACAATATACAAAATGTACCCCTCCACTTCCTTGCTCCAATCGGAAGAGTAAAGGAACCACTTTCGTAACCTTGTGGCGCTAAGGGAAATAACCACATAGCACCTTGGAACTGCCATCACTTTCCTTCTGCCCGTTAACTTCTTTGTGGCATACCTTGTATGCGTATAGTACTCCGAACTAAAAATATAAATAAGAATTAAAAGGTAAATAAATAAATACGAATAACAAAACCTAATCAGATTCTGAAGGAGGTTATGTTCCATCCAGATCGGAGTTCTGCTCCTGTTCTCTCTCTTCATCATCTTTTGCTTCCGTTTTTCTCTTAATGCAGTGTCTACTCATACCTCGGAAATTGCGTAGCCTTCATTTATCCATATTTGGTCGAGAAAAGAGTTTTCGCTCTTCCTATCTGTTCGCGGGAATTTAAAAATACACGGTTAAAAATTATATACTTACCATTTATTTTCCGGAATTCCAAACTAATGTAAAATAATATTTTATGAAAACATGTTTGCTTGAACGGAGAAGGTTTGAGTCACCCTATACAAACTCAAATAGTTTATCAATTTATGTGGCTCATTAATGTGGAAGAAATGATTACATTTTATGACGTACAGCATCCCTAAGAAATTTGTTACACTGAGCATCTAGTACTGGCTTTTTACGTTTCCTTGATTTCCTAGGTGTATTTTTAGCCATTGCAATTTAGCGAGATTTGTAATCAGGAATTCAGTTATGGGAAATCGTTATTGGTTGAAGGTGGGTGCTTAATTAGGACTAATCTACCCTAACCTAACCTAACATGATAATGTGTTCAGTTAAAAGAATGATTGATTAAATATTAATCTGTCTGAGTTGAGCACTACAATGTCCGGATAGTACTGCACACATGTTATTAAAAGTTAAAGTGGGGACTTTCATGTGTTAAACTTAAGCTTGTCATGTTTTATTTTATATTTATTTACTAAAATGCTAAGTACAGGCATAGTTAGGGCTGGGCTGAACTTAACTCAGTTAGCCAGGCCGTACTCGTTTCGTTATACAATATTTTACAATATTACATAGCTATCCTTAATCATCTTAAATCTGATCTAGGTACCATGTATATCAAGTGACCATTCCCATTTCATTTTTACCTTTCACAAAAGCTCCTCCAGTTTAGATAACTGCTTCTGATAAACAAAAATCATCCTGCGTATCATTTGTTTGTTCCTCAATAACCATTTCTTATTTACTTTGCTTTCTCTCCAATCCCCAGTGGCCTTACATTGAAGTAAAGTGTGATTTCATTTCCTTGTCCCCACAAATGAGGCACGTTCCTGGGACAACCTCCCCCTTCGTTCCTCTTAGTTTTCAAACACCCAATCTAAATTAAACTAAACTTTCTCTTTCATGGTTTTTTTTCTTTTCAAATTAAAATATATTTCTCCTTTTCTGTGTTGTCTTTTACTTATAAAATACCAGCGTTCCTTTCTCCTAACCTCGGAAAGTAGGATCTTTATCTCCCATAATCGATCTTATTTCTCTCCGAAAACCTCTTTCAAAGTATCCCATTTTAACATAAATATTTTCTGACCCATTTTGAATTTTATTATCCGTTCCCTGATTTTCCTCAAACAGCTATTAGATACAGTATCCAAACTTTCCTCTTGAAATATAAGGCATGTTCACTAATTATATATCAGGCAACTCTTGGACTCGAAATAAATATTTCAGGGGATTCTCCAGCATTAACTCTCACACTTGCATTTCCTAACTCTAATAAGGCTGCTTCATTTGTAGAATTCTGTGTTTTATAATACAACTTCATTTGAGTCGAGACTCAACAATGTCACCAAATGCATCTGTCATTAAGTTCAAATGTCCCATACCCAATTCATTTTTATGCACATGTTTGTGTTATATGAGTATCTAACCTTCAGTAAAACCAATTTAGTGAATGAATACGCTCTAGTACAGACCTACGCTCCATCGCAACTGAACTAGAAGCAGTGCACTATCATAACCATAACTGTCAACTTTCTTATTAACCTACAAATCAAATTATAGAGAACTATGTCATTTGAAATTCTGTTATTCTGTAAATGACATGACTAAAATACATATTTGACCAAGCACAGTATTCCGATTGGTTTAGAAAGACCGTTAGGCGTTTATAACCCGCCCTATATTTAAATTAGACCATACGTATGTTTGCAATGAATATGAACTCCAGTATTTGTGTTAGAGTATACACTTGTTTTGCTGAAAATATGGGTTATAGTGCGTCACAACCCAAAAGTACAAAACAGGAGAGAGTACACACATCATAAAAATGCTAAACACACAAATGAAATAGTACCCTCCATGTAGAACAGAAACAAAAACATCAGTTGTTACAACCATGAAAACATCAGTAGAAGAATGGGCCACTAAAGAACACGGTACGCTGTGAATACGACTTTATTATCATGCTAATCGCTGCGATTCACCACCATGTAATAATAAACATAGTCTGGTACATAAAATGTAACACTAAATGCACTCATTTGTTCACCTGAATGTAATGTTGCAGTATAATCAGCTTCCGCTAGCGCTGCTATTTTGTTATTCCATTCGCTGTAGTGAATGAAGCCTCAACTTTACAACACAATTTCTATAAAACTATATGCTTTACACATAATAAGAAGTTTTATGTATGTGTGCAAAAATTCCCACGTTCATAATTGCCAAACAATTTTGTTTTCATATGGTATCAAGAAGATCAACCAGATCTAAAACTGCTAGTTAGATGATCTTTAAGATTCCTAGAAAACTAATGTGTTCCATTCACATGATTTTCTCTACACATCTATAACAAATTATTATAAAGCGTATTCTTCTATCAGCTCCATGCTTATTGAGATAAACATTAATAGCAATTGTCTTATTACTTGCTTCCTTGTAAGTATAGGAAATAAGGGAGTATACTAGGATGAAGCGATAGTCATATCTTTTAAAAACTAGTTGCTATGAGATTGAAATTCGTTTCTTTCCATGGCCAGGAATTGAAATTTCCATTTAAGAACATTCTAAGTATTTTAAAATTGAATCTAAATCAAGGAATATCTTGAAAATGACTAACTCTACGAAAATACGTATAAAACAAGTTTGTGTTTTAACGGGATTTATATTTGTTTTGTAGTAAGTTTTTGTCTGTCTCTTATGGTTTACCACTTCATACAGAAAAATCCATACAGAATGATGAGGTCTCCAGAGAATATTCACAGAAAATTGGATATATATTTTATTTCTCATGACGAGCAATTTTTCAGAAAATCAAAATTTTCCAATTTTTTCTACATAAAGGATAGATTAAACTATTCGAGCCACGTTCTTGACAGATACTAAATTTAATACCAAGTTTGCTATATTACAGATATTTCGTTTTTGAATTATAGTGTTCATATAAAACTTATATTTGCAGAGAAATCTCGGTATTGGATTTTTATGTGGAATGCAATATTCATGGTAAAGTAAATATAGCAGCATTACCAATATATTAATAAAATTGCCCAATGGTAGTTCTAATAATGTTGTTTCCTAATTACTAAGCATTTGAAAATGCAAGTCACCATTTGGTGTTGTCTGAAATTGTGAGCCATATCGTTTGGTTGACCAGGTCAAGAACACGAATCAGCTGGAAGAGAAAATTGGATTTAAATCCCGGCTGTGGCATTGAATTTGCCAGGTGGTTCTAACAGTAGAAAATCTTATATGCGCTCCATTCACATGACTATCTCAACCTGTTTTACAAGCAAATTATTCTTATAAAAATTGTTATCTATATCATGCCAATCGTAATAAACATTAACAGAAATTGTCTTATTACTCGCTTTTTTTTTTTCTAAGGGAGTATACTAGGCTAAAGTGAAAGCCAAATCTTTTAAAAGCTGGTCACTATGCCAACAACTGAAATTCAGTTCACTTTGCCAGCAGTAAAACAAAGGATATGAAACGAAAATGGCCTCCTATGACAAAAATTAAAACAATAACAAGGAATATCTCGGAAACGAAACTCTAAAACAAATATTATGTTTTATAAATTTTATATTATATAAATTGTGTGTTTTAACAAGATACACGTTTTTGTAGTAAAAGTGTGTACTCCATATGGTATCCAATTATGAAAAATTCAGTCAAATGAAGTCTTCAAGGTAAACATTTTATTTTTGTTGTAAATATTTTTAATCAAAATCGTTAGAGCATTTTTGAGAAAAACAAGAATTTCAAAGTATTTTCCATGTAAAGTATTGTTGGGGGGGAGGGTTAAAAGCTTCGTGTCGCTTGCTTGGAAGACACTAAACCTAAAAACAAATATTTTGATATTGAACGTTTGGTATTTAACTGCCTTTTGTTTTTGAGATATGCTGTCCAGACACACACACTCACACACACACACATACACATAGGCGTTTTCTGAAGGTAATGATTTTTTGAACTCAGGGGTTCTCAAAACCAATATTTTCGGTGAAATTTCAACATCAAATTTTGGGTGAAGTACAATGCCTTCTCTATTTACTACATGCATAGTATATGTAGAAAGAAAGTAAAAAGTGCACCTTTATGACGTAAATATACTAAGAATACAATAATAAAATCTTTAAATATGAGGAACCCCAATTTAGGCCCTCCTTTCAGATTTTTGTCCGAATTCTTTCTCGGAGATTGATGTTTAATGGATGTACCCGTGTGTTATCTCTATGTTCACGTGTTTAATTGTAGCTCTGCTCAATGTTCTCCTTAATACTATCATATTATATTGATATACAGGCTGTTTCAAAATGACACCAAACGTACGTAATATAATTTTCAGCTCTAAATTCGGCACATACAAAAACTGCCATAAAATCACCATTGATTAGGCAGTCGTAAATAACCAAATGACAGATGCCTGGCCCACTCCAAGAGAGATGCCGGTTGGTTGCGAACGTCCGAGTCGCGTGTTGTAGCGTGGTTTGATAGACAAGCTGGCGCGGCACAGGTCACCCTAGTAATGGAAAACGTAGCACGTGGGTGTGGCAAATGGCAACTGTTGTTCCTTCGCTGTCTAATCCAAATTGGTGCGATTTTTAAACACACATAAAACTTTAAATAGAAGAGTTTGAAAGTTACGACATCAATTTTAAAATGTTAAAAAAACCATCACATACAGCGAAGCTGTCAATTTTATTAAAATATGGACCTCTATTACCAACGCGTGCTTCACTTGGTCATGGTGTAGCTGGAGTACCCTGGACGCGCGTTTCCACAACATTAGTTGTCATCCTCTTGCAGGTTTGCAGATGTCGATTACGACATCAAGTTTCGGAGAAAGCAAGTGTAAGCTAATCGATTGCTGTCTTCGTTTAGTGTCGTTTTGAAACGGCCTGTATACTACAATATTACAAACATCTAAGGTGGGATAATACTACTAGTGTCAATAGTTTAAAGTATTTAATTTTATAACAACTGTTCGACATTTCTGGGGTACTCTAGCATAGTAATTTGCTATTGCAGGACATAAACTTTTCAGATTGTGGCTGAAGTTTGAAACAATTGCAGTTAGAACTCCAGTAAGTGATAAATTTTTGAACCTAGAACATTTGGGTTATGAGGTGGAAGATATACTAGCTGAAAAAAGATAGCTGAATGTAACAAATGACTATAAAGAAGTGAAATTCAGAACTGGGGCAAACAAAAATTGTGTTAAAACTCCGAATTGTGGAATCAAACTTTTAAAGTCCACAGATTTAAACAATCGTAAGATAGAAATGTACTCTTACCTTAGGCTTCTGTTCACAAGTTATGTTATAACGGCGTATGACTTCGTATTGACCGAGATAAGTGTCTGCAGGAATACTTTATATTTCCGTGTAGATATAGCGGGATTTGTGGAATACAGTTGGCTTAAGCGACAGACAAATCTTGAATGAGCTGGGCTTTGAAAGTTGTTTTCTTTGCTTGAACTTTAGAAAGAAGAACTAACTACTTTCCATTTGAGAAGAGAGTAAATATAGATACATTAAAATTAACAACATGAAATACATCGGATTTAGCTAACTCTACCAATGGGTACAGAGTTATTGTCTACCTCTTACAGTTTACCAGTTATGCAAAATATCTTAACCATGTGTATCTTAATAACACTTTTGGAAACATTTTCCATATAAGATGTAATTTGGCTGGTGTGATTTTCTTGAACATTTTTGTGTTGTAACCTGGAAATATACAGAACATAAGAATCAAGAGGGTTAACGGAATTTTCATTTTTGAGTTTCGCTGTTCACAGACAAATACACACGGAGCTTTTTCTAAAAATCTTATTATTCTAGACATACAACTTTCTGTAGCTGTTCAATAAACAAACTATTATTACAAAATATTGTTATGTTAACTACATCATGATAATCAAGATAAACATTAGAATTAATCTTACTGCTTGCTTCCTTGTAAGTAGAAGGGAAATAAGACAATACACTAGGCTAAAGTGTTGGTCGCTATGTGAAAGAATTGTGGTTCGATTCGCTTTGCATGGTTAGTAGTAGAACTGTAGAGATGAAAAGAAATGTGACTTCCTGTTTGAGAAAAGTTAGGAAGTTTAAATTGAAAACATTAAAAAAAGAAAACTTATTATGACATAAACTGTGTGTTTAAAAGAGATCGTCATTTTTTATGTAGTAAGTTCTAGTCTATCTTACGGTTTAAGAGTTATATAAAATTCTACAACATTCATCCAGAACAAAGATGTCTTCAGAGGCTATTACCAAAATACAAAATAAACATTTTATTTATAGTGTAAATATCCTTACTATACCTGTTTTTGAGAAAAATAATATTACAACATTTTTCCCATGTAAAGTGTAGTTTAGGGTGTGGGGTTTTTCCTCAATCTTTCTTAGAACATACTAAACTTAAATACTAAGTTTGGTATTTTACCGACTTTTCGTTTTTGAGTTATCGCGTTCACAGACGATCTTTTTTCTAAAAAGAAATATTTTTTTAATACAGGTGACCCTAAAAGTATATTTCCAGTGAAATCTCGGTATCAAATTTTTTACTATGCAAACACGTTTGCTAAATTTAATGAATGAAAAAGATGAAATTGTGAACTGGGGCAAGCGAAAATTGTGTTAAAAACTGCATGAAATACATCTCAAGTCAGAAATTATACAACAATCAACACATCTGCTTGTTCCCAACAAGGTTATTGTCGGTGGAAGGAAGAAAAACTGCCTTTAAGCGATAATGTATGAGCCAGTAACTCCAGAACCCAAATTACTACAGCGAAACGTTGTCATTTTCACGGTCCCCTGAGCTATTTAACATGCAGAGATTTACCCTCCCTTGATTACCTATAAAGAACGCGACGAATGCGTAAGGGGAGGTCACCTATAAAATCAACAAACAAGCAATTAGTTTCGAAATGTGCCGTTAAAACACCAACGGCGTCCGGATGTTTGTTCCATAAAACGGACATAACCGGGCCACTAGCTCTCGTGCCGCTCTTTTGTACCTGATTAGTGTATCACGGCCTCCTGCGAACCCGGCACGCGATAAATTCTAACGCTAAGCTCTCGGCAATTGTTTCGTTTTTTTCCCCCGTGCGAATCATCGAACGACACGGAAATATTTTTTGCTGCCGTTTGGTTACACATAACGGTTTGATTTTGTAAATGGGGTCACTGATGATCAATTGGCTCTGTTGCCATTTTGGGGGGCACATTTATGCTTGGAGTATCCGTAAGAACGCATAAACTTATAACAAACAATTTTAGAAATTATTTTATATAACATATATAGTGAAACCGTTTTTATTTTCATCCATAAGTGTTTAATTTTTTACTTTTTCAAGTTTGTACAGTCCGGTGAACGGAAATGCCAAAGCTATTAGTGTCTTTTGGTGAGTTGTTGGCGGAACTTTTTCATCATAACTTCTCCACATCAATCCTAAGTTTGCCAATATCCCATTGCTATGTATTCGAGTCCGAAACACAAATAATAACCAATGAACAAAGATTTTGACAAGGAGAGTAATGCATAGTGAGGGGTAAAGAAACAATTTAGCCCCAATGGAACGATTGTCAATATAACCTCCTGACAGAATTGATACTATTATAAGGGACGGGGATTCATGGATTTATTACTGGAATATTAGCTTACTTTGGTTCCTTGATAGTCTTTTTTTTCATCATGTTTATCAATTTAACGAAAGCATGCTTCAGTAATGCTTTTGTGTACCTTGTGCTTGATACATTTTGCTTCAAATTACAGCAACTTATTTTGTAATGAAATGATTCTAATTGAATATATAACGTGGAGTTTAAGTTATTGCATATATGATAAAACACAAAATGTTCTTCCTCTCTCATCCTCTTCCCCCGAAAACACACAAATTATCATTTTTGATTATTCGAAAAGCATTGCCAATCTGGCTTTTGTCCTTTTCCTCAACAACAGGTGATAATCAATAAACATGTATACCATGAAGTATATGTTTTAGAGAATATAAAACTGTTAGCGTCTCAGGATTGCCTCCACCATCGCGAAACAAAGGGAAAGCGCATGTTACCAATTACAGTTGCTGTAGCTGATAAGAGTTGAGCTGAGGGGTTGGCAGAGGAGTCGTATCAACCTATCAACCTAAAGAGCTGCTTTTCATTTGGCACTGGATATGTACACAATTAATAGATAGATAGGATATTACATTCCACTCAATCATTCAAATTCTAGATTTTAATGAAAATGCGTTTTTAGGATTCCCTGTATAAAAAATCTTAGGTGTGCCATTCACATAACTTTTATCTCTTCTGCCAAAAAACTGTTCTTACAAAATATTATTTTGTCTACTTCATGCTTATCAAGGTAAACAGTACCACAAATTGACTTATTACGTGGTTTCTCTTGAGCAGAAGAGAAACAATAGTAATAGTAAATATTGAATGATAATGGAAGTATACAAGTTGCGATATTAAAGGGGAAGCACTATCTTGTAAATTTCGAAGATTCTTATATCTTAATAGGACAAATCTTAACAATTCAATATTTCCATTATTACATTCTAAACCCTTTAAATATTGCAATTTGAGATAATTTAATTTATCAACACTTAGGCTAAAGTGACAGTCAACCCTTTTAAAAGTTGTAGTTATGCATTGGCCCGTGAAATTCGGTATAAAACACATGAGAAGTTCCCGTTAGAGGAAGGTTTTTACTTTCTCTACACGTACTATATACATAGTGTATAGAGAAGGTATTGTATTGCACCCTAAAATTCGATACTGAGATTTCACCGAAAATACATGTTTTGGGTCCCCCTGAATCCAAAAAAAGCATTTGTGGAAAAAGATCCATGTGTGAGTGTCTGTGGACAGCCTAGCTAAAAAACGAATAGACCGTTAAATACCAAGCTTGGTATTTAAATTTGGTATCTTCCAAGGATGCGACACGAATATTTTCAAGAAAATTCCCCCACCCCAACTACTCTTTACATGGAAAAAAATTTCGAAAATTTTGATTTTCTCAAAAATGGCTCTAACCATTTTCATTAAAAGATCGTACATTAAAAATATTTACCTGACAAATAAAATGTTAGGTATATTGAATTTTCTGGGAATTTTTAATTGAAATTGAATTTTATTAATTTGACTATTTTGGCAGAAAGAGTGTAACAGATTTAGAATCTGTAAATATGATAGATAATCATAAGTAGTAAATGATAAGGGAATTAAATTACAATTAAATCCACCTTCAAATTATATTTTCAATAATAATCCACATTATAAATAAAATTTATTGTAATCCATTATTCAACTTATATATAACTGCACCTTGACTTGAAATACTAATTAATAACATTTCCACAAAAAGAGTACGTTATTTTGGATGAATTTTACGAAATTTTGCATAACTGCGAAAACGTAAAAAATGGACAAAAACTTACCACACAAAAAATTTGGAGCACATTAAAAACACCATTTACGTTATATAAATTTTCTTCGAGGAGTTGATCGTTTTTTAGATATTCCTTTTTTTTGGTTTCAGCTTTGAAAAATTTGTATTTTTCTCATACGGATATTTGTCAACTCGTGTCCATGCAAACAAAGGAACTTCAGTCACCTAGAAACCAGATTTTCACTTCACTTTAACCTATGATATTCCCATATTTCGCTTCTACTTACAAGGAAGCAAGTAGTAAGACTATTTCTGCTAATTTTTTCTCGATTAGCAGGAACTAAATAGAAGAATAAGTTTATTAACAATAATTTGTTACACAGAAGCAGTGAAAGTCATGTGAGTGGAACACATCAGCTTTTTTATAAATGTTTTCAAATTTAAATCAATAAGAGGAAATATCTTGAATATGTTTATCTCTATAAAATAATCAAAAACAAAAGCAAAACAAAACAAAGCAGTATATGAGATTAAGTGTGTGTTTTAATGAGATCTGCATTTTTTGAGTAAAGTTCTTTCAATCTCTTACGGTTTAACAGTAATGTAAAAGTTATTCAGAATGAAGGGAACTTAGAAGGTAACTTCAAGAAATTCAGCATATACATTTCGTTTACCGCGTAAATATCCTTAACGTAAAGCACTTTAATCAAAACCATTACATAAACTTTTACTTAAAATCAAATTGTCCATGTAAAGGGTAGTTTGGGGTGGGGATTTTCCTGAGAAACTTTGTGTCGCATCTTGGAAGATACTACGAACTCTAAAATATCAAGTTTAGTATATTCGTTTTCGGTCTATGTTGTCAAAAGATACACAAGCGAAAATGACAGATTGTTGATTATTTACCCTTAATATTGTTTATTATGGTTTCATATTAAGCAGTGACGTTATGTATAGCTCTAAAAACTCTATTCATCATTAAGTGTCAGCACTATAATTTAATCTTCCTTTATTGTAAGGCTGCCTCATGGACAAAGATTGACAAATACAAACATTATCAGCAAGAACACACAAATGATTGATTAGAGTAACAAAAATACAATACGCAATGATAAAATTCGAGATATAATTGATTTGTTTTTCTCACACAAGCCGTGTGTAGGACTGGAGTAGGATGTGTCAGACTGAAAACTTTAGTGCCATAGCCGGGAATCTCAATGGATCTCCCAGTCTCCTGCCGGTTGCTTTACTTCTACCATGGCAACGTGCCAGCATAACATTGAATTCATCAACTGACTCGCATGTTTCCCGGTAAACCACAAGGTGATCTCAAATTATTTTGAGATGACAACCTCAATGGCGACTTATAATGTTGTAAGTACCTAAAGTCCTAGGATTCATAGTATAGCCAAATATTATGGTCAATTGTGATATTGGTAATTGTTTTCTCACAAACCGTGTGTAGTACAGGAGTTTGATTGGTAGAATCAGAAGAAATTTTTGTATTTGTTTCTTCTAAGTACTAGAGAAATAAGGTAATAAGCCGGCCCCTTTGTAAAATAATTGAAATTTGGTTCTCCTTACTCGACTAGGAATAACACAGAAGAGGGATAAAATGAAGGATAACTGTTTGAGAACAATTTAACTAGCATACAACTAATAACAATGAATATTTCGGAAGGGGTAACCTCTACAAAAAATTATGTGATAAAAATTGTGTCTTTTAACGAGATCACTAAACTTTTGTTAATATCTTACAGTTTACCGGTTAAGAAAAATTAATCCAGAATAAAGTCTTCAGAGGCTAACAGGAAATTCAAGAGACGCATTTTATTTGCCATGTAAATATCTTTAATGTCTGGTAATATCCTTAGAGCTATGATAGAGAAACACCACCTTTCAAAAATTTTTCCATATAAAGGATACTTTTGGTTGGGGGATTTTCTTGAAAATCTTTGTGTCGAATACGTAAAAACTAACTTTCGTATAACGTCTTTTGTGCTACATATCACCCCCCCCCCACACACACACACATTCAGGGTCGCTTTTGTAAAAATTGGATGTGTTACATTCACATGACTTTCTCTACATCTCTGTAAAATTATTGTTAAAAATATATATTTATCTAGATCACGCTAATCGAATTTAACATTAGCAGAAATTGTTCTTATTACTTGGTTCCTTGCAAGAGAAGGGAAAAATTCTAAAGCGTTCCATTCACACGACGTCATCGGAAAACAAACCTTTTATTCAAAACATTAATCTGTTATCTATATCATGCTAATCAAGATAGCAGAATTAGTCTTTATTACTAGCTCCTTATAAGTAGAAAGGAAACAAGAAATGCACAGGCCAAAGCGATATTCTCGTCCTTTAAAAGCCGCTCGCTATGTGAAACAAATAAAATTCCAATCTCTTTGCTTTCCAGGAGCAAACAAACGAGAAACGAGAAGAAAGATGTCTTACCGTTTGAGAAAAAGTTTAAGTGGCTAGAATTGAAACCAATAATCCGGAATATCTCGAAAACGGTTAACTCTACAACAAAATGTATGTAACATAAATTGTGTGTTTTAATCATATCTACGTCTTTATGTAGTAAGTTTTTGTATATCTTTTACGGTTTACCAAATATACAAAAGTCATCTGGAATGAAGAGGTCTTCAGAGGCTATTCCCAAAAAACTCAAGATATACATTTCGATTGTCATAAAATTATCAACATCCCGTATTTTAATCAAATTTGTTACAGCGATTTTTGAGAAAATAACAATTTTCGAAAAATATTCTATATAAAGGGTAGTTGGGGATGACGGGATGTTCTAGAAAATCTTCGTGTCGCATCCTTGGAAGATGCCAAACTTAAGTACCACACACGCACACATACACACGGATAAGGAAATATTTCTAAAAATGCATTTCTTATATTCAGGGGGGTTTTAAAACATGTATTTCCTGTGAAATGTCGGTTTCGAATTTTTAGACAACATAGTACGTGTAAGGAAGTAAAAATGCTTAATTTTACTCAGGAAACCTCAAAATACATATTTCCGATAAGATCTCGACATCGAATTTTTGGGTGAAACACGTTCTCTACCTACTATATGAATAGTATACGTGTAGAGAAAGTAAAGCCAGTTGTTATGAAATAGAACCTTCTAACTTGCATTTAAAGCAAGAAAGCGTAGAGGACGAAATGGGAAAACATTTTGATCACAAAAGCTTACGTTGATTAGTTTAAAGTAGCATTTAAACCTTAGAATTTCTGCTATTTACATCTCCTCTAGCACACTTAGAGATGCAGAAGCAATACCGTAACATTGTTCAGGAGATAATGAAAAGCGAAAACAACGTTTACTTCATGTTCTACGGATGATGGTCTGATATAAGAGCTTTTTATTTAGCACGGTGTTGCTCCGTTAAAGTTTTCCTGCAGGCTTCCGCAATGAATACAGATTAGAGAGCCCACAACTTAAACCATTTAGAGCTCTAAATCTTCTTTGGGAGTTAGTAAATTCTGTTGTAGCATTCAAAACAATGGGTGTAGAGAAGCTCAAGCAATAAACCTCCAGAGAAAAGTACATGGACGCCATACAAGAATCCCTAGCATTTGTTTTGTTAATATTTCGTAGTGATCACTAGAATATGATCCATATTAATACCGAGTACAAATGTCAGAGCTTTGCTTTGATTTTAATATTTATTTCAGCCGAGTAAGTATCAACAAACAAACAAACAAACAAACATACATACTCTTGAGATATTGCAAACTTGTATAGAAGTAGTATTTCTTAACGAAAATAAAAATAAAATGGCATACTTACGTAAAACTCAGTAAAAATGTTTTTTGTTCCATTCACATGACTTTATACTCTCTCTAGCACGTATGTACATGCAATGTATATAATGGCTAGAGAAGGTACTGTATTCTACCTAAAAAATTACTTATGGATATTTCACCGGAAATTGGCTTTTATAGTTCTTTGTATAAAAAAAGCATATTCAGAAAAAACTAAAGTCAGTAAAATGTCAAACTTGGTATTTAAGATTAGCATCTTCCAGGAGTTTGACACGAAGATTTTAAGAAAAATCCTCCCACCCCCAACTACCCTTCACATGGAAAAAATTTCGAAAATTTTGATTTTCTCAAAAATAGCTCTAATGGTTTTGATTAAAATATTGCTATTTTTAAATATGTATATGGCAAATAAAATGTATATCTTGAATTTTCTGGAATAGCCTCTAAAACCTCTTTATTCTGAAAAAAGAATTGTTGAATTTTACGTGACAGGTAAACCGTAAGACATAGATAAAAATCTGATGCGTTCCATTCACATGACTTTCTCTACCTCTCTGCAACAAATTACTCTTAAAATGTTTACGCTCCTATTTACTTCATGCCAATCGAGAAAAAAAAAAATAGCAGGAATAGTCTTACTAATTGCTTCCTTGTAAGTAGAAGCAAAATAAGGGAGTATTATAGTTTAAGTAATACTTCAAAGCTGGTTGCTATGGGACTGAATTTCCTTTGTTTGTATGGACAGCAATTTGCCAATTCCTGTATGAGAAAATTATGTTTTTCAATGCTGAAACCAAAAACAAGGATTACCTAAACTATCAACTCCACGAAAAAAATGTACATAACATAAATTGTGTGTCTTAACATGCTTCACATTTATTGTGTGGTAAGTTTTTGTCTATCTCTTACGGTTTAGCAGTTATGCTCTTTTTCGTAAAATTCATCCAGAATAAAGTAGTCTTCAGAGGCTATTCACAGAAAATTCAAGATATACATTTTATTTGCTATGTAAACATCTTTAATGTAGATATTTTAATCAAAAATGTTACAGCCATTTTTGTTCAAAAAACGTTCAATGTGAAGGGTAGTTGAGGATGGGGGTATTTTCTTGAAAATCATCGTGTCGCATCCTTGGAAGATACCAAACCAAAATGCCAAGTTTAGTATTTAACGGTCTTTTCGTTTTTGAGCTATGCTGTCCACAATCACACACGCAGACAGACAGACACACACACACACGGACCTTTTTCTGAAAATGCTTTTTTTGGATTCAGGGGGTCCTAAAACATGTTATTCCGGTGAAATCTCGGTATCGAATTTTTGGATGGAATACAATACTTCCTCTATACACTATATACATAGTACGTATAGAGAAAGTAAAAATGTACTACACAAATAATGTAGTTCACGTAAAAACACACCGTTTATGATTTATACTTTTTCCGTTAAATTGATCATTTCTGAGATTTCTTGTAATTTGTTTCCGATTTAAAATATTTCGGCTTTTTTCACACGGAAAGTTGTAAACTCTTGGACCTGCATATAAAGGTATTTCAACGACATGGCTACCGGCTTTTAAAATATTTGACTTAATTTCCTTCTACTTACAAGGAAGCAAGTAATTAACAGCGTGTCTGCTAATGTTTATCTCGATTACCATAAACAGAGAGAAGAAAATGTTTTTTAACAATAATTTGTTACAGGGATGTAGAGAAAGTCATGGGAATGGAGCTCATCAGATTTTTAGTTATTGCGTGATAGGCATAGAAGCAGCAAATAATCAGATTTTTACTGAAAAACATGTAAGCTCTAAATAGGATAATGTTTTCAAACGTTAAAATTATAACAATAAATATTTACACCGTGCTATTAGCAACTTGGTGAGAGTACGAGAGTAGAAAATGACGAAGCTAATGACAATAACTATGCTTTAGATAGAGACAGAGATATCCCATTTCCTACAGTCTTTTAAGTTATAATTTCTGCCGGTGTACAGACGAGAGCAAAATAATTCACCAAAGCATTTTGTTCCTTATAGTGTTTTTCTTTATTTAATGTTGTCAGAAATGTCTTGTCAGTTGTTAACACTATTACCCGGTCACTTATTGGACTAAACAAAGGGAGTGCGAAAGGGTTGGAATACAAAAACATTTTACTTTAGTGGCCAGAAGACACTAGCTAGATATTTTCACTCAAAAATCTAGCCAATAGAAAGAGATCGATCCGGGTTAGAAGCGAAAGAAAGAAGTGATTAAGACAAACGTTTTGTGGAAAATTGGCGGCGTGAAATTACCTTGTAGACATTGCTCTGTTTATTACACATGTAATTTTAAAGGGACTAAATACATACATAACAAACCGAAAATTATTGCACTCATTGAGCAAAATTATAAAGCTGTGGAGTATATTTCCAAAAACAGGACCGAATTGGTGACAGAAACACACGAAAGGGGATAGTGTACAAGTTAGATAATGCATACAAAAGTAGAAAATAGTGATAAGCAACCGAGATATATACAAATGAGCCACGTAAAACGAAGATGTAGTATATAGTTTCGCATTAATAGAAAAGGGTTGGCAACTTTTTTTTACACCTATTTTGTTTTAAAACTCAGAGTAATTTCGGAAATATCAATCTCATAGTTAGAATCAGAACCACCAATATTTGCTTTCCTAGTTCCTGCTCTTCCATCTGATCTATGAAATCGACACGCTGGCAGATCAAGAAATGTTCTATACGACTAGAATTTCACATCTAAAATGCAGAGCTACTCTTAGATAACATACACCATCGTTTACGTCTTAGCTTTTCATTCTTATTGTACTTTCCCACCTTAAAGAAAAAGATCAATACTACTAGATTGATTTTATTTTTACAACGAATTTAGAACTGTATTGGACCTTAGCCTCTGGTGTATATCACCCATAATGGAAAAAAAAAAAAAAAAAAAAAAAACCGCAATCGACTGTATGGCTAGAACCAAGTGAAGCCATGAATGTGGAAGAGCTATTATACTTACAGCTTAACCAACTTAATGCCCGGTTTCTTATATCGGTACATATTTTTGCTCTGCAGTGTACATGAAGTGAATTATGTCGGCCAGGTACGGTAGATTAGGATTAGTTACAGACGGGGCCCTCAGGATTCGGGGGCAGAACACTGGACGTAGGTCCTTTGCCACCTTAGGTCACCCTTACGGATGAGGGGAGAGACCCGAAGGACGATCAGATCCGTATAACTGTGAACGCAAGTACAGTATTTTTCAGAACATGATAACCCTGCCCCACTCCTCTGCCAAAGGCTTTAAAGTTTGGGATTACGAAACCAACCTTCACAGTTGCCAAGTGTTTCACTTACTGGTCCCTTACATGTTGTGCAGTAACTCCCTGGTTTGATTACATACTAACATATAACATGAAACTGAACTGTCCTCAGAGCCACAGGAAACAGAGATTTTACTATGCTGTCTCACGCCCCTATTAGAGGATCGTCTTTTGTTTGCTAATGATTACTGCCCAATGGCAGGGGGGGGCGGTCCCGTTTGAAATCCATCATGTTTTACAACACACACACGCACAGGGTATTAATGAACTATACCGAAACATTTTCGAAGTAACGGCTATAAGTTTTTGAAGTGCCAGTAAGTCACTGGCTAATTTATCAACCATTCGAGAGCATAACACGAATAACGAAGGGACATATTACAGCGTATCTCTCTAGCGTAGTGGTTATGGTACTGACTTTTAAATGAAAGATAGTTTCCGAGTTTGGGTCTTGTTCACGTATTGCGGTACTTCGTCTGGAATGAAAAAAATAATAATAAAAAACATTTACTTTGGGATATCAGCTTCCCGCGTTACACATTAAGCCACCAGAGTAGTTGAAAAAACGCCTACAGAGTAGGCTACCTCAAGAACGTAGTTAATGATTGCTCAATGTCGCACTGTCAAGTGATTAGTTCGAAATTTTACAGATTTTTGCGACATTACATCTTGAGAACGCTAGTAACGAGCTGCTAAAAATCGATATTCCTATACTCTAAGCCATGTTTTCAACCTGCCTTGCTTTAACATCGACTTGTCAGCACCTGATACCCACACGTTTACCTGGGGACCATGTATCGCCTATCTCAAATTACTTAGATCGGTCACAAGCACAATCTTGCAAATTATTTCGGTGTAGTTCATTATGTAGTTATGTGTATGGAGATGCTATCAATTACAGACGGAACACCAGTAATATACAGACTGGCGTTAGTCAGTTTCCCCTTCTCAATTTGGCTTTTTGGAGTTGAATCTTGAGGATATGCAGGAATTAATTACAGGGTATCTTTGGCAAGACTGTATAAACATTCATTTATTAGCGAGTCTTCTGTTTTTGTTATTATTGGTGTGTTGAACAATGATAAATACATTTAGTAAGGAACAACTAATTTACAAGCTTCAATTAATGTCGAAGTACAACAAAGCGACAGCCAAAGTTCTGATGGCTTTCCACCAAGGTTTCCTAATGCACCATTACCAACTCGGCAACATTTGCGGAAACTCAACATAAAATTTGAAAGGACATGGATTGAGATCCGGTCAACCACGTAATATCGGAAAAGAAGAAAATTCTCAGTGTTTTGCAGAATATCCTCGTAAGTCAACTTGGAAGTCAATTGAGCATATTTTGAAGCTTGCAGAGAATCCTAAAAGACGTAAAATTCAAACCTTATCACCCAAAATTTCTTCACGCATTACATGAAGAAGACTTAGTTCTGCGAGTTGATTTTAGTACGCAACGAAGCAGATCCTAATTTTTGTCGGTCAGTTTTATGGACAGACGAGGCATGGTCATGTGGATCGTCATAATTGTGTTTATTGGTCCGACACAAACCGCCATGAGGTATAGAGAAAGATCTCAATGTACCAGATGTTATTGTCTGGGGAGGAGCTTGAAGTAACGGATTCATAGGACCTTATTTCTGAAGATTCATTTACTTTGCAGCTTATTTAGAAATGCTGCAGAACTTTGCAGTGCTCAAGATGGAAAACAACCACGTTCTGAATTTCATTTGGCAACAAGATGAAGTTCCACCTCAGTTTGGACTGAACGTTTGAAATGTTTTAAATAACACATTCAGAGAATGAATTGACGCCGTTCTTATGACTTAACGTCGTGCAGTTTGTCTGTGGGGGATTCTGAAGGATATGGTGTTCTCCGTATCGCCAAGATATTCAGATGAATTGTGAATGTCCATTCAAAATGCATTTTATACCATTAATGCAGATAAAACTTTATTGTATCGTATTTGTAAATCAGATGTAAGGCGTTGAGGAAGGAGGCGGACAGTTTGAGCAACAATGAAAATGTTTCTGTTGCCAATTTAAAATTATGTACCTAACTTTATTATATGTTCAAGTAAAAAGAAAAATGTATCCTTGTTATGTCTTAATATACTGGGAAACAGACTTTAGCACCGCGTGTGTGTGTGTGTGTGTGTGTGTGTGTGTGTGTGTGTGTGTGTGTGTGTGGACACCCTATCAGTTACAGATGAAACGCTTTCCACGCCGCCCTAGTCCCTGCTCACGAGCCGCTGACCCTCTCTGAAAGTCCCAAAGGGAGCCCTGAAACCGTAAGACGGGCCCCGATCCAGTGTTTCCGACAACAATGGTAGGATAATCTTTTACAAAGCGCAAATCATCCAGACGCAATTCGCGGAATACCGTCATCTGTACTTCAACCCTAAATGAGATGATTAGCAAATTATGGAAACAGGAAAGTCTGGACTGGAAAATTCTGGGGATTGAAGAATATACTCAGCATTTTCCTGATGAACCGGGGAGACCCAAGGAAAACCCATCATGTAGGCCAACCTCTGGGATCGAACTCACGACCCTGGTACTTCTGTAACCGTTAATCCTAACTACATAACATCTCTCTTCAGCACTTTAGAAGCCGTAACACTAAAGTTACTGTTACAATAAGCATTATATTATTTTCTGCTTATTTCTAGCGAGAACCATCACCCTAATTTGACATTTAAATGGCGCATTTACACGTCCATTTCGGGATGGAGGCTGTTACGAATTACAAGCGAGAACAAGAAATCCACACGCACACTTGGTTACACCTGACATCATTATCGTAGCACAGTGACATGGAGATATGGATTTGTGCCAGCTTGCCGTGTTTTTCCCATGCCGTTAACTCACCGGGGACCTGCAATAAAAATGGCAGTAAGAAAAGAACGGTGCCGGAGCAGATAGAAATTACAAGCACTTCAAAAAGTGAACATTCGTTGCTGAAAAATGGCTTCACGCATTTTTTCTTTTTCCTCGACGAGAATGGTGCTAAGCCGTTCCAAGACTAATGGAAATGCTGAATCTATCTTATCCAAGAAGGACGAATATCTCTTCTTCCTTTTTGGACTCCAAAGGCAGTCGATCGCTGGAGAGACGCCTTTGTATGTGCAGAACCACTGTTTTCGACGTCTTCAATTTCTTTTATTGCTCTCATTGTCGCCAGCTCCTTTCTTATATCTGTTATTTCTTTGTAATTTCTTTTAACTGTTAGTGCCGGCGAAATGCTTGATTGATATTCCTTGTTAAATAAGTCTTCCTAAATTACTGCCAGTAAACGATGAAATACCTAATTATAATATTACAATTAAAATTATAGTTCATATAAATATCTCTTCATTCTGTACGACTTTTGTGTAACTGGTAAATCTAAGAGATTGGCAGAGACTTACTAGATCAACATCTATAAATCTCATTAAAACACACAATTTATTTCCTATCATTTTTTTCATGCAACTAATCGTTTCCTTCTTATTGGTTTCAATTTTAAACTACTTAATCGAATTTGAATTGCTTCACTTAGCAATGAACTTTTAAAACATTCGTTTTAGCTTAGTGTATTCCCTGATTTCCCTTCTACTTACACAGAAGCAAAAAAGAAAACCAATACTGCTGATGTTTATCTTGATTATCATGACGTAGTTAAACAGTAATCTTTTGTAAGGAAAGTTTGTTTTTGTAACAGAGAAAGGCATGTTGGAACATATCATATATTTTTTAATCTATTAACCGAAATCGAGAGAAGGCGTGGGAAGCCCACTAAGAAAATAGAATACCTAAGAAATATTAATAAGCCGAAAGCGAAAGAAAAGAAGAGATAGGAAATTCTTAATCCTTACACTTCATGATTTTGAATTTTATTTTATTAAAACAAAATATTAAAGTAAACTATACCGTCTATTACATAGTTTTGTGTGTCCTTAGTTTAGATACTGTGATAAAAATATATATGTTTTTGCTTTATATGTGGTTATTTAAATTTAGCATGTTTTCAGATTTGTTAGTACTTCCAAGTAGAAATAGGACATACTGTTTATTTTCTCAAAAAGCTCAGGGAGGAGGAGTGTTAAGAGGCGTAAAACAGAGCGATTAGGCTTCTCGATAACGAATGTAGTCTTCAAACAAACTAATAACAAATTTAGGAATCGGTTACTGCCCTTGCGTACCCAAATAGTTTTATATTTTTGTTCTCTAAAACTTACATTTTCATAGAAAAACAAACGAGAAGATAAATGTAATTCTGTTCAATTGGGACTAAATGGTGCACTTGCTTTCTTCAGAGAAAGGTACCCTTGCCTGGGCCACCATTTGGTACTGAAGTGTGTACACATGGAAGAAAAATGGATGTTCTATACCGACACAGGTTGTTCATTTCATGCCACTGTTATAACCGTTCAAAAACATCAGGTAGTAATAATATATTACATGGTAAGAACTGTAAGCTATTCTTATCAGGTCTCCAATGCTTGGGAAAACTCGGCCCTGCGGGCCTCAAATTCCTAATATGCATTATCGACCTTATAAGTATAATTTACAGTCCGTGTTAACCAATTAATTTTTGAAATACTTGAAAAAAATTTTAAAAAAATAATAAATCAAAATTTATTTTTAATATTTTATTGAATTCAACAAAAAAATCTGATGTTTTCCATCCACTTGATTTTCTTTACATCTCAATTCCAAATTATTGTTAAAAATCTTACTCTCCTTTGTACTTAATGCTAATCAAGATAACATTAACACAATATATATTTTTTTTTCAATTTAACGTCCTTTAACCTGGTATACAATACCTCCTCATTACACTATGTACACAGTACGTGTAGAGAAAGTAAAACTAATTCTCGATGTGAGAAAATAAAAGACTACATCTAAATTATATGGACAAAGCCTTTTTATACACTCTTTTGTTAATGAATTTTGCAATAGATTCTTTACTTGAAATAGCACATGTCTTGAGTGTTACGTCATTTCCTAATGGTACTGTAAGTATTAATGACCTCTCAAACTCTTACTCTAAATACTTACAGTGCTTGTTGCCATCACAATTATTAAATGAATTGTTAATTTAGCTATACACCACCAAAGATGTGTTTAGAATGATTAACTTACATCAGCATTTTAAACATATATATAACTTGTTTTTTTCAGACAAGCCTTGTGCACTACACAAGTTGAATAAGTAGAGTCAGACTGAACATTTTGAACCACAGATCTATCTCCCGGTGTCTAGCCGGTTGCTCTAACCACTAAGGTATCATATAATTATGCCAGCCTAACTGTCTCGCCTGTTTCCCGCTAAACTACAAAGTGATCTCAAATTCTTTTGAGATGACATACTCCAATGGGGAATTACAATGTAGGTACCTCGCCGTGGTCGAGTGGTTAGACCTAGGCGATCCGGGTTCGATCCCAAACTATCTTGGACAAAGAGGCGCAGGATGGGTTTTCTCTGGGTTCTCCTATTTCCCCCGCATTTCACCGGTGCTCCATCTTCGTTCGATGCATTTATAACAAATAACAGAATAACTAGCTAAAATTATTAAAATCAATTTCAAAATCTTAATAAGCTTTATTGTGTTTAGGATTTTATGAATTTAAAATCCATTATTTAATTCTTGTTTTGTTTTAATTTTTATTTAGTTTTACATAAAGGTAAACATAAAAAAACAAATACCCATTTGATAATAAAAAAATCGAATAAAGAATATCTTCTAATCAAAAAAATAAATGATAATAAAATTAAGGCTAATCTTACTTAATAATTTTGGAAGTAGTTTCCTTAAGAAATTTAAATATATTTATGTATTTTTTATATTTTTTTTTCGTCATCGCTGCGGCGTCATTAGTAGTAAAAGCGGGCGTTAAACACTATCAAAAGAAAGTACATACTTTAAGTCCCGTACTTCATAGTTTAACAAAGTATTAGATTAATTAATTAAAAGTGTTTTCACACTTAAAGATATAGCACTGCATTTTTCGGTCTGACTCTACATATCCAAATTATGTATGTTTTTGACGAAGAGCAATATCCATTAACACACAGAAGTGGCTACATACTAATGTACCAATTATAAAAATAGATGTGCCTATACCCCTAACACCCTGAATAATTACACGTGAAGCCATAATGTGTAATATAATAAACGTAAAACGCAACATAAAATTGAAGGAAGCAAGTGTGAATGTGCAGGTGCGTGTACATTTTTGAGCTTTATTACTTGGGTGGGGCCGTTACGGGGAAACCCATTGGTTAGGGCGTGAGATGTGAACCTGCCTGATTAAATTCTGGTCACAAGAGTAAACACAGGGCAAATGGGATCCAAGAGGGGGTGGGAGGGAGGATAAAAACACGTTATGAAGCTTAACCCCCTCTCATCTCCTCTGCCAACACATACATGGCAAAAGTATTCGTGTATATTAATGAGATTATGGAAGGTACTGGTTATTACCTATCATGCCGGCAGATGGTGTTAGTGAGCTGCGGCACCTTTTTTTCTCTGTCCATGCAACAGCCCTTTTCTGCCTGGGGCCAATTGGATCATGCGAAGCTGTACTTTCTGGAAAAGAGACATGGCACAGGATCGATTTTAACGGTATGTTAAATAGGTTTTGACATTTTACAGGGTTGGGAACAACAGTAAAGTGAAATAAAATACTTTTATTGAATTGGAAACAATGATACTCCCATAAATAAAACAAAAGCGTTAGTATTCATTAAACACAGAGTATCACAAAAATAATGCTATTTATCAATTGCTTATCCCTCACAGGCTGAGTGTAAATGAGTGGAAAATAAAACTTTGTTTCTACCAGGTTGCCCAGCTCCGAATTTGATGTGTGCATGTATATTCCTTCGTGCGTTAAAAGAGTTGCCGAACTCAATTTCTGCAATTTCAATTGTTTTATACATTTTTGATTTCCTAAAAAAAATGTTGTAGTTTGATTAAAATAAGGACTTAAGGATGGATATTGGATGGATAAAGGATGGATAGTGGGTGGGTGGATAATCGATGGATGGATGGATGGATGGATGAGTAGATATTAGGTGGATAGATGGATATTAGATGGATATAAATTAGATGGGTGATAGATAGGTAGACAGACGGACAGATAGATATTTATTTCATTTCATTAATTACATGGTTTAATTTACATCTACAATTACAGATATAAAACTTAAATTCTTTCCCTTCATTTCAGCTATTACATCTCATTTTCTCACTTCAATGAGTTGCTTCATTTCTGAGGATCCATAACATCCAACACCATGGTTACCTAGCTATTAGCTCCTATTTGATTCTTTTTTTCACCAATCCACATCACCATCTACCACTATTATAATCTATTTAGATAAAAAATAAAAATTAATTCTGAATCTTATGGGAACAGCCTGTGAAATTCTCTTCATTCGGAAGTAAATAACTGTTAAACTTCTATGCAGTACTGCACTAAAGCTGTACATCCTTGCTCTAAAACACACAACTTCATTCAATTAACATTTTAGTGGCACCAGCCATTTTTGAGATATTCGAATTGCACTTTTTCGTAGTCCTTTGATGCTCAATTGTGTCCGGTGTGATTTGTTTTCTTTTTTACTTTCTCTGTACTCACTATGTACATAGTGTATAGAGAATGTATTGTACTCCACCAAACAATTCGATACCGAGATTTCACTGGAAATATATGTTTTAGGGTCCCCTGTATCCAAAAAAATATTTTCAGGAAAAGGTTCATGTGTGTGTGTCTGTGAACACGATAACTCAAAACCGAAAAGTCTGTCGAATACCAAACTTGGTATTTAAGTCTAGTATCTTCCAGGGATGCGACACGAAGATTTTGAGAAAAATCCCCACACCCAAAACTACACTTTACATGGAATTCTTTCGAAAATATTGATTTTATAAAAGAATTGCTCTAACGATTTTGATTAAAATATCGTATATTAAAGATATTTACCTGACAAATAAAATGTATACTCTGAATTTTCTGGGAATAGCCTCTGAAGACTACTTTATTCTGGATGAATTTTTCATAACTACTAAACCGTAAGAGATGGACAAAAACTTAACCCATAAAAATGTAGAGCACGTTAAAACACACAATTTATGTTATATACATTTTTTTCGTGGAGTTGATCGTTTTTGAGATATTTTTTCTTGGTTTCAGCTTTGAAAGACATACTTTTCTCATACAGGAATTTGTCAACTCCTGTCCATACAAACAAAGGAACATCAGTCGCATAGCAACCAGCTTTAGCAACCAGCTTTTAGCTTTCACTTTAACCTATGGTACTCCCTTATTTCGCTTCTACTTACAATAAAGCAAGAAATAAGATTATTTCTGCTAATTTTTCTCGATTAGCATGAAATAAATAAAAGATAAGCTTATTAACAATAATATTTTACAGAGATATGGAGAAAGTCATGTGAATGGCACACTTCAGATTTTCTTTTAATTGTGTTTGCTTTTGTAAATAGAAGATGAAAATGAGAGACGATCTATATAAGCGGAAAGAACTGCGTCAAGGTAAAACTAAAGAGAAAGGGCTAACAGAGAAAAATAATCAAATTGGACCGTGGGGTTGCTGTTTTTTAATGTTGTTTAATTTTAATTTTATTGTTTTGTTTTTGCTCCCTATCTTTGTGGTTCCTATTTTACGTTTTGGTGAATTTTGTGCTTATGTTTTGTTATTTAATTTCTCTAAACTCACTATGTACAAGTGTATAGAAAAGGTATTGTATTCCACCCAAAATTCGACACCGAGATATCAGCGGATGCTATACATAGTTTCATTTACATGGTAACATCTTTGACAATTTTGATTTTCTCTAAAAGGCTCTAAAATTGGAATTAAAATTTCATATATAATTTTTTTTTTTTTTTTTGCATGGCAAAGGTTATGCATATTTTTAATTTTCTGGAAAAAGTCTCTACACACCATTTCACTTTGGATGTATTTTGCATATCTGGTAAACAAACATTGTTGAAACAAATAATTTACATCGTATACATTTTTTGTAGAGTTGATACTTTCCGAAATATTTTTTGTTATTGGTTTCAGTTTTAAAGTACTTATACTTTTCTCACATGGAATTAATCAATTCCTTGCCACGCAAAGAAACTAATTTTAGTCACATAGCAACTAGGCTTTAGAAGATTTGACTATTGTTTCAGCCTAATATATTCTTCTTTCTCTTCTACGTATAAAGAAGCAAGTCATTAGACCAATTCTGATAATTTTTAGCTACAAATAGATAGAAAAATAGCTTGAAATAGCCCGTAAGTTTAGTAACTATTTTAACGCACAAATGAACTTTTGCACACACTAAATACGGGGTAGTTGGGGCACGTGGTATATGCACACATCGAAACAAATATGTTGAGATATAAAAAAAAAAAAGAAAGAAAATGTATTCAATTCACACATCTATCGTTTTGCAAACAAACTATTCTTACAAAAGCTCTCTGTCTATTTTACAATAATTGAGATAAATAATTATCCCAAATGACCTTATTTAGTTCCTTGTAAGTTAAAGAGGAATTAGGGAATACATTAGGCTAAAGAGATAGTCAAATCCTTTAATAGCTGTCGTTATGCGAAAAGATAGAAACTGAAGTTCTCCTTTATGGCCAGGAGTAAAACAAAAGAAACGGCTATGGCATTGAATTTTCCAGTCTGACTCTACCTATCCTGTCCTTCACACGGCTATGTGTAAAGAAACAGTTATGCCATACAAATTGACCAAGATAGTTCGCCATATTATGAATCCTGGGTCTAAAGTACTTACAGCATTGTAAGTTTCCATTGGGGTTGTCATCTCAAAATAATTTGAGATCACCTTGTGGTTTACCCGAAAACGTGCGAGTCAGTTGAGAAATTCAATGCTCTGCCCGCAGTTGCCATGGTAGCTCAGTGGCAGAGCAACCGGCAAAAGATTGGGAGATCCATGGTTCAAATCCCGGCTATGGCATTGAGTTTTTCAGTCTGACTCTACCTATCCAACTCCTGTCCTTTACACGGCTATGTGTAAAAAAATCATCGTATGACCTACTTGAAATACAAATTGAGATGCTAAGTTTGGTACTTAACCAATTTAGAGTTATGCTATCCACAAACACAACACACGGACCTTCTTATTTTTGGATTAAGATTTCCTGAAAACCTAATTTCTTGCGCTAACCGTTTTAGATGTGCCATGGTATATTGTCATGCACAGCAGTAAGAGATTCACTTACATTACATAGTGACCAGCATTTAAATATCTGATGTGTTCCATTCATATGACTTTCTCTACATCTCTGCAACAAATTGTTAAAAAACTTTCGCTTCTATTTACTTCATACTAATCGAGAAAAAATCAGCAGAAATAGTCTTTTTTAAAGCTGAAACCAATAACAAGGAATATCTTGAAAACAATCAACTCCACGAAAAAAATGTATATTACATAAATGTGTGTTTTATCGTGATATACATTTTTTGTATAGTAAGTTTTTTTCTATATCTTACGGTTTATCAGTTTACAAAATTTAATAAAAATCATCCAGAATAAAGAGGTCTTTAGAAGCTATTCCCTGAAAATTCAAGATATACATTTTATTTGGCATGTAAATATCTTAAAGATAAGAGGTTTTATTCAAAATCGTTAAAGCCATTTTTGACAGCATCAACATTTTTGAAATGTTTCCCATGTAAGGGATAGTTTGGAGTGGGGGGGTTTCTTTAAAAGCTTCGTGTCGCATCTTTGGAAGATACTAAACTTAAATACCAAGTTTGGTGTGTAAAGAAAGTAAAAATATTGACTATCAATTTAGCTCAATGTATTTCCCTTTTACATATAAAGAACTAATTGTAATTAGACATTACTCATAACGTTTATGTCAATTAACTCTGTAGTGCCGTTATCAAAGGGAAAATAACCAATGTACTAAAACCAGAAATAATCGTTAAAAGGAACCCAAAACAAAACAAAGAAAAAATCAAGTTTGCATAAAGCCCTAGGGAGAATGATTCCAGGGAACTGGAAAAGAAATAATGGCAGAGTTTCACAATTTATTGACTTTATATCTTTTAACAAGCAGCTATTAAAGATATAACTGATTTTACTATTAATGTGTTTTGCTTATAATAAGTTTTACATTCGTTACATTTGTAAGTTACAAGTCTTGAATTAAGAATTTGAAACATGAATCTCGTGATGAAAGAAGTGCCTGATTGTCCCTACTAGCAAAGAGGTACCTATATAAAAAGTTACCACACAAGAAACGTTGATATCGTTAAAACACGTAGTTTATATGATAGTTTTCTGTACAGTTAATCATTTCAAACTTATTCCATGTTATTGTTTTCAATTTTAGAAAACATTTCGCAAACGGCAAACCCTTATCTGTTTTATTTCTCTTTTGTTTTACCCATAGTCAAGGAAAGAGAACCACATTTCAATGACGGCAATAGTATAGCGAAAGCTTTTAAAAGATTTGTCTATCACTTTATCTTAGTGTATTACTTGATTTACATTATGCTTGGAAGGAAGCAAGTAACGTTTATCTTGGTTACCATTGTGCAGATAAAAGAATAATCTTTTGTAAGAATAGTGTGTTTGCAGAATGGATAAAAAAAGTCAAGTGATTGTAACACGGAGATTTTTTTTTATTTTAATTTCTTAATTCAGTGTAAACAACTGTGTAGGACACTTGGGAAAACTCTTTGTTTCGATTCTCGAGTGGCCATGAATCTAGGCTGCGTTTCATAAAAAAAGTCGACTACACACTTGTATCACAAATAAATTATTATGCGTGCTAGTATAAGTACACTAGTACTGAAAAATTAGTAAGAAATAATGTCTTCAATTCACTACTACAAACAATTCCCTCAGTGCTTCAACGCGTAGAAAGTTAACTCCAATCGAAGTCTAGCTCATACAACGGAACTTGCTATACTGCGCAACATACTGACTTGCAATTGTTCCTCTTTTTATAGCTAGAGAATGACGTTACATAACTTTCTGGAACTTTGCGAAAGCTGAAGTTTCTAGAAGCTTCCTTCAGACAGAGCACATGTCACCTTCAGGTTACGGCATGCCGTACTTCCTCTGTTGGTACATATTACAAGGTGACTCTCACACGAAAGCAAACTTAAGAGCGGCCATATTCGGTATGTTATAAAACCTCAGTGTTAACGCCATTACTAAAATGGTTCTAGGATAGTTAAATGAAACTTTCCAAAAAACAACAAAACATTAATAATGTTTTATTCTATAATAGGAGGCGAGGAAACGCGTTTTAAGCCTGTAAAACATGCAGATTGTATTTAAAACAACCTGGTAACTGTAAGAGCAGTTATATTTATCATTCTGCCAAGCATTAAGCATCGGTTATATTCTGCGTATTTGTATTTATTAAAATTAAATTGAAATTTGCTTTTATCTATTCAATTATTCATTCCCTCACAAAATATTTATTGTTAGTACAAACGGCAGCACTTGAACTGAACTCCATTAAGTGACATAAAATATGAAGTTGGACGTGCATATTTTGTGCATGAATCATACGAATAAACAATGTTGCCAAATATCTGCTACCATTAAAGGGAAATAATGATTGTTAATATGAAACATCTATTGACGAATACACCGTGGCCTCTAAGAATAGCATGCTCCACTAATAGGGCATGTGTATATGTTTCTCTTTTTAAACATTTCCATTAAATATTTCAAATTATGAAACCGATGTTTATAATTACTTTCTTCAAACTTACTTTGTATATAGTGTATAGAGGAAGTATTGTATTCCAGCAAAAAATTCCATACCAAGATTTCACCGGAAATACATGTTTTAGAACCCCCTGAATCAAAAACAAACAGCATTTTTAGAAAGAAGATCCGCGCGTGTGTGTGTCTGTGGACAGCAATAGCTCAAAAACGAATAGGTTATTTAAGTTTAATATCTTCCAAGGATGCGATACTAAGATTTTGAACAAAATCTCCCCTCCCCAAACTACCCTTTATTTGGACATTTTTTTTAAAATTTCGATTTTCTTAAAAATAGCCCTAACGATTTTGATTAAAGTATCTTATATTTAAGATATTTACATACCAAATAAAATGTATATTTGGAATTTTCTGGGAATAGCCTCTAAACACTACTTTATTCTGGATGAATTTTATGGAATTTTGCATAACTTTAAACCGTGAGAGAGAAACAATAGCTAATTTAACAGAAAATGAGGGCTCGTTAAAACACACAATTTATGTTATATACATTTTTTTTCGTGGAGTGGATTTTTTTTTAGATATTCCTTGTTATTGGTTTCAGCTTTAAAATACTTACACCTTTCTCATGCGGTAATTTGTCAACTACTGACCATACAAACCAAGGAACTTCAGTCGCATAGCAACCGGCTTTAGACTAATACTTCAACCTATGCTACTCCCTTATTTCCTTTCTACTTACTAGGAATCAAGTAATAAGATTTTTTCCGCAATATTTTTCTTAATTGGCATGAAGTAAATAGAAGTTTTTAACAATATTTGTTGCATAAATGTAGAGAAATTCATGTGAATGGAAGACATCAGACTTTTTTTCTACAACATTTCAACTTAATAACTAGCCCACATGTATCTCTATGGCTCCGAAAAATTATTTTAATAATTTTGATTAAAATGCCGTATATTCAAAGTATTTACATAGTAAATAAAGTGTATATCTTGAGTTGCTTGGGTGGGAAAGTAAGTCCCCTTCATTCTGAATGACTTTTGCAAACTGGAAAGCATAAGAAATAGAGAAAGAAAGTAAGCATACTACAAAAAATCTGATGTGTTCCATTCACATGACTTTCTCTACATTTCTGCAAAAAATATTGTTAAAAAGCTTATGCTTCTATTTACTTCATGCTAATTGAGAAAAGATTAGAAAAAATAGTATTATTACTTGCTTCCTTGTAAGTAGAAGCAAAATAAGGGAGTACCATAGGTTCAAGTGATAGTCAAAAGCTGGTTGCTTTGTGACAAGTTCCTTTGTTTGACTGGACACGAGTTGACAAATTCCTGTATGAAAAAAGTATAAGTTTTTCCAAGCTGAAACTTTACACAAGGAATATCTAAAAAACTATCAACTCCACGAAAAAAAAAATGTATATAACATACATGCGTGATTTAAAGTGGTCTACATTTTTTGTGTTAAGTTTTTGTACATATCTTACGGTTTAGCAGTTATGTAAAGTTCCGTAAAATTCCTCCAGAATAGAGCACTCTTCAGAGATTATTCCCAGAAAATTCAAGATATATATTTTATTTGCCAGATATACATTTTATTTTATTTTATTTTAATATCTTTAGTATACGATATTTTAATCAAAATCGTTAAGAGCCATTTTTAAGAAAATCAAAATTTTCGAAAAAGCTTCCAATAAAATGGCAGTTGGGGGTGGGGGAATTTTCTTGAAAATGTTCGTGTCACACCCTTGGAAGATGCCAAACTTAAATACTAAGTTTGGTATTTAACGGTCTTTTCGTTTCTGAGCTATGCTGTCCACAGACGTACATACACACACACACACACGCACACATGGACCTTTTTCTATAAATGCTTTTTTTGGATTCAGGGAGGCCCAAAAGATGTATTTCCGGTGAAACTTTAGTATCGAATTTTTGGGTGGAATACAATACCTTCTCTATACACTATGTACATAGGACGTGCAGAGAAAGTAAAAATGTATATCTCGTTAAATCACACAACTTGTGTACTTATCATTAATTTTTGCGGATTTAATCGTTTCTGAGATATTCCGTGTTATCTGTTTCTCAATTATAAATTCCTTATACTTTTCTCAAATGAGAATCCGTCATTTCTGGTTCTTTCTTTGTGTTAACCGAATTTCAATCACAAAGCAACCAGCTTGTAAAATATTTCACGGCCGGCTTGGTGGTGGAGGGGTAGCGTGTCTGCCTCACATTAATAAGCAGCGCGTAACCTTGATAAGGCTTTTATCAGGGTTTTCCCTTATTCTTAAAAGACGAAAATAAAATACTTTTAAGCCTCAAGGACCCCCATATCGTTTGAGTATCTTTTCTCGGATTTAATTCAGTCTGATATGTTTCTAACCAGGTAACCAGGTACGATAAGCTACCCATAAGAACAATCACTATCCCTTTAGCCTAATGTATTCCCTTATTTCTCTATTACTTATAAATAATTATTTATTTATTGGCCAATGTGTAGTTGTGGTATTAATTCTGGAAAATTTATTGGTATATTCAAATCATATTTGAATATTGAGTTCAACTCTTATTCTCATTTGATAATTATAACCAGAAAATGTTGGAGTATTTAATGTTTTACCATGAACCGAAACTTAAGTGTCCCATCTTTCGAAATTATAATCTTTTATAAATATATTTTATGTAAGTTTTAAATGTATCTAAAGTGAAACTTGGAATTATTGTTATTCTAGTTATAACAAGAGGCGTTCAAAAGATTTGGAAAAATAGTGATTTCAGCATTATAACACTTCAAAACCACGGACACCACAATATAAAAAACCAGTTGTGTTACACTTACATGACTTTCTCTAGCTGCTCTACAAACGTCTTACAAAAGATTATTCTCCTTTCTACACATGGTAATCTAGACAAACATTAGCAGAATGTTCTTATTACTTAGTTCCTTATAAGTAAAAAGGGAACTAAAGGAATGCACTAAGCATATATATATATACTATATATATTTGTAATATGTTCTCACTCCCTCTCTCCCTATTTCTTATGCTTGTCATTACGCAAAAGTCATTAAGATTAAAGCGATTTAATTTTAAGCCCAAACAACTGAAGATATACAGTTTATTTGCTATGTAAATATTTTTAATATACGGAATTTTAATCTAAACTTTTAAAACCATTTTTCCGGAGCTTTTGAGTTATGCTTTCCACACACATACATACAGACATGCACAAGGATATTGTTCTAAGAATATTTTTTGAATTCAGAGTTTCTCAAAATATGTAGACTTACAATGAATTTTAAGTATCGAATTTTTGGGTAGAATATAATACCTTCTCTACGTGCTGTGTGCATTGCACGTAAATATGATTTATACAGAAAGTAATTATATTTGGAAACTATACTTTTTGTAATACTGAATTTAATATGAAATATAAGGTGTATTACTCTTCATATATATTTTTGGAGTTCAAAATTGAGAAAATTTGTGTTTTTAAAATTGTAGAGTTCAATAAAGGTTCAATTACTGAATAAAATTGTAACTTTTCCTGACGATATCTTATCAGATAAAAATTATCCTAAATGATAGTTGAATGCAATATGCAAATTTGAAAGTTAATTTAACTAAAAGGTTTATATAATTTATGCCACTAATATACACTACCAAAACTTAATGCTATATTTGCAACTACTTGATAAAAAAAACAAAAAAAAAACAGCTTACTACAAGGTCTGGATAAAAATTAATGAACTATTTTTTTTCTCTGAAATTACTTTATTGACAGTGGTTGATATCCCGTATCGACTGCTCCATAGCGTAGATAATGTTATTCCTGGTGCTGTACCGGATTCCTTGCAGTGATTCTTTTGCTTCGGCAAAGAAATTGTAATTACAGAGGTACCTTGGTGGTACAGTGTGTTGCAGTATTATTCCATCAGTGTCATATACCCCAATGAACACCACTTTCACAACACTTTGCGTAGCGCGCGCTTTCTTTGATCGAGGAGAACTGGGAAGATATCATTCATTAAGACGCTGTCTACTACTGCAGGTACTGCAACACCAGTGGATCAGCACTCCATCATTCTGTATGACAATGAAAGATGTCACACCGCTGCTGCTGAACATTTGACCTCAACGGGAGATTCTGGAACATCCACCGTACTCACCCAACTTGTAACCCTGTGATTACGATCTCTTTGCCAAAGTGAAAGAACCACTGCGAGGGATCCGTACAATACCCGAGATGACATCTATACTATAGGTCGGTCAATACGGGGCATTAACAGGAATGGATGGTATACGACACCTTATGAACCCTTGGCAGAAGATCATAAATAATAGGGGCGATTATTTTGAAGGTGTGTAACCATAAAAAAATTGTTCTCATTACATTTTATTCAGCCCCTGTATGTAAACCATTCTGATGTATTGGGGTTAGGAATCCCCAAAGCACACTAATAGTAAATGCTACAATAATGTGATGTACGCACACACTTAAACATAATTTGCATATTAATATATTTTGGTAGCAATTTGCATCCAGCTGTGTGGCAAACATTTTAAATCTGTGCAGAAATTGTGATGAAGCTAATGAGCGTAGCACAAAATCAACATTATATATTGGACCGGCTGCCACGAAAAAAGGCATTAACCCTTGGAAAAACAGAACAGGATATTTTTTAATGTTGGCATAATGAGGTGCTCTGTTGTTACATTAATGACTTTTGTCTGATTTATAAAGATAATTATAATGCGATATATTCACATGATTTTCTGTATCCATTCTTCAGGAAACGGTTCTCTAAAAGCTAATTTTTGTACGAATTTCACATATTTCCAGGATCACATTTGCATTATTTCATACTGTTTTCTCTTAACTATAAGCGATAAGAAAATACACTGGGCTAAAACGATGTTAAAATAAAATATAAAAACCTTCAACTGGGTGGGCTCCAATACAAGTTAATAAAATAATTTAGAATTTTTTTATAAATTTACGGCTGTTAAAATTTAATTCATGAGTTTTTATTTTTTTTTCATTTAATTTGTATGTTAAAACGTTAAGTTTAAATGTAGCTCAGTTTAATTATGTGCTTTCTATAGGTGGAGTAATTGCTTTTAAGAGCTGGTCACTTTATGACCTCATTAAAATTCACTTCTCTTCGTTTGACCAAGAGTAAGAAAAGTGAATAACTACTTCCCATTTGAGGAAAGTATATTTAGGAACTGAAGCAGGGAGCAGAATTATATTTTTTTTTATTTGCTTATGCTATTATACTTTCTATTTTAGGACTGGTAGAACTGTTTATAGGTTTTCTAAATATTGACCTAAATTGCATGGTGGTATAATTAGAAAAAGTTAAAATGAGGATGCAATGGCTTGAATTAGAAAATATTTTAATGAAGTTTATTAGAATTTTTTTTCTTGGAAGAATGCAAATGAATGAGAGTAAATTACCTTTTAATCGTGTTCAATCTGGTTTAAGAGCCCATTACGTGCTTTTCAGTCGTCTGAAAAATAAATTGATATGATCTGATAAATTAATATGTCGGAAATGGTTAACGCCACAAAAATATGTATTTAAAATGAATTGTTTGATTTGACAAGATAGTAATAAGTTTTTGTCTCTGCTATGTTTATCAGTTATTCTAAAGTAATCCAAAACGAAGAGGAAATCGGTGGCTATCCTATATTTTTTATTAAAATGTCTTAATCATACTTATTTTAATCAAAACAATTTGAGACATTTTTGAGAAAAAAACATTTCGAAAAGTTTTCCGTATAAATTATGATTCGGGGAGGTTATATTAAAACTTGTGGTTTATCCTTTAAAGATATTGAACTTAAGTATCAAGCTTTATATTTAACCGACTTTTTCTTTTTGAAATAGCTTATAGACAGATACACGAACCTTTTTTAAAAATGCTTGGTTTTGAATCAGGGGCTCTCAAAATGCGTATTTGTAGTGAATTATCGGTATCGAATTTTTAAGTGCAAAACAATACTTTTGCTTCTAATACACTAGCAAAGTAAAAATTATAGATGCTTCTGGGGCTTACTCACTTAACATTTCAAAAATCTGAATGGAGGCTTACATTAAAATGTCTGTTCTATAAAATTAAGAAATAGTTAAAATTCATTTTATTATTCGCTGTATGTTTTTTTTTTTTTTTTTATAATGACGTGTTTTGTTTGACAGATATATCGATAGCTAGTGATATTTGAAGCTAATATGATGGTGTTTTAATTTCTGATCATGTTATATTAAAAATTTAAATTTTCTGTGTTCAGTATTGGTAACCTAACGTACCTGCGTGTTTTGACACTTTTAGTACATATATGTGGATGAACTATATTAAGCATTTGTTAACTTGATACATTTATTATTGAAGACATTAAATATAAACATATTTGATAGTTGAATTTTATCATTTAAATCTTACATCATGGCGAACTGGTTAGACCACTCGCTTTCCACCTAAGTTACACGGGTTCAATCCCATAGCACCGCATATGCAATTTGTGATGAGGAAGCTGCATCTGTCCGGGTTTTCTCCGCATCTCTGGTTTCCCCCACCATTCCTTCCACCAATAATCTCACAACGCTGCAAACTCTATCTCATCCAGAGTTTTTTTGCTTCTCAATAGGAAAATCTTCGGAAAAGGGTTCGCAAACTTTGACCGCGTCATTGAAGATCTCCACCGCAGTTGTGGAAGGAACGTCTGGATCATCTCACTCCAGCATAGCACGGCAAAACACCCAGAAATAGCTCCTAGTTATTTTTACTCCAGCCGTGAAAGCCTACGTTCTCTCGTTATATATTACAGCCGAATGCTTTTGTCTGTCTCTGTATACTTGGGGTGGTTCTCAGCGCTCCATTCTGTATTGGGCGTGATTGACCACTTAATTTTGCTCAGAGGCCTCTCTACCAGGCTTGAGGTTCTTTTATGTGCCGTAAATCTACGACACGGGACCCACGGCTTTACTTCCCTTCCGAAGAAGGCCATGCTAAGGATTTTTACGCCCGAAAAATTCTATCCGTGACCTTGGGTATATGAAGTTAGCATGGTAACCACTACCAAGGGCGACTAGATGGAATACAATAGCTTCTCTATCTAATAATGTGTATTGTAGGGAAAGTAAAAATGTTACATTACAAATACACTGGAGCAAAGAAACTGGCGATTTTAAATATCGATTGTTTCCGATACGCTCATGTTAATTCGACTGTTTACATTGTTACCGTGTTGTCAAGCTCGGAGAGTTTAGTCATGATGGAGAGTTGAACTGGTGCTCGACGTACTTTTGCAACAGGCTTGTTACAAGGGTGCTGATAGCTTTGTCGTCGTAAAACACTCGTTTCGGTAGCACTACAATATCTACCGTATTGATTTGGAACCTTCTATTGATGTCAAAGCATGGCTTAGGAATACTGAAGAGACGGACTCTGTTCTGCAGAAAAAAACCCAGGGAGAATAAGGAATGCTGGAACACTGGAGAATATCAATAATGTTTACTTTCTCTACACGTACTATATACATTTGATACCAAGAATTCATTGGAAATAAGAAGTTTTAGTGTTCCCTGTATAAAAAAAAAAAAAAATAGAAAAAGTTTCTGTGCTTTGTGTCTGTGAACACGATAAGTCAAAAACGAAAAGTCGGTAAAATACCAAACCTAGTATATAAGTTTAGTATCTTCTAAGAATGCGATACAAAGCTTTTGAGGAAAATTCCCCACTCCAAACTATCCCTTACATAGACACATTTTCGAAAATGTTGATTCTCTTAAAATTACTATCGATTTTGATTAAGCTACCGCATATTAAAGACATTTACACGAAAAATAAAATATATACCTTGAGTTTATTGGGATTAGCCTCTAAGGAACTCTTTAGCCCGTATCAATTTTGCTGGACTTTGCATAGCTAGTAAACCGTAAGAGATAGACAAAAACCTTATACACAAAAATATAGATATTGTTCAAACACAACATTTATTTCATTTTAATTTTTCTTGTAGAATTGACCCTCTTTGAGATATTCTTTGTTGTTGCTTCAATTTTAAACTAACTAAGTTTTCTCAAATTGGACCATGCAAACCGAACTGAACCTTAATTGTTTCAACTAATGACCAGCTTTTAAAATTTATGACTATCGCTTTAGCCAAAGGTATCCCCTTATTTCTCTTCTACCTAAAAGGAAGCAAATAAGAAGACCAATTCTGTTAATGTAGACTAACATGATGTACATAAAAGAGTAATAGTTTGTATATGGAGCAGCTAGAGAAAGTTACGTGAGTGAAACATATCAGATTTTTCCTTACCATATATAACTGTTGTGATAGATTTTTGTGTGCATTCTAGTTACAAGTTACAATCGAAATTATCCTGTTTAATTTCTTTGCTCTTTGGTATTACAATACTCAATGTATAATTGCTCCAATCATGTTTTTTCTAATCATGGTTTCCATTGGATATATCCACCGTTTCTAAATTTCAGTTATAGTACTCGCATTTCAGCTATAATAGTAAACTATTCTATGGTTTTCTGTGAACAGCTAAATACTCAATGTACAAGCTAATTCTGCAAACCTAGCTTTTTTTGTCTATCCCCCCCCCCTCTCTCTCTCTCTCTCTGTAATTATACTTTTTTCTAATTAAAATTATGTGTGGAGTTCTCGCACATAGCAAACATAACGTTTGCGATAGTTTTAGCCAACCGTTGTGAATAAAATAATCAAAAGAGATAATAGATATTTCACTTCCCTCTTCATGGTTATCTAATTTTTTTTATGCACAGTTAATACAAATTTGTGGTGCAGAAAGCGGAATCACAACCAAATTTTGCAGTATGTACGGGTTTTTTTTTAACTTTCCACAAATTGCTACGTAACTGGGATCCAATTATTTAATTAAAAGTCTGGGTAACCTCCGATCGAGTTGTTTTCAGTTGCGCCAGCAGAGGTCATCAAACAAGATGTGTATTTTGACCCAGTGCAATTCATTTGTGAATAGTTGCTGCGAAAAATAATGTGGAAGTAAACATAGTAAAACTTTTAGCCGCAAATAAACATTATTGTGTGTGTGCCTTTTGCAACAGATTAATACCATGTTTAACGTGGCACAAATATTTCAAAAACTAAGTCAAGGATCTGCAGGAAGAAAGAAGGGGCAAGACGTTTTTGGAAATCTGATAAAGGAGTGTGACAAGACTGGCAAAAGGACGCTTTTCTGAGAAGGAAGTAGTGAAGAAACGCTAATAAAAATCTTAAGCAGCAAAAAAATGTAATTTTTAGAATTGTATGCGAGCTATGTAAATATAAGACTTGTAATACGAAGAGAGACCTGCAAACTTCAATGACGAAAGGGGAGAAATTAATTACTGCTACTTACTACTTTACTACTTACCCTTTACTACTTACCACATTTATTAGTTTTACCACTTAATACTTTTACTACTTTCTTCTTTTACTACTTAATACTTTTACTAATTTTACTACTTGCTACTTTCACTACTTAGTACTTGCTACTTTCACTACTTAGTACTTGCTACTTTCACTACTTAGTACTTGCTACTTTCACTACTTAATACTTGCTACTTTCACTACTTAATACTTGCTACTTGCACTACTTAGTACTTGCTACTTTTACTACTTAGTACTTGCTACTTTTACTACTTAGTACTTGCTACTTTTACTACTTAGTACTTGCTACTTTTACTACTTAGTACTTGCTACTTTCACTACTTAATACTTGCTACTTTCACTACTTAATACTTGCTACTTGCACTACTTAGTACTTGCTACTTTTACTACTTAGTACTTGCTACTTTTACTACTTAGTACTTGCCACTTTTACTACTTAGTACTTGCCACTTTTACTACTTAGTACTTGCCACTTTTACTACTTAGTACTTGCCACTTTTACTACTTAGTACTTGCTACTTTTACTACTTAGTACTTGCTACTTTTACTACTTAGTACTTGCTACTTTTACTACTTAGTACTTGCTACTTTTACTACTTAGTACTTGCTACTTTTACTACTTAGTACTTGCTACTTTTACTACTTAGTACTTGCTACTTTTACTACTTAGTACTTGCTACTTTTACTACTTAGTACTTGCCACTTTTACTACTTTTCTACTTTCTACTTAAACTACTTATAAGTTTTACTTTTTACTACTTGTTGGTACTAACTAATCATGCTATACTGAAAATAATAACTAATGATAATGTGTATCATTGAGGTTTATGAACGGGACAAACAACGATCCCCTGCGCAGCGAAACACCAAAGCGAAGTACTTAGCGAGCACGGCTTTGGGGGCCAGCAACTTTGAAAATTGCTGTATAGATCATCTTTCTCTTGGTGTAACACAGCTAGGTAGTTTCAAAAATTATGTCTAATGTGGTTTGCTGGGATTTTTAGTTGATGAGATAATACTTTTTCTCCTGCATTAAAAAAAAGGAAAAAGCACTCGTGAAATATTCATGGTGGCCGCATTGTCGAATTAATATCGAAAGGTAAGTTCCGCAATGGGCGCATTTCCAGCACGGGTGCTTAAGTTTCTGAAATCCAACTTTCCAGAGACTTTGCAAGATATTTTCCCTTGCTTAAAAAAAAAAAAAAAAAAAAAAAAAAAAAAAACTAATGCCGCTCACTGACCTGACTTAACTGATCTGATTAACTGACTGACTGACCTGATCGACTGACCTGATTAACCGGACATTTTTTTTACGTTTGATAATCGTAGCTGCAAACCTAGTTTCGTTATGCATAGATTTACAAATAGGTCAAAATCATTTCCCCACAAATTGCTTACTCAGGTTGTCAGGCATTCAAATATGACAGTTAAACTTCTTGTTCTTAATTGTATTTTGGATGGATTGTAGAAGGAAACGTGATTCTATAGCTGCCCCTCTTGTAACTAGAGCTTCAATAGGAAATATATGTATATGTAGGTATATATGGTATATGTATATGTACAGAAAATACGCAACAAAGACTAAGATTATCTCGATTAAGCCTAAGGAGATAGAAAAATAAGCCTTTCAGTTTCTATACCGTGTACAATGTACCTAATTCGAAAGAGAAAGTATTGAATAGCATTTTAAAATTCAATAATACACAGGGATTAATGTTTTGTCGTCCCATAAATAAAAAGAAGTACTTTAGGAAAATATCCAAGAGTGTCTGAACTAGTTACTCAAAAACAGAAAAATGGTCAATACCTAACATACTATTTTGTATATTTAGTGTCTTCCCAAGATGCGACACGAAGATTTTCATCAACATTTTCCCACCACAAACTTCTTCCCTTTGCATAGAAAAGTTTTTGAAATGTTGGATTTTCTGAAAAATTCTGTTTAAAATGCTATATATGAGACATATTCATATGAAAACAAAAATTAGCATATTTAATGTTTTTGACATATCATCTTCATTCGTAAGAAACTGTTCATACCTGCGTATAACTTGGAAATATTAAGCGATACACAAAATCGTATGTATACCTCTTTAAAATACTCAATTCATTTTAAATACATTTTTTATGCTTTAAGCCATTTTCGAGATCCGTTGTTAATAGGTCAAATCGCTCAATACATGGTAATTCCTTCACTGTTTTTTCGATGTTCAGTTATTACTCGCAATTGTACGCAAAGAGTAAGGAGTTTTAAGCCTCGGTGTAAATAGCGTCCAGTTGCTACCATATTTGACTAACGCTATTCTCTTTGTATCTATGTCTAACGAAATCTCTTTAGATATTTCTACAAAGATTTATCTCGGTTAAATTAAAGTACCAATATTAAACTGATAAGTTTCGTAAGAATAATTGTATACTCACTAATGAATTAAAGATAACTAGAGACAGTTATGTACATGCAACATATCAGTTTTACTTTCTCTAGCACAAATGTACATGGTAGATAGAGAAAGTTTTGTATTCTACCGGAAATATCTGTTTATTTGTCCCCTGAATAAAAAAAAAATTATAATCTGGTCCGCATGTGTTTGATGTGTGCGATTGCTTGTGTGTGTGTGTCTGTGTGTGTGTGTCTGTGTATGTGTATGTGTGTGTGTCTATATACAACAAAATTCAAAAAGCGAAAAGTCGTTTAAATGCCGCGCCGTGGCCGAGTGGTCAGACTATTCGCCTCTTACCTAGACGGCCCGGGTTGGATCCCAAACGACCGCATGTGAGATTTTTGGTGGACAAAGCGGCGCAGGGGCGGGTTTTTTCCGGGTTCTCCGGTTTGCCCCGCCATCTCATTCCACCGGGGCTCCATTCTCATGTATCATTAGTGTCATCGCCTGCGGTGCCATTGCAGTAAAAGCGGGTGTTAAACACTACCAAAAAAAAAAGTTCAGTATCTTTCAAGGATGCAACACAAAGATTTTCCGAAAATTCTTGAAATTTTATTGAAATATTATATGTTTATTTTATGACAATTTTCAGTAATAGTTTCATCCTGGATAATTTTGTGTAATTGGTAAACCGTAAGAGATCCACAAAAATGCACTGCATAAAAGAGCAGATCTCCTTAATACACAACATTTATGTCCTATACCTTTTTTTTTAGATTAAATCGTTCCCGATATATTCTATATTATTGGTTCATTGTTAAACTCTTCTTAAAGGAAACTCATCTTTTGTTTGATCTTTCTTTTGTTTTACTCCTGGCAAGCAAAGAAAACAGCATTTCATTTGTTTTACATAACGACCAAATTTTAAAGAATTTGATTATGGCTGTAGCCTAGTTATTTTGTAAATGCAAGGAAGCAAATAACAAATCTGATATTTATCTCGATTAGCATGCTGAAGGCAAAGGAATAATCTAATATAAGAAAAGTTAGTTTGTGAAACTGCCAGTGAAAGCCGTGTAAATGGAACACATCATATTGTTTTTAGATTAGAACTGTTTCTTGTACCTAAGTTTGTAAGTAGTCACATCATAATTAAAGAATGAATTATTGAAAAAAAAATGAAATCTGTGGAACAATGCTCTGTTAAAATTGTTATGAATACATTATGTCATAGGTACACACCAACTCTCCAGAAATAAAACTTGGAAGATGCTCAAAACAAATGGCAGAAGAATAAAGTAGTTAGAAGTGTATTATGTTTCCAACCACAAAGAGAAGCAGAAAGAAATATAATGAAGTGGTAGCACAGTTACAAGAAAAACTTTGAAAAACTAAATGTAAAACATTTTAAGGGGCTTCTAGACGTGGAAGTAGCTGTGAATAAAAGTAGTTGCGAGAGCACTTTCGTTTAAGGATTCGCTTCAACTGAATGAAATATTGGCTTTAGTTTTCTTTAGCCTAACTTCTAGATTGATGACACAATAAGCATATAATGAAGCAGAAAACAGAAAGCTTTCAAGCAGGGACATAGTTTTCATTCTTTCTTACGTTACAACACACTTCCTGTTTGTGTAAAATTCCGCCATGATGATAAATAGGCCCAGAATGTTTTGATATGTTCCTTATATAAGTGTCTGTTATGAAAAGCTATTCGATTCTAGTTTTAAACATCGTATGTGTTCCAGTCACATGAATATCTCTGCGTCTCTGTAACAAGTTATTATTACGTAATAAGCTTATTCTTCTATCTATATATGCTAATCTAGATTAACATTAGCAGAAACGAACTTAGTACTTAATTCCTTTATAAGTAGAAGGGAAATAAGATAATGCACTGAGCTAAACCAACAGTCAAATGTTTTAAAATTGAAATGCTATGAATTGCAATCCGATTATTTGCGTGGCCAGGAGCTGAGAAGTTCCTGTATTTTAAAACTGAAATCAATAACAAGAAATATCTCCAAAACAGCCAATTCCACGAAAAAACGTATGTAACATGAATTACTACAATTTGTGTAGTAAGTTTTTGTGTATCTCTTACACTTTACCAGTTATGCAAAATTCGCCATTGCCAGAAAATTCAAGATACACATTTTATTTGATATGTAAATATATTTAATATACGACATTTTAAACAAAACGGTTAGATCTTGAAAATCTTCGTGTCGCATGCTTGGAATATACTGAACTTAAATAGCAAGTTTTTTATTTTACGGACTTTTCGTTTTCGAGCTATGCTGTACACACACACACACATACACACACACACGCATACGGACATTTTACTAAAAATGCTTTTTTGGGATTCAGGGGTCTCAAAACATATATTACCGATGAAAAATCGGTCTTAATACGTTCTCTATACGCTATAGTACATAGTACGTATAGAGAAAGTACAAGTGGTGTAAGAGGTTGTGTTAATTTGGTAAGTAAAGTTGAAAATTTAAACGTATCGTTTAAAAGTGTGTAAAAGAATAATATTTTGAATAAGAACATAGAATCAAATTTTAGAAATTTATTACCAATAAAGTAATGGCATAATTACAGTATATATAATAACATGAAAGAAGGCAAAAAATTGAATATGTAGAATTTTTATGGTATAAAACAAAATAAATGTAATATTTGAATGTTTTACAACTATATGTATAATTGTTTTATGTTAAAATTGTCTTCTTTGTTAAATAACACCAAACAGTTACAAAATATTAATCCCGATTTAACAGTGAAAATAAAACGGGTGTAAACAAAGGAAAATCATAATTTGGAGTTGCAAACTAATGAAGAAACAGCAAATTAAATTAAAAAAATAAGAACATTAGGAATAAAGAATATTGTTTGTACAGAATTAAAGATTCTTAAAATTGCTAATGAAGGGCATAATAACATGTTAAAACAACCCAATTTTTTATTTATGGAATAATTAAACATGATGGAGAAAACGACATCAAAGATCCAAATATATCAGGATGTTAAATATAAAGGGAAGGAAATGAAATATTTAAATTATAATTTGTTGTCATATTTATGAATTAATAGCCGTTTCCTTGTGATATTGCCTAATTTGATAAGGAAATGGTCATATGTATAACATTTTTACCTTGCTTTCAAAAGTAAGGAGTTTTCCTTACACGGAATTTCTTCTTTTGTGTTCTTTAGAGAAGACAGCTGAAGATAAAAGGAATTTTTTTTATCTAAAAATGTTTTAAAATAGGAAGTATTTTATTCAAAACGTGTATGAAGTATTTATTGTATATTAAAAGTTTTTATAATATAAAATCTATTTTCGTGTGAAAATTAAGTAAAGCACATATTGACTTTGTAAATTATTTCACAATTGAGCTTTCGTAATATTTTTGGATCATATTTTTATTTCCTCTACTGGAGCATTTTCGACAAGAAAAAAAATCTTCTGTTTCATTTGTGTATTTCTCTACTTATCTGTAACAAATGCTATTCCTACAAAATCTTATTCTTCTATGTATCTCATACATATAAATTTACAAAATTAACGGAAATGGATCCTATGATTTTATTTCTTTTAAGTGGAAGAGAAATAAAAGAATATACAGGCATAAGCGATGTTTTAAAAGCTAATTGCCAGCAAACTAGGGTCGCTTTTCATGGACAGAAGTAAAAGAAAAGAAAAATAAATGTCAAACTCGTGTATGAGAAAATTTTAAAGTTTTTAAAATTGAAACTAATAACAAGGAATGTTCCGATATGGTTGACTCCACAAAAAAGGCATAAAATATGTATTTTAATCAAATCTAATTTTTTACGTAGTAGGTTTTTGACCATTTTTTTTTTTAGAGTGTCATCCAAAGTTAAGAGGTCTTCAGAGGTCTTTTGCAGCGAATTCAAGATATGCATTTTATACCTTATATTAAAAATTAATTTACTATGTTTTAATCATAATTTTGAGGTAATTAAAATTGTTGAAACATCTATGTATAGAGTGGTTTGGGATAGAAGATTTTCTTAAAAACCCTCCTGTTGTATTCATAGAAGATGGTGAACTTATTTATAAAATTTGGTATAGCGAGATTTTCGTTTTTGGGTTAGGTTGTTCACATACACTTACCATGCACGCGCACGCACACTCGACCTTTTTGTAAAATGATATTTGCTAATTATTAGGGGACCATAGAACATTTATTTTCAATAAAATCCCGGGAACGATTTTTTTTGACGGTGTGGAATACCTGTATCTATGCACTGAGTATAGAACATAAAAAGGCCAACTTAATGAGCCAAGTATTAACGTATTAAACATTCATAAACCAAGTTCTTCTACATTTATAACTCTGCCTGTTGACTGACGTATGTTTTTTTTTTTTTTAACCAGGACGGACTTGCATTAGAGAGAGTTGAAAAAACATAATCAACTCAGTTTTACCAATTATTCTGTGGGCTGGAAAGGTAGAATTGACGAAAAAGTACGTAAGTCGTAAATGAGGTCTCGATTTTCAAGAAAAATTTGGAATACTTTGTGTTTTACTGCAGACATTCAATTACGTGGAACTTTTCATGATGTGCCAGCATCGATTCATCAATTTGTAACTCGCATGGTAGTGCAGGGGCAATTGAATGTTAGCATTTCGTATCCTGAACATGACAGTGGTTGTTTTTAATTTGATTCTGTCTTTACTCAAAAGAAAACAAAGCGTTTGTAAAACTAACTTGCTGCAGAACAGGAAGGAAAATTTAGGCCTAGGAATACATGAGATGGTCGTCTCCTTAGCGCGGTGGTAGCGCAGCTGCCTACCAAGCGGGAGACCTGGGTTCGATCCCCAGTACCGGCGTGGGGATTTTTCCCCCGCTGGGAGACCTGGACCGGGGTGCACTCAGCCTCGTGAGGTCCCTGGGGGGCCAATTGAGAAGCTACTTGATGGAGAAGTAGCGGCTCCAGGTCGTGAGGACCGCATTAACCGGCCGGGAGGGGCTCGAGGCGCTGACCACGTCTCACCCTCCAATACTGCACCCCATCCATGACGTCTGTAGTGGACCGAGATGGGGGACGCAGCGGCCGGGCGGTAGGCCAAGGCTCCCCGTGAGCTGTCGTGCCATGGAGCTATAATACATGAGATTTGCTTTATTTTATGGTTTACCAGTTGCACAATAATTGTACCGGTGTCTGCTAGAGCTACTGTGAGGTACTTCTCTCAGCGTACGCGCGGGTAAGCCGGGATTGAAAAACAGTTACATTTTCTGAGAATACTTAATAGCAGCTGACAAAGAATCTGTGTTGAAGTGTCGATTGTTTTCTGATAAGTAAGTAATTGTTTCTGAACATACACACGAGTAAAACAGCTGCATCATGAATTTTCTAATTTACAAAGTATTAAGAACTTTGCGTTGTACGCAAATTTTTCCAGTATAAAACTAAAACACGATGCTAGACTCGTCAATGAATCCCTTTGCAATCACCGCGAAACGGTGACGAGCCTAGCGCTACGCTACGTTCAGTTTAGCAAGAGTAGATTGAAGCGTAATAATGTGTCATCGAAGTGCAAGAGGCACCAACGTTGGAATAACTAATTTTTGATATAATATACCATGTTAACTAAGTCCCACCTATATTATACTCTCACCATAGCTTCTATATTCTGTGTTGCTAAATGTTTAAACTTCATATTCGCAACCGAGACAAACTTTTCATTCTTCTTCCCTACTGAATTGCACGTATTATTCAACTTTGCTAACGATTGGAAATGGCTTACGAGTGCGAATCTTAGGTTTGTGAACACAATAACATCCCATAAAATGAATCTTTGGCTTAATTTATTTCTGAGCTGCTCTGAACTTAATTAACTTTGACACCCTGACATTTTACCTAAGTACTTCCTCCAAGCTGTCCTTCACTAGTAAGGTCTTACCTAGAAAAAATATTCTAATTTTCAACAGTATTTCTCGGTAATGACTTAACTACAGTAATAACATAGTCATAACTTAAATGTTCTACGTTTGATTGATTTTTTCTATTGTAAAAATTTCTTTATTCTTCCTCTTTTGTTTGTTTATTTTTTTCGTCTAATTTCGCATTTAAAACCCAACATCTTATTATGTTGGTGGCTTCTTCTTTGGAAAAATTGCTCAAGGCAATGTTCATTTGTTTACTCTGTGTTTATCTGAAGCTTTACAGGCATACACTCACATTTCAATTTATGCTTTCAGACTCTGGGTAGATTGGGAAATAAACCTGGTTAGGAAATAACTCCCATCCCCCAGACAGGAATCGAACCCGGGATACCTCGCACAGTGGGCATGTACTCTATCGACTGTGCTACGAGTCCAGCTTATTTCTCCTATGTTTTTTTATTATTTTAATACGGATATGATTCCAGTATCGTCGTTGTAAAGAGGAACAAAAGCCTTGTTATGAAGCGCACTTCGCAAGGTCTCAGAAAACTCAAGCTATTTATTTTATTTCTGCTGCAAACAGCTTAAAAAGATTCCAAGACGTCGCTGGTTTTGTTTTGGTTGTCGTGTTGAGGATCCGAGATTCGATTTCCAGCTCTGGGGTGATGATTTTAAGTCAGACTTTTTCAAGCCTCTGATTAGCTCATGTGGATTATTCCCAAAGCCAAATTGGTTGGGAGTCCGTGGTAAACGCTCTAGGTCTTCTCCTTCCACCACTTCCGTCGTCATCCTCCATCGGAGAAACTGACACTGCCCGCTGGGTAGCTCCATTTCAGAAAGCGTCCATCATTATTCAGTGCAATAAAATAATCCCGAAGAAGGTTTACATCTTAAAAATTTAATATTTAAATAAAAAGCATTAGAGAAATGTTTGAGAAAAAACAATATTTTTGTGAAAAGGGTAGTTTGGAATATGGGGATTTACTTGAAATTTTATATTTCGCAGCCATGGAAGCTGCAAAGCGTAAATTCCAAGTTTCTGCGATATTTTTTTTTTTTTTTTTTTTTGAATAATGCTATTCACTCAACACTCGCTCGAGCGCGGACCATCTCCTGAAAATGTTTTTCTCGATTGAGCTTATCTCAAATCGTGTATTAGTTCAAATTTTGATATGAAATTTTAGATGAAATGCAATACTTAATCTTACTTATCAGTAGACAGCGGATGTTAGGGAAACACTATTCTTTTCCGTAATGAAGATATTCCTCGGCTTTATTATTTACTTATTTCAAATAAGTCAGAAACATAGAAACGCCTATTTTGACGTTAGTACCTATCTTACATTACCTCTAGTTTAAACGCATATTTCTCAGTTTTTTCTTTGTGAACATTCGTATTCTGTTTTATTTGTGATCTTCCTTTTATTACGTTTGCATTTCGAATTTATTTTTGTTTTTGACAATATTTTTAGAATCATTGTTAAATATTAAAGGACTACTATAACTCTTAAAAGCATTTGTTTAACACCACAAGACAAAAAGCACCAAATACCAATCTTCATTACGAGATAACATGCAGAAGTTGTTTGAGTGGCGAATCTCGGCGTATAATTTAATATTTTCTGAAAACGCCATAATGTATTCATGGATAATTTATAGAAATGTGAGACCACCTATGGCACTTATACGTAATCTTAATCTGTAATTGAAAAACAAGAAATAGTTAACAAAAAGTCGAAATATTAATATGAATAATATTGATAATGGTGATATAGTAATAATAATAGAATGTCAAGTTTATAATACACATCAATATACAACAGTCTAAAATAAATACGGCATTTAAAACCGTTATAATATAATGTAGTTTTCTGCGTACAGCTTCTGAAGCCTGGTTGACTTTTACAAAGTTGGTAAACCGTAAGAAATAAACACATGTAGATCTGCTCAAAACACAATTTATGTGCAATATACTTTTTGTAGATTAACTATTTCCTACATATTCCTTCTTACTGGTTTCAATTTTCCAAAACTTAACACTTTTCTTAAATGTCTTTTGTTGCTACATGCAAAGGGAACTGAATTTCAATGACATCACATATAGCGACTAGCTTTTATGAAAATGTGACTACGGCTTTAATCTAGGGCACTCCCTTATTTACGCTGTACCTACTAGAAAATAAATAATTTCTTTTAATGTCTACCTCGTTTAGAATGAAGCAGATGGAAGAAAAACTTTTGTAAGAATAATTTGTTATAGAAAGGTATGTGATTCAAACGCAACTTATTCTTATAGCCTGAAATCAACAGGTAAAAAGTCTAAAGCACTTAAAACATTACTTTTTAGTGCCCGAACTTCCACTCTGTATTTATCAGTAAGGTAGAGAAAGTAAAAGTATTCGATATTAATTTTGATGTATCATATTTTAACAGTGTTAATCTTGGATATGTTTTAGCAGATTATGTATTCTCTTCTCTTTGGAAATGTAAATCCACAATCAATCATTTCTGAAACTTTTTAATTGCTTAATGAATGTAAATTTACCCCTTCCATCACTCGCTTTTGCGAGATAAATGGAAATGAGGTCCCCAGGGAAGATCAGGATTTACCTTCAAGTTAATGCTCCTGTTCTGTCCATGCCCCCGGCATATCCTCCAAGTGAAAGACCGTAAATTAACACCAAAGGCGAACCCCGAGGCAGCTTGACAGCGTCATGCAATAGAAAGCTGTAGAGAAAACTCTGAATCTGGGATTCAAATTAGATTCCATTTGATTATTAAGTCTACTAAATAATACTGGGTTATACGTGAAATATATATTACATATAAGTTCCAATAAGGTTGGCAACAAAGATCCTGAATAACTACACATTTAAAATAGTTAATAGTAATTAATTATACAATTAAACAGTAATTAGCCTACAAAAACAAAAAGTTAAAAATGGTTCTTTCCACGAAAGCAGTGGAAGTCAGACTGAAATGCTATAGCTGGAATTTGAACTACGTGTCTCACATGGCAGCGTGCCGGTATGACATTAAATTCCCCAACTAACCTTCGTTTTATCCTGTAAAACACACGGACATCTCAAAATATTTTGAAATGACATACCAGGGGCGTTCAATAAGTCCTTAGAAACTCCAAGAAATTGCACTTTTAGCATTAAAGAAAGTTTATATTTAGTTGCCGTCGTATGTTACCAGATGACAGTAAAGTTTCAACTATATCAATCACGTGGGTTCGTTGCCAGAGGCGATTGAATAAAGTTGTGATTCTTTAGAAAGATGGAGTTTCATGAGGTGATTAAGCCCTATTTAAGACCCTTAACACCAAAGAGAGAAAAGCCAAGTTGAATGAAGTTCATGGCTCCTGCGTCTGCAACAATGTACAATTGGATAAATGAATTTAAACGTGACCGTACATCCACAAATGATGAACACCGTTGCGGAGGTTCGGTAGAAGTGGCCTATTCCGAAACGATTGACAAAATCCAGGAAATGTATTTGAGAGATCAACAAATCAAAGTTCCCGAAATAATAGAGGTCACAGACATATCATAAAGTACAATATTTCAATTTTGTACCAACATTTAGGTCTGCCAAATGCCTCGCCAAGATGGGGGCAGTTTTGTTCTCAATGGAGAATAAACGCAATTGTGTGATCGATTCGGAAGCAGATTTTGCACTTTTCCGTCGCACTCCTGACGAGTTTCTGCGTCGATACATAACTGTGGATGGAACATGGATAGACCACTGCTCTCCAGAGACAAAAGTACAACCGAAACAGTGGGTCTTTAAAGGCGAACCGGCTCCGAGTAAGTCAAAGGTGGTGAAGTCTGTAGATGGCCTGGGTTTTCGGGACGCACGCGGAGTCATCTACATTGATTACTTGCAGAAAGGAAGAGCGATAAATGGAGAATATTATGCATAATGATTGCACCGGTTGAGCAAGGAAATCAACGCCCTCGTCTGGCAAAGATAAACATTCTCTTCCATCAAGACAATGCAAGGGTTTTGATGGCAAAAACTGTAGTTGAAGTTGGAATTACTATTTTTTTTTTTTTTTTTTCAAACTTGAAAAATTGGCTGGGCGGAAAACGATTCACGTCTAATGAAGAGGTCATCTCCCAAACATGTCTATTTTGAGGAACTTCTCAAATCCTACTTTTTGGAGGGCTTAAAACAGTTGGAGAAACGCTAGGGAAAGGGTATCAAGCTAAAATGACATTGTGTTGAAAAAAATAAACCAAAAATAATTTGTTTTTCTATCTCTTTCTAAGAACAAAGTGTACGCCCCTCGTACCTCAATGGTGACACACAATGTCGCGGCACCTTAGTGGTTAGAGCAACCGAGAGATCCACGATTCAAATCCCGGCTATGGTATTGCATTTTTCAGTCAGACTCTATCTATCCAAAAAGTAAATAGTTAAATTATTGACAACTACAAAGTATATAGGTTCATCAGTACTTAATTATTAATAATAAAATTAGAGTAACTTTTACTTTCTCTACCTAATACTATGTAGCTATATATAGGTAGAAAGGAGCTCAACTACACTCAAATATTCTACACCGAGATTTCACCGGAAACACAAGTTTATGATCCCTTGAACATAAGTAAAGACATTTTTAGGAAAAATGGTTCGTGTGTGTAACTAAAGTAAAAAAAAAAAAAAAAACTGATAAATGCCAGACTTGGTATTTAAGCTCAATATCTGTGATGCAAAGATTTTCAAGATCTCCGAGGTATTCCTTGTTATTGGTTCCAATTCTAAAATATTTACTTTTCTCAAACTCCTGGCTATGCAAAGAGATTCGAATTTCAATTTAAATCGCTTAGCGACAGCTTATAAAAGATTTGACTATTGCTTTAGTCTAGTGTATTCTCTTGTACTAAGGAACTAATGAATAAGGCAATTTCTGTCAATGTTTAACTTGATTAGCATGAAGTAGCTAGAAGAAGAATATTTTGTAATAGTTTGTTAGCACAACAGACAGACAAATTCATGCACCTAAATAGAACTATATATAGATGAAAATGCTATATCTGCTACAAATTTGACTAACTGTAAAGTAATATTTTTAATCTCTTCGAATTTACAGTTGCAGGTGGAGTTTGCAAAACTTTCTTGATGTAGCCAGGAAGGTACCTGCTGCCTCAAAAAGAAAACATCTCACAAAGCATTCGTTCGTTGGAATATTGAATTTTACGAAATGAGTGGCATGCAAAGTTCATAACTTGCTTGATTTTAATAAGTGTAATTCCTCAGTTTATTTGTATTCTCTTTCAAACCGAAGTGGTATTGCCCCTCCTATATATGATTACGACTTCATTTTAATGAAAATCGTTACAGCCATATTTCAGAAAATCGAAAATTTCGATAGATATTTCGTATAAACGGTAACTTGGGAAGAAGGGATTTTTCTGATGATTTTCTGGGGACGTCCTTGGAAAATAACGAATTTAAATACTAAGTTTGGTATTTAACTACATTTTCGTTTTTGAATTATGCTGTCAAGAGATCCATCAATGCTTCTGGCTCGGAATTAAATTTACTTGTAATTATTACTTATATTTTCACTGAAAATACATATTTTTATAATAAGATGTTCGCATCTATTGTTGCTTGCAAATGAAGTTCATCTTCGTATGTAGCCTATAAACGTCAAAGTAATTATACTAAAAAACTATGACGTTTTCGAATTTTAGTGATAGATGTTCAAAGAAAGGAATTCTTTTTTTTTTTTTTTCTTTTTGTAAACTTCACTGCTTGTACGTTAGTATATTTTTATAAGGAGAACTTAAATGACATGAACTCAGTCTATTTAAAAGTGAATTTAATGAATACGATGATGGTGGTGATGATGATATTATTAATAAAGCCTCAATTAAAATATAAACAATATATATTATACGTTATTCAAGCTTTTTAATTGCAGTTTATACTGTTTATATTTTGAGGTGTTAAATTTGAAATGCTTTTCTTCAACAGCTGACGCCCCAATTACTTCAGTAGGCTATTCTGCCACTTAAGAGTTGTGACGTAAGAAGGACACGGATTGTTGATAAGGCACGTTAAAATCGGAATTCACAGCATACGACATTGCGAAATTTTCTTCTTAGTGATTTCAGAGCAGAGAAATCCAGGACCCTATTTAATAACCTCAAATTAGCCTTCGATGTCAGATTTAAGGAGAAAAGTTCTCTGATATATAATTAATTCATTATTTTAATATAAGCAGTTATTCAGGAAGGCTACTTTTGTGAAACTACGTATTTCCTCCTTTCTCCGCAATTCTACATGATTATTATGTTCTATTTGACCTACGCAATATTATCCTAGTTGCTATTTTAAACTTGCAAAATACATGCAACTTGTTTCTACCCATTAATATATTACACATAAGGGTATACATTCAAATAGAAATTGCATTTTCTATTAAAATTACGTGAATCTCAATCGAATATTGCTTTACGCTGGACCTGAACAAAACATGCAATTGTTTGTTATAAACAGTATCGAGATAGAGCATTTCATTCTTTGTATCAAATTAAGATTTGCTTATGCTATTTTAAATATTAATTATACCAAGTTCTTAGAGAGTAAATTGTGAAATTTTATTGGTCTGGAGTAATAATGTCAGGGATAAGCTGGCCACGCCGTGGCCGGGTAGTTAGACCACTCGCCTCTCACCAAGGTGGCCCGGGGTCGATCCCAGACGATTGCATGTGGATAAAGCGACGCATCGGGGGGTTTTCGACGTTTTCCCCCGCCATCATCAGCGTTATCGCCTGCGGCGCCATAGTAGCAAGGACGGACGTTAAACACACACACACACACACACACACATGACGACCAACTCACTGCAAACCATTGTTCAAAATGTTTTGAATATTACCATTACCTTCAATATATTATAGCTATATTGTATTTCTAATAGATAACTCAGAAAGCTTGCAAAAGGTGCATTTAGTTATAAGAAAGGAACAACACACATCTTCGAAATTACACAGACTAACAAATACATTCATTCCAAAGTTGGATTTATTGCAACGGCATACTTTTATTTAATTCACTTTCAGCTCCTGTAAAATGAATGCATATAACTAAGAATAAGTTTGAGTCAGAATTGAATAGATGGTTATAGAATTTCATGGTAATAGTTAAATTTACTGTTGTAAAACATGGATATTGTAAGACAGAATACTTTAAGAGATTGTAAATTACAACAAAATTGCAACTCTGAAACAGTCAACATCTTTAATTAACTTAAGTTGAATATGTGTAGAATAGATATTATTATTGTTCTTCCAGTATTTGCTAATAATTTTACTAAGAGGCACTTGTAATTTAAATATATTAACAATCATCAAGAATAATTATGAATGTTGTTTCTGACACAATCTATAATCTAGAGTTGGATTCCTGAGTCTAATCTCAAATTAGTTCCATGAATTGCAATCTTATATATGAGTCCAGAAAATAAGTACCATTTCCTTTTACCGCCACTGCAACGCTATTGTCGCAGTTCCACGCATGCGCGCTCGTCTCTGGTTCATTTTCCACTGACGTCATTATAGCCAGATAGTGCTGTGTTTATCGGATTTGAGGTTCTTTTACGTGCTGTAAATCTATGATACGGGACCACCGGCTGTACGTCCCTTTCGAAGAAAGCCATGCATTAGATTTTTACATCCGATTTTTAACACATGACTATGTGTAGCGTGTTACCTGATTATTTACATTCCCATATACTTAAAGCATCTCCTCAGGTTTCTGTTTTGCGAGATTCAGAATCTAAAAGCCTTTAGCTGAAGAGAAGTTTGCTTCAAAAAGCTGTTATATACACAAAGAGTATATGCAGGAATAGAGCTCTTGTTTTCTAGCGTTGCTCAGCGGTACGCTGGTGGCAGATCATGTGTCCTCTCCACTCAGAACATAACATAAACATTCTGCTGACTGAGCGAGAAGATCCTTGGGGGTAGGAAAAAGGAAAGAAGTGGAACTCCACACACACACGCACACACACGCACACACACACACTCTCTCTCTCTCTTTCTCTCTCTCTCTCTCTCTCTCTCTCTCTCTCTTCCTTCCTTTGCGTAACTTCAAATCCGTTTCCCACAGAGCGTGGACTATTTTCCGAATTGTCCAAGTGGTTTCTGAGTGAAATAGCTGTAGGTGCTACTAGTTTCCTAGTTCTTCAAAAATGGATATAAACAGTTCATACTAAGATGACAATATTGTAGTCTCTTGTACAAAGTTTGTGAACGCTGCCGGAATTTGGAATCTTTACACATCTGCGCGTTGAATATTTTAAAGGCTGGTGGATATGTGGTTGAAATTCGTTTCTTTGTCTTCCCAGAAGCTCACAAATTCCCGAATTCGAAAAAAATTAAGCATTTTAAAACTAATCACAAGGAATATCTAAAAAATGGTCACTCTACGCAAAAAAAATGTACATGACAGGAGTGTATGTTTGAACGAGATCTACATTTTTGTTTACAGTTATTTCATTCAGCAAAATGAATGCAGAATAAACAGATCTTCAGGGGCTATTCCCAGAAAATACAAAATATACATTTTATTTGTCATGTGAAAACTTTAACATAGGGTATTTTAATAAAAATCGTTAGACATTTTTGAGAAAATCAAAATTTTTGAAAGGCTTTCATGTAAAGAGTAGTTTTTGATGGGTTGATTTTTTTTTAATCTTCAAAGTGCATTTTTGCAAGATACAAAGTTATCTTAGTATCTATACCAAGTTTGATATTTTACAGACTTTTTGGTACACACGGACACACACATACACACATGAACGTTTTTCTAAAAATGCTATTTTGGATACAAAGGACCCTAAAACGTGTATCTGAAATCTCGGTACCGAATTTTTGGGTGGTTGGCAATACTTTCTCTACCTACGTACCGTTCCAAAAGGCTAGCCAAAAACTATGTAGAGGTTCATCCGTATAAAGTATCTGATCAGATGAGGACATACTTCTCAGTTAGGGGATCCATAGATACGAAGTATATAGTTATTCTTACACGTTGATGTGACGATATAGGAGTATTATAAGTGGAATAGAATTAGTCTTCCACTAATTTAAAGTTGAATTCGGAAGTAATACAATATTATTTGTCCGAGTTAACGATATAGTTTATAACAGTCGTATAATCGACTAAAGAAACCTGAAGATAGAAGTTTTGTATTATTAAAACGCACACGAAAGTACTAGTTGTTTCTATTTCATGGCTCGTTCTTTAATTTGGAAGAAATAAAAATCTAATTTTATGAGAAAAGAAAATTCACCAAAACTTTTTACTTTTTCTACACATACTATGTACATAGAGTATGGAGAAGGTAACGATAGCTTTAAAAACATTTGACTATCGCTTTAGCATAGCATTCTTTTAGTTCCTTTCTCTTTACAAAGAACTAAGTAATAAGTACTTTGCGCTAATGCTTATTTTGATTAGCATGGTGTAGAAAGAAGAATAATCTTTTGTAAGAAGTATGCTTGTAGAACAGTTAGAAAAAGTCATGTGAGTGTAACACGTCAGATTTATTTAAATAATAAGCTTTTAGGAAAAATGTTAAAGTTAATATATTTTCTAAGAATATGTCTACACATAGGCTTCACCTTTAAACCTTTCCAGCCCAATGGTTGCATATGACATCGTATATCTGTATTTGTTGTTCGAGATTGGTGCAGGTTAACGTTCAATAATTCTTTGCCGTCAATGTGTATATTTCGGTATTTTCTTTAAATGTATTTATATTAACACGGCTCAAAACATGTAAAAGCATTTAAAATTCCTTCTAAGATACCTCTTTCTAACAAATACAAGACGTTATTCTTACTATGTTAGCAAAGTCCATTTAGCATTTTTATATTCCAAACAACGTTTATTTTTCCTGGGCCCATCCCTTCCTTTATCACAGTAGTATTGTAGTGAGTATTTCGACCTAGGTGAACCTATGACATTGGAATCTTGATCAGTGATGTTCAGTGTTTTAGAAGTTTAGAAAACTGAAGTATCAATAAGAGATCAGGAGGAACCGACTTTTTTAGGACAACTATGCAATTTACGGCATCAGTTTTAAAAATTAATTTCAATAGAAATATAGGGCTGGAAAGGACTAATAGAACAACTTATATAGGCCGTTCCAAAACGACACGAAACGAAGATAACAGTCGATTATCTTACACTTTGACCTGTCCGAAACTTGTGCCGTAACTTTGAAACTTTTCAATTTAAAGTTTTATGTGTGTTTAAAAACCGCACACATTTAGGATTAGGCAGCAAAGAAACAACGGTTGTCATACACTACACCCACATGCTACGTTTTCCATCACTAAAGTGACCTGTCCCGCTCCGGCGTGTCTTTCAAACCACGCCTACACCACGCGACTGGGACCTTCGCTACCAACCGGCATCTCTCTTGGAGTGGGTCAGACACGTGCCATTTGGCTATGTACGACTGCCTGATCCATAGTGATTTTATGACAGTTTTTGTATGTGCTGATTTCAGAACTGAAAATTATATTCAGGTATCATGTACGGTATGACCAACAAGGTCGTTTTGAATACCCTGTGTATTTCCATGGTCACTCATTATTTATTATTATCATTATAAATATTGGGTACCCGCCTGGGTACTGTGGTGGTAGCGTGTCTGCCTCACATTCAAAAGGTCTCCATTTCAAATCTCGCTTAGGTTGAGTTATTCTACTATTCTGAGAAGACAAATGTTGAGTAACTTTAAGCTGCATGGACCCCGAGATCATTGAGCATAATTTCACTAATTTCATTCATTGTCCAACCAGGTTAAAGGACGTTATGTCAAAAAAGAAAACTGTTAAGTGGGATCGAATCTTGGCACAGTTCATGTATATCCTACATCATATTCACGGACGTGAGATTGTCCAATAGCAAACAGAAATTCTCTCCATCCGAAGCAGACCAGCAATATCATGTACGTACAAATAAAGTGGCCGAGCTACGTGGACAAACCTAGAGTGAAAGTGTTCCAAAAATGTATTCAGCTCGTCGACTTCCAGAACTTACACTCCTGTCGTTAGAGCTCCACGTCGTTGATGCTCGCCGTTTCCAAACGCAGCCAGCCACGTATTTCCAAACAATTTCAGCTGAAACATTATGATGAGACCGACAGAAAACGAGCTGCTCGGAATTGTCCACTCACGTATCATAACCCCTTCGCTCTCGTAATTCGGTTCCGCCATTATTACGTAATGAGAACTAGGCGCCGATATGCGTACGCAAAAATTTCTCTCTAACAAATTTTCGTTTTTTTACACCGATACTTTCATTAGCTGCAAGTGTCACCAAGTGATTAACCAGCTGTGAAGCGAAAGGACCAAGTTGCAATGTGTTATGTTTTCTCTTTGTTCATTTTAACATCGATATCACTTGATCAGCAAAATAATCTCTTTTACGTGTATTCCGTTGGTAATTCCGATACTTAAGGTGACGCATTCAAATTTGATATAGATTGTGAAAGTTTAAATCATTAACTTTTGCACTCTTTAGTGCATATGTACATATATAACACTTTTTATTTCAGAAAACTCATACCGGTATGTTATTTATAAAGCACTGGATACCCCTACACTCCTATATGGTAGCGAAAGTAGAGCAAACAGGAGAACATTAGAAACAGCCGAGATGCAATTTTTTAGAAGAATATTAGGTTACTCATTAAAATATCGCATACTAAATATACAAATAAAGGAAGAGTTAAACATATATAAATTAGAGGATAAGATAGAGGATATTAAGCACCAATGGTTCCAACACATAAGGAGAATGCATGACAATAGAATAACAAACAGGCACTAAATTATAAACGTCCTAGAACAAGCAATATAGTCTATCCCTGAAGCGGAAGAAGAAGAAAGAGTATGTTATTTGCCATTAGTTATGTCAAACACTATGAAATAAGAGTGACACACCAAATCATACTCACTTTATGGTATTTGAATCACAATTCACACAATTTTGGATCAAACGGTACTTGCACCTCCGACGCATGTTACTCCAACTATGCACTAATATCAACAAATCGTTGATAGTTTGTAAATACCAAAGTTGTGTGGCCGTGCCAAGCGACATTCAACCTTCAAGAATAGAAAATTATCTCAAATGGATTCGTTATAAACTAAGGTTTATAATCTGGTTGCCAGTTTGTAAAGAAACATAACAGAAGGTAGTTAAAACTTAATTCATCAGAAAGATAAATATACTACCCAAATTTATAATCAAAAAGAGAAAAACTAATGGTGATATACGTATACCTGTTATTGTTGTAGTTTGATAGTGCGGATATTGTTTCTAGTACTAACGCTTGTGTTTCTGAAACAACATTACATTTTCCTACATATTGGAACCGAGTGCAGTGGCCTCAGAAATTTAAAGAAAATTACTGGTCTTTCATAAAGAGAAACTAGGTTGCAGGGTGTGTCGTGAGTGTGTTCTGCCGGTGGTATGGCCCGACTGCATGTTCAGATGGTGGATGCGGCCGCCAAAGAAGCACATTTTGTGACTTTCTGCAGACTATAAACAACATGATGCAAAAGGTATAACAAGTTTTATCGTAGGAAAGTATAACGGCACTCATATATTTCCATTTTGAGCACTGTATATATACATTATGAATATATATACACAATTACATAAGGTTAAACCGTAACAAACGGACAAAATCTTACTACAAAAAAAAATAGATTTTATATTAAGTACATATTTTATGTCATGTGTGTTTTTCTTGCAGAGTTAACCGTTTTCGAGATATCCCTTTTTATTCATTTCATTTTTAAGCAACTTAACGTTTCTAAAATGCGATCATCAAAACAAACAGAGCCTCAGTTGTTTCACATAGCAACCGGCTTTAAAAATATTCCACTATCGCTTTAGGTTAGTGTGTTCTATTATTTCCGTTCTATTTACAAGGAAGCAAGTAATAAGACCATTTAGCTAATGTTTAACTTGATTAGCATAATGTAGATAAAGGATAATAATTTGTAAGAATAGTTTGTATATGGAACAGCTAGAGAATGTCAAGTAAATGGAATATATCAGATTTTTTCACAGTAAAATAGTAAGAAAATATATTGTTTGTCCTACTTGACTCATTTTAACTACTAATTAAGGAAAGCTCAGATCTGCAGACGTATGGTAATTATTAAAAGGCAATCCGAACTTTAAACCTTGTTTTCTTGCAAATATTTTTACCTTCTCTATACGTACTACGTTCATAATGTATAGAGAAGGTATTGTGTTGCACCCAAAAATTCGATACCGAGATTTCACCGGAAATACATCTTTTGGGACCACTTGGATCCAAAAAGAAGCATTTTTAGTAAAATTTCTGTGTGTGTGTGTGTGTGTGTGTGTGTGTGTCTGTGTCTGTGTCTGTGTCTGTGTCTGTGGGTAGCCTCTCTCAAAATTCAAAGGTCCCTTAAACACCAAACTTGATTTTTAAGTTTAGTATCTCCCAAGAATGCGACACCCCAACTACCCTTTGCGTGAAAAAATGTTCGAACATTTTAATTTTCTCAAAAATGGCTCCATTTATTTTGATTAAAATCTCTCATACTTCAGATATTTACATGAAGTATAAAATGTATATTTTGACTTTTCCGGGAATAGCCTCTGATGATCTCTTTATTCTGGGTGTTTTTTTTTTCTTTTCTAAATTGTCTAAATTTTCATAACTGGTAAACCCTAAGAGATAGACAAAAACATACTGTACAAAAAACGTAGAGCTCCTTAAAACACACAATTTATATCATACACGGTGTTTCTTGTGCAAATAGTCATTTCCGAGTTATTCCTTGTTATTGGATTCCATGTTAATATATAAAACTTCGATCATACGCAAAATCGTCGTCCGTTTCATATCTCTTTTGGTTTACTCATGACCCTGAAAGAGAACCAGATTTTAATAACAATGGCAAAGCGACAGCTATTTAAACTTTTAGCTTACGTTTTTTCCTAAACAATTCCCTTGTTTTTATTTTATTGACAAGCAACTAAGTAATAAGACCATTTCTGGGAATGAATATCTGGTAATATTATAAAGATAAAGTAATATTTTGTAACAATAGTTTGCAGGACAAATAGAAAAAGTAATGTGAATGGAACACATAAGGTTTTTGTGTAATACGTAATGCTCTTTGATCACTAAGCTTGGTTCAGGGTAATAAAATAGCTGGATGTACACAAAGTATGTCGTAATGGATAAATCGTGGTCTCTACAACCCATTTTGAAGGTATTGTATCTAGCACTGCCTGGCCTTGTTCAGTTCCTGCTAGAAAATAAACCAGTGAACACTGAAGGAGATTGCAGATTGAAAAGTGACGAAAGTACGAAAGGGTGAGCATTCAACAAACTTGTGGATGATTGAAACATCTTTTGTATGACAGGAAGAGAGCATTTTCTTTCCATACAGTAAAGATGTACCTTGTAATTCACTGCAGTGTATACTGAGTGAGTTTTGCTGAAATATGTTCATTGTTTTTCACGGCTCTGGATATTATCCTCAATATTTTGTATCAAATTTAATACTTTTATTTCCAAAGGTACAAAGCGTTTTTGTTAACTAATCACTTTATGAAATAATTTTTTTACTGTGTTACTTTATGAATTAGAACGATGCTTTTAGAATATATTATACCTGAACGTGTGCATGTTTTCGCTACAAACCCTATCTTTATACCACTGGCTGTTCTTTATGTACATAACTATGTGCGCTTCGAAACTCGCAGGTATATCACGTATACCTGTGAATCCGAAATACTCGCTGCTCTTTTGGCGCACACCCAAGCTGGAACATCCCTGTGGCTCTTTCTGCAAATATTTATCTCAAAGTGAAGTATAAACTTCAGTGATAATGGTTTGTATGCCCATTTATAAACAATGGAGGATAGAGAAAGTCATGAGAACGTAACTGTAGGACAAGGGAAATGCTCCTTTTAATTACCTAGTAAAGAAGTTAAGATAGCATTATCTTTGATCAGAGTGCTTCTTTTACAACATCCGATGGCGCGCTCTCTCTCTCTCTAGGAGGTCTTGTTATAACGTGGAATGTTATGCAATATTGTGGGCTTAGAAGCTTGTCTTCGCCCTTTTAATATCCGGACGAAGAGCTAACAATATCTATAAACAACGTGCATACACGCTTCTCCAGATCTCCATTTAGCCCTTATAACCATTCAGTACAATCTTCTCTGCTTAGCTTAACTGAAAACGGCAGCCATTGCTGCGTAATCGGAAAACAGTTGCCAGCTGGCTCAAGGTCAAAATGGTTTTGTTCGCTATGGAAACCGAGTTAACAATTATAACAATTAGAACCCTTATTACAAGACGCTTGGTCAGTGGTGTATTGATTTTCGGTAGCCGAAGCGCCAAATGAAATTCGTTAGAAGAAAAAAACTTCAACCTAGAGTCATTTTAAAAAACTTTTGTTAATTGAAAAAGTATGTAGTTAGTACTCGTTTTGCGTAATGAGATCTCCACTCCAGAGGACAGTATTTCAGGTTTTATTTGGGACTAGGTGAAGCCACAATTTATCGAGGTTTCCACAATAGTTGCGTCTCGTTCTTCTATAACGCCATGAAGAGTAAATATTACAATTGTTAACAATACTATATAATTAATTTCTAGTTCCTCGATATTAGCCTTCCCTGTCTTTATGCATTTATTACTGTATTCTTACGCGTTATTTATTTTTTTAGACAGCTTCTGTATCATAAACGGCGTTATAATTATTTGCACGCCTTTTTCATGCAGGCTGGATACGCACCCTTTCTATATTGTTGCCTCCCTCAATATGTGTGGCGTTAGAGCTTATGCAACAAGCACAAACAACAAGGAACGAATTTTCTATGAACGCAGCATAAGCGTAATGGGAGCATACTTGGTGAACGATAAGTACAGAGATTCAAATGGTAGTCAGGAATATCATGCTAAAATGGGAGGACTGGTGCACACTAAGGATACAGTATTAAATATTAAAACAAGAACAAAATGTATTAACAATATCAAGGCATCCTATAATGATGGTCATTGTTCACGTAGCACTTGGAATCCAGGCTGATCTTCACCGTGTAGAGACTCCCAAAGAATGCTTACTAGTTACTCCTACACACACTGACCATGGCTAGCTTCCTTCCATCGCCGCGGCACTCGGAGGGCTAAACCAGCCAGTGATTGTACGTTCCAAATGGCGTCTTGTTTCAGCTAACCTAGCTACCTAAAACATCAACAACGAACTTTTCTGTCAACTGTCATTTACAGTATTTCATTGTTTATTTACTAACCCCCAAATAATATGTTTAAACTAACTAGCCCCCATATGATGCAATATATCAAATTATATGCATTTTTGCATTTAATCTTGTACCACAATATAGTGGCTAGAATTTGCTCAGGAAAAAAGGGATAGTCATCTTTGTATAAGTATGAGTGAGATTTTATCAGTGCCAACATAAACAAGAGCGCTTCAACATAGATCACACGTGAACACATGAGTCAACTGAAAATAAATTGAAAGTTAAAATTATTTAGGTGTTTTAAAAGAATTATAATTAATGTTTTTCATTCACATGATTTTTTCCAACAGTAAATTGTCATTAAAAATCATTATTCTCATATCCACTTCAAACTAAATCAGATAAACATTAGAAATAGTGCACTAAATAAATATTGTAAGTAGAAGGCGAATAAGGGAATATACAAAGTTAAAGGGACAGTAGACCCCTTTAAAAGCCGATCGGCAAGTGTATAATTGAAGTTCGGTTCGCTTTTCACTGCCAGTAAAACAAAAGAGTATGAAAAGATAAATAACCTCGTTTGAAATGACACGTATTTAAAATTAAATCCAATAACAAGGAATACCTCGGTTTCCATTTAAGCTGAAGGGATAGTTCATAGTCTAAAGCGATAGTTAAAAGCTGGTTGCTATGTAATTGAAGTTCTTTTGTTAGTCAGGGCAGGAGTAAGAGAAAAGTATAAGCATTATGACGATTAAACCAATAATAAGGAGTATCTAAAAATTAACTCCACGAATACATAAATATATAAAGTATATATATAAAACATAATTGTGTGTTTTAACCAAATCTACATTTTCTGTTAAGTAAGTTTTTGTCTAACGCTTGCGGTTTACCACTTATGCAAATTTCCGCAAATTTCATCCAGAATAAAAATGTCTTCAGAAACTATTCACAGGAAATTCAAGATATATTATTATTTGTGATGTGCATATCTTTTATATACAGAATTTTAGTCAAAATCGTTAGAGCTAGTTTTGAGACAAAATTTAAAAAGTGTTTTCGTGTAAATGGTAGTCTGGCGTGGAAGGAGTTTGCTGTAAATGTTCGGGTTACATCCCTGTAAGCTACTAAGCCTAAATCCAAGTTTGATATTTAATAGTGTTTTAATTTTTGAGCTATATTGTCCACAGACACACATAAAAACACTAAAAATGTTTCTGTCGACTCAAGGGGCCTCAAAACATAGTTTCTGGTGAAATATTAACAACGAATTTTTTTAGTGAAATGCAATAGCTTCTCTATGTACTATGTACATAATCGGTGTAGAGAAATAATTAATCTGGGAATATACTATTTCTTTTACAGTTATTGAAAATTGTATTTTAATAACCCTGTGATATACAGTTGCCTTATTTCCTTCTTGAAATTAAAACAATCTGAATATGTTACATTCATATAAGTTTATCTACGTAATGTGAAACCAACAATTCTTGTAAAGTTTATTTTTTCTATCTGCTTCATACTTAACTAGATAAACAGTACCAAAAACTATTTTATTACATATTATTTACTAGTACTAGGAGAATAAGAAAATACAAGTTAAAACGTTACTCAAATCTCTTGAAAGCCGGTCATTATGAGATGGTATTGAAATGGTTCTCTCTGATTGACCAGGAGAAGAAGAAACCGATAGCTCTTCCTGGTTAAGAAAGCTTACAACTTTGTAAAATTGGAACAATAACAAGGAATATCTCATTAACTTTACAAAAAAAAAAAGAGAAGAAAACTGCGTTTGACATAATTTGTATTTTTACGAGATCTACATTTTTGTTTAGTACGTTTTTGTCTGTCTCTTACAGCTAACCACTAATTTGAGTGTCATCCTGTGAAAAGGACCTCATTGGCTATTCCCAGAAAATTCAAAATTTCATTTTTATGAAAATATCATAAAAGTATGCTATTGAAATCAAAATCGCTACATTCATTTTTAAGTAAATAAAAATGTGTAGTAAATTTCCATATAAATAGAGCTTCGGGTAACATCAAAACATAGTCTATTTGAGGTGAAAACTCGACATCGAATTTTGGGGGAATAAAATGTTTTCTCTTCTACTACGCACGAAAACGTGCCCAAAAAAGTAACAGTTGTTTAGGTTGTTGGGCACCTCTCCTCTTCCGGGGCCAAATTAAAATCCCTGTCAGCTATATTCAGCGCGATTGGTAATTACGCCTGCCCTTTTTTCGCGATGGCGGAAGCGAACCAGATGCACTGAAACATATAATTCAGAATGAATCTTATCTTAATTTGAATATACCATCTGCGTTTGTTGAGAAAAGCAGCAAAAGCTCGATTGCCAATTCTTTTCGAATAATGAAAACGCTAACTTTGGCGTATTTTTCGGGGAAAGGGAATGAGGTACGAAACAAATATGTTTTTATATGTCTACTACCTTAAACTCCTTATTACATACTCGTTTAATATGTACTTAGAATCATGCCATTTTATTACAGAACAAGTTTCTGTAAATTAAAGCTCAATATACACCAAACATACGGAGTATGCAAAAGCATACCTAAAGCATGTTTTCTTAAGTAGATAGACAGAGGGATAAACACCAAAAACTAATGAAACTAAGGTAAGCTAATGTTCTAGCAATTAACCCGTTCCTTATGACAGTATACGTTTGTCCAGGAGGTGGTATTGACAATAGTTTCACTCGGGTTAAATTGTGTCCATACCCTTCCCGTTGCACTACTCACCTTGACCACGGCCTTTGTTCATCGGTCATTGCTTGTGTGTCGGACTTGAATACAAACCAATAGGATATTGGCAAACCCAGAACTGGGAGGAACACAAATCGTAAAAAAGTTTCGCCAACGTTAAATAAACACACCAAAAGACACTAACAGTATCGACACATTTCCGTACACCAGATTGTACAAACTACATGGTAGAGAAAGTCAGAAGATTTTAAAGGCTCAACTGTAAACCTCAGTAAATAGTTGTTCCTTTTCCCCAGGCTTTTAAACGTTTGAATATATCGAAATGGCAGCATTGTTAATGATGTAGGCCAAACGTCTTTTCATGCATTCGCAAGGAAGTTGCGGTCATGTTGTGACATGTTGGATTAGCAGCAGAGTCCTCTAGGGAGAAAGAGTGTATTTAACGTGGGAGCTTGGGAATTAGCCAGTATTACTCTGGGACGGTAATGCGTTTAAGGTGTTGAAATTGCGGCACAGGAGGGATCTCAACGCGTTTACATTCCTGACACTTTCTGCAAACAAACCAGAGCTGCAGTGGCGGTTTCCAGGTCGCTTATGTACACAAACTTGCCCGGAAAAAGAGAGTAAACGGATTGGTTGCCGCCACTGTGTGTATTATAATGGTGATGAACTTGCGGAAGAACCTAGTAAAGAGGATAATGGAAGGAGAATTCTATTTCTAGTTTTACTGCTTAAATATATAGTAATTTTAAAAATAATATATGACGCTTTGTCATCTATTAGAAATACGACTAAACGCTACAACTCCAAACTGTTTTAAAAGACAGAATATTTTATGGTTACTCAACAAAGAAAAACTTCATCTGCACACAGAGATAGTAATTTTCATGCATTTTCATTTTGAAGAATAGTGCTGATGTAAATCGGATAAATATAATGTTATAAAAGAACTATGACTGTATTAAATTAATAATTATTTTATAAAAATAATTGGGAAAGAAAATTAATTGTATAAATAATTTTATGTATTGAAACCCACCTATGATGTAAATTACATAAGTTATAATTCTGTTGTAGGCAAGTCATTAGAGAACCGCATTCATTAAGCACAAGTTACAAAATATGCTGATAGGTAAAAGCCATTAGTAAACGAAAGTTTCATTGTAAGACGCAATTAGATGGAAATCATAGTAATTAAGTGATTTAAATTACAAGGAAATTACAAAGTAAGAACTCAATTGGTTGAAGGCTCTATTCCTAGGAAGTCAACACGTTCTAGCATTTAAACCCGGCGGAGGACGATGGATTTTTTCGGGTGTAAAATCCTTAGCATGGCTTCCTTCGGATAGGAAGCAAAGCCGTTGGTCCCGTGTCGTGGATTTACGACACGTAAAAGAACCTCAAGCATGATAGAGAGGCGTCTGAACAAAATTAAGCGGTCTTTCACACCCAATTTAGAATGGGACGCTGAGAACCACAACAGTTGAAGAGCATCCATAAATAATAGGCCATTTACATTTCATTTTTTTTTTTTTTTTTTACATATTAACACGTTCTAAGACCTAAGATAGTTGAAAATTCACACTAGGCTATTTGTAATAATTAGAAACGAGAAAAAAATATTAGGTTTGCGAAGTCAATGGAAGAGTGTTCTCGGGTGGTAATATGAAGTGTAAAATTTGACAACATAGAACACGAGGCTTAGATTAATAAAAACATGTATTATCAAAATGATATATTTTTCTGGCTTTGAGCTTCAAGTGAAATTATTATCGCACTTAGGATTCTTATTACACTGATGCTAGCGCAGCGCTACACTTCGCACCTATTTAGCGGTGATTGTAAAGGGATTCGCTATATATAACTTTAGCAAATCTCTGTGTTTATTGTGTAAATAAACTGTGAATACAAAATGAATATCTTAATACTTTGAAAGTTTGTAGATTTACTAGACACAGCTATAATTACTCGTGCTTGAAATTCGCTACAGTAGATTATTCATTTTATACCCAACAATAGACAACTCGTTCCAAGCATATCAATTAACACTCTCCGTTAAATAAAAAATGATTTTTGTGATATTGCCCATTCCCAACTCACCCACTCATATTTTCAGAGAAAAATATCATGGCACACCACTGGATCAGCTAGCTGGCAGCAGAAAAAGCGGTTGTGAATTTTGGTGAGGAAAACATAAGTGGAACCTGATAAAGATAAAATAAGCGTTATTTTGAAGCATGTCCCAAAAGTAACCCAAAGTTTCAAAATAGCAGCACAGCAAATTTTAACTATGGAGATTATTAAATTGTTTTTAAAACCTAATTCAAATGTTTTCTTCTCACCTTAGAACGTTATTTTAGATAACATTTACACGTATATTACGTGAAAACATTGGCACAGTTCCTGATTTCAGGTGCCAGTAGAAATAAACTCCACTAGAAATCTTCTGATTTGTCAGATGTGCTTTTGAAGGGGATCGAAATGTGATATTCGTGACTTTCTGTGGATATATTCAGACTAGCATAGCATATATAAAATCCTTCCCATATTTTAGCATAACTTTCATATTGGTATGCTTAATGCAAAGATATGATGTTATATTTACATAACTTTCTCGGCCAATTCAACAGAGAGATTTGCATATTTTGTAGAAATATTATTTCACATTTTCTTGTAGCTACATTGGGAATAGAATAATAAGGCAGGTCCATTCAATAGTGAAATATTTTAAAGCTAGTACCTATGTGAAGGTCTTGTAATTCGTTTTATTTGCATGACCATGAGAAAGTAAAACGAATAATGAGTGTTTATTAGTGAAAACTTTAAGCATCTTAAAACTAAAAGAATGACAAGAAATATTTCGAAATACTTAAATCAACAAAAGCGTATTTGAATATAAATTGTGTACAATTTATATTATGTTCTGATAGAGATAGGAGGATTAAATCAATGGTTTCAAGTTAATAATTTAAAGTCTTATTTAACGAGATCTGCAGTTTTGGAGAAAAATTTTGTTTATCGCTTGCGGATTACCAAAATGAAGAGGTCTTTTGTATCCTATCCTAGAATTATAAACAAGGAAATTTCATTCTTCATGAAAATATCTGAAACATATTACTTATATTTGTATAAGAATTGTTAGAGCCATTTTTTAAAAAAAAATATAAATTTATGAGAACTGTTCAATGTAAAGGGAAGTTTAGTGATTGGAAATTCCTTAAAAATCCTCGTTTTGTATTTTGCAAACATTATATATTTAATATAAATTTCTCACCGACCTTTCATTTTTGAGTTCTGACACACACAATCAAGGACCTTTATCTACAATTATGTGTGCCATTCACATTACTTTCTACACATATTCTAAAACAATTGTTTCTTATAAAAGCTTATTCTTCTCTTTACTTCATGCTAATCAGGATAAACATTAGCAAAAATGATCTTATTACTTAGTTTCTCATATGTAGAAGGGAAATAAAAGAATACACTAAGCTAAATCCAAACATTTAAAGGACAGTGCCTGTAAGATACAATAGAAACTCCCTTCTGATTGCATGAAATCGGAAATGGTTTACTCCACAAACAAATATAGCACAAAAATTATATTTCTTAACGCAATGTAAAGTGTTTGTATTTTAAGTTCTAATCTATTGTTTATCTCTTACTAGTTATACAACAGTTGTTGATAATGAAAAGGTTTCAAAAGCTCCTTCCAGAAAATTAAATCATATACTTTATTTTTAGGTCATTTTCGAAAAAATAAAAAAATTGAAAACATTTCTATATAAAGGGTAGTCTTGGGTGAGGAAATTTGTTTAAAATATTCGGTCCCATTCATGAAATATGCTGAGTTTAAATGCCAAGTTTGGTGTTTAACGGGACCTTTTATTACTTTCTCTAGCATGTAAGTACATGCAATGTACAAACAGCTAGATAAGATATTGTATTTCACCCAAAAAGTTGATGCCGAGATTTTACCGGAAATATATATTTTGAGGTCCCATTAGAACGAACAAAGTATTTTTAGAAAAATATCCGTTTGGGTGTGTGTATGTCTGTGGACAGCCAAGCTCAAAAACGAAAAGACCGTTAAGTACTAAACTAGTATTTATGTATAGTATCTTTCAAGGAAACGACACAAAGAAAATCTGTCTACCACAATCTTCCCTTTGTATCTACACATTTTTGAAAAAGATTGCTCTCACGGTTTTGATTAAAATCTCGTATGTTAAAATTATATTTTAAATTTTCTGGGAATAGCCTCTTATGAGATGTTTATTTTGGATGAGTATTGCAGAGTTTTCCATAATGTTTAAACCCTAAGAGATAGACAACTTACTAAACAAAAAATGTAGAAAAACACACAATTTATTCCATATAGGTACCTTTTTCTTATAGAGTTCATCGTTTTCGAAATATTCCTTGTTATTTGTTTCTTCTTTAAATTATATAACTTTTCTCAAACGTGGCCATGTAAAGCGAATCAAACCTCAATTGTTTCACATAGCGGTCAGCTTTTAAAATATTTGACATCGCTTTAGCCTAATGTATCACCTTATTCCCCTTATACTTAAAAGTATGAATGAATGAATACGTGTATTTATTGACATAGCAATATCATACATAGAATTTCAACAATCACACGGGTCCACAGACCGACGTGCTTTTGTAATACACATTACAATCAATATTAAAACAACAAGGGTAAACACGAAAATAAAAAGACAGATAATACACAGTCAGAAGCAATATTAACATAACAATAAAGAATTAAGAGTGAAAATAAAATTAAAAAGACATTCAAATATAGCAATTTAAATTTACAGCACAGACTACACCTTCATAAATGCATCCTCTTATAATAGATAATTACACTTAAAAGAAATATACACACATAATATATACACCATATATAAAACCATAGCACAACAGTAACCTAAGTATGTCATAAAATATATATATGTATATTTATTTATATATATACATATATGTGCGTATGTAGAACATTGTAGTCACTTTTGTTTAGTTGATCTTATTCCTCCTCTCCCTTCTCTATTGGCAGCCTGCTCAGATCTCAGCTGTCTTGCCTCAAGTATAAATTTACCTAGCCCGTCCTTGTTTTCCGTGCCTGCCAGTAGCGTCCAACATGTTTCTAGCCCTATATTCGCAGTGGTAAAGAATCGCGGCAAATATTTTTCCCGCCATTCCTCCGTACCCCTAAATCTTGCCAAGATGTGAGTCCGCGACTCTTCCTCCTCGCAAATGGGACAGATTCTCGTACCATTCTCGTACCATTCTCGTCAGAAATGTTCGTGCTTCTCCATGCTCCTAGTCTAATCCACGCGAGCCCCTCTCTAATGAGTAAGTAAGCAACTAATACGACCAATGCTGCTAATGTTTAACTCGATTAGTATGACAGATAAAATAATAATAATTTGTAAGAATAGTTTGAACATGAAACAGCTAGTTGATGATGCTTCCCAAATTACGTTTCCGGTGAATGTTCGGGTAGTATACAATACCCTGCAAAATAGTACTCCTTAAATCTATACAAATATTTAAAAGAAACTGTTTCTATCTAAATAAAGCACAGATTTGTTATTAAATAATTAATCTGTATTTTAAAATACAAGCTAATCCTTGACGACTCTCACTAATGGCAGCCACGTCAACAATGTCTTAAATTAAACATTGACTATAAACTCAACTGAAATCCAAAAACATCTTTCAACGGATAAGCTCCAAAGTAATCTATCAATTCTGAAAAACTTGCTGCTTTAGAAAATTACCTTGAACTAGATTCAAGTGCGTTCATTTTTCTTTAATTTGCATTTCTATTCTTAAAACCGTGGTATGTACCTTTATTTTTGAAGATGTTTATATAATTTTATTGATAGAATAGGTGTGATTAAATAATTAAAACTCGAGTATAATAGAAATACTTTTATCTAGAAATAATCATGAATTGGGCAATGAAACTAAAGTACTTTTTACTTTCTCTACACGTAGTATGTACTTAGACTTCTTTCTTTACGTTTCTCGTTTGTTTACCCCTAGCAAGCAAAGGGATCCGACTTTCAATTGTTTCACTTAGCGCTCGGCTTTTAAAAAAATTGACCATTGCTTTATTCTAGGGTAATCCCTTATTTCCCTTCTAGGTAGAAAGAAGCGGGCAACAAGACCAATTCTGGCAATATTTATATAAGAGTCTTTTGTAAGAACGTTTTTGTGGAATAGCTAGAGAGTCGTGTGAATGGCACACATCTGAGTTTTTCCATTAGTATACGATTAAATAGGTAAATACACGAATAATATATATATACTGGTATCTATTAATAGCTATGCATTAGACTGTCAAACAGAATACATTCTTAGGTAATATTTTACACTTTGGTATATAAACCAAAATATTCTTATACTAGCTTTTCAAATATTTGTTTAACAAAGAGTTCTGGTTTTGAAAATTATCTTGTTTCTTCACATTAAAAATATTTTCATCTACCTTATTATAACTAATAGAAAACCTGGATACTGAAGTTGAATGATGGTATGTAAGGCATTCTATAAAGTACCTTAGGTATGTTAGCGGTGTCAGAAGCGGACATTGTCGTCTACCGTAATGGCATCCGTAAAGGAAACCACTAGGCTCATCAGCAGTTGTGTGGAGAATTCGCTATAACGGACAACCTATCGCTTTCAATTTGCATCACGTTATCTATTCCACCTCTGAGGTGGGCCTAAATTTCCATACTGGCTTTTGCAGGTGCAATACAAAGTCTAGAATAATGGGGTCCGTTTCACGGGCTTTCATCGTGTAAATGTTGCTGAATGCATGTTTTATATTGTTCATCTTGTGCTCGATATCGGAAAAAGTATTAGTTAATTACAATAAAACCTTTTAAAATTTGAAAAAGTGGCAGGTTAATCACTTGACTAATATGAATTGTGTATCATGACAAAGCATTTGATGAGTTACAAAATTTTCTTAGTTTTTGGAAATACGGAGTAATGCCAATAAAATTAATATATAATGTTTTGAACACACAGTTTTACTTTCTCTAGCACGTATGAACATACAATGTACATAGTACCTAGAGACGATATTGTATTCCACCCAAAAATCCGATATTCAGATTTTACCGGAAATATATGTTTTGTGGATTCCTAAGTACAAAAACGATGCGCGCGCGCGCGTGTGTGTGTGTGTGTGTGTGTGTGTGTCTGTGGAAGAATAGCTCAAAAACATATAGTATATTCAAAGGTCACAGTAGGAAGATTTTCAAGAAAATCCCCCTCCCATACCAAACTACTTTTAGATGGAAAAATTCTGAATAGCTTGTTTTTCTCAATAATGATTAACAATTTTGACTAAAGTACGGTATATTAAAGATGTTTAAATCACACATAAAATGTATGTCTTGAATTGTATGAATGACTATTAAATATCTATTGTATAACCGATAAACTGTAAGAGATAGACAAAAACTTACCACACCAAAAATGTAGATCTATTTATATCACATGCATTTTTTTTCCTGGAGTTGACCATTTCCGAGTTATACCTTGTTATTGGTTGCAGTTTTGAAGTAGCTAACCTTTTCTCATACGAGAACTTTTAAAACCCCTAGCCATGCAAAGAAACGGATTTCAACAACAAACAGTTGTTAAAATATTTGACTCTCGGTTTAGTCTAGTAATAATACTGTTTCTGTTAATGTTTATCTGAAAGCATGACTTTTTAACAATAATTTGTTACAAAGATGCAGAGAAAGTCATGTGAATGGAACAAATCGGGATTTTTTATATTCTCCTTGTACTTGAAGTTCGAAAAAGTGTTAATTACAATAAAACCTTTAAGTTGAAAAATGGGTAGATTAATTACAAAACTAATATATTTGAGTGTATTATGAAAAAGCATTTGATAAATTATATATATTTTCTAAATTTTTGTAAATACTGAGTATTAACGGTAGTATACATATGTAATGTTACCTAGTAATTAGGTTGTCTTTCGAAAGGAGAATGACGTAAAATTTTTAGGAAAAAAAGCCCACTATCGCCCCATTTTTGCTTTGTCTACAACGTACTTACGCTACGCAGAAGAATTATTGTATTCCAAAACAAAATAAGTTAATAGTTCACTGAAAATACATGTTTTGAACACCCTAAATACCAAACCAGCATTTTATATAGATGGATGTGTGTCTGTGAACAGCATAACTCATAGTGAAGACTTGGTTGAATATAAAAAAAACTTGTTGTTGAAGTTCAAAACCTTCCAAGGATGCGACACGAACATTTTAAAGAATAACTTAAGTTTTAAAACGTTTTCGTTATTGTCAATTAAGTATAAATGGCTCCAGTGAATTTTGATACACTGTATGAAACACACAATGTTTATGCTAAACGGATTACCTTCTTCCTTGTGAAAAAAGAAGATATAAATCAGTGGTGACCAATTGTAATTAAGAGCATAAAAACACATCTTATGAAAGTGTGCAATGTCACGCTTTTGTCCAACTGCAAAGAATAATTAAAAACACATTGATACATTGCAATAAAATTGTTTATTAAACAAAAGCTTGCAGAATATCACGTATAAAAACTTATGGAATTTGAATGTGTATCAAACTAACATCATAAAACGTTGATTTAAGGTATGCTCTAAAAGGTTTTAAATATTTTATGCACAAAAATCATAAATAAAAATTTAGTCTTGTTCATCTGCATTGCTGTACGCTTCATGTTCCCACCCTTTCATCTTCCTCGTCTGATAAATTCGGCTTCTTTTTCACCTCAGTTTTGTTGGCTTTATTTTTTCTATCCCGTGAACAATTTTCGATTAATTGCTATATCTTTCTTGATTTGTTTTTTCGCCCTTTATTTTTGTTCTGCTTCAAGTTTTAATTTGCCGGGGAATGAAATAATGATGGATGTTTTCCCTCGCAGCTTGTCATACTTCCTCATGGGTTTAGAACCAATTTGAACTGTAATACTGCTTCACGGTTTTGTCCGACCACGCCATTTTGAATTAATTTTCCTCTAGCGTTTTTCAAACAACTGCTAGACACCAATACAAAACGTTGAAATGATAGACAAATAGTGGGCTATCAGATGAATTACACACCTAAATTAAATTCGTAGGTATTTAAAATTAGGAGCGTAATATTACTGACGCCGAATTCTTAATTTTTTACCGTGAAAATTTAAAGAAACCACTACTGCAAAACGGGTGGCGTTCACGACTTAAGCTCATTGGATGCTGTCATGGCGCTCATCTTGAAGTAATTCCTCAAGTTTCCGCTTTATATACATCAACTTAAATCAAGTCATAAAACTTGAATCTTTTTTCCAACTTCCCTATCTGTATCGTGCTAATAGAGATAAACATTCGCATAAATTGTTTTATTACTTGCCTCCTTGTAAGTAGAAGAGAGATAAGGGAAAGCACTAGGCTAAAGCAACAGTCAATTTTTTTAAAAGCTTGTTGCTATGTGAACATTTGTGATTCAATTAACTTTTTACGCCCAGCAGTAAAACAAAAGGAATATAAGACTGTGTACTATCCATGTTAAGGTTAGTTGGAACATTATTCAAGCTATTCGTGCCGTATTCTAAATTGAATAGATATTGAACTAAAATAGAAAATTTCGTATATGACCGACTTTTCGTTTTTGAGTTATGTTGTCCATAGATGACACATACAGGTTTTTTTTTTTCTAAAAAAATGATTTCTGTACCTAAACATGTGTATTTCGATTTGTTTACTGTATACCTCTTATACTTACTGCGAAATATTTTCATTGATCAACAAAAAATAATTGCAGGAATTATTTTTATTTTGTGAAAGAGTGTATAGAGAAATTCCTGTGATTCCAACAAACACATTTTTAAAATAATTAATAACTTTCAACGACTATTATACTTCGCTACTTATAGAACGTTAAAAGCAGAACCATTGCTAGCATGACAGTTGAACTCTTAATTGCCTCTTGCAGCAGTAATTCCGATGTTTTAAAACATTTGAATGTTTGTGAAACGCCATCGCCGTTGTTTTTATCTGAGCCGTTGTTCACGAGGGCGAGGAAGGCGTGGCGACATAGTGATATACAGTGCAATAAGATACAGCATAAAGCCCTTTGGTGAAATATCGATACTGCAACCACTAACGTTACGGTTTTCGCAATATTCAAGATCACCACTGGGAGACAATCGCGTGCTCCATGATTTAAGTACAGGAAAAATTGCACACTGAGAACTTAGTGGATCGTGCTATTGTTTGGCGTCCTCTATTTACGGAAACGCAGTTTTGGCGACTTGTATATTGGCGCCATGTTCTGGCTGAAGTAAATTCCTGGTCAAAAACTTTTACCTCCTCTACACGTACTATGTACATAGTTAACAGAGAAGGTACTGCATTCCTCCCAAAAATTCGATTCCGAGATTTAACCGGAAATACATGTTTTAGGACCCCTGAATCTAAAAAAAGCATTACATTTTTTGATTTTTCAATTTATGTAACAAAACATTTAACATAGAGAGGATTATAAATATATGATGCCCCAAATTAGACATAAATATATATCAAGACGGTTAAACTGGTTTTTTCAATGTTTTCTTTGTATTCGTGTACCCCCCCCCCCAGAATTAAATGAAACAGCATGCTATTTCCAACTAACTTCTATTACTGTATTGATAATGCTATTTCTATATTTACGATATTAGTATTACTTGGATACTAAGTACTTAGGAATGTACGTAGCCTTTAAGCTGTTCTCTGAAGGAAGGCATATCGGTTGGTTGACCGGGAAAAAAACACGAATTAGTTGAAGGTTTGAAAGTCATACTGGGATCTTGTCACGGTAGATAAATGATAAGAGCAACTACACAAGGAGCAGGAGAGCTGTGTTCAAATCCCGGCTCTGGCATTGTATTTTTCAGTGGTTATAATAATAGATATCTCATGTGTTCCATACACATGACTTTCTCTACACCACTGCAACAAATTATTAAAAAGCTTATGCTTCTATTCACTCCATGCCAATCGAGAGAAAAAAAAAAAAAAAAAAAAAAGCAGAAATAGTCTTAATACTTGCTTCCTTGTAAGCAGAAGTGAAATAAGGGAGTAGCATAGATTAAAGTAGTTTTTTTTTTTTTGGTAGTGTTTAACGCCCGCTTTAACTCCTTATGGCACCGCAGACGGTGTCACTGATGATACAAGAATGAAGATGGAATACTGGTGGAATGCGATGGTGGGGGAAACCGGAGAACCCGCCCCAGCACCGCTTTGTCCACCTCGAATCTCGCATGCGGTCACTTGGGATCGAACCCGGGTGAGAGGCGAGTGGTCTAACCACACGGCTTATAGGTTAAAGTGATAGTCAAAAGCTGGTTGCTATGTGACTGAAGTTCCTTTGTTTGTATGGACAGGAGTTGACAAATTCCTGTTTTTAAAGCTAAAACCGATTGCAAGGAATATCTCATAAACAATCAACTTTACAAAAAATGTATGTGACATAAATTGTGTGTTTTATCGTGATCTACATTTTTTATAGTAAGGCTTTGTCCTTTTCTTACGATTTACCAGTTATGCAAAATTCAATAAAAGTCATTCAAAATAAGCAGGACTTTACAGGGTATTCCCAAAATATTGAAGATATACATTTTATTTGGTATGTAAGTCTCTTAAATATGATATTTTAATCAAAATCGTTAAGTCAGTTTTGAGAAAATCAAAATATTCGATATTTTTTCCCTGTAAAGGCTAGTATGGGGTCGAGGTATTTTCTTGAAATGTTCATGTCGCATCCTTGGAGGATACCAAACTTAAATACCAAGTTTGGTATCTTAATACTTAATATTTAAATAAATTAAAATAATAATTTAATCTATATTTACAAATAAGTTTGGTATTTAACGGTCTTTTCCTTTTTGAGCTATGCTGCCCCCCCACACACACACACACCACACACGGGCAATAACTTTTCTTTACTCTATGTACATAGTGCCTGTAGAGAAAGTAAAAAAGCATTGCCCAATGTAACAATACAGAAAACACAATAAAATATACTTTGTTGGTTATTCGTGAACCAACAAATTTATCGACAAATCAATTTCAATGAAAATACCTGAAACATCATGAGAATCTTGTTGGCGGGGTTATCATTTTGTAGGTTTTCGATAATTATAGCCACAATTAATGTGAAGTGCTATTAAAAATGCTGCAAAATTTCAGATATGTAGAAAGCCGATATCGCCCAGGAATCTGTAAAATGACGTTATTCTTATCTGTTTAAAAGCTACTCCACAAATTCCAATCCGCTTCATGGATTTTGTTGGGGAATATTTAAACAATCTCTATAGAAATTTTCCCAGCCAATATCGCATATTTTTTGGACATTTTCTTTCGGGATATTCATTTAAAAAAGGAGTATGTGAGACCGTCTAAGATTATATATTCATAATAATTTGGACAAATTTCTCTGAAAAAGTCTTCCTATCTTTCAGTATTTATTTTCATATTTGGAACCTGTATTTCAACTCAGGTATTCGCTTTCTGATTTTTATATCATTCTTCTATTCTCTTGTGCCGATAAAAACAATAATTTTACCAGTATCAATGCTTATTTTTCTGAGGATAAAAGAATTTATTTTCCTTTTCATGAATGTTACAAATTAACATGTCTAAGAAACCATGAATTAGTGAGGAGCTGAAAATATGCGTTCGAAAAAACTATTTTAAATTATTTACCCTAAATAATATATTTTCAAAATTATGCCAAAATATTGTCATTAAACATCTCCTGAGAGAAAAACTTATACATGTACACATCTGCAAGGTGAAACTATTCCCCTCTCTGGAGAAAGTGAAATTCTGCGAATAAACACCCATAACTATTCACACATCAGTTGAGATCTGGGTGAAAAACCACTTCTGTTCATAATCTCATGACTTAAGGAATGACGGAGAAGTGATTCTGGGTACAGAAATGACAAGCTTTTTCCGTTAGACTGTAGCTCAAGCACAGTCAATCTGCTAACCACAGTAAATGTATTAATTCAGGCGTGCTGCGCAATGGGAGCGGTCGGTTTGTCCTCAGTAGTAGTGATGCTCAGCACATCAGCGTCGTTATGTAATGGAAGGTCACTTCTTAAAGCTAACGGCATCCATGCCAACAAATTATTTCACTCCTGAATGGGAAGCTACTTACTCCTTCATGGAATGTAGCACTGATGCCCATTGTTAGTCACAAACAATTGCAAGAGGTGGAAAAAAAAAGTAATTTTCAGCGTCATTTTAACCACTCTGAGATAATGATTAAGCTGCAAAAATGAATTCACAACACAGTTTCTATTCGCTTAACTCATACTCTTTTTATTTTTATCATTGTATAGTGTGTTTAATTTTGTTATTTTACATTTGTGCAAACTTTCTAGAGTCAAAATTTTGCCAATTTGTACTAAGATGATCCTGTGTTTTCTTATAAGAAAATACATATATTGGATAGGACTAAAAACTATAATTTATTTGTATTCAGTTGTTTTATGTATAATTCAATACCAAAAACAGGGTGGAATATTAAACCATGCAATTCCTTTCCTCTGACTCCGTCCTTAATATTTTAGTGACAACGCAGCTACAGATTAGCGCACGCCACTCCGTGAAGAGGTGATTGACTCTATTATCTATTCACAGTTAGGTTGATCCGCGCCAAAATGGTACAGTAGCAGTGAACGCAGGAATGTAATCCCATTCTTACAATCTAAATTACAGAATGAATGTATGCTTAAATGGTATAATATTATATAAAAATGACTAAGAGTAAAAATTGACGCCGATTTGTACCGTTAAACAGAGCTACAAGTCCCAACATACTATTCGTATGAGACGAATGATTTCGGCAATATTGTTTATACAGTAACGGTTACTGGTTGTTGCTGTTTAGAATCACAAAGAACAGTCGCCGTGAATTTGCTCTGGAATCTTCGTCGAGTTACATAGAGTATATTGTTGGTAAACTGTTGACTAGTGGTTAAAAAATATAGTGTATAACGTATACTGTAGGTTTTGTAAGAAATATCCAACACTTTCTGTAAAAGAAGTGGTGAAATTAACTCTGAATTCATCGATGTTTCAGCTTCAAGTGTAAATAGTGCTCCCAAAGAAAAATCTGAGACGGAAAAGTGGTTATACCAGAGGAACAAAAAAGAAAGCGTGTGAAATACGCGATTAAAAAATGTGAGAATTTTGTGAAGAATGCAATTCGCAAAATACTGCTTTTCTTTTTTTAAATGCTTGCATGTAACGAAAGAAGAAGCGTTGTTTTGGGAGATAGTTGGAGAGACAGTTGTTGATAATCTCCATCAACCTTGGAGCGAAGAGCAGCAGCATAAACAGCTCAGACGATTCTGATCTGTTGGGAATTGAGTAGCTTCCAGAGAGGGAATACATTTAGTTATTGCATAAATTCTATTTTTGCACGTGTTTTTAGAGTTAATTATTACATTTGCAGCCATTTATTTGGTCACAACTATCAATATTATCACCATTATACATATTATTTTAGTCACTGTTTAAGTTATAAGAATATGGGCTCTGTTTGTTTTACATAAGACTATGCCCGTGATCGCGCCACGTGATCGTGAAAGTATGACAGTATTTCTGGAGTGAATGACGGAAAGCTTCATTATAACGGCGCACTGCTCGCGTGGATTTTGTTTTGGCGAGGATCCACGAAGATAATTCCTGAAAACGTTTCCAAATCCCCATGATCCATACTCGAACTCCAAACACCTAAGTGTCCTATAATCACGGCCAACGCATTTCAGAATCCAGATACCTTAACAGGAAAGAGATTATTTATTAGATCACGAATACAACATTTTGCAGAAGGCGGTACATTGGTTTCCCTGAAAATGACACACAGGTCTTCGCCTATTGAGCGATCAAAAAAAGATAACACAACAAGATGCATGGAGAAGGGAGAACTGTAGTAAACAAAAACTTGAACATCGCTTACCTCTTCGACATCTAAACGTCACCACACATGAGCTCTTTCAGCCTTTTCGTTTTCTGCACTGTTTTTATTATGTTTCTTTTCTTCCAGCTTCCAGGCGTTGTATATCATGCCAGTTCTTTATTTTCCTGCATCTTACTTCACACGGGTATATGCTTAGAGATGTTTTCTCATATATCTTATTTTGCCAACTCTTTGTGGGGCTTGTACTCAGCACTGTATTTCATTCCCCCAGATACAGATGCAACAAAGTATGATTGACTGGAATAAATTTAGAAACCGAATAAAAGAAAACATGATTGTTCATAGCCTTGTCTCTATCCCTTATTATTTATTTTCATATCCATTCTACAGATTATTTACAAAGTTTTATTGTATTACTTTCTCTTTTTTATAGTGTTTAACGCCCGCCATGCACTGCAGGTGATGACACTGGTGATATATGGAATGAAGATGGAGCACCGGTGGAATGCGATGTCGGGTGAAAACGGAGAACCCGAAGAACACCTGCCCTTCGCCGCTTCCACAAATCTCACATGCGGTCGCTTGGGTGAGAGGCGAATGGTTTAATCACTCGGCGCGGACCTGCTAGCATGTCTGTAAAATATATAGATAATGGATAGAAAATACATTGTATTCCAATCATAATTTTATACTGAGATTTCACCGGAAATAAATGTTTTGAGGACCCGGGAATAAAACATTATTTTTTGAAGAAAAAAATTCGGGTAGTTGCGCACCCGCTCGCGTATGTGTTGGTGTATGGACAGCATACATCAAATACGAGTCGTATATAGTCAGTTAAATACCAAACCTCAGAATTTTCTAGGATGCGACAAGGAGATTTTCAGGGACCCCCCCCCTACCGGCAACTAACTGTTCTTTACATTGAGCATTTTTCGAAATTTGTGCATATGCTATAAATTGCATCTAAACGTTTTGATCAAAATTATGTATTACAAATATATAAATAGTAAACAATATGTATATCCCAGTTTTGTTTAAAGAAGCATAACTTATGTTCAATAAGAGATACATTAAAACTTACTAAAAAAAAGTATACATCTCATTAGAGCACTCAGTTTGTTACATACAGTTTTTATAAAGCTAACCAATTCTGAGTTATTTCCTGTTACTTGTTTCTGTCTTAATATACTTAAATTTTTTCTCAAACGCGAAATCTTCGTCCATTTCATATCTCTTTTGTTTTACTTCTGTACATGGAAATAGAGCCAAATTTCAATGACAAACATATGGTGATTTATGTTACTTCTGAACAAGAATAGAGGACCAAATTTTTAAAATGCTTTAGCCTAGTGTATCCCCCTATAACTTTGACACTTATAATGAAATAATTAATTCATGTTAAAAAAGCAATTTCAGTTTGTAATGTTTGATAGATCATGTAGGTAGATGTAAAATTTGGTAAGAAATGTAAACATATTGGATATTTTACTTTTTCTATCACGTAGATAATTGAAGTATCTATTAACTGTAGATAGATAAGGTATTGTGTTCCATCCAAAAATTCGATGTTAAAAATTTCACCGTAAATATGTTTTGGGACCCAGTAATCTAAAAAAAACAATGTATATAAAATACGCTTCCGTGTACGTGTGTGCTGTAAACAGCGTAACTCGAAAATGAAGAGTAAAAATAAAAACCAAACCTGTTTTTTCGGTTCAACATGTTCAAGGATGAGGGACATAAATCACACACACCCTCACGATGGAAATATTTTATAACATGTTTATTCTCTAAAAAAATAGCACTAGCTGTTTTGATTAAAATACCGAATATTTTATATGTTTTCATCACAAATAAAATGTATATCTTGAGTTTTCTGGGAAAAGTAACCTAAGTCATCTTCATTCTGGGTGACGTTTGCATGATTGATAAACGGTTAAAGATCTATATTACAGCGTGGAAGGCAAACTATTGTCCTTCTTCTCTATGAAAGAGAACATTATTCGTGTGTTTCCTTAATATTTTTCCACAAAGCTTTCCGTTTTTTAAGAAAACTACTATTTTATTTTGCACAATATTGGAACATAGAAAGTTTAACGTACAGTAAGTTAACTGGTTTTTTATTTCACTTCTATGGTAAGGAAAGAAATCCGATGTGTTCCATTCATTTGATTTTCTCCACATCTACGTAACAAATTGTCAATAAGCTTATTCTTCTATCTACTTCATGAAATCGAGATAAACATTAGCAGAAACGGTCTTATTACTTAGTTTCTTATTATTAGAAAGGCAATAAGGGAAAACTCTAGGCAAATGTTTTAAAATATGGTTGCTATGAAATTGAAATCCGTTTCTTTGCGTGGCCAGAGTTGACAAGTTCCCGTATGAGAAATGTATAAGTATTTTAAAACTGAAACTAATAACAAATAATATTTTGAAAATGGTGAACTCCAAGTAAAAAATATATATAACGTAAATTGTGGGTTTTAATGAGATCTACATTTTTGTAGTAAGTTTTTGTCTATCTTTTACGGTTTACCTATATGGAAAATATGAAAAATCCATTCCAAATAATATGAATACATCTTCAGAGCCTATTCCCAGAAAATATTCAATTCATTTGTCACGTAAATATTCTTAAATATAAGAGATTTAAATCAAAATTATTAGAGCTATTTTTGAGAAAATCAAAATTTTAAATTTTTTCTTTGTAAAATGTAGTTGTTGGTGGGGGATTCTCTTGAAAATCTTCGTATCGCAGTCTTGGAAGCTACTGAACTTAAATATCAAGTTTGGTATTTAACGGACTTTTCATTTTTGAGGTAAGCTGTTCACAGACACACACATGGACATTTTTATGAGATTTTTATTTTTTAGTTCTAAAACGCTAAACAATAAAACACTACTTCCGTAAAATCTTGGCATGAATTTTTGGGTGCAATAGTGTTATGGTATAATAAACAGAAAACAACACCTGATATAACGTAACCTAAATATCATAGGGAATTAGAAATTGAAATTGTGTTTTATGAAGAACACTCTCTAACTGCTGCAGTTTTTAGCATCCCATTCTATATGGTCGTGAAAGACAACTTGATTTTGTTCAGTGGCCTCCTTATCGGGGCTAGAGGTTCTCTTACGTGCCGTAAATCTACGACACCAGACCAACGGCTTTACCTCCCTTTCGGACGAAGCTATCGCCCGAAAAAATCCAAAGTTATATGCTGTCTTTGAACTGCCAACCTAGAAACCAGAAAACTGGCATATTACCTCCAGACCATGGAGAACGACAATATCATACGGAATACGCACTGAGAAAGCATTTGTAACTTCACTCAAACATTAATATGCACACATAACCTAAAGATAAATAAAAGTTTGAGAATCCAAAGATACAAGATTATGCTTCCTTTCTTTGAATGATAATTTTTTGTGAATAATTAAAGCAAAAGAAAAAAAAATGAAACACATAATTTCTTTTTAATGTTTACAAAAGTTGTTAAAATGTGTCTAACACGATAATAACATTGCACAACGTTTTCTTGAATTCTGTTTCACTTTGCGAAGCACTCGAGATTGTGTTTTATTTTCTCTACCTGGGTCGTGGTACACAGCTAGCGAAGGCATTTCATTCCAACCGAAATATAATACCGAGATTCAGTGTGAATACAAGTTTTAGGGTGCTTTGAATTAAAAAAAAGTATTTTTAGAAAAAGGTCTGTGTGTGTCTGAGCACAATAACTCAAAAACCAAAAGTCGGTTGAATACAAAATTGTATATTTAAGCATATAATCTTCCAAGGATATGTCACGAACATTTTGAAGAAAATTTCCCATCTCCAACAACCCTTTCATTTTAAAAAAGAATACTAAATTTTTATTATTTTTATTAAAATACTGTCTTCGTAATCGTCTTATCCTCCCAGTAATTATAGGACTGACTTCTCCCTAGGACCTACAAACCTATGTGTAGGGGTCAGAAGCCTGTTGGGGAGTCTACGGCACGAAACTACAGAATGGAGAAAGTGTTATGAGGAGTCGACCCGTAGCCAGGCATGAACATTAGCAAGTGGATGATATGAAATGTAAGCAAAATTGATGATTTGTAAAGTGATGATGGAACAATTGGTAGACTGAGTGGCGGAAGAAACTGTAGGACTCGGAGAAAACCCGCCTAGACGCCGCTTGGTTCACCATGAATCCCTCATGCGGGCGCTTGGGACTGAATCCGGGCCGCCTTATATAGGGGGGGGGAGCAGGCGCTGCCTAGAATACTGCATATGAATATTAAAGATACTTATGTGCAAAATGTGAATCTTGAAGTTTCTGGAAAGAGCTGCAGAAGAGGTCTTCATTCCGGATACATTTTGCATAACTGGTACACCGTCCTAGTTATTGGTTTCAGCTTTAAAATAGATGCTTGAAACTTTTCTCGTATGGAACATTTTCAGCTCCTGGCCATGCAAAGAAACGAATTTCAATAACTTAGCAACCAGTTTTTAAAAGATTTAACCATCGCATTAGTGTAGTGTGCTCCTTAATTCCCTTTTTACTTAAAAGAAACCCAGTAATAACATCGTTCCCGCTAATGTTATCATGAAGTAGATACAAGGATAAGATTTCTAACAGTAATTTGTGACAGAAATGTATGGATGGATAATGTAATGAAACCCATCCGATTTTTAGCGTTGAACAAATTATTGAGAGTACTTCGACCTCGACAACGTTCTCATACGTTCTCTCGAATTCTGTTGCACTTTATGAAGTACGTTGGGTTTGTTTTTGCGCTGCTCGAAGTATTCTTTCTTTCAAAGTTTCCACATCAGGCACTTCTGTATTGTATACGCGAGCTATCTTGTCTTATTGTGTATGAATTCTCTAAGCCCACGTGTGTACATTATGGTAATTAGTTTTTCCATTTCTGCTAAACCTTGCTTCGTCCATTGCAAAAATTGTAAAGGGAAAGTCCCCTTATTGTCGGAGAAACCATTTGCAAGAAATCTGATGTGTTATACTCATATGACTTTCTCTAACTCTTCTACAAACAAGCTTATTACTAAAGATAATCTTCTTTCTACACCATGCTAATCGAGATAAGCATTAGTAGAATGCACTTATTACTTAGTTTATTATAAGTAGAAGGGAATTAAAGGAATGCGCTATGCGTTGGTCAAATGTTTTCAAAGCTATCGTTGTGCGATTGTCATTATCATTGGCCCTTCATTTGTCCAGGAGAAGAACAAAATAAATATGAACACATCTTGTCTGAGAAAAGTAAAAGTATTTTAAAATTGGAACCAAAAAGAAGGAATATCTTGAAAAGGGTCATCTCCACAACAAAAATGCATATGACATAAATTGTATGTTTTAAGAGAGCTACATTTTGTGCGGTATTTTTTGTCTATCTCATGCGGCTTAAACGTTATGCAAAATTCTGCTAAAGTCTACCTCTTCAAAGGGTATTCCCAGAAAATAAGATATATTTTCTGCTGTGAATAAATTTAATATACGCTATTTTAATGAAAATCGTTATAGCAAGTTTAAAAATAAAATTAATATAAAAGGTGGTTTGGCGTGTTGGGATTTTCTTGAAAATCTTCGTGTCGCATCCTTGGAAGATAATAAATATAAATAGAAAGTTTGATATGTAATGGTATTTTAAGTTTTGAGAAATGCTGTCCAGACACACACGGACCTTTTTCTAAAGATGCTTTTTTTGGAATCGGGGGTTTCAAAAGATATATTTCCGGTGAAATCTCGGTATCGAATTTTTAGGTGTAGTATAATACCTTCTATGTACACTATATACATAGTACGTGTAGAGAAGGTAAAAAAACTTATCTTGGTGTATAATCTGCTTCAGAGGTAGCCTGAATAGATAAGGGGAACCTACCAATAATTATTTTTCAATGTTCTCCAAACTGTCCAATGAGATACGCCGATAGTGCGAACTGTTCCAGGTCTGGTCATCATCTTCTTTCACTAAGTGAAGATTTCGTCTTGAAGATTTCCTCTATGGCCAGCTTCTTCTACATAAGGCGATATACTTCCTGTATCTAAAAATCAACAGATGAAAACAAATATCCTTTGACTCTTTGTAAACAAACGCTTACAACAGCTCACGCATTAAGATGTGTTTTACCGTAAATGAGAAGCACTTTAAAATACTGAGTCCTTTGTTACTGATAATCCGCTGTTTCAAAAAAAATGATATGTTCCCTTCATATATTATCTAGCTGAAGAAACTTTTCTTACAAAAGAGTATTTTTTTATCTACATTATGATAATCCAGATAAAAATTAGCAGAATTGTCAACTTTACAACAAATATGTATGTAACATATATTGTGTGTTTTAATGAGATTTTGTGCTGTAATTTTTTGTATATTTCTTACGTTCACCAGTTAAGCAAATTTAATCAAAATTCATCCAGAATGAAAAGGTCATCAGCAGATATTCTAAGAAAATGCAAGATATACTTTTATTTGCCTTGTATATATCTTTAATATACGGTATTAGTTATGTTTTATAAAATGAAAGTTTTCGAAATTTTTTTCCATGAAAGAATAGTTGGGGATTCGGGAATTTTTTTAAACATTTTAGTGTGTCATCCTTGGAAGATATTAAACGTAATTACCAGGTTTTGTATTTTGTATTACACGAACCTTTTTCTAACTTTTTTTTTGGAATTGGGGGATTTCAAAATATATATTTTCAGCGATATTTCAACATATTCGTAGCTAAGGTTATTAATTCAACCGAGACAAATTTCAAAAGCAATAAAGTGCGAGTTGTTTTAATTCAAAATGTATTTAAACATGCAGAAGATATTTATCTTTCAATCTCCGCAAACAAACATTTGAAAAGGTAATTTAAGTTCTGTAAAATTAATTTTAACATTTAGCAGTTTTCGCTTTTTTCTCAAAAAAACGGTATTAAAACAACAAAACTGGATTAAGATTCTTTGTCCTATTCTTTACAAAGGCTCATCCAGTACATAAGTGTAGCTCTTGTCTGGTATAAAAACACGTATAAACAATATCCTTCCTTTAAAATGCCGAATAATGTTACCGTGTAACTGAAAAGGATAAAATGTCAGCATTAAAGTCTGCGTTAAGATTGCCGGTAACGTAGGAGGCAATGTCACATTTTCTCCAAGTAAACTTGCGTTACACACATGGACATTTATTTCTTAGAGTACAAAGTAAATAAAAACATTAGCAAGGCTCTAATTAAGTAAATGAGAGCACTAGATAGAGGTAATAATATCTATACGCATTATACAAACAGTTCTTAATCCAACTCTGGCTACCACCTGCATGCAAGATCATAATTATTTTTCACGTAAAACAGGGTCTAGGAGGGAGCAAGAGCAACTGCCGAATACAAGATTTCTTGTAGCATCATGAGTATCGTACAAGATTCATCTAAATAAAGTATATGATATCCTTCCTGCCTGAAATAGTTTTGTCTACTCAAGTACCGATATTTGTATACCACGATCCTTGCTGATTCCATAATCACGTGCTTCAAAAAGTGTCTCCTTGACCAGCGGTAGCCTCTCTTTTCCCGTTATGTTCCCCTCAGGCAGTGTAACCTCACCTGCTTCGAGTCCTCTTAACGGTAGACAGTGCTACCAGCTTGTGACAACTCGGCTACTTATACGTGTTTGAAATCTTTCTTCCCTTCCCATTTTCGATGTACATTTATATTTCCCTTCTTGGTATAATTTGTATTATTAGCCATGATTTATTTTTCCCTTCTGAATAACTCTTTGTCCCGTGACAAGACACGCACTGTCTCAGAGGGAAACCCTTACTTCACTAACAACTGTCTAACCGAATCCCTTTTGTAAGGAAAACTAGATGGATTACTCACTATTAACATTATTTCTAGCACCAAAGCTACATACGTCCCAAGGGCTCCACATATTTAAGACTCCACGTAAACACCACTGGCACTGTAAAAAGAAAACTACATGATTGAGATGAACGAGAGAAAACAGCAAAGATGTAATAGCGTTGTGTTTTACTCCACGTGTAGTTGGCGTTGTTCTGTCATTTGTGATCTCTACGTATTCATTGGCTGAAGTGGCGCCTCATTGGTGCACTACAAAAAAGTCGGCGACTTCCCAGAATAATCAGTGCGTTATCTAGGAGGTTTCGATTAACAAAGATAAAGCGCATGTTCACATTTTCAGTATCACGATGATAATTAGTGAGCCTTTCTCTTTCTACAGCATGTTGTGCGACCTATATCTACATTTTACAACCATTATAATATAATTCATTCATGGTTAGTTGTTTTGCATCTGTTTGTTTCCTAGAACAGACACATAGTGAACTAATATCGCATTTCCATTTTAAATGGAAAACTTAGGGAGAGAAAATATTACAATCAATATTACAATATTACAATTTAGGTTGATGGAGCCAATTGTATGCACACCAGAGAACGTATTTATTTACTTTATTTTCAGCATTTTCATTATTCAAAATACTCCCTGGACCAGAGTTGATAACTTATTAGATCAAAAGTTGCGTGAGAACTCCATAAATTATGAATTCAAAACTTAATATACATTAGGCAATACTACTTGTTTCTTAACTAATTAATTCGGAATAAAACATATAAACAATCCAATAACAATTATGCTTTTCTCTTAAATGTATTAGTTTTAAAGTCAATATTCAAGTGTTGGACTATAAAAACATTAAAATGTGTAAGTTTTGTTAGGTGAATTAAATTAATTTAGGTTCTATTTACCCCTAAATATTCTTGAGTAACTAAGATTTAATAAATATTTTCCGAACTGTTATTTATTATTTGTGTACTAAACTCAAATTAAAATTTAGAGAGTGTACATAAATGTAGGGTAGCATTTCATATAACTGTTTAAAATGTGATCCATTATAAGCAAAAGCTTGTTTTCTTACAAAGACATTTACATACCTGTTAAACATTTGCAACACTATGAGTCTTGTATCGTAAGTATACCTTCTGTAAACCATTCAAAGCAATGAAAGGAATATTTGGATTTTCACAAAAACTTTGCCTGAAATACAGGAGAAACAAAACAAGGCACTTGGAAGTATATTGCTTGCAAGAATTATTTGAAAATGTGTGAGAATGCAACATAAAATGATGCCATATATTTTAGAAATTGTTCTTAAAATTCAGCATGTTCTGTCGTGATATGAACGCGCTAGGAACAGAAATGATCTCTGACCTTTATCCCATTGCGGAAGTCAGATTCGTTCTGGCATGCAAAATACGGTTCAACTGACAATTTTATATCTTCATCGAACGAGAATTTTTTTCACGAGTCATTTTCTTAGTTCAGGGAATAATGAAAGTTTGATGGACCTAAATCAGGAGAATAAGCTGAATTTGGCAGTAAATCATTTCCCACTTCGCTTATTTTCGTCATTGCAACAATAAATGGTGAAGGGCCAGTTGTACAAACTCGGAATATATTTCTGTTAGACGCTATTCCATGGTTATGTGCTAAATTGCGTTGTACGGCAACGGAATAGAGACTACTTGGAATAATTTATTCCATGATTCCTTGCAGGGATAAGCCGATACTCCGAGAATAGAGTATAAAACGCAAAATGGCCGTTTCATTACTCGACACAATTTTGAGCCATATTTTACCGATATAAACGATTAATTTCTTTAAAATACGTTTTGAAGGGCATTATTATACCTAAATACAATATGTTGTAGAAATAGTCCGATAAATGTATACGCCTATAATGAGATTAGAGTTGAGAAAAGATATTACACAGACAACTTGGTGGTTATAAGATAAATATGACGTGAAGATAGTTAAAATAGTTTCATTTATAAATCAGTAAAACTTACCTACAATATTATCATCCAAATACCTCTATTTTTATAGAAACAATTAAATTTAATCCAACCCAAGATAAATATAAAATAGTGTAATGCAGCAATTCACCAGCACAATGCTTAGCGTTGTAAAGAGTGAGGTTACGTTTTATTGACGAAATACAAAGGATAGGTTACTTCTAGAGCAATACACTTAAAAACGTAAGATAGCCACAAGTGTTAATATTAGCGACATTCTGTACTATATTCAGATTTTGGAGGTTATGTGCCAGTTTAAAAACGATAACACTGCAAGCCCAGAGGAGATGCCCAGGTTAAAAGACGCCTTCAGAGCTCGTAAATCTAAATATATTATTTTACCATAAATTCATAATTTTTCATATTAAATGCTGTAGGTTTAATACATTAGATACAATTTTGATTGAATAGAGAATACCTTTCGTAAAATATAATGTTCTCGGTTTTATTGGTTTGGTTGACAATTTCTAGCTGCTGTATTAAATATTGCCATCAACAAAGTGCGAACTGCAATGGGAACGGTTTAATGCACTATTCGACATAACTACTAATATTTCTGTAGGTTAATAATACCTGTATAGCAAATTGGTGCAACGATTCAATTATGCATATCTTAAGTTTGATAGTGGCATTGGCAGCACTAACATGTAATTTTCAAAATTCGCTTACTAAGTATTTCAATGAATTAAATGCACGTTAGCTGTTTTGAGCGCAGGAACGGAAAGATGTCATATATCGGCACAAGATACAGCTTTGTATATAGGGTAAGGTTTCATTTCCATACTCCTAACCTATCATAGCATACATATGTGTTTATGTTTTGTAAAGTGTATAGCAATTCTATGTCCGAACACGCTTGTGAACATTCATAATTATTTCATAGTACCGTAAGTAGTTAAAATAAGAAATATTACATAGTTTAGGAACAGCCGATTGTGAAAACAATGCAAATTTTCAGCAAAATAAAGCAGTAATTGAGTATCAAGCTGATCATGAATGACTCGCAATATAGCCAAGATTAGTTTTAAAGCTACAAACAGTCGAATAGATATCTAGGGAATAAAATTGCATCGTACAACCCTGTATCACATTTATACCGTGAATAGTGTATTCCAAGGATAACTATTCCAGGATTTATTCCGAGTTCGTACAACCGGCCCTAAGTGGTATTGCATTTGACTTTTATTTTTGGTAAATCTTGCCTTTACTTGCGTATGTTGATCTTCATGGATTTCTAGTGTGAATAGAATAGATTAGTGACACACTCTTGACATCCCAGAAAACAGGGCGATAAACTTCCCAGTGAATTTCACACAATTCGCTTTCTGCCTTGATGGACAATATGCTGCTTCCATCACTTAGACTGTTGTAATATTTTTAACGTGTGTAGTAGTGTTCTACTGTGTCATCGCTTCTTAAAAATCTTCACATAAAGTCGGTAGCATGTGTCTAATAACGAGTAGACCTTTGGTCACATGCACTTCGATGTACGAAATCGACAATCGAGCATCCAGATAATGTTTTCATGTCCAATTTCTCTCTAAAGATAGCTTTCCCTGAGATATACAGAGCGTCAGAAACTTTGGAAACCTCATCCACTTTGATGATTTCTATGTCGTGGCAACTTTATTCTCCTGTTGTTTGCGTCATTTGCTAAGCTTTCATGACCACATTTAAACTTCGCGGTTCACATTTTTTTACTCTCTACTCTCTTGCGAGCTACTGAAATCAAAATGTCGTTTCTCCCGGTTCCAACCAAAGAGGGAACTGTTGATGAGTCACATATACTAGCAAGTGTGTTGAAGCAATCTTAAACAGAACGTCAGCTTTGTAACGCGGGAAGTATACATTTCAGAGGCTTTAATGGAATTACTTGCTCTACAAATTTGCACTATCAAAAAATGTTGCAATATAAGAGTTTGAAATTGTTTAAATTATTACCAAAGCATTAATTTTTCAAATATATATTATTTGCATCGCATTTAATAGCAATGTTTGGCTGTACATACATTTGAAAGCAAAGCTTCTCTAAAATGGATAATATTAAAATTCAGGATCACCGAGGACTACATAGTGATCATTTGGTTCACCCATTATAGCTCTCTACATCATGCTTAGCAGCAGATATCGATGACTTCGTTAAATGTCACAGAAAAAAGCAACACTAGATGCAGATGAGCGGGACACTATGTTTACAAACATCCCATTATATGCGCCAATTCTTCACACGGAGTAGAACGAGTTACTTCGCCTTCCCCCTCTGTTTCAACTTGGACTGTCTGCTTTACATGTTCCAATTGCTGAAGAGTAATGCATGTTCTTTATTATTCTTATATACTCTAGTTGTGTTGATAACACTAATTGCTTTTTCATATCTATTCCAGTAGTTTTATCTACACAGTGAGTCGAAAATCTCCGAGCCGGCTGCGCGGTGTTTTTCCATTGGACGTGTGGACACATAATTCCGCACTGCTGCTGTAAACAAGGTCATGCTTTTGAAGCAGTTTTTCTCTGCTCTGGAAGAACAGTTTTGAGTTGACAGTAATATGGTGTAGTTCAATTATTACACGTGATTTGTTGTTTTGTCCTGTACTTGGTCATAAAGTCTATTATGAGTCAACATAATAGTTTTCACGAACGAGACTTGGTTCTACTTTCATGGATATGTGTGTACACAAAATAATCGTCATTAGAGATCTGGAAAACCTAACATTGTTCATGAAGTATCTGTTCATGACGAAAAAATTAATGTTTGGAGCGCCATTAGTGGAGAAAGTGTTAAGGGGCTATTTTTTTCTAGTCAACTTTTGACGCCCGTACTAACGTGAATAAAATTTTGTCCCTCCAATTGTTTTAAGAATTAACAGACAGGGAGCGTGATTTTTACTTTTTTTTTTTAACAAGACTCTATAACAGCTCATCAGGGACCGTGAATTTTTTTAAACAAGGCTCTGCAAAAGCTCATACGCCAATTTTTTCATGAGCTCGATTGAAAGTTTGTTTCAGGACAGAGTTATTAGTAGAGACTTATGGAGCTCCCGGTCCCCCGGACTAAACCCTGCGATGTCTACATATGAAGTAATTTAAAATGTAAAGTGCGCAAAACAAACCCGCACACCCTGGAAGAATTGAAACAAAATATCCACCAGGAAACAATCAACATTTCTCAAGGTGAACTACGGCCATTGATGGATATTTTCCTAAAGACGTGCTAAAAATGTATGGCCAGTTTCAGCATCTCCTTTCAGAAAACTTGTAAGTAAAGAACTTAAAAATATTTTAACAGTATTGTATGGTTTCATACGAGCCGTTCTATGACAGTAGCAGACTGCAACGGTCGCCAAGGACGCGGACAGATAAAACACCGCGCAGCCGGTTCGTACTTTTTTGACTCTCCCATTAGTTGCATATGTATGCTGATAATTGTTATTAGTTTCATTTCATTTTTAATTTCTCTACTCTACTATGTACATAGTGTATTCCTCTCAAAAATTCGATACCAAGATTTCACCGGAAATATATGTTTTAGGATACCCTGAATACATTTTTACAAAAGGTGTGTGTGTGTATCTGTCTGTCTGTGTGTGTCGGTGGACAGCATAGCTGAAAAACGAAAAGACCATTGAATATCAAACTTGGTATTTAAATTTCGTATCTTCCAAGGATGCGACACGAACATTTTCAAAAAAAATCCCCCATCCCCAACTACCCTTTACATCGAACTTTATTCGAAATTTTTGATTTTCTTAAAAATGGCTCTAACGATTTTGATTAAAATATTTATATTAAAGATATCTACCTGATAAATAAAATGAATATCTTGAATTTTCTGGGAATAGCCTTTGAAGACTACTTTATTCTGGATGAATTTTGCATAACTGCTAAACCGTAAGTGATGGACAAAAACTTATCACACAAAAAATGTAGCACACGTTAAAACACACACTTTGTTATATATATATATATATATATATATATATATATATATATATATATATATTGTCGTGGATCTGATCGTTTGTTTTAGATATTCCTTGTTTTTGGTTTCAGCTTTGAAAAACTTACTTTTCTCATACAGGAATTTATTAACTCGTGTCCATAGAAAAAAAAGAACTTCAGTCACATAGCAATCCCTTTTGACTATCACTTTAACCTATGGTACTCCCTTATTCCGCTTCTACTTACAAGGAAGCAAGTAATAACACTATTTCTGCTATTTTTTTTCTCGATTAACTTGAAGTAAGTAGAAGCATAAGCTTTTTAACAATAATTTGTTACAGAGATGACAGAGATGTAGAGAAAGTCATGTGAATGGAACACATAAGATTTTGTTAATCCTTGAGTGTTTATTGAATTCACTAATTCTGTAAACAATTTTAGAAATATTTTGATTAGATCTCATTTGTGCGTCGCTACTGCGAACATTATTTAACACCGTTTCTCCTTTACTGTCCACTGCACTATACCGGAATATTATTGTCCAATGTTTGGGTCTTCTCTCGGATGAACACTCGGACTTGATTGCAGTCCTAAGTCTGTGAAGATATGATGTTAGTTACTATTATCATATTTGGTATGAGGTTGATTTTGGTTGTTACTCTACATTTCAGTGTTCCGTGGTCCACCTAAAAATGGTTTTAAACGATGGCGCAGAGTCCCTTGAACTGTAATCGGTGTGAACATACGTTGAATTCAGATCCTTTCTCATGAAGTTCTCAATAACCATATAGTGTTGGTGTTTACAATGTTCCCCTATACACATACCTACTAATTATGGATACCATGATTCTGAATCAGTTCCTGTGTTATTGCACAAAAATGTTTACATGAAAGCCACAGACGCTGCCATAAAACATCGAATGTGTTCTATTTACATGATTTTGTCTAGCTGCTACTAAACAAACTCTCCAAACAAAAGACTATTCTAATGCTAATCTAGATAAACATTAGTAGAAATGATCTTATTACTTGCTTCCTTGTAAGAATAAGGGAAATAAGGGAATATACTAGTTTAATATCATAGTCAATTCTTTTAAAAGCTATCGCTCTATTTTATATTCCCGCAACAAAAATAAGAAAAGGGATGAAATGAAAATTGAGCTCCAGCTAAAAGTTTAAGTAGTTCCAAAATTAAATCCAATAACAAGAAATTACTCGGAAACAATTAACGATACAAAATTAAATGTTTAAGACATAAACTTAAACGAGATATTTATTTTATGTTCAATAAGTTTTGTTTATCTTTTACTGTATATGTTCCATGTAAAGTGTAGTTGGCAGAGTGGGGATTTTCTTGAAAATCTTCGTGTCGCATCCTTGGAAGATCTGAGCATAAATACCAAGCTAACTGACTTTTCGTTTTTGAACTGTGTTGCCCATAGGCACGCCTACACACGTGTACATTATTCTATTTTTTATCCAGAATGACTAAAGCATGTACTTTCAGTGAAATCTGACTACAGAAATTTTGGGTGATACATTCTGTATCTAGCATGAATTTCACTCATCTCATCCTTCTTCCAGGTGTCTGGTGTACAACAAATCTACGGCTGAGGTGCCCTCCGTGGTGAAATGGTTACCATTCTAACTTCATATATCCAAGATCGCGGGTTCAAATCCTGCGGGGTATGATGGATTTTTTCGGGCGTAAAAATCCTTAGCATTCTCCATCGCCGTTGGTTCCGCGTCGTAGAACCTACAGCAAAATTAAGCAGTCTTTCACGCCCAGTTTTGAATGGAACGCTGAGAACCACAGCAATTAAGGAGCGTCCATAAACAAAACTCCATTTCAGTTTATTTCCACGGCTGCAGTGTGAAATGCCCCTACGTAACGTACATACACACACATACGTGCTAGAGAAAGTAAAAATGTAAAATCAATCAAAATTGAGCACAGAAAATTAATCATGTGCAGCATTTTGAACCTAGATTACCCTTCATCATCAAGTACGTAAACTATGTTTTAAGGCAACGAAATACCCGCATTTGTTCCCAATGCAATACTCAAAGGGTATGTCTTCGATTTTAACACCCATTAAAATTAATGGACTCTTCAGCAAGCATCGTGAACCTCGCATTCAGGAGGATTAATACAAAGTATTTTAATTGATTCGGCTTCCCAATAGCTTGTTGTAGAACACTTGGATTATGGCTTGCGGACCATCAGGAATCCCTAACTGGGTCTGGCGACAGAGAATAAATCACATTCCCACAATATAACGGCACGCTGCTGGTATTAATGAGTGAACCCATAACCAGTGACTAACGAGGGGGGCTCACGCACAGGCAATCTATAAGACACTAATAGTTCAAATGAAATTCCAGTATTGTCATCGAAACCGATCATTATGCGCATGCAGATATTGGATAGGGCCACATTTAGATCTCTTGGTATAGAGGGCGCAGCATCCCAGAGATTACCACAAAAATCTAAAGGCTTATATTCACACAACAAAAAATCTGATGTGCTTCATTCACACGTCTTTCTGTATCTCTGCAACAAATTACTGTTAAAACCCTTATGCGTCTATTTACTTCATGCTAATCGAGAAAAAAACAGCAGAAATAGTCTTATTACTTGCTTCCTCGTAAGTAGAAACGAAATATGGGAGTACTATAGGTTAATGCGATAATCAAAAGCTGGTTGCTATGTGACTGAAGTTCCTTTGTTTGTATGGACAAATTTCCGTATAAGAAACGTGTAAGTATTTTAAAGCCGAAACCAATAACAAGGAATATTTAAAAAACGATCAACTCCAGAAAAAATGCATATACCATAAATTGTGGGTTTTAACGGGCTCTACATTTTCTGTGAGGTTAACTTTGTCTATTTCTTACTGTTTACCAGTCATGCAAAATTCCGTAAAATTCATTCAAAATAAAGAAGTCCTCATAGACTAGTTATTCCTTGAACATCCAAGATATAAATGTTATTTAGGATGTAAATATGCTTAATAAACGGGATTTTAATGAAAATCGTTAGAACCATTTGGAACATTTTTCCATGTAAAGGGTAGTTTGTGGTGAGGGGGATTTTCTTTAAAATCTTCGTGTTGCATTCTTGGAAGATACTAAACCTGAATGCCAGGTTTAGTATTCAACGGTCTTTTCGTTTTTCAGTTATGGTGTACACATACACACATACATGGGTCTTTTTCTAACAATGCTTTTTTTCGGACTCGAGGAACCCCAAAGCATATATTTCCGGTGAAATCTCGACTTCGCATTTATGGGTGGAATACAATATGTTCTTTATCCACTAAGTATGTTGTGCATACGTGGCTAGGGAAAGTAAAAATTAAATGTGGAGCTATTGTGGCATTATCTGAGAATAGAAATAAAACAATCGTTTTACTTTCTCGGCGAATACTATTACATAGTGTATACAGAAGATAGTTAATTGCACCCAAAATCTCGATACCGAGATTTCGCCAGGAAATACATGATTTGGGTCCACCTGAATTAAAAAATAATAGAAAAAGTCCATTTGTGTATCCTTCTTTGTGTGTCTGTGAAAAGCGTAGCTCAAAATTGAAAAGACCTTAAATACCAAATATCCTTTACATGGAAAAATGTTCCAAAATTTGTTTTTACGAAAAAATGGCTGTAACGATTTTGATTAAAGTACCATACATGAACGATTTTTACATCCCAAATAAAATGTATATCTTGAATTGTCGGGAATAGCCTCTGAAGACCTCTTTATTCTGTATGAATTTTGCAGAATTTTGCTTAACTACAAAACCGTTAGTCAGCCAAAAATTTACAACACACAAAAATGTATATCTGGTTAACACACATCATTTATGCCCTTTACGGTTTAGTTGTGGTGGTAACGTTTCCGATACATTCCTTGTTAACGGTTGCAATTGTAAATTACTTGTAGTTTTCTCAGGCAGGAAGTGTCCGTTTTTCTTTTGCTCTACACTTGTTACTTTCTCCATACGCACTATGTACATAGTGTATAGAGAAAGTATTGCACTCCATCAAAAATTCGATACCGAGATTTCACCCTAAATATATGTTTTAGGGTCCCCAATATCCAAAAAAAGCATTTTCACAAAAAGGTTCGTGTGTGTGTGTGTCCGTGTGTCTGTGAACACGATAACTCAAAAACGAAAAGAAGGTAAAATACCAAACTTGGTACTTAAGTTTAGTATCTTCCAGGGATGCGACACGAAGATTTTGAGAAAAATCACCCCACCCCCAACTACCCTTTACATGGAACTTTTTTCGAAAGCTTTGATTTTCTCAAAAATGGCTAACTATTTTGATTAAACTTTCGTATATTAAACATATTTACCTGACAAATAAAATTTATATCTTGAATGTTCTGGGAATAGCCTCTGAGGAGTAGTTTATTCTGGATGAATTTTACTAAATTTTGAATAACTGCTAAACTGTAAGAGATGGACAAAAACTTACTTTACAAAAAATGTAGAGCACATTAAAACACACAATTTATGTTATATAAAGCTTTTTCGTGGAGTTCGTCGTTTTTTAGACATTCCTTAGTTTTGGTTTCTGCTATGAAAAACATACTTTTCTCATACAGGAACTTGTCAACTCCTATCCATATAAACAAAGGAACTTCATTGACATAGCAACCAGCTTTTGACTATCACTTTAACTTACGGTTGTCCTTTATTTCGCTTCTACTTACGAGGAATCGAGTAATTAGACTATTTCTGCTATTTTTTTCTGATAAGCATAAAGTAAATAGAAGTATAAGCTTTTTAAGAATTATTTGCTGCAGGGATTTGTAGAAAGTCATGTGAATGGTACACATCAGATTTGTTAGGCAAAGAAGTGATAAGCATTGGCGATTAGATAACGATAGCATAAAACATTTGACTATCACTTTAGCATAGCGCATTGCTTAAGTTTCCTTCTATTTACAAGGAACTACGTAATAAGAGCCTTCTGCTAAAGTTTATCTCGATTAGCATTGTGTAGAAAGAAGAAAGATCTTTTGTAAGGAGCTTGTTAAGCAGCTAGAGGTGGTCCTGTGAGTGTAAGACATCAGATTTTTACTTTCTCCATACGCACTATGTACATAGTGTATAGAGAAAGTATTGCACTCCACCAAAATATTAGATACCGAGATTTCACCGGAAATATATGTTTTAGGGTCCCCAATATCCAAAAAAAGCATTTTCACATAAAGGTCCGTGTGTGTGTGTGTGTGTGTGTGTGTGTGTGTGTGTGTGTCCGTGTGTCTGTGAACACGATAACTCAAAAACGAAAAGTCGGTAAAATACCAAACTTGGTACTTAAGTTTAGTATCTTCCAGGGATGCGACACGAAGATTTTGAGAAAAATCACCCCACCCTCAACTACCCTTTACATGGAACTTTTTTCGAAAACTTTGATTTTCTCAAAAATGGCTAACTATTTTGATTAAACTTTCGTATATTAAACATATTTACCTGACAAATAAAATTTATATCTTGAATGTTCTGGGAATAGCCTCTGAGGAGTAGTTTATTCTGGATGAATTTTACTAAATTTTGAATAACTGCTAAACTGTAAGAGATGGACAAAAACTTACTTTACAAAAAATGTAGAGCACATTAAAACACACAATTTATGTTATATACAGTTTTTTCGTGGAGTTCGTCGTTTTTTAGACATTCCTTAGTTTTGGTTTCTGCTATGAAAAACATACTTTTCTCATACAGGAACTTGTCAACTCCTATCCATATAAACAAAGGAACTTCATTGACATAGCAACCAGCTTTTGACTATCACTTTAACTTACGGTTGTCCTTTATTTCGCTTCTACTTACGAGGAATCGAGTAATTAGACTATTTCTGCTATTTTTTTCTGATAAGCATAAAGTAAATAGAAGTATAAGCTTTTTAAGAATTATTTGCTGCAGGGATATGGAGAAAGTCATGTGAATGGTACACATCAGATTTTTTTTCTGCTGAAATTACTGACTTATAGCATATAGTGAACTGGTATGAGGACGCTAGAATGCTATCACAATAGGAGCACTGTAGACTGCAGGCCTTAGGCTTCATGTAGGAACGGTGTTTTGCGGTTAACCTTTCTATTGCAAACGAGAGCCAGTATCGCGTGCCCTTGCAGCCAGGTAGGGGAGAATAAAACCCAATCTCTCAGCGAATGCTGTGGTGTTCATAAGATAAATAAAAAGAATAAAAATTCATTAAATATGAATTGAGTTCATTAAATTTAAATTAATTAGATATTGAGTTTTACCCCGTTAAAGCCGATTTTTTTAACCGCCTCAGGTGGACCTATACAGTATAATTATTGAAAATGCCTATATCACTTCCTATTTCATTTTCCATTTATTTGCTTGTAACCTAACTATTCAAAACAACTTTCATTAAAAAACAGTATACTTAAATTATATATTTTCATAATTATAATTCCTATATTAAGTCATATTCAAACTGAAAAACATAAGTATGATAATAATGAAACGGTCTAGTGCTTATAAAAATTCTGATTTGTTCCATTCTACATCTCTGTAACAAATTCTTGTCTTATTACTTATTACAGCACCTTAGAAATATAACTTTTATTTACTTAAAAATTGCTCTAAGGATTTTAATTAAAAAGACGTATATTAAATAGATTTACATGACTAATAAGGTGGAGAATATTTTGAATATTCTGGGAATAGCCTCTGAAGACCTCTTCATTATAGATGATTTTTGCTTAACTGGCAACTCGAAGGACATAAACGAAAACTTACTGCACAAAGAATGTAGATCTCGTTAAAACAAAAATTGTGTCACAAATATATTTTTTTTGTGAAGTAACCACTTATGGGATATTCCTTGTTAGTAGTTTGTTTTAAAATACTTACCTTTCTAATACGGGAATTTGTCAATTCATGGTCATGCAGAGGAAACGAATTTCAATTACATAACGATCAACTGGTCCCTAAGTATAAGATTTTACCCTTTGCTTGGCCAGAAATAAGAAAAACAAATGAAATCCCATTTGAGAGACATATACGATATATTTTAAAATTGAAGCAAAGAAAATATATTTTGGAAATGGTTAAGTACATCGAAAATGTACTTCATACAAATTGTGTTTTTAATATGATCCACATTTTTTGTGTATACGTTCTTGTCTATCTCTTACGGTTTCTCAGTTATGCAGAATTCACCCAAAACAAAGAGAACTTCAGAGTCTATTCCGAGAAAATTTAAGATATACATTTAATTAAATTTTTCATTTAAGTACTTTAATATTATTTTTAGGATTAATATTTTTCAAAATCGTTACGGTCATATTGGAAAAAGTCAAGTTTTAAAAAATCTGAAATATAGCGGCTAGTTTGAGATTGTGGGATATTATTGAAAATCTTAAAAGTTCCATCCTTGAAAGGTGCTAACCTTGATATGACTGATATTTAAGAAACTTTTCGTTTGTGAGTTGTGCTTTCACACACACACACACACACACACACAGGAGAGAGAGATTCTAAAATATTTGACTATCGGTTTCACCTAGTGTATTCTCTTGTTTCTTCTGTGACTACTATTTTTGTTAATGATTATTTTGTTTAGCCTTCAGTAGATAGAAGAGTGAGTTTTTTGTAATAATATTTTGTTACGGAATATGTAAAAATGTCATAACATACCAGATTTGTTTTAATATTCTGCTTTGATAAATTATAAGAAGAGAACCATATCCATAGAATTTGAACAGCTTAGCATTAAAATCCTACATTTGAATTGCAAGCAGAGGCCGCTAATAATGTTTATTTGAACATTCAATCGATAATTATATTCTTTTGAATTTAGTGTTTGTATATTTAACCCCATATAGGTCTCCAAAATAAACATTCGCTTAAAAGAAAGCAGGTTAACCTAACACAACGGTTTCGTAACAACAAAAGTTCCTTTAAACGAAGCATCAAGATAATTACTGTATCGATTACCTTTAACAAGCGGAGCTGAACTAGATTACATTGGAAACAAAAGTGTACAAATTGTACTGCTGTTGGTTCCAAGCATTTTATCTGTCAATAACACGCAATACTTGGCCGTTAGTGGAAGTGGAAGGTACATTAGGTCGCGGGGCAAACGTTTGAACTTGCTCTCTACGCTCACAACCCTCGAAATTTGCTGCAAATGCGTTGCGTGTGTGGTTTTTAGCCCATTTACATGTCCGGTTAATGTAGGACGCCCCGAGTTCCGCACATATTCTGCAGGTCACCTTGGTGGAGCACTCTTGTCTCTTTATTTTAACAAGGAAAGCCTTTTAACACTGATTTTATTATATTTGTATGCTCTACTTTACTAAAAAACAAGATTCTAGTTTCACAACTTATTAAAATATTACATTCTCCATTATTGCTTATATTCTGATGATTTTTTTTTTTTTTTTTTTTTACCCGGCGGAGGACGATGGATTTTTTCGGGTTTAAAAATCCTTAGCATGGCTTCCTTTGGAAGGGAAGTAAAACCGTTATCCCCGTGTCGTAGATTTACGGCACATAAAAAACCCTCAAGACTGATAGAGAGGCTTCTGAGCAAAATTAAGCCCCCAATTTAGAATGGGACCCTGAGAACCCCAGTAGTTAAAGAGCCTCCATAAATAACACGCTATTTCCATTTTGATGTTTTTCTATGTCATTAAGTTAAAATGATTTTCATATATCATTGGAGGCGAATAAATGCAAATAATTTCATATTTAGTAGATTAGAATGCATCTAACACATAGGTATACCTTATTTTGTCCGCTTAATAACAGCATTGTTATAAATGAAAAACAAATCTCAGGGTCTAGTTTGTTTTGAACGGCCCTGCGCTATATATTTGCGGTGTTTATAACATTATGCAACGGCATTTCTTGTGTTTAGAGGGAGTTCTAGCAAGAGACGACAGTTACTAAATACAAATTATTACTTTCTCTATACGAACTATGTACATAGTGTATAGAGAAGATCTTGCACTCCACCAAAAAATTCGATACCGAGATTTCACCGGAAATATATGATTTAGGCTCCCCTTTATCTAAAAAAAGTATTTTCAGAAAAAGGTCCGTGTGTGTCAGTGTGTCTTTGTGTCTGTGAACACGATAACTCAAAAACGAAAATTCGGTAAAATACCAAACTTGGTACTTAAGTTTGGGATGCGACACGAAGATTTTGAGGGATTTTGTTTGACGGGGACTCGTGTCCTACAATAATTTTCATTGGTACTATTGTGGCACAACATACCAGGCAAGTAAAAGAGACCTAACCGACTGGGCAATCCACTCCTTCAACCCCGCTCGGCGCTCCTGCAGAACAGATAGACATGTATAAGCACTTCACTAATTTTGTTCACCACGTGCGCCAGTTACCTTGGCATTAGAACCTCAGTATGTATTAGAGAACTAAATTTTGTACACCTGGTTATAGAAGTGGCTTACTGTCCAATGAGAGATCACTTTTTGACTACTCAGAACTTCCTTTGTCGCAAGTTACAATTCATATACAGTGCACCATTTTTCCCTTTTGTAACGTGTATTGTCCAATATGGTTTAAGAACATAACAAGGCTATTTGAGATGCATATCCTGAATCATGAGGTCACATAAGCGAAAACCTGCGCCTAAGCAGGTGGAAGAGTTAGGCAAAAACTTACTACATAAAAAAATGTAGATCATGTTAAAACTCAAAATTTCTGCCATATTCGTTCTTTTTTCCGTGGTTTTCATCAATTTGTTTCAGATTTAAAATATTTCAACTTTTCTCACACGTAAAGTTGTAAACTCCTGGATAGAAGAATATACTTTTTAACAATTTGTTATAGCGATGTAGAGAAAGCTATGTGACTGTAACACCAGCTTTTTCTATTTGTTTATTTTCATTGAAATCTATCCAGCACATTCTAGTGTTCAGCGGAATGAATAGTAAAAACATTATAGTTTTTTGTTTTGTAGCACAAAAGTGACTTTGTCGGCGCTTATCACGTCTGGATAATGGACATAAATTGGGGCTCCGAACAATCAGTCGAGAATCGTAATAATCGTTGGCCTTTACGTATTCTATTGACTCTAATTGTTGGCCCAACATCACACCATATTGGAAATAAACACAAAATTAAAAACATAGTTTGCCTACCATTTACCACCATATGCTTAGTAACGCCAATCTGAACTTTGACCTTCTTTCAACTTATCTTGAACTAAAATGGCGCCCAATTTCACCGTCCTGTTTGTAGTGCCTTACTCACATCTTTCCCATTTTTATGGGCATGATTGCGAATACATGATAGTAAAATTGGAAATATAAGGACTCGTCAAACTTGCAAAGGAGGCTGCTATTATAAACTCAGAAGATACAGAATAGGGAAAAAATAAGTGTCCCATTTGCAACAAAAAATGGCTATGTAACATTCAAGTGGTGAAAAATGGATGAAGACTGGATTACCTAGTATTGGTGCATTCACTAAGCGACTGTTCGGCTGTGCTTTAATGCTGTTCAAGATACACTCAGTTTTCACATAGTTTCTTCCTGGACGTAGTAAATTCTTAGATTATATTAACAATTTAAAATAAATATTACAAATGGCTTTCTATATGTGTGTCAAGAGTTTTTTTTCATTTGTGGAGCACGTTTTGATTATCCTGTTTTTAAGAGAAGTATATTTTCTTTCATTATACATTTAAACAACTGTAATAAATATTATAATACTTATAAGCTTATAATCATTAGAAGCCTTCACTACATCATATGTTAAAATCGAAGTGGTGTTAGCAGAGTTTCAAAGTTTATTAATGCTATTTTTTCTAAACTTAAATTTTATAATATGTCTCTTTCATAGTATTTTATACTGCTGACTCAAATATGATAATAGTTGTCTCTTTGGTATGTTTTTATTTATTCTCTTCTATGTTATTGTATATGTAAAATATACCTTACATACGAGGGGCGTTCAATAAGTCATTAGAAAAAGTGTGAAAACGAATTACATATTTATGATACACGTTTTTTTTCAACATATTCTCAGTTTAGCTCGATGCATAACTCCCAGCGTTTCTCAAATTGTTTCACTGAGACCAAAATCTAGTAAATAAGGTGAATGTTTTATTAATTCGAACCTTAATTCTAAAATTTTCGCCATCGAAGCTGCACAGGTGTGCAACCTTGCAGTGTCTTGATGGAGGAGAATCCTTTTACTTTTCAGTTTGGGGCGTTTTTTCTTGATTTCTCCGTTCTAATGGTGCAATAACGAAGCATAATACTCTTCATTTATCGTTCTGATATTAATTTGGTACAAATATATAAGTTAAGAGAAGAAACATGACTAATAATTACCTTTCTCTGCAAGTAATCTTTGTAGACGATTCCTCGTGCATCCCAAAAAATCAGTTCATCACCCTGTCTGCCAGATTTCACCACATTTGCCTTCTTTAGAGCCTATTCGCCTTTTAAAAACCCATTGTTTCGACTGTACTTTTGTCTCTGGAGCGCTGTAGCGTAACCATGTTTCAGTCACAGTTATGTATCGATGTAGAAACTCCTCAGGATTACGACGGAAAAGTACAAAAAGGCCTAATTTTGGGTGTAAAATTGTGAACCTGTATCTTGTAATGCCTACTATTTCGCGAGGTTTCATTCGTCGATCACTGAAAACCATATCACGGATTTTGTCAAACATTTCGAAGGAGGCCGCTTCTATTGGACGTCCTGAACAATGTTCATCATTTGTGGCTCTACGGCTACGTTTAAATTCATTTATTCAATTGCAGATTGTTGCAAATGCAGGAGCAAATATGCTATGAACTTTATCCAACTGTTATTTATGCCTTTTCCCATGTTAAGCTTTTTAAAATAGAATTGTTTAATCATCTCACGAAATTAGTATATTTTTTTCCGTCTTCCTTAAAAAGCATAAGTTTGTTGATTGAGTCACATATGGCAATGAAACTATAGATGAATAAAACTGAAACTTTAACTGCCATCTAGCAAGAGACGACAGTTACTAAACACAAATTATTACTTTCTCTATACGAACTGTGTACACAGTGTATAGAGAAGATCTTGCACTCCAGCAAAAAATTCGATACCGAGATTTCACCGGAAATATATGATTTAGGCTCCCCTTTATCTAAAAAAAGTATTTTCAGAAAAAGGTCCGTGTGTGTCAGTGTGTCTTTGTGTCTGTGAACACGATAACTCAAAAACGAAAATTCGGTAAAATACCAAACTTGGTATTTAAGTTTGGGATGCGACACGAAGATTTTGAGAAAAATCCCCCCACCCCAAACTACCCTTTACATGGAAATTTTTTCGAAAATTTTGATTTTCTCAAAAATGGCTCTAACGATTTTGATTAAAATATCGTATATTAAAGATATTTACCTGACAAATAAAATGTACATTTTGAATTTTCTGGGAATAGCCTCTGAAGACTACTTTATTCTGAGTGAATTTTCCGGAATTTTGTATAACTACTAAACCGTAAGAGATAGACAAAAATCTAACACATAAAAATGTAGAGCACATTAAAACACACAATTTATGTTGTATACATTTTTTTCTTGGAGTTGATCGTTTTTGAGATATTCCTTGTTTTTGTTTTCAGAGTCTTAACTATTCTCAAACAGGAATTTAATTCATGTCCATACAAAGGAACTTCAGTCACATAGTAACCAGCTTTTGACTATCACTTTAACCTATAGTACTGCCTTATTTCATTTCTACTTACAAGGAAGAAAGTAATAAGACTACTTCTGCTAATTTTTCTAGATCAGCATGAAGTAAATAGAAGCATAAGCTTTTTAGGAATAATTTGTTGTAGAGAAATTCATGTGAATGGAACACATCAGATTTTTTTTTTAATGCTGCGAGTGTAATTTCTTGAATTTTCTAAAGAAATATTGAGCACCCCTATTACTTTTGTAAAGTAAGGTAAATAATTGAAGATTCAATAATAATGATAATAGTAATAGTAATCCAAACCAATCTTGGCTTATATTTATCGTCCCAAGCGTAGGTAACTTGAGAAAGTGAACAATGACGTCAGAGGACTACTCATAACGAAAGTTAAAATAAGGATATCTCTCTTTCTCCGTAACAAAAAGCTAGTAGGAGTGGCGTAAAGCCACCAGCTATAACAAAATACTCGCTTTGTGACTGTATGATACTAGACTGAAGTATAGAGAAGGTTTGCTGTGTCACCGCGGGGCTATTTGGCTCTCAACGTAACGGTTTTGTTTCAACGGAATTAGGACATACAGGCCTGCGGGTTGCATTACCTTTATCATATACGAAGATACAGAGAGAATCCGTTATTTTTAAAACAGGCAGCGTCTATCCTTTTATTTTTTATTTTTTTTTTAATTTAATGAAACCAAAGTTCGTATGAGCAACAGCTATATTGGTTTCTTGCAAAGCCCCAAGGACGAAAATGGTGTTTCCATTTCTTTTTGTCCAGAATACAGGGGAGCGCATTTGCCAAACTTTGCGCAAGATCTCCGCTCTAATATTCTCTGATATTCTAATCATTATTTCCTTATGAGACACTAGGAATAAAACTTTAGTCAAAGTTGATTATAAAAATCACATTGATTTTAATTTCTCTACATGAACTATATACATGGTGTCTAGAGAAGGTATTGTAAGGCCCCAAAATTCGATACTGAGATTTCACCGGAAATGTTTTGACATCTCCTGAATCCAAAAATCGCAATTTTAGAAAACTGTCCGTGTATGTATCAATCTATCTGTCTGCTTGTCTGTCTGTCTGCCGGTGTGTCTGTAGGCAGCGTAGCTCTATTTAAGTTCACTTCCCAGCAGACGGCCGCCAGCAGAAAAGGTGACGTTATACATAGACTCTCTTCAATGCTCTAGGAAAATAGACCTCGGGCACAAAACTACCGTCCCTATTTATTATTAAAAACATTAGGTGCTTAAGTATATGACTGGTTTGTGAGAAATTTGTTAGGCGAAGAGGAAAAACAAATAACAAATATATTAAAATAACATTTATCAAAACATCTGTATTTATATTCCTAATACACTGTCTACTGATATATCACTGGCCACTCCGTATTATGTAAAAATATAATTTTTTCTGTGTTAACTAATTAAAGAATTCCGAGTTATGTCTGTTTCTGTTCGCTTCAATCCCTGTTTCTCCTCCCCTTTGTGTGATCATTTATTTAGGCTATTCCATATCATTGGTTGTTCACAGCTACCTTGTGTGGTCCTGTTCTAAATTGCCTTGCCGTGTTGCCCAGTTTCTGTACAAATTTCTCTTTATAGTAAATATTTTTGCACGTAATCATATTTTCTTGTATTACATTAATTATTAAAATTTATGATATTTGTATTATTTTTATAGCTTTCTATTTATTTTATATTCTTCAGAAATATATATTTGAGGTCCTCTGAATAAAATGTGTGTTCCGTTCACATACCTTACTCTAGCTGTTCCACATACAAACTATTCTTACAAAAGATTATACTTTTATGTATATTATGTTAATCGAGATATACATTAGTAGAATTGATCTTATTACTTGCTTCCTTGTAAGTTGAAGAGAAGTAAGAGAATACACAATGCTAAAGCGAAAGTCAAATCTTTTTTAAAAAACCGGTCGCTATGCTTTCCTTTATTTCTCTTCAGATTAAAAAGAAGCAAGTATTAAGACCAATTCTGATGATGTTATATTGATTAGCACGATGTAGAAAAAAGAATAATCTTATTTAAGAAAAGTTGTTAGTGGAACAGCTAGAGAAAGTCATATGAATGGGACATATCACATTTTTATATCGCATGCTGTTATGTGCTCCTGGACTTACGAAGTTGATTTATTGCAATTAGAATGGACCGGTTTGACAGTGGTTCTAAATACTTGAGATATGTACACGATGGTCATTTCATAAGTCATGACCACTATTTTATATATCCCGAATAGGCGAATATGTAGTTATTGTAATATATACATTTAAAAATATTGTACACAGCACAGAATGCTACCACCAGATGACGTCTACGTGCATTAGTAACTGCTAGTAGACACATGCATCCTAGAGGATGTGTTCAAAGATGGATGTATCTGAAGTTCAACAGCGAGCTTACATCAAATTACATTTCTGCGTGGCAGAATTTTTTTCAGCGTATTTCTCATCGTTGGTAGGTTATTTTGAACGTTGTTAACTCGTTAGAATATTTCGCATACGTCGCATACTTTTTTTACGCATGTGTAATACGAATAAACCATTATCACTATTTACACAGATTTCAATGTCCCGTACCCATAGCCCCTTATACCCGGATCCCAATTTAGTACCAGTATTTCAAAAAACATTCCAGCGTATTTCAAGCGTATATTCTGAATGTTATTTCCTGCAGCTTTATTGATTGATAAAAAATAGTTGCCATGACTTCTTAAGTGACCCTTATATATAAACGTTTTTAAAATATATGATATTAAATACACTATTGTATACAGTATTTAATCTAAAATTGCATTGATTCCATTTAAAACACGAGAATGTTATGCTAGAAAATTATAGCTATGTTTCACATTTTCAAAACATATTTGCACTCGTAAAATCACGTATTGATTATATTGCAGATACTTGTTAGAAGGAACAGACTGCAGCTTGCTATAGGCCACAGGGCGTGTGTATTTAGAGTCAGTTTTCCTAGATTGTTTTAATCTATCTCGATTTGAAAACGACCCATTCATTGATGTTTTATTTGTACGTCTATTCCACCGAAAGCTTCCGTTACCTCAGATGAAAACAAAGTAAAATAAGGTATTAGTTTCCGTTCCTCCTAGTTAAATATATTTCCTAAACTTTTACTGGTAGAATGTGCAATTTAAAATTGAATAATGATGGAGAGAGGAACTTGGGAAGAATTCGTACTGAGTGTTTGCCCAGAGCGTTCGGTATGAAATGGCAACAATTCTAGTCAATATTTGGCCAGAGGGTTATGCGGTTCCATGCGGCATTCCAACCCATTATTTCGAAGACCGCATGCAGGGCTTCTACCAGCAAATTACGTGTGCATTTCCTCGCCAATTCAATTTACTTTGAAATTCATGATACCACGCCTGATGGCTTCATGTGGAAGGAAGCATTTTAGGAGCTCCCCATTTGACTAGATGATGAACGTGGAAAACCACTCTACACCACCGCTATGGATATACGATATAAGAGTCTTGCTTTTCGGCACCATCGCCGATGAAAGCAATAAAAACGCTGTATACATTTCGACGGCGCTCGCTTGGCGACGCAAACTTCCGAGTGATATTAATTCCGTGAATGCCTTTCTTTCTCTTTTGGGGCGACAAGGCGAAGATAGCATCAAACCGCCGATACTCGTAAAAGTTTTCACTTCTCTTCGCTCCTCTAGGGGAACAATAACCCAAACGATACTCCGAGAAGCATCCAATTACAGAGAAGTGTGTGCGATGCTATTTGCAGATATCCTGAAGAGCAATGCTTAACGTAGTCGTGTCGCATAGCAAGATCAAGATCAAGAACATTCTACTGTCTATATAGAGCAAGTACTGGAACTACTGTAGTCCACCATGAAATGCATGTTTTGAGTCGCTCTATATCCAACAAAACATCGTTACAAAATGCTACATAGAGTATTGAATTTGAAAAGGAAACTCAAAAGATCTGATGTGTTATATTGACGTGACTATCCAAACTACATTTACAAACGACTATTCTTTTATCTATCATGATAATGAAGATAAGCATTACCTACTTCCTTGTAAGTAGAAGACAAATAACGGAATACACTATGTTAAAGCGATAGTATAAATGTTGTTCTAATAAAAATGAACCCTTTGATGTAATTTTATTTTCTCTATACGTACTATGTACATAGTGTGTAGAGAAGGTATTGCACTCCACCAAAAATATGATACCGGAAATATATGTTTTAGGGTCACCTGTATCCAAGAAAAGTATTTTCAGAAAAAGCCCGTGTGTGTGTCTGTGAACACGATAACTCAAAAACGAAAAGTCGGTAAAACACCAAACTTGTTATTTAAGTTTAGTATCTTCCAGGGGTGCGAAACTAAGATTTTGAGAAAAATCCCCTACCCCGAGCTACCTTTTACATGGAACTTTTTTCGAAAATTTTTATTTTCTAAAAAATGGCTCCAATGATTTTGATTAAAATACCTTATATTAAAGATATTACCTGATGAATAAAATGTATATTTTGAATTTTCTAGAAATAGCTTCTGCAGACTATTTTACTCTGAGTGAATTTTACAGAATTTTGCATAACTGCTAAACCGTAAGAAATGGACGTTATGTACATATTTTTCGTGGAGTTGATCGTTTTTGAGATATTCCTTGTTTTTTTCAGCTTCGAAAAACTTAACTTTTCTCACACAGGAATTTGTCAACTCCTGTCCATACAAACAAAGGAACTTCGGTCACATAGCAACCAGCTTTTGACTATCACTTTAACCTATGGTACTACCTTATTGCTCTTCTACTTACAAGGAAGCAAGTCATAAACTATTTCTGCTATTTGTTTGTCAATTATCATGAAATAAATAGAAGCATAATTTTTTTCAACAAATAATTTGATGTAGAGAGTGTCACGTGAATGGAACTCATCAGATTTTTTTTATAATATTCACTTAAAAGTCCAGACTTTTAGAAAAGGAATTAACATCTAGTTCTATCGTATTGAATTTTAATTAAAATGTAGAGAAGATATTGTATTGTATTCCTACCAAATATTCGGTGTCAAGATTTTCACCGGAAATGTATGTTTTGAGGTTCCCTGAGTCCGAAAAAAGATTCTTAGAAAAAGGTCCATTTGTGTATGTCTTTGAACAGCATAGCTCAAAAACGATAACAAAGTTAAAAACGTAACTTGTAGTTTATGTTTAGTATCTTCCAAGGATACAACACGATTTTCAAAAAATTACCCTCACCATAACTAACCTTTTCATGGAACATTTTTTGAAAGATTTGTTTTTTCAAAATTTGTTCTAACAATTATGATTAAAATACCTTATATTAAGTCTATTTACGTCAGAAATAACATTTATGTTTTTAATTTTCTGGAAGTAGCCTATAAGGACATCTTTATTCTGGATGAGTTTTTCAGAATCTTTATAACTGATAAACTGTAAGTAAAAACATAATAATCAAGAAACATAGATCTCGTTAATCACTTAAATGCCTGCTGTTGTGCAATGCTCCTCTGTCGAATATTTGTAGCCTTAAATTCAGTTTTCTCAAACAACATTTTTGAATACTTATGTAACTTTTTCTCGGATAGTATAAGAAATAGAGAGCTAAAATTTTCAGTACGTGTATACAACACATGGTTGAACTTTGTGAACCACAACTATAATTTTATAATATATATATATATATTAAAAAAGCAAAAACATTATAAAGTACCATATTTTTACTTTTTTGACCTTGCAAATAATTGTTTTTTTAATTTCTAATGAAATATATATATATATATGAAAATGTGTATTATTTTTTTTTGCAAGCAATATCAGGGAATATGGTAGATAAATTCACATGTTTCAAGAGTAATTATTTTTTTGCTGACTGAAATACTTTTCACAGATTCAACCTTATAAGTTATCAATGCAAGAAACCATTTAAAATAATTTTCGCGGTTAGTAGAGTAATTCATCAAAATTTCAGAATAAACCATTGAGAATTTTTAGAGCAGTGGTAATTTCGCTCACATAAGGTGTAATTTTCATTTGTTCAGATTATTTTGTCCCCTTAACTCGACAGTAGCTGGGCTGCGATGTTTTTCCTCGATCGAGTTATCTCGACCGTTATCTTAAGGATAACATCAACCATCTTGTAGGTTAAGGTTATTAATATCTTGAGGTGCTGTGTTTCTTTTCTTGGATATTTTGATATCCTACTCTGAGCATGTAGGAAAGGTTGTAAACTTGTGTTCTGTTTACGATGGGTTTTGACTATCCCTGGCTGGTGAAGCGAAGGCAGTCAGCCGACAAATGACGTAATTTCAACGTCATCTTAGCGTGGCATTCGTCTGTGTCATCCAAGTGCTCATGCCGGTTCTTTACTTTTACATATACCTTCCTGCTTCCCCACCTCAATGCTGCCTCATTTAAATATTTCATGTGCTCGGAGACCTGGCAGACGCGGTTCCAAAATTCGATCCAGGGATCATGTCATTTTAGAGCCATTTTTCTTTTTTATAGACTAACACGACCACGGTAAAAGTACTGGAGCACTGAAATATGATGAAACTTCCTTCGTCTTTGAAATCTTCTCGTAGTGTTCATGCGATGTGAAACAAAGAGTTGCGTATCGGAAGATAAAGCCTTCCATGTCGTTAAACTCTCTCTCTCTCTCTGGCAATACCAGCACGAACGGGGTCGTTACACCGATATAAAGCCATGAGTCCAACATTACGCTATCTGCCCAGGCAAATTTCATTGATCCCAAAAGATATCTATAGACAGGCATTCATGCTCTAGATATGGTCGCAAAGTATGTGACCCGGATGATCCGGTGCTTTTGTGAACAGATGTTCTATAATTTTACTTTTTCTACACGTGTTATGTTCATAGTGTACAGAGAAGGTATTGTAAAGCACTAAAAATTCGATATCGAGATTTTACCGGAAATATATATGTTTTAGAACCCCCTGAATAAAAAACAAAAAAAAAAAAAAACATTTTTAGAAAAATTTCCGTGTGTGTGTGTCTGTCTGTCTCTGTGTGTTTGTGTGTATACGTGTGTGTATGTGTGTGCGTGAGTCTGTGGGCAGCACAACTCTAAAACGAAAAGCCCGATAAATACCAAACTTGATATTTAACTTCAGTATCTTTCAGAGATACGACACTACCTTTGCATGGAAGATTTTTCAAAAAAAAATTTATTTTTTCAGAAACACCTCTAAAATGTTGATTAAAATGTCGTTTAATAAATATATTTAGATGACAAATATACTGTATATCTTAAATTTTTTAGGAATAACCTCTTGAGGACATCTTTATTCTAGATGCATTTTACGGAATTTGGCATAATTGGTAAGTCGGAAGAGATAGACAGATACTTAAAGAACAGAAAATGTAGAACTCGTTAAAACACGCAATTTATGTTATATGAACTTTTTTCTCGGAGTTGATCGTTTTTGAACTGTTCGTTGTTATTGGTTTCAGCTTTAAAATACGTATACTTCTCTCGTACGAGAATTTGTCAACACCTGTCCATACATACAAACAAAGGAACTTCACAATCACATAGCAACCAGAATACAGATTTGGACTATCACTTTAACCTATGTTACTCCCTTATTTCCCTTCTACTTACATAGAAGCAAGTACTAAACCATTTCTGCTTATTTTTATCTCGACTAGCATGAGGTAAACAGAAGAATAAGTGTTTTAACAATGAATGTTTACAGAAATGTGGAGAAAGTCACATGAATGGAACATATTAGATTTATATATATAACAAAGCGGTGATAAAAATTCCAGCTTGTATGCACAATTGATGCTAACGTACATATCTGCCAATCGTGAAGCAAAAAATGTTGTTTAAAAGTTTTATGGTTCACATTTTCCTGACATCCTGTAGTCATTCTTCAATAAACTGCTGCTAGCAAATGTTAAATATTCTATCTGTTTCATGATAATTAAAATAAAGAAAATTGTAGTAATGTGTTCACTACATATTTCCTTGTACGTAGCCATAAGTGAAGTCAAATCTTTTAAGAATTTTTTTCTGTCTGACAAGTTAGAAATTTCGTTCCCTTAGTATGACCAGGACGGAAACAAAAAAAAAAATTCTAATATGTTCTATTCACGTGACTTTCTCTAGTTCTTCTTCAAACTTCTTACATAAGACTATTCTTCTTTCTGTACCTTGCTAATCGAGATAATAATTAGCAGAAAGTTCTTACTACCTAGTTCCTTATAAGTAGAAAGAAAATAAGAGAATACACTAAACAGCTCAAATGTTTTAAAAGCTGTCGTTATTCGATTGACATTGCAAATCGCTTCTTTGCTTGGCCAGGAGTAGAACAAAAGATAAACGGACACCTGTCTGAGAAAATAATAAGTACTAACAAAAACAAAAAAAAACAAGAAATATTTTGCAAACGGTTACCTCCACAACAAAAATATAAAGGACATTAATTGTGTGTGTTGATCAGATCAAAATTTTCTGTGTAGTAAGTTTTTGTCTATCTCTTACGGTTTAGCAGTTAAGCAAAATTTAGCAAAATTCATCCAGAATAAAGAGCTCTTCAGAGACGTTTTCCAAAAAATTCAAGATATTCATTTTATTTGTAATGTAAATATCTTTAATAGACGGGATTTTAAACAAAATCGTTAGCCAATTTTAGAAAATTAAAATTTTCGAAAAATTTTCCATGTATGATGGGGGATTTTCTTGAAAATCTTCGTTTCGCATCCTTTGAAGATACTAAACCTAAATACCAAGTTTAGTATTTCACGGTATATTCGTCTCTGAGCTATGCTGTCCACAGACAGACCCACGGACCTTTTTCTGAAAATGCTTCTTTTTTTTGGATTCAGGAGGTCCTAAAACATGTATTGTCGGTGAAATCTCGGTATCGAATATTTGGATGGAATACAATATATCCTCTATACACTATGTACATAGTACGTATAGAGAAAGCAATAAAATATATACAATTAACTAGTAATAGGTATATTGGAATTATATCCTTTATATCGTTTATCCTTTTGTTTTTCTGCTTCGTACATAGTATAGAAGGTATTGTATTCCATTCAAAAGATATACCACTGGAAATACATCTTACAAAGAGTATTGTCGAAAAAGTTGTGTGTGTGTGTGTGTGTGCGTGAGAGTGTGCGTGTGTGCGTGCGTGCGAGAGAGAGAACACGATAACTCAAAAACAAAAAGTCTCTTAAACACCCAACTTGGTTTTCAAATTTAGCAGCTCCTAAGGATGCGACACGAATATTTTCAGGAAAATCCCATCCCCAACTTTTCACGGAAAATGTTTTAAAAATGTTGATTTTCACAAAAATGGGTCTAATAATTTTTATTAAAATATGATGCTTAAAATATATATATAGTGAATACTCTGGGAATAATAACCTCTGAAGACCTCTTTATTCTTGACGACTTTTGTATAACTGGTAAACTGTAAGCAATAGACAAAATTTGACTCACAAAAATATAAATCTCGTTAAAATACATAACTAATATCATATACAGTATTTTCTTTAGAGTTTGCCGTTTCCGAGGAACTTTTTGTTATGGGTTTCAGTTTTAAACTAGTAGCCTAAATGTTTTTCAACGGGAAGTTCTCTCCGTTTCATTAGTTTGGTTTTACTCTTGGCCATGGAAAGAAAACCTAATGTCAATTGTTTCACACGGCGACTAGCTTTAAAGGATCTTATTCTAGCTTTAACCTAGAGTATTCCATTAGTTCCTTTCTACTTAAAAGGAAGAAGGTATTAAGACAATTTCTCTAAATGTTTATCTCAATTAGCTAATACGGATAAAAAAATAACCTTTTGTATGGGTAGTTTGTTTCCTAAACAGATAGAGAAGTTTATTTGAATGGAACACATCGCTATTTTATCTATAGATACAACAAACAAAAATTATAGCTTGTATGAATAACTGAAGCCACCTTCTATAATTGTCTATCATTAAGCCAAAAGTTCTGTTAGAAATTCTGACGTTTTACACTTTCTTGTCCTCCATAAACTATTTTGCAACAAAGTGCTCCTCAAATAGTTACTCTTCTAACCATTTCATGGTTCGTCCTACAAGTACATCATTTGGTTCTTTGGCATCGAGCCCGGCCCGCCTAGGTGAGAGGCGAACGGTATAACTGTGGACCACGGTGCCATCAGACAAAATCTTAGTACTAAAATTCTATGTCTCTTAATGTTTTTTTTTTTTTTTTTTTTTTTTTGCTACAGTACATACACTTTTTTCACTAGAAAAGTGGTTTGTTTTATTTCCTTTTTTTAAATTCTAGTCATGTAAAGTGAGATAAATTTAAAAGTAATCACGTAGCAAACAGTTCTTAAAATATTTGAATATTGATTAAGCCAAGGTATTCCCTTATTCCCCTTAACTAAATTAAATAAGTCCAGTAGTGGTATCATTTCTGGACACTTTTTGTTCAAATTAACTTTCAGATTACAATATTGCTTTAAACTATTATCCAGGATTTTTCTGATTTGATAAATTATAGTAAGAGAGTGATAGCATGAGATATTGAAGACAATTTGGTACTTGACTGACTAATTTAGCCCGAATTTTGAATATGTATTATTTTATAAATATATTCACGCATAAGTTATTTTATATTCTACCTAATGTGTAAATTAAAATTATTGCTGCATGTTATAAAAGAGGGACACAAAAATTGGAGAAATCTATTAAATTTTGGGATATACACAAGATTATAATGCTTTGAAGTGATATAACATATTCCCAATTTCGAAGCCCCTATTATAAGATAGTGTTAATGCATTATAGTTTATATTGGTTGCAATATAAGCTGAAAATTACAATTTCCTAGTGTGCTTTTTATTATATTTTGCATCCAATATTAAATATAAATTAGGGGAATAAAATTTTAGAAAAATTTCGTATACATTTCTGTGGTGGTGTTTATGTTATTGAAATGCTTAATATTATTAGATTTCCTTAAATTGTAACCTTCTTCATAAAATATGAGAGCAATGATTCCTATGTTCACATTAGGTACAATTAAAATAAAGACTGTGCTTATATTTATAAAATGAGTGTTAATAAATAATGTTTTGTTAAAATTTGGCCCAAATTAGCTCATATTTGTGTTAAAAGATGTAATACTGTATTATGCTAATATTTCCTAACTATAATTTATTAGATAAGACTAATCCTGAATAAGAGTTCAATGCAATATTGTAATCTGAAAGTTAATTTAACCGGAAAGTGTCCAGAATTAATGACACTTCCGTAATATGATTATTTCTGCTAATGTGTATCTCGATTAAAATAAAACTGATAGAAGTGAAAGATTTTACAAGAATAGTTTGTTGCAGAATAGGTAGAGTAATGTGAATAGAACACATTTGAGAATTGATATAAATAAACTCACAGGGCCCGGACCGACGGTATGACAGGGAATGGAATTCTAGTCGAATGCATTTGTTGGCATAACCGCCTGTTCCTTCTTTATAACATTTGGACTCTTGAAAATGCTGGGCAATATTGGCTTTCAGGACACCCGCTACAAGAGGACCAGCAAAACCCTGTTACGTGACATCGCCGCAATAAGATCCATTGAAACCGAAGAACAAAAGGGAGTCTGAAAGAGAAGGAGAGAAACCCTCGGAGTGCAACGAAGTAGAAGGGTACAGTTGGAGTGATGTGGTTCCGGAAGACTTCCGTTATATCCACGGCCTTATTCTCCAGGGTATACTTCCTATATTTTAAACAACAAGCTCGTTGGACCAAATAGGCCGGACTATATTTAATCAACCTTACTTCATCCATGGGGAGCAGATCTTCGGCATGGAAGAGGAAACGAAAAGCTGGTTATTTTCTTAGCCTTCCCTCCCTACACATCTTCTAAATACATTTATTATTTTCCCTGCTGCCTGTATATAACAAGTAGTAGAGGTATTGTATTCCAAAGCTTAGAATACAAAATACCATCGAAAATAAGTTAAGTTGTTAAGTAGAAATCCAGAAATTCGTAACATCCACAGTATGCGAGATATCTTATTGGAATTTACATTTATGTATAAATATCTCTTTTGACTCTAACAAATATTTAAGAACAAATGTTGAAAATAAATTTGTTATTGTTGCCGAGTTATACCATGCAGTTATAGTAATGTTTTTGCCATGTATCACAATTCCAGCTAGCGTGGTTACGCGTGGATTAGACTAGGAGCATGGCGAAGCATAAAAATTGTTATTGAAAATCTGCCCCATTTGCGAGGAGCAAGAGTCTTGGCAAGAAGTATGAGGGAGAAATGGAGGGAAAAAAATTTACCGCGATCCTTTACCACCGCGAATGTAGAGCTAGAAGCATGTTGGATGCTACTGGCAGGCACGGAAAACGTGGACAAGCTAGATAAATTTATACTAAAGGCAAACCAGCCGAGATTTAAGAATGCTGAAAATAGAGAAGGCAATAAGAATAACTAAAAGAACGTGATTATAATGTTTTACATCCATATACTTCATATGTCATTGTTGTGCTGTGGTGTTATATATTGCGTATTATGTGTACATATTTCTATTAAGTATATTTATCTATTATGATAGGGTACATTAATGCATCTGCATAAGGTATACTCTGTGTTGTAAATCTAAATTACTGTTTGAATATCTTTGTCTTTTTATTTTCGTGTTTACTCTTTTAATTCTTTGTTGTTATTTTTGTTTTAATATTGCTTACTATTTTGTGTATTACAAAAGCATGTACGGTCTGTGGATCCGTGTGATTGATGAAGCTCAATGTATGATACTGTTATTTCAATTTCACTTATTCATTCATTCATTCATTCATTCATTCATTCATTCATAATTTTTACTCTCTGAATTCAATTATGATAAAAATGAGTGACGTAACAATTTTTTTTTAAATATTCATATCAAACTTCAAACTTAACACTAAAAGAGTTTACAAATTTATTTGCTATGTTATATGTTTACCTTCTCGAGCACGTATGTGCATACAATGTACATAGTACTTAGAAAAGGTATTGTATTCCACCCAAAAATTCGATGTTGAGATTTCACCGGATCCTCTTGATTTCGAATTCCTTCTTTTTTTTTAGAAAATTGTGTATGTGTATGTGTGTCTATTTTTGTCAAAAATGAAATGACTTTAAATATCAAACTTGGTATTTATGTTTAGTGTCTTCCAAGGATGCGACATGGAATGGCTCTAACGATTTTGATTCAAATACCATATATTAAAGATAATTACCTTAAAATAAAGAATATATTCTGAATTGTCTGCGAATAGCTTCTGAAGAGCTATTTATGAGTTTTGAGAAGAGTTGGACAAAAACTTGCTATACAAAAATGTAGATCTCATTAACACACATAATTTGTCACATACGTTTTTCTTGTACAGTTAACCGTTTTTGAGATATTCCTTTTTATTGGTTTCAATTTTAAACTATTTAATGTTTCTCAAACGGGACTATGCTAAGTGAACTGAACCTCAATTGTTATATTTTAAAATATTTAGTAATAAGACCAATTCTGCTAACGTTTATCTCAATTAGCATGTTGTAGATACAAGAATAATTTTTGTAAGAATAATTTGTATTCTGAACAGCTAGAGACAGCTTTGTAAATGGCACAAGTCAAATTCTTATATTATCTAAGGCTACCCTAGGTAAAATTTCTAAATTATAAATTTAGGAGCCTATGGTTTTTTAAATGTATACCACAAATAACATACTATAAATCATAAGCAGCAGAATTCTTTAGAGGTTATTCTCAGAAAATTCTAGATATACATTTTATTTGCCATATAAATATGTGGTATTTTAATCATTTTTGAGAAAATAAAATTTTTCCACGTAAAGGGTAGTTTGGGATGGGGGTATATGTCTCATCCCTAGAAGATCCTAAACTTAATTATCAAGTTTGATATTTTACTGGTATTTTACCGACTTTTCATTTTTGAGTTGTCGTGCTCAGAGACACTCGGACACGGAGAAATATACTCAAGTAGCAGTACTACGAAAATGCTAAAAGAAGCTCGTAAACAACTGCATTACGTGGAGCATTTTAAGTATGGAAGAATACCGAAAAGGGTTTGTGTGAAAGCAAAGTTTATAGCTACACGTGCCTCCTAAACCAATCGTCTGCCCATTTAAAACTTCAGTTAAATGACAGTTTAAATGCGAAAGCTGTAAAAATGGTATGCTTCTTTAAAGTACGGAATGAGTTTTATATTTTTTTTAAAAAGGAATTTGTCAACTCGTGTCCATACAAACAAAGGGACTTAAGTCACATAGCAACCAGCTTTTGACTATAACTTTAACCTTTGGTACTCTCTTATTTCGCTTCTACTTACAAGGAAGCAAGTAGTAAGACTATAACTGCCAATTTTTTCTCGATTAGCATGAAGTAAATAGAAGAATAAGCTTATTAACAATAATTTGTTACAGAGATATTAAGAAAGTCTTCTAAATGGAACACATCATATTTTTACTTTCTCTATACGTGCTATGTACATAGTGTAAAGAAAAGGTATTGCACTCCACCAAAAAATTCGATACCGAGATTTCACCGGAAATATATGTTTTGGGGTCCCCTGTACCCACAAAAAGTATTTTCAGAAAAAGGTCCGTGTGCCTGTGAAAACGGTAACTCAAGAACGAAAAGTCGGTAAAATACCAAACTTGGCATTTAAGTTTAGTATCTTCCAGGGATGCGACACGAAGATTTTGAGAAAAATCCCCCCCACCCAACTACCCTTTACATGGAAATTTTTTCGAAAATTTTGATTTTCTAAAAAATAGCTATAACGATTTTGATTAAAATATCGTATATTAAAGATATTTATCTGACAAATAAAATTTATATTTTGAAATTTCTGGGAATAGCCTCTGAAGACTACTTTGTTCTGGGTCAATTTTACGGAATATTGCATAACTGTTAAACCGTAAGGGATGGACAAAAACTTACCACACAAGACATGTAGAGCACCTTAAAACACACAATTTATGTTATATACATTTTTTTTCGTGGAGTTGATTGTTTTAGAGATATTCCTTGTTTTTGGTTTCAGCTATAAAAACTTAGGTACTTTTCGCATACAGGACTTTGTGAACTCGTGTCCATACAAATAAAGGAATTTCAGTCTCAGAGCAACCAGCTTTTAGTTATCACTTTAACCTATGGTACCCCGTTATTTCGTTTCTAGTAACAAGGAAGCAAGTAATAAGACTATTTCTGCTAGTTTTTGCTCTATTAGATGAAGTAAATAGAATAATTTGTTGCAGTGATATAGAGAAAGTAATGTGAATGGTACACATCAGATTTTCCGAAATAGTACCATTCGTCAACTTACCCTACAGGACGTGTTAGATGACTTCGGGATGTGGGTCAGTTTTTTACAAAACTGAGTCTAGATGGTAAGAAATTATTATTATTATTATTATTATTATTATTATTTATTTAAATTGCCATTAAACCATCATTATGTATAATAACTGGTATAAATTTCAATAAGATATCTTACAAACCTTGGATTTTCTAAATTTCCAGAAGCGTTTCCTCGAGGTGAAGGTGAAGCCAGAGTATCAGAAACTGTTTTGGAATCCTGTCCTTGTAGACATTGAAATTGCTGTGCACACATACTCCTAATCTAGCACTGCTTCGACCTGTCGCACTTCCTCATAGAATTAGTCTAGTCGTGTTATGCATTAGCCAAGAGATATAGTCCCTTTGCAGCGTACTGATGTGGGCGACATCTATAACATGCAGGACAGAACGTTTGCAGGTTCAGACCAAATAAGCAATTACCTACTGTGTTTATTATGTAAAACGAATTGGCCATACTTTGTTACATGTTTTTGTAACCCGTCAACCTGTCATGTCGACAGGCAGGTTTTTGTTTCCATATGTATATGAGACTAGAATACAAGCGAACCGCACGGACCGTGTCAACAATCGAATTTGCGAGCTGGAGACAACTGACAAATCGTGATACACACACATTTTTACACCACGTTCAATTACATTTATTGAACATTAATACAATTATTCACTTTTGTGTTTTTCTTGTTCTCTTTTCAATTTTTAATCTATAACTGCACTTTACATTCTTTTAATTTTACAAACCTTGCCATATTGATCGTCCCCAAACATTTGTAGAAACCAGTTGTTTCCATTAACAATGAAATTATTTTGTATAATTTTGTCTTACGTATACAATAAGAGTACTAGGTCCTTTATTTACATGTGATCCGCGATCAAACGTGAGTGAAATACTTTTTTCGAAGTAAGGTTTTACATTTTTAATCAAAATTCTCTTTAAACACACTTTTTACTATGATTTCATGCCGAAGAACATTTTCTTAGCATAACCTAACTTTTATAATTCTTTCTTTATTTACATTCTGCTGATGTAGCTTACTAAAGAATGCACTACAGCCAAACTATTCATCTTGCCCACTTACTGAAATGCATTTTTTTCGTCAATAAATTACACTAACTGTGAAACTATATACATTTCATCCCTAAATTACGATGATATTAACCCACCCATTAACTAAGGCTAACCTAAACTAATCGCTACACCCCACCTCCACCACAAAAATGTGGCAAAGTGGTTAGACCCCACGCCTCTCACCTAGACCCGGGCCTGGTTCGATGCCAAGCGACCGCATATGAGATTTGTGGTGGATAAAGTGGCGCACGGGCAGGTTTTCTCTGGGTTCTCCAGTTTTCCCCACCATCATATTTCACAGGTGCTCAATCTTCATTCCATGTTTCATCAGCGCCATTGCCTGCGGTGCCACAAATAGTACAAGGTCTGCCTTGCTAGTAGCTGGAATTTTGAATTTTCACATAGTTTTGAAGTTTTTACTACCGAGAGTATTGTTTGTTTCTTGTGCACGCTCTAGCGAGGGAAGCATGAACTACGCAACAAAGATGGCGTGCATGCTACTGTCGCCCACGTGTGAAGAGCAGAGAAGTGTGGTTCGATATTTGTGGTCCAAATGGCATAAACCGAGTTGCTGCTAGTTTGTCAGAAAATCACTTATTTGGCTGGGAAGTGCTCCTGCAACCATCGGACTTTCATCTGTTTGGTCCCATGAAAAACTTCCTTGCCGGTCAAGGCTTTGCGACAGATGAGAAAGTGAAATCGGCAGTCCGCAGACTCCAGGAAAACGGGCTTCTACGAACAGGCATATTGAAACTGATAACACGATGGGACAAATGTTGAGAAAGTTTGTGACTATGTGGAAAAATAGGTAAAAGATACATTTTATTTTATTTCTTTTTTGTTTTTTTACCTATTAAACTTTTTTAAAAAAGATTATAGTGCGCTACTTTTCGATCCATTGTCGTAAAAGTGGGCATTAAACATTATCAAAAACAATAATAATAATAATAATAATAATAATATTAATATTATTAATAATAATAATAATAATAATAATAAAAATTACCATCTGAATCCCACTAATTATTATTATTAGTATTATTATTATTATTATTATTATTATTATTATTATTATATCGTCATCCGCACCTAATTTATTTGAACATCCATCATTTCGCTCGAACCTTTGTTCACACACAGTGTGATTTTTCATGTCCAGTTCTGAATTAAAAAATCTGATGTATTTCATTCACATGACTTTCTCTACTTCTGTGTAACAAATTATTGTTAATAAGCTTATTCTTCATTTACTTCAAGCTAATCGAGAAAAATTTAGCAGAAAGTCTTATTACTTGCTTCCTTGTAAGTATAAGCGAAATATGAGAGTATCATAGGTTAAAGTGAAGTCAAATGCTGGTTACTAGGTGACTGAAGTTACTTTGTTTGTATGGAAACGAGTTGACAAATTCCTGTATGAGAAAATTACAAGTTTTTCAAAGCTGAAACCAAAAACAAGGAATATCTCAAAAACGATCAACTCCTCGAAAAACATTTATATAACTTAAATTGTGTGTTTTAATTTGCTCTACATTTTTGTGTGGTAAGCTTTTGTCCATTTCTTACTATGTTGCAGTATTGCAAAATTTCGTAAAATTCACCCAGAATAAAGTAGTCTTTAGAGACTATTCCCAGAAAATTCAAGATATACATATTTGTGAGGTAAATATCTTTAACATACGATATTTTAATGAAAATCATTAGTCATTTTTGAGAAAATGCAAATTTTCGAAAAAAAGTTCCATATAAAGGGTAGTTGGGAGTGGGGGGATTTTCTTGAAAATCTTCGTGTTGCATTCTTGGAAGATACCAAACTTAAATACCAAGTTTGGTATTTAATGGTCTTTTCGTTTTTCAGCTATGTCCACAGACACACACACACGGATCTTTTTCCAAAAATGCCTTTTTTGGATTCCGGGGGACCCAAAACATGTATTTTCGGTGAAATCTCGGTATCGAATTTTTGGGTGCATTACAATACCTTCTCTATACACTATGTGCATAGTACGTGTAGAGAAAGTAAAAATAATTAACATAATTACTATATAATCATTCATACCAAAAATATAAGAGTAGGTCTCTTATAACACTCTTTTTACGTGCAGCAAAACTTAGGATTTGTGCTTTCCCATCTCTTAATTTGATGCAGGACTGCATTACATTCAGAACACAATATTCTTGTTCTCAGTAGACTCTCGTCAGGTAACCGATAGAGCTATATTAATCAAACGAGGAATGTCTAAAAACGTTATTATCTGTTAGAATTGGTCCAAGAACATACAATATTCGCTTCTCGCACTATACGAAATTTTGTTCAATTACATCCATGTTTGTAAAACAATAAAACCCGAGAGTAGCCTTGATCAGACCTTTTCTAAAATGATCAGCTGTCACTCGCTTCCATGTTATTTGTTGTTCAGATGTTTTGGGACTATTAGCAGAGGTTGGCTACAATTGTGGCAAATAATGTGTATGTTGCCTGCTATGCGAGTTTCAATAAGATTCGTAGTCATTTGTCACTTCTGTCTGCTTGCGCATGCACAGTGGTGAATCTTCGGACTTGGAAAAAGTATCCCCGAGTGTTGAATTCTACCCACAAATTTGATACCACGATTTCATTGTACATAACATTTTAAGACCCCTAAAAAATTAATAATAATAATAATAATAATAATAATAAGTAACAGCAATTTTAAAAATCTGTGTTCCACTCACATGCCTTTCTCTACATTTCTGCAACAAATTATTGTTAAAAAGTTTATGCTTCTATTTACTTCATGCTAATCGAGAAAAATTAGAAGACACAGTCTTATTACTTCCTCCCTTGTAAGTAGAAGCAAAACAAGGGAGTACCATAGGTTAAAGTGATAGTCAAAAGCTGGTTGTAAATGTGACTTTACGTGGACAAGAGTTGACAAATTCCTGTATGAGAAAAGTGTAAGTTTTTTAGAGATGAAACCAATAACTAGGACTATCTCAAAAATGATCAACTTCACGAAAAAAGTATGACATAAGTTGTCTTTTATCGTGATCTACAGTTATTGTCTAACTCTTACGGTTTACCAGTTATGCAAAATTCAATAAAAACCATCCGATATAAAAAGGCCATTAGAGGCCATTCCCAGAAAATTCAAGATTATTTGGCATGTAAATATCTTTAATACACAGAATTTTAATCACAATCGTTAGCGCCATTTTTTAGAAAATAAACATTTTCGAACATTTTCTATGTAAACGGTAGTTGGGGACGGGGGAATTTTCTTTTTTTTTTGATTCAGGGGTCCTAAAACATAAATTTCGGTAAAATTTGGGTATCGAATTTTTGGACTGAATACAATACTTCCTACCATGTACGTAGTACGTGTAGAGAAAGTAAAAAGATTCTTAGGGAAAGGTCTCGGAGAGATGAGAGACTACGATGGCAGGCAGATGGTGCAAAAGCTCGCAATTTGGAACTACCACTGCAGATTCATGTTCCCAGGTACCGCTAGAGGTAATCATAGATTGCTCTCCTTGTGGCCGGGTGATCAGCTTGCTACCATTATGTAACTCTGCGCGTCACTATCATCTGTGATGGACTGCATCCATTAGTTTCCTGCGGGTCCTTCACCTCCCGGGGCTTATATCACAAAAGATCCACTCAGAAGATCCACTATGCGTCACTTCCATCACTGGACATTATCATTGTCATAAAACAACACTATTTCAATCAACCAGGATATCTATTATTGATTGTTCTTTTGTTAAATACTGTAACAAAAACCGATAACAATACAGGTTTTTCAATTACAACATTGTAGTATGAAAAGTGTAGTTGAGGGAAGAGGGATTTTCGTGTGCATCCCTGGAAGATACTGAACTGAAATATTCTAGGGTTCCTAATATGGCCACTTTGAATAAATTATATTTCATTTACAAGACGTAATGTGCTCCATTTTCAGCAATTGATATTAGTGGCAAGATGTCGAAATGCTAACATAGCTGTGTCCTCTTAAAGTAATGCGGGGTATAGGCATGGGTTTAATATAAAAACTCCCAAGAAGACCTTTCACATCTAAACTACTGCACCGACGTCGACAGAAAGGATACAGTTTTGTTTAAAATATGTTAACTGCAATATCAAAATGAATCACGTGTGTTTTGTTCTACCTGCATTCCTAAGCAGACATAATCTACTTGAAAGCAAAAGCCCTGTGTCTCCTCGCACCCTTAGCGTTTATACTTATAGCTACCGATCTGGCTCCAAAATATGCACACCTACCTGCCTTTATACACTGAGGCCACCTGCTTCCCTCTCGTAGGCGCGAGAAGATATATATCTGATACTACGACCCCTTAGAGATGATCAGTGCAGGGTAACTCTGAACCACACTGGGTATTCTACAATACAAATTTTATTATTTAACAGACTTTTTCTGTTTTTCAGTTACTGGGTATTCTACAATACAAATTTTATTATTTAACAGACTTTTTCTTTCAGTTACGCTATTCACACACACACACACACACACACACACACACACAGGCACAAGTCATACACAGACATGTTTCCAAAACGTTTGTTTTTGGATCCAGGAGACCCTAAAATACATTTCCAGTGAAATTTTGGTACCTAATTTTAGGTGAAATGAAATAACTTCTCTACTTATGTACTTCTACTTAAGTACTTCTACTTATGTACTATGTACGAAGCAGAGAAAGTAAGTGTTGCAACATGTTCACCTTGAAATACACTCTCTGATATTTGGGTTGGCTTATCCATACTCTCATTTTGACAACCCTGTACAATTGTACAGTTTTGGTCACCATTGTCTAAAATCTAATTAATACCTGAAACAGGTACCGGTTAGTGTGATTTTTTAAGAAAAAAAAATCCGAAGAATTGAAACATGTCTTTCTCGAGCTGTTCCTCAAGCTTAACTTTCCTTACAAAGGAGTATTATTTTATCTACGTCATTCAAATCAAAATAAACATTAGTAGAAATGGTTTTATTACTTGCTTACAATTGCAAGTAGAAGGAAAATAAAGAAATAAACTAGCCTAAAGCAATAATAAATTTAATCTTTTAGAATATCATCGCTACGTAAAATAATTGAAATCAGGTTATCTTTGGCATTTCCGACAGTAAAACAAAAGAAATGAAACGAAAGTTGACCTCCCACTTGAGAAAATGTCACTAGTTTAAAACTGAAACCATAACCAGATATACTTTGTAAACGGTTAATTCTATAAAACAATGTATATGACAAATTATTTCCTTTCATGAGATACACGTGTTTTTTGCAATACTTGTCTATCTATTACTGTTTATGACTTGTAATAGTCATCCAGAATGAAGAAGTCTTCAGAGCTATTTCCAGAAAATTCAAGATATACATTTCGTTTGTCATAAAATATCTAAATCTTGTGTTTCTTTAATTAAAATCGTTAGAACCATTTTGATAAAATCAAAATGTTAGACAAATGTTCCATGTAAAGTGTAGCTGGAGTGTCGAGTTTTACTTGAAAATCTTCGTGTCTCCTTCTTGGAAGATATTGAACTTTAATTCCATTGGTATTTAATATATAGTTACGTCACTGAGCTATGCTGTCCACAGCACACAAATACACACGCGCATACACACACGGACATTTTTCTAATTTTTTTTTAATTCAGGTGGTCTCAAAACATATATTTCCAGTGAAATCTCGGTATCGAAAATTTGGTTGGAATACAATACCTTCTCTATCAACTATGTATGTGGCACATACGTGCCACGGAAAGTAAAACCTTGTGTAAACTGTTATCATTTCCCATTATAATTACACTCCAACTTATGGCATATTTGCAGACAACATAGTTATCTAAACTTCGTATCAAATAGATTTTTGCAAAAAGCTTGACTTATGCGGTTTATTAAAAATAGATGTGTTCCATTCACATAAATTTCTCCACTTCTTTTGCAAAAACAAAAAAAAATATTTGTGGGAAGGATAAATATTTTATCCACATTATGCTAATCGAGCTAAACATTAATAGAAATGGTTTTATTCCTTGATTGTTAGAAGAGAACTTGAGATTAGAAGAGAAATAAGGAAATACACTAGATTGAAACTGGAATCTCTGCATAAACTATGTGTTTTAATGAGATCTACATTTCCGTTAAGGTCTTGTTTATCGTTTGTAGTTTACCAGTTATGCAATCCTGAGCAAAATTCATCCAAAATGAAGAGGTCTTCAAAGGCTATTCCCAGAAAAGTTGAAATATAAGTTTTTTCGTCATGTAAATATATTTAATACACAGCATTTTAATCAATTGTTAGAGCAGTTTTCTGGGAAAATAAACATTTTAGAAAATTTTACTATGTAGTCTCTGTTAGGGCTATTATCCTCGACATTTTCATCTCGCACCCTTGAAATGTGCTAATCTTAGACACCAAGTTTTGTATTGTACCGACTTTTCGTTTTTGAATCATCGCTTTGAAAGACACATTGATCCACATATACAGGGACGTTTTCCTAAACATGGTTATTTTGGATTCAGAGGACTCTAAAATGTGTATTTCCGATGAAATATCGCTATCAAATATTTGGGTGTGGTGCAATATTTTTTTTTCTTACGTACGATGTACTACATATGTAGAGAAAGTAAAATTTTGACGTGTTCCATTCACATAACCTATATCTGTGCCATACACAAACTAGTCTTAAAATAGATCATTCTTTTATCTACTCCATGCTAATCGAGATAAACATTAGCAGAATAAGTCTTATTGCTTGCTTCATAAGGGAGATAAGGGCGTATATTAGGTTAAAGCAATATGTGAAATAAATCTTTTAAAAGCTTATTCCTGGTGAAACAATTAAAATTCGGTCCCGTTTAAGAATAGTTTGGTAGCTTGAATTAAAACCAATAACAATATATATCTCAAAAACGGTTAAATCTACAACAAAAACGTATATTACATAAAGTAGGTGCCTTAACGAGATGTACATTTTTAGTAGTATTTTTTGTCTATCTCTTACAGTTTAATCGTTATGCGGAATTCTGCAAACACCTTGAAAATAAAGAGGTCTTTAGACACTACTCCCTGTAAATTCAAAATATACATTTTGTTTGTGATGAAAATGTGTTTAGTATAGGGCACTTTAATCAAAATCGATACGCATCTTTGGGAAAAACATTTTCAAAAATGCTTCCATGAAAGGGGTAGTCTGTGAAAATCTTCGTGTCGCATCCATGGAAGATACTAAATACCAATACTAAGACCAAGTTAGATATTTACCGATCTTTTCATTTTGAGGTATGTTGTCCACACAAAGGCACACAGATGGAATTTTTTCTAAAACTCTTTTTTTTTTTTTTGACTCTGGGAACCTCAAAATGTATATTTCCGGTGAAATCTCGATATAGAACTTTTAGGCGGAATACAATGCCTTAGCTACCATGTACATTGTACCTCCATGCGTGATGGAGAAAGTAATAAAAAGGGAGCTGCAAGCCAGAACTGATCCGTTTCAACTGGAAGTTCTGAGCGTGCAGTTGCGTGAGAGGGAGCAGTCTATTGTGTAAGCTACGAAGCGACGAGAGAAAAATGATTTTGCTAGCGTTAGAACTAGGATTATTTGTAATAGTTTTCCAGTACTAAAGAACTGTTTGCTACTCTAATAAAGAGACTTTTGTCACAATATGTAATGTAGTGATTTATCAGCTTTTTCTTGGCTAAAATAACGCATACAGGAAAATAAACTTACGTAATAACTAACAAAAGTGGTTACAGAAAGTAGAATGCACGTAATAAGTTATTGTGGGGTCCATGTAAAGCTCATAAAACTCTCTGGCTTATCAATGAACCACAATATCCCTTGTGTAAGGAAAATATTATTTTATAATATGCGAACAGACTACTATAGCAGACTTCAATTACAGACATTCCACAATAAAGGCTTCCAGTGTTCACCATGTTTACTTTAAGCTACAGAACTAATATAATAAAGGTTGTTCAACAACATGGCAACCACAAGTTATTTGTCAGGTATTTCGGTTTCACCTTTCGTCAAAGCATACGAAGATGACACACGTAATTATATTCATGCGCCCGACTTGGTCTTCTGTCGGCCCCTATTATTAACTGCTAACGCCTGCTGCATTACGCTCGAAACGTGAAACCCTCGAAAGTATTGATATTTACGGCAGCGAACTAATCAAATTATTTCTGCTACGTCCACAGCACACGCTGAATGGGAGCTTCTACATTGCCATGTTGTAGATGGCAATGTAGACGAGATCAACGTATGAAAAACAAAGACAGCGAAGTTGTATTCAAACTGCTATCCACTCAGCCAAAACAAAAATTTCTCTTCTCTCAAATGTTATACTTGAGGATTATAATATTTTGTGAACTAGTCCTTACATAATATAAATGTATCTAAAGTATTTAAAGGATAAGATTATACTGCACCCAAAATTTCGATGTCGACATTCCACCAAAATAATATTTTGACTAAATCAGAAACGCCCAAAAACAGTTTTATTTTCTCTACTCGTATGTAGGTATACAATATACATAGTAGCTAGAGAGATTTCGTACTAAACCAATACCTTCTAGATAGGTAAGTAAGGCCTCACAACACCACTGTGACGTCACGTACAAGAGGCAATCGCTTGCTTAGCATCGACATGCACTCCGTCAATGATAAATGCTGGTTTGTGTGCGCAAAACACATGAACAAATAATATTTTACTCATCTTAATATATAGAGGTCAGTGTATGCATACATGTATGTATATGTATGTATGCATGTATTAATGTACGTATGCATGTATGCATATGTATGTATTTGTAATATAATTCTACTCTGTTGTTCCGATTTCGACCAAACTTGGGACAGATAATTTTTAACACAAGGCGAAAAATGCTGTCTAGCTTATAGCATATTCCGTTCTTTGTTTCACTCATATGACTTTCTCTGCACATTCTCCAGCATTCTATAACAGGGGTTTATTCTTCATTTTAATCCAGATATCCATTCACACAATTCGAAAAGATTTAACTAGTTATTCTAGATTAAAAATCCATATTCCATTTGATGTTACATTCACAAAGCTTTCTCTACACATTCTCTAACGACTATGATGATAAGGATTATTCTTCATACTAATTCAGATATCCATTTACAAAATTCCAACAGAGTTAATCCTTACTTACTGTCTAGTTTAAATTCAACATTCCGTTCGGTATTACATTCACAGAATTTTCTCTACTCCTTTTCCAACACACTAAAGCAAGATCTTATTCTTCACGTTAATAGAGTTATTAATTTACACTCGTTCAACAGAATTGGCCCTTAGTTGCTGTCTAGCTAAGAATTAGATATTCGTTCGATGTTACTTTCACATGGATTTCTCTATACATTCTCCAACACAGTATGCTATTTTAATATAAATAGTGTATTTTATTGAACATTAGAGATCAAAATAGAGCTGCAAATGTCCTAAAGATTGTGATCATAGATTTAAAGATGGAATAGTTGTTCAATAATAGTATACCTACTTTTGACCAAGTACATTTTAAAACTATGCTGTAGGTATAAATCGTCAAACCACGAACAACACTGGTGATTTTGGCTAAATTAAATAAATAAATAAAGAAGGAAAAGGAAAGTAATAAGGAAATTAGTTAAACAGGATTCCATGTAGACTTAATGGTTACATTCATCTCTTACTTAATTACAATAAAATTTATTAGGCGAAAGACTATACAAAATGGCCTTTGAAAGCATTATGCTTACCGTTAAAACCTTATTTAAAATTAATTTATTTACTTTGATATATATTTTTTTTTTTTTTTGCGATTGTTTTATCATTAATCTATGTCCATAAAGCTTAATGCATTTCTGCATGTTCCTGCATACTTACAGCTATATGTTTATACCACATCCGTCATTCATATTCCTTAGAAAAACATAAAGCACTATACTACATAAAAATACTTCCTGTGGAAGAAAGGACCGAAAAAATGTTCGGAAAGAAGATTTGGGGGATTTTTAGTACGAATATATGTATTCTTTTATGCTCAAAAACTCTAATATAGTTAAAAAGGAAACAAAGAAACAAAGGAAAAAAGAATGCTGCACTTAACAGCCAATATCTTTTTGACTAGGTACAGAAAAAACATTTACAGCAGTGGAATATTAGCGCGCACAAAAGAGAGATGATTTTCAGTGACAGGGACATGCCTCTGCCGGATTTTAAAGATAGATAAAAGTTTTTTTTAACAACATAAATGCAGCAAAACACATTAAAGTTATGTATTTTATAAATTAGGAAAGAATAGAGAATTCATTTATGCCAAAATCAAAAAATGCCAGATTTGATGATCTACTCAGTTCCCTTAAAGCAAAATAAATTCCCTTATGTCTTACTGAATTGAACAATTTAAGCTTTATCATCTACAGGTTTTTCTAAGATTCTGAGGTAGCTTAATAACCTCACTGATTTTTCTAAGTTCAACATATCGTCTTTTTCTTTTGCAAAATATTTTACTTTCTCTATTTGTATATACTTACAAGCTACATAGCATGAAGAGAAGGTATTGTATACCACCACCCAAATATTCGATTTCAAGGTTTCACTTGAAATATAAATATATGTTTTGAGGTCCCCTGAGTCCGAAAAGAGCGTTTTTACTTTCTCTACACGTACTATGTGTATAGTGTATAGAGAAGGGATTGTATTGCACCCAAAAATTCGGGAACTACACATTTTCAGACTCCCAAATCCAAAAAAGTGCATTTTTAGAAAAATACTATGTGTGTGTGTGTGTGTGTGTGTGTGTGTTTCTGTGGGCAGCATTGCTTAAAAATGAAAAGACCGTTAAATACCAAACTCGGTAATAAAGTTCGGTATCTTCCAAGGATGAAACACAAAGATTTTAAAGAACATGCCCCAGGCCCCAAGTACCCTTTAAATGGAAAACTTATCGAAAACTTTGATATCTCTTAAATGGTTCTAACAATTTTGATTAAAATGCCGTATAATAAAGATATTTATATGAAAAATAAAACGTATATCTGGAATTTTCTAGGAACAGCCTCTGAAAATATCTTTATTCTGGATACATTTTGTGGAATTTCGTAATACTGGTTAAACCGTAAGAGATAGACAAACCTTACTATCAAAAATTTAATCTCGTTAAAACACAATTTATTTTATATATATTTTCTCGTATAATTGATCGTTTTCTAGGTAATCCATTTTATTGGTTTAAGTTTTAAAATACTTATATAAGTACTTGCCAACCTTTGCCCATAAGAAGAAACTTCAATCAGATTGCAATTAGCGTTTGAGAAATTTGACTATTGCTTTAGCCTATGGTACTCCATTATTTCCCCTTATACTTTCAAGGAAGCAAGTAATCAGATCATTTCTGCTAATTTTTTCTCGATTAGCATGAAGTAAATAGAAGAATAAGCTTTTTATCAAATATTTGTTCCAGAGATGTGGAGAAAGTCGTGTGAACGGATCACATCAGATTTTAATTTTTGCTAATGGATTAGCATGAACAATATGGTTTTTAACAATCACTTTTACAGAGATATAGAAATTTATGTGATTGGAATACCTCAGATTTCTACTGTAACTGCAAAAAAGAACTGGAGTTTTTTTATTTATGGACTCTCTTATATGCTGTGGATCTCAGCATCCTATTTTATATTGGACGCAAAAGACCGCTTAATTTTGCTGATAGTTTGAAGTTCTTTTACTTGCCGTAAATCTACGACACGGGACCAACGGCTTTACTTCCCTTCCGAAATTCCTCTTGCCTGTTCTTCAGCTCATTTGCTTTAATTACTTTCTGTACACGTACTATGTATTTCATCCAAAATTTTAATACCGAGATTTTACCGAAAATACAATATTTTCAGAAAATGTTGGTGTGTGTGTGTGAGGGAGAATGTGTTTAGGCAGAATAGCTAAAAAACAAACAATCCGTTAAATACCAAAGTTGGTGTATTAAATTCAGTGTCTTCCAAGGATGCAACAGGAAGATTTTCATGAAAATTCCCTACTTCCAAATACCCTTTCCATTGAAAAATATTTCTCAAAAATGACTGTGAAGCGTGGAATTGAAATGGAGTTTTATTTATGACGCTCTTCAACTGCTCTGGTTCTCGTCGGCCTATTCTATATTGGCAAGACCGTTTAATTTTGCTGAGAGGCCTCTTTTATCAGATTTGAGGGTCTGTTACGTGCCATAAACCTATGACACAGAACCAAAGGCTTTACTGCCCTTCCGAAGGAGGCCATGCTAAGGATATTTAGGCCCGAAAAAGTCCATCGCGGCCTTGGATATATGACGTTAGCATTGTAACCATTATCAACCACGGAGGACGAGTCTGTACCATCGAAGCACTAGCATTTACTTGTCTTTAAATATGGTTTCCATCAGTAGTGGTAGCTACTGGAGCATACCTATGTTCACAGTTGTGTGTTCACTGTTACAGGTCGCACCTTGACCACCCCACGCAGGTTAAACGTTACCGCTGGAGGGCAAGTGAAATGAGCAATTCATTGATCTCTGCCCTAGACCAACGCCCTGAAAATGTGTGTTTCAACTAGTGACAGAGGGCACCAGGTGTGCTACTAGGACTAAATTTAGAAGGAAAATCGACACTTCGACGTCTCTGCTGGTACACACATCAGAAGCTGCTATTTGTCCAAGACCCACAGCCCGCAGCATATTCCTATTGGTGCACAGCTACGGGTTCCACGTCCAGCAATATATCCCTCTCTGCCCAAACAAATCCCTGCTCCTAGACGGCAGTCAACAATAAAACTTGTACAAAAGCTTCCTCTTGCTTGTTCATCAGTTCACTTCCTTTAATAGCTTTCTCTACACGTACTATGTATTCCATCCAAATTTTGATACCGATATTTCACCGGAAATCAATATTTTGAGACCCCCTGAATCCAATAAAAAATGCATTTTTAGGAAATGCTGGTGTGTCTGAGTGAGTATCTTGGGCAGAAAAGCTCAAAAACAACAATTCGGTTAATACCAAACCTGGTCTTTAATATCAGTCTCTGTTTTATTCACTTTAAAAAGGATATCAGACAACTTAGCATTACAGTGTCAGACAAGTACTAAATTCTTAGGTGTATATATTGATAACCAATTATCGTGGACCATCCATATTGAATATTTAAAAAAGAGACTGTCTAGCATTATATTTTTAATTCGTAATTTGAGAGGTTCTGTCCCAAATTATTACGTGAGAACTATGTATTTTGCTTTCTTTGAATTTGTAATCAGATATGGCCTAATTCTTTGGGGTGGTGCTAACAAAGTAAATGAAATGTTTTGTCTTCAAAAGAAAATTATTAGAATACTTAAAAAAATTCCTATTTAACCCCATGTAGACCCCTATTTATTGAGTTAGGCATTTTAGCTATTTATAATCTTTATATTTTAGATAATTTAGTATATATACATGCCTCTCGTCATAGACATATTTTGAGGATGGATATTCATAGTTATAGTACTAGATACAGGTCCAATGTAAACATTCCATATTATCGACTAACAAAATCTCAGAATAGTTATAAGTACTTAGCATTAAGTTGTATAATAACTTGCCTGATAGTGTTAAATGTTTAAACATGCAGAATATATACATGGTTAGTCAAATATCCTTTTTATTCTATACATGAATATTTTAATGATATATTTTGTGATCCTATTTTGTAATTTATTATGACAAGGTTATTGAACTGCTTTCAACAGACGTTGTCAATGCCTGTATAGTGCTTTTAACAAAATAAAAATGAAATGAAAATGAAAATGCCTTCCAAAGATCCAGCACGAAGATTTTCAAGAAAATTCCCCCACTCTCAACTACCCTTTCCATTAAAAATATTTCTCAAAAATGCCCATCGATTCTTCTATATAGATATGAAGCATGGAAAATAAATGGAGTATTATCTATGGACGCTATTTAACTACTGTGGTTCTCAGCGCCCCATTCTATATTGGGTGTGAAAGACCGCTACTTGAGCTCAGAGGCATTTTTATCAGACTTTAGGCTCTTTTGCCTGCCGTAAATCTACGACACGGGACCAACTGCTTTACTTGCCTTCCGAAGGAAGCCATGCCCTAAAAAAATACATCGTCCTATGCCGTATGGTAACCATTACTCCACGGAGCGCGACTATATGAAGTATGGGCTTTGAAGAAAAATTATATTAATTTTAATAAGACACAGTCAGCAGAAATGAAATCTTAGCGAAGAGTAAAAGGATGTATAAGATTGGTTAGATTTAGAAATGATTATATAAGGAATGAATTAAATTTTCTCCCAATACAAAGTTGAAATTAAGAAATACAGAATTCGTTAATTGAACTGTCTAAGAAGAATGAACATGGAACGACCACAGAAACAGACATTGGATTACAAACCACAATGTAGACGAAATTGGTAGTCCAGTAGTAAGTTAGAAAGCTTGAGGACGGAACAGGGATTTTCCTACTTTATGAAGAGAGCAAGAATAAGAATAAATACATTTACATGACAAATAAAATTTATATCTTTAGCTTTTTGGAGATAGCGCCTAAGAACCTCTTTATTTTGGATTAATTATGATGAAATTTTCATAACTGGCAAACCGTGAGATATAGACAAAAACTACCTAACAAAATATGTAGATCTCGTAATTTATCGCTTTAGAACCTACTCTTTCTGAGATATTCCTTCTTATTGGTTTCAGATTTAAAATGTGTGAGCTCCTGGCCACATAAAGGAATTTAAATTACATTAGCAATCATATTTTAAAAGATCTGATTATCGCTTTTCGCTTTAATCCATGTTGCTACCATATTTCCCTTCTACTTACAAGGAGGCAAGTAACAGGACCATTTCTGCTATGTTTATTTCGCTTACAATGAAGCAGATAGAAGAATAACCTTCTAATAATTTGCTAAATATGTAGAGAAAGTCATGTGAATGGAACACATCAGATTCTTTTTTCAGGTACATTCTCAACCCTCCTAAAATATATCAATTTAGAATGATAAATTTAAAAAAATCTGATGTGTTCTATGAATAGTAGTTGACAAATTCCTGTGTGAGAAAAGTACAATTTTTTCAAAGCTGAAACCAAAAACAAGAAATAACTCAAAAACGATTAACTCCACGAAAAAAAGTATGTAACATAGATTGTGTGTTTTAACGTGCTCTACAATTTTTGTATGTTAAGCTTTTGTCCATCTCTTATAGTTTAGCAGTTCCGTTAAATTCTTCCAGAATTGAGTAGTCTTCAGAGGCTTTTCCCATAAAATTTAAGATATGCATTTTATTTGCCAGGTAAATATCTTTAATATACGATATTTTATTCAAAATTGTTACAGCCATTTTTGAGAAAATCAAAATTTTCGAAAAAAAAGTTCCATGTAAAGGGTTGTTGGGATAGGGGGGGCTTTCCTTGAAAATCTTCGTGTCGCATCCTTGGAAGACACCAAACCTAAATACCAAGTTTGATATTTAACGGTATTTTCGTTTTTGAGCTATGCTGTCCATAGACACACACACGCACACTGACCTTTTTCCAGAAATGTTTTTTTTTTATTCAAGGGATCCAAAACCTGTATTTCCGGGGAAATCTCGGTATCAATAATCTTGGTTTTCTGATCAACGTTGTCTGTGTTGACTTGAAATTCAAATTTTCGCAGTAATGTTTTGGTATCCCGATAACTCAGGTAATCTGATTCGAAATGACATTAGCTAACTTGATCTTATTGGCATTTAAATGTACTTGATTCTTCTTTGCATTCAGGTAATTTTGTGTTCGCTGACTAACAAAGGGTTATCTTCTACTTTAAAATGTTCTAGCAGTCCGATCAACGGAAATATGTTTATAATATTTAAAAGAAGGAACAATCTTTATTAGTGAGCTTCAAATTGTTTTAATTAGCTTTTAAAATATCAATAATCTTGTAATTTTCCTAATGTGAGATTTAGAAAGTTGTTTTACATTACTTAAATTAGTTTATTTTTGTTAAAATAAAAGCTATCAACAGTATTCCATGATAGTCGGTGTGGGGGATTTTCTTGCAAATCTTCGTGTCGCACTTTTGGAAAATACTGAAGTTAAATTTTTAATTTGGTATTTAACGGATTTTCGTTTATGAGCTATTCTGCCCAAAGACACTCACAGACAACACACAGTCACAGACGGCATTTTCCAAAAACGTTTTTCTTTTTTTATTCAGGGGGTCTCGAAATATTGTATTTTTGGTGAAATGTCAAAATTTTGCATTCAATACAGTACATTTGTTTTCGTTGTTGAGCTAATCTACTTTCATCAACATATTCAGACGGACATTTTCCTAAAAATACGTCTTTTTTGGAATCGGAGTGTCTGAAATTACATATTTCGGTAAAATCTAGGTATTGAAATTTTGGTTCGGATAGCAATATCTTCTCTACATACCACGTACATTATATGTATAGTCTGCTAGTGAAAGAAGAACTATATACAGCGTGTGTAATTCACATTTTCCTACAAGTATGATCTAGGTTGCGGGGTTCATTTTTACTTTCTCTACACGTACTATGTACAGAATGTATAGAGAAGGTATTGTATTGCACCCAAAAATTCGATACCCAGATTTCACCGGAAATACATATTTTGGGTTCCCCTGAATCCATAAAGAGCATTTTTGATAAAAAGGTCTGTGTTTGTGTGTGTGTGTGTGTCGTATGTGTGTCTGTCTGTGGACAACATAGTTCAAAAATGAAAAGACCGTTAAATACCAAATTTGGTATCTTCCAAGGGTCTGATACCCAGCTTTAAAAAACTTCTACTTTTCTCATACAGGAATTTGTCAACATACAAACAAAGGAACTTCAGTCACATAGCAACCAGCTTTTGACTATCACTTTAACTTATGATACTCCCTTATGTCGCTTCAGTGAAGCTGCACCCACAATACTCAACAGATCTGAGACTGGTTCCCGTATGCGGCTTTGCTCTTCCTCGTTCTCGGCTGGTCTCAGGTTCGAATCTCGCTTGCTGCAGAAGGCTATAATAGTTCTGGGATTACAGTATCAGTAGACCATGAGCTCGTATCCTGTTCGCGGAGATCTCAGTCGTGGAATGAGAAGCACTTAGTTTTCTCTATTTGCTTTACCGGTGAACCAATCAATTTCACTTCATATCACAAAGATTCTCATAAGTCCTGGTTGCAGCTACGAACTGGCTGGTTTGATTTTGCTAACGGCTGACGTTTGTTACTTCGGGGTTTCAGAACGTTCCGCGGTTTGCATTACTTTTTTAAGTTTGTGTTTATTTAAACTTGTTCCGGTGGTAATTTCGGGATTATCAAGACCAATATTGAATCGCGCGCTGCTCGCTAATGATCTATCCACGCACTTAAAGATTTCAGAACTTACAAGAGTTTAAACTTAAGCCGCACACTTCGCGTGCGCGATCCTGTCCCGTCTGTACATAGCTACACCGCCGGTCTTCCACATAAAGTGCTTGCTGCCCTGATTCAGCCTCCTTTTTTATATGAATCTGATATTTGTGACGTACATTCCTTTAGTTTTGCGGGATTGTTAGATTTTTCGCGCTCTTTTTGGCGTCACCTTATTCCCAGCATAAAACTTGTGTGACCATTTTACCGTTACTTTGCACAAGTTCATCGGCCTACGTGACTAGTTCACCCTTCAGTAACGGCACTTAATTTAAACAAAGATGCTTCCGATTTTATTCTTACTGAAATACAAAAGCCCGGGCGCCTACGTGCTGACAACATGCGCGATTCTGACTGACCTTGTTACTTTTACAGATTCATTCCAGCCAATTCTTAATTTCAACACTTAATAACTTATAAACTAACACAAAATCTTCTCAACTTATTTACATACTTCTATTAATACTTAATCAGCTAACATTCATTTAATATACAGCGTTATGTTTTGTCTGAAAGAAGGCAAGTAATAAGACTGACTCTACCTATCCAACTCCTATCCTACACACGACCTGTGTGAAAAACAATTTTAAATCCAATACAAATGACCATAATAGTTGGCTATACTATGAATCCTGGAAGCTAAAGTACTTGCAGCATTGTAAGTCGCCATTGGGGTTGTCATCTCAAAATAATTTGAGGTCACCTTGTGGTTTACCATGAAACATTAGAGTCAGTTGAAATATTCAATGGTATAGTGCCATGGTAGTTCAGTGGCAGTGTAACCGGCTAGAGATCGGGAGATCCTAGGATCAAATCCCGGCTATGGCATTGCATTTTTCAGTCTGACTCTACCTATCCAAGTAATAAGACTATTTCTGTTAATTTTTCTCAATTAGCATGAAGTAAATAGAAGCATAAGCTTTCTAACAATGATTTGTTTTAGAGGTATAGACAAAGTCATATGAATGGAACACATCAGATTTTTACCTTGTAGTTATACCACCATCCAGTGGAGTATTACAGATCAAATCACCATACACGTAAATCCTGAAACATGAATCTGACGTCAAAAACATAGTCATGTCTGATCAGTTGTTTTCCTTTAAATGATATTGGTGTACCAAAGTTGGCTGAATGCCTCAGCGGCGCGTAACGGTTGAAACTGACAACGCCATGTGGAGACCTCCAGCTTGGAGCAGACAAGCAGAGCAGTGTGACGATGAAAAGTCATGCGCTTCGAAATCACAATGGATGTGTGTCGTATACAAGAGTGGGCTGTGTTTTGTAATTACATGGGGCTTTGGCAAGGCTCACAAACATGCTCTGTTAGCCCGCAACAACCGCCTGACAGAATGATTTGGAACCTCTGTGATTCACTCACTTCGTTTTCAACAGTTCTTCATCTCTTTGCTAATAATATTCTTTAACTAGCAAAGCCCACACCTTCGCCCGCGTTATTGCATTTATAGCATTTTCTCAATCTCTTCACTCTGTTTCTCGTTCATTCTCATTTTCCATTCTCTCGATTTCTTTCTTTTTTCTTTCTCTGCACGTGCTATGTACATGTTGCATAGAGAAGGTATTGCATTCCACCCAAAAATTCGATACCAAGAATTCACCGAAAATATACGTTTTAGGATTCTCTGTGCCCAAAAAAAAATCTGATGTATTCCATTCACATGAGTTTCTCTATATCTTTGCAACAACTATTGTTAGAAAGCTTATGCTTCCATTTACTTTTGCTAATCGAGAAAAAATGAGCAGAAACTGTCTTATTACCTGCTTCCTTGTAAGTAGAAGCGAAATAGGGGAGCACCATAGGTTAAAGAGATAGCCAAAAGCTCCTTGCTATGTTGCTGAAGTTCCTTTGTTTGTGTGGACAGAACTTGACAAATTCCTGTATGAGAAAAGTAAGTTCTTTAAAGCTGAAACCAATAAAAATGAATACCTAAGAACGATTAACTACACGAAAAAAATATAACATAAATTCTGAGTTTCGTGCTGTACATTTTTTGTGTGGTAATTTTTTATCCATCTCTTTCGGTTTACCAGTCATGCAAAATTCTGGAAAATTCAACCAGAAAAAAGTAGTCTTTAGGGTCTATTCTCAGAAAATTCCAGATATGCATTTTACTTGTTAAATATCTTTAATATACGATATTTTAATCAAATTCTTATTTATGATAAAATCAAAGCTTTTGAAAAAAGTTGTATGTAAAGGGTAGTTTGGGGTGGGGGATTTTCTTCGTGTCATATCCTTGAAAGGTACCAACTTAAATACCAAGTTTGGTATTCAACGGTCTTTTCGTTTTTGAGCTATGTTATCGAGACACACACACACACACACACACACACACACACGAACATACACACGGGAATTGTTCTAAAACATTTTTTTGGATTCAGGGGGACCCAAAACATGTATTTCCGGTGAAATTTCGGTATCTATTTTTTGCATGGAACACAATACCTTCTCTATACACTATATGCATATTACGTGTAGAGAAAGTAGCAAGCTTTTCCGACAAGTAAAACCATTGATATCTTCTACAGAAATACACAGTCAATCAATCACAGCTAGTTTTACTCGATTTTTAGAGGGGTCCAATTTCTACATAGTAACCATGTATTGCTTTAGCATATAATAAACAGGGTATAGGTATATAATAATTTATTTGGGGGAAATACAATGTTAAATTTTATCTATTTATACACGTAATTCTCTTAAGAGACTCCCTTAGTGTAGTGATTAGTGAGAAAAAATGAAAGCGGGGAAACTAAATGTATATTATATTCATAGCGACGATTTAGCGAAATTTATGTGCATGCTTTTGATGATCTGCATCAGCTTTGAATTTTGCCTCTTTGTAAAACAGGCTATGTAAACTTGCAACAGAATAGCAAGTTATTCTCTCTACATACCTCCCTTGTGTGAGGAACAATGTATTTCTCCCTTGGGTGCCTTAAAATCCGACGTAGAAAACAAATTATTCAAGCTATTAGCAGGCCAGTAACCAATATCGTGGAAGGGTTAGCTAGCTTCATATAGGTGCAGTGTTATTTTGCTCGTTTATTACATATACTGAATACAAACTTGTGAGCTTCCAATAAAGACAACAGGTTTTGTATTAAGGTTTTACTTTCTCTAGCACGTATATACATACAATATACATAGCAGCTAGAGAATATTTGGCAAAGGGGTAACGAAAACAGATTTACGTCGTGAATAAAGCAAAAAAGGCGACTGTGCGATATAAACAAGCAGGAAATAGAATCTGAATGTAGACAAAAGTCGCCATTGGAGTTACAAAATGAAATACAAATTGGGTGGAACAAAGAAACATATACGAGGGCTGTAAATAAAGTAGTGGCAACATTCATAGAACACAATATTTATTGAACTCACATGTACAATTGCATTACATTCCTTCAGTGTTTTGTTGTTTTTTTTAAAAATCAGTACCGGAGTCTGGTCAGGACTCCGGCACTGTATCCCCTGTTTACATTTCCCCCCTAAATTTACTGCATCATTACTGGTTTTACTGTTCCTTTACACAAACATATACACATTGCACAAATATATAACATCCATGCCCAAGGCGGGACTCGACCCCACTATCCCCTGCCCACGAAGCACCCAAGCGAAACGCCTTAGCGAGCATGGCCTTGGGACCGGCAATGTAGTCACTCGCAAAGTCCCTGACCTTTTGCCAAATTTAGGGTAGCCGTTGGGGACCGTTGGCAAGGCGATCTCTGTTGACGACTAAAAAGGAGCGCCTTACGGCGTGGACTACAGATGCCACGTCAGGAAATCGGCGGCCTCGAAGGGGTTCTTTCAACTTCGGAAACAGGTTGAAGCCGCAAGAACTCATGTCTGGTGAGTACGGAGGATGTTCCAAAACCTCCCAAAATCACCGTTGCAAGAAGAGCTGTAAATTGTTTGCAACATAACAACGTGCGTTGTTATGTCGCTGTTGACGGTTTGTCCCTCAGGCACAGCATGCGTAAGAATAATCCCTCGTAGTCGCATGCCACAATCAGCATCAGCTTCACCTTACCGGTGCTTCCTGTCGAACTTTCTGTTGACGAGGTGAACCTGGATGACGCCATTCATTCGAATGGCGCTTCAATTCCGGCTCAAAGGCTCGTGCCCACGTCTCAGCAATAGCGACAATACGCTGCAGAAATGCGTCTCCTTCGTTGCGGTATCTGTCCAGGTGGATGCCAGCCAGTGCATAGCGGTGCCATTTCTGTACCTCAGTGAGTCGATGTGGAACCTAACGGGACGCAATTTTCCTCAGGTGAAGACATTTCGTCAGGATATGCCACACAGTTTGATGACGGAGACCAACCTCTACGGTTAACTCCCGGACGGTCCATCGATGGTCCATCGCAACGAGACCACTCACGATGTCAATCTGATCTTGCGGAAAGGACGGCCGACCTGTGCGGTGCAAATTCGCAATCTCAGTCCGACCTGCACGAAACTCCTTGACTCATCGTGCAACCGTCCTGTACGACAATGCATTGCCGCCACAAACTTCATGTAATGCTCCATAACATGCTGATGCATTTTTTTTTTCACGAATGCTGATCGCCATTGGTAAACATGCTTTAGGGCGGTGCACTTGACACTGTTCACTTCAACGCTACACAGCAACAACACACTCTCAACTGGCAGCCCGATCAATGCACACCACACATTGACACTAGTCACCTGATCGCTCCCATATCCATTGGCTCATACCCTTTCTCCTGTGAATGTGAGGACCATGATGCCACTACTTTCTTTACAGCCCTCATATTTTAAAATTAGATATGAAACAACGGTCGGGAATAGCGTGGGTAGCAAACTCGTAAGGTAGTTGATGAAGCTGGTAGGATGATTTGTCCATTATGCGGGTATCAGGAAGACCGTACGCATATTTTGACAGATTGCGTGCAGATGGAGGGTATTAAGAAACAATTATTGCCGGAAATATGTTTAGCTTCAAAGAGACGAAGACCAGCGTTCTGGGATTTGATTCGAACAGTTAAAACTGGCCAAGCTTGGGCACATACTTAATTGAAGTGCGTGTACTAAGAGATAAAACATTTGTTTTAATATTGTATAGACTTATTTGGTGTTTGAGTAATCTCTATATATGAATACGTGGTGTAGTTGTGAGTGCAGGTGTGTGTGTGTGTGTGTGTGTGTGTGTGTGTGTATGTATGATATCAAAGTGTTCTTTTTTTTAATTGTTCCTGGTTCTGTTTTCCTTTTGTCGTAGCGCATGAGCGTGTGCATCGTGTGTGTATTTCCAAATTTGTAAAGATATATAAAATAGATATGTAGGTAATACTTCAAATTCCAGTATTTTTAGACGGAATGAACGGTCACCCGACCCATGCGACTGTGAGACGCAAATATTGTATTATTGTAAAGTTAATAAATACTATTACTACTCACAAAAAATCCGATATCGAGATTTCAACTGAAATATGTGCTTTGATGTCTCCTCAGTCCATAACAAATTTTCAGCAAAAGGTATGGGTGTTCAGATCAAAACGAAAAGATCGTGAAAAACCAAACATGTACTTATTACCTTCCAAGGATGTGATACGAGATGTTAGTGAAACAATTGAAATTTGACTTTCCCTAAGCAGCTTAAATTTTAAGTCCATTACAAAGATTATTTCGGAAATGGCTAACTCTACAAAAACGTTTAAGACATAAATTGTGTGTTTTAACGAGACCTACATTTTTTTGAAGAGCAACTATTTCTTAAGGTTTAGCAGTGATTCAAAAGTCATTTAGAAAGAAGAGGACTTCAGAGGCCATTTCCAGTAAATTCAAGATATACATTCTGTTTATCATATAACTATCTTAAATACAAAATAGTTTAATAAAATTAATAGTATTTTCTTTTTTGGAAAAGTTAAAATTTTCGATAAATTCTCCAAGTAAAGGGTAGTTGGGGTTGGGGATTTTCCTGAAAATATTCGTGTCGCATCCAAGTTTGGTATTTAACGACATTTTCGTTATTGAGCTATGCTGCCCAGAGACACACATACGAGCAAATATTTTTCTAAAATAGCTTTTTGTGTATAGTGGGGTCTCAAAACGCACTGTTCCAGTGGAATATCAGTGTATAGAATTTTTGGTTGGAATAAAATGCCTTCTCTGTCTACCATGTGCTTTGTATATAGTGCCAGAGAAATTAAAATAACGTCAAGTACAAGAAATCCAATAACGAGTCGTCAGAAACCAGCACCATAGCTCAGTTAATAGAACACCTTTCTGCAGCTCGAAGAATTCTTGGGTTTGATTTCCGACTGGTAGGTGTTGCCAAGAGTATTCCCTATTTTTTCCTGGACCTGGAAGTGTGAATAAGAATGTGAATATTTGTGTTTAATCTAATTTACAAAATCGAAACAAAAACCAAAAGAATACAATGACAACTATACGCCAGTAGGCAATAGATATATTCTTAAGGTAAAGTCCGTTATATAATTTCAGTTAAAGACGATGTATAAATGGAAACAATCAACTCAGCTGTTAATTTGGGAAAATCTGACGTTATTCATTCATATGAACTTTCTTAATTCTCTATCACAAATCATTGTTAAAAATCTTATGTTCTCCATTCACATGACTTTCCTTACATTTCTGTAACAAATTATTTTGATAAGCTTATTCGTTTATCTATTTAATGCTAATGCATTATCAGAAACGCTCTTATTACTTAGTTCCTTTATAAGCAGCAGGGAATAAGGGAATTAAATAGACTAAACAGACATACAAATGTTTTAAAATATTGCCAGCTATTGGATTGAAATCGGTTTCTTGGCCAGGTGTTGACAAGGCCTCGTATGAGAAAAGTTGAAGTATTTTAAAACTGCAACAAATAACAAGGAATAACTCGAAAACGGCCAACTTCACGAAAAAAATATATATGACATGAATTGTGTTTTTTTACAAAGCTCTTTATTTTTGTGCAGTAAATTTTTGTATACCTACAGTTATTCAAAACTCAGAAAAAATCATTCACAATAAAGAGGTCTTAAATGCCATTCCCAGAAAATTTTATTTGCCATTTATATAAGTATAAGAGACTTAAACAAATTCGTTGGAGCTATTTATGAGAAAACCAAAATTTTCTAAATGTTTCCCATATAAAGAGTACTTGGGAGTGGGAGGATTTTCTTGAAAATCTTCGTGTTGCACCCTTGGAAGATACTGAACTTAATTATCAAGTTTGATATTTAACGAACATTTCGTTTTTGAGCTATGATGCAAACAAACACAGGCACATACACACACTCACGGACGTTTTTAAATATGCTTTTTTTGTATTCATGGTGTCCCAAAACTGTATTTGTGGTGCGTGCCTGCCTGCGTGGGTGCGTGTGAGTGGGGCTACCCAACATCTCACTCAACCTTCTATTTGCGTTGCATGGTCTTCACTTTCTCTACACTACTAATTACATAGTGTATAGAGAAGGTATTGCACAAAAATTCAATACTGAGATTTCACCGGAAATATACGTTTTAGTGTCCTTGTATCCAAAAAAAGTATTTTCAGAAAAAAGTCCGTGTGTGTGTGTGGTGTCCTTGTGTCTGTGAACACGATAACTCAAAAATTAAAAGTCAGTAAAATACCAAACTTGGTATTTAAGTTTAGTATCTTTCAGGGATGCGACACGAAGATTTTATGAAAAATCCCCACACCCCAAACTACCCTTTACATGGAAAAAAATTCGCTAATTTTGATTTTCTCAAAAATGGCTCTAAAGAGTTTGAGTAAAATATGGTATGTTCAAGATATTTACCTGACAAATAAAACGTACATTTTGAATTTTGTGGGAAAAGCCTCTGAAGGCTATTTTATTATGAATGAATTTTACGGAATTTTGCATAACTGCTAAACCATAAGAGATAGACTAAAACTTACCTCATAACAAATATAGAGCACACTAAAACACACAATTTATGATGTACATTTTTTCGTGGAATTGATTGTTTTTAAGATATCCCTTGTTTTTTGTTTCAGCTTTTAAAAACTTATACTTTTCTCATGCAGGAATTTGTCAACTCCTGTCCATATAAAGGAACTTCAGTCACCTAGCAACTATATTTTGGCTATTACTTTAACCTATGCGACTCGCTTATTTCGCTGCAACTTACAAGGAAGCGAGTAATAAGACTATTTCTCATAAATAGAAGCATAAGCTTTTTATGGAACATATCTGATTGTTTTTGCTTGCTTTCAATGCCTAATACTAAATAGACGAATTCATTAGAATTATCCTTAGCCTTTCTCTTGGTATACCATCTGCGAGGCTAAAGCTTATAGGTTTTGCTTCAATACAACTGCTCACATTTGCTGACTTGTGTGGGTGGGGGGGGGAGCAGCATAGCTCAAAAACGAAGTCGATCAAATACGAAACTTAGTATTTAAGTTGAGTACTTTTCTAGGATGCGACGCTAAGATTTTCAAGAAAATCCCCCTTCCCCCAAACTACCGTTTATATGGAAATGTTTTCGAAATTTGTATTTCTTCTCAAAAATGACACTAACAATTTTTATTAAAATACCTTATGATTAAGATATTTTATGGCAGCCGAAATATAAATCTTGAATTTTTGGGAATAGACTCTGAAGACCTCTTCATTCCGAATGATATTTGTATAACTGACAAACCATAAAAAACAGATCGAAATTTACTACACAAAGAAATGCAGATCTCATTAAAACGCACAGATAATATTGTATACATTTTTCTTGTAGAGCTAACCGTTTTGTACATATTCCGGGTGAATGGTTTAATTTTAAGCCACTTAATCCTTTTTCAAACGGAAGGACATCTTTGCTCTCGCTTGCTTACTGTAGCCAAGTAAAGAGAATGGAATTTCAACTGTTTCACACAGTGTCCGGCTTTTAAGGAACTTTACTATCGCTTTAACCTGTGCATTCCCTTATTTCTCTTCTGCTTACAAGTAGGTAATAAAACTGATTCCGCTTACATTGAACTTGATCAGCATGATATAGATAAAAGATTAATCTTTTGAAGAAAAGGTTGGTTTGAGGAACACTTGAAGAAGGCCTCTGAATGGAAACATCAGATTTTTTTTATTAATCTTAATAATTTGACTTTATAGTGAAAGAAATCAAGGCTCCTTAGGATGAACTTCTTAATTTATACCCCTATTAGGTGTAGAACTCTGTTGTTTTGCACTTAACACACACCTCACAAATCTATACAGTACACCCCTCACAAAACATTAGCTGAAGTTACAAAGTTGGATCTCCTAGAGTAAAAGGTTTGTGCTCTCCATGAAACTAAACCGTATGCCTTCTGTGTGCAACGATTTTCGGAGCTACTAATCAATCTGAAAATATGCTACTCTTAGTAACTAAAATTACTAGTCTGCAGATTAAGTAAATATGTATATAATGTGGCTTATTACACTGTCCTCACTTAAACGCCTAAAAACGTGTACATACTGAACTTCTGATCCATTTAAACAAAATTTGAAATGGTTCGAAATGTTTTATTCAAACTCATATTTGCTGAGTAGTAACGAATATTCTCAACATGGATCCAAGTCAAAACAGCTGATTAGTGCAGTACAGTAGGTACATCTCAAAAAAAAGAGACGTCGCTAGAAAAGTGTCTGAACCGAACCGGAGATGACGAAAAAACGGAAGAACTACGACGGATATATCCAAAATTAGCAAAAAAGGGTTAAAATCGAACGAGTTTTAACTATACCGCTCCTATTGGATTTGGCAATTGGCAAACTGTTCGCTAGTTGCCGGTCATAAAAGGTTTCATTCGCATAATGAAACAGAATATAAATGGATTCAATAATAAATTATTACACAGAAGAATTTTATGAACGTTGCTGGGGTTTTATAGTTTGTGTGTCCCTCATTTTTACGCAAAGCTGCAGTCACTGGTCTGTTAAGGTAAAAATGGGGTGTTTTGTAACACATTATCCATTATAAAACAGGATCTAAACGCTCCTCATTCAACAGGTACCCTTTCAGTTTTTGCCTCCATAGTGTGGAACAATATGATTATTTTCGCTCATTGATCCTTTCAGCGAATACTATGGCAGACACAAAATTTAAAGTTGGACATTATGGGAGATACACGCGTTAAACGGCGGAGCCAGGTTTATACACAAATAATACAATAAAAGTAATCTATGGAGTACTACCTAATACCCAAGCAAACATAACCTTGATGTGCATTGCCAAGTTAACTTGACAAATACCAAATTTGAATTTATAAAGGTTTATAGCTAGTGCCTTAATTTTTGAACACGCTTACTTAATACAGAATATCAAAAAAAAACGTTTGAAGTGTTCCATTCACATGATTTTCTCTACATATCTGTAACAAACTATTGTTAATAAGCTTATTCTTCTATCCATTCCATGCCAATCGAGATAAATACTCGCAGAACTTGTTACTTGTTTCCATAAAAGCACAAGGGAAATAAGATAGTACAGTAACATGTTTTAAAATGTTGGTATAGGATTGAAATCCATTTCTTTGCGTGGCCAGGAGTTGACAAGTTCCTGTATGAGAAACATTTAAGTATTTTAAAGCCTGAAACAAATAACAAGAATATATAAAAACGCTCAACTGCACGAAAAGAATGAATATAACATAAACTGTGTGTTTTTATGAGCTCTACATTTTGTGTCTAGTAAGTTTTTGCCTATCTCTTATGGTTTACCAGTTATGCAAACTTCTGCACACTTCATCCAGAATAAAATATCTTCAGAGGCTCTTCGCAGAAAATTGAAGATATACATTTTATTTGTCAAGTAAATATCTTAAGTATATGTAATGTTAATTAAAATTGCTAAAGTCATTTTTGAGCAAATCCAAGTTTTCAATTTTTTTCCATGTAAATGGTATTGGTGGGTAGGGAGATTTTCTTGAACATTTTCGTGTCATCATTCTTGGAATATCAAAGCTTAAAAATCAAGTTTGGTATTTACCGGTCTTTTCGTTTTTGAGCTATTTTGTCCACCGACAAAGGCACACACACATGGGCATTTTTCTAAAACTTCTTTCTGGATTCAGGGGGTCTCAAAACATGTATTTTCGGTGAAATTTCGGTATCGAAATTTTGGGTGCAATACAATACCTGCTCTACATACTATGTACATAGTACGTGTAGAGAAAGTAATAATGGATTGACATTAACACATTAACAATGCTACCGAATACTCCACTTGTTTTATTTCCGAATTAGTTGCACTATAAAGCATTAACGTAAATAGCCTTAAGCGTAAAACAAAAGCGCATCAATCAAAACCTCTGTATTTCCTTTTGCAGGGACTAATGATGGATCAACAGAAACTGTCATCTAAGGCCACAATGGTGGAAGTAATGGTGCAAAAAGCCACTAACAAACCAGTGATGATATTGTACATTGTTTTCAACCGTTTATCATTATTTGGCCAACCACTAAAAACAATAAAATCGTAACCGCTATACAGAAATTACTTGCTTGTTATTTATCAGTTATGAGTTACATTTTAGCTACCAAATCCATAGAGATTAGTTGTTACACTTTTATTATATTAAACCAATTATTACACTGAAATGTAGCTTTATACAGACTAATTCACACGGTATACCATCGTATAGGTTCACTTAATCTATGCAAGAGCTGAGCAAGTCCAGAGAAAAGGATTCATTGTAGTAAATAAGTAATAGTTTTAATTCAAAATCTTCTCGGGTAAAAACTTGGCTTGACACCAACGTTTCGAAGAAGTGCATCACCCTGAAGACGAGGAAGATGCACTTCTTCGAAACGTTGTTGTCAAGCCAAGTTTTTACCTGGCTAGAAGCCCGAGAAGATTTTGAATTAACACGTCGCCAGGAAAGCTTCAGTTCTTATTTTAAGTAATAGTTTGTAAATAAAACACAAAAAAGAAACTGATGTGCTCCATTCCCATGTCTTTCTCCTCATCTCTACAACAAATTGTTGTTGTTACACTTATTCTTCTATTTAATTATTATAATTGAGAAAAAATTAGCAGAAAGGGTCTTATAACTTGCTTTCTTGTAAGTAGAAGGAAACTAAGGGAGTACTAAGGTAGTACTATAGGGTAAATCAATATTTTAAAAGCTGGTTGCAATGTGATTGAAGTACCTTTGTTTGTATGGACAGGAATTGACAAATTTTTGTATGAAAAAAGTATTTTTAAGCTGAAATTAATAGCAAGGAATATCTCCAAAACTATCAACTCCACGAAAAAAATATATACATCAAAAATTGTGTTTTTTAAGAGTTCTGCATTTTTGTTAAGTAAGTTTTGCCTATCTCTTACGGTTTACCAGTTATGTAAAATTCCGCAAAATTCATCCAGAATAAACATATCTTCAGAGGCTATTAACAGAAAATTTAAATTGCAGATTTTATTTTTCATCTAAATATCCTAGATATAAAAGATTTTAATCAAAATCGTTAGAGCCAATTTTGAAAAAATCAAAATGTTCGAACTTTTTTCCATATAAAGGGTAGTAGCTTTTGAAAGCTTGAACTGTTGATTTAGTCTATGGTACTTCCTTATTTTCCTTCTATTTACAAGGAAGAAGGTAAAAAGACTCTTTCTGCTATTTTTTCTCGATTAGTATTAAAAAAGTAGAAGAAAAACGTTTTAATAATAATTTAATGCAGAGATGTAGAGAAAATCGTGTGAATGGAACACATCAATATTTCTGTAATTAAACCATTGCAGGATGAAATCAAAGAAATTATATTAATTAGTAAAACAATTGGTGTTCCTTTACATTGTAATGTATCAAAATACTATTACAGAAACCTATTCTTTCATCTGCTTCATGCTAATTGGTACATGTTATCAGAAATGGTCTTAGTACTTAATTCATTATAAGTAGAAGGAAAATGTTGCAATATCTATATTAGGCAAAGGTGATAGTCAAATTAAAAACTGGCTGGTGTGTGATTAAAACTCTGCTCTCGTTGTACGGCCAGGGGTAAAACAAAAGAAAAAGAAATAACCAATTCCCGTTTTAGTAAGTTTAGGTATTTAAACATTAAGACCAATATTAGGGAATATCTCAAAAATGGTCAAATCCTCAAGAATATATGTTTAATATTTATATTCATATGTACAAACATAACTTTTATGTTTTAATAACTATTTATATCATTTGTGCGGTAATTGTTATTTTCTCTTGCCGTATACCAGTTATGCAAATGGTATTCAATGATGCAGTAGTCCAAGGCTATTTCTAGAAAATAGTATGCATTGTAATTAAATTGCAAATATCTTGAGTACACTGTATTTTAATCAACATATTTATATGCATTTTTAAGAAAATACAATTTTTCAAAAATTTGTTCAAGCATAGGGCTGTTTGAGTGGGGAATTTTCTTGAATATCTTCATTTACATCCTTGGAAGATACTGAACTGATTATAAAGTCTAGTGTTTAACCAACATTTCGGTTTTGAGCTATGTTGCACTGATATTTTATATATATAATACAGTTCCGGAGGCTTGTCAGGACTCCGGCGCTGTATTCCTTTTTTCTCTCCATTTTTCCAGTTTCCAACATTTCCTTAGTAGACATTATTCTTAACGTTTTCCTTTTACATACACAAACATATACACATTTACAAACACAGAAACACCAATGCCCAAGGCGGGACTCGAACCCACGATCATTTCACCACAAAGCGCCAAAGCGAGACACTTTAGCGAGCGCGGCCACCGGGATCGGCATTATATTCAGACACCACATATACACATAAACCTTTTACTAAAAACACTAAAGCATTTTTTTCCACGTGATTTCACTTCTAACTAAAAGCTAAGCCACTTGTGTTAATGTTTAGCTAGATTAGAATGAAGAAGATAGGGAATAAGCTTTTCTAATAATAGTTTATTTCAGAATACGTAGAGAAAGCCATGTGAATGTGACACATATTTGTATGTTTTGCCCACGCTGTGAAATGAATTTATTCTGTTTATGATCCCAGACACCAGTTAAATGGTAGAAGGAAACGTGTTCATTTAAAAGGGTTTACAATGTAAATAATGGTTCGCTTTCTATACAATTAGACAGAGACAGACGGACACAGAAACAGATAGATGTCTTTATTGATGTAAATTTATTAAAGTTATTACACAAACACTTACCACATATGCCGTTAACAACAAATGCATATTTCAGAAGCAAGTAAAGGAAAAGAAAGAGAAAAAAATAGAGATTAATTGACTAGGAGCATTTGAGCAAAATTGATCTGATATCGCGCACTTTAGCTAGGAAATTGCCAATGTTTTACCAGTTTTTATGGTCATCCAGTATATTCCAACATACCCATCACCTTCTAGTGTGACTCACACATTTTTCTTGTAATTTAATTGTTCGCTTGTACCCTCACTAAGCACAGTCCCCCAAAAACATGCCCGTCTTCAACAATCCACAGCATGATCGATTCTGCTATCAATTTGCTATCTGCATACCTCATATTATGTCCTTAAGGCTTAAGTGAATAATGCTGATTTATACTTTCTTATATAAAGGATCAAAAGCGATATGACATAATATTAAGTTATTATGAACGCCAAGTTATTATAACGGTGTAATAAATATAAAAATCTGATGTGTTCTAGTCATATGAGTTTCTATACATCTCTACAACAAATTATTGTTAAAAACTTGTATTTACTTCATGTTAATCGAGAAAAATAGATGAAATCGTCTTATTACTTGCTTCCATATAAGTCGAAGATAAATAAGGGATCGCCATAGGCTAATATGATAGGCTGGTCGCTATGTGATGGCTTTGTATAGATAGGAGTTGAAAAAGGCCCGTATGAGAGAAGCATAAGTATTTTGTGGCTGAAACCAATAACTAGGAATATCCAAAATACTTTCACTCCACAAAAAAATGTATGTGACATAAATGTGTGTTTGAATGATCTCTACCATTTTCTATTATGTAAGTTTTTGTCTATCTCTTGCATTTTAACAGCTATGTAAAGCTCCAAAAAATCCATCCAGAATAAACATGCTTTCAGAGTCTATTCCCTGAAAATTCAAGATATAAAATGTATTTGTCATGTAAATATCTTTAATAGACGACATTTTAATAAAAATCGTTAGAGCAATTTTTGAGAAAATCAACATGTTTCTCAATCTTCGTGTCGCATCCCTAGAACTTAAATACCTAGTTTGGTATTTTATGGACTTCTAGGTTTTGAGTTGTCGTGCTCACAGACACACGGACCTTTTGCCAAAAATGTTTCTTTTTATTCAGGAGGTCTTAAAACGTGTATTTCCGGTGAAATCTCGGTATGGAATTTTTGGATGAAATGCAATACCTTCTCTTTACACTATGTGCATAGAACATGTAAAGAAAGTAAAAATGTATCTAAATATTTATTCTTAAATCCATAGAGCATAAGCTGTCAAAACATAAAGCTGTTTCTGAGGACTATTACGCGAAGCCTTCCCTATCAGTTATAAATGACTTACGAAATCATTTATAAATTAACATAAAATCTGGTGTGCTTCATTAACATGCCTTCCTCCACAAACAGCTTATCTTACTAAAGATTATTCTTTTATCTACGATATGCTAATCAAGATAAATATTACCTGCTTCCTTGTAGGATGAAAGGACATAATATAATATATTAGGCTAAATCAAGAATCAAATGTTTTAAAATCTTGTCTTAACTGAAACAATTGAAGTTCGGTTCGCTTTACATTGCCTGCAATAAAACAAAGGAGATGAAACGCAACGCCACTTTCCGTTTAAAAATTTTAAGTAATTTAAAATTGAATACAACAACACAGAATATGTCTGAAACAATGAATTCTACTTTAAAAATGTAGATGGAAAAATTATGTGTTTTAATGGCATCTATTTTTATGAAGAAGTTTTGTCCATATCTTACCGTTTAACCGTTATAAAAAAAATTTAAAAACTCATTTAGCATAAAGACGTTTTCGGTGCCTATTCTCAGAAAGTTCAAAATATACATTTTATTTGTGATATGAATATCTTAAATAATACGTATTTTAATCAAAATCAAAAGCAATTTTTGAGAAAAACAAAAATTTCAAAAAAATGTTGCGTGTAAAGGGTAGTTTGTAGTGGGGGGAATTTCTTGAAAATTTTCGTGGCGCATCCTTGGAAGATAGTGTACTTAAGTAAAAACTTTGTTATTTAACGGCCTTTTCGTTTTTGAGCTATCCTATTCGCAGACACACACGGACATTTTTCTAAAAATGTATTTTTTTCGGACTTGGGGACCTCAAAACACATATTTCCGGTGAACTGTTGACATCAAATTTTGGGGTAGAATACAATACCTTCTTTTTGTTCACTGCAGCTACATAGGCAATAGAAAATAAAAATGTATTCTGAATGTTTATTCATGTTTCTAATAAGGTTTTAAAGGTAAATATGGAGAAAAAATATTTTATTCATGCCTATGATAAACATTTACTCTAAATTTACACACAGCCCTTATTAACGTTTAGTTTTAAGCACAAAATTCAGTAAATGTGACAACTCGCAATAATAAAATGGAATGTTGACACTATTACAAATCAAGAACCAAAATGGCAAGGGTTTTGGGTTTATAAGATATTTTTACTTTCTTCATTTCGTACTTATTTTTCAGACAAAACACTACATATCACCCAAAACAAGTAAAATGTATATGACATAAAGTATGAGTTTAACCGGGATCTACATTTTTGTGTTGTAAGTTTTTGTCTATCTCTTACGGCTTCATTCGGTCTTGCTGGGCTCCGGAGTTTGATTTATGACTTTGTTCCCTGAAGATGCCGGACGCAGATTTCGGTGAAACGCCGGAAATTAAATAATTTGTACGGCTACCGTTTTAATTAAGTTTACAACGCTGCCTGTGAAAATCTAAGCATTTATGTAACATTACTCTAATGTTTATATAGTTATTCTAGTTCTTTACTTTTGGGCACTAGTAAAACAGCCTAATCAATTGAGATATTTGCCCAAGATACAATTTTGGGCGTCGCCGTGGTTAGATTGCTAGGCGGCCCAGGTTAAATCCCAAGCACCCGCATTTGGAACTTTTGGAGAGGTTTCCTCCAGGTGCTTCGGTTTCCCCCGCCACTCATTCCACTAATTGCTCCATTATCACCTTTCCTACCATCCATTTCGCTTGCATTTTATATCTTCCACTTCCTCACGCTCATGCCTGGCTATGGGCCGACCAATCGTTCCACGTTCATTCTGTGGTTTCGTGTCAGCTCCTAGACAGGCTTCTGAGCCCTAGAAATTAGTTTGTAGGTCCTAAAATACGGGAAGGGTAAGTTGACTACGAACAATTGTTCTGCTTTCAAAGTATTATATTTAAAGGTCTGTAATTCAATCAAATTATACCTATACATGTTGACGTAATTATAACCTTTCAACCGTAAGACAAAAAAAAAAAAATCATAAATAAAGTGGCGAATATAATTAGCCTTGTGGAAAGTTGGCAAGCAATAGTTAACAGGTCCACCATTCATGGATTTCTGTCTTTTTGAAACAATCATATTTAACTATCACCGGGATAATATTTTTGCACCCTGATTCGCTATTGTTTGTAGCCGATTCGACAGTATTTCTGATTTTAAGATAAGAAAAATCTAATGTGTTCCATTTACTATACTTTCACTAGCCCTTTACAACAAATAACGGTTAAAAAGTTTATGCTTATATTTGCTTAATGCTAATAGAGAAAAACATTAGCAGAAATAATCTTATTACTTGTTTCCTTGAAAGTAGAAATAAAATAAGGGGCTACCAGGTCCATAGGCTAAAATGATAGTCAAAAGCCGTTTTCCATATGATTGAAGTTCCTTTTTAATTTCTCTTCACGTACTATGTACATAGTGTACCGAGATTTTACCGGAAATATATGTTTTGCGACCCTCGGAAACAAAAAAAAAGCATTTTAGAAAAATGTCAGTGTGTCTGTGTATATGTGTGCGAGTCTGGACAGTATACTCAAAAACGAACAGACCGTTAAATACCAAGCTTGGTATTTAAGTTCGATATCTTCCAAGGATGCGACATGAAAATTTTCAAGAAACTCCCTCACTCCAAACTACCCTTTACATGGAAAAACTTTCGAAAATTTTGATTTTCTTAAAAATGGTTCTAACGAGTTTGATTAAAATCTCTTATACTTAAAGTTATTTACTTGCCAAATAATATGTATATATTGAATTTTCTGGGAATAGCCTCTGAAGCCTACTTTATTTTGAATAAATTTTGTGAATTTTGCATAACTGCTAAACTGCAAGAGATGGACGAAAACTTATAGCACAAAAAATTAGAGCACTTTAAAACACAATTTATGTTATATAGCTTTCTTTGTGCAGTTCATAGTCTTTGAGATATTCCTTGTATTTGGTTTCAGCTTTGAAAAACATTCTTTCCTCATACATCAGTTTGTCAACCCCTGTCTATACCAACAAAGGAACTTCAGTCACATAGATATCAGCTTCTGACTATCACTTTACATATGGTACTCCCTTGTATTGCTTCTACTAACAAGGAAGGAAGTAATAAGACGATTTCTGATATTTTTTTCTCGATTAGCATGAAATAAATAGAAGCATAAGATTTTTAACAATAGTTTGTTGCGGAAATATAGAGAAAGTCATGTGAATGGAACACATCAGATTATTTATATGAACAGGAGTTGACAAATTCCTGTAAAAGAAAAGTATAAGTATAATTATTTTATAGCTAAAACCAATAACAAGCAGTATCTCAAAAATGACCAACCCCACGAAAAAATGTGTCTAACATAAATTGTGTGTTTTAACAAGCTATTTTCTATTCAGTACGTTTTTGTCTATCTCGTTCGGTTTGCCAGTTAAACAAAATTCGGTAATTCATCCAGAATAAAGAAGTATGCAGAGCTATCCCAGAAAATTCAAGATATGTACTTTATTTGCCTGTAAATACCTTTAATATATATGATATTTTGATCAAAACGTTAGAGCATTTTTGAGAAAATCAAAATTTTCTAAACTTTTTTCATGTAAAGGGTGGTAGGTTGGGGTGGGGCACTTTCCTCAAAATCTTCGTGTCGTATCCCTGGAAGATACTAAACTTAAATCCCAAGTTTGGTATTTTACTAAATAGACATAGGGACAAACGGACCCTTTTCCAAAAATGCTTTTTCTTTTTTTGATACAGGGAATCCTAAAACGTGTATTTTCGGTGAAATATCGGTATCGAAATGTTGGTTGGAACGCAATACCTTCTCTATACACTACGTACTATTACGTGTAGAGAAAGTAAATAGTAAGAAAGCTTTGTTAAGGAACAAACCTCGTACTACGATAAGATTTCTATATTCAATTGCTAAATTATATAAAGTGTTAGCTCGTGTCTTATTATAATTTTCTTTTGATTTAATTAAAATTTAATGAAGTAATTGGACTTACAATAGAACAATTAATTCTGGGTACTTGTTTGTTAAATTAACTTTAAAATTTCAATATTGCATTCAACTTTCATTGAGAATCACACTTATTCATAAAATTAGAGCCAGAAAGTATTACCATAATAAAGTATTGAAGCTTTTACTATAAACTGGAGCTAATTTTACCAAAATTAGAAAATATATAATTTAATGAATATATGAATTAAACTGTGTTTTATTTATGGACACTCTTTAACTGCTGTGGTTCTCAGCGTCCCATTCTATAACAAGCGTGAAAGACCATTGAGTTTTGCTCAGAGGCCTCTTTAACAGGCTTGAGGTTCTTTTACGTGCCGTAAATCTTCAACAGGGAAACAACGGCGTTATTTCCCTTAAAAAGGGAGCCATGCTAGGATTTTTACGCCCTAAAAATCCATCGTACTTCACATAGTTTGAAACCTTTTGGGTATATGAAGTTAGCATGATAGCCAATACACCACAAAAAGCAACTGTTTTCTATTCTGAAAGTTGGTTTCTTTGCTCTCATATTACATAAATTAGCTATCACAATGAAGTATAAAAAACACCATAATCTTAATGAACCAGATATCCCAAAATTTGGGCCTAACCTATTACTTAGGGTCGTCTGCTTAGCGCGGCGGTAACGTTGCTGCTTGCCAAGTGGGAGACCTGGGTTCGATTCCCAATACTGGCGTGGGGATTTTTCCTCCGCTGGGAGACCTGGAGGAGGGTGCACTCAGCCTCTTGAGGTCCCTGGACGACCAATTGAGGAGCTACTTGATGGAGAAGTACCGGCTCCAGGTCGTGAAGACCGCATTAACTGGCCGGGGGGATCGAAGCCCTGACCACGTCTCATCCCATCTATGACGTCTGTAATGGACCGAGATGCGGGACGCAGCGGCCGGGCGGTAAACCAAGGCTCTTAGTGAGCTGTGCCACGGAGTCACTATTACATAAGAGTAAAATTGTATTATATGTCATAATAATAAATCATAGAAAATTTGATGTGTTGCATTCACATAACTTTCTCTAGCTGTTCCATATACAAACTATTCTTATAAAAGCTTATTCTTTATCTACATCATGCTAATCGATATAAGCATTAGCAGAATGGGTTTCATTGGTTGCTTCCTTGTAAGTAAAAGGGAAATAAGGGAGTACATTAAACAAAAGTGATAGACAAACCCTTTAAAAGCTGGTCGCTATGTGAAACAATTGAGATTCAGTTCGCTCTACATGGACCCGTTTGAGAAAAGTTAATTAGTTTAAAATTGAAACACACAACAATGGATATCTCGATAATGATCAACGGAAGACATATATGAAATAAACTATGAATTTTAACGCAATCTACAGGTTTGTATAGCAAGCTTTTAGTCTATTTCTTACGGTTTAACCGTTATGCAAAATTCTGCACAGCTCAATCAGAATGAAGAACTCTTCAAAAGCTCTTCTCAGAAAATTGAAAATATAGATTTTATTGTAATGTTAATAAATCTCTTTAATATAAGTTTTTTTTTCAAAATCGTTAGTTAAAATCAAAATGTTTCAAAAATGTTCCATGTAAACGGTAGTTAGGGAGCGGGATTTTCTTGAAAATCTTCGTGTGCATCTTTCAAAGATACTGAACTAAAATACCAAGTTTGGTGTTTAACCGACTTTTCGTTTTTCAGTAATGCTCTCCCAGGCACACAGACACACAGAGACTTTTTTCTAAAATGTTTTATTCCAGGCTGAGGGGATCTCAAAGCATACATTTCCGGTGAAATCTCAGTATAGAAATTTTGGGTGGAATACAGTACCTTCTCTATCCACGGGTTAGATAAACCAATTAAAACTACAATTCTCAATTAAACTTTACTTTTATTGTGTATGCAATATTATTGATGTCACAATGCGGTGCTCAAAACTGGAGAAATGCTGTATTTTTAAGATTCTGGTGTTGATGATGTTGCTCATGGTGTTAAAATGTCATTGTCCCCAAATTACTATATTTCTCAAAATATGAGCTGCTCTATGTAATATGAGAGCAATAATTCCGATTTTCACATTGGATACAACATAAAATAATACACATTTATAAAATAATAGATTTTTAAAGTTAGAACAAAATAACCGTTAGGGACCAAATTAGCTCCAGTTTATGGTTATAGGTTCAATACTGCAATATGGAACACTTCCTAGCTATAGTTTTATCAGATTCGAATGTAATGTGCAAATTTGAAAGTTAGTTTAACAAAAGCGGTGTCCAAATTTAATGCTATTACTGTATAAATATCCTAATTTTTCGGTCATGTTCAGCAAATTTTGATAAAATAAAGACACTCGTAATGTTACGTATAAATTCGAAAGCTTAGGAACTACATTCTTGCAATAAACAGTAAAATTTAAATATTTAGGGCTGGAACATTTCTGATCAACTTCAGATATTTATGTTCCTTTCACAGAAGTAGTACACTCTGGTATTACGACCACTATTTATGAAAAACATCTACTTTATTCGGTTAAAGTTTGTTACTTAAACACAAACTTTTTAGGGTTCTCAAGTCCTACTTCATTAATATTACAACATTTCCTCGGATTTTTAAGCTGTCCCAGAGGTACCCAATGTCACGTATAGATAGTGCTTGTTTTCTCAAATAACAACGATGGTAGAAAGTACCGAACTTAGGAAGCTTAAGTTTGTAGTTTGACGATTTTACATTGCTTGGCATTTGTTTGGCAGTCACCATTAGTGAATGCTGTCAGCGAATTTGTAAACGTGGATATGCGATACAATACTTGCATTTTAAAGGTCTTAGTCCAATTAATATTAAAGCTGAGCTAGATTCTACTTTGGGTGGGTTTCCTTCGTTTACAACAGTGAAATGTTGATTGGGTGGCAGAGCTTAAGCACGGTCGTAGGAGCTACCAAGACGATCGTCGCAGTGGTCGATCAAATGAGGTTACCAGTCCAGAAATTGTAAAAAAAAAATCACAACATGGTATTGGATGCCATTGGACTGAAAGTGCGCGAGCTAGCAAACATTGCAGGCATTTTAAAAAACTGTGTACATGGCATACTGACTGGATATGAGAAAGTTTTGTGCAAGGTGGGTGCCACGTTTGCTCACAAAATCAGGATGTTTCAGTCGAGACCATCGTTTTGCGTAGATTCTTAACAATGGATGAAACCTGAATCCATCGCTTCACACCTGAGACGAAGGAACAATCAAAACACTATATTGGAAGGGAGAATCGACTCCAAAGAAACCGAAGACAATTACATCTGCAGGCGTTAGTTTTCAGGGACACACGCAGAATAACTTTCATTGATTATCTCAGAAAAGGAAAAGTAATATGTTACTAGTTTTATGCCAAATTGTAATTGCATTTGAGTGATGAAATCGAGCATTTAGCCAAAATAACGCTTTGTGTCATCAAGACAATGCACCAGTTTAAACATCCATTATCGCCATGGCCAAAATCGATGAGTTAAAAGTTCTAATTGCTTTCTCATGCTTCCTATTCGCCAGATTCAGTTTTCAAACTTGAAGAAATGGCTTGGTGGTAGAAGATGTGCCAACAATGAAGAGGTAGAGTCTGCAGTCGATAGCTATGTTGCAGACCTCGATAGTTCTTACTATAAAGACGCTATCGAAGCTGTTGAACATCGCAGGGAAAAGTGTATCGAGCTGAAAGGAGACTATGTAGAGAAGTAACGATGTTTTCCCCCAAAATGTTTGTTCTTTATTTGTGAGGTCGTGTACTTTTGGGACAGTTCTCGTATATTGTTATTTCCCCTTTAAGCGAGAGCATGATTCGTGAGCGCTTCCAATTTGCAACTGTTGATGTAGAGACGTGGGTCGCGAACTCAGTCCTCCCACAACGAGGTGAAACAAAACACTGCCCTACTAACATTCCGTGAGGCGAAAAGTGTCCTCCCTGCAGCCCGCCTGGCTCTGAATCAATACACGCCATCCCAGGCCGGAGCAGCACCGCATATGTCCCACCCGGACCAGCTGACAGCTGTTTTTATACGCGGCCATACAATCTGCACTATTTTCTCTTTACGTAATCTTAGACACCACACATTTTGCAGTAGCCATATTAGAAAAACCTGATGTGTAACATTCACATGACTTTCTCTACATCTCTGCAACAAATTATTGTTAAAAATCTTACGCTTCTATTTTCTTCATGCTAATCGAGAACAAATTAGCGGAAATAGTCTTATTACTTGTTTCCTTGTAAGTAGAAGTGAAATAAGGGAGTATCATAAGTTAAAGTGACAGTCAAAAGCTGGTTTCTATGTGACTGAAGTTCCTTTGTTTATATGAACAGGAGTTGACAAATTCCTAAATGAGAAAAGTAAGTTTTTTATAGCTGAAACCAAAATCCACGAATATCTCAGAAACGATCAACTCCACGAAAATAATATATATAAAATAAATTGTGTATTTTAACGTGCTCTACATTTCTTGTGTTGTAAGTTTTTATCTAAGTCTTACGGTTTAGCAGTTATGCAAAATTCCGTAAAATCCGTCCAGAATAAAGTAGTCTCCAGAGGTTATTCCCAGAAAATTTAACATATACATTTTGTTGTAAGGTAAATATCTTTAATATATGATATTTCAATCAATATTGTTAGAGCCAGTTTTGCGAAAATCAAAATTTCCGAAAAAAGTTCCATGTAAAGAGTAGTTTGGGGTGAGGGGATTTATCTCAAAATCTTCGTGTCGCATCCCTGGAAGATAGTAAACTTAAATATCAAGTTTGGTATTTTACTGACTTTTCGTTTTTGAGCTATCGTGTTCACACACACACACACACACACACACACACACACATGGATCTTTTTGTTAAAATGTTTTTTTGTTTTTTTTGGATTTAAGGGACCCTAAAACATATATTTCCGGTGAAATCTCGTTATCGAATTTTTCTGTGGAGTGTAATACTTTCTCTACACACTATGCTCATAGTGCGTGTAGAGGAAGTAAAAATCTCGAGTGTTACAATCACATGGCTTTCTCCACATCGCTGTAACAAGTTATTGTTAAAATCATATTCTTCTATCTACTTAATGCTAAAACATTAGCAGAAACAGTCTTATTACTTAGTTCCTTTATAAGTAGAAGTGCATGCACTAGTCTAAACCGACAGTCAAATACATGTGGTTGCTATGGGATTGAAATCCGTTTCTTTGCCTGATCAAGATTCAAAATGTTCCTGCATGAGAAAAACATTATTTTAAAACTGAAATAATTACAAGAAATAGCTCGAAAACGGTCAGCTCCACGAAAAAAAAAGAATATAACGTCAATAGCATGTTAACGTGATATACATTTTTTGTGCAGTCAGCTTTTGTCTATCTCTTAGGGTTAACTAGTTATGAAAAATTGAACAAAATGTATCCAGAATAAAGAGGTATTCAGAAGCTACTCCCAGAAAATTCAAGATATACCTACATATTATTTTTCATGTGAATATTTTAATTATAATCGTTACAGCCATCTTTGAGAAAATAAAAAAATTCGAAATTTTTTCCATGTGAAGCATAGTTTGGGGTGAGGAGATTTTTTCAAAGTACTCATGTGGCATCCCTGGAATATATTAAACTTAAATACCAAGTTTGGTATTTTACCGACTTTTTGTTCTTGAGTTATCGTGTTCACGGACATACTGACACAAGGACCTTTTTCTAAAAATGCTTCGTTTTGTTACAGGGGATTCTAAAACGTGTATTTACGGTAAAATCTCGGTATCAAACTTATAGATGGAATGCAATACCTTCTATATGTACTATGTAAATGGTACGTGAAGAGAAAGTAAAAATGTTTTGCGATACAGGGGACCCTAAAACGTGTATTTCCATGAAATTTCGGTAACGAATTTTGGGTGGATACAATATCTTCTCTATATACTATGCACATAGTACGTGTAGAGAAACTAAAAAGCAATATAGATAATATTGCTTTTCGCTTCTACCCATATGTGTATTTTTAGGGGGCAAATGTTTTTCACTGTTATCATTTGCGGTCAAAATATCACTACTTTCAGTACGAATACGTAGGTACAGTGTACATTATAAATAGAAAAGATAGTATTATATACCCGAAAATTCAATACAATGTGTGTGTGTGTGTGTGTGAGTGGACAGTATAGCTCAAAAATGAAGAGACTGTTTAGTAGCAAACTTAGTGCTTATGTTTGGTATTTTCCAAATACGTTGGCAAACAAACTTTTCAAGACAATTTCCATGTAATGGGTATTTTGGGGCGGCGTCGATTATCCCAAAAAATAATCGGGTCGCATCTTTGAAAGATGTTAAACTTAAACATCAAATTTGGTATTTAATAGTATTTTCGTTTCTGAGATAAGCTGTCCTCACACATACATATACACACACGCACACACTCACACAGACGGACCTTTTTTCTAAAAATGATTTTGGTTGGATTGAAAACGTTTACTTCCACTGAAATATTAATATTGATTTTTTGGGTGGAATGTAATACTTTCTCTATACACTATGTCATAGTACATGTAGACATAGACATGATGTAAATTCTATTGTCTTTTCACCAGATCTGCAATATTTGTTTAGTAAAATTTTGATTGTCTCCTACGGTTTACCAGATGCAAATGACTTCTAAGAGTGAATGGGGACTTCAAAGGACTATACCCAGAAAATAAAACACACAGCACTTTTTAATGAAGATGTCTTAAACATATCGGTTTGAACAAAAAATTTAGAACAGTTTTTGAGAAAATAAAAACTACGAAAAACATTCGATGCAAAACAGATTTTTAGTAAAGCTAAAGATTAAAAGATTATCAAAAGAGATCTTCTTGAAAATCTTCTTTTTGTACCATAGGAAAATGCTGAACTTCAATATGACATTTGGGATTTAATCTAATGTTCTTTTTGACTTTCGGTGTTCTCAAGCACAAACCTGCACACACACACGCACACACACACACACACTCGAGCGCCATTGTACTCAATTCAGGGCACCTCAAAACATACCTATCTGTAGGGAGAAGAGGAAGTATTGCTTTCTACCTTTAATCTTCATATCCAAACTTTGTCTAAAATAGATGTTTGAGGCCTTCTGAAAAAAATAGCTTTTAGAAAATGGATCATGTATACACAAAATAAAAGCCACCGAAAGTTTCAAAATAGATATTTAGGTTCAGCATTTTCTAAAGCTTCTATATAAACATCAAACTATTTTTTAGCTGGAAGATTTTTCGAAATTTCAGTTAACAAAATTCCTCAATAATTTTTATTAAAATATCACATATTTTATATGTTTATATAGTAAACATAATCCGTATCCAGAATTTTCTGTGAATCGCGTTTTCATTCGAAGGAATTTGTATAACTGGTAAGTCTTAATTTTTACTTTTTGTGCGGTGTTTTAAATTTGCATTTTCCCTGTACTTCAATACGTAGGTATTTTATAGCTTTAGGCGAAGTACTTATATTTTAAATATTTTTTAAAACAGCTATTGCTCTGCCAATTTACTATGTGCTCTGTAACATCTAACATAAAGCCGCCTGCGGTGCCATTAGTAGTTAAAGCGGGCGTTAAACACTAACAAAAAAAAATCTAACATAAAAGGTCTGATGTTCCATCCACATGACTTTCTCTACGTCGCTGTAATTAGTTGTTATTAAAAAGCATATTATTCTAATTCATGATAATCGAGTTAAACATTAGCTCAATTGTCTTTATTACTTGCTTCCTTAAAGTAGAAGGAAAATAAGGAAATACGCTAAGCTAAAACGAATGTGAAATCCTTTATAAGCCGGTTGCCATGTGGTTAAAATCCGTCTCTGTACATGGCCAGGATTTTAAAACTGTTCGTGTAAAAAAAGTTTCAAGTATTTTAAATCTACAACAAAAGAAATATCTCAGGAATGGTCATTTCAATGAAAAAATGTATATGACATAAATTGTGTATTTTAACGTGATGTAATTTTTTGTATTGTAGTTTTTGAATATCTGTTACGGTTTACCACTTATGCAAAATTCAGCAAAATTCATTGAGAATAAAGAGGTCTTTAAAGACTACTTCCAGAAAATTCAAGATATACACTTTATTTGCTATATAAATATCTTTAATATACCGTATTTTAATTGAAATCGTCAACCTTTTTTTTTTTTTTTTTTTTTTTTTGCTTTGAGAAAATCAAAGAGTTGAAAATTCTGTTTGGAGTGGGAGGATTTTTCTCAAGATACTAAATTTAAATACTAAATTTTGGTATTTTACCGACTTTTCATGTTTGAGTTATCGTGTACAGACACACACACACGGATCTTTTTATGAAAACACCTGTTTTTGGATACCAGGACCCTAAAATATGTATTTCTGCTGAAATCTCGGTAACGAATTTTAGAGTGGAATTCAATACTTTCTTTATGCACTATGTATATAGTATGTGTGGAGAAAGTAAAAAGGTTTCTAAACTCCTACACACTTTGGGATGGCGAGGTGAAACTTGCCCATCCCGTAAAGTAAGTCTTACTCTATAGATTGGTACTATTAAACACTGCAGCTTTTGTATGATCAAGTTAAGTGGCATCATTCTTTTAAAGTACATTAATTCGAGATTTTATAATTTTAATTTAAGCAGTCCTTTTGACATTTACAGTTTACAGCATATTCGCCCCGACTTTTTAGGAACTGTTAAAGATAGTTAAATGACATTTTAGTTCTAATTTGTGTTGTAAATCTATTATTTTTTATAAATAACTAAATTCTCTTCAATTGACTTTCTTTTGCTATTTCACAAACTAACTTTCCTTACGAAAGATTATTATTTTATTTACATCATACTAATTGAGATAAACATTAACAGGTTTGGTCTTATTACTTGCTTCCTTGTTAGTAGAAAGGAAATAATGAAGTACACACACTCAAGTGATTGTCAAATCTTTTAGAAGCTCAGCGCTATGTGTAACAATTGGTCTTGCTTCCAGAGAGTTGAACAAAAGAGATGAAAAGGAAGTGATTTCCGATTGAGAAAAATTTAAGTAGTTTAAAGTTTAAATACATAACAAGGAATTTCTTGTTAATTGTAAAATGTATATGATAAATATTTTTGTGTACTTAGGTTGTGTCTATCTCTTACGGCTCGTTAGTCAGAATGTAGAGCTGTTCAGAACCTTTTCCCAGGAAATTCAAAATATGGGTTTCGTTAGTCATGTAATATGGTTCTAATAAAAATCGTTAGTGTTATGAGAAAATAAAAATTTTCGAAAAATGTTCCATATAAAGGCTAGCCGCAGGTTGTGAAATTTTGCTGAAGATCTTCGTGTTGCATCCTTAGAAGACTTTGAACTCCAAGTTCGGTATTTAAGGTATTTTCGTTTTTGAGATATACTGCCTATAGAAACACACACACACATGGACATTTTTCTAAAAAAAAAATTAATTTAGGGGGTGTCAAAACATGTATTTACGACATAGTCTTGGTATGGTTTTTCTCTCTTCCAAGTACATTGTACATATGTGTTGGTAAAATTAATAATTGCAGAGGAATTTTAATCCAAATTGATAAAAGTAAGAAAAGAATCCTGTAGTCCTTAATAAAAAACTTAAAAATATGCATATCGGTAAACTTAGAAGCTAAATCAACAACCTGTTTAATTTCAGTCCGATATTCTAAATAGAGTCTAAGATATGGATATTTAACTTTGTAAATAATATTTATATTCTCTTAAGTCTGGGTGCATTTTTAAGAAGGCGGATCACATTACTAGAGATTAAGTTGTGTGGTATTACTTTCTCTACACATACTTTACATAGTGTATAGAGAAGGTATTGTAATGCACCCAAAAATTCGATACCAAGATTTCACCGGAAATACATGTTTTAAGACACCCTGAATACAAAAAAAAATCATTTTTAGAAAACTGTCCGTGTGTGTGTCTATCTGTCCGGCTGTCTATGTATATATGTGTGTCTGTGGGCAGCATAGCTCAAAAACGAAAAGACCGTTAAATACCAAAATTGGTATTTAAATTCAGTATCTTCCAAGGATGCGACACGAAGGTTTTCAAGAAAATTCCCCCACTCCAAACTACTCTTCACATAGACAAATTTTCGAAAATTTTTGATTTTCTGAAAAATGGCTCTAACAATTTTGATTAAAATATCGTGTATTCAAAATATACATACCTGACAAACAATATGTGTATCTTGACTTTTCTCGGAATAGCCTCTGAAGACTACTTTATTCTGGATGAATCTTATGGAATTGTGTATACCTAGTAAGCCGTAAGAGATAGACAAAAACTTAACACACAAAAATTGTAGAGCACATTAAAACACACAATATGTATTATTACATTTTTTTCGTGGAGTTGATTGTTTTTTAGATATTCCTTATTTTTGTTTCAGCCTTGAAAGACTTACACTTCTCTCATACAGGGATTTGCCAACTCGTGGCCATGTAAACAAAGGAACGTCAGTCTCATTACAACCAGCTTTTGCCTATCAGTTTAACCTATTTCGCTTATTTCGCTTTTACTCACAAGGAAGCAAGTAATACGACTATTTCTGGCAATTGTTTCTCGATGAGCATGACATAAATAGAAGCATAAGCTTTTTAACAATAATTTGTTTCAGAGATGTAGAGAAAGTCATGTGAATGTAACACATAAGATTTTTTTAAACAAAACCTAAATTAATGAACAAATTCCCACAATCATCCCAAAAATTCCAAAACTGGGAGTATATAGCAGCTGGAAAAACCTGAGTTTTGCCGCAGCCCACAAATATGTTGGTATCTGTTGCATTCCATATTTTGTGCTGTAAAAACAAACATCGTTTCATCACACGTGTACTCCAGTAGGGGACTGGTGAGAAATTTGTCATTTGCAACAAAAACGGTTGCAATGTCAGAAAATAAATGAGAGCGGCTTTATCTAGGTACCATGAAATATTATCCGTAACATATTTTAGTACACCTCATATTAAGTGCGATAAATGCAACAACTAAAATCAGAATTGTGCGTGTTCTGTAAAATATACTTCTATTAGATCAATACATTTTATATCTGTGAGGCACGAAAACCGGTGCTGAAAGTTAGGAAATGTTTGGTGTTTTTACTTTCTCTAGCAGGCATGCACAATGTACAGTCAAGGATATTAAAAATACGCCTTTATCGTAAGACCGCCATTTTTTCTCCCATGTATTATGTTCTTAAAAGCATATTGGACAGGCCATGTACACTATGTATATAGTACGTGTAGAGAAAGTAATCAGTACTTAAAATGTGAATTTGAACAATAACAAGAATATTGTTAAGTAAATCGCACACGGCACGAACAGAAGGTAGCAACTGACGCGGTATAAAAACAACATAGCCTTCACGAGTGCTACGTATATGCACGGAACGTGGCCCCATCCTAAAACGAATGCATGGTAAATACAAATGAAATGATTATAGTCAAATATTTTAGAACTGAATGCTATACGTTGACCTTAAACTGTCATTCTCTTTTCATGACATCGCAAAAAAAAAAAAAAAAAAAAAAAAAAACAGCTGTAAACTACAGAATTGTAGACTAAGTGTTGAACAATTTTATCCTTAATAACCCATATCTTGAAATAATTCATGCCATAAGTGTATTTGAAACAAGTTCATTATGTGATGCGTTTTTCGTCTATCGCTTGAAGATTAGCAGCTATAAAGTATTAAATAAATTTACTTCTAAACGAAGCAGTCTTCACTAGCTATTTATATTTATGTATTCGAGGTAGGGTTTTTAATTAAAATCCTTTGGGCCATATTGAGGATAAAAAATCGAAAAATGGTCCATTTAAGGTAAGATTTGTGTTAAAAATATAATCAGTTGGAAGATTATAGGTAAACCGGCATGTTGCCACAGTGGCTCAGTGGTTTGAACAACCTCACGGAGAGTGGGAGAACTGTATTCAAATCCCGGCTGTGGCATTGGATTTTTCAACTGCTTCTAATAAAAAACAATCAGTTATGTTCTATTTACATGACTTTCTCTACATCTCTGTAACAAATTATTTTTAAAAAGCATATCCTTCTATTTCATGATAATTGAGATAAACGTTAGTAGAAATTGACCTTGTTAGTTGGTTCCTTGTAACATGATGACCTCCAGCTGTTTAGTAAACAAACGTTTTATTCAAAAGATTAATCTTTTATTTACATCATGCTAACCAATATAAACATAAGCAATTAATCTTATTCCTTTTAAGTAGAACGGAAATAAAAAAATGCAAATGGTAAAGCCAATCGCTATGTGAAACAATTAAAATTTCAATCTCTTTTGCTTGTCAGGAGTATGCAAACGAGAAAGGAGAAGAAAGTAGTTCTTCCTGTTTAAGAAAAGTTTAAGTGGCCCAAAATTGAAACAAATAATTCGGAATGACTCGTAAACGGTTAACTCTAAAAAAAAAAGTATGATATAAATTGTGTGTTTTAATGCGATCTGTGTAGTTTTTGTATGTCTCTTACGGTTTGCCAGTTATACGAAACTTATTCAGAATGAAGGTCTTCTGAGGCTATTCCCATAAAATTCAAGATATACATTTTGTTTGTCATAAAATATCTTACACGCAAGGTATTTTAATTAAATTTGTTACATCACTTTTTGAAAAAATAAAAATTTTCGAAAAATGTTTCATGTAAACTGTAGTTAAGGATGGCGGGATTTTCTTAAAAATAATCGTGTCGCAATCATTGAAGATACGCAACTGAAGTATCAAGTTTGATAATTAACAGACTTTTCGTTTTTGGACTATGCTGCTCCCAGACACACACAGACTAACAGACACCCACGGACATTTTTTCTAAAAATGATTTTTTGGATTCAGGGCGTTTCAAAACGTGTATTTTCGGTAAAATATCGGTATCGAATTTTTTGGTGCAATACAATACCTTCTCTATACACTATGTATATAGTACGCGTGAAATATTCAATATACAGGGTATTGATGAACTACACCGAAATAATTTGCGAGATCGTGCACGTGACTGATATAAGTAATATGAGATCGGCGATGCATGGTCCCCGGATAAACATAACGCAGCTACATAGCGTTAAACGTGTTGGCATCAGATGTTGATAAGTCAGTGTTAAAGCAAAGCAGGTTGAAAAAATGGCTTAGAATGTCTTTAAAACTGCTGCCCGAGTATTGAAATATCGACTTTTAGCAAGTCGTTACTAGCGTTCTCAAGATATGTCGCAAATATCTATGCATCTCGAACTAATTACTTGACAATACAACACTGAGCATTCATTAACTACGTACTCTAAAGGCGTTCTTCAACTGCTCTGGTTGCTTAAGGTGTAACGCGGGAAACTGCTGTCCCAAAGGTCATGAGTTCGATTCCTATCACAGATTAAATGTTTTTATTATTATGTTTTTAATTCCAGACGAAGTGCCGCGATACTTGGCGTACTAGCACTTCAGAAACTTATTGCCGTTACTTCGAAATTTCAATAAACAGGCCATAAGTCTCCTATCTCAAATTACTTAAGTAATCTACATATTCTGTGAAAATATTTAGTTCATTAACACCCTGTATATATATTCTTTTTGCTCTTGAATATACGTTTTCTTTTTTCACATTTGTCTGAGTACAAAACAGACATACACGTATCACAAGATTCGTGGATAACTTTCCTGGAATACACCTTATGGTGGAAATCATAAACTGACAATCCTGTAGTCACCTGACGCATTTTATAGTTCGCCTGTGTCCATCCTCTCTCTTGCATCGCACAGGATGTATACATCGAACTCCATTGTTATGTCCTTTTTACTTTCTCTTCACGTACTATGTACATAGTGTATAGAGAAGGTATTGCTCGATACGGAGATTTATCGGAAATATGTGTTTTAGGGTCTCCTGTATCACAAAAAAATATTTTCAGAAAAAGGTCCGTGTGTGTTTGTGTCCGTGTATCTGTGAATACGATAACTCAAAAACGAAAAATCGGTAAAATACCAAACTTGGTATTTAAGTTTTGTATCTTTCAGGAATGCGACACGAAGATTTTGAGAAAAATCCCCCCTCCCCAAACTACCTTTTACATGGAACTTGTTTTGAAAATTTTGATTTTCTAAAAAATGACTAACGATTTTGATTAAGATATCGTACATTAAAGATATTTACCTGACAAATAAAATGTACATTTTTAATTTTCTGGGAGTTGCCTCTAAAGACTACTTTATTCTTAATTTTACGGAATTTTGCATAACTGCTAAACCATAAGACATGGACAAAAGCTTACCACACAACAAATGTAGAGCACTTTAAAACACACACATTATGTTATTCACATTTTTTCGTGGAGTTGATTATTTTTTAGATATTCCTTGTTTTTGGTTTCAGCTATGAAAAACATACTTTTCTCATACAGGAATTTGTCAACTCCTGTCCATACAAACAAAGGAAGTTCAGTCACATAGCAACCAGCTTTTGACCATCACTGTAACCTATGGTACTCCCGTATTCAGCTTCTACTTTCAAGGAAGCAAGCAATAAGTTTGTTTTCTCGATTAGCATGAAGTAAATAGAAGCATAAGCTTTTTAACAAAACTTTTTGCAGAGATGTAGAGAAAGTCATATGAATGGAACACATCAGATTTTTTTTTTCTCACCAGTTGTGTAGAAGTGCATTGTAAGGTTAAGTAGAGGCAGTTGCAGTCGCAAATCCTCTATTCGAAAATGTTCTCTGGTGAGTTGTACACCATCCTTGATCTCGTGCTCTGTGATACTCCTAGAACTTTCTTCAGAAATGTGGCTTTATTACCTCCTCTACACGCATGCACATATAATGTGGGGCCGCGCCGTGGCAGAGTGGTTACACCACTTGCCTCTCACCTATTTAGCCGGGGTTCGATCCCAATCGACTGCATGTGAGATTTGTGGTGGACAAAGCGGCGCTGGGGTGGGTTTTCTCCGGGTGCTCCGGTTTCCCCCTCCATCGCATTCATTATCATTCATGTATCATCGGTGTCGCCGCCTGCGGTGCCATAAGTAGTTAAAGTGGGCGTTAAACACTACAAAAAAGAAACATATAAATCACGTGGCAGCTAGAGAAGGTATTATGTTCCACCCAAAAATTTGATATCGAGATTTCACCAGAAATATGTTTTGAATGATAGGAAAGGTTATGATAGAACAATTGGTGGAATGAGTGGCGGGGGCAACCAGAGGACCCGTAGATCGTTCACCACAAATCCTACATGCGGGCGCTTGGGATCGAACCCGGTCCACCTAGATTGGACTTGAGCGGTCTAACGACTCAGTCACGGGGATACCGGTTTAATAATAATAATAATAATAATAATAATAATAATATATTGGTAGTGTTTAACGCTGGCTTTTACTACTTGCAGCACTGCAGGCGATGACACTGGCGATATATGGAATGAAGATGGAGCACCGGTGGAATTCGATGGAAGAAAACCCACCCATGCACAGCTTTGTCCTCTACAAATCTCATATGTGGGGAATGAAATAATAATAATAATAATAATAATAATAATAATAATAATAATAATAATAATAATGTGTTACAAGTTAGACTATACAAGTTAAACTCTGGAATTAGGTCATGGAATCTGAACCCATTTTTGTATCATGTTCATATTGCCATATCTATATTTGCTTCAGAAAGAAGATAGGTAGGTTCTATAAATGTGTGTATACATGAGCCCTACTTTTTGTACATACATTTTTATTGTTCCAGTGTAATTTGTTACGATCTGGGACCTTTGTATAGATGTAGAGCACCGGCTGGCATTCAGAGATAATAATACTGGCAGGGTATTTGGTGCTTATTGTTGCCGCGGTTATCATCTGCCCAGGTACATAGCATCATATTTCAATAAATGTAAGCAATAATATAAATTGGGTATAACGCTGCCTTGTGTAACCTATCTTCTGATTCTAAAATATAATCAATAGTTAAAGTATACTGAGAGTTTGTGAATTTACACAACCCATAGCGTGAATTTATATTTCTTTGTGCGATATTGTTTATCTATCAGCAATTCAATATATCAACTGAATTTTGGCAGAATTCAAAATTACTTTTTATCTCAAACTCTATAAAAAGATCTAGTATATATGTTATTACCTCTACATGGAAGCTAAGTTATATATTTATTGCTCACTCTTGCAAATATTCCATGTCGAGATTCACCAGAAATATATGTTTTACGGCTCCCCTAATAAAAATATACACATACGTTTAGTATGTGTATGTGTGTGTGAGTGTGCTCGTGCGCGCAAGTCAGTCTACAAACAGCATAATTCTCCATTCACAACGAGATGTAGGCACAGCTACAGTAAGCACAAGACTTTTGACCCATGTTATTTAATGTAAGCATTCACATAGACACACACACCCAAAGTGCTATACAATTCAAGTGTTTGCAAATTCCAAACTTTTTCTTGGCGTTGCGTGCAAAGAAAAAGGATCCTGCATTCCTTCCTCTATGAATTGCTTGCTGTTGGACAGCAGACGATTGCAATGCGAAACCTTACATACGTGCTCTTCTATTTGGGTGTGTCATTTCCGTAAAGAAGTGCGACTGGCTTCTTGAGAAACCTCTTTTATATCCACCATCTGCGTCTAGATTTCTTATATCTCACAAATTGTAAGGCGCAAAGAGATATTTCACATTTCATTAATTGTGAGCAATTTTATCACTTTCCGCACTCTTCATGCTTACATTATTTTCAATTTTTTGGTCAAATAATAATTTATTGTGACGTCACTGTGTGTGTATGTCATTTTTATATGCTACTTATTCATTTGTAAAAGATTAATGGTCTTTCTTAATAATTTGTTGGTAGTTATGTTATGCAATTTGAAACTTGCGTAGCGTTTGGAAGATATCTGCATGTACTTTGTAGATCTAGAAAGCTGTACCAACTTCTTACATTACGCTTACGGATGCATTGTAAATGGTGTGTCACGCTTATGCTTGCATCTCATTGGGGATGTAGCTCAACTCTTCTTCATCTTTTTTGTAAATTAAAACTATTTTTTCTAAACGGTTAATCCAGAAGAATTGCTATATGACTATTACGGTTCTTTTCTTCATATTTCCACCGCCCTTTCCATACTTCTGCATTCTATTGGCTTCACATCCTTCGTTAGTTTTACTGGTCTATCATCTTTCATACTTGTAATATGAGCAATCCATTCATTTTCACTTTCTCTAGCGTTTATATACAATGTATATAGTACGTATATATGCATATGCAGAAGATATTGTATTCCACCCAAATATTCTTTAGCTAAATTTCAGCGCAAATACATGTTTTGAGTGTCCCTGAATAAAAAAAATAGAAAAAGAGAAGTGTGTGAGGACGTGAGTATTTGTGGACAGAATAACTCAAAAACGAAAACTCGGTTAAGCAGTTTGTATATTTAATCGACTTTTTGTTTTTTAGTTTTGCTGCCCATAGGTACAAACACGCTTTAAAATGATTTTTTGGCTTCATGGGGTCTCAAAACATGCATTTCCGGTGAAATCTCTATCAAATTCTTAGGTTGAATGCAATATCTTGTCTATCCACTATGTATGTAGTACCTACGGGCTAGAGAAAGTAAATAGGCTTTTCCACACTGATATGTATATTTCCGGTGAAACCTCGACATCGAATTTTTGGGTGCAATACAAAACCATCTCTAGCTACTATGTGCATTGTATACACATACGTGCTTGAGAAAGTAAAAGGAGAGATACAAAATGACAAACGGTGCAAAAAACCTCATGTGTTACACTCTCGTGATTTTTCTCTAGCAGCTATTCTTGCAAAAAATGCTTCTTTCCACATTATGCTAATCGAGATAAACATTAGCAGTTCCTTTCAAGTAGAAGGGAACTAAAGTAATGCGCTATGCTGAAGTGATAGTCAAATGTTTTAAAATCTGTCGTTATGCGATTATCATTGTAAATCACTTCATTGCTTGGCCAGGAATAGAAAAAAAGGAAAACGAAGACCTCCTATCTGAAAAAAGTATAAGTACTTTACAATTGAAACCAATAACAAGGGATATCTCGGCAACGGATATCTTCACAGCAAAAATGTGAAGGACATAACTTATCTGTCTTGACGATATCTATATTTGTGTATAGTATGTGTTTATTTGTTTCTTATGGCTTAGCAGTTAGACGAAATTTCGCAAAATACATCCAGAATAAAGAGGTCTTCGGAGACTATTCCCAGATTTGGGAAAATCAAAATTTTCGAAAATTTGTCAAGTAAAGGATAGGCTGTGAGGGGGGCATTTTCTTGAAAATCTTCGAGTTGCACCTTTGGTACACAATAAACCTAGATACCAAGTTTGATATTTAACGGACTATTCGTTTTGGAGCTATGCTGTCCACAGACTCTCACGCACACAGACAGGACAGACAGACAGACTTACAGGACCTTTTTCTAAAAATGTTTTATGCAGTCCAAAACATATTTTTAGTGAAATCTTTACATTGAACTTCTTGGGTGGAATACAATACCTTCTCCATCCACTATGTGCATTGTACATGCGGACTATGGAAAATTAAAGTGCTGTCACTAGAAAATAGGTGCAAAAAGCTGGAACCGAATTAGAGTCAGGAATGTTTGTAGTGTTCTTTGCAAAATAGGAATTTAGGTTTGCTATTAAAAGACCCAAAATAACTTAACTCTGGTCATAATCCCACCTCCGTGTTAAGGAGGTACCATGTCTGCTTTGAATTGAGATTCTTACAGAGTTCAAATTTTGGTTTAGGTGAGTTACCTGAATAAGCTTTGGGAGGTTTGTCCCTTATTCGTAGCTTTAGGGACCCGTGGCTTATTTTAACGTAATTCAAACATTTCGTTCATTCCCCATCCGGAATGCCCTACCCAGTCAAACATTTCAATCAAGAAATATGAAATCCCAATTGCTAATCGATTCTTAAGCAAAGACTCTTATCAGAAAATGTGTCATCACACAACGATGTGTTTGTAAAATATTTCTCTGTACTTTAAACTCCAATGCAATTCCCTAATTTCTTTGTAGCTGCTATAAGGAAATGTATACAAATCTGATGTGTACCATTCTCATGACTTTCTCTACCTCTGCAGCAAGCTATTCTTAAAAAAGTTTACACTTCTATTTACTTCATGCTAATCAGTAAAAAATTAGCAGAAATAGCCATATTACTTGCTTCCTTTTAAGTAGAAGCGAAATAAGTAACATAGGTTAAAGTGATAATCCAAAGCTGGTTGCTATGTCAATGAAGTTCCTTTGTTTGTATGGACAGCAATTGACAAATTCCTGTATGCGAAAGGTATTAAGTCTTTCATAGCAGAAACCAAAAATAAGGAATGTCTCAAAAACGATGAACTCCACGAAAAAAATGTAAATAACATAAATTGTGTGTTTTAACGTGTTCTACATTTTTTGTGCAATAAGTTTTTGTCCTTGTCTTACCGTTTAGCAGTTATTCAAAATTCAATAAAATTCTTCCAGAATAAACTACTCTTCAGAGGCTATTACCAGAAAATTCAAGATATACATTTTATTTGTGAGGTAAATATCTTTAATATACGAAATTTTAGTCAAAATCGTTAGAGCCATTTTTGAGAAAATCAAAATTTTCGAAAAAAGTTCCATGTAAAGGCTAGTTGGGGGTGGATGGATTTTTCTCAAAATCTTCCTGTCGCATCCCTGGAAGATACTAAACTTAAATACCAAGTTTGGTTTTTACCTATTTTTCGTTTTTGAGTTATGTTCACAAACACACACACACACACACACGCACACACAGACGGATCTTTTCCCGAAAATGCTCTTCTTAGATAAAGGGGACCCTAAAACGTATATTTACGGTGAATTCTCGGGAGTGCAGTACTTTCTCTGTATACTATGAACATAGTGTGTATAGAGAAAGTAATAAAAACCACACATATAATTAATGCTCACCTTGATTTATCAGAATTGGACAGAATCATAACATAATTTTACTAAAAGAGAAACATATTCTTAATAGATTTACAATATATCACCTCAACCTCGGCTATTTTTTATATTTTACGTAGTAGGCTCACCTTCCCCGTATTTAGAACTGACACCCCCTACGACTTACTAGTGAATGATTAGAAAGCTTATCGGGGAACCAACGGCTCGAAACCACAGAATGGAGAACCTAGAACGAGTGGTCTACCTGTAGCCAGGAATGAACGTGAGGAAGTGGATGATATGAAATGCAATCGAAATGGACGATAGCAAAGGTGATGACGGAGCAATCAGTGAAATGAGTGCAAGGAAACCGAAAAAATCCACCGAGACGCTGCATTGTCCACCGCAAATTCCACATACGAGTTCTGGGATTGAATTGGGCCACCTAGGTGGGAGGCAAGCGGTCTAACCACTCGGCAATGGCGCACCACACCTTTTATATTACGATGATTATTCTGAACAAATCATAAAGATATAGTAATATTATATGTATTTTATTTTTGGAACATGAGCGCAACAGTACCCTAAAATGACTATGGAAACCCGTTTGATTGTAACAGATATTTACTTTCTCTACATGTACTATGTACATAGTGTATAGAGAAGGTATCTTATTGCACTAAAAAAATCTATACCGAGATTTTGCCGGAATACATGTTTTGAGATCCCCTGAATAAAAAAATTAGAAAAATGTCCGTGTGTGTGTGTCGGCAGCATAGCTCAAAAACGAAAGTACCGTTAAATACCAAACTTGTTACTTAAGTTTGGTATTTTCCAAGGATGCAACACAAAGATTTTTAAGAATATTCTCCCATTCCCAACTACCCTTTACTTGTAACGTTTTTCGAAATTTTGATTTTCCCAAAAATGGCTCTTATCAGTTTTGATTAAAATACCGTATGTTTAAGATGTTTTAATGACAAGTGAAATTTATATCTTAATTTTTTTATTATTGTATATCTTGGGAATAGCCTCTGAAGACCTGTTTATTCTGGATGTTTTACTGGCAAACCCAAGAAATATAAATCTCATTAAAGGACACAATTTATGTTATATACAACATATATAATTTTGGTATGGTTAACCGTTTTCTTGATATTCCGAATTATTAGTTTCAATTTTAGCCACTTCAACTTTTCTCAAACTGAAAGACATCTGTCTTTTCGTTTCTCGTTTGTTTACTCCTGGAAAGCAATGAGATTGAAATTTCATTTTGTTCACATAGTGACCAGCTGTTAAAGGGCGAGGCCATCTCTTAAGCTTTGTATTTTCTTATTTTCCTTCTACTTACAAGGAGCTAGTAATAAGATTAATTCTGCTTATGTTTATCTGCATTATATAGATAATAGATTAATCTTTTGTATAAAAGGTTTGCTGAACAGCTGGAGGACATAATGTGAATGGAACACAGTACTATGTACAGAGTAAATAGAGAAGGTATTGCAATGCACCCAAAAATTAGATACCGAAATTTCACCGGAAATAAATGTTTTGGTTCCTCCTGAATCCAAAAAAGCATTTTTGAAAAAAGGTCCGTGTGTGTGCATGTGTGGTTCTGTGGACAGCACAATTCAAAAACGAAAAGCCCGTTAAACACCATACTTGGTATCTTCCAAGGATTCGATGCAAAAGTTTTCAATAAAATCCCCCACCCCCAACTGCACTTTATATGAACTATTTTCAAAAAAAGTATTTTCTCAGATATGACTGTAACAATTTTGATTAAAATATCGTATATTAAAGATATTTACCTGAAAAATAAAATGTATATCTTGAATTTTCAGAGAATATCCTCCGAAGATAGCTTTATTCTGAATGAATTTTACGGAATTTTGCATATCTGGAAAACCGTAATAGATAGATAAGAACTAACTTAACAGAAAATGTAGAGCTCGTTAAAAACACAGTTTATATTGTATAATATTTTTCCTGAAGTGGATAGCTTTTTAGATATTCCTTGTTATTGGTTTCAGCTTCATATACATGTCAACTGCTGTCCATACAAACAAAGGAACTTCTGTCACATAGCAACCAGCTTTTGACTAATACTTTAACCTATGCTACTCCCTTAATTCCTTTCTACTTGCATGGAAGCAAGTAATGAGCATAGTTCTGATAATTTTTTCTCTGTTAGCATGAAGTAAGAATAAGCATAAGCTTTTTAAAAAAGCCGGTCCCCTTAGCCACGCTCGCTAAAGTGTCTCGCTTTGGTGCTTCCTGGCGCACGGGATCGTGGGTTCGAGTCCCGCCTTGGGCATGGGTGTTTCTGTGTTTGTAAATGTGTATGTGTTTGTGTATGTATATGTAAAAAGGAAAAATAAATAGGTCAACTAAGGAAACTTAGAAACTAGAAAAAAAAAAAAAAAAAAGGTAAAAAGGAATACAGCGCCGGAGTTCTGACAAGCTTTCGGGGCTGTATTTCTTTAATCTTTATTAAAAAAAACGATAATTAGTTGCAGAGATGTAGAGAAAGTATTGTGAATGGAGCACATTCGATTTTTTTCCCTTCTACTTACAAGGGACCAAATAATGAGGACAATTTCTGCTAATGTTTAGCATGATGCAGATACAGGAATAAGTTTTTTATTAATAATTTGTTCCAGAGACGTAGAAAAAATAATTTAATTGTAACACATCAAATGCTTTAAAATTCTTTTGAGTCATTTTATTTGACGCATTCTTCTACTTTGGTGTAATCAAGCATGCGGATGGAGAAAGGCCCACAATGCACGTACCAGAAACAAAAACTTAATCTGTTCTCAGCTGCAGTCGTGGAAGAATTCCTAGACTCCAGATAAAACTTCACTAAAGTGCTCCACTTTATAAAACTGACAAATATGGACACACATAATTTGCTCGCGTTATCTTGAAATAGCCACAAGGAAATGTTCCCGCTATTCTTTATCCGGATCTTCGTCCCAGATGCGTACTTACTCGCAGTTTCACTGTCTTCTGTCTTGACACTGTTTGCGATACCCGGCTGTAAATAAAGCGCTCATCCGTCACAACTGTACATTATAAACACGCCGGGGTAGAGAACATACATACATGCTCCCCTTTAAGTAATTCAGTTCTGAACCACAGAAAAACGGTGCCATGAATGTATTGCAGCACATGTGTTTTTACTTTCTCTACACGTACTATGTACATTCTGTATTGAGCAGGTTTTGTATTGTACCCAAAAAATTCGATACCGAGATGCATGTTTTGGGTCCCCTTGAATCCAAAAAAAGTATTTTTGGAAAAAGGCCCATGTGTGTGTCAGTCTGTCTGTTTTGTGTGTGTTTCTGTGGACAGCATAGCTCAAAAACGAAAAAACCGTTGAATACCAAACTTAGTATTTAAGTTTGGTATCTTCCAAGGATGCAACACAAAGATTGTCAAGAAAATCCCCTCATCCCCAAATACCTTTTACATGGAAAAATGTTCAAACATTTTGGTTTTCTCAAAAACGGCTGTAATGAATTTGATTAAAATATCACATATTGGAGATATTTTACCTGACAATTAAAATATATATCTTGAATTTTCTGGGAAAAGCCTCTAAAGACCTTTTTATTCTGGATGGTCTTTATTGAATTTTGTATAATTGGTAAACCATAAGATATAGACAAAAACTTACAACACAAGAAAATAGATCATAATAAAACATACAATTTATGCCCTATACTTTTTTCCGTGGAGTTGATCGTTTTTGAGATATTACTTGTTATGTGTTTCAGCTTTTAAAAAAAACTTAAGATTTTTTCATACAGGAATTTGTCAACTCCTTTCCATACAAACAAAGGAACTTCAATCACATAGCAGCCAGCTTTTGACTAGCACTTTAACCTATCGTACTACGTTATTTCCTTTCTACGTAAAGTAATCAAGAAATAAGACTATTTCTGCTAGTTTTTCTCAATTAGCATGAAATAAATAGAAGTATAAGGTTTTTTTGTAGATGATGTAGGGAAAGTCATGTGAATGGAACACATTAGATTTTTATGTATATTGTGAATAACGAAGATATTGTATTTTACCCAAAATTTCGATACTGAGATTTCACCGGAAATACATGTTTTGGGTCCCCTTGAATACAAAAAAAGAATTTTTGTTAAAAGGTGTGTGTGTGTGTGTGTGTGTGTGTGTGTGTGTGTATCTGTGACTGTGGACAGCTTAGCTCGAAAACGAAAAGATTGTCAAATAGTTTCTATCTTTCAAGGATGCGACACGAAGATATGCAAGAAGATTCCCCACCCCAACTGCCCTTTAATGGAACTTTTTTCGAAAATGTTGACTTTCTCAAAATTGTTGATTTTGATGAAAATATCGTATTCTAAAGCTATTTAGCTGACAAATAAAATGTGTATCTTTAATTTTCTGGGAGTATCCTCTGAAGACTACTTTATCCTGGATGAATTTTACGGAATTTTGCATAACTGCTAAACCGTAAGGGATGTAAAAACCTTTATCACACAAAAAATGTAGACCACGTTAAAACAAACAATCTATGTTATATACATTTTTTTCGTTTTTGAGATGTTCCTTGTTTTTTGTTTCAGCTTTAAAAAGCTTATACTTTTCTCATACAGGAATTTGTCAACTCCTGTCCTTACAAAGTTACTTCAATCACACAGAAACCAGCTATTGACTATCGCTTTAACCTATAGTACTCCATTACTTCATTTCTACTTACAAGGAAGCAAGTAATAATACTATTTCTGTAATTTTTTCTTGATTAGAATGAAGTAAATAGAAACAAACTTTTAATAATAATTTGTCGCGGAGATGTAGAGAAAGTCACGGGAATGGAACACATCAGGTTTTCATTTTTTTCAATTATATAGCTCCTTTAAAATGCAAGATCATATCGGGGGCTTTGCATTAGAAACAATCCGTGGACTGTAGGTTCTTTACGTTGGGTTTTAATCATTTTTATTTTCTTCAAACATACACATTCACTCTAGCACACATACTTCCAGACTCTGTGTGGATAGGGAATAATTCTGATTAAACAAAACTTCCTCGCCCCAGCCGGAAATCGAACTCTAAACCTCCGGGTGAGAAGTCACTTCGCTGACCACTCGACCGCGGCAGCAGTTCACGTGTATTTACTGACTCAAAAATCTGTATTTCATTTATACGCGTTTCTCCAGCTGTTCCACTAACACTTTCCTTTCAAAATATTATTCTTTAATATATGACATGTTAATCAATGTAAACATTAGCAGAAATAGCATATTACTAACTTCCTGCAAGCATAAGGGACATAAGGGAATACTCTAGACTAAATCGATACTGAAACCCCTTAAAAGCTGATTCTGTGTGAAACAATTGAAGTTTGGTTCGTTTTGCTTAGCGAACAAGAGAGATGAAACGAAACGTCACTTCCCATTTGAGAAAAGCAGTTTCAAACCAATAACAAGGAATATCTCAGAAACAGTCAGCAGTATATAACAAATATTAATGAGATCTTCATTTTGTGTGTAGTAACCTTTTCTCTCTTATGGCTTATCCGTTATGCAAAATTTTGCAAAACTCGTCCAGAATAAGGAGGTCTTTAGAGGTTATGCGCAGAAAATTCAAAATATCCATCTTATTTGTGATGTAAATATCCTTAATATACGGTTTTTAATCAAAATTGTTAGAGCCATTTTTAAATAATTTCTTTTAAATAAACTTTTCCTTGTAAAGGGTAATTTGTGGAGAGAGGATTTTCTTGTAAATATTCGTATCGTATCCTTGGAAGATTGTAAACTTAAATACCGAGTTTGGTTTTCTTTTCGTTTTTGAGGTATGCTGCCGACAGACACACACACACACTCACACACACACGCACAAACCTTTTCTAAAATGTTTTTTTTTTTTTTTGGACTGCGGAGCTCAAAACATAAATTTCCGTCAAAATCTCTATATTGAATTTTTGGGTTCAATACTATACCTTATCCACCCACTATGTGCATTATGTATACGGGCTAGAGAAAGTAAACATTAGTTACAAATAAAGTCTTTAAGTTACGCCTTCAAATAGTTTACTGAACATTAGACGTTTTATTGTTTATGGCTGCATATCATCCATGGGTCGCGCCCCATTGCGCGCTAACATTCTACTCACTCACGGCTCAGTACAGTTCACTACTCATTGCAAATATTCCTTCTTTGCATAACAAAGAAATTATGTCACAAACTGCCTGTAAGCTTCTCGAAGGTACTAGAAATCAATGCTGGAAGAAACATCTCAAATATCGGGAAGAAATATGATGTAAGAAGAGAAGGGACTCCCATTTCGAAGGATCCTGTTTACCATCGAACTGCGATGTCTCGAATTCCAGCTCCCGCCGCATACCAGATCGAACATGAGACATGGCATACATGGACGGCATTGTCACAATATTTAATAGTGATGGTAGTATGGTTAATACTGGCGCTGGTATTTACTTACGAGCTCTGAGAATGAGCGTTTGATTAAAATGGAAATAAAAAATAGAAAATTGCTTTTGTGCTTTCTCTACACCTACTATGTACATAGAGTGTATTGAACCTCATCAAAAAGCCAGTGTCAAAATTTCACAGGAAATATGCTTTAAGGTCCCCTGAGTCCAAAAAAGCATGTGTACTTTCTCTAGCAAGTACATTCACTGTGGAGCAAGTCTCTATGCGGAGTTGATGCTCCCTCTTTACTAGGGAGGGTAAACCTCCATGGGTTTTTTCATTAGTGCAATACCTACATTACTAAAAAGCCCCCTCTCTCCCGGCATGCGAACACACCTGGCTGGAAGTGGATACACCGTACGGATGACTACCAAAAGAACTCTGTATGGGTCATCTATAAGCCGTCTACTAACTCTCTAGTTTAGTGCCGGAGACATTCAGGTTCCTCATAACCCCACTTAAGCATGCCCAGACGTACCCTCCCATGGGTATCGGGACTACTGCCACGTCGAGACCAACCCAATCCGAACAACTGCTTTTCGGGAGGGGGGTCAGAGATAGAGAAGGCATTGTATTCCAAAAACTACATACGAGATTTCATAGGAAATACTGTTTTGAGACCCCCTGAATAAAAAACAATTTTAGAAAAACATCCGTGTGTGAATGTGGGCCTGTATAGCCAATAAATAACAGTCCGTTAAACACCAAACTGGGTATTTAGGTTCAGTATCTGAAAAAGGATGCGGTAGGAAGATTTTTAAAAAAATCCGTGTACCCAAAACTACTCTGTACTTGGAACATTTTTTGAAGTTTTTGATTTTATCAAAATGACTCTAATGATTTTGATTCAAATATCGTATGTTTAAGATAGTTTTATGACAAACGAAATACATATCTGGAATTTTCTGGCATTAGTCTTTGAAGATATCTTTATTCTGAATGACTTTTTTGTTACTGATAAACTATAGATCTCTTTAAAACGCACAAGTTATGTCAAATATTCATTTTAAATGGTTGTTATGATTAATAAAAGGTAATTTTAGTATGTATCTTTTTTTTTTTTTTTTTTTTTTTTTTTTTTGGAGAGTTGACAATCTCCAGGATTTTCCTTGTTAGAAAAAGATCCGTCCGTATGTTCAAGTGCCTACCAACACGATAACTCAAAAACAAGCTAAAACACCTTAATTGATATTTAAGCTCAGAATCTTCCAAGGATGTAATGCGAAAATTTTTCAGCTCTAACTTCTCTTTAAATGAAACATTTTCGAAAATATTGATTTACTAAAAAATGGCTGAAATGCTTTTGATTAACATACCGTACATTAAATACAATAATTACATGACAAATAAAATGAATTTTCCGAGAAAGCTCCAAAGTGATTTTCATTCTGAATAACTTTTATATCCCTGATAAACTGTAAATATAGACAAAAATGACCTTTACCTGCTTGGCCATATGGGACGATCAATTAAATTACTGAAACGATGCTCAAATGGTCTCTTGGTCCATGAAGCTAATAGTTGTTCGACATTCGTGTTCTCAGGATAAGGGAAACTCCGAAAAAAAACCTTATCTGGGTAACTCACCCTAAGCGAGATTCATGTAGATCTTTTAAAATACACAATTTGTCATATATAATTTTGTAGGTATTATTTCATGCCGTTAGTTTTCATTTTAAAATACCAACACTTTTCTCATATAGGAAGTTCTTATCCGTTTCACTCTTATTTGTTTTACTCCTGGGGATGAAAACGGAATTAAATTTCAATTTGAGTCACATAGCTACAGCTTTTGGAGGAGTTCAAGATCGCTTTAGACTAGTATATTCCCATATTTGCCTTCTACTTACGAGAAATCGCGCAATAATATGATTTCCGCTGAGATTTATCTCGGAAAAAACGTTTTGTAAAAATCATTTTTTTTTTTTTTTTTTTTTTTTTTAGAAACAGCCAAAGTATGTCGTGTGAAAAAATATTTATAGCAAATGTATGTTGCAATCCTTGGGCATACATAGAGAATCAGTATTTAGGTGTACTTTAGGCTGTAAGGTCATAAAGATAGAAAATACACCTATTACTTAGCTCACTACTTTATAAAACGGCGTTGATTTTGTTTTTTACGAAACTATATCTTTACTATTCAAAAACATTTCGCCAATCTCACTGTGATTAAATATAACTAAAATCTCTCAGAATGTGCGGTAGTTAAATTTTAATATTGCAAGTGACAAAATTATTCTTAAACGACTGGTAATTTTACTAAAAGTATACTAACTTGTAAAATATTACTTTTAATTATTAACATTTAAATATTAACTTCTATAAAAACTAGCATTATTCAGTAATTAGAGTTACTGAAATCAAGGCATTAAATTTTTGTGTATGGTTCAAAGTTCCAATTCTAAACCTCCCAACGAATTTTCTCAAAATTTCACACGTATGAAAATTTTGATTTTGCAATATATTTACATAATAAAGTTTGACATTATTTTTATGATATCCAAAATGAATGAAAGTGCAATCACAGTATTTTCAGAAAAATGTATATAACATATATAAAAATTGAAATATCACTCCTATTGTCTTTTAATAAATTTTGCTTTACTCAGATCCTTAAATTCCTTGTTTGCAAGAGGTATAACCATGTTACAGTAAATTAAACACATTTTTTTTCCTTTTTCCTTTCTTTGGAAGGAAGTTTAATTCTTACATCATTCTCTCCAATTTATCGGTGGTTTATAGAAATCTCCTCATGCTTTAAGATCGTGATTATCAAGACAATGTCTTCATTTCCTCTCTTGCGACCTCATTTTCAATAATTTACCTTTGAAGTGCAATTCTTTGAAGTTTGAATGTACAAAATCGTTTAAATGTTTGAAGCTTTCATCCTTAACTTCCTGTGCCTTTGAAAACATCATCTGTCGGGTTAACAGCGTGAAATTGTATTGCGTAGGCGTGCTTTGAATATGATAATTAGGATACACAACTATAATTTAGTTACATATTTCAAAGTGATTTTTAATCTAAATTTTTAGTTAAAATCTCTCTGCTTATATACGCAAAAGCTCCTTAAAGAAGCAAACTCAGAAGTTCTATCTTTTGCGGTAAATGTATTTACACCTTTAGATAAGCTTCTTTTTTTTTCATTTGGGAATCAAAGGTATTGATAAAATTGTATGTAATGTATGTATTCTTGGCCGCGCATACCACTCGCCAAGTTTGATCCAAGCGACCGCATGTGGGATTTGTGGCGGCCAAAGCGGCACAAGGACGGGTTTTCTCCGGGTTCTTCAGTTACCCCGCCATCGCGTTCCACTGGTGAGCCATCTTCACTCCATGTATCATCCGTGTCTTCACCTGCGGTGGCATGTAGTTTAAGCGGGAACTGTCATAAGTTCTGTCAGTAAAATTTAATCATGCTGTAGTATGGAAATTGTAAATGAAGAAACATGGCAACGCTGTATTTTTACTACTCCGCGAGTAAACGGCTTACAGAGTGCCGGTAAGAAACCGGTACAGCTGTTAATCGCATCATATCTTGCAATTCCAGGCGTGTACGCACAAAAAAAGCTGTGAAACCTTTGCGTGGACAAACAAACCATTTTGTCTTGCGAAATGAACCTCTCTTTACAAACAATGTCAGGTATTGTTTTTGTTTGAAGAATGATTTACATAGTAGTGCATATAAAAGATACACAAGGAATTTTCTAACTGGAAAATTAAAGAGGATACGCCAGGTTTGATCCCAGGCTTTGTTAACCACATGTGGGTAGAGACAAAAAAGAAATCAAAAACCACGCAGCTGTGGTTGGCAACCAATGTCCCACGGTTCATTGCAGCTGCTGACTGGCCTAGCGGAAGTCCGGACCTCAATCTATTGGATTATCTCTTTGGCAGAAGCTCGAGGCGATAGAATGTCTAAAAAGACACCGCAATATTAAGATGCTAAAATAATCAATGTCCAGAAAATTCCACTGAACACGATTCGTGCAGCTATTAATGAGTGACCTCAAGAAACATTTTTTGTTCTATCAGAATATATGTATATTAATGGATTTCCGTAGTTTTGTTTAGTAGTAGTATATGTATTGAAAATGCTGACAAAATTAGTGACAGTAGTGTGTATGTATGTTACGGTATGTAAGATATACATGTATGTAATGTTTTATGTTATGTATGGTATAACTTTGAGGGATATTAGTTTATTTTAACTTAAAGTCCTTAGCATATTAATAAAATTAAAGTATGTATGTTATGTTAGGTATTTATTCAACAGTAAGTGGAATTACCTGGTTGCAGAGTTAAATACATGTTCATGTGTGTGTTTAAAAGTGAATCCCCTCATTCCAACTACCCAATTCGTGGAATATTTTTCAAAAATTTTGATTTTCTCAAAATTGTTGTAATGGTTTCAAGTAAATGGCCTATTTTTTTAAGATAGTTTCTTAACAAACCAAACGTATATCATGAATTTATAGGGAATAGCTATTAAGACATCTTTATCTTGGATGTCTTCTATATAATTCGGCAATCATTAGAAATTGATGAACACTTACTGCACAAAACATGTAAAACTCATTAATACAGTTTATATCAAATAGCTTTTTTGTGGAGTTTGCCGTTTCTGAGATATTTCTTGTTATTTGCTTCAATTTTAAACCACCTAAAACCTTTCTCAAGCGAGAATTCAACTATGGCTTCATTTATTTTGTTTTATTCCCACGAGTCCAAAAGAGATCCGAATTTTAGTGTTTAAGATAGGGATAACTTTTAAAATATTTTATTATCCCTTTAGTTTAGTATATTCCCATATTTCTCTTCTACTACCAAAGAAGCAAGTAATAACACCATTTATGGTTATGTTTATTTTGGCCAGTATGAAGTAGATAGTAGAATATGATTTTTAACAATAATTTTGTTACAGATGTAGAGAAAGTTATGTGAATGGAATGCATTAGAGTTTTAATTTCCAGATAGTTCATGTTTTATGTGTTCAATTACCATTCACTTGTTTCTCACATTCAGGATCGAATTCCAAAGCCCGAATGTTGAGCCCACCTGTTATGTAAAAATTTGACTTTGTGCTTTGAATTATTTGTGCCTATAGAAAAGTGTGTAGGATATAATATTTCCCAAAGTTTATCTAAATTAATCTGAAATCGATATTATAATTAGAGCTCGGTCCAGGGTCACGAAATATCCGGAATGAGGTTAGATGCACACAGAGTATATCTATAATGTGGTGGAATAGGTGTGATTTCCACAGCCCGTTTCGAAATATGTTGCACTATCTAGCACTACTCAGTGCCTGGTCTCGTTCAGTTTTTGCTAGTAGATAAACCAATGAACTCTGAAAGAGAGCGCAGAATGAAATAATGTCAAAAATGCGAAAAATTTTGTGTGTTACACTTACATGACTTTCTCTAGCTGTTCTACAAACTTCTTACATAAGATAATTCTTCTTTCTGCACCTTCCTAATCGAGGTACTCATTAGCACAATGTTCTTATTACTTAGTTCCGTATAAGTAGAAAGAAAATAAGGGAATACACTACGCTAAACCAATAGTCGAATGTTTTAAAAGCTGTCGTTAGGCGATTGTCATTACAAATGGCTTCTTTTCTTGGTCAGGAGTAGAACAAAAGAAAAACGGACACTCCCGTCTGAGAAAAGTATGTACTTCGCAACTGAAACTAATAACAATGAGTACCTCGAAAACGGTAAGCTCCATGAGAAAAATGGATATGACATAACCTCTTTATTTTAAAAAAAATCTACATTTTTTGTACAGTAAGTTTTTTTCTATCTCTTACGGTTTACTAGTTATGCCAAATTAAGCAAAATTCATCCAGAATAAGCAGGTCTTCAGAAGCTATTCCCAGAAAATTCAAGATATATATTTTATTTGTCAGGTAAGTATCTTTAATATACGATACTTTAATCAATATCGTTAGAGCCATTTTTAAGAAAACAAAAATTTTCGAAAAAAGTTCCATGCAAAGGGTAGTTTGGAGTAGGGGGATTTTTCTCAAAATCTTCGTGTCGCATCCCTGGAAGATACTAAACTTAGCTACTATTCGTTTTTGAGTTATCGTGTTCACAGACATACGGACACACACACACGGACCTTTTTCTGAAAATACTTTTTTTTTTGGATACAGGGGACCCTAAAACATATATTTAGAATTTTTGATGGGGTGCATTACCTTCTCTATACACTATGTACATTATACGTATAGAGAAAGTAAGATATTTGTGGATAATTTAAACATAGTTTAAGTGGCAGGAGGAGAGCCTTTTCTTTCGATACAGTTAAGATGTATTTCGTAATTCACTGCAATGAATTCAGATTGATTTTGTGTTTATTGCCTTTTCAAAGCTCTGCGTATTAATATCCCGAAATTTTTGTATCAAACGTTATACTATTATTAGTAAAAGTAGATGGCGTTCTTAAATTGGTATGGTTCTATGTATACGAGTGTAAATAGTTCAACAATATGTAGCAGAGCTGTCACTGCTCAAAGATTCATTAAATCTCTTAATATTCTGAGCATTTGTATAACAACAGAATATCGTGGCCCAGACGGAGAAGAGCTTATAGTGTTTTTGTATACATCTGTTGTATTAGCGACCGTTGTAAAAATGTTTTCTAAGTTGGAGCAACTCTGCTTCATTAAGATTCAACTTCCTAGAGGGGAAAAAAATTCTGTTTATCTCCACAGAGCATTACAAGAAGAGTGTGCAAGAAGCAACCTGAATCTCAATGAAGCAAACTTGTTCAACTTGGGACACATTTTAAAGTAGCCTTTGACTCGGAGATAATAGTATAAAATCTTTGCTGCCAACTTCCTTTACTTCACACTTTCCAAACATGTTTTCAAAATGACGTGTTTAAAAGCGTTAATAAAAAGATCCGTGTGTATCTATGGGCAATATGATCAAGAAAAGGACGAGTCCGTTTGTATTTAAAATTACTCTAAGAATTTTGATTAAGATACCGTATATTAAAAGGCATTTAAGTGTGAATTTTATATTGTTTGACGTCCACTTTTACTTGTGGCACCGCAGGCGATACTTTGTGTGATTATATATATGTGTATATATAATCACTAGTAAAATATTTTAATGGCTCTGATAGTCCCATTTTTTTGTATGACAGGAATGATAAAAGTGAATAACAATTTTCCAGTTGAAAAGAATCCGAATATTGGAAATTTTAAAATGAAGATAATATATTGGATATTGTTAGCTGTACCAAAAAATGTACATGACAAATTGTGCATTTTAATCACATCTATATTTGTTGCTGAGTAACTTATTGGCTATCTCATGGTTTAGCAGTTATGTAAAAATTATTCACAACGAACAATACTTCAGCGGATATTCCCAACAATTCCCTTCTGCTTAGAGGACACTAATATATAAAGTGTTTCTGCCAATTTTGATATAAATTAGCGCGAAGTATAAATTTAATTCGTTATAAAATAGGAGGAGAAAATGAAGTATTTGGAAAATATCAGTATTTTCTCATCCTGGTCATGCAAAAATAACAGACTTAAAATGCCTCACATAGGAACTGGCGTTTAGAGAATTTTACTATGTCTTTAAGAGCTGTATATTAAAAAGGAAGTAAATAATACAGATAGTTCTGCTAATGTTTAAATATATTAGCATGAAGCAGAGAGAGGAATAATGTTTTGTACAGATAATATTAAATAGGCAGAGAAATTTTGTGACTGCAACATTTTAGATATTTTTTCTTAATCAATTTTCTATCATTCTGTCAAAAATGTTGTTTTTTTTCATTGTATTTTTTTCTATCTTATAATTAGCTGAAAATATTTTTACTTTCTCTTCAAGTATTATATACATAGTGTATAGAGAAGATTTTGCATTCCACACAAAATTCTATCCTGAGATTTTACTGGAAATATATTTAAAAACCCAATAAATCCAAAAAAAGCATTTTTAGAAAAAGGTTCTGTGTATGAGTCTGTCAGTTCTTAATCAGCGTAGCTGAAACACGAAAATGCGGTTTAATACCAAACTTGGTATTTAAGTTAGGTATCTTCCAAGGATGCGACACGAAGATTTCGGAGAAATGTCCTCCTCCACAAACTACCCTTTATATGAAAAACATTTCTAAAATGTTGATTTTCTAAAAATAGCTCTAAGATTTTGATTAAAATATCTTATATTTAAGATATTCATATGACAAATAAAATATATAGCTTGAATTTTGTGGGATTAGTCTATAAATATCTTTATTGTGGACCTTTTTTTTTCATTTTGTATAGTTAGAAACTGTAAGAAGTGGTCATAAACTAACTGCACAAAAAATTGCAGCTCCTTAAAACAGGGAATTTATGTCATATGTGACATAAAACTTTTGACTGTTGATTTAGCCTAGTGTATTCCCTTATTTCCCTTCCACTTATAAGGAACGAAGTAAGAAGACCGTTACTGACAGTGTTTATCTCGATTATCATTAAGTGGATAGAAGAATAACCTTGTGAACAATAATTAGTTGGAGATGTAGAGAAAGTTATGTGAATGGAACAGATCAAATTTGTTTTGTTTTATTATTTTCTGTGGCGCATATTTACAATGCACATTGAAGATAGAGAAGGTATTGCGTTCTACTAAAAATTCAATACTATATTGCACCGCAAATATAGGTTTTGAGGTCCCTAAATCCAAACAAGAAGCCTTTCTAGAAAAAGGTCAGTGTGTGAGGGTGTGTGTATGTGTGTGTCTGTAGACATGACCCAAAAGCAAAAGGTCCGTTAAATATACCAAACTTGTATTTAAATTTTGTACCTCTCAAGGATGCAACATGAAGATTTTAAAGAACCCCCCCGCCAATTCAAACTACCCTTTATTTGGAATATTTCCGAAAATTTTGATTTTCATAAGAATGGCTCTAACGATTTATACCACTTATAAAGTGTATATATTGACTTTTGTGCAAACAGACTCTGAAAACGTCTTTATTCTGGATTAATTTTATCAAAATTTGCATAACTGGTAAACTGAAAGCATTAGAGAAAAATTTCGTACGCAAAAAAAAGAAAGAAAAAAAAACCCAGTATAACTTTTTAGAACTTACATTTTCAAGATATTTCTTGTTACCGGTTTCAGCTTCAAACTGCATATCTTTGCATAATCTTCTTTTGTTTTATATAAGTGTTGTTTTCCTTCAAGTGTTCACATAACGACTAGTTATTATCGTTTTAGCTTTATATATGCCTTCTGCTCAGAAGAAAGCTAATAATAAAACAATTTCTACTAATCTTGTCTCGATTAGCATGTTGATAAATTTTGACAGCCATGGGGTTGTGATTGGGGAATTGTTTTTAGACTTGTATGGAAGAGACAGCACTCACTTAAACCTGTACAACTGAGTTTATTGTGCCAGAACATGAAATATTACCAAAAATCTTGGAAAGTGTGTCTCTTGAAGGAAGAGGAGTTGAGTGCCATTTAATAGTTTGTTTTATAGTCAGAAACAAACAATAAAGTTGAAGATCAATATTATAGGGGAATTTCCCTTTTAGGAGCTTACCTTTAGAGATTTGTCCATAGCTGTGTAGAGTCGGGAAGTGTGCCTGTGCAAGCGGGAGCGCATGACGAGCGCCCGCAGAGCAAACACCCAACAGCCATAAAGAACAAGACCAAAAGACGCTACTACGAGTACTTTAGCCCTGTATATGACTTATAGATAAGTATCAAGGAAGGTCTCCTGCATTAAGGCGTAGGCTTTACCAAATATGGTGTGGCCAACGTCCTAGACGATCAAAATATAGTATTCAAATTGTTCTAGAGTATTCCTAGTGATATACAGAGTAGCGTGTAAAGTATTTACCAATTTTGCTTCGTATTCCTGTCAACTTAAGGTGCGCATGCGCATGAATCAGATATGATTATACGGCTACAATGGTCGCAATTAGTATGCCGTGGATTGTTGGCTCATACAAGGATTGCAGGTGTAGAAGCTTCAGTATTACGCGTGCCTTACTGAAACGCAGCTCCACCTGTATGAGCACTGGCACAGATGGCTGCTTAAACAACTGTTCCAAGTCAGATGGAGCGATCTTCTTCTTCTTCAGAGAGTTTGAGAACGAACAAAACCAAAATGCTCGCATAGTTTATGAATCAGGATGTTGTAGTGTTGTGTGGAATTGTTGGTCCATATTTTTCCAAGGATTGTGCTGGTCACGCACTAACTGTAAATTCGGACCAACATGTCGCCCTCCGTGGTGTAATGGTTATATGCCTGAGGTCGTGGGTCGGGTGTAAAAAATCCTTAGCATGGCTTCCTTCGGAAGGGAAGAACAGCCGTTGGTCCCGTGTTGTAGATTTACGGCACGTAAAAGAACATCCAGCCTGATACAGAGGTCCCTGAGCAAAATTAAGCGGTCTTTCACTCCCAATTTAGAATGGGACGCTGAGAACCACAGTAGTTAAAGAGCGTCCATAAATAACACGCCATTTATTTTCGGACTGCCATGTTGAAATGCGCAAAATTTTGTCACACCAGAACTCCAGGAAAGACAGTTGAACAGCATTTGGGTTTTAGCATGGTGCTATGCCACATACTGCACATTAAGGCATGGCTTTTCTCCAACGTGTGTTCCCCAATCAACTGATTTCCCGCTTTGGAGGTTTAACTTGGCCGTCCCAATCTCCAGGTTTAACAGTTGCGAAAAGTTTCTCATGCGGATGATTGAAAAAAAAAAATCTGATGTGTTCCATTCACATGACTTTCTCTACATCTCTGCAACAAATTACTGATAAAAAGGTTATTTTTTATTTACTTAATGATAATCGAGAAAACATTATCAGAAATAGTCTTATCACTTGCTTCCTTGAAAGTAAAAGTGAAATAAGGGAGTACCATAGGCTAAACTGACAGTCATAGGCTGGTTACTATGAGACTGAAGTTCCTTTGCTTGTATGGACTGAAGTTCACAAAGTCCTGTATGAGAAAAGTATGTTTTTTAAAGCACAAACTAAAATCAAGGAATAACTTAAACAACCATCTCCACGAAAAAACCTATATAACATAAATTCTGTGTTTTAATGTGCTCTACATTTTCTGTGTAGTAAGTTTTCGTCCATCCCTTACGGTTTAGCAGTTATGCAAAAATCCGTCAAATTCAACCAAAATTAAGTAGTCTTCAGAAGCTATACCCAGAAAATTTAAGATATACATTTTATTTGTCAAGTAAGTATCTTAAGTATACGAGATCTTAATCAAAATCGTTAGAGCCATTTTTAAAAAAAACAAAATTTTCGATATTTTTTCCATGTAAAGGGTAGTTTGGGGTGGGGAGACTTTCTTGAAAATCCTTCGTGTCGCATCCATGTAAGATACCAAACTTAAATTCCAAGTTTGGTTTTTAACGATCTTTTCATTTTTGTGTTATGCTGCCCCCCCCCACACACACACACGGATATTTTTCTAAAAATGTTTTTTTTTATTCAGGGGGTCTCAAAAAATGTATATCCGGTGTAATTTCGGTATCGAATTGTTGTGATGCATTACAATACCTTCATTATACACTATGTACATAGTACGTATAGAGAAAGTAAAAAAGAATTCTCGCACTGTTTGCAAACTTTTAGGAGTTGAAAAGATACCATCGGCCAAGAAATCAATGCAATTCCACAGGAGATGGCGCGGCGTGCCATGGCGGTATTCCGCGCCGTCTTCAAGAATGTATAAATGCAAATGTGGGCCTCAGTTGACTTCATATTCAAGTATTGTTGATGTAAGTGTAATATCCATAAATACAAATATATTGTTTCACTTTTTCACAATTAAAGTAATTTCACTTTTATTTAGTAGTTTTATTTCTCAACCGAAATTGGTAGATACTCTGCGCGCCACCCTGTATGAAGCATTAGACTTCCACGTGATTCTGTGCAATTCTGCACGAAGCTATATACAAACCTTCCTCATGGTAAAATCCGCTACGAATATCATAGGAAGTTGTAGACCATAAACTTCCTGTTACAACTGACAGTGGCTAAGCTTCACGATTTAAGTAATGATTTAAGAAATAGTGTCTGAAATTATAAATAATTGTGCATACTTTAAAATAACACACTGCAACTCTGAACAGTATATAGGTAAAAATGAAAAGTCCTTTATAAGAACAGTTTGTTTACAGAACAAACAGTGAAAGTCATGCGAATCAAAAACATTTGATGTTCTTTTTATTTTATTTATGATTTAGAACGATAAACAGTAATAGAATACTTGGTTGAATATGAATAGTTACATTATTTTTAATAATAATTTAATTTTTAGAGCTGTTTATACATTATATTTTATATTCTTATAGTCAATTTGGCATTAATTATTCTGAAGTTTATAGATAGAAAATATAATTGAAGGTGGATTTAATTGTAATTTTATGTATTCATGAATTGGCACGTCAATAACATTATACATTTGATCATCTCTGATTAAAGATCCAGGTTGACCTAGTAGTCTGAAAAAATATAATTTTAGAACTAAACATTAAAAGTGCTATTTGTCACATTTCCGTCAAGTAAATGGTTATCTAAATTTTATTGACGCATTAATACAGTAGCAAAATTTCCCAATGCACATGAGCCCTTGTTACACGTCGCTGACGACGAGATAATTTATTGGAAAGCCAAAGCGGGAGGCGTAGATAAGTCGCCTCTTTTGCAGAGAGCTTTATCGGCAACATTCTGTGTGGAGTTCATATTTTTTTCTTTCTTTCTTTCTGTCTGAAGCAAGTTTCAAGGGAAGGGTGAGGGTTAGTTTTAAGTTTAGAGCACGGGTAAGGAATTCCTTAAGCAGATAAGTTATTGTATGAAAAAAGAAAGAATAAAAGGAGAAAGAAACTCCAGGGGAAGTCTATATTAGACGCTTTTACTGGTAGAAACAAATGAAGATAGGGTCAGAAATGAATTAGCTTAGCCTACTGTTTGTTTCAAGTGTTCCTTCCAATATACGCGCTCTTTTGAGATCTAGGTTACTGCCACGTTCTTGGGCAAGGCTCCAATACTGTAACACGTGGAGTACCCCAAGGTTCAGTATTAGGACCTTTACTATTTCTTATCTATACAGTGTGTTAATGAACTATACTGAAATATTTTCAAAGAATATGTAGATTACTTAAATAAGTAATTTGAGATAGGAGACTTATGGCCTGTTTATTGAAATTTCAAAGTAACGGCTATAAGTTTCTGAAGTGAACCGCCTCCAGAGTATGCTACATAACTCCATAACTTAGTTAATGAATGCTCAGTGATTAGTTCGAGATTTTACAGATTTTTGTGACATTAAATCTTGAGAACGTTAGTAACGAGCTACTAAAAATCGATATTTCTATACTCGGGCAGCAGTTTTAAAGACATTCTAAGCCATTTTTTCAACCTGCTTTGCTTTAACATCGACTTATTAGCACCTGATGCCCACACGTTTAACGCTATGTAGCTGCGTAATGTTTATCCGGGGACCATGCATCGCCTATCTCAAATTACTTATATCAGTCACGTGCGAAATCTCGCAAATTATTTCGGTGTAGTTCATTAACACCCTGTATCAGATACCTATCTCTTTATTTAAAGGATAAGTATCGTTCTATTCCTGATGACACTATTGTGTTGGTGACCAGGTAAAAACCTAAATGAATGTGTAATTAGCTTTTGTTTTGTCCAGAACATAGTTCAATGTATTACATTTATAACTCGTCGAACATCACACACTCCAGTATAAAGTATATTATTGACCTATCCAAGTACTGTCCTGCACAAAATAATTAAATTAATACGAATTGACCATAATAGTTGCCTATACTATGAATCCTGGGACTTAAGGGGGTCGAAATGGGGTTCTATAATATTTTTCCATTTTCATATTTTAATTTCATATCGATCCTTTTGCTATAACTTTCATAGAGGTACACTAATTGTAAATATTAAAACTTTCTTGAAAATAATGCTGCATAGTAGTTTTTAAGAACATTCTGGTACACTCGCTTGATATGTCATCAATAACTTTGTAAATATTACTATTAGAAAAGAGAGATTTTTATATTTTGATGAGAAAATTTTACTTTAACTATTTGCAACATTGCTAACATCTTCTGAAGAAGTGAAATTGCCTATACAAATGTCCCATTATCTCAGACACTAATAGACACTAAGGTCTGAAATTGTTACCACACATTTGCAGCTAAATAGGCTTTATTTTAACGAAAGGGTTTTTATGTATATAGATTAGTTTTTTTTTAATTTAAAAATAATAATTTTTAGTACAAGTCTTAGATTTTAATAAAAAGAAATCATGCCTTTCCTCCTAATGAACAGAAGTATTCTATTTTTCATCAATCAACAGTAAAGGTGTTGATGATTATACCTTGATAAATTTAGCTTGTTGTGCTAAATAGTTGCTGAGATAAAGGGTCAAGCTTTAACATTGGCAAGATAGACAATTTCGACTCCCCTTAAAGTACTTAAAACATTGTAAGTCGCCATTGGGGCTGTCTTCTCAAAATAATTTGAGATCACCTTGTGGCTTACCGGGAAACGTACGAGTCAGTTGAGGAATTAAATGCTATGCCGGCACGATGTCATGGTAGCTCAGTGGTAGAGTAGTGCCATAGACCGGGAGGTCCGTGGTTAAAATCCCGGAATGCGGTACTGCGTTTTTCAGTCTGACTCTACCTATCCAACAACTGTTCTGCACATGGCTTGTGTGAAACAACAATTAAATCAAAAATAATGACATGTAATTTGAACAAATAGACTGCATTATACTTCTGGGCCTTCAAGTAGACAGATATTTAGATTAGAAAGCTTACATTAACTATATCTTACTTAAATTCAGCTCTACGTGCTATGATATCTGAACACTGGTAAACGTAAGTTCTATTGATACACTTAAATTAGTATAATACGCATATTTTAACTCGATCATGGAATATGGAATATTAACCTGGGGAAGCTCTGTAGAAAGTAAACGAATATTCCTTATGCAAAAGGTCATGAGAATACTTTCTAATACCCATAGCAGACATTCTTGCAAAGATCTTTTCAGAAGACTGAAGATTCAACCATATCTCCTCTATCTTAAAATTCGTTGTATGTAATCAAGTCACATTTATAACAAACAATGAAGTTCATGATATAAATACTAAGTAAAAGTTTAACGTCGATCATTACAGTGTAAAATTTCCTTGCTATCAGAAAGGTATACAGAATGTTTCAAAGCGACACCAAACGAAGATATGGACCTTATTGGTCATACCATACTTGATACGTGAATATAATTTTCGGCACATAAAAAAAACTGCCATAGAATCACCATGGATTAGCAGTCTTACATAACCAGATGGCACCCATCTGGCCCACTCCAAAAGAAATGCCCCTTGGTAGTGAAGGTCCCAGTCGCGTGGTGTAAGCGTGGTTTAATAGACACGCCGGCCCGGGATAGGTCACCTTAGTAATGGAAAATGTAGCATGTGGGTGTGGCGTATGGCAACCGTTGTTCAGTCGCTGCCTAATCTCAAATGTGCGATTTTCAAACACACATAAAATTTAAATAGAAGAGTTTAAAGGTTGCGACATCAAGTTTCGGACAAGCCAAAGTGTAAGCTAATCGACTGCTACCTTAGTTTGGTGTTGTTTTGAAACGGCATGTTTATAATGAAACCACAAGAATATTCAAATCTCTTCCAAATGGTCTAACGGGAAAACTTAACACTTGCAATGTTTTTCAAAGGGCACATTTGCTCAAAATCAATATATTCTGTACAAAATTACCTGAATGATAAGTTATCCGGAGGATAAAACTTATATGACTCTGCAAGTAGTATTTAGCAGTTTTAATGGCACATCATTTTTATATTGTTTATTGCCAGCAACTATTACAGTATGCAACGTCATAATTTAAAAGCTACCAAGCTAAATCATAAAAATCATTTACAGAGTACAATGGATTAGCCACCAATGTATGGCGAATAGTCCTTTTAAGAATTAAAATAGGGAGCTCTCTTAATCTTTAGGGTAAAATATTATAACGCTTAATAGAACCAACTATAAATCTATTTTAAATTTTCCTAAGATTAAATGTGTTTATAAATTCAGACAGTTTCGTGTTTTATTATGAATATTTGAGCAAAAGCTGCTGAAATTTTCCTTAGCATACAAGAGGCAGTTCTGCACATACATTGTTGGCAAAGTTAAGATACCTAAATCAATAAAAAGCGGTTTACAATATTTTGTATTTTTGGATGAACTCCACAAATTAATCTAACACCCTTTTTGTAATAAAAAGATCTTCGTTGCCAAAGAGTGATTTCCTAGAGAAGCAAACTATAATTAGCATGCGAATAAATATCAGCATAATACCCCTTCATCAGCACATCCTTATTAACATTATAGCTCAAGATTTTCAATATAAAAATTCCTGTTGTGATTTTTTTAAAAATATGATGAATATGTGTTGACCGTAACATGTTGACCATCCAAGGCCAGAATCAATATGTAGCTTCCAAAACAACCGATGTTAAATATGTGATGAATGTCAGTAATTTTTGAAGCGTTTATGCTCAAATTACTGGCATTACACCAATTGTTAACAACTGATGCTACCGTATGTAGTTTAGGTCTTAATAGAAAATAATTGCTAGATCATCTTCATAAAGATAAGGAGTAAACTTTTCATCACAGATTGAGACAGGAAGACCTTTAAATAAATGATGAAACTCTTATGTGTTCCATTCACATGACTTTCTCTACATCTCTGCAACAAATTATTGCTAAAAAGCTTTTGCTTCTATTTACTTCATGCTAAATGAGAAAAATTAGTACAAGTAGTCTTCCTTGTTAAGTAGAAGTGAAATAGGGGAGAACCATAGGTTAAAACGATATCAAAAGCTGGTTGTTATCTGACTGAAGTTCCTTTGTTTGTATGGATATGAGTTGACAAATTCCTGTATGAGAAAGGTGTGTTATTTAAAGCTGAAACGTATAACGAGGAATATATTTAAAACGATCAAATCCACGAAAAAAATGTATAGGATATAAATTGTTTATCTTATCGTGATCTAATGTTTTGTGCAATTGGCTTTTGTTTATCTCTAAGGTTTGCCAGTTATACACAATTCCGTAAAATTCACCCAGAATAAAGTAGTCTTCAAAGGCTATTCTCAGAAAATAGAAGATAAAAATTTTACTTGTCGAGTAAACATCTTTAATATGCGATATTTTAATCAAAATTCTTAGAGCCATTTTTGAGAAAATCAAAATGTTCGAAATAAGTTCCATGTAAAGGATAGTTGGGGGTGGGAGGATTTTCTTGAAAATCTTCGTTCCGCAACTTTGGAATTTACCAAACTTAAATACCAAGTTTGGTATTTAACGGTCATTTCGTTTTCGAGCTATGCTGTCCATAGTCACACAGACATTTTTCTAAAAATACTTTTTTTTTATTCAATCATGCATTTCCGTTGAAATCTCGGTATCAAATTTTTGGGTTTATTACAATATTCTCTTTACACTATGTGCATAGTACCTGTAGAGAAAGTAAGAAATACAGGTCCCAAAAGATTCTTTTGATGCCTGATCTATAATTACAGAACGCTATTTAAATGTATGTTTATCTAACAATCAATACTATGCAGTGCATATCAATTATAACAAAATGTTGAGACATACAGGCTGTAAAAGCCATTTCCTTGAAATGTTCAATGTTGAAAAGCCGTTATAGCTATTGGTGAACACTATCCAATCCAATCCAACATCTCATGTTAATGTAATATTGAACTTGGCAGATTTTCAGATGTGAGCTTATCACATGGATTTAGAGTGTGTAGACCATTTAGAAGCTATTAAGTGTTCTAGTTCGAGTAACATCCGCCCCTCGTGAGTCTGCAATGCATTTAGCGTTGCATAATGAGGAAATAACGAAGCTTTGACGAACACGATACATTAGCGGCGGTGATTTATAGAGCAGTAATGCAAAGTATACAAGCAGAGGATTCCCGGATGGAAATATGCAGGTAGTTTCACACAGTTCAATCAAGTGAATAAACTCAGTGTAGCATCCATGTCGAGTAGGGTGCTTAATGTCTTCTCGTTTATCCTATAACCTCCCACGTATCTCTTAAAAAAATGTTACCTATTACACTCACATGACTTTCTGCACATTGCTGTAACAAATTATTATGATTATAATTTTTTTTTTTTTTTTTGTAGCTTAACGTCCTTTAACCTAGTTGGTTTTATCGGACGATGAATGCAATTGGTGAAATGATGCTCAAATGTTCTCGGAGTCCACGAAGCTTAAAGTTTCTCGACATTCATCTTCTCAGGATAAGGGAAAACCCCGAAAAAGCCTTATCCGGTTAACTCACCCTTAGAGAGATTCGAACTCACGACCCTTTGAATGTGAGTTATACACGCTACCACCACACAACCCAGGCGGGCAACAAATTGTTAAAAATCAATTTCTTCTGTGAGACAGAACATGTCTTGTCCCGGGGGGAAAAAATTATTAAGATGAGAAATATAAATCATAACCAAGAATATAAATTGTGTCACGAAGATGAAATCTAAATGTAGAATGAAAATGGGAAGAGTAGAAAAACTTTTTACACGTATAAGACACGAGCTCGGGGTACAAGATCCGTTACCTGCCGTGCATTGACCCGAGGGAAAGGGGCGAGAATGCCCTGCCCAAGGGTAACTAATGGGACACAGCAAGACAATGCTCTCCGCTGGTCAGGCGAAGGTGAGGCACTTGGTGAAGGACTTCCGAACAACCAAGATGTGAAATTTAGAATTCGGGATGGAGCCGAACAGGCGACAATTTAAGGCACTTGGCCAAGAACCCCCGCACGACCAAGAGGTGATATTTGAGTGCGTGGTGTAACCCTTAATTGTGATGGAAGTAAGTGATTTTAAGACCGAGACAAAAGCAATGCATCAAAGGAATAAATAGTAATATTCGCGGGCGAGGAAAGTGTAACGTCACAGTAGAAAATTAAGAATTATACTCGCGTGTTCTACGGTGGAAAATGGTCGGACTCCATTAATAAAGCACTTGTGTCTCACCACAACCTGAAAGAGTCCCCATGCTAATAAAAACTCTGAGCAAAAACACCATTCCAATACAATAACCTGCGCCCGGGCACGAACCCAGTACCACCCCATCTGTCAACTTCATGATAATTGGGATAAGCATTAGCCGAATTTTCCTTAATTACTTTCTTCTTTGTAAGTAGAAGGGGGGAAAGGGAATACAGTAGCCTAAAACAAGTCAAAGCTCTTAAAAGCAGGTTGTCATGCGGTTGCTATTCGTTTCTACGTAGAACCAGGAGTTTACAACTTTCCGCGTGAAGAAAGTTTAAGTATTTTACATCTGAAACAAACAAGGAATATCTCAGAAATGGTCAATTCAACGTAAAAAACGTATATGACATAAATTGTGTATTTTAACTTGGTCTACATTTTTGGATAGTGAGTCTTTTGTCTATCACTTACGGTATTCATTCAGAATAAAGAGATCTTTGGAAGCTATTCTAAGAAAATTCAAGATATACATTTTATTTGCCATATAAATATCTTTAATATACGGTATTTTAATTAAAATCGTTACAGCCATTTTTGATAAAATCAAAAATTTTAAATTGTTTTCCATGCAAAAGTAGTTTGAGTTGGGAGGAATTTTTCTCAAAATCTTCATGTCGCATCCCTGAAAGATACTAAACATAAATACCAAGTTTGATATTTTACCGACTTTCGTTTTTGAGTTACCGTGTTAAAAGACACACGAACATACGGACACAGACACACACGGACCTTTTTTCTCAAAATGCTTTTTATGGATTCAGGGATCCTTAAAACATGTATTTTCAGTGAAATCTCGGTATCGAATTTTAGGGTGGAGTGCAATACCGTCTCTATACTCATGTATATAGTACGTATAGAGAAAGTAAAAAGTGAAAATGTTGTTTTGAAAAAACGCTAGCTTTTAAAATAAACAAAATAAGAAACAGGTGCATTGTACGATCTTAAATGGCTATAGAGCTTGAAGCATGGAGCAGCAGCTAAATTTTGAAGACGTCCAAAATTTCCAACAATTATATGCCATAAAAACCTAATTTTCGATTTTGTGACCGATTCTAATTAACATTTTGCATCCAGTGTCCCTCAAGGCGACCAATGTGTGGAGTTTGACCAAAAGTTGTTAAAATTAGAATTAGTTGTTCATAATAAAATACGAAGAATACCGAACTCTAAGAAAATATACCATTTTTGTACGTGGCAAATTTTAACACCGATTAACTGAATCTGCATATGACCAGCCACATGCGCATTAATGCCCAACTTGAATCTCGTTTTCTTGCAAACTTTTTTCCAGCAGTCTTCTATACTCAAAATTCCCCACATAATACAATTTTTAATTTATTTGACATGTATGTTCAAGGTACATAGTTGGTAGAGAAAATATTGCACTCACCCAAATGTTTGATATTTGATGTTTTGAGAATTATTGAATACAAAAAAACATTTTATGTACGTTTGTGTGCATGTATTTTTGCACAGCATAATTCAAACACCAAAATTTGCTTAAATACCACATCTGGTGCTTAAGTTTATATCCTGCAATATGTGATACGAGGATTTTCAAGAAAATGTCTCGCACCCTTTATATAGACAATTTTAGAGAATTTATATTTTCTAAAATGGTTCTATTTATTTTGCTTAAAATTCCCTATTTTTAAGATGTTAACATGGCATATATATTAGATTATTTGGTAACAGCCCCTGAATTCCTGAATGACTTTCTCATAGCTGGTAAACCTTAGGAAATGATCAAAACCTTAGCACACAAACAATTTAGATTTGTTAACAGCCACAATTTTTATTTACAGCTTTACAAGTTTTGTTTGTGGAGATAGCCATTTAGGAGATATTTCCTGTTATTGGTTTCAATTTTAATGTGCTAAAAATGTTCTTAATTGAGAAGACCTCATCCGTTTCATATCCCTTTTATTTTTCTCCTGACTATGACAGTTGCATAGTTTTTAAATGCTTTTACTGTCGCTTTAGCCTAATGTATTCTCTATTTTCCTAAAAAACTAATTAATAATATATTTTGGTAAGGTTTTATTCTTAATTAAATTATAATTACCTTTTATAAGTACAGTTTGTTTGCAGATCAGATATACAATAGGACTCGAACGACAGATCTTTGTCTCAAGGTGTCAATGCTCGTGGATTTTTCCACTCAGGTTTGACCTTCCAACTTAAAGCATAAATACGGCTGAGCAAGGATGCATCTGGGAATTCTGTAACGGAAAAGTAAACCAGCTGTTTATAGGTCTTCCCCAAAACATTTTCAAAAATATGGCTTTGAAAATTTAGACTCTGAGTAGAACACGTTGAAGATGATGTGTCGTAATTGAGTGGAGCACTTATTGGAACATATCTTGGAGTTTCCATTATTTGATTCCAACTTTCTATATTGCCTCTCAAAGAAAAACTAATAAATTTTGATATAGTTTTTTTCTAAATAAAGCTCCAAAATTGAGAGAGAAATGCACAAACGTTGAAAAATCAAGAGTTTTGCAGAGGAGGAAAACTAATAATGTTTATTCACTAATTAGTTGATATAAATATATGGTATGATACATTTGTTCATTATCAAACCTGCATTGATAACTTGAATGTATAATGAGGGTAATTTTATTTGACGTATGAATTTAAACAATACAAACTATTTTATGTAATCATGCAAGCTAGAAGTTTGATACATGGCAAAATATCAGTTATTGTGTATAATATCTGTTATAAACTTCAATAAGATAGCTTACATTTACGGATTTTACAACTTTCACAATGTGTTACTTAAATGGTCACGTGAAGTAGTTACCTTTCAATGAATAGTTAGTTGTGCGGTACATATTTGTTTCCTTAATTAAAATGATCGTTTATCTAAATTTATTATAAAGAATTAAACTCAAATTTACGTTCTCTAACTATGAATACTACACTTCACGTAAGAGAGTTAATGAATCTGGAATGCACGTAAATTCTTATCATGAAATGGATTGAAGAATATTTGTTTCAAACCTGTCGCTCAAGGTGACAATAGTATGTGCATATATAATTATAGTGCGTTTATATCCTATCCTGTGCATGTCACCATAATAATATACTAAAGCAATGCTTAGAGGTTCAAGGAAAGTTTAGTAAAGAGGATATTTGGTATAAGCGAGTACAAAGAACTTTAGATGAAATAGGGTGTGGAGATATTTGGAAGGACAGACAGGCAGGTCAGAAAGGGTTTTGGAAAAGAGTTAGATTGAGAATTGAAGGTATGGAAAGACAGGACATAATTGGTAGTTTCAGCTTTAAAAGTTCATTGTGTATATGTACAGAACTTAAAACGATATGGGGGAGAGAAAATGATGTTGATGTTTGTAAAAAACCAGCAAGAGAGAGTTTTGCATGATGTAGGACAAGGGTGGCGAGGTTAAAAGGCCTAGGTGAAGGAAAAAACCAAGGTAAATATAAATTGTGTAATAGGAAGTTTAATAATTATTGGCATTTAATTATAGAATGCGAAGGAACAATCAATATGAGGGAAAAATTACGAAATAACAATTGATCTAATTTATCAAATAAAATTATAGGTAAAAGGATGTTAAGAGTTAAATCAAAGGAAAGTTTAATGGAAATAAGAAAATGTTTAAATGTAGTAAAAATTGAAGAATAATGTAGTAAATGTAGCAAATAGATTACTGAAAATTAGAAATACGGAATAGGAAGAGATGCGGATTGGTGAAAGGAAAAAGTGATGCTAGGTAACTGTTGTTGGATGGTATATTTCCTCAGAAATGCAGCAACAGGAGAAAATGAGATTTAATGGGTAAAATGTAGGGATATGATTTAAGTATTATAGAATTATAGGTGTTGATCCATGTAATTAATGAAGTGAAATAAATACCTATCTTTCATCAAACGTATATATTATTAGCCATTAAGGGAAAGGAAAATTTAACGCAACGTGGAAGAATTCATCTCTGGTGCAAGATTGAGAAAGGATGATTAATAAAGAAATTATAAACACTGGCAAAATATTAGGTACATTTGACAGTCGAACTTGTTCTCCGAAGAGAATACTTACTACTACTTCACGAGCAGAACATGCGTGTTAGCCCATTCCCTGTCTTTGTTAAGAAAGATGCAATAACTTGAGGAATACTGGATATTCATTTCACTAAGTGTAGTCGTATTCTGTTTGTTTTAATGCGTCTGTGTAATTTGGAATATCCACACTGTGTAATGTATACTGTAGAAAATTGTACCGCCTATCACACACTATAACAACGCAACTTTTCCATATTTTTAGCTTTGACCTTGAATGCTTATTTAAATAATAATTTTATCGTCTAAATTAGCTTTTGTAATGAAAATATTGCATGATTTTTTTAAAAGTAGTCATTCAAAAATATAAGAATTGTCGCAAATGATTATAGAAACATATATATTATATTAGATTTCTATATTACTATGTAAAATAATAGTTATGCTCTTGGAAAACCTTTATTCTCAAAAATCAATGTACTAATTAAATAAAAAATAAGCTACTATTTCAAAACAGCATGTAAATTTAACTTGAGACACAGTATACAATTTTTGAAAGAAGTTACTAAAATATTGCTTTGTGTGAAAAATTTTGACTATATAAAAATACTGAAAATTTGCAGAAAACTAGGTTTAAGTTGGGCCTGTTTCGCGTCAAGAGAAAAAAATCCGATGTGTTCCATTTGCATGACGTTCTCAACATCTCTGTAACAAAATATTGTTAAAAAGCTTATTCTTCTATTTACTTCAAGATGAATAATAACAGAAATTGTCTTATTGCTTGTGTCCTTGTAAGTAGAAAGGAAATAGAGAATACACTAGGCCAAATCTTTTAAATCGGTTCGCTATGTGATTGAAATCCGTTTCTTTGGATGGACAAGAGTTGACAAACTTCCGTATGAGAAAAGTCTTATGTATTTTAAAATTGAAACCAATTACAAAGAATATCTTGGAAATGATCAACTCTAAGTAAATAAATGTACTTTCAGAAATTGCGTGTTTTAATGAGATGTACATTTTTTGTGTAGAGAGTTTTTGACTGTCTCTTACGGTTTACCAGTTATTAACAGGATTATAGGATTCGTCCAGAAAATTCAAGATCTACATTTTATTTGACATGCAAATATCTTTAATACCTATGTTATTTTAATCAATGTCCATTTAATCATTTTTGAGAAAATCAATATTTTCGAAATCTTTTTCATGCTAAGAATAGTTTGGGGTGGGGAAATCTTCAAAATCTTCGTCATTCCTTGGAAGATACTAAACTTAAATACGTTTGGTATTTTACCGACTTCGTTTTTGATACAAGACACATGGACACACACGGAAGTTTTTTTTAAATAGTTTGTTTATACAGGGGACCATAAAACGTGTATTTACGGTGAAATTTCCGTATTGTATTTTGGTTGGAATGCAATGCTTTTCAGATTACTATGCACATTGTACATATGTGCTCGAGAAAGTAGAAATCGATATGCTCTCTTAAAATCTTTAATTCAAATTATTTTAAGTTCTAAAACAAGTTAGTTGTACATATTTTTGTCAAATGTGATAGTTTTTTTTTTAATTGTTTTTTGTCAAATTTCACATCTGCACTGATATCTAGCCACCAAGCCAAGAATTTAATCCGCCTAGTGCTTCCGTGGCCATGTAGCACTCCTGTGTAGGAGAAGCTGCCTATCAAGCAAGGCGTTCATAGGTTTGGGACAAGTAGCAAGCAATATCTAAACAGTCAAACTAATGTGTCAAAGCATTCTTTGATTCTTTAGCAAGTCCTTCCAAGCATTTGGTGATTTAATCAGCATTCAATGTCACACATTCACATGACTCTCTCTATACTGTCCTCAAGATATTCTTACAAATTATTATTATTATTATTATTATTATTATTATTATTATTATTATTATTATTATTATTATTATTATTATTATTATTATTATTTGTTGTTTTTTTTGTTTTTGTTGTTGTTGTTAGTGGTGGTAGTGGTAGGTAGGTAGGTTTCTTGTTGTTTCAGATAAACATTTGAAGAGACAGTTTTATTATATAGTTATTCCTAAGAATAATGCCAAAACAAATTACAGTATGTAACTATAAGAATAATCAAATATTTTAAGAGATAGCTGCCATGTGATGGTTTTGAAATCCCGTTCTTTGCTAGAACAGGAATAAGAAAGTCGAATAACGGCACTTGAGGGAAGTATTTTAGAATTGAAAGAAACAACACAGAATATGTCGGATATGGTTAACTCCACAAAAAATGTGTTAAACATAATGTGTGTGTTTTAAGGAGATCTACATTTTTGTGGTAATTTTCATCTATCTTTTAGTTATACCAGTTATGCAGAAGGAATAAATTATAAATAAGACTTCAGAGGTTGAATAGGTGGATCCAGACTGAAAATTTAATGCCATAGTCGGGATCTCAATCACGGATCTCTCTGTGTTTAGTCGGTCGCTCTATCCACAGAGCTACCATGGCAGTCTGCCAGCATGGCATTAATTCTTTATCTGACTCGTATGTTTCCCGGTAAACCACAAGGTGATCAAGTTATATTGACATTACATATCTCAATGCAGATTTACAGTGACGTATGTACTTAGGCTCCGGGCTTCATAGTTTCGCCAAATATTATAGTTAATTACTATTAATTTAATTGTTTGTTTTTTCAGACAAGCCCTGTGTAGGACAGAAGTTGAAAAGAGGAATTTTATGAGGAATGTTGCCTTGATGGCTCAGTGGTTAGAGCGACCGAATATAGACCGTAAGCTCCGTGTTTCAGATCCCGTCTAAGGCATTGGATTTTTAAGCCTGGTTCTACCTATCCAACTTTTGTCCTACACATGGCTTGTGTGATAAAACAAATTAAAACTTCTTTGCACTTTATTTGTAATGAGAATATCTTTAAAATATTGTATTCTAATTAAAATTGTTATATGAAATTCAAAATCAGTTGTTTTATTAAAAGTGAAAAAATCAGCGAGTTCTTGCCCAGAATTGAAAAAAGTAGTCTTCATGCTTCATAAACGCAGCAATACTACACATAGTTGCTGAAAGAATCTTAAGGGAAGGTACTTTATGGACCATGTTTTTAGTCTGAAAAAGCGGCGTAAAAGCATGATCAACGACCCATTAGTTCTTCCCTTACAAGTTACGAGTCCATTGGTCCCCAGGGCTAAGACCGTAATGCATCTTAGTATCTTGACCGCAACAGAAACTGACGATAGTGTTGTCAGCACCTTCCTCCGACCGCCCCCCCTCCTCTCCTGGGAATTTGGCCCGAAAGGAAGCTACCCTAGCTACCCAGATAGTAAATAGATAGCAGATTTGAAAACTATGCTGCTCAACTGGTGCTCTATCATACCAGGTGGCCCAACAGCGCCGTATTTCACGTTTGCAGATAACCCTTCTGCTTCCTCATTTGCGATATAGATTCCCGTCATTTCTCCGGGCGCGCTTCAGCCTGGGGGCTTATTTTGTTATCAGTATCATTCAGAGCCAACCCATTTCACCAGCATCCCTTAAAAAGGAGTGCAGCCTTGTAAAGGTATCGATAATACTTCTTCTGGTTTTATGAACATTTTCCTAAACGCTTTGTATCTCTTGCGAGTCAAAGATTCGCAGGAGCATAAAATGTGCTGGACTGTTTCAGTCTCCTTCCTGCAAAATCTGATACACTCCAATTGTGTTGAGATATTTTTTCACAGGGGCATGCCTTATGAGGAAAGCAGCCATTGTTCTCAGCTGAAGTGTGCCACATTTTAGCAGGTTCTCAGCTCTTTCCTTACATGGTGCTTTGGCTCGGCGGAAAACAATTCACGTCCAACGCAGTGGTCATCTTCCAAACAGATGCCAATTTTGAGGATCTTCCGAAATCTCACTTTTTGGAAGGCTTAAGACCAGAAAAGCAGAAAAAATAATCGAGCTAAAAGGAGATTATGTTGAAAAATAAAAAATAATCTACAAAAAATAATCTGTTTTTCTATTGAACGCCCCTCGTAAAACAAACGTTTACTTTCTCTACACGTACTTTCTACATAGTGCATAGAGAAGATATTTTATTTCACCCAAAAGTTGGAGATTTCACTGAAAATATATGTTTTGGGTCCCGCTGAATCCAAAAAAAAAATTTAGAAAAAGGTCAGCGTGTTTGTGTGTCTGTGGACAGCATAGCTCAAAAATGAAATGACCGTTAAATACCAAGCTTGGTATTTAAGTTCGGTATCTTCCGAGGTGGCGCCACGAAGATTTTTCAAGAAAATCCCCCCAATCCTAACCACCCTTTACATGGAACCTTTTTCGAAAATTTTGATTTTCTTAAAAAAGGCTCAAACGATTTTGATTAAAACATCGAATATTCCCCATTTTTACCTGGCAAATAACGTGTATATCTTGAATTTTATAGAAATAGCCTCTGAAGACTAATTTATTCTGGATGAATTTTACGGAATTTTGCATAACTGCTAAAACGATAGGCAAAAGCTAACTTGCAGAAACTGTAGAGCTCATTAAAACACACAATCTATGTTATATACCTTCTATATTTTCCTGAAGTTGATAGTTTTTGAGATATTACTTGTTATTAGTTTCAGCTTGATTTATACTTTTCTCATGCGGGAATCTGTCATACAGACAAAGGAAATTCAGTCACATGGCAACCAGCTTTTGAGTATCACTTTAGGGTATGGCACACCAGTATTTCGCTTCTACTTACAAGAATAAAGTATACGACTATTTCTGTTACTTTATTCTAATAAGGAAAAAAATAAGTTATTACAGAGATGTAGATAAATAATGTGAATGGAACACATAAGGTTTTATTAACCCTGACCTGACTTTTAATGCATCATTGAAAAAATTATCTGTGAACCTCCTTGTCCATCTTGTAACAAAAGCTCCAAAGTAGTTCTAAACTTGGCCACACATAGCAGCACAAAACTGAAAAACTTTAAAAACATAAGTCACACCCCCAAGTGATCTAAATAGTAATTTCAGCTTTTAAATTTATTACATAGTCTGTAGAAAGTCATGTCCATTCCAATGGACGCCGGGATTGAAAGGGTTAATATTTACCCCGGTTGTGATATGGTTCCATCCAATGATGTATGACGAAGTTTCAACATTCTCACTCCAAATATCCTGTGGCGGTTTAACACTTGGTATATGCATGTTGAAAGTAAAATAAAAATGTAGTAGTGAATATAAAAGTTATGGATTAAACTTAGAGCGGCCTCCATGTTGCTGGTATAAATGTACTCATGTTGCGTTAGAGGTAATGAGCATGCAAAGAAAAAACAAAACACTGTACCTGCGAGTATATAAAGCCTGTCTCCGGCAGGCAGCAAGAATGGAGAGCGTTGGAATTTAATTAAAGTACACTCTACCTCTTTTGTCCAGATGTAAAACAGTCAGAATACGGTAATACTACACTTCTGTCTAATTTCGAATGCTATGAAAATCACTTTTTCGATAGTAGTAAAAGTAACAAGGTGGTCAAGAGGAATGTGAAGTAACTCCTACTAGGTCATTTTAGACAAACCAGGCTGTAATAGCTTTCTCACATTCTCTCGCAGCACATACAATGTAGATAGTAGGTAGAGAAGATATTACATTCCACTAAAAATTCTCTACCGAGATTACACTGGAATTATACGTTTTTAGGACCCATGACTCGACAGACGAATTTAGAAAAATGAAAACACAGTTAAACAGTTATTAGTATTCATCTCAACACGAAGATTTTCCAGAAAATTCTCTTAAAACCTTTACATTGAACTCTTTTTTTTAATATTTTGATTTTTTTCAAAAATGACCCTAACGATTTTGATCAAAATACATATAAAATATTTCCATGACAACCTGAATTTTCTGGGAATAGTCTCTGAACACCTCTTCAGTAGCTTTGCAGAGATAAAATTTGTCTTATACACTTTATTTACGGTTCACTAATACAATTTACAATAGTAGCTATAAAAGGTATTATAAATAAATTATTAATTGCAGTTTATATCGAAAATAAGAGATACATTTTATTTATTTATCGCATTCCACCCAAACATTCCAGAGCAAAATTTCATCGGAAATATATGTTTTGAGGATCCCTGATACTAAAAAACGCATTTTCGAAAAATGTCTGCGTGTGAATCTTTGCACACCATAGCTCGAAAATGAAAATACCGTTAAATAACAAATATTTGATTATCCCAGGCTGTGACATGAAGATGATGAAAATCCTTCTAATAAAAACTACCCTTTACATGGAAAAAATGTTGAAAATTTCTCCAAAATGGTTGTAACAGTTCGGATTAAAATAGCTTATAAAACTATTTATATGATAAAATGTACATCTTGAATTTTCTGGGAATAGTCTCAGAATAACCCTTTATTTTGGATAATTTTTGCACAACTGGTAAACATATGAGGTAAAACTTGCTATAAAAAGTCAATATTGTTAAAAATACACGCTTTGTTGTATACATTTTGCTTACGATTCACCAGTTATACAAGGTTCATTAACACAATGCAGAGGTGCTCAGAAGCTATTCGCGGAAACATCAAAATAAACATATTATTTGTTAGGTAAAGCTTTTCTATATACGATACTTTAATCGAAGTCTTTAGAGCCATCTTTGATAAAAACAAAGAGGTGAAGAATATTTCCATTTAAAAGGTAGTTTCAAAGGGAGATTTCTTTTTTAATCTCCGTATCATATCTTTAGAAGCTACTAAACTTGTATACCAAGTTTAGATTTTAATGGTATTTTCAGTTTTCAGCTATACTGTACACACACACTCACACACACACACACACACACACACACACACACACACACACACAGAATCACCCACCATACATAAACCACACATTTTCTAAGCATGCTTTTTTCAGAATTCAGGAGACTTGAAACATATTTTCGTTAAAGTTTGAACATAAAATTTTAGGGGGAATACAATATCTTCTCTTCTTATGGTGTACTAGTTCGTGTATATAAATTAAAGAGAGAAATTTTACTTTCTCTAACACGTACTTTGTGCACAGTAGTTAGAGAATGTGTTGTATTTTAACAAAAAATTAGATTCCAGGATTTACTAGAAATACATGTTTTAGGGTCTTCTGAATCCGAAATAATTGTTTTTAGACAATGGTCCGCGAGTGTGTGATTCTCTGGACAGCGTAACACAGAAACGTAAAACCAGTTAAATACCAAAATTGCTATTTAAGTCGTGTAACTTCCAAGATGTGACAAGAAGATTTACAGGCTAATTTTCCCAACTTGGAGCATTTTTCGAATATTATCATTTTTATTAATATATCACGTGTTTAATATAGCTACATGACAAACGAAATGCATATATAAAATTTCCTGGGAATAGTTTCAGAAGACCTCTTCATTCCGAATGAGCTTTGCTTAAATGGTAAACCGTAAAGGATTGACAATTACATACTTCACAAAAAACATACATCTCTTTAAAACACAAATTTATTTCATATACATTTCTCTGTCGAGTTAACCAATTCGAAGATATTCTTTGTTACTGATTTCAAGTTCACACAACTTAAATTTTTCTCAAACAGGTAGTCATCTTTCCTTTCATCTCTCTTGAAAAGAGAAGATGCTACACAAACAATTTTGCTTACAAAAGATTATTCTTTTATCTACGACATACGTCATTTATCTTAATAAGCATGATGTAGATAAAATAATAATATTTTTAAGAATTGTTTGTGGAGCAGCTAGATAGTCATTTAAATGGAACACAAATCACATTTTTACTTTCTCTATACGTACTATGTACATAGTGTATAGAGAAGATATTGTAATGCACCCAAAAGTTCGATACCGAGATTTCACCGGAAATATATGTTTTGAGGCCCCCCGAATCCAAAAAAAAAGCATTTCTAGAAAAATGTCCGTGTGTGACTGTGGGCAGCATAGCTGAAAAACGAAAAGACCGTTAAATGCCAAACTTGATATTTTAGTTTGATATCGTGCAAGGATGCCACACGAAGATTTTAAAAAAATCCCCCACCTCAAACTACCCTTGCATGGAAACAATTTTGAAAAGTTTGATTTTCTTAAAATTGGCTCTAAATATTTTAATTATAATGTGGTATATTAAAGATATTTACCTACAAATAAAATATATATCTTGAATTTTCTGGGAATAACCTGTAAAGACTACTTATTCTGGATGAATTTTACGGAGTTTTGCATAACTGCTTAACCGTAAGACATGGACGAAAACTTAAAACTCACAAAATGTAGATCACGTTAAAACACACAGTTTTATATAATTTTTTTTCGTGGAGATCATCGATTTTGAATAATTATTTGTTTTTGGTTACAGCTTTGAAAAAGATACTTTTCTCACACAGGAATTTGTCAACTCCTGTCCATACAAACAAAGGAACTCCAGTCACCTAGCAACCAGCTTTTTACTATCACTTTAACCTATAGTACCCCCTTATATCAGTTCTACTAACAAGAAAGCAAATAATAAGATTATTTCTGCTAATCTCTTCTCGATTAGATGAAGCAAATAGAATAATTTGTTGCAGAGATGTAGATAAAGTCATGTGAATGGTACACTTCAGATTTTTAGTATAATGATCCACAAAGAAGGCCCAAAAATCCAAATTAAGGGTATAAAAAAGATAAATTGAAGGTTAATAAGATCCCAAAATCCCAGACCGGTTAAACGTAAATGTTTAATGGACCGATAATATCCTTTATTTTATCTTCGAGAACACTGATTATAGAAAGCCTCTTGCTACAGAATCGATTATCGAGTTGATATTGCAGTATGTCGTAATATTGTACACCTCACATTGTTCTGTCGTGTTTCACGTAATAACTGATACAGCATCATGCACTCAAACAGGCATTAATGGATTGGTTTCCTTCAAGGTATCTGACTAGCACTGTGGTCTGACTGTGAGCTAATTTGATCGTAAACGCAAACTAATTCTGCTTAATTGTGAACTACCACATGAAATGGCGGTTTCTTGTAACATGTATGTCCATATAATACACTAACGTCACAGTGGTAATATGTACATTTAAACCTGAAAGCCTTTGCCAAGCAAACACCTAGCTTTGATTGATGTGTGGTAATTCATTTCATAAAGAAGCTAAATTTACGTTGTTACTTTCTCTAACACATAAGTACAATGTATATACAAACACAATATAGGTCCCCACTTCATGCTAATCGAGATAAAAATTAATAGAAAAGGTATTATTACTTAGTTCCTTATAAGTAGGAATTAAAGAATCACTAGGATAAACTATGGGCTTGAAATACGTTTTTTGTATGGCCAAATTTTCTGTACGAGAAAACGTTTAAGTATTTAAAACTAAAACCAATAACAACGAATATCAAACAAATTGTGTGTTCTAACACCTCTACATTTTCTATCAATTAATTTTTTGTCTACCTCTTACGGTTTACCTGTTATGTACAATTCAGCAGAATTCATCCAGAATAAATTTGCCTTCAGAGGCTATTTCCAGAAAATTCAAGATAAACATTTTATTTGTCATGTAAATATCCTTAATATATGATATTTTAATAAAAATCCAAACAGCCATTTTTGAGAAAATCAAAAATTCCAATTTTTTTCCATGTAAAGGGTAGTTGGAGGAAGATACTGAACTTAAATACCAAGTTTGTTATTAACAAACTTTTCGTATTTGAGCTATGCTGCCCACAGATACACACACGCACACGGTCATTCTTCTACAAATGCTTTTTTATGGATTTAGGAGGTCCCAAAACATATATTTCCGGTGAAATATCGGTATCGAATTTTTAAGTGTAATACAATACCTTCTCTATACACTATGTACATTGTACATGTAGAGAAAGTAAAAAAGCGCCTGGCGCTGTGATTTTGCTGAAAATAGAAACGTTTGGCGCAGTCTCGGGTCTTAACACTATTTTCATTCCTGCCATTCTGGTACAGCGTACCACGTGAGTAAGAAAAAGCAAAACCGATTGAGCAATTCAACCCTCAACCCCGCCCGACGCTCCCACAGAACAGTCTATCTTGTATAAGCAATGCATTAATTTAGTCGACACCTGTGCGAATCACCTTGTCATTAAAACTTCAGTATGTAGCGCAGAGAAAATACTAAACTAATTTTGTAGCACCCGGTGAGAGGGGTGGAGTATTGTCCAATCAGAAAGTTTAGGGATCACCGGTTTGCAACTTAGAACTTTCGTTAAATATTTCCAGGCTACTTTAATGTCTTTGAGTGTTCTTAGTCGACAAAGTAGATATTGTATTCCACCCAAAAAGTTGGTACCAAGATTTCACCGGAAATACATTTTCTAGAGCCCCCTGAATACAAAGATAGTATTTTTACTTTCTCTACACTCACTATGCACATATTGTAGAGAGTAGGTAATGTACTGCACCAAAAAAATTTGATACCGAGATTTCATTGGAAATACATGTTTTCAGAGGTCATGGCTCTAAAAGGAACATTTTTAGAAAGAGATCCATATGTGTGTCTGTAGATAGAATAGTTGAAAATCAAAAGCCGTTAAATACTAAACTTGGTGTTTTAAGTTTCTTATCTTCCAAGTATGTGACTGAATATTTTCAAGAAAATCACCCCGACCGCAAACTACTTTTACACGGAAAAAATTTTAAAAATTTGTTTTTTTTTCAAAAATAACTCTTAACAATTGTGATTAAAATACTGTATATTAAAACAATTCACAAAACGAATAAAATGTACATTTTGAATTTTCTGGTAATAACCTCTGAAAATTACTTTATTCACTGGTTTATATTTGCAGGATTTTGCATAACGGTTGAACCATAAGAGATGGACAATAACTTGCTAAACAGAAATGTAGATCTCGTTAAAACATATTTTATTTCATATTCATTTTTTTCTTCGCAGTTGACCGTTTCCAAGAAATTTCTTGTTATTGCTTTCAATTTTAAAATACTTATACTTTTCTCAGACAGGAAATGTCCGTTTTTCTTTAGTTCTACTCCTGGCCAATTAAAGCGATAATGAATGGCAGACAATTAGACAATTTCAACCAATCGGGATCATCTGAGTGGAGCGATATTGTCGAAAAATGTAATTTTTTGAAATAATATCGCACCTGACGCTCGTATGTTTAATCTCCTGTCTTGGTTATTGGAGCCAACCATCACTTTTAATAACTGTCAGTTTCACAATAAGTACTTCTAATTATTTCAGTTACAATTCTTATTTAAAGTATTATCCAGTTCATAATGTATTTAGTTTAAAAAGGCGTGAAAATAATCATTATTTGTATTTTTATGTACGGGATGGTTGCAATACCTCGAATAAAATAACGTTTGTTTGCATTTCATGTATTACTTATTAAAAGCTTAAATGAAATAGCTGTCCCCTATTTTTATTGTTGCTATCGATAATCGTATATTGGGTATAGACCAGGTGGGCCATGTCATAATTCAGGAGGCAGTGAATAAACATGTTCGAAGCATCATTTACCACTTGAGAACTAAGGTGAATATAACAATAAAACCTGATAAAATCTTCCCTCGTATATATTATAAATTATTATTTGTCTATTTGGCTTGTCAAATATAACTCGTGTTTTCATCTCTTATGATAATTCACTCCCACCACTTCGCTCCGGTCGTGAATTCCTTTAGTTCCCTTCTACCCATAAGGAACTAAGTAATAAATACATTCTGCTAACGCTTATCTCGATTAGCATGGTGTAGACAGAAGAATAATAGTTTGTAAGAAATCTGTTTGTAGAACAGTTAGAGAAAGCTATGTGAGTGTAACATATCAGAGTTTTAGTAAAAGGACTCTGTATGCGTATGTGTGTGTCTGTGGATAGTTTAGCTCAAAAACAAAAACATTGTTAAACATTAAATTAGATATTTTTGTTTTAGTAACTTCCAAGGAACATTCACGAAAATGTACAGGAAAATCTCCCACCTCAAATTCGTAAGCTTTTTTTCTCAAAAATGGTTCTAACGATTTTATTAAAATACTTTTAATAAGTATATTCATGTTAAAAATTAAATGTATAATTTGAATATTTTGGGAATATCCTCTGAACATTACTTCATTCTGGATAAATTTTGCATAACTGATAAATTGTAAGATACCGACAAAAACTTACCAGCGCTTACACAACAAGCACACAGTTCAGTTAATACATTTTTAGAGGCGTTGACCCTTTCCAAGATATTTCTGTTTTTGATTTCAATTGTTAACTACTTAATTTCTCCCAAACGGGAAGTCACTTTTTGCTTCGTCTCTCTTCTGTTTTATTGCTGCCCATGCAAAGTTAATTAACTTTAATTCTTCATATAGATTTAACTATCGCTTTAGCCTAGTGTATTTCCTTATTTCCCATATGCATCGAAGGAAGTAATTTGGCAATTTTTGCTGATGGTTATCACGATAAACATTGTGTAGAGAAAAGAATAATCTTCTGTAGGTACAGATAGTTTATTTGCAAGACAAAGGGAAACAAATGGCATCTTTCTGGTTTGAAGAAAACTTCAAAGGTCATTACCAAAACTTAAGATATAAATTTTGTTTCTGTAAAGTATTTTTAATCAGGTTCATGAGAACCATTTCTGAGAAGCTTTTGAAAACGTACATAAGGTAGTTCTGGGTGTGGGAAATATCGCGTCGCATTCATGAAAGTTGAATGAATGAATAAGTGTATTTATTGACATAGCAATATCATACATAGAATTTCAACAATCGCACGGGTCCACAGACCGTACGGGCTTTTGTAATACACATTACAAGCAATATTAAAACAAACACAACAACAACAACGAAGAATTAAAAGAGTAAACACGAAAATAAAAAGACAAAGGAAATACACAACAAGAGTGAATCCGAAAATAAAAATACAAAGATATTCAAATATAGCAATTTAAATTTACAGCACAAGAGTACACCTTCATAAATGCAACCTCTTATAATAGATAAAAGACATATAGGTGTTCCAACCCAGTAGTGCCACTTGGCATCATTATACATACTTATTTTGGGGATTTGTGTAATAAATGAATGCATATAAAATATTTAACTTTCAATAACGTTGTATTTTATTGGTACTCGTATATGCTTCGGTGTTTAATTTTTTATATTATCTCAGCTTAGATTAATAAATATTAAATAATCTTTTTGATGATTAGTATAATTGCAAAAAATGCAATTCTCTTACGTGCTAATGGAATTCAACATCGCCGATTAAATTACGTGGGCTCATTCCATTATTTACCTATCATATGGTAGCAGGGCAGGGATAATGCGAACCTAGTATGTCTGCTAGGGAAATACAGTCTAGTGATGTTAACCGCTGCAGCTGGAATCAAGGTTCAAAAATCTGTTGGGGCAAGTTACAAAGGGCACAGGTATTCCATGTCACTGGTTTCAAAACTGGTTTCAGCTGACAATAAATTGAGCTGAAAGGGATTAAACGGTTTTCCACCCTTTATTTTATCCATACTGTTACTGACTTCGCACACACGTACACACACGCTGTCTTTATCTTAAAACTCTTTATTTTATTCAGGAGCTGCAAAACAGATTTTCTTTGAACTGTGGACAATGATTTTTGGGCGCAATACAACTGCGAGAAACTACTGAAAATCGACACGACTTTAAAAAAGTAACAAGGAATTAACCTATGCAAAACAACAATTGCCTGAAGCAGCAACAAGAAAGAACAATTCTTGTGTGCTACATTCACATAATTTATGTACCTATGTTGAAAAAAGTATTCTTACAAAGCTTATTTTTACTTTCTCTACACAAGCTATGTACATAGTGTATAGAGAAGGTGTTGCACTCTATCAAACAATTCGATACTGAAATTTCACAGGAAATATATGTTTTAGGGTCCCTGTATCCAAAAAAAGTATTTTCAGAAAAAGGTCCGTGTGTCTGTGAACAGATAACTCAAAAACGAAAAGTTAGTAAAATACCAAACTTTGTATTTAAGTTTAGTAGCTTCCAGATTTGCGACACGAAGATTTTGAGAGAAATCCCCCCACCCCAAACTACCCTTTACATTGAACTTTTTTCGAAAATTTTGATTTTCTAAAAAATGGCTCTGACGATTTTGATTAAAATATCGTATATTAAATATATTTATATGACAAATAAAATGTATATTGAATTTTCTGGGAATAGCCTCTGAAGACTACTTTATTCTGGGTGAATTTTACGGAATTTTACATAGCTGCTAAACCGTAATAAATGGACAAAAGCTTACCTCACAAAAAATCTAGAGAACATTAAAACACAATTTATGTTAAAATAAGAACTGAAGCCTTCCTGGCGACGTATTAATTCAAAATCTTCTCGGGCTTCTAGCCAGGTAAAAACTTGGCTTGTCACCAACGTTTCGAAGAAGTGCATCTTCCTCGTCTTCAGGGTGAACTGATGGTTTGAGCTTGCGGAGACTGGTATTTATAAGAACTGGGATGAAGCTAACATCTGATTGGTTCGCGTGATATTATGGCCTAGTATTTAAGATGACTGACACATGGGCACGGATTTCGTACTTCTCAGTCATCTTAAATACCAGGCCTTAATATCACGCGAACCAATCAGATGTTAGCTTCATCCCAGGTCTTATAAATACCAGTCTCCGCAAGCTCAAACCATCAGTTCACCCTGAAGACGAGGAAGATGCACTTCTTCGAAACGTTGGTGTCAAGCCAAGTTTTTACCTGGCTGGAAGCCCGAGAAGATTTTGAATGAAACAATTTTTGTTGTATACATTTTTTTCGTGAAGTTAATAGTTTTTGTTATATTCCTTGTTTTTGGTTTTAGCTTTGAAAAACTTAACTTTTCTCATACAGGAACTTGTCAACTCCGGTGCATATAAACAAAGGAACTTCAGTCACACAGCAACCAGCTTTTGACTATCACTTTAATCTACCGTACTCCCTTATTTCTCTCCTACTTACAAGGTAGCAAGTAATAAGACTATTTCTGCTATTTTTTTTTTTTTTTTTTTTTTTTTTTTTTTTGCCGATTACATGATATAAATAAAGGCAAATACTTTTTAACAATAATTTGTTGCGGAGATGTAGAGAAAGTCATGTGAGTGGAACACATCAGATTTTTCTATCTTCTCATTACTTAGTATTTGTTTGTAAAGGAGGAATAACGGAAAACAATAAGGTAAAGCGATAATAAAAATGTCTTGCTATCTTTCTTAAAAAGTCGGTTGGAAAATGTTCTCATTATTTGAGCATCAATAAAACAAATGAATAACAAATACTTCATTTTAGAACGGTTTGAATTATTGCAACATTGAAACTAATGACAAAGAACATCTCAGAAATGTTTAACTCCACAGAAATTGTATGTCCTAGAATGTGTGTTTTTGAAAATATCTACTTTTCAGTAAATTAATTTGTTGTCTCTCTTGTAGCTTGCCAGCTATGCAAATTTTTCTAGAATCAATAGGGCTTCAAAGAATATTCCAAGAATATTTAAGATATTCACTTTATTTGTGGTAAAATAAGTTAAACATATAATATGTTAATCAAATTTGGTAAGTTTTGCCAAATGAATATCTTCTAAAAATGCTGCATTGGGAGGGTAGTTTGGAGTAGAGGGATTCCTTGAAAAGTATAATGTTGCATCTTGAAATATTGCTAAACTGAAATACTAAGTTTGGTATAAATAACAGGAAATACCTCGGAAACTGTTAGTTGTATAAAAATGTGTATCACATGAATTATAGGTATGTTTTAGCAAGATATATGTTTTGTGTACTAAGTTTTTCTCTCTCTTACGGTGTACCAGTTATGTAAAGGGCATGCATAGTGACGCGGAGTTAAAGAAATTAAAAGTATGCATTTCTTTTCATATAAATAATATTAATATTTGTAAAAGCTAGTTTGCAATCTTCGTGTCGCATCTTTGGAAGATGTGAACTTGAAAGTTTTGTGTTGGACTCGCTTTTAGATTTTTATTTGTGCTCTCTACAGACACACACACACACTCCTATCTTTTTCTAAAAATACTTTCTTTTAAAAAATTTTAAACATGTATTTCGAGTGAAATTAATATCGAATTTTATGTGAACTGTAACACATTCTATATCTATTATATAATATGGTCCTTGGTACAGAACTTAAAAATTTATAAGGTTACACACACAAATAAAATGTTATATTTTTAATAATTCCATCAATTCTTTTAAGACGTTTGTTTTGCTTGGATACGTTCCTAAACATAACAATATTTTGAATTAGATCTGCTGGATGTTGAGTTATCTATCCGCAATAAATCTTCTTTACATCTCTCCATTTTTCATCTTCTTTCTGTCGATTCATATCTTCAAGATTAATATTGCTTCAGAATTCATTGCCATTATTTGCTATCTTTCTTCCAAAGCTATCAATAAGTTTTCTCTTCTTGGTTCGCAAAATACCTTTCAGTGAAAGAGCAAATCAAAATTCTTATTTACGTTTTCATTCGCCTCAATTGAGAGGATGTATTCAGCAAAAGCGAATAAATAATTGGTCTCTCCTTGAGAGGTAATTGAACAGAGCATATTAATTTGTAAGGGTTGATGAGAGCTCTATATAAAGAAGTGAATGAAGTTCACACAACATCAAACGGTGACCACTACATCCTTTAGAATTCACGTACTTTCCGCAAATGGGAGAGTAAAGGAGAACCTCTTTTTTGAGGGCTCAACTTGAAAGGTAATTAATTATATGTAAATATGCTGGTCGTGTTTTATAAACCACCACTCAAATTAGCGCAGATATCTACACTACCTGATGAATAGCTAGAAGTTTATTGACGTTTTGGTAAAATACTATTTAACTTAATTACTAATTACATTTTCTAACGATCTTAATTTTACAAGCATTAAAATATTCAGAGATGAATTTTAGAGAGAAGAGCTTTTACTATTTATATGTCTAGCTTTCTATATTCAGTGATTTTATTCAGAGGTTTAATTTGATGAATAAATTGGACTTAAATTAATTTAGTTAATTGTCTGTCTAGTTTAAATTTGGTATTAAATTGAACAGAAAGTAGACTAAATTAAGTAGGCAAAAAGAATTAAAAAAGGACAGCTTCAGAAATGTATGAGGGCTTCCCATAAGTCCCTACCCAACAAAGAAAACACAAAAATTTGGAGGCAAAATATCTTTATTTCCTTACATAGTCTTCTTTCAGCTCTTTATACTTTTCCCAGCGGTGTTCAATAGCTTCTATACCCTATTTATAGTGAGAACTATCGAAGTCTGCAAAATAGCCATCATCTGCAGACTCCCACCTCTTCATTATTGGCAAATCTTCCACCACCAAGCTATTTCTTCAAGTTTAAAAATAGACTATGATCAGAGGGGGCTAAATCTGACAAATAGTGTACATGAGGAAGCATTTCGAACTTTAACTCTTTGATTTTGGCCACGGCAAGAATAGACGTAAGAAGTGTTGCCTTGTATTGACGAAACAAAACTTTTCCCGCGTGCGTCTCAGAAAGCTAACCCACGATTTTGCCTGCAAATGGAGCTGTCTTCGCCTTCTTTGGAGTCGATTCTTCCCTTCCAATCCACTGTTTTGATTGTTCCTTCGTCTCAGGTGTGAAGTGATGGACCCATATTTCATCCATTGTTATGAATCGACGAAAACACTCAGCTTTATTGCAGCGAAAAATTACCAAATACTCGACTGAAACATTCTCCTCATGCTATTTTGTTCTATTTTTGAGCAAACGCGGCATTCACCATTCATACAACTTTCTCATATCCAAATTTTCAATCAGTATGCGATGTACAAAACTTTTTGAAATGCCTGCAATGTCAGCTACCTCGCGCACTTTCAGTAGATGGTCAACCAATACCATTTTGTGGATTTGCTTTACAATTTCTGGACTAGTAACCTCATTTGGTCGATCACTGCAATGTTCGTCTTGGCTCGTACGGCCACGCTTAAACTCTGCCACCCAATATTTCACTGTTATAAACAAAGAAGCAGACTCCTCCAAAGTAGAATCTAGCACAGCTTTAATATTAGTTGGATTAAAACCTTTCAAATGAAAGTATTGTATCATATAACAATAACCATGTTTACAAATTCGCTGACAGCATTTACTAATGAAGGCTACCTAACAAATGCTAAGCAAAGTAAAATCGTCGAACTTCAAACTTAGGCTTTCTAAGGTTGGTACTTTTTAACATTGCTGTTAAGCAACAACCGCTATCTATACGTCTGGCTGTGTACTTCTGGGACGCTACTTAAATATGCATTCTCTACTAATAAAAAGCAAGAGCAGCATTTGTAATTTATGGCAATATTGATATACAGTTACGAGTCGCGCTATTGTCGCGCAATCAATTGTCTAGCGCCGACCAACTGGCTAGTAGGAAATAGAGAAATTGACGCGGCAACTGTCTCGCCTAGCACAAACGCAGATATCCGAATATTCTGGAAGTTTCCCTGTTTTCAGAATATTATAGAACTTTTGTGAAAATATCCACTGGATAGATCAGCCAATGGTTGGTTAGTGGGTGCGGTTTTGGTGTGATCAAGTGCTGTTCTCCGAGCGAGTTTGTGATGATTTCTGCGAAGAAGAGGTTTATCGCATGTTTTTTGTAAAATTCCTAATTTTGGAACGAAGAAAGTGAAATGGTAGTGACAATTTAAACTAGACAGCAATAGTATGATTATTAAGTGAGGTAGATTTAAAACTTCCCAAGTCACATTAATGTGATCTATGTCCGTTAATAATGTGTATTTGACCCTGTAAATAGATTTAATTTAAATATTCGTGCATGTTGGTAAAGGATTACCATTGTCGTGTTAAATGCAGTAGCTTGTAATCACAGAAGGAGAATCTACTGTAACATTACAGCTATAATCAGTCATACGGAGTGCTGTTAGAAATTCCTGCTAGGCCAAACAGTATTTAGTATCACACACGGTAACGAGAACATAGAATGTAAATACAAGCTGTAAAATACACGTGTTACGAAGCTGGGCAGTAGGTATATGTGTACCATGTTACCATATTTTGTTTATAAACCCATGTACAGAAACGTTGTTTATGCGCTGGAGCATCCGAAACGGAAAGGGGACGACTAGGTAAACAAACCGGAGACTCCGCGACAAGCAGTGGACGTCGCATTCATTAAGGATTGTTTACCAATGGTTCTGCATCAGCTGTTGCGTGATACACAGTAGACTTCATCGTTCCTATTAACTATACGCCCTTAGAGTGGGTCCGCATATCAACATTCCGCCACTCTACAATTCTTGGCGCGAATGAAAATAGTTCGTTACTACATTGCGATTTGATACATTTTAATGAAGAACGGGATGAAAGAATACTATAATTTGACTTCCCAAACATTTATACATGAGCTTAAATGTTTTTACTTCTATTTTTTGTCACCTGGTAGTTAGCGTTTCGCTGATTGCATTTCTTATTACAGCGAAGCAATGCTTTGGCGCCTTGCCTATTAGTTTTGCGTGTGTGTGCACGTGCAGTGCAGTCATAATGGTGTCGATCCTAATAGAGGTGTAGAGAAACATCAAATCGTCAAACTTTTAAGAAGTGGAGAAAAGGCAATTATATTAAATGAGTAATTTTTTTTTTAAACTTTGACACCTTGGCTGTGAAAGATGTAACTAAATGGACGTTGAAAGCAACTGGTGTATCTGTGAACAGAGTTTCCAATGCGAGAGAGGAATTGATAAAACGGGAACTTTTTCTGATCCAGCTGGATTTATCTGATGACTCAGATAAGTTAAGTCCTCTCTCACAAGATTGCGTTTTTATTTTCTCTATATGCACTATGTACATAGTGTCTCGAGAATGTATTGCACTCCACCCGAAAATTCGATACCGAGATTTCACTGGAAATATATGTTTTAGGGTCCCCTGTATCCATAAAAAGCACTTTCAGCAAAAGGTCTCTGTGTGTCCGTGTGTCTGTGAATACGATAACTCAAAAACGAAAAGTCGGTAAAATATCAAACTTGGTATTTGAGTTTAGTATCTACCAGGGATGCGACACGAAGATTGTGAGAAAACCCTCCCACGCCAAACTACCCTTTACATGGAACTTTTTTCGAAAATGTTAATTTTCTAAAAAAAATGTCGTACATTAAATATATTTACCTGACAAATAAAATGTATATCTTGAATTTTATGGGAATAGCCTCTGGAGACTACTTAATGCTGGATGAATTTTACGGAATTTTGCATAATTGCTAAACCGTAAGAGATAGACAAAAACTTACCATAGAAAAAGTATAGAGGACGTTAAAACACACAATTTATGTTATATACATTTTTCTCGTGGAGTTTATCGTTTTTGGGTTATTCTTTTTTTTTTTTATTTCTCCTTTAAAAAACGTAAGCTTTTCTCACACAGGAATTTTCAACTCCTGTCCATACAAACAAAGGAGCTTCAGTCACATAGAAACCAGATTTTGACTATCACTTTAACCTATGGTACTTCCTTATTTCCCTTCTACTTACAAGGAAGCAAGTAATAAGACTATTTCTGCTAATTTCTTCTCGATTAGCATTAAGAAAAGAGAAGCATAAGCTTTTTAACAATATTTCGTTGTAGAGTTATAGAGAAGGTCATGTGAATGGAACACGTCAGATTTTTATATAATTTTCTTTACCTATGTTCTGAGTTAATTTCACTTCTTTAGTATGAGCCGATGGCTATTCTACCACCTAGTACGGCTACAGTGAAAGATAGGTCGCTGTTACGATAACCATGATTGATATGTAAACAGCTGAGCAAGAGGGCTATATTCATACAGCTGATGTTGGTGGAATAATACAACAAGAAACGTTTATTTCGGGACCCTGTCTAAGTCCAGGGGGACAACACACCCCCTTTTTCGTAAGCGTACCCCGCATGTAAACACCCCTAAATGTATCCATCCGCGTTCCCTTGTGGTTGACTGTTTGAGGCTGTTTTCGCCACAGATGTGACTTTTATAGCACGTGGAGTCAATCTAAAGAAGCCTGCCTGACTCGTACAATTCCGCATCCAACAAATATATAAACCAGGCCTGGCGAACAGTACTCCCAAAATGTAAAGTCCTTCTATTTCCCCTCCCTTAGTGACCTCCAAAGCATAGCGATCGGTTTAGGTATGGAGTTGCCGTAGCAGCTTGACTAAATAGAGCCAATAGAGAAAACCTGGCATCTGTGTATGTGTCAGTCACCACTACAGGCAAGAAGAAGAGGGCAAACTCTGTTCACACTTTGGAAGTATGTTCGCCAGGCCTGGTATAAAGGATATTTAACTGACAATTACTGAATATCCGAGAATGGAGCACTCTCTTTTGTATCGCAATCTGACTTCGCGGCGTCATTTTCATTGTAATTGAACTTTGAGTAACATTATCAACGACGTTCTTAACACTGCCAATTATACCATCCAGCTGTCATATTTTATTTTCAGTTCGACCTCGTGAGTAATTTCTCCTTATCAATTGATGTTAGTCTGCGATTACAATGTCGTACGAAGCAGCGCCCTAATTAATGGTAGTTGGAACGTTTTATTTGTTTTTTTTTTTTTTGGTAGTGTTTAACACCCACTTTTACTGGCACCGCAGGTGATGACACAAATGATACATGAAGATGGAACCCTGGTGGAATGTGATGGAGGGGGAAACCGGAAAACCCGGAGAAAGCCCGCCCTGCGCCGCTTTGTCCACCACAAGCCTCACATGCGTCGCTTAGGATCGAACCGGGCCGTCTAGGTGAGAGGCGAATGATCTGACCACTCGGCCACGGCTCAGGCCAGTTGGGATGTGATGTTACTTCTTTCCATAAAGAAGTTTTTACAAACACATCTCATAATTCAGTCAATCATTACACTTGCCGTGTACAGGTTTTTTCCTCGTTTTATCTTCTTGTCATTTTACAGGGTTTCTCACATATTAACAAATACGCACGTTTTCCGTCTGTGAATAACAACTGTTAATAAACTAAAATAAAGATGCGGCAATGAAGTCGTACGTGCTACAGTTATAAAACAGTCCAGTATAAACACGAGAAATAACCTCTGACCTAACTTAGAATAGTAATCTGCATGTGCGTCTTTGCTTGAAAGAAAAGTGATTTGAATGCAATACTCTGAATGCAGAGAATACATTTGAATTTTAAGTAGGGAACTAATTGATACGGTGGTACGTAATTATGAATCCAGCAGCGGCCGTGCCTTGGCCGAGTGGTTAGACCACTCACCTCTCACCTAAACGGCTCCGGTTCTATCCCAAGCGACCGCATGTGAGATTTTTGGTGGACAAAGCGGCGTTGGGTGGGTTTTCTCCGGGTTTTCCAGTTTCCCCCGCCATCGCATTCCACCGGTGCTTCATCTTCATTCATGTATCATCAGTGTCACCTCCTGCGGTGCCATAAGTAGTTAAAGTGGGCGTTAAACACTACCAAAAAAAATCCAGCAGCTATTGAGAGAAGTCTATAAACGTATTGTTTGCATGTGGTGTATTTTAGGAAAAGCAGACTTTAGTGATTAAGACATTACATATTCAGAGACTCGCACTGCACATTGCTCATTTGAGAGGATATCGTTAAGTGGTGATGTGCAATGTTGGCCTCGTACTCAAATGCAAGCTACACCGAAATCCTTCTCATCTACAGGGTTGGCCGAAGGCATATAAGATAACCTTGCCAGCACTATCAACAACGTCATCTCAACAGACATCACCAGTCCATACAGCGTAAGATTGGAGACGCCATTTGAGTCACAAGAGGCCAGCATCAGCAGCATCCGGTCTTTTAAATACCCACGTCAATTCACCATCTTCTTTAATCACCAATTATTGCATTGGTTTGCATAAATTCTTCATTTGATCTTCTGCCTTTTTAAATGTTCAAAATTTTCAAAAAATTGTCTAGTTTTGATAAGCTCCCCAATGAATTCTCTGCTTTCCCTTCTCTGCTTTCCCTTATATAAGTCAAACTGACTTATTAATTTTAGTCTAACAATATTGAATATGAGTAACTTATTTCTCTAACTGAAGTAGAGTTTTGCATGACATACACTATTAATAATGAATTTCACATTTCTCCCATCAGATGCAATTTTGCTACTTAGGTATTAAAGTTATTTTATTTCATCTAGTAGCTTTCCGTTTCTTCTCCTGCAGATTAAATGTTTATGATTAATATGTGATAATTAGTAATGCGTGTTTTCCAATTTCTTGATAAAGATTATTAAATTTATCTGGTTTTCCATTAAAATTGATTACTTAAATACTAAAATTGGAGTGCAAATCATACAGAAAAAATGGTTATGATAATCCTAAAATTAGATATGATTTTAAGAGGTTTATAAAGGAAACATAAATACGGTATGCAATTTCTATTTTAAGGTGATGCAGGTGTGCAATTCTGAAAATCCACAATATGTAAAATATCTTATTGAAGATTACACTACTTATTATTGACAATAATACTAATATTTTTGCTACATCTCAAATTTCTAGTTTATATGGTTATTTAAATAATTATTTTTATTCCAAATTCATTATTATAGTAAAAGGGATCCACGCGATACATTTTCCGAAATTTTTAGATAAAAAAGTAAGCTTTGCAATACACGAGTATAAAATACGTATGTTTAATTACAATTTTTACATTTACTAGTATAGAAAAATTATTACTTTTCGTACTCTTCAAAACTCCTCATCTTTTCAAAATATAATTTATTTCTTAAAATTGGAGTAACATTTTGAAAAAAATAATATAATCATTTTCTTTAATGTACTTTTAAATATAAGTATAACAATTTTGAAAGAAATTAGTGAAAAATTGTATCGTGTGGAACATTTTGAGTATGGAAAAAAGTACGAGTGAGTAAGGTACAGCCTATTAATAAAGAATGGATCTACCCATTTATAGTTTCTGTTAGTTCGTAGTTAAATTTGCAGTCTATACCATTTTACTGTGAAACAAAATAATGATTTAATTTTTCATATTTTTTGGTCAAATTTTATGGATACATCATCTTAAAGGAGATTTTCTTTAAACAGAAATGCAGTTTAGGATAAAGAAATGAAAAGATGTGGTTTTAACCAGCAAAGCCACAAAATATTGCCAATTTCTGTTATAATGTAACTTTTTCTTAAACGTTTATCAGCTAAATATATTATTCTGAAAAATTACAGGTAAACTTTAATGTATTACATTTTTAAATGGAATTATATGAAATTAGAAACGAAATTTTGGTTATTTGGAAAATACGCCATAAAGCGATGATCATTTTCATCATGACAACGTAGTATCGTGGCTAGGGGCTTTGAATTGCTTCAAAGACCAGTGACAATATATTTTTGTATTTGCTTATGTCATACATCTGTGACAGTCACGGGGGAAATGGCTCCAAAATGCTGCTACTCTAAAAGGCGTTTTGCCTCGCTCCATTTCAGACTGTTTCTTCCATTTATACTTCGTCACGGTTCATTCAGTGGCAGGTAGGGCTTCGAACGTGGTACTTGAAAAATGTGAGAGAAAATTTTCTATGACTTAAAAAAACAAGTAAGCTGTTATTTCATATGCGTAGCTCAAATGACACGTATAAAGCGCTTTAACACCACCATAACCGGTAACAGAAAACAAATTTTGGTGACCCTGTGCAATTTTAAGGGTTCTTGCTTAATATTATTAAATGAAATAACAAATTGATGATTTCTCTATTTTAGGGCTTCAGTTATTAATTTCTCAGGTCCGTATATACAATCCACATAGTGTATACGGAGGATATGGTATTCCACCCAAAAGTTCGCTGTCGAGAACTCACCGGATATGATATAATATATATGTATATGTTTATATGTTTTGGGGTCCTCTGAGTCCGAAAAAAAATTAATTTCTCTGCAAATACTATCTCTATTTTGAGACCACCTGCATAAAAACATAAAAAAACAACACATTTTTAGAAAAATGCCCGTGTGGACAGTATAGCTCTAAAACGAAAAGTCCGTTAAATACCACACTTGTTATTTAAGTTCAGTATCTTCCAAGGATTTTAAAGAAAATCTCCCAACTACCCTTTAAATAGAAAACATTTCGCAATTTTTTATTTTTTTCAAAAATGTCTCCAACGACCTTGATTAAAATATCGTACATAAAATATATTTACATGACAAATAAAATGAATATCTTGACTTATCTGGGAATAGTATCTGAAGACATTTTTATTCTGAATGCATTGTGTGCAATTGCAGCTTGTGAACCATAAGAGAAGGGCAAAAAGTTACTAAACAATAAAATGTAGAACTCGTTAAAACAAACACGTTGTGTTATATACATGTTTTTCGTGGAGTAGGCATTTTTGAGATATTCCTTGTTATTTATTTGTCTTAAAATATTTAACAATTTCCTCATAGGGGAATTTGTTCAACTTCTAGCCATATAAAAAGGAATTTAGATCGAATAGTAACCATCTTTTAAAATATTTGACAGTCGGTTTGGCCTATGGTACTCCCGTATTTCCCTTCTAATTGCAAGTAAGCAAGTAATAAGTCAATTTCTGCTATCTTGATTAGCATAAATTAAATGGAACACATTCGATTTTTAGAAAAACGGCCGTATATAAATATTTATGTATGTGTATGTGTGTGTGTCTGTGGATAGCTTAGTTAAAAAAAGGATAGCCCGTTAAATACCAGACTTGGTATTTAAGTTTAGTATCTCCCAAGTATGCGACACCAAGATTTTCAAGAAAATTCGCCCGCCGCCAACTGCCCTCTACATGGAAAAAATGTTCAAATTTTTTTATTTTCTCAAAAATGGCTGTAGCCATTTTGGACTAAAATATTATATTTTAGGATATTTACGCCATAAATAGTGTATATACTTGAATCTTCTGGGAATAGCTTCTGAACACTCTTTTATTTTGGATGGATTTTGCTGGATTTTGTATAACTGGTAAAACATAATATCACACAAAAAATATAGATCCGTTAAAACACAAAATTGTTCATATACTCTTTTTGTAGAACTGCTCGTTTTCGAAATATGACTTGTTATTGGTTTCAACTTTAAAATACTTATATTTTTCTCATATGGGAATTTGTCAACTCTTGGCCATACAAACAAAGGAAATTCAGTCATATAACAACCAGCTTTTAAAATATTTGACTATTGCTTCAGCTTAGTGTACTTCATTATTTCATTTCTACTTGCAAAGAGGCAAGTAATAAGAGCTCTTCCGTTACTTTTTTTCATGAGCATGAAGTAAATAAAAGAATTCTTTGTGAAAATAATTTGTATTTGGAACAACTAGGGGAAGTTATGTAAATGAAGCACATCAGATTTTTTATTATGTTGCCGAAACTGAACTTTATAATTTGAAAATTGAAATGCATATTAAATGTATTTAATGCATTTTGATATAAAATATATTGTTTAATTTGTTTAAAACTTTAAAAGTTTAAACATAATGGAGATTACTTACTACATTTATTGATTTGTTACGCTGGGCATGAATTTGTAAATACGTTTTAGCTTTAAATAGCAATGGAATTTTCTTACTTTATTTATCATTAAAACGAAACAATTATTTTGTTATTTATAGTAGGTGCCTGTAATAAATATTTTATGCAATACACACTTAATATAAACTCATTTCTTCAAATATATCAGTTATTAAATTATTACTCATACTCAAAGTGGTACAACAAATTAACCACTGCACTTGACTTGTAGAAAAACAAGTGCGCTACTCCTTGCCGCTCAACAACGTGGAATGTGGGAAGAGTGAGGCACGTTTCATTCCTACTTTGCTGATTTTCTCCCATTTTGTCGATGTTTAAAATTTATTAATATTTTTAAATGTATCGTAAACGCGTATGAGTGTATGAAAATCTAGAATTTAAAAAAAAAAAAAAAAAAAAAAAAAAAAAGACGTTTAAAACAAAAAGGAGAGGAAAGTGTGACCTGCTGCTAAACCTAGAAAATGTTGAGAAAAGAGTATGTAATTAACTCCTACAAATATTAATTTTGGTTCAGTCAAAGGTATACATTTTAAAGGTTAAAAACAGAAATGGCTTGTCTTGGTGTGGGTAGGTCACGCTAGGTGCTATTTTGCATTTGCCAATTGGAAAGCACTAGGATTACTTTGTGCTTCATGAATCGATAACACAGAGGATAAAATGTGATAACTACATGAGATGTTTGCATTCGTGAAAGTAAGTCACAATTCAACAGAATTCACTTTTATTTTACCAAAAATTACGTTAAAATAACACAACCAATAATAAAGTGAATCTCTTCGCATTGAAATTCACTTCACAGTGAAGTGTTTAATTGTATAGGAGCATTATAATAGTTTAAGAAACAGTGTTTTAATACATAACAAACGTGGCAATGAAATAATATTTATGCAACGATCCTATAATGGAGGTTATTGAAGTACGAGTATTCAAATGATCATTTTACGTGTTTTGCATACATTATTTTTTCTATGACATGTAGATATACAATAAATATTTAATATTTAGATAGCCTACATACGAAAAATGTACTCCGCCGAGCGCAATGCGTATTGTACGCATACGTCGATAACAAATGAAATTCGATTCAGATGATAGTTGATTTGCAAGATGGAGACTGTGATAATGATATGGAATTTAGTTCCACGCCTCCTGATATAAGAGAGAAGACAAGTAATGTTGTTAACAATTTACTTCCACAGAAACCAGAAAAGATCTACGATAAATTATATTTTAATTTCATGGCATGAAGAATAAAAAATGTAACTTCCTTCTTGGAAAATTTATTTTGATAAAAGGTCGAAAATAATGAAATCCCCAGCCTTGTGAACAAATTATTTAGTATTGAAAAATACTGTAAATGTGAAACATGGAATTCATATATCCCAATATAAGAAGTTGTACTCCCTGTTAACAGAAATCGGTAGGGTACAGTTGAAAATAAAACCTTCATTGATGAATCTCCTGACAAAACTTATAAAGGTATGTAAATATAACTATTCTCGTAAAAATTAATTTTTTGATTGGAAGCAGAGCTAGCGCGCATGCTTATTATGAGCTTATATTCGGGATGTAATTATATATTCTTATAATTCTTATACATAATGAAATATTCTTGGAGGCTATTCCACGCGTAACGTGTTTCTGTAGTTTTATGCAGATTAGCAGGTAGTGAACAGCTATTACTAGGGCAGCGCGCACGCATGAAAATCTATATCGAAACGAAAATCTGTATGGAAATGGTTTTTATTTCGATATAGATTTTTAACAGTAAATGAACACATTTCAGTATATTAGTATAAAAAATATATTTAAACCGCGTTAGCATTGGGCTATTAACGTAACAAAAGAAATTAGTGAGTCCGGGCAACAGATTATAAATTTAGCCTAGTTACTATACAGAAAATGGTGATAATGAAATTTAGAGATCCGAAACTTGGCCTTTCGACCCAGTCCCGTGACGCTATGACGCTATTAGGATTCCCCTCCTTCTCAAGCGAGTGGCACGCTACGTCCGTCGGAAACTTGTAGACTAATTACTTGAAGCTGCTGCTTCTCTGCCCTGGGAGAATGGCCATGCGCATTCTTCTGTGTAGGTCCCCCTTCACCAACATATGTCCAGAGAGATCCAAACTTTTGGATCAACTACACGGATAAAAGAGATAGTGGAGCTGCGAAGCTCCTGCAATTGCACTTTCCGCTGGCTGGGTAAATGCGACATGTCACACGATAATAAACAGCTGCGTTCCATAATGCGCCACGTTTTATGCACATTAATATTCATGTTGTGTTTAGTTTAGATAGCCTGTGTGCGGTTATAATCAACAAAAAATATTAGTGTCGTTAACTATCACCAAAATATTATAAGTTTGCCTTTTCACACGCTTATACATTGACGGAGAATCGCAATTCGTATTTTCTCGTGGTCATACAAACAGCATGTTTTTGTTTAATGTTTAACCCCCGCTTATACATGTGGCACCGCAGGCGATAACACTGGTGATACATAGACTGAAGATGGAGCACTGGTGGAATGAGGTGTCGGGGAAGACCTGAGAACCCGGAGAAAACCCGTCCCTGCGCCGCTTTGTCCACCACAAATCTCACATGCGGTCGCTTGGGATCGAACCCGAGAGGTGTCTAGATGAGAGGCGAATGGTTTAATCACTGGGCCACGGCGCGACCTATAAAGAGCTTGGAATTTCTGAACTATCAAGGTTAGCAAACCGATTCTTAAATATATTACATACAAATAGGCATTAAAGAAAAAAAAAGGAGTTTTATTAATGGACGTTCTTTAAGTGCTGTGGTTCTCAGCGTCCATTCTATATAGAGCGTGAAAGACCCCATAATTTTGCTCAGAGGTCTTTTTCGTCAGACCAGAAGTCTTTTACGCGTCGTAAATCTACGTAACGGGACAAACTTCCTTCTAAAGGAAGCCATGCTAGGGATTTTAACGACCGAAAAAATTCATCGTCCTCCGCCGGGTTTGATCCCGCGACCTTGGGTACATGAAGCATGGTAACCATTAAAAATGGAGGGCGACGTATATATATATATATATATATATATATATATATATAATCAGGGAATTTCAAAACGATACTAAACGAAGATGTGGACCTTGTTGGTCACACCGTACGTGATACGTGAGTATAATTTTCAACTCTAAAGTCGGCACATAAAAAAACTGCCATAAAATCACCATGGATTAGGCAGTCGTACATAACCAAATGGCACGTTCCTGACCCACTCCAAAAGAGATGCCGGTTGGTAGCGAAGGTCCCAGTTGCATTTCTAGGCGTGGTTTGATGGACACGCTGGAGCGGCACAGGTCACCTAAGTAATGGAAAACGTAGCATGTGAGTGTGGCGTAAGACCACCGTTGTTCCTTTGCTGCCTAATCCCAAATGTGTGCGATTTTAAACACACATAAAGCTCTAAATCGAAGAGTTTGTAAGTTGCGACATCAAGCTTCGGAAAAGTTAGTGTAAAATAATCTACAGCTATCTTCGTTTATGTATATTTCACTTAGCGTATTTTAGCCTGGTTGATCGTATCGGACGATGAATTAAATTGGCGAAATGATGCTCAAAAGGTCTTGGGGTCCATGGAACTTAACGTTGCTCGACATTCGTCTTCTCAGTTTAAGGGAAAACCCCGAAAAAGACCTTAACCGGGTAACTCATCATAAGCGAGTTTCGAACTCGCGACCTGTTGAATATGAGGCGGACGCGGTACTATCACACTACCTAGGCGAGCAGCGCAATATTGCCCGCATCGTAGTAGTTAACCTTAACTGCCTAATCCCAAACCTTACGACTTCCATGCAACTTTCTGAGTGACTCAACGTGATGACATTGTAGTGCCCTGCAGTACTTTTAAACCCAGTGCTTTGCACATGTTGGTAGATGGCGGTGTTAAAGGTACACCGTCCTTTGGGAGTAACATGGTATTTATGTGGTGTGAGACGCACCGGTGGCTGTTGCAGCTTTTTCAGTGACCTTGTTACGGATATTGCTCGTTTGCCAGATTTTATTCCTTCCATTATGTGAGAACTTATCTACCAAACAGTGCCATTTCCCTTGCATTAGATGGTAGAGATTTATCTCTGAAAGTAATGAACGGATCGGCATATCAACACAAGACTTTTATTTACAAAGTTACAGTTTCTTATTCTCATTCCCAACAATGCATTTTTCACGTGGTGCCGGATTTTCCAAAGCATTTATTATACTTTTCCTCTGCTAAAGATGTGATGTCTCTGCCACTTTTAGGTCTTTATCGGTAGGAATTTTTTTTTACCCAGAATCTTATTGGCGTCCAAAGTGAAACCGATTTTTACTTTCTCTACCGTACTAAGTACATAGTGTATAGAGAAGGTATTGTTTTCCACCCAAAAATTCGTTACCGAGATTTCACCGGAAATAAATGTTTTGGGTCCCCCTGAATCCAAAAAAAGTTTTTGGAAAAAGGTCCGTGTGTGTGCGTGTGTGTCTGTGTGTCTGTGCACAGCATAGCTGAAAAACGAAAAGACCAATAAATACCAAATGGCTCTAACGATTTTATTTAAAATATCGTATATTAAAGATATTTACCTGAGAAATATGTATATCTTGAATTTTCTGGGAATAGCCTCTGAAGAGTACTTTATTCTGGAAGGATTTTGCATAACTGCTAAACCGTAAGAGATGGATAAAAACTTAACACACAAAAATGTAGAGCACATTAAAACACACAATTTATGTTATATCATTTTTTTTTTTTCGTGGAGTTGATCGCTTTTTGAGATATTCCTTATTTTTAGCTTCAGCTTTGGAAAACTTGTACTTTTCTCTTACAGGAATTTGTCAACTTTCAGTCACCTAGTAACCAGCTTGTGACTTCACTTTAACCTATGATACTTACAAGGAAGCAAGTAATAAGAGTATTTCTACTAATTACTCGATTAGCTTGAAGTAAATAGAAGAATAAGTTTATTAACAATATTACACAGAAGTAGAGAAAGTCATGTGAATGAAACACATCAGATTTTTTCTGAATGTTGTGTGAATATTTGTTTTAACTCCTGCGTAAAGGTGAATTTCTATTCCGGTCTTAGTCATTTACACTAGTTCTTCCTTGATTGATCGTAAATTGTTAATCGTTTCGTCACTGGAGACTCCTTCATAGTATTATCACCATGCACTTGGCGTTAGTTTCCTATAAAATTTGATTAGCGAACATTTTGTGCATTCAAAAAACGAGTATGCACTTTGGCGTTAGAAAAGTGTAGCACTGGCATTCAAAAAGTGGTGTCAAGTGACAAATGTCTGAACAAACGGAGAAAAAGAGTAAGATACTGACTTAAATTTAAGTTTTAATATTTAGCTTTGCTAAATTGTTTGTTAATTTCTGGATGTCCCTGGTATATAAAAGCCAACAAAATATACAGTGCAAAATATATCATACAAATTTTTTATAAATGCCTATGGATAAAATCTTTTTTTTTAAATAAGCGGATCTGAAACTGGTTACAACATGTTTCGCTATCTACAAAAGCTAGAAAGAAGCTGCGCACTACCTTTACCACTACTACCCTCTTACACAGCAAAGCAGCGAGAAGTAGGTCATGTTTCAAGATACCCATTGCACCATGTAAGAAGTGGGTTAATGCGTAAATAAAGTTTTTTTTGTTTTGGTTAGATGATGCTCAAATGATCTCGGGGTGCATGGAGCTTAAAGTTACTCGACATTCGTCTTCTCAGGATAAGGGAAAACCCCGAAAGAAACCTTACCCGGATAACTCACCCTAAGTGAGATTCGAGCTCACTACCTGTTGAATGAGAGGCAGACAGGCTACCACCACACTACCCAGGTAGGCAATTAAAGTTTGTATTAGCAGGAAGTAAGCAGAAGAATGTGCGTTTGTAAATTGTTTGTAGAAGAGTGGGTAGAGAAAGTAGATGAATTTAATACATCATATCTGTTGGGATTTCCTATTTGGAGCCGTTTGGCACCACCTTCCTTCACGATCCTGCTAGCGACTCTATTATTTTTATTACTTTCTCTACACTTACTATGTACATAGTGTTTTCACTGGAAATACACGTGTTGAGGACCCCTGAACCCTAAAAGAATTTTTAGAAAAAGGACAGTATGACAGATTTTATCTGTCTGCCTGTGTATGTCTGTGTGTCTGGGACAGCATATTAGGGTTGGCTGACAAGTCCCAGGCCTCACACAGATACGGCGCCACTAGACCAGTTAGTCGGTAGCATTACATCATTTTCCTCTAGACTAACTTGTAGCTACAGCTTGTTTAGTTTTCGAATGACAGCATTTTAAACAAGTCAACTCTAGAATTTTCACGAAAATGGAGGATTTGGAAAAACGAGCAGTGATTAAATACTTCCGTTTAAAAGCTTAGCGCCTAAAGAAATCAAGGAGGAAATGGTCAGTACATTGGAAGACTCTGCTCCTTCATATTCAATGATTATAAGGTGGGTTGTAGATCTTAAAATGGAACGTACGAGCAGTAGTGATGAGTCTTGCTTTTGACACCCAAAATATAAGATTCTTTAACATAATAGAGATAAAATAATAATTAAAATAATATATCCTAGAATGTCTTTAAATGTGAAATAGGTATGGAGGAAATTTTATCAATATTTCTATTTAAACCTAATGGGTTATTTGATCCATTTTGGCTGTAAAGGTGACAACTCCAGAGATCATTGTAAGAATGCATTGTTTAGTACTGGAAGACCGTAGATTAAAGTTGTTTGAGATAGCAGAGGCTGTAATCATATAAAACAACGTGCAAGTAATGTTTTAAGTAATGTTTTGGGCTTTCTCAAGGTCTGTGCAAGATGGGTGCCACGTTTGTTGGCACCTGATCAAAATTTAAGAATGTGGAGCCCTACCTTAAAAATCCCAGTGAGTTGTTGAGAGGGCTTATTACCATGGATGGCATTTGGATACATCACTACACTCCAAAAAGTAAATCGCAGTCAAAATAGTGGATTTCGCCAGGTGAACCAACTCCAAAAAAGGGAAAGTCAACTTTGTCAGCTAACAAGGCTATGGCGAAGTTTTCTGGGACGTACAGTGAATTATTTTTATTGATTACTTGGAAAAGGGTATATGTATCACTATGCAAGCTCACCGCAACGTTTGAGTGATGAGGTGAAAAGAAAAAGACCTCATTTTGCAACATAAAAAAAAAAATGTTTCATCACGACAATGCTCCGACCCATCGTTCAGTCATTGCAATAGGTAAAATGTGCGAATTAAAGTTGGAATTGCTTGAGCATCCACCCTATTCGCCAGATCTAGCACCCAGCGACCAGTTTAGCACCTGTTCCCAAACCTCAAAAAATTCTTGGAAGTCGAAGATTTCACAGCAACGAGGTCATTGATGCGGTATACAGCTATTTTGAGGACTTTGATAAATCGCACTACAGAGATGGTTTAATTAAATTATGACACCGATAAGACAACTGTATTAATCTTTCTGGACATTATGTTGACAAGTAAGGCATTTTTTTTAAAATACTGTTTTCATGGAGAGGCCCGGGACTTTATCAGCCGACCCTCGTAGCTCAAAAATAAAAATGACGTTAAACACCAAACTTCATATTCAAGTTTAATATATTCCAAGGATGCGACTGTGTGGTTAGACCACTCGCCTCTCACCTAGACGGCCCGGGTTCGATCCCAAGCGAACGTATGTGAGATTGTGGACAAAGCGGCACTGGGGTGGGTTTTCTCCGGGTTTTCCGGTTTCCACCGCCATCGCATTCCACCGCTGCTCGACCTTTATTCATGTATCATCAATGTCACCGCCTGCGGGGCTATAAGTAGTTAAAGCGGGCGTTAAACACTACCAAAAAAAAAAAAAAAAAAAAAAAGGATGTGACACAAAGATTTTCAGAAATATCTTCAACCTCAAACTACCCATACATACAAAAATATATATAAAATTGTATTTTTCTCAAAAATTGCTATGGTGATTTGGCTTAAAATGCCGTATACATGACATAATGTATATCTAGAATTTGTCGGGAATAGCCTCTGAAGACCTCTTCGTTCTGGACGACTTTTGTGTAACTGGTAAACCGTAAGGAACATAAGAAGACTTACTGCATAAAAATATATGTATGTGACACATAATTGTGTCATATACATTTGTTTCGCAGTCTCAACTTTTTCGAGACTTTAAGCCACTTAAACTATTTCCAAATAGAAATCATCTTACGCTTTAGCCCCCTTTTGTTTTACTCCTGATATTTGGAAAGAGAACCGATTTCCAATTGCTTCACATGGGGACATCTTTTAAAGGATGTTACTATTACGTTAGCCTAATGTATTCTCTTATTCCCTTTGTACTTACCAATAACTAATAAGGTCGTTTTTTCTAATGTTTATTTTCATTAGAAGAATAGTTTGTTACAGAATAGGTAGAGAAAATCATGTGCAGAACTTTGAGAATATGATGAACATAATTATATGAACCAAATTCACTCAGAATCATTGCAGTTAATTATAAGATACATTTTTGCCGAATCGAAAGAAAAGTCTCTACGCCTGTCACTCACAAATTTGTTCAGTGTCCAAAGTCTGCCTTTTGTATTTTCAAAAGTTTTCAATCTGCGCTCTCTTTCGTGTTCAGGTTTAGGTATTAACAGGATCTGAACGAGGCTGGGCAGTGAGCAATGCTAGATAGTGCAACACTGTTCGAAACGGGTTTTAGAGACTACTCCTACTCAATCACGTCATAGTTATACTCTGCTTGCACCGAACTTCAATCGGGTTTTTCTCTGACCCTGGACTGAGTTCTAGTCATGTGAAAGGTCAGACTTTTAGGCAGATTTTAACTTCAAAATATGTTTAGCATTTTTAAAGAACATTTTCTATTTAAACTTCGTTTTCTGAAAGAAAAAACGAAAGTAAAGAGGACATGTAACACAGCTCAGTGCTGTCGCACTAATATAGGTCAACTGTATGCCCCCTTTACGAAAACCGTAAATCAGTTGGTATTACTGAGTCACTGTCAAGGGAGTCGACTACTGTGATTCTCAATAAACAAACGGAAGGACTTTTACGATGCTCGAAACGACGCTACCCACTCCAGCTCGTCTCAACTCGCTTAATAGCAAAGTCACTATAAAACTTAACCTATTCTCTCTGTTCCAATTCTTCTATTTCTGTAAAGGGAATTCAATTTTCATGGATGACAATAACTGCTGAAGGGAAGACAAAATGAAATATTTATTAAACGTTTAAGATAAATTTAGACGGAAATTACAGTGGAAAATCAGTTTTGTGTCATAAATACGGAAGAGTGAGTTGTAAGAATGTATATTAAAATGTAGACGAGTTTTTACAGATTTACAACTACATATAAACAAAATGGCTATCTATAACTGAAAGTATTCAATAACATATATATATATATATATATATATATATATATAAACCTGTTTAGAAAAGCGTTAATTTAACTGAATAACTAGATGGCTAAACTTTAAAGCCCGGCACTTAAAACATTCTATTAAACTTATAAATAAGGAAGAATTTATTCCTATTTCTAATCTAGCCCATTGTTACGGCAATGAATGTGCTCCTTGTGATAAAACTGATTATATTCGCAATGCAATGCAGCCTTGTCTCCACATTTATGCAACGAGACGTGAAGTCACTACAACATAGAGGGCTCGAGGCGAAACAAAAGAAAAATATTAAGTTGCGGAGTGGTGAAAGGCTAATGGTGGGAGAATATGTATGGGCAGAAGTTATGACTAGAGGTCGGTCCGGAATTGCGAAATTTTAAGATTGAGGTTCGGGGCACGCTGAGTATAGCCATGACGTGATAAAGTAGGCGTGGTCTCTACAGCCATTCGAAACGTGTTGCACTATCTAGCATTGCTCACTGCCTGACCTCGTTCAGTTCCTGCTAATAGATAAACCAGTGAAAATTGAAAGAGAGCGAAGATTGAAAAATGTTGAGAATACGAAAGAGTAGGCATTCGACACTGAAAAACTTGTGGTGATTCGAACACATTTTGAGTGACAGGTGGAGAACCTTTTCTTTTGATACAGTAAAATGCAATTCACTGAAATTAATTCTGAATGAGTTTGCTTAATTTATGTTAATTGTATTTTCAGAGTTCTGCATACTATCGTCCTGATATTTTTGTATCAAGGTTTATACTTTTATTTACTAATCATATTATGAAACAATTTTTTTATTGTGTTACTTTGTGAATTGGAACATGCATATAATCTTAATATATGTAGTTAGCTACTTTTGGAACAGATTATACTTCAAGGTGTGCATCTTTACACTAAAAAACCCTCCCACTCTCCTTTAAACCGCTGACTTCTCTGTGTGTTCGTAGCTATGTGCGCTTCGAAGTTCTTGTTATTACGCACATGCTTCCAATTATTATATTCTGCTTTTATGATTAAATTATCATTATTACGTTTATGTATTAAATATCATTAAAATATATATTTTATAATGTAGATAGCTTGCTTTAAATCCAGAACAAAGACGTAAATATAATTTGCAAAATGAAAGAATTCTATGTGTTCCATTCACATGACTGTCTCTACATCTCTACATTATATTATTGCTAACAGCTTATTCTTCTATTTACTTAATGCTAATCGAGAAAAAATTAGCAGAAAGAGTCTTATTACTTGCATTCTTATAAGTGAAGGAAAATAAGGGAGTACCATAGGCTAAATCAATAGTCAAATCTTTTGAAAGCTGGTTGTTATGTGATTTAAGTACCTTTGTTGGTATGGACATTAGATGATAATTATTTTAAACCTGAAACTAATAACAAGGAATATCTAAAAAATGGTCAACCTCATGAAAAAAACGCGTATTGCATAAATAGTGTGAGAGCTCTACATTTTTGTGTTGTAGGTTTTTGTCCATTTCTTATGGTTTACCAGTTACCCAAAATTTGGTAAAATTCATCCAGAAAAAAGATGTCTTCAGAAGCTATTCCCGGAATATTCAAGATATACATTTATTTGTCAGGTAAATATTTTAATATACGATATTTTAATCAAAATCGTTAGGAGCCATTTTTGAGAAAAACCAAATGTTTGAAAAGTTTTTCTATGTAAAGTGTAGTTTGAGCTGGGTGGATTTTCTTGAAAACCTGCGGGTCACAATCTTGGAAAATACCAAACCTAAAGACCAATTTTGTTACTTAACGGACCATTCGTTTTTGGGCTATGCTGTCCACAGACACACACGTACCATTTCTAGAGATTATTTTTTTAGATCCTGGAGGTCCTAAAACATGTATTTCCGGTGAAATATCGGTATCAAACTTTTGGGTGGAATACAATACTTCCTCTTTACACTATGTGCATAGAGAATGTAAAGATGCTTTCTTTGGATTCCTGAGGTCTCAAAAACACATATTTCTAGTGAAATCTCGGTATCAAATTTTTTAGTGCATTGCAATATCTTCTCTACACACTATGTACATAGTACTTGTAGAGAGTCTAAAAAGAGCTAGTCTAGACTTGTTATAGAAGTGTTCGTTTCTGCTTTAGAGAGAATGACAATTTTCAAAACTGAAATCCTCTCGAGAGGAAGTAAAAAATTAATTTTAAACGGCATTGGAACGTGTTTTTAAAGAAAAACTCCATCTGCAAAGTCACTTTACAAAGGTTTTTCTAATGCTTCATTGAACAAATGAAGAGAGTCTAGTTTGCACTTTTGTATTTATCGTAGCAGAAACGCGGCAGGAAATGGAGTACGAATTTAGGTGCAGCTAATGGCCCCTTCTCGGCTTCACGTCCGAGTGGTCCCTACCTGGATGCCAGATCTATTCAAATAACCACACGGATGAGCAATTTTAACTTACTGCCAAACCGGTGGCACATTTCTACTTGGAATGTGCTCAATTAAGGTCACCTTTTTGTGGGTAATCACGGCTCTGACGCGCTTAAAAATGCCAGGCTTCACTGTAATATATTGCAATGCCGCGCCGAATACAGAAAAAAATTGGATGTGTTCCATTCAAATGACTTTCTCTGCATCTCTACAAAAAATTATTGTTAAAAGGCTTATGCTCCTTTTCACTTCATGCTAATCGAGAAAAAATAAGCAGAAATAGTCTTATTACTTGCTTTCATACAAGTAGGAGGGAAATAAGGCAGTAGCATAGGTTGAGGATTACTCAAAAGCTGGTTGCTATGTGGAAGTTCTTATGTTTATATAGACAGGAGTTGACAAATTCCTGTATGAGAAAAGTATGTTATTTAAAGATGAAACCAATAACAAGGAATATCTCGAAAACGATTCATTCCACGAAAAAATGTATATGATATAATTTGTGTGTTTTAATAAGCTTTTTTCTGTATCTCTTACGGTTTGCCAGATATACAAAATTTTCTAAAATTCATTCAAAATAAATAAATTTTCAGAGTCTATTCCTAGCAAATTCAAAATATACATTTTATTTGTGAGGTAAATATCTTTAATATACGATATTTTAATCAAAATCGTTAGAGCCATTTTTGAGAATATAAAAATTTTCAAACAATTTTTCTATGTAAAGGTTAGTTGGGGGTGGGAGGATTTTCTTGAAAGTCTCGTGTCGCATCCCTAGAAGATACTAAACTTAAATACGAAGTGTGGAACTTTTGCGACTGTTCGTTTTTGAGTTAACGTGTTCACAGACACATACACACGGATTTTTCCTACAAATACTTTTTTTGGATACATGGGAACCTAAAACATATATTTTCGGTGCAATCTCGGTATCAAATGTTTGGGTTGAGTGCAATACCTTCTTTATACACTATGTAGAGAAAGTAAAAAGGAGTCCCTTCATTGATTTTCTTTATCATTAAAATTAGATATTCAGGAAATACATTTTGCTACAAAAATATGAAGTAAAACGATATCTGCTAATATTTATATCGACTATAATAAAGAAATTAGAATAATAAACTTTTATTAAGAATATTTTATTGCAGAATAGATACAAAAAGTAATGCGAATAAGACCCCTAGGACATTTACTTTTTCCAGCATATGTGTACAATGTACATAGTGGACAGAGAATGTATTGTATTCCACCCAAAAATTCGGTAACGAGATTGCACCGACAATGCATGTCTTAGATTACTCTGAATCCCCAAAAGAAAGTATTTTAGAAAAACATCATTGCTATTTATTCCAAGAATGCAACAAGAAGATTTTAAGGTTAATCCCCCCACTTTCACCTACGCTTTACATGGAACATTTTTAGAAAATTGTAATTAACTATAACATATACTTAATTTATGTTTATGACAAACGAAATTAATATCTTGAATTTTCTAGTAATAGCCTCTGAAGACACCGTTATTCTGGATGACTTTTTCATAACCGGCAAACCGTAAGATATAGACAAAAGCTTATTACGCACATTGTAGATCTATTATAACATATATTTCCAAAATATTCCGTGTTATTGATTTCGGCTTTAAGGTACTTAAATTTTTCTCATGTGGGAAATCATCTTTGAAATCATCTCTCTATTGTTTTACTCCTGACAGGTAAAACGAACCAAATTTCAATTGTTCCACATACGACCGGCGTTTTGAAAGATTTTAATACAGTTTTAGCCTAGTGTATTGCTTAGTTTTCTTCTGCTAATGTTTATCTAGGTTAGCATGATGAAGGAAAAAATAATCTTTTTGTTTGTGAAACCCGAAAGAGAGTCGTGTAAATGGAACAAAGAAAAATCTCCTCAATAAATTTATAATATATTACCTAATTAATCTCAGCAATTTTACCGTTTTTTATTGCAACCATGCTTTTTCTCAACAAATCGTAACATTGCATTTTTCCTTTGGTGCAGGCATATTAGCAACATCTTTAAGACTTTTAATTCGAAGCAATTAGGAATTTAAAATAAGAACTGAAGCTTTCCTGGCGACGTATTAATTCAAAATCTTCTCGGGCTTCTAGCCAGGTAAAAACTTGGTTTGACACCAACGTTTCGAAGAAGTGCATCTTCCTCGTCTTCAGGGTGAACTGAAGACTAGGAAGATGCACTTCTTCGAAACGTTGGTGTCAAACCAAGTTTTTACCTGGCTAGAAGCCCGATTCAATCTGAATCTAGCTTTCCAACCCTGTCCTACACGTATTTTTGTTTAACAAAGTATATGGAGTTTGCGAACAAACTTTTGGAATATATGAAAGTGTTGAAACAAAATGGCTTACTTATGGACGCTCTTTAACTACTGTGGTTTTCAGCGTCTCATTCTATATCGGTTAATTTTGCTCAGAGGCCTCTCTATAAGGCTTGAAGTTCTTTTACGTACCGTAAATCTACGAAATGGGTTTTACTTCCCTTTCGAAGGAAGCTAAGGATTTTTACACCCGAAAAAATGCATCGTCCTCCGCCGGATTTGAACCCAATATGAAGTTAGCATGGTAACCATTACACCACGGAGACGAAAGTGTTGAGCCTGTAACCATCCTGGACATTCACTACACGCCTTTGGGGTTTTGTCGTCACTTAATTTAGTACTGTTTCATTAAAATGGTATCCGGAGTGTAATACCAAAGCCATCTTTAAATAATTTGCTGACTCCAAATTAGAGTAATTGGCTTTTGCGAAAATATAATTACATGGGAGTTTTAATCACAATAGAGCTGAAGGCGAAGTGCTGCAACAATCCGCATGGAAAATGCCACTGAAAATGATCTGCAGAGGGGGGGTATGGGGCACATCAGAGAGGCAACTCATCATCTACTCTTCCTCACCGGAAGCGATTTGCAAAACAATAGCCCTTCTGATTAAAACAAATTGTTTATGCAGGTATATGAGTAGCCCGAGGCAGCGACGGTGCTATGTAGCACATGTATTATGATTCTGATCATTATCGCCAACATCGTCATCGCGTTTTCAATAGCTGGGGCAAATCCGAAACGAATTTCCTCCGGTGAGGTGGTATCACTGGTGAACAATCGCGCGCACATCGTGTTGCCGGAGAAACAATGCGCTCAATGTTGATGAATGGTGGATAATGATGCACCTGTTATGGCTTCTTCGCACGTGATTGGTGGAAGGGAAAAGGGATGGATTCAGCGCGTTTAATTTTCCTCTCTCTCTCTACAGGCTTCTTTATCGAAGTCTGTGTGCGCTCGCAGTGATTGAAACTTGCATTTCCTATTCGAATGTTTGAATTGCACTTCATATCGGAAATTTGGGGCCAGGCTAAAAGCAAAAAGCCACTAGGTACGATTTAGAGAATGCATTTGGAAATTTGACCAAAAATTGTGCAGAATTAAAATAATACGTTGTTTAGGATAATGAATCTCTGAGATTTGCAAAATCTACAGTGTGCAAGATGTCATATTGACATTTATATCAGTTATTGTATACAATAAAAGTGAAGTTTTTGCCTTATGTCAACATTCTAGTTTGTATGATTAATTAAATAATAAATTTAGTCACGTGATGCATTTTTGAACATATGCACATAAAAATCCAGTACCCAAGGACACCTGCATATTGCAAGTTGTGTCGTGAGCCATGCTAAGGTCCACTTAATTAAATGCAGAAGCAGAAATCTCTCCCTAATTGCATTCTATAAAGACTAATATTTTTGCGGTTTTTTGGTAAAATTTCACATTAGATAGATAGCTAGTTTATTTTCAGTCATTAAATATAATACATACATAGGCTGCGTCATAATAAAAATTAATTAAACATTCTAAATGAAATGATGTTACAACAATACATTTAAAAATTGATAAGATTAATCCCATTTCAGGCCATAAATTTCTGAAATGCTATAAAGAGAATTTGCCTTCAAGATTGTTTTAATCCTCCTCTTAAAGTTTAACAATGGAAGAGTCTTGATGTTCTGAGTTCAGTAAGGTGTTGACATTTTTAACTGACATACATGAGAAACTGTTAAGGGTTTTACTATATTTGCATTTATTAATATAAATATGAGAATTAGGTACGAATTCTAATCTTTAAGGCTCGTATGCATAAAATGTAAACATTTCTTTTTCCTACGGTATAATCAGTATGCATAAAATGTATAGTGGAACCTTTTGACATATTCAGTAGGTTTTACTTACACCTTTAGACTACACTATGATTTTTATGAACAAAAGTAGGAAAAAAAAGTTCGCTTGGTAGGTAATTCTAAGAGAAATCATTGTCGGCCTTTCCCTGACTTCGCTTGTTTATAAATGTTCATATTAGAATAATAGCTGCATCCCTTCAAGCGTTTAAAAAATAAAACAGTCTAAGAGATTCTAATTTAAAGCAGTTGTATCAATTTAATAAACTTTGCAAATTGACACATTTATACTGACTTTAAAGCTATTCTAAGAAAATTCAAGATAAAAGTTTTGTTATATAAATACATTAAATATGTTATTCATTCAGAATTTTGAGGTGCTTTTTAAGAAAATAAGTTTTGATAAATTTTTTATTCAGATTTATTAACAAGCATTTCTGATCAAATCTCGGTGTAGAATTTTTGTATGGAATACAAAAATGTATCTGCATGTAAGGTATGTGATATAGAAATGTAATTTTACAACTTCCACCAAAGGTTCCTGCAGCTTTATAATAATGAAACTTCTATCTTATAAAATCCAAAATTTGACTTTAGCCACACATACACAATATACAAATATATTATACTTCATTAATGTTAATAGAAGCAGTTTAGAGAGTAAAGAACAAAGACTGCAAATGCAATATTTATAAATCATATTCCGTTAAAATGTAAAGTTTTTTGTTTAAGTTTACAACGACTTTCGTGTGAAAAGACAAAATCGGAAAATATCATAGAATTAGAAATTAAATGGTATAAATTACGTCGATATATTTTATACACTGAGTGGACACACAAATAATTTTTTAGCGATTTTTATCAAAACTGTAAATTTTTACTTTCTTTACACCTAGTATGTACATATTGAATAGAGAAGGTATTGCATTCCACTCAAAATTCGTCACCGAGATTTAACCAGAAATACACGTTTTAGGATCCCCTGTATGCAAAAATAAAAGTTGTAGGTAAAGGTCCGTCTGTGTGTATCCATGTATCTGTAAACGCAATAACTCAAAAACGAAAAGTCAGTAAAAGACGAAGCTTGGTATTTTAGTTTAGTATCTTTCAGCAATACCACACGAAGATTTTGAGCAACATCCCCTCACACAAACTACCCTTTACATGGAAAAAGTTTCGAAACTATTTCCGCGGAAAGGTTAGTTTGATTGGGGATTTTTTTTGAAAATGTACCTGTCGCATCCTTGGAAGATACTTAACTTTAATACCAAGTTTAGTATTTTATTTATTTTTAAATTTTGAGTTATTCTGTCCACACACACACACACACACATACACACAGATATGGAGCTTTTACTAAAATTTTTATTTAGGTAACCTCAACAGATGTATTTCCGGCCATACCTTGCTGTCCAACAAATTACTGCAATACAATCACTTTCTCGACGTTGTAGCAAAAAAGTAATAGTATTCAAAAGGAATTTAAATGTTTTGAATAAACTGGAATAAAATACATGACTTGAAGGGTTGTTACTTCTGGTTAATACTATTTGGTTCGTTCAGCCCTCTTTTGTATTCATGCTATAATGTGAGCAGCTGGTAATGAAATATCGCCCTCCGTGGTGTAATGGTTATCATGCTGACTTCATATACCCAAGGTCGCGGGTTCAAACCCGGCGGAGGACGATGGATTTTTTCGGGCGTAAAAATCCTTAGCATGGCTTCCTTCGGAAGGGAAGCAAAGCCGTTGGTCCCGTGTCGTAGATTTACGGCACGTAAAAGAACCTCAAGCCTGATTGAGAGGCCTCTGAGCAAAATTAAGCGGTCTTTCACGCCCAATTTAGAATGGGACGCTGAGAACCACAGTAGTTAAAGAGCGTCCATAAATAACACGACATTTTGGGGGATGATGTACTATATTGTTAATTTACAAAGTTCGGCCGTAAGATTGGATCGATTATATAAAGTTATCATTGAAGCTTTTTCTAGATAACATTTTCCATGAGTAACAGACATAATCAGATGAATGTGTTCCATTTATACGACTTTCTCCACCTACTCTGCAAACACACTTCTTATAAATTATAATATTGGTTTTATATACTTTATGCTGATTTGAGCTAAACATTAGCAGAATGGCTCGACTATTTAGTTTCTTAAAACCGGTATGGAATAAAGGGAATGCTCTAGACTAAAGCGATTCTCAAATGTTTAAGAAGTTAGGTCGCTAAGCGATTATCATTGAATTTTTTTCTTTATAAGGTAGGGAGTAAAACAAAAGAAACATGAATACCTTCCAACTTGAGAAGTATAAGTATTTTAAAATTGAAGCCAATAACGAGGGATATCTCGAAAATAATTAGCTCCACAACAAAAATGTATGGGACACTTTTTTGTGTAGTAAGATTTTGTCTATCTCTTACGTTACAAGTTATGCAAATGTTCAGAATGAAGAGCACTTCAGAAAGTATTCACATAAAACGAAAGAAATACATTTTATTTGTGCTTTAAGTATTTTTGACATGTGGTACTTTAATCAGAATCCCTATAGCCATTTTTGAGAAAAACAAAATGTTCAAAATTTTTCCTTGTGAAGGATAGATTGTGGTGGGGAATTTTATGAAAATATCTCAAATTAATTATCATGTTTGGTACATAACCTTGGTGTTCACACACACAAGGACCTGTACTAAAAATTCCTTCCTTTTATTCAGGGGAAACGTGTATTTCTAGTGAAATCTCGGTATTGAATTTTTGGGTGGAAACAATACCTTCTCTGTCGATGATCTACGTACTAAGCAAAGAAAGTAAAAATAAAAATTTTATAGGTGGTTTTGGATGGATTTAAGAATAATAGATAAGTTGTTGAGATATTGAAATGGCTCTTGCAAACAAGATTTTTTTTTCAAGATAAGCTGAAAGAATCAAGGTGGGATAGATGGGCAGGGTAACAGAGGTACAGAGCTGTATTGTACATTCTATTTATTCACTAAAGTGCTGAGTACATACATAGTTTAACCCTAGTTAGCACTGGTTTTAACTCTCACCAGGCTTATACCTATTTTATTATACACATTTTTATAGTATTCCATAGCTATCATTTGATCTAAAATCTGATCCAGGTAGCAATCTGCCACATTAAAATTGCTTAGTAATAATAGTTAATTCATTATAGGTATGTTTGGCAGGAGGAAGATTCTATATTCATTCAAAGGATATATTTATTCAGGATGAGTATAGAACTGGTCGGTATTTTTTGGTTTTTTGTTTTTTAACTGACCATTTCATTTTCTTCTTCACCTTCTACAAAAACTCCCCTAATTTATAAAGCTAGCACAAATCTTCAAAAATGTTCCTAAGTACAATTTCTTTGCTCCTCAGTAACCATTTCTTAAGCTGTATTATAAAGAGTGAATATTGAGTTACGAAACATTTAATCAACAAAATATCTTTTTATAGTTGCTGGCAGCCAGATATTTTAGAGGTTTAATGAAAATATTGTAACCCTCTGTTTTCATCGTATTTTAAAAAAAGACATGCTTGTAGAATACAGAAATATCTAGAGAATGTTAATCGGAAACAATTCCATACATCTGATGAGAACACACCCCGAAAGAATAAAGGCCCTTGGGTGGCTGAAAACAAAAACACGCTGACCAGGTTTAATTAAAACCTGTAACCTCCAGAGAACCAACTGGCGGAAGGTAAATGTTGTGCAGATAGCGGGAAAATAAAGCATCTCTTGTGAAATGACTGTTAAAATCCATTCTTCAAAGCAACGGAGCTTCAACAAGAATATCCTCAGGAGATAACAATGGAAACATGATCGCAGAGTTTATGATGGTAGGCACCTCTTAATTAGTTAATGGGGTTATGTTGTTATTGAGTGTGGTTCTTGGTGATAGACTGTGTATACATCAAAACAGGGGCCTTATTTGGTAGCCAGGGTCTAGCGTAGTAGACTTTCTGCTTGGGGGACGATAGTGTTACCTTCATATGACATTCTTTTTCTATCCTGTAACAAAATATTCTTAAAATACGTGTTTCCTGTGTCCCTTACACGTTAATTCAGATAAAAACTCACAAAAGATGATTTAATTATATATTATCTTTTTGATAAAATGAAACGAGGGAATGCTCTAGAATTGAGAGACAGCATAAATATTATTAGCTAAGCAGTAACATTGGCATTTTCTTTTCTTTCCTTAACCAGGAGCAAGAAAAATGAATGTTATTCCATTTGAGGCAAGTGAGAATTGTAACTAATAACAAGGAATGTCTCGGAAATTGTCAAATTTCAATAATGTATTGGACATACATTTTGTGCTTCAATGTGATAAACAAAATCTTAATACAAAAAGTGTATATCTGTTACGATTTACTAGTTATGAATAAGTCATCCAGAATGAATAGAGGCACTTTCCTAGAAAATTGAAGCTTTATTTTTATTTGCCATATAATTGTGTGTAATATAGATTATTTTAATCCAAGTTGTTAGAACCATCTTTTAGAAAACCCAAAAATTTGAAAATTTTTGCATATAACCGTAGTTTGGGGCGGGGGGGGTTTCATAAATCTTCGTGTCACATTCTTGAAAGAATCAGAGTTGAAATATCAAGTTTGGTGCTTAACCAACTTTTCGTTTTTGAGATATCCTGTTGGCAGACACACACACAAACGCAAACACACACAACTTTTTTTCTAATTGTTTTTTTTAATTAATTCAGCGGGCCTCAAAGGAGATATTTATGGTGAAACTTCGACATCCACTTTCTGGATGGAATGCAGTATCTTCTATACCCATATGCTATATAACAAGTAGCCGTGCATGATATTCTAAGCCAGAATTCTTTTTCTCCATCTTAGAAACAATTCATTGTTTGTTGAACTAATTTGGTTGTAATTTTCAAGAAATAATTAAGTTAATTGGTTTGTATTCCTCCGGATTCTGTTTCTGTCCGCCTTTTAAAAATAGTCATCACAGTGCTTGTTTTCCATTGATCTGGAAACATTTGTTTAATTATGTTTTTGTATTTCTGTTAGATACTTTTCCGCATCACATTTACTCGTTCCATTGCTTACTTCCATCTTTCCTGGTTATTTTCTATACGAAATGTTTCCTAACAATACTTATATATTTTGTTCATTAATTTCCTGTAATAATTTATGAATATTATTGTAAATCTTACATACATGATTATTTTCCGCGATGAAGATGACCTAAAGAACAAGTAGACACCTATCTACTCAGGTGTCTTCATATCATGACTACCGAACCGTTCGTGAGGGCTGCTGCCTACTATGCTCCCCAGGTTGCTGCCGGAGGACATTATGGCATCTCACAGCTCCGCATAGGCTTTTTCCAGACGTACTCGATTTCCCATGGCTATAAGGAAGCACTACTGTGCCGAGTCAAACCCAATCCGTAGGCAGGAATGGCTCACATATTCGGCTCAGTGTATTTCTAGTACTGACAAAAGTGTCACGAATGCTAGTGATCCACATGGCTTGCTGCACGGCAGCTGAAGTTGTAGGAAACCTCCCACCTACGGAAGCTATGAAGAAGAGGTGAGGTATCAGAACCACATGCATACCTCTAGATATCAGAACCATGCATTTTTTTCTAATTTATTTAATGTCATAAAGCCACTTATATTCTTTCATTTTTCATTGTCCTCCATATCTGTTTCCGCATTCCGTAAAGTGCAGCTCTGCCAGTATTTCTCTAATATAACTTTCATTTTTACATGCACATAATTCCTTATAACTTCATTTTGATATTGGTCCAGACTTTTAAATTTTCTATACTTCAAAAAAAAACAGTTTTTTCAGGAATAGTTTGTAGAAGACTGTAGAGAAAGTCGTGTGAATGTAGCGCATTATTGTAATTTCGTTATGAAAAATCTAAAATATTACCTTTTGAATTCACAATTAAATATAATGCTGCTGTTTATCTATTTAAAACCACACGTAAACAAATTTATAGTAATCTTATAGTAGAATATAACAAAAAAATACCTATGTACATCAAAAAGCACACGCCCGAAACAAAATATTTATTTTAGCCATTCTGCAAGTGTGACTTATGGAGCAAAGGCTTAAAGCACTTATTAATTAAAATATATGATAAATTACCAGATAAAGTAAAGAATACCTCTCATATTCAGAAATTTAAATTAATGTTAAAAGCAAATAGAATAAAATCAGTAAAATACATTATAATTAAAACACACTGGCTTTATACTATTTACATTATCTATTAAAACCATAATTTTTATTTTTATCTGGTAGTTACACTATTATTCAGTTTGTAGCGGGTTGTTTGTGTTCATGGATTCTACTAACTTTTCCAGCATTTAATTGTTTTATTTTTGGTACTTTGAGATTTCTTGATATTACATTAATTTGCATATAGTCCATTAAAGGGAGCTTTGCTTGTTGAGGTGTTTTTATAATTCATACATTTCAAACCACGCCTCTAGAGAACATCCCACCGTCATTGCTTGCTAATGCTGACATGAAAAGAAATTCTTCAGCTGCCAATGAATGTACTTAATTCTATGGTATACATAGAAATGGCAGAGGCCTCGGATTAATCAAAGCTCAGTGATAAGCCGTAATCCAACGGCTTAACTCAACAGCTTACGTAATCTAGCCAAAAGTTTACACCTATACATCTTGGAATCCCGTAATACTCAAAAGAAGATCGAGGAATGTCTGCACCACTTGTAACTAACACCCGCCATCAAATACACCAATGCTAAAGATCACTACATCGATCCTCATAAGGTCAGGAATAAACTATAAGATAAAGAATACAAACAGTGATGTGAGTTACCTCAAAGGCAAGGGTGTTATTCCATGTAAGGAATATACTCCCATTAAAAACTAGATTGTAAACCAGAAAAAGTATCCAGCACTGAATGGAAGAAAGCCCTGAATATGACATGCAACGTAGCCGCTGTGTAAGCTGTACAGTCAAAGATATTAAAAATACACGTGGCGCTGTGATTTTCCTGAAAATATGAACTTTGGACGGGTGTTTCCATGATTTTTCATTGGTGCCGTTCTGGTGCGAGTAAGACAATGCAAAACTAATTGGGCACCCTTCTGTCCCGTTCGACACTCCCTCAGAATAGGTTGACTTGTATAAGCAGTGTATTAATTTAGTCCACCGCGTGAGAGCATTACCTTGGTATTAGAACTTCGGTATATAGCGCAGAGAAAAAATTAAACTATTTTGTATCACCTCATGAAAAGGGTACAGTATTTTTTGTTTGGTTTTATTTTATTTTCTTATTTATTTTATCGTAGCTTTACGTCCTTCAATGCGATTGGACATATCGGATGATCAATGAAATCGGTGAAATTACCTTGGGGTCCATGGAGCTAAAAGTTACTCGACATAGGTGGAGTATTGTCCAACTTGTAAGTTTAGGGATCACCAGTTCGCAACTCAGCACTTTATTTATCGCAAGTTAGTTTCATATTCAACCACTTCCCTTCGGTAATGTGGCCATTCCATTACGCTTTTAAGGACATAGCAAATGGGTCAACGAAAGGGCCCCGTCTTACGATAAGTATTTCCAGGCGCTGCCACAGCGTGTTCGAAACCCTTCCATGTTCTTGGCTTTTCTCACTACGGTCAAGCACTCGGGGATATTCGCCACTACACAAACCGAAATATGTAACCTAATTCTTTCCAGAAGGTTAGGTATGTGACCCTCGAAGAAATCTCCGAAATCACCACACCAGAAAACGTACAACTCATTAACGCAATTGTCTTTAAACCTGGGCCACATGCGAGATTGCTGCTTCTAGTTCAGTTTTACACTAAGGATACTTCCTGAGCCTTTCCTATTGGTTACGGAGACAATATGGCTACGTGACAGGTGAATGGCAGGTTTCGAGATTTCGTGGAGGTTAGGCTAGATGTATGTAAATGAAATGGATCGATATAAGAGTAAAAATCTGATGTGTCCCATTCACATGACTTTCTCTACATCTCTGCAACAAATTATTCTTAAAAAGCTTATGCTCATATTTACGTCATCCAATCGAGAAAAAATTAGCAGAAATAGTGTTATTACTTGCTTCCTTGTAAGTAGAAGCGAAATAAGGGAGTACCACAGCTTAAAGTGATAGTCAAAATATGGTTGCTATGTAACTGAAGTTCCTTTGATTGTATGGACAGGAGTTCACAAATTCCCGTATGAGAAAAGTATAAGTTTTTCAAGGCTGAAACCAAAAACAAGGAATATCTCAAAAACGATTAACTGCACGAAAAAACCGTGTGTAACATAAATTGTGTGTTTTAATGTGCTTTACATTTTTTGTGTGGTAAGTATTTGTCTATCTCTTACAGTTTAGCAGTTACGCAAAATTCCTCAAGAATAAAGTAGTCTTCAGAAGCTATTCCCAGAAAATTCGAGATATTCATTTTATTTGTCAGGTAGATAACTTTAATATACGATACTTTAATCAACATCGTTAGAGCCATTTTTAAAAAAATCAAAATTTTCGAAACATTTTCCTTATGAAGGGTAGTTTGAGGTGGGGGGATTTTCTTTAAAATCTTCGTCTCGCATCCTAGGAAGATATCAAACTTAAATACCAAGTTTGGTATTCAACGGTCTTTTAGTTTTTGAGCTATGCTGTCGATAGACACAGACACACACACACACCCACACACATACGCGCGGACCTGTTCCTAAAAATGCTTTTTTTTTTGGGATTCAGGGGGACCCAAAACATGTATTATAAGTGAAATCACGGTTTCGAATTTTTGGGTGCATTTCAATACCGTCTCTATACACTATGTACATAGTACGTGTAGAGAAAGTAAAAAATGGACTTTCTGAAAATGGGCTCTGTTTTCCAATGCGAAATGCACAGTCTTCCTTTAGTTCTCTCTGCTTGCACATGGGCAGCCATGTTGGTCAATCGAACCATCTAAAACTGAAGGACCTGCAATGTCATGATTCACATACTGGCTACATACTAGATCCAACAATACCATCTGCAACAAGCCTTACCCAAGCCTAGGCGGTTGAGGACGAGAAAAAGAATATCTAAGAATCAACATTCCCATATTACTAAGAAAAATCGTGTGTGTTCCATTCACATGACTTTCTCTACATCGCTATAACAAACTACTATTTTAGGCTTACTCTTTCATCTATTTCATAATAATCGAGATAAACATTTGCAGAAATTGTGCTTATTACTAGAAGGGTAAAAATCTAGTGTATTCCATTCACATGACGTCCTCTAACTGTTCAGCAATCTGTTATTTGCTTCATGCTAATCAAGATAAACATAGGCTTATTACTAGCTCCTTGTAAGTAGATGGGAAATTAGAAAATGAACAAACTAAAGCAATTGTCTCATTCTTCAAAAGCCAGTCGCTATATGAAACAATTGAAATTCGAATCTCTTTGCGTGCCAGGAGTAAACAAACGAGAAACGAGAAAAAAAGATTCATCCCGTTTAAGAAAAGTTTAAGTGGCTTAAAATTTAAAGCATTAATCCGGAGTATCTCGAAAACGGTTAACTCTACAAAAAATGTATATGACATAAACTGTGTGTTTTAATGAGATCTACATTTTTTGTGCAATAGGTTTTTTTTGTATCTGTTTCGGTTTTGCTAGTTATGTAAAAATAATGTAGAATGAAGAGGTCTTCAGAAGCTATTCCCATAAATTTCAAGATATATATTTCGTTTGCCATAAAAATATCTTATATATAAGGTATTTTAATCAAAATGTTAGAGCCATTTGAGAAAATAAAAATTTTCGGAAAATGTTCCATGTAAAAGGTAGTATCGGGTGGGGGGATTTTCTTAGAAATATTTGGGTCGCATACTTGTATGATATACGTAACTCCATGGCCTACCGCTTGGCCCTACATCCCCCATCTCGGACCGAAGGCGTAATGAATGGGGTGCAGTGCTGGAGGGTGAGACGTGATGAGCGTCTCGAGACTTTCCCGGTCGGTAATGCGGTCTTTTCGATCTGGAACCGCTACTTCTCAATCAGTGGCTTCTCAATTGGCCCCCCAGAGACCTCACGAGGCTGAGTGCACCCCGGACCAGCTCTCCCAGCTGGAGAAAATTTCCCACGCCGGTACTGGGAATCGAATTCCAAGTTTGGTATTTAACGATATTTTCGTTTTTGAGCAATGCTGTCCACAGACACACACACGCACACACACATTTTTCTGAAAATGTTTTTTTTTTATTCAGGGGGTCCGCAATCGTGTATTCCTGGTGAAATCTCGGTATGGAAGTTTTGGATGCAATACAATATTTTCTCCATAAACTAGTACGTCTATAGAAAGTAAAACTATGTACTCGATCACATTACGGTGATCGGGCTCTTAATTAGTGTCAGTGGAACAATTACTATATTCTTTGCCGACATCTGTTACACACACCATAGATATTCAACCCATTATTGGTACATCTGCTTAAGAGATCAATAGCCCTCTTAAGAATGCATGTTTACTATCTTCATTATCAATGATTATCTCATGTTCTTCCGCTACTTCGCTTGTTGCATCATAACTCAAACTTTGACGCTGTTTATTGTATAATGATCTATTTCTTATCGATATATTCAACCATTTATATTTATATATATATATATATATATATATATATATATATATTCTTGTTAATGTTTGTATTTGTTATAATTTCATTTACAATAAAGAACGCTTTAAAATAAATAAATAATAAATATTTCACTGCAATAGAATACGACCTTAATACAGTGCTCACTGTGCTAAAAACCTATTTAACTGTCAATTTTTACTTTATCTATACGCACTATGTACACAGCGTATAGAGAAAGTATTGCACTCCACCAAAAAATTCGATAACGACATTCCACCGGAAATAAATGTTTTAGGGTTCCCTGTATCCAAAAAAAGTATTTTCAGTAAAAGGTCCATGTGTGTGTGTGTCCGTGTGTCTGTGAACACGATAACTTAAAAAAGAAAACTCGGTAAAATACCAAACTTGGTATTTAAGTTTAGTATCTTCCAGGGATGCGACACAAAGATTTTGAGAAAAATTCTCCACCCCAAACTACCCTTTACATAGAATTTTTTCGCAATTTTTGATTTTCTAAAAAATGGCTCTGACGATTTTGATTAAAATATCGTATACTAAAGATATTTACCTGACAAATAAAATGTATATTTTGAATTTTCTGGGAAGAGCCTCTGAAGACTACTTTATTCTGGAATTTTGCATAACTGCTAACCGTAAGAGATGGACAAAAACTTACTGTACAATAAATGTAGAACACTTTAAAACACACAATTTATGTTAAATACATATTTTTCGTGGAGTTGATTGTTTTTGGGATATTCCTTCTTTTTGGTTTCAGCTATAAAACGCATACTTTTCTCATACAGGACTTTGTGAACCCGTGTCCATACAATCAAAGGAACTTCAGTCACATAGCAACCAGTTTTGACTATCACTTTAACCTATGGAACTCCCTTATTTCGCCTCTACTTACAAGGAAGCAAGAAATAAGACTATTTCTGCTAATTTTTTTCACGATTAGCAGGAAGTAAATAGAAGGAAGCTTTTTAAAAATAATTTATTGCAGAGATAAAGAGAAAGTCATGTGAATGGAACACATCAGATTTTTTTCTTCCTTTTAATGAGGATACGTTAAAGGCGCATTGCTTGTGGCATGTTTGTTGGAAGTGCCTCCGCGAATTAAAGGAAAATATTATTTTAAATCTCTTGCCCTGTTACGCTGGTACATGAGAAATGAAAACACTTGGCATTTCTGCAGCTAGAAAAATAAAGACACGCACGATGCTAAATATTACTGAGAAATATTTTCACCGTATATTTGTGAAAATGAACTTTTAGTCACATGACACTTTATTGAATTTATTGCTAATATAGTCGTGTTAACAAGATGACACACAGAGATAGTCAAAAACGTAATTAAGATACTACATTTAGACTGGATGTATAAAACTCTCTAAGGTCATAAAAAGGGCTATTGGTTTACCAAACCACGATCCTTTTCTTGAAAACGTTAAACAAATATAGATTTATACCAGGATTGGAATTAGTTAACCTGAACAATGGTGTGACAATAGGTAATTGTATCTTGAGGAATAATGATGGATATCACTGTCGTTAAACTATTATAATTACATTTATCATTCATTAAACATTTAAATATATACCAATTTAAGACCATTAAGTTTTTCCCAAAAATAAAAAAAGAATGGCCTTTTTTTTTGTAAAATGGATAGCTTATATATATTTGAACAATTATCCCCATAGATGAATACCATAAATAATACTGTTATTAAAAAATCGATGTGTTCCGTTCACATGACTTTTTCTACATATCTGTAACAAATAATTATTGTTAATAAGCCTATTCGTCTATTTACTTTATGCTAATTGAGAAAAAATTAGCAGAAATAGTCTTATTGCTTTAAGCAGAAACAAAATAAGGGAGTACCATAGATTAAACTGATAGTCAAAAGCTGGTTGCTAGGTGACTGAAGTTCCTTTGTTTGTATGGACACGAGTTGACGAATTCCTATATGAGAAAACTAAAGCTAACTAAACTTTTTTAAAGCTGGAACCAAATACAAGGAATATCTCAAAAACGATGAACTCCACGAAAAAAAAAAATATATAACATAGATTATATCACATAAAATTTAATGTGATCCAACATTTTTAAGTGATAAGTTTTTGTACATGTCTTATGGTTTAGCGGGTATGCTAAATTTTGTAAAATTCATCCAGAATAAATTAGTGTTCAGAGGCTATTCCCAGAAAATTCAAGATATACATTTTATTTGGCATTTAAATATAAGAGATTTTACTCAAAATCGCTACAGCCATTTTTGAGACAATCGTAATTTTCGAAAAAAGTTCCATGTCAAGGGTAGTTGGAGGAGGGGGGGATTTTCTTGAAAATCTTCGTGTCGCATCCAAGTTTGCTATTTAAAAGAGTTTTCGTTTTTAAGCTATGCTGTCCAAAGACACATACACTCACAGGCACACACACTCGGACCTTTTTCTAAAATGCTTTTTTTGGATTCAGGGGGACCCAAAACATGTATTTCCGGTGAAATCTCGATATCGAATTTTTGAGTGGATTACAATCCCTTCTCTATTCACTAAGTACATAGTAGGTACGTGTAGAGAAAGTAAAGAACACAATAGCTCTATTAACCAATATATGTAAGGATTCATTAAAAGTGACTGTGACTTTATAAAAGCTGAGAAGACACTATATACCATGTAATATAGTATAGAGCATAGACACCTGACTGTATTTAAACCAATCAAAACTCTGAGTGATTGGTCAAAAATATATTTTAGTGATATTGTAATGCGCATTATGGCATGGAGTTTGATATAGCTTTTGATTTTCTCTACACTTTACATGCATGTAGTAGGTGTAAAGTATTGTATTCCACCCAAAATTGGATGTCGATATTACACTGGAACATTATTAGACCTTTATCCGTTCTCATGACTGGGGGACGCGCTCAGATGGGGCAACATTGTAACTTTTAAGTGAGGTATGGAGAGGACCAGAGAACTAATCTGACAAAGCAAACACTAGTTTCACTTCATAAATGTATTCAACCAATAAGCACAGTAATATTATTACATATCTTTATTACAGAATCCTTAATGTATGTTGTTGGGCTCTGTACACCCTCGCGTTCCAAAGCCCCGGGGTCCTAAGTATATCCTTACAGCTTCATGGCTAGCTAACGACTCCCAAACGACGCTAAAACCAACGGCTTCTAAAACTTCCCCCACACTGCAGCGTGGCTAAAATCAACCAATCAAAACGCTGTTTTTCTATAAACCAAAGCATGCTGTAACGGTCACCCTAACAATACATATGTGGCCGCGTCGTGGCACAGTGGTTAGACCATTCGCCTCTCACCTAGAAGGCCCGGGTTCGATCCCAAGTAACCGCATGAGAGATTTGTGGTGCACAAAGCGGCGCAAGGGCTGGTTTTCTCCGGGTTTTCCCCCGCCATCGCATTCCACCGGTGCTCCATCTTCATTCCATGTATCACCAGTGTCATCGATTGCGGTACCTTATTAGTAAAAGTGGGCGTTAAACACTATAAAAGCACTATATATATTTATTTATATCCAAAATTTCTCCATATATGACTATGTTTTGAGGTCCAAAACACATATCATCAGAAAATTGTACATGTATGTAGAGAGCATTCTTAAAAATGAAGACAGTTGAATACAAATTTGGTATTTAAGTTTAATATCTTCCAAGGATAAGACACGAAGATTTTTAAGAAAATCCCTCACCCCAAACTACTCTTTGCATGGAGATTTTTTTTTTTTTTTTTTTTTTTTTGCAAATTTTGTTCTTGTCAAAAACGTGTTTAACGATCTTGGCTAAAACGCCTTGCAGTAAAGATATTTGCATGACAAAAAATAATGAATCTTAAATTTTCTGGGGATAGCCTCTGAAGACTTTTCACTCTGGATGAATTTTGTGTTACTGATAAACCGTAACAGACAAACAAGTACTTACTACACAAAAACGCGGAATGCAACATTTATGACATATACATTTTTTGTTTAGAGCTAACCGTCTATTGTTATGGGTTTAAATTTTAAGCTACATACCTAAACTTTTCTCAAACGGGAGCTTATCTTTCGTTTCATCTCTCTAGTTGTACTCCTGGTTTTCTCAATTATATTATAATATTTAACGCATATGTTGATTCAGACTAGGAAAGCAGCAGCAAAATTTTAAATTCCATACAAGTAGTGTCCCTCATGGACTGTTTCGAATATCTGAGTGATATATATATTGGCGGAAACTGCAAGTTATTTGATCCGAATCGAGCTGCATTCTGCCACAAAGACAGGCTCTATTTCATGGTCGGAAATATGATATTGGTGGGGATGTGGGGAGACCCGTTGGCTGATATATTTCACCTGTGGATTAGAATGAGAAGGTCACAGGTTAAATAATCGATGATATGACATGCCTGGATAATGACGAGGCAGCGAGATGCACCCGGAGTTTATATATTTTCACTTTTTATACTAATTTTATTATAAAACATATATGCACATGTATATAAAACCTGATGCCTTGTAGCTATTGTAGTGTGAAAAAGCGTATATACTTGTTTTATTTACACTAGAGACAAATTGATCTGACATGTGTTATGTTTTACCACGTGAGTGTTCAAAAGTTAATTTAATAAAGTAATAAAATGATTACATAAACTGATCTTCATTAAATCATCCTTAATAAATATTGACCAACATGTTATTGTGATAGCAAAAGGCTTTTAAGCGTAAAAATTATTATCTACTTTACTGTAAAATATTTGTAAATAACCTATAACTCATATAGCGTAATATATGTAAAATAATATAACTTGTACAGTGCACACTTTGCATACAAGAATTGGAGCATATTTATATAAAATTGAATTCTGGTTTCTGGTAGAATGTGATGGTGATCCTCAAATAGTATATCAGTCATCTAGATAAGTGACTATTGATTAACACAAATTGAATCACGGAAGATGTACTAGGGGTGTTCAATAAGTCCTTAGAAAACCAATAAATTAGACTCTTAGCATTGAAACTAGTTTTTATTGAGTAACCCCTAGTTGTCTCTTACTAGATAGGAGTTAACGTTACAGCTATGTCCATCACGTAGTTTCGTTGGCATTGGCGATTGAATCAACAATCTTGTCTTCCATAGAAATATAGAGAAAAAAACGGGTTTCGTGCGTTGATTAAACACTTATATTTAAAAAGCTTAACATCGAAAGAGTTAAAGTCAATTTGGATGAAGTTCTTGGCACATCTGCTCCTACGTTTGTAAAAATTTGCAATTGGATAAATGGATTTAAATGTGGCGTACATCCACAAATAATAAACATCGTTGTCCAATAGCAGTGACTTCCTCTGAAATGATTGACGAAACGTAAGATATAATTTTGAGTGATCGACGAATCAAAGTTCACGAAATAGTAAAGGCCACAGGCACATCACAAAGTACAGCATTCTCAATCTTGCTCGAACGATTGGGTCTGACAAAGGTCTCGGCAAGAAGGGTGCCACGTTTACTCTCGATAGAGATTAAACGCAATCGTGTGATCGATTCGGAATCTATTTTGGCACTTTTCTGCCGTAGTCCTGACGAGTTTCTGCGTCGATGCATAACTGTGGATAAAACATGGATACATGAATACATTCTAGAGACAAAAGTAAATTTAAAACAGTGAGTCTTTAAAGGCGAACGGCTCCGAAGAAGGCAAAGGTGGTAGCCTGGGTTTTCTGGAATGGACGCGGAATCATCTTCATTGATTACTTACAGAAAGGAAGAACGTTAAATGGAGAGCATTATGTATCGTTATTTCACCTATTCTCTTCCATCAAAACAATGCAAGGGTGCGCATCTGTGCAGCTTCGATGACGAAAATTACTTTTCAAATTAAGGTTCGAATTACTCCAACATCCATCAGCTTTGGCCCCCAGAGTCCATTTTTTATTTCTAACTTGAAAAAGTGGCTTTGTGAAATACGATTCACATCTAAAGAAACGGTCATCTCCCAAAGAGGATCTTGGGAAAGCCTACCTTTTAGAAGGCTTAAAACAGTTGAAGAAACGCTGGGGAAAATGTGTCGAGCTGAAAGGAGATTTTATTAAAAGAAATTATCATAAACAATTTATTTTACTATATTTTTCTAGGCGCTTATTAACACCCCTCGTAATTGTACTGTACTAAATGAGATGCTTCCTTCAAAATCAAGGAAACACAAATCAAAGCTATTTCAACATTATCCTGGACCTTCTTCAGTAGTTTTTTTCTCCAGAAGCTTACACGGAGAGCAAATTTTATTCTCATATGTATGCTTTGTGTTAAACAAATTTTATTTGTTCTATAAACAAATCCGAATAAAACAGAAATTTGCTACGTTAAATGATCTAACATTAGAGAAAGAAAAAAAAATATCCCATATGTTCCATTGAAATAACATCGGTAACATTGTTAGAAGACATATTCTTCTATCTACTTCATGTTAATCAAGACAAACATTAGCAGAAATTCTATTATTACCTGTTTTCTTGTAAGTAGAATGGGAATAAGGGCATACACTAGGATAAAGGTATAGTAAATCTTTTAAAAGCTTGTTGTCGTTTAGTGAAAATCCTGGTCTTTGCATTGCAAGAAATTGGCAAATTCCCTTATGTGAAAAAGAATTTCCAAGCTAGATATTTGAATAAATTATAAATATTATTATAATTAATATAACCCAAAAAATAATTAAATAAAACCAATAACAAGGAATATCAGAAAAATAGTCAACTCCACGAAAAAATTTACACGACTTAAATTATCGGTTTAACGACACCTTATATATGTATTTGTGTTTAAGTTTTTTACCAGTTATAAATAATTCATCAAAATTCATCCAAAATAAAGTGGTTTTCAGATACCATTCCCAGGAAATTCAAGATAAACATTTTATTTGTAATGTAAATATCAATGTAAATATCTTTCATGTACTGTATTATAATTAACATCCTTATAACCATTTTTAAGAAAATCAAAGTTTATAAAGTTTTTCCATGTAAAGGGTAGTTTGAGGTGAGTGGTTTTTTCTCAAAATTTTCGTGTTACGTCCTTGGAAGATACTATAATTATATACCAATTTTGGTTATTAGCAAATTTTCGTTTTTGAGTTTTCGTGTTTACAGATACAGACACACACACACACACACACATACAAGGGTGCTTTTTCTAAAAATTATTTTTTTGATAAGTGTACCATAAAATGTGTTTTTGGGTGAAATCTCGGTATCAAATTTTTGGTCGGAATGAAATACCTTCTCTATATACTATGTTCATATTACGTGTAGAGAAAGTAATAATAAATATAGATAATAATTATGTTTTTTATTTCAAACCAAATAATGGTAAACGCATTTTTTACAGTATAACTGTGTAAGTAAATATTATGAAGCTTGTATACCCAGTTGAATAAGTTAATTGACTAATCTAGTAATTGAGAAATCATGACTTAGTAGTTTTCTTATTTAAAAGTATTCATAATTAAAAGTAATTAATTTATTATTTACAGTGTCAAAATATTGCTATTTTACTTCGCGTAGAATGGTTTACTGTATTACATATTTCACTTGTGCATTACGCATAAAACACATACTTTCTTCACCCTAGTTAATATGAAGGTATATAACTCGTCAACCATACTTTTATACAAAATTAATGTTTCTGTAGATATCAATAACCTAATACAATTTCATTAAATGATGAAGTACAATTTCATTTTGGGTTCAATATAACCAATAATTGTCATGCGAGTTAGCACTTTAAAACTGGACTCTTACCATAATTTTAGTATCCCACCAGCAAGATAACTTTCCAAATTCGAGTGTTTACATTCATTCATTTGTAAGATTTCAACAAAGAAAAGTATTTCTTTAAATTTTGATTTATTACATTCAAATTACTTTCTCTATGTTTTCTGCAAAAAACTATTCTTATAAAAGCTTACCTTTCTAACTGCTTCAATCTAATTGAGTTAAGGTACCTATTATGAGAAAGGGTCTTATTCGTACTTCCCTATAGATTCAAGGACAAACGTGCACAGACTAAGCTAAGTGACAATTTAATCTTTAAGACCTGGTCGCTATTAAAATACAACTTAAATTCGATTTCCTTCCAATTAACAAGTGTCAAATAAGGAACAAATAATTATTTGAAAATATAAACCAACAGGGAACATATCAAAAATGGCAAACTCCACAAAACGTGTATTTGACAAATTGTGTGTTTTAACGCGTTGTACAGATTGGTGTAAAGAATGACGAGGTCTTTAGTGGCTATTAGGAAAACATTTATGTTATACTTTACATTTCTCACAAAAATTTCCTTTATTTGTGGTAATTTAACCAAACGTTTGGTGATACTTTTGAGAAAATAAAAATTTTCACTTAATTGACCTGCTAAAGGGGGATTTAACGTTTGGAAATTTTCTTGAAAAAATCCATGTTGCATTCATTAAAGATGAACTTAAGTACTACGTTTGATATTTATCGGAGTTCTGAGTTTTGAGATTCAAATTGTTTATATTTTCTTATAAGTAAATTTGTATATTTGAAAATGGAGAACATTAAAATAATAGAAAAGAAAAAAAAGCAGGAAAAGATTATGGTGTTTGCAGGCACATTTACAAATGTAAGATTTTCCTTGATTTTTTATTTGGTGACACTTCAACATCAAATACTTCTCTTACTTGTATTAATTATAATACGTAGAAGAGAAAGTAAAAACGTTTTCGGTGTTGAATCTCCGCAAATCCATTTCTTTTTCGCTTCAAAATATTCTTTTGAATTGTCAAATTTTAGCTCTACATTATTACTGATTAATCCTGAATATGTATCTAAATATAATGTTCAAAAGAAAAAAAATACTCCAGTACATATTACAGCACTCAGATATAAGTCTAGAAATTTATGCAAGAGTAGATGAGGTTATATCTGATTTTTCGCAAGAGTTAACAGAAAAGCTGGTGCCACCTCTTGTTTTAAAGACCCTTTTTTACTGGATTTAAACGCATTAACGCGCACAATGAAGGTATGATGAACTCTGAATATTCACATAACTTTGTCTTCACATCATCGTTTACTTTGTATACATATTAATATTTACTTTATATAACCAGAAACTATTCCTTCAAAAGTTTATTTATAACTACTTCACCTTAGTCGAGCCTCTCACCTAGACGTTCGGGTTTGATTCCAAGCGAGCACATGTGAGATTTGTGGTGGACAAAGCGGCGCAAGGGCGGGTTTTCTCCGGGTTCTCCTGTTTCCCCCGCCATGGTTTCCACCGCGCTCTTTCTTCATACCATATATCAGCAGTGTCATCGCCTGCAGTGCCACAAGTAGAAAAGTGGGCGCTAAACACTACAAAAAAATGTTAATCGAGATTATTTTTTGGAAACTGTTTCACTACGAATTTCAATGTAGATAAAAGGGGAGTAGAAAATACCGAATCGATAGTCAGTTGTTTGCTCAATTCTGGCCTAAAAATCCCACAATATCACATTAGTCAAATGAATAACAAAAGCAAAATTACATTGACGAACAATTCAAAACAATATTAAGGATATCTTAGAAATGACTGATTCTACAAAAATACTTTTCTGGTTTAATTTTATGTGCTAAATAGGCGCATATTTTGGTAAGCTTTTATTGCTTACTTAGAGATCAATAATTTAGTTTTTTAGAGCTGCTTATACTTTATATTTATATTCTTGTAGTCAGCATGGAGTTTATTATTCTGGAGTTTATAGAAGAGCAAGAGATTTTTTGTCCCGAATATACTGCTGTATTACTGATCAGCTGCTTTAAAAACTGCACAAAATTCCTTAAAAATTAAGAAAACTTCACAGGCTATTCCTGAGAATCAATTTTTACCTAGCATATCGAAAAATTGTCCATGTAGAGGACTGTTAAAAGTGAATACCATATTCGAGTTTCACTCCAAATTTTTTGAGCTTATGCTGTTCAAAAATACACATATGAATTATTAAAAAAACATCCAATGTGTTCCATTCACATAGCTCTCTCTACACCTCTGCAACAAATTAATATTAAAGGGACTATTCTTCTATGTACTTCATGCCAATCGAGATAAATATTAGCAGAAATGGTCCTTGTAGGTAGAAAGGAAATAAGAGAATACACTAGGCTAAAGCGACACTCAAATCTTATAAAATTTGGTTGTCTTGTGATTGAAATTTGTTTCGTAGCATGGCTAGCAAATTCCCGTATGTGAAAAATTAAACTGCATAAAAATTGTGTGTTTTAGCAAGATCTACATTTTTTGTGCAACAAGTTTTTGTCCATCTCTTACGGTGTACAAGTTATGCAAAATGCCACAAAATACATTCAGATTAAAGATGTTTTTACAAGCTATTCCCCAAAGATTCTTCATATCACATCCTTAGAGGATACTGAACTTAAATATCAAGTTTGGTATTTAGCGGTCTTTTTATTTTTGAGCTATGCTGCACTCAGACAGTCACACATGCGCCGACATTTTTCTAAAAATGTTTTTTTTTGGATTCAGAGGATTCCAGAATGTGTTTCCGGCGAAATATCGGTATCGAAATTTTGGGTACAACACAATATATTCTCTACATGGTAGTGTAGTAAAAGTAAAAAGTAATCCTCAATTTGTTCTGACAAAACCAAAGACACACGTACCTTTCCTATCGTGTATCTGGACCTCCAGGCGGTGGCAACATAAGAACTGTTGAGTACAAGCCAATCATCTTGTTTGTCTTCGTCCAATCCCATGTCTTAACAGCTTGTTCGTCTTTCTGTAAAAAGTAAAAGCCGTTTAAGGCGTTAAGGTTTTTGGAAGCGCTTTTTGCGACTTTGATGGGTTTCCTTCGACCAGAGAAATTAAAGCTAGCTTCAGAAGATTAGAACTGTGCAAAACTCAATATACCTCTACTATTACTTGCCCAGAACCATTCTATCACCTGAAATATCACAGACTTATAATTTCTCTAGAGCGTACACCTGTGCGCATAAAATGCAGCTCATTACACTACATCACAATAGTGTTTTTCTCTCTCTGTAAGGTATCCATCTTCAGGTACCCAAACTTTAACTGCTTTACCGTATCAATTCTCTATGCGACTGGCCTGAAAAACAAACAGGAATATAAGAAGTGACCAATACTAACAGGGGGTATCTCATACACCGTCTCGAGCTTCTTGCTAAGATTCGTATACAAACAAGGTCTTGAAGGCGATGATACCAAAGGCTTTGTCACTGGAATGCGATGGCTGGATAACCGGAGAACCCAGAGAAAACCCGACCCTGCTCCGCTTTGTCCACCACATGTAGTCACCTCGGATCGAGAGAGGAGTGGTCTAACCCCTTGGCCGTGACACGGCCATTCATTTGCATTTTTATCAAACTTGCCAACTATGTCACTTTCATGTATCAGAGCTTTCATTATCAGAAATAATTATAGGTTATTGCATTTAGATTAAATTTCAATTATTTACAAAAGCTGTTTAAACTATATTACTTATCCTAATATATGAATTAATAAGTGTATTTATTGAAATAACAGCATGCATAAAAGATTATAAGAGTAAACACGAAAATAAGAGGATAAAGATATTCAAATACAGTAACTTAAAGTTACAATAGAGAATGAACCGTATTTGGATGTAGTAATGTACCCTATTATAGTAGACAAATACATTTAATAGAAATAAATATATATAGACACTCTATTTAAAATAACAACAAACCAATGACCGAAAAGTTGACAAAAAATATATAAAACATTGTAATCACCTTTGTTTAATTTTTCCTATTCCCCCCCCCCCCTCTTCCCTGATATCACCTTCTCAGATCTCGGCTGTCTTGCCTTAAGTAGAAATATTCCTAGCCTGTCCGCTTTTTGCATGCCTGCCAATAGCGCCCAACATGCTTCTAACTCTACATTCGCGGTGGTAAAGGATCGCAGTAAATATCTTTGCCTTCATTCCCCCGTACCCCTCGCAAATGGAGCAGATTCTCATACCATTCTCGTAAGTGACTTTTATCGTCCACCATGCTGTTTGTCTAATCCACGCGAGCCCCTTTCTAACGAGTTTGGTACCTGTTTTGACGTATTGCTCCATACCCCATTCCGATTTCATCATACCTATCCTAATGTAATTAGGTTAGAGTATCCTTTAGGTGTTGCATCTAATTAGCTCCCTGGTTATTAGCGATCGTTGTCCCCTTTTGTTTGTACTACTTATTCGATCTCACTGTCTGCGTTTTCTCTGTTGTTCTTCTCTGTTTCTTTTCTTATTCCTTTATCTTTCCCAAATATTCCCCTCTTTCTTCAATTCTGTTTTTTTCCGTAGCATTCAATTCATTACCATCTCTCCTGGCATACTATTTCATTTATGTTCCAAATTTCATTTCTCCAACATCTTACCTCCTACGTCTTTCTCCCCGCATAAAATACAACGTTTTAGTTCATTAACCCTCATCCCAATTCTGTTGTCCTTATTCAAACTAATCCTTTTTTCATTGCATTCGATTAAACAGTGAACAATACTGTGTTTCTCCACTTATCAGCATCAGTTCTCTGTGTGACCGGACTGAAAAACAAGGCAAATGAACAGAAACCAACCACCAATGATGTTATAATATATTTGAATCCTTAAAATACCATTGCATTGAAATTGTTAATATGTGATTAGTAGATATAGAAGGAAAATATTTATCTTGCTTAGCATGAAGTTTATGAATAATCTTTAGTAAGAATAGTTTCTTTGCACAAAAGGTAGAGAAAGTCATTTTAATGGAGCACATCACATCCTTTATTTAGTTCTCAAGTGTTATAGGAATAATACTTAAAAAATCATGACCACCTTTATATCTCTGTAAAATGATTATTAAAAAGATTATACTGCTAATACTGCTATCTACTTCATGCTAATCGAGATAAACATTAGCAGAAATGCTATTATTACTTGCCTCCTTGTTAGGGAAATAAGGGAATACACCAGGCTAAAGCGATAGTCAAATCTCTTAAAATCTGTTGCCACGTGGTTGAAATCCGTTTCATTTCATGGTCTGTAGTTGACAAATTCCCGTGTGTGAAAATATAAGTATTTTAAAATTAAAACCAATAACAATGATATCTCAGAAATGGTCAAGTTCATGAAAAAATGCATAACGTAAATTGTGTGTTTTAATGAGCTCTATATTTTTTGTGCAGTAATGTGTTTGCGTATCCCTTAAATTTTACTAGTTATGAAGAATCCAGCAATATTCATCAGGAATGAAGAGGTCTTCAGAGGTTATTCCCAGAAAATTCAAGATATACATATTATTTGACATGTAAATCTTTAATATACGGTAATTTAATCCAAATTATTAGAGGTCTTTCTGAAGAAATCAAAATCTTCGATTTTTTTTTCATGTAAAGGTAGTTGGGGATGAGGGGATTTTTCTCAAAATCTTCGTGTCGTATCCCTGGAAGATACTAAACTTAAATATCAAGTTTCGTATTTTACTGACTTTTCGTTTTTGAGTTATCGTGTTCACAGACACACAGACGCGCGTCTTTCACGCCCAGCATAGAATAAGACGCAGAGAGCCACAGCAGTCAAAGAGCGTCCATAAAATAAATATATATATAAGTAAAAAGCAAAACAAAGACCTCTTCTTAAAATGCCCTTTTTATACAGGGGACCTTAAAACATATATTTTTGGTAAACGCTTGGTATTGAATTTTTGGGTGCAATACAATAGCTGCTGTAAACATTATGTACGTAGTATGAATAGATAAACCAAAAAAGTTATTGTTTATCATAAAATTTTGCCATTTTGTTATTTTACACTTAGAAAAGTTGAATAAAAGAAAAATATCAAATGAAACAAAATAAAATATACAGGGAAATTCCGATTGATAAGACTGTTAAGTTAAAAGTTTAATTTTTGTATACATTTTTACCATTTACCTAGTTTTCTATAAATTGGGTGTATATGAGAAGGACAGAGAGAGAGAGAGAGAGAGAGAGAGAGGGGAGAGAGAGAGACGAATCAATACATAGAGATAGAGGGAGAGAGAAATTCTCTCATATTTTCTAAGGCTCATATAAAAAACTTAGCAATATCATCGTGGTATCGGAAGGCCTGGGTCCGTTATGGTCCGGAAACCGGACAACACGCATGCGCGGTCTCCAACAAAGGTGCATGTTCTGATTATCATCTCCATAGAGATAATTGCGGCACTTTGTGTCGTGTCTTTGAACACATTATGAACCGTCCCGAGAGAGTTCCGGTTCCTGTCCTCCGGCGGACTCCTCCGGCCGGTAAAGTAGATACCTCGTTGACTGATCGCATGACGGCCCACTAATTGTAAGTAAACTAACTACTTAAACGAGCGATTAATTCCCCCATCGCTGAATAATTGCTAGCATATTAACCGATAAACCTACTGAGTAATTGCTGAGTATTTAGCCGGCTCATTGTCAAGCAATTAGGAGCTCGCTTGACCAATGTTATTGTACACCTATGTGTTACGTGATGCAGACTTAGCAGCACTGTGATGGTCAAAACTGTACTTAACCTGAGATATAAGTTCCTATATACTTCCTTGCCAATGAAAAAAAAAAAAACTCTTTATCTCATAACATTATGGTAATTATTACTTTCTCTTCACGTATTATGTACATAGTGTATAGAGAATGTATTGTATTCCACCCAAAAATTCGATACTGAGGTTTCACCGGAATTACATGTTTTAGGTCCGCCTGAATAAAAAAAAACACATTTTCAGAAAAAGGTTCGTGCGTATATGTGGGTGTGTGTCTGTGGACAGCATAGCTCAAAAACGAAATATCCGCTAAATACCAAACTTGTTATTTTAGCTTCGCATCTTTCAAGGATGCAACACGAAGATTTTCAAGAAAATGCCCCCACATCCAACTACCCTTTACATGGAAACATTTTCGAAACTTTTTTATTTTCTCAAAAATACCTGTAACGATTTTGATTAAAATATCGTACATTAAAGATATTTACCAGACAAATAAAATGTATATCATGAATTTTCTGGAGATAGTCACTGAAGACATATTTTATCTGAATGGATTTTGCGGAATTTTGCATAATTGGTAAACCGTAAGAAATAGACAAAAACTTACTACACAAAAATGTACGAGCTCATTAAAACACACAGTTTATGTTTTTATTTCCTGGAGTTGGCCATTTTTAAGATATTCCTTGTTATTGATTTAAGTTTTGAAATACTTAATACTTTTCTCACACGGGAACTTGTCAACACCTGACCACGCAAATAATCGAATTTCCATACCATAGCAAGCACATTTTAAAGCATTTGACATAAGTTTAGCCTAGTGTATCACCTTAGTTCCCTTCTACATATAAGGAACTAAATAATAAATCCGTTTCTGCTAACGTTTATCTCAATTAGTATGAAGTAGATAGAAGAATAAGCTTATTGTAACAATTTGTTACACAGAGATAGAGAAAATGATGTGAATGGAGCACATCAGATATTTATCATATAATTAACTAAACTAAAAATAAAAGTTTAAAATCAAAATCATTAAACAAGTACTTTGAACATCAAAAGATACCAGTAACTGAAATAAAGCAAAATATTATTAAAAAAACTGTTCTAGAACAAAAATATTACTGGAAAGCCGGGATGAATTGGATCGGTAGGTAAGGGATGAGTTGAATCGGAATTTTACAATTGGATGAATTTACAACTAATATCCTGCTGCTTCCTATTTTAAACTATAAACTACTATACTAGTATCCAGCACTATCTAAGTTGTATATTAACTACAATAAATGTATTCTAGATATTAATGTCATTTATTCATATGTATTTAACTATATTACTTTTCACATTAACGGTTATGCAAAATTCATCGAGAATGAAGAGCTCTTCAGAGTCTATTCCTGAAAAACTCAAGATATACATTTTATTTTTATTACAAATATGTTTAATATAAGGCATTTCACTCATTTTGGCATTATTTTTGAGAAAAGTAAACGTCTAAAAAATGTTCATGTAAAGAGTGGTTTAGGGTGACGGATTTTCAAGAAAATCTTCGTTTAGGTATTTAACGTTTCGTTTTTGAGCTATGCTGTCTGCATACGCACTTTTCTTAAAGACTGTTTTATTTGGGGACCTTAAAACATGTATTTCCAGCGAAGTTTCAATATCGAGTTTTCGGGTGGAGCACAATACCTTCTCTACCTACTATGTACGTTGTGCAGAAAGTAAAAACCATTTGGTTGCAAGAATATAATGTAGATTTTTTTGGATAGTGTTTAACGCCCGCTTTTGCTGCTTGTGGCACCGCAGGTGATACATGAAATGAAGATGGAACACCGGTCGAATGTAATTGCAGGGGAAACCTGAGAAAACCCGCCTTTGCGCCGTTGTTCACCACAAACCTCTCATGCGGTTGCTTGGGATCGAACCCGGGTCGATATTATAGGCATGCTTTCGCTTTCACCGTGTCACTATGCGACGAACAACACTGAATGTGAGAGGGTTTCTTTTCAATGCACCAAGCAATTTACCAGAAAGTTCTCTACTTATTCCTCTCGGTATGCCACTTACTTCCACGCTCGTCGGTTTGTAGAGAGACAGAAGTTTCTAGTTTCCTGATGCGCTCTGGAATCCGGCCCTTGCTGCTCCTGATGAATGTAGCTGAATGAGCTTTTCAAATCGCTGAATACATGAACGGTTCGGAAAGCTACCCTGCGGATATTACATTCACTAAAGAACTTGGCAATTTCAATGCACGTACCTGCTTAGTGATCGTGATTTCTGGGGCAGAAATTTGCCCCAAAACTGTTGCTTGTAGCATTGTATTCGATAAGAGACTTTCACTGGAAGTTTGTTGGGGACAAGAACTTGCGGACTCCTGGGAGTTAATCTCCGACTTCCTTAGTATTTACATCCCCTTGGCGAAACCAGCAAAAATTACTAAGCACGGGCAGGAGTTCAACCTAAGATGTAATACTCCGAATCTGCCATCAATGTTTACTTCCTCGTAATAAAGCAGTTGTGTCAAACTGCAAATCCACATTTTTGGCAGTTTTATTACAATTTTTAAGTTTTTACTTTCTGTATATTTTATGTAGAGAAGATATGTATTACACCCAAAAATTCATATCTAAATTTCACCGAAATACACATTTACATCTTTAGAAAGAGGTCCGTGTGTGTGAATCCGTCTGTCTCTGAACACCACAACCCAAACGAAGAGTCCGCAAAGCACCAATTTTGGTATTTAAATGTAGTACCTTTAAAGAATGCGGTACGAAGATTTGCGGAAAATCCCCTAAACCCCAAACTAGCCTTTACATGGAAAAGTTTTAGAAACTTTAAATTTTCTTTAAAATGGCTACAACGATTTTAATTAAAATACCGCGTATTAAACATTTACATGATACATCAAATATATATCTTAAAATTTCTCTGAACAGTCTCTAGAGACCTCTTTATTCTGGATGATTTTTGTTTTATTTTGCATAACTAGTAAACTGTAAGAGATAGACAAAATATTACTACACTCAAAAGGTAGATCTTGTTTAAACACAAAGTTTGTGTTATATACATTTTTTCGTGGAATTGACCATTTATTAGGTATTCTTTATTATTGATTTCAGTTTTAAACACTTAAAACTTTTCACATACTAGAATTTTGTAAACTTCTAGCAATGTAAATACATGGATTTTATCCACATGGCTACCAGCTTTTGGAGATTTGATTATCGTTCTAGCCTAGCGTATCCCATTATTTCCCTTCTTCTTACAAAAATCATTTCTGCTAATGCTTATCCCGATTAGCATGAAGTAGATAGAAGCATGTGCTTTTTAAAAATGATTTGTTACAGAAAAGTAGCGAAAATCGTGTGAATGAAGCACAAAAAATGTTCTTATACTTTCTCTATTACGCATAAACACTAGAAAAAGTAGTGCATTCCAGGCAAAAATTTAGTACCGATATTTGATTGGAAATACACTTTGTGCTCCCCGAGTAAGAAATCTGATGTTTTCAATTCACATAATTTTCTCTACCTGTCCAAATACAGCGCACAAAAGATTAGTATATCTACATAATGTTAATCTCAAACATTTATTTTCGGTGAAATCAGGTATAAATGTTTGGTGGAAACAATAGCTTCTCTAGTTCTATGTACATTGTACATACGTGCTATAGAAACTAAAAGTAGTAGAACTATACACCTCTGAGCATATCTTACTGCACATCGCAGCAACCGTGTCCACAATTACAGGAGGGTTGTGAAGTAGCTGAAGTGTTTACTTTATTTAGTGATCGTTCAAAATGTTTAAGATAATTTCTAATACCGCGAATGTGAAGTGCGATCCGTAATGCGGTTTTTTGAACGAAAGGAATATTAATACCAGCTGAAATTCATCGTCAGTTTCTACATATTTACGGTGAAAATGTAATGATAGGTGGAATGGTGAGAAAGTGGGTTAGGCAATTCAGTGATATACAAACTGTTAATGACGAAGCACGGAGTGGGCGATCTTTTGCTGTCACTGGTGGTTTGGTTTAATAAGAGAATGAGGGAAAGCGAGAAAATAGGCGGTTCAAAATAAGGATGCCTTGTGATGTGTTTACACAAAACACGGTGACAATAGTGGCTGTTATATGTTTTCGTAAACTTCCACGGCCAATATTAAAATTATCTTGGTCCAGAGTTTCCGGTGTAGACCGCGTCTTAAGGCTAAAATCTGCCGACGTTTCGCCCATCTTGTGATAAGGCTTCCTCAGGGCTAACTGCGTCTGGTCCGACTGGCGTACCTTCTTTTATACTGTAGTTGGGACATGCCAAGTACCGCCCTCCTGTGTTGCCATTGGTTATCGTTTGGCCAATGGCTGGGGTCGCTGATTTCTTTATTCCTATTGGCTCGCTGGCCGCAAGGTGGGATGCTTTTTTTTTTAGCAGAGGTCTCCAGATGGTGTTCAAACTTTTTCCATTGTCTCTGTTAACTTTATGTTCTTCTTTAATTATTTCTATGCTTTCGCGTATAATGCGATGTTTGTAGTCTTCACATGGTACCAATAATTTCATGTTATCAAAATCAATGTGATGGCCAGTTTCAATAGCATGTTCGGAGAGAGCGGACTTTTCAGGCTGATTAAGTTTGAGGCTTCTGATGTGCTCTTTTCGACGTGTGATTGCCGATCTTCCGGTCTGACCTATATATGCTTTGCCGCAATCGCAGGTTATTTTATAAATTCCTGGCTTAAGTAGTGGGTTGGATTTGTCTTTTACTGGTCTGAGGGTGGATTGTAACTTCCGAACCGTGCTGTACCGAGTATTAATCCCGTGTTTGAGTAAAATTTTGCCAATCCTTTCAGTGGTGCCCTGGTGCCACTACTTAAGCCAGGAATTTATAAAATAACCTGCGATTGCGGCAAAGCATATATAGGTCAGACCGGAAGATCGGCAATCACACGTCGAAAAGAGCACATCAGAAGCCTCAAACTTAATCAGCCTGAAAAGTCCGCTCTCTCCGAACATGCTATTGAAACTGGCCATCACATTGATTTTGATAACATGAAATTATTGGTACCATGTGAAGACTACAAACATCGCATTATACGCGAAAGCATAGAAATAATTAAAGAAGAACATAAAGTTAACAGAGACAATGGAAAAAGTTTGAACACCATCTGGAGACCTCTGCTAAAAAAAGCATCCCACCTTGCGGCCAGCGAGCCAATAGGAATAAAGAAATCAGCGACCCCAGCCATTGGCCAAACGATAACCAATGGCAACACAGGAGGGCGGTACTTGGCATGTCCCAACTACAGTATAAAAGAAGGTACGCCAGTCGGACCAGACGCAGTTAGCCCTGAGGAAGCCTTATCACAAGATGGGCGAAACGTCGGCAGATTTTAGCCTTAAGACGCGGTCTACACCGGAAACTCTGGACCAAGATAATAGTGGCTGTCTTTACTGGCGGCAGCTTTCTTTGAAGAGGTCATAAAAGCTTGATAGATGCCTGAATGATGATGATAGCGCTTTGAAAAACAGGTTAAAGAATGCTCTTTAATGTACAAATAAGTACAGAAAAAAAATGCCGAAAATATCAATACCGAGAAAACAAGGAAAGATTTGAATGCATGGCTCACATACAATCCACTATAGTGGTAGCTGTGACTCAGCTTTACTTTTCCTCTCCTGTGCTGCTGCCTTTTCTGCTCTTTTCTTCTTGCATTACTGGTTTTCTTCTGCACATTTTTTTTTTTTTTTTTTTTTTTTTTTTTTTTTTTGTGCTGGTGCGAATGAGATCCCGTCGAACTGTAGTTTTTCTTGCCAAGTCCAGTAAAGTTTCGGCTCTAATGCTTTGACTAAGGCATTTAAAATGGTGCCTGGTACCCTATTATACCCTTTTTTGAGGAATGGTAAAATTATTTTATGGAGTTAACGTTATAAAAGTCGATTTTATGTAATTTTTTGACATTTCAGACATATATATATTCTTGACGAAAGCCACAGATCGAAGGCACGTAGAGGTTTAAGATGAGAACACAGGGAGCTGAAAGCCTTATACATTACTCTGAGATTAGAAGGGTATTTACGGCTGGCAGAGCATGCCATTATGTCTTGGTGGCAGGTCAATCTGCAAGGTGAGGAGTTTCAGGAAAGCAGCAATTATAACTTGTGGCTAATTGCAAAGACCGCTTCTCTTTGTCCATTGTCTTCATCAGCGAACCTGGGTCGGGTAATTGAAAAGTTTTCTACCAGTTTCTGTGCCCCAAGAGAAATGGCCCAAGTGGAGGCGATTAATTCTACGTGCAGACTTCCGCTGGCGGACCAAACCACATTAGAGATTAACAGTAGTTGGGTATATTTGGTGTCACAATGTTGGTGCCACTGGTTAATGGAGAACCCTTCGTAAACATCGTAACAAACAGCATCTCGCCAAAATCCAGTTTGCCTTACACACTATAGTTCATATGCAGCAATTTAAGGAGACATTATAAGCCCTATGCTTACACCATTCATCTGCCAGAGCTGTAATTTCTAGTTCCCATACTCTCATGTTCAGCTTTGCTGACTATTGTGTGTAGTTATAAAGCTCATTTCATAAGAAACAAATCTGATGCCTTCCATTCACATAACTTTCTCTACCTATTCTGCAAACAAGCTATTCTTACAACAGATTATTCTTTTATGTACAATGTGCTAATCAAGATGTACACTATTAATTAAAATAAAAATCTAATGTGTTACACTCACTTGACTTTTTCTAACTGTTCCACAGACTTCTTACATAATATTATTCTTCTTTCTGCACGTTGCTAATCGAGATAATAAGGAAATACACAGGCTATATCGATAGTCAAATGTTTTTAAAGCTGTCATTATGTGATTGTCATTACAAATCACTTCTTTGCTTGACCAGGAATAAAACAAAAGAAAAACGGACACTTACAACAAAAATGTAAAGGACATAAATTGTGTGTTTAGACAAGATCTACATTTTCTGTGTAGCAAGTTTTATCTATCCCATACAGTTTACCATTCGGCAAAATTCATCCAGAATGAAGAGGTCTTCAGAGGTTATTCCTAGAAAATTCAAGATATATATTATACTTGGAATGTCAATTTCTTTAATGTATGGGATTTTAATCAAAATCGTTGGAACCATTTTTTATAAAATCAAAATTTTGGATAATTTTCCCATGTAAAGGGTAGTTGGGGGGTGAGGGATTTTCTTGAAAATCTTCGTGTTGTATCCTTGGAAGCTATCAAACCTAAATACCAAATTTGGTATTTAACGGTGTTTTCGTTTTTGAGCTATGCTATCCAGAGGCACACACACGCACACCACGGTCGGATTTTTGGGTGGAATACAATACACCATGTACAGAATACTTGTAGAGAAAGTAAAAATATAAACTAGGATTAGATACTTTATTATTTTCATTGTAAAAGTTTTATATAAGAATTAAAATGTTTGTGAGGTATGTGGTAAGTTAATTATGTTCTTTATCAAAATAATGGAGGTAATATGGTAGATTAGTACTGTGGATTTAAGCTCTACGAATAGTTTCTACTTCTTCCTTGTAAGCAGTAGAGAAATAAAGAAATGCAAAATTCTAAAGCAATAGTCACATCTTTTACAAGCTGGTCCCTATGTGGAACTATTGAAATTCAGTACTCATTGCGTGGCCATAGTAACTAAAGAGATATGAAGCATATGAGGATTTTCCTTTTGAGAAAAGTATTTTAAAATTTAAACCAACTCTGCAAAAACAATGTATGCGACGTACCTTGTGTGTTTTAAGGAGAATTATATTTTTATGTAGTAACTTTTTGCCTCATCTCTTACGATTTACTAGTTATTCAAAAGTCACCCAGAATAAAGAGATTTTCTGAGGCGATTCCTAGAAAATTCAAGATATAGATTTCATTTGACGTGCAGAGTTCGTAAACGTATTTTATTTTAATTAAAATTGATATAAAAAGTTTTGAAAATTTTTCCAAGTAAATGGCAGTTCGTGTCTCATCTTCGGAAAATTCTAAGCTTAAGTATCAAGTCTGTAATTAACTGAATTATTGTTTTCAACTTTGCTATTTACACATAGACACACATGAACCGTTTTAAATTTTTTCACTATTTTCGGTGATATCTTGACATCGAATTTTTTGGTAGAATACAATGTCTTGTCTACTTATTATGTACATAATACGTGTAGAGAAACTATCATTTTGATGTGTTGATATCCACATGCTTTTCTCCATTGTCTATCCTATATTGGTGACACTACAAACCTTTCTTACGAAAAAAAAAAAAAAAAAAAAAAAAAAAAAGCTGTCTGCCTAATTTAACGAGCTAAATCTATCAGAAGCATCTACAATACACATTTCATTACAAATATAGAAGTAATAATGATGTTTACATGGTGAACAAATGAATGCCATATGCTGGCCTTAAAATTGTAAAAGTTGGTCGCTATGGGCTGCCATTGAAGTTTCCGTTCTGTTTCCTTGACCAGGAAAAATAAACTAAAACCAACCATTCATTTGAAAAATCTGCTATTTTAAAATTCAAACCAATAATCAGGAATATCTGAACACTGACGCTGAACTGAACTTAAATACCACAAAGACACACCACGGAAATTGTCTAAAAATGCCTTCCTACTTTTGGAATCAGGTCTTAAATTATGTATTTCTGGTTTAACTTTTGGGTGGAATACAATACCTTCTATATATACTATGTATGTACTAGTATGTGTAGAGAAAGTTAGCTTATACAGTATGTGGAGCAATTTTAGTTTCTCTAGCATGTAAGTGAAAAATGTGCTAGTGAATAGAGAAGATACCGAGATGTACCGGAAATACATGCTTTCATATTCCCCAACTAAAAAAATCATTTTTAGAAACATATCTGTGTGTGTGCGTGTGTGTGCGCGCGTGCGTGTGTGTGCGCGCGTGCGCCTCTTTTGGCAGCATAGCTCAAAAACGAAAAGTCAGTTGAATAATTTAAGTTCAACATCTTCCAAGGATGCGACAAGAAGATTTTCTAAACGATCTTCCACCCCTAACTACCGTTCACATGGGATATTTTTTGAAAATTTTGAATTTTTCAAAAATGGTTCCAACGGTTTTTATTAAAATGTCTTATATCTAAGAATATTTGATAAAAATGAATTTTCTGGGAATATTCCCAGAAGAACTCTTTATTCTGGATGAATTTTGCTCAATTTTACATAATGCCAAACTGTAAAAGATAAAAAGCTTACTACACGAAACACACAAATCTCGTTAAACACAGAATTTATGTTAGGTACGTTTTGTGTTGTTCTGACTGTTTCCGAGATATTCCTTGTAATTAGTTTCAATTTCAAAATATTTAATACTTTTCTTAGGTAGGAAAGTCAGCCGTGTTTCTTTTGTGCTATTTCTGTGCAAACAAAGAAGTGAATTTCAATGACAATGACATAGCGACAGCTTTTAAAGTTTGATTTTCACTTTAGTATATTGCAGTCATTAGTTACCTTCTACTTCTACTAATGCCGTCACGAATAGCATGATGTAGAACGAAAAATAATATTTTGTAAGGTTTTTGTAGAATAGCTAGAGAAAGGCATATGAGTGTTGCACAGCAGACTCTTATTAGAACAATGAATACATAAGATTATGCTTCTAAATATAATATTATGCAAATTAGAATTTTGGAACTTGGCCAAAATTTTACTTGCTGTGTGCAACAACTGCTATAAATTTCAACAATATATCTCATATACTATGAATCTTGCAAAAAGAGGCCTACCTTAATATCTTGGAGTGTAATTTTCTAATTAGTATAGACCTATTCCAGTAACTATAGCAAGGAAATATTGATAACCAGACCCGGGAGATCAGAGAGTATGTTTTCTAATACCCTGTCACTCTAAAACAACAAACCATCTCTCTTGGAATGGAATCCTCCAGGACTTTCCAATTTTCTATTCCCATTTTACGATACCCCTTCTCCTCTAAAGCAAGACTTGCTCTTGTTTTATCACTCTGTTATTTCTATCCTTTGAAACTCTGCTAAAGCTAGATGGATATGGTAAAACGAAGCACTGAACTGTCTTGGAAATGTCATTCGGCACATTGGAATGCCAGGTTCTCGTCTTCTATTTTGAAATCGACCATCTCTAAAATTTATAGCAGCTTATAATGCAGTTCTCCATATGGTCGGTCTTCTATGAGCTTCAAATTGCACTAAAACTACAATAACTTCGTTTAGTTTGAGTCCAAAGAAAATCTTTAGAACTTCATAGCAAAGCATCAGAAATAATAACAAACTTAGGCAAACTAAATTAACTTCTTTAGAAGACAGTGAAGTTAAATATGAAATATAGTTGACTATTTCATACGTAGAGATGTTAGTTTATCAAAAGTAATATCAGGAGTGCATTCATTTGTCGATAGTTCACAACCGGAGCAAAGTGACTGGTGTGATTTGTCCTAAGAGATAAAAATACGGATTGTATTTGATAAGACAATTAAACGAAATAGACTATTAATCATTTATAATATATAAGTAGGGAGATTTTATCAGTATATGATTGTAATACTTACATTGGTTCTCAAATGGTAGATGAGCATTCGACCATTTATATTTACCGAATGTTTATTTTTCTTTCTTCACTGCCTTCTGAATTATGATATGGCCGACCGTGACTGGATTGTCACAAAAGTCCATTTTTTGCAATACTTATAAGGCTTTGTTCATTCTATCTTATATTTTTTTCCTTTGATTTTTTTTCTCATTAGTCCATATTACTACGTAGTCTGCAAACATACTTTGATATTCTCAACTCTTCATAACGAGTTTATTAATTCCTTGATACCAATAACCAAGATAGGAGATTAAACAAGCGAACGTCAGGTGCGACAACACTTCAAAGAAATGAACATCAGCTGTTATAAGATGTTCCGACAATATCGCTCCAGTGAAGTGTCCGCGATTGTTTCGAATTGCTGAATCTCAGCCATTGCATATGCGCTTTAATATCTGAGCTAGATTGCCATGTACTATTTATTACTTGGTCACTTTTTGTTTTGCAATATTACTAGACCATTCGCTTATTTAGTGAGTGTCGCCGTATTCTTTATCTGCTTTATCACATATGTGTAACGCACTTAGTAGATACATAAGTTATTGTATTCTACCAAAAATTTTATGCCAAGATTTCACCGGAAATATATGTTTTGAGATCCATGAATCCAAAATATTTTTATAAAAATTACTGAACATGTGTGTCTATGTCTCTTTGTGGGACTGTAGATAGAAAATTTCAAAAACCAAAAGTCGGTTAAATGTCAAATCCTCCAATAATGCGCCACGAAGCTTTACGGGAAAATGTTCCCATTCCTAACTTCCTTTCATATGGAACATTTTTCGAAAATGTTCCATGTTGATTTTCCTATAACTAGCTCTAACAATTGTGATTAAAATGCCCATGTTTAAAATATTTTCATGACAAACGGAGATTTTGAGGAAAATTCCCCACCACAAACTACGTTTTACATGGAAAAGATTTCGAAAAGTTTTATTTTCTTAAAAATCTCTTAACGAGTTTGCTTAAAATACCGTATATGAAAAATAAAATGTATACCTTCAATTTTCTGGCAATAGCTTCTGAGGACCTTTTTTTTCTGGATAAATTTTGCATAAACCGTAATAAATAAACAAAAACTTACTTCACAATAAATTAATAGATTCCATTAAAACACACAATTTGTCATACAAATATTTCGTATACTGAACGGTTTCCTGGATATCCTTTGTTATTGGCAAACTTTTCTTAAATAGGAAGTAAACTTTCGTGTCATCTCTTTTTCTTTAAATTCTTTCATTTATATAGCCCCCCTTTAACATCTAAGGTCATATCGGGGGCTCTGCGCTTGAAATAACTCGTTGTCTGTAGAGTCTTTTACGTTTGCTTTAAATCATTTTATTTTCCTCAAACATACAACATTCACTCTCACATACATACTTCTAGACTCTGTGGGGGATAGGGAATAATAAAGAGAAATTCCCCGCCCCAGCCGGGAATCAAACCCGGGACTCCCGAGTGAGAACTCAGCTCGCTGACCACTCGTCCACGGAAGCAGTCATTTCATTTCTTTGGTTTTACTCCCGGCAATGCAAAAGAAAACTTAATTTAACTGTTTCATATAGCAATAGCTTTTAAAAAAAATTGACTATCGCTTTAATCTAGTGTATTCTCTTATTTCCCTTCCACTTACAAGGTGGCAAGCCCATTTCTGCTAAGTTTATCTTGTTTGTATGACGTTCATAAAAGAATACAAACATATATATATATATATATATATATATATATATACATTTTTTTTTTTTTTTTTGGAACAGCTAGAGAAGGCATTTGAATGGATTATGTCATACTTGATTATAGAAGTTATATAATTTAATAACTTATCTTTGCGATATAATATTCAAATTTATATTTTATTTATGAAATACTCCATAAAAATTCCATTCAACGCTGTGCCCTTCCCAGATGAATTATTTTGCTTCACTAGAGAATTTATCGGTTACTTCAAACAACTTGAGGTGTCATCTTTGGTAGTATTGTGCCTTCCTTCCAAATATAATGTTTTCAATATTCTTCTGCCGAAGTTCAAAGTGTTCCGTACAACACTTTTACGCAAACGATCCATAAGCTGTATATACTTGTATATCGAAGTTTACATATTGTGACGGTACATTTCAGATTATACCTGTTGATGGTCTAAACGGTGCATTTATGATAAGGCAGTGCTGCATATGTAAGTAAAAGGTCGATATGTTTTCCTTGCAAGTGGATACTAACCGATGGAAGAGTTAGACATAATTATGTACAAAATAGGGTAATAAAGAATAAAGTAATAAAAATAAATAAGTTTCTGTATGAAACAGACAACTCTAATTATATTAGGTTTATAAACAATAAAAATATGGCGTTCCATTCACATGATTTCCTCTACAACTCTTTAACAAGGCCGCGCCTTAGCCAGTGGTCAGGCCACTCGCCTCTCACCAAGTCAGTCGACCGCAAGTGGGATTTAAGGTGGGCAAAGCGACGCAGGGTAGAGTTTGAGACAGTACATGTCTTGTCCCGGTGGAAAGAATTATTAAGAAGAGAAATATAAATTATAACCAAGAATATAAATTATATTACGAAGATAAAATATAAATGGGAAGGGTAGAAAGACTTTTAACACGTATAAGTCACGAGCTTGGGGTACAAGTTCCGTTACCTGCCGTGTATTGACCCGAGGGAAAGGGGCGAGAATGCCCTGCCCAAGGAAAACTAACGGGACACAAGACAATGGTCAAGAGGGACGTTTTCTGAGGCACTTGGTAAAGGACCTCCGAACAACCAAGATGTGAAATTTAGAATTCGTAATGGAGCCGAACAGCTACCTTTTAATTGTAAGGCATTTGACGAAGAACCTCCGCACGACCAAGATGTGATATTTGAGCGCGTGGTGTAACCCTTAGTTGTGACGGAAGCAAGTGATTTTAACACCGATCATAGTACAGACATATCACTGCATCAAACGAATAAATTATAATAGTCGCATGCGGTAAAGTGTAACGTCAGAGTAGAAAATTAAGAAGTGTACACGTGTGTTCTACGGCGGAAAAAAGCCAGACTCGGCTAATAAAGCACTTGTGTCTCACCACAACCTGAAAGAGTTTCCATGCTAATAAAAACCCTGAGCTAAGCCAACCACAAACCTACACCATTCCAATACATATAACCTGCACCCAGACACGAACCCGTACCGCCACAAGTTTCCCTTGCCATCACATTTTACCGGTGCTTTATTTTCATTCTATGTGCCATGAGTGTCATTGAATGCGGTGTCATATGTAGTATAAGCGGGCGTTAAACACTATCCAAAAAAATCTCGGTTACAAATTATTCTTAAAAAACATATTTACCATCTACTTCATGCTAATCGAGATAAACATCAGCAGAAATGGTCTTATTAGTTGCTTTCTTGTAAGTAAAAGAGAAATAAGGGAATACACTAGGCTAAGGCGATAGTCAAATATTTTAAAAGATGGTTGCTATATAATTGAAATTCGTTTCTTTGCAAGGCCAGGAGATGACACATTCGCGTATGAGAAATGTTAAGCTATTTTAAAATTGAAACCAATAACAATGAATATCTCGGAAATTGTCAACTACTTTTTTTTGTGCAGTAAATACTATGTTACGGTTTGCTAGTTATGAAAAAGTCATTCTTCACCGGCTAGTCTCAGAAAAATAAATGTACATTTTGAATTTCAATATAAATATATTTATTATACCGTATTTTAATCAAAATCGTAAGGCATTTCTGAAGAAATCAAAAATTTCGAAATTTTTTCCATGTAAGTGTAGTTTTTGGGGAACTTTTTTTTTTTTAAAAAAAATCTTCGTTTCCCATACATAGAACAAACTAAACTTAGATGACTAACTCCGTATTTAACGACTTTTCGTTTTTGAATTATCGTGTTCACAGACACACACGGACCTTTTTCTAAGAGATCTTTTTTTAGGGTACAGAGGACCCTAAAACATATCTTTCCGGTGAAATACAGGTATCGAATTTTTGATGTGGAATACAATACCTTCTCTACCATCGATGTACATTGTACGCACGTGCTAAAGAAAGCCATAAAAGAACCATAATAAAACTACTTAAACCATTAACATTAATGTATTCTTTCAAATCTAAATCGTTACCAGCTCGAGGAGCACTAGTTGACCAAAGAATATTTTGTACGCTTTGGTATATGTTTTCGCATTTACGTTTTGTTGATTCTTCCAAAACTCTATGGAAATACCCACAGACATGAGAAAGAGCCAAGGCAGCAAAATTGCACAGCACATCAGCTTACCTGCCTCCCAGGTACTTGTTCTTGCATTTGACATGTTCTTTCTGCTGGAAGCCAAACAAGTTTCACATGTAAGTTGCAAAAAAGAAAATGTTTAAAGTGATCTCATGTTTTCCATATGTAGAGTTTTTCTAACGTTGGAAATGACAATTCATTTATTTTAAAAAGATGCAAGTAAAACCTAAGCCAATTAACCATTCCATACAAACAAAAATTATTTTTCTTCTGGTTGTTCTTATTTTAATAATCATCATAAATATTATTATCCCACAGGTGCATTCCAATCAAAATATATCAATATTTTACCGGAAGTAGATATTCTGAGGACACTTGAATTCAGAAAAGTATTTTATATAGGTCCCTCTGTATGTCTATGTCCGTGTCATGTCTGAACAGTATACATCCAAAACAAATAGTCAAATAAATACGTAATTTGGTATTTATATTTAGTATCCTCCAAGGTAGCAACACGAAGATTAAAAAACATCCCCACTCCAACGTGGCTTTTACATGCAACATTTTTCGAAATGTCTTATATTCTCAAAAAATTCTCTTTCTGGTTTGACTAAACTACCATATATTATGGATATTTACTTTACAAAAAAAGCGTATTGTGCGACTCTGAACAAAAAAATTTGATGTGTTCCATTCACATGACTTCCTCTCTATATCTCTGCAACAAGTAATGTTTAAAAAGATTACGCCTCTATTTACTTCATGCTAATCGAGAAAAAATTAGCAGAATTAGTCTTATTACTTGCCTCCATGTAAGTAGAAGCGAAATAAGGCAGTACCGAAGATTCAAGTGATAGTCGAAAGTTGGTTACTATGTCACTGAAGTTCCTTTGTTTGTATGTACAGGAGTTGACAAATTTCTGAAGTTTTTGAAGGTGAAACCAAAAACAAGGAATATCTCAAGAACAACCAACGCCATGAAAAAAGGTATACAACATAAATTGTATGTTTTAACATGGTGTATATTTTTTGTGTGGTAAGTTTTTGTGTATCTCTTACGATTTAGCAGTTATGATACATTCCGTAAAATTCATCCAGAATAAAGTGGTCTTCAGAGGCTGTTCCCAAAAAATTCAAGGTATACATATTATTTGTCAGCTAAATATTTTTAATATACAATATTTTAATCAAAATCGTTACAGCCATTTTTAAGAAAATCAAAAATGTTGAAAAAACTTGCATGTAAATGGTAGTTTTGGGTGGGTTTTTTTTTTCAAAATCTTCGTGTCGCATCTCAGGAAGATACTTAACTTAAATACCAAATTTGGTATTTAACCGACTTTTCGTTTTTGAGTTATCTTGTTCACAGACACACGGACACGCGCGTGCGAGCACACACACGATTTTTTTTCTGAAAATGTCTTTTTTTTTCTTTTTTTTTTACACAGGGGACCCTAAAGCATATATTTTCGGTGAACTCTTGGTATCGAATTTTTGGGTGGAGTGCAATACCTTCTCTATACACTATGTGCATAGCACGTGTAGAGAAAGTAAAACCGGTCAACAGCAGCGGCTAACATCGCAAACATAAAGGCGGGCGTTTCGTTTAACTTGTGAACTACCATGCTGGATACGAACATCTCAATCGTTGTATATCTGTACAAATGAGAGGAGGTATTAAACTATCAAAACATAACATGTTAACCACCACTTTATTAACATTCCGAGTAAGAGTAACTACATAATTGTATGATGGTCGTTAGTGATGAGAGCTTTAACAACACACGTACTTTCACTTGTGTCCGCAAGCATAGAATCTCCCCACGCCAGCCTGGGACCTTCTGTTCAGCACCGGCAAGTTAATTAGACCAATCTGCTATTGGCTGCCCAACTTGGCGTGCAAAGTTTAAATCTACCTAACTAGCTTAACACATCTCAACGGTTTATAACTGCCATTACCGTGCTGCTAATAATACATTACCCTCTTCTCCGTATGCTGCAGTGTATCTTGAATTTTCTGAGAAAGTCCACTTCATTCCTAAGAAATTTTGTATATCGTAGGTATAGCTGATATTTTGAACGATAGGTGAAAACTTACTACATAAAATATTGATGATTCTGTATAAAAAAAAACACAATTTATTCCAAATAATCTTTTATCGTGCCTTCTTTCCAAACTATCCTTTAATAATAGTTAGAATTGTTTAACATTTAGTCATGTTTTAAAAATGTTCTGGATATTCAAGAACCTCTCGTGATTGTATACACACAGTATGGATTTTAAAGCCAGGATATAGCGTTAGATTGTCGCTATTCTTTTATATTCACTCGTATAAGAAATGGAATCATAGCTATTTCTGCAAATATTTATGTGTAATAAAATGAAGTAAATAGAGAAATAAAATGTAACTAATTAACAAACGTTTAAGCAAACAAATTATTATTATTGCTTTTGTTGTTATTGTTCTGAAACTTCAGTGTTTTCACCTGATATTGTTGTAAAGTTGCCATCAGCTGATCAAAGTGGACGGGATACGCGCCGATAGGATACAGATGAGATGCGTGACCCAATGATTAATCAGGGGAGGTTGTAAACATTAATGACCTAATCTAAACAAACCGTTGTGTAATAATGCCATTTCAGAGAAAATCAACTAGTTTCTCTGTCATCTAGAGTACACATTATGTAATATAAAGGTTTCACATTTTGAGCCTTCTGAAACCAAAAATAGAATGTTTTAAAAAGTATCCATTTTATGTGCATAAGAGTGTTCCTGTGTTTGTGAACAACACGACTCAAAACCAAAAAATCACAGAGAGAATATCCATGATGGGTAGCTGCGTTTATATAAGCGAAACCACTAAGGTAAAGACTGCTTATAAATCTATTTTTACTTTCTCTACACGTACTAGGTACATGGTGTATAGAGAAGGTATTGCACTCCATCCAAAAAATTCGATACCGAGATTTCACCGGAAATATATGTTTTAGGGCCTCCTTTATCCAAAACAAGCATTTTCAGAAAAAAAAAAAAAACCTGTGTGTAACCGTGTGTCTGTGAACACGATAACTCAAAAACAAAAAGTCAGTAAAAAAACAAACTTGGTATTCAACTATACCTTACATTGAACTTTTTTCGAAAATGTTAATATTCTCAAAAATAGCTCTAACGATTGTGATTAAGATATCGTATATTAAAGACATTTACCTGACACATAAAATGTATATCTTGAATTTTCTGGGAATAGCCTCTAAAGACTACTTTATTCTGGATGAATTTTACGGAATTTTGCATAACTGCTAAACCGTAAGAGATGGACAAAAACTTACCACACAAAATTGTAAAGCACATTAAAACACACAATTTATGTTTTTTACATTTTTTCATTGAGTTCTGCGTTTTTTAGATATTACTTCTGTTTGGTTTCAGCTTTGAAAGAGTTATATTTTTCCCATATAGGAATTTAACTCCTGTTCATACAAAGGAACTTCAATCACTATCAACCAGCTTTTGACCATCACTTTAACCTAAGGTAGTCCTTTATTTTTCTTTTGCTTACAAGGAAGCAAGTAATAAGGCTATTTCTGCTAATTTTTTCTCGTTTAGCATTAAGTAAACAGAAGCATAAGCGTTTCAACAATAGTTTGTTGCCGATATGTAGAGAAAGTCATGTGAATGCAACACATCAGATTTCTCCATATAAAGCGTAGTTGGGATTGGAAGATTTTCTTGAAAATTTCGTGTCGTATCCACATATACACGAATGTTTTTCTAAAAATATCTCAGAAGACCTCAACACATATATTACCGGTGAACTCTTTGCAGCAATTTTTTGGCTGGATTGTATGTACATACTGCTAAAGAAAGTAAACATTATATATAATATAAATTGAATGGTTTACTAAGATCTACAAATTTGTGCAGTAAATTTTGGTTACCAGTTATGCAAAATGAATAGATCCTCAGAGACTATTCCCAGAAAATTCAAGTCATACCTTTCTCTTACCCAACCTTGAAAATTTCAGTCGCAAAGGAATCAGTTATAATAGATATTACTATCGCTTAGGCTTAATATATTTCCTTATATTGATTAATAACACCGTTTTACTAACGTTTATTTTGATTAACATAAATAGATAGAAGAATAAGATTTTTAAGAAGTATTTCTTACATAGATGTAGAAGAAAGTGTTTATGAATGGAGCAATTCAAAATGTTTTTCTTAGATCAGTAGTATAAAATAGTTTAAAATTATTTTATATACAGGATGTTAATGAACTACACCAATATATTTTCAGAGAATAGGTGGTGTATTAAGCAAGTAATTTGGGATTGATCTTTGATCTGTTCAAATTTCGAAGTTTCTAAAGTACCAGTTCACCACTGACTGATGATACCATTCGAGAACACAGTCGCAATTTGAGGGCGTACCTTTCTGCTGTAATGGGTATGACATTAACTTTGTACATTAGACAGTATTTCTTTTCAAGTTCGAATATCCCCACCAAGCAGCACTTCTTCCTTTGGACTTACAAGAAAAATGAAAAAAAAAAAAATTAATTAAATGACAAGAACCGAACCTATGACCGTCCGGCCATCAACTCTTAGCGTTGCACACTAAGCCACAAGAGCAATTAAATAAATGGCTCTAGAATAGGCTGTATAATGCAAGAAGAAAGTTAATCCATAGACAGTGTCGCACTGTCAAGTGATCTGTTTGAGATTCGTGAGAACTTTGACAGTATCTCTTGAGAACGCGAAAAACGAGTTGCTGAACATCGATATTTCTAAACTCGCCTATCAGTTTTAAAAGCATTCCAAGCTAGGTTTCATCTGAACTTGGTTTAACATCGACTTTAACCGTGGTCCATGCATTTCCTTTCTGAAATGTCTTATATCAGACAGGACAATAATCTCTTAAATTAGTTCCGTGTAGTTCCTTAACACCCCATATAATATATTCTTATAAGGCCAACAATTTTAATACAATCATAATTTTCTTACCCTTAAGCCTCTACGTTATCCATTAGAAAATATATGAAGTTTATTTCATGTCTGATATTTCACTGTATAAAGTCTCTGAAGGATAATTTTCTCTAAGCAACTTAGAAGTACATTCTCAGCTGCTACCGCCATTTTGTTGTCTGAATTGTGCCTTCGCAGCGGCTGCAGTTGACAAGGTATCTAAGTGCTGTTTCCCAGAATCGTTTTTATTGTTCCTCGCAAAATAGTGAAACTGAAATGAAGGGTTAAAATATAACTATCGAATAACTTAGGTATTTGATGCGTTTCAACCCATTATTTTTACTAGTACGTATATTTATACAATGTACTTACTAAATAATTATCGTATTCCACACAAAAATTCGATACCGAAATCTGTTCTATAAATAAACTTCTTATAAAAGATAACCCTTCTCTCTACACCATCCTAATCGAGACTAGCATTAGCAGAATGTTATAACGTAGTTCCTTATAAGCGGAAGGGAATTAAAGGAATATGCTATACTAAAGTGATGGTCAAATGCTTTAAAAGTTATCGCTATGCGATTGTCATTAATATTCGCTTCTTTGCTTGGCTAAGAGTACAACTAAAGAAAAACGGATACTTCGTTTATCAGAAAAGTATAAATATTTTAAAATTTAAACTAATAAAAAGGAATATCTTGGAAACGGTCAACTCTACAACAAAAATGCATCTGATATAAATTATGTGTTTTAACGAGGTGTTAACTTTTGTCTATTTGTTATGGTTTACTAGTTGTTTAATATTCAGAAAAATGTCCATAATGAAGAAGCTTTCAGAATATGTTTCCGTAAAATTCAAGGTGTACAGTTAATTTTTTATGAATAACTTAAATATACGGTATTATAATTAAAATCATTAACCATTTTTTGAGAAAAACAAAATGGTGGGGGGGGGGTTTCTTGAAAATCTTTGTGTCGCATCCTTGAAGTATAATAAACTTAAATACATAGTTTAGTACGGTTTTTGACCTATGTTGTCCAAACCCACACACGGACCTTTCTCTAAAATGCCTTTTCTTTCTTTTTTTTTTTTTGATTCAAGTGGTCTCAAAACATATTTCCAGTGAAATCCCGATAGGGTAACTTAGTCTAAAACGGGTCAAAAATTATATAAATAATAATAGCGCTTAAAATGTTCATGTGAGTAAATATAGCAATATATTTTTGATTACGTAAGTCCTTCAGCAACAAAACCCAATAGACATATTTTTATTAACAATAAGGATACACGAAACATTGAGTTAATAGCACTTCTGTACACGACCCGATTTACCCTAAGGATTAGGTCTAAATCGGGTCAATCATCAAGGTAAATAGGATCAGTGTAAAATAGTTTGCTTCTTGAAAAATACACACATGAATATGGAAAAAATTAGTCACAGAACCTGCATTTGCCACAAATGAAATTCTTCTTTCCTTTGGCACCAACACAGTCTTCGTGGTACCATTCTTTCCCACTTCCCTGACACTGTATCCAGTCCTCTAATTTTTCTGAGCGACGATCATCGTATTTTACAAAACAGAATGCATATGCGATTTTATTTTGCTCTTACATGTCCTCATACTGATCGTCGTCTTCAGAAGATGGCGGCAACAGTCGTTTTCTTGCACTTTTTGTTCCATACTTGTTTGACTGAGGCAGGACAATGGTTTCTTTTCTAGACTTACGTCTCAGTTGCAGTCTTTTTCTTACTTCTATATTTTGTGGAGAAGTTAAAAGAGCCGCTTTCTGCTTCCTTGCTGACTCTTTACGTTGCGGTCTTTTTATTGGAGACGGTAGCAGATCACGGAAGGTCATCGTGGATGTTGATGCGTGTTCTGGACTGAAATTAGGAATAGTATCCTCAAGCTGTAAAGTTGCACTCTCAAGTACTGAAGTATGACGTTCTGGTGTGATCAAACATTCTCCTGGTAAATATTCATGATCAGACACCACATTTTCGTTTAGGGGAAACAGGTCGTTGACAAAAATCCAGACTCAGCAATCACTGGTGTTGCTGACTGGCGCCAAGCTTCTTGGAAAATTCTTCCAAATTTTATTTTTGTAATCTTTTGCCCCACCCCGTTGTGTGTTACGCACAAAGTTATTGCATTCATTGTCATAATGTGCTTTGAGGGCCTTTAAGAATGATCTATCTAATGGTTGGATTCAATGAGTAGTGTGACTTGGTATACATACCATATGAATGTCGTGTTCTTCACAAAACTGCAGTGCAGACAAACTCTTGTGAGATCTATGACCATAAATTAGCAGCAAACGTGTTCCAGGCACTCGATGGGCCTGGAAGTGATGCAGCCACTGCAAAAAAATTCATTGATCCATCCAGAATCTGACATGGTCACAAGAGATCCATTTGAGAGGCCATCCGAAAATCCTTGAAGATATTTCTTTCCCTTAAAAATAGCCATTGGTGGAATAAAGTTCCCAGTTGCATTTGTGCAAGCTAATATCGTGACAAAATGCCCTCTCTCAACACAGGTTTGAGAGTACACTGTCTTAGCACCCTTCTGAGCAAAATGTTTTCTTGTAGGTTTATTGTTCATCTACAAACCAGATTTGTCAGAATTATATATCAGTTGAGGCTTATCTATATTGTTTGTGTAGTAAGTTTTGTCTATCTCTTACGGTTCACTAGTTATGTAAAATTTATCCAGAATGAACAGGTCTTCATAAGCTATACCTATAAAATTGAAGATATGCATTTTATCTGTGATGCAAATGACTTTAATGTGTGGCATTTTAATTAAAATCGTTGAAACCATTTTTGAAAAGAACAAAATTTTAGAACATTTTCCCATGTAAAGAGTAGATTGAGTTGGGGGATTTATTTTAGAAAAATATTTGTGTCACATGCTTGCAAAATACCAAACTTAATTACTAAGTTTGGTATTGAATGGTTTTTTCGTTTTTGAGCTATGATGTCCACAGAAACATACATTAACACACGCAGGGCCTTTTTCTAAAAATGTTTTTTTCCTGGATTCAAAGGGTCCCAAAACATGTATTTCCGGTAAGTTCTCGATATCGAATATTTTGGTGCAATAAAATACCTTTTCTATTCACTATGTACATAGTACATAATACATGACTTTCTCTAGCTGTGCCGCGAACAAACCTTTTATTCAAAATATTAATCCTTGTAACTATACCATGCTAATCAAGAAAAACATATAAGGAATTAGTTTAATTACTTGTTTCCTCGTTTTATTACTTGTAGAGGGGAAATAAGTGAATACATCATTTAATGCAATAGTCTAGTCCTTTATAGCCAGTCGCTATGTGAAGCAACTGAAATTCCATTTTCTATTCTGGTCAGGAGTAAACGAGTGAAACGAGAAGAAATATGTACCCGTTCTAGAAAAGTGCAAGTGCCTTAAAATTGATACAAATAATCCGGAATATCTCGAAAAGTAAAAAATATTTTTTTGCAGGCCGCGCGCACGCGTGAGTGAATGAGTGCGTGCGTGCGTGCGTGTGTGTATGTGTGTGTGTCACTGATAACGATGGCTCAAAAACCTAAACTTGATATTTAAGTTCATCTTACAAGGATGTAACACGAAGATTTTCAAGAAAATCCCTCCACCCCAAACTGCGTTTTACAGGGACAAACTTTCGAAAATGTTGATTTTCTCAAAAATCGCTCTAACGGTTTTGATTATAATACCGCATTTTAAAAACACTAACTTGACAAATAAAATATATATCTTGAATATCCTGGAAACAGCCTCCGTCGTTCTCCTCATTCTGAATGACTTTTTGCATAACTGGGGAACAATAAGAAGCAGAAAAAGCGTAGCTCTTTTTAAAACACATCATTTATGTAATTTGCGATGTATTTCTCATTGTTGGTTCAAATTTTAAAATACTTATAGTCTTCTCAAGCCCCAGTCATCCATGGTGCTTTTATCTTATTCAATAACTAAGACATATGACTAACTCTTTAGCACATTGTAATTATTTTAGTTTCCTTCTTTTCCTAATGCTTATCTCGAATATCCTGGATTAGAAAGAAGAATAATGATTTGTAAGAAGTTTGTAGGACAACATTCTAATATGACTAGACTTCACTTTGACTCTACCTGTCTAACTCCTACCTACACACGGTTTCTGTGAGAAAAACAGTTAAAATTATCATGATTGTCCATCATAGATGGCTATACTATGAATCCAGAGACTTAAAAGTACTTAAATCTTTGTAAATTGCCATTGGGGTTGTCATCCCAAAATAATTTCATTACCTTTTAACACCGGGAAACATGTGAGTCAGTTGAGAGCTTCAATGTTATGCCGTCATGTTGCCACGGTAGCTCAGTAATAGAGCAACCGGCTAGAGACCAGGACATTCTTGTTTCAAATCCTGGCTATGACATTGAACTTTTCAGTCTGACTCTACCTATCTAGCTTCTGTCCTACACACAGCTTGAGTGAAAAAACAATTAACTCAATACCCATTGATCATAATATTTGGCTTTACTATGAATCCTGGGACTTAAAGTACTTAGATCATTGTAAGTCACTTGATTTCATTGAGTTGGCCTTATTTTTTACTGGGGAACATGCGAGTTAGCTGAGAAATTCAATGTTATGCTGTAATGTTGCTATGGTACAAATCCCGGCTATGTCACTGAATTTTTCAACCTATCCAACTCCGGTCCTACACACGACTTGTATGAGAAAAACAGTTAATTATCAGTAGTGTAAGACGTTTTTAATATTATTTTATATATAATATAGCATTTTAAGATTGTCATGGTTTTCTTGCCCTATTTGCCTTAAATGTTGTCTATTAGAAGATATGTAAAATTTATTTCGTTTCTGGTATTTCACTGCATGAAGTCTCGGCAGGATAGGTTTCTCTAAGCAATTTATAAGCATATTTTAAAGCTGCTACCGCAATTTTGTTTTCTGAATTGAGCCTCCGCAGCGGCTGCAGTTGACAAGGTATCCGAGTGCTTTTCCCAGAAAAGTTTTTTATGGTTCCTCGCAAAATAGTGAAACTGAAATGAAGGGTTAAAAATACAGCCATGTCGTTAACCAGCAGCAGTAGGTATTTGATGCGTTACATGCTTACTTCAAGCTATTTTTATTTCCGTCAGAGAAAACACTGACAATTTGTTTCGCACATTGAGGCGGACAGGATTTTATAGCACACTGAACATGCAAACACGAGAGAATTGGTTTATAGCTCAGATCTGTCATAATATCGGTTTTTTTTTTATACCAGATCTCTTTATGTATTTTTCACTCTGCTGCTGGAGTTATTGCTTCATCAACCTTTCCAAGCTCGTTTCCTTGTATTGGAAAATTTTTCGTCTCTCCAGCAGATATACAAAGGAAAGAGAAGGGAAGAAAAAAATCGTAAAAACCTTGCAACTACCACAAAGTTTTCGCCTCTCATTTCCTCGACCGTGCGACAAGAGTATCTATCTGTCGAGGGAATAAAAAAGAAAGCTGATCGCTTCACCTGTTGCGTGTGTGTATGTGCGAAAACTTTCAGGTAATAAAATTATCAGTAACTACGATATGAATCCAAGTAGCACTTCTGGCACAACTGTATATCATAAGAAGAATAAGTTTCAAAATGCTAATCTAAATTTCTTTTCTGAAGAGCTTCAAAGTCGAAATGAATTATCAATTCAGCTTCATAATTGTTGTTTTCTTTGTTTATGAATCCCGCTTATTTTAAGCGCTGTTATGTAAATAGTGTTTGTCTCTGGGTTTAATTTCGCATTTAAGTAACCTTCAATCATAAAATATATTTTGTGATTTCTAAGGACTTCAAAATAGTTTGAGGCGCTACATAAATTATTGGCGTCCCCCAGATTTCCTTTATTTGGTTAATTTTTACCATCAAGATGTATTTTGGAAGAAATATTATATATTTGTCTTATAGAATTTATAAAAATAATAAGGTATACTAAATGTTTCAATAATTTTCGCTAGGCTTATTTTATATCTATTTTAATTATTACTCTTTAGACTTTTATACAAAACTCTGTACTTTCTATGATATGGAGCCTAAAGGAACTAGTATCTCTCAAACTATTACGGTATCTTCTACCCATTATACACAATTCGGTACTGATAAACTATATGGTCAAAATTGGTAAAGTTACACTGAAAATCTAATGTTTTAGGCTACGTTAAAACCTCCAACAGCTATAACAATTTATTTTGTATATGACATTTTAAAAAGTTGCCCTTTTAGTTTATTTTCAATTCGTCTTATATAAGCTGAGTTGTTTTACAATTTAGTTTCAGTAAAAAGGTTCCAGCTCGATCTTTAATATCAATGTGACAATGGACCTTAGTTAGAACCCTAATTGTGGATACTCATACACGTGCACTTCATCTTTTGAGGACATCATCTGGTAGTAGTGAGGCTAATAGAGGTTTAAGGTGACATGTGATAAAAGTCAATTTCTAGTATTAAAGACAGAGGTTTTATTTTTATACAGGCATTACTGGCAAAAAAAAAAAAATTAATACCTTTCATTCAAATATGTATTTTCATTGTGGATATATCGATTAAATTATTAGATTTAATTACCTAAAATCAAAACCTATATTCTCCTATAGATATTGAGATATATGAACAATTATTAAAGTTCAATTTCTTGATACCTTTGCAAAAATATGTTTGAAACTGTCCTGGGGGTTTATTTACAAAATGGAAAAATGACAAAAAACAATACATATTAAGTTTTAATGCTAATCTATGACCAATATAAAGATTATACCAAATATTTTATTGCATGCGTTATACATATTTTGAAAAATGTTTAGATATCTGCATTTTTGAGGCAGTAAATAGATTTTGAATATGTAGAAGAACCCCCCCCCTACCCGCCCCATCAAAACAAATTTGAACCTGGAAAAATTGGCCTTATAGTTTAAAGCAGAGAATTATTTAAACAGCATTATTTAAAATGGCGTCCGTAACGTATTACATCCGCTCTAGTAGAATCTTACAATGTAAAAGCGTATTTTAAAGAATGGTGCAACCAAAAAGTGCAAAATTCGCATTTCTGTGTACCTTAATGACAGGAATTTAAAGATGATTCCGAAACTCAAGAGGACAAATAGTGTGGCTATATAAACGAATAAAACCGAAAAAGCAGCATAGCTAACAAAATGCAATAACCTATTAATTTGGAAATTGCCAAACATATATGCACTACTTGTCGATTTTCTTTTGTTGGTCTCGGAAGTTTTCTTCTAGGAACATAAATATGCATAACCTGATTCAAATCAGGGTAGCGTAGATGGAATCTTTAACTATATGCCGGTCTCTACAGGGTAAATGGAACAACGCAAATTCGTTAAACGCGCCTTCGTCTGCTGATTAATATTAACCGCTTCGGTGCGCATGCGCGCATTCAACCATCAAAACCCTACGCGCCGTGACGTCGTCTTCTATGACACAGTGATCATCAGAGGCAAGGCATTTACATATCTTAGTACTCCAAGTAAAATAGTTAAAGTTTGAAATGACAGTTTCAAACGCATTGTTTTTACTTTTGCATAAATACATGCATGCATGCATACCTACCTACCTACATACATACATTACATTACATCCTACCACATCACATCACACCACATCACATCACATTACGTCACGTCACGTCACGTCACGTCACGTCACGTCACGTCGTCACGTCACGTCACGTCACGTCACGTCACGCCACGTCACGTCACGTCACGCCACGTCACGTCGTCATCACATCATCACGTCACATCACATCTCATCATCACGTCACATCACATCCATATATACTACCATTCTTGTTGACATTTTTAATAACTTGAGGTGTTTAGAAGTAATTTGCCAACAAAATTCAACTTTTCCACCATGAGTGACAGAATGAAAATAAGGTGAAATTAACACCAAATGACACTTTGATGTGTAAGTGTAATAAAAACAAAAACTGTAGATCATCGATTTTTTAATGTAGATGCTAGACAAAGATAGAAAAATAATCAAGTAAGCAATGGCAGGTGGAAACTGGACACAAGACAGCGATCTTAAGAAAAATATGCTAAAAGTTTCAGTAGATTTGTTAATAGTATTAATTTTGATAATTTGTAAATTGACATGTTAATACAATTTTATGTAAATTATTGCTCTCAGACTCACTAATAAGTTAAATGTCATAAAGTATACCAAATAAAAATTGTTAGTCATGTAATTTATTGACTTATAATTATATTTTGCTATGATTATGTAAGTGTTCACCCAAACATGCAGTATTACTCACAAGGTAATGGAGTATGTTGTTAAATAAAGTATGAATAAAATGCATACATACAAGGAGATAAAAAAATGAAAATATTTGTATTAGCGTTTGAGGACGATGTGATGGTCCAGTATTTGTAGGTTTTCCCCCAATTTCTTAATTCATTACCACGGGGAAATTTTCACAATGTTTTCCAGGTGGATATTATGCTACATCTCAGACGTTTGGTTTACGTAGCAGGTAACACGGTTGACTCTCCTCTGCCCTCTGGTATCTGTCATTTTCTCTACCCTATTAAAGGTGGTGTGGTATGTGTAAACACAGAGTCATAGCCCAGGACCGTTCAAAACACATTAGGCCCTGAAATATGTGCTTTATTTATGACAATGGTGTTAGTAAGCGGACAAAATGAGATATACTTCTGTATTATACACATTGTTCTCTACTAAATATCAAATTGTTACACTTATTCACCTCCAAAACTGTAATTATGTGAACGTGATTAAAGGAGGACATTTTGTAGAATCATATTAATCCAAGGTTTGAGGATGTTAAAAGCAACAGTTTAAAGTACTTGAAAACTGATGTCTCACTTTATGAAATCTTAGAGATTGAACTATCGAACTGCTGTTTTTATAAAGTTTTCAGCTACTTTCCGTAGCACTCCATGGTTCAGTGAACTTCTGATACCCATTGCATGGTTTCCATTGGAGGGGAAAAAAGGCGTTGATTCCGTTTATTCGCTCATAAAAGAACCCTATACCTTGAAAGGTAGTTCCCTGGAATAAGTTTGCCACGTTACATCCGCAAGTCGTGATTTCTCATATAGTGCCATCTATGGGCGATGAAATGAACTCTCATACCATGTGCACATAGTGGCGAACTTACGAACTAGTGATTTCCTGATCCGGAAACCACTGTAAGGGTGACACGGTAAACGCCAACGTGGTGTATTGATCCTTTAATTTAATTGAACCCGATTGTTTTCTTATTAATTGCCTACTATTTTTTGGGACGCTCTGAATTTTTATCACACAAATGTTCCAGTAGCAATGGAATTAGCTAAATTTGTTTTAACTGCTGCACTCGATTTAACACTGAGATATTCATAATTGTAGAAAGGAAAAAATTGGTAACGCAATTTATACACATTTCTTTCGTGGAGTTGATCTTTTTTCAGATATTCCTTGCTTTTGGTTTCAGCTTTAAAAAACTTACACTTTTCTCATACAGGAATTTCTCAACTTCTGTCCATGCAAACAAAGGAATAAGACTATTTCTGCCATTTATTTCTGGATTAGCATGAGGCAAATAGAAGCATAAGCTTTGTAACAATAATTTGTTGTAGAGATGTAGAGAAAGCCATGTGAATGCAACACATCAGTTGTTTTTAAGTTTCTATGAAACGCAACAAAACTCTGTGACAATTTTTATAATTTCAGATTTATTCAGTATTTTCAACCGCAAAGACTGGGGATCTGAACGAAAGTTTGTGCATCTCCATTATAGGATATCTTAAATAGAAGCCGAAATAATGCGCAGTCGTTTCGTTGGTGATGACTCGTCAATCTACCTACCTTTACCACTTCCTTAATGCCTTGATTTCGCATATAGTTTCCTTTGCTCGTCAGCCAATACTAACCTGTGTTAATAGGTTAATGTCGAAATTCCATATTTTTTTTATCAAACCAATATGAGACGGATTTATCCAAGGACCAGTGTGGGCAGTTGCCATTACTCACCTAGATCTGAACTTTATTCATAAACCGATGCGTGTTATAAGAACTTAAAATCAAACCAATAAGAAATTGGCATTAGGCAAGGGTGTTTCTGCCAACATTAAATAGAGAAAAGCTTCACAGGAAACCAAAAGTTGATATAGTTTTCGTTTACTCGACGGTAGAATTTGCAACACTCTGGACAAAATATTGGGTCTTACATTTTAGTTCTAGCGAAAATGCTCATCTCTCAAATCCATGTCTGCTCTTATTTTCCGCTACATATGTTAGCGACAGTTAAAGAATGCCTTACAAAGTATTTTGTGTCTATCTCTTATGGTTTAGCAGTTAAGCCATATTCGGCAAAATTCATCCAGAACAAAGAGGTCTTCAGAGACTATTCCCAGAAAATTCAATATAGAAATTTTATTTGTTATATAAGTAAATTTAATATACGGATTTTAATGAAAATCATTGTAGTGATTTTTGAGAAAATAAAAATTTTCGAAATTTTTGCATGTAAAGCGTAGTTGGGGGTGGAGAGGTTTCCCTCAAAATCCTCGTGTCGTATGATACTAATCTAAGTACAGTTTGCTATTTAACACAATTTTCGTCTATCACACACATACACACACAGGTAGACACATATACGGACATTTTTCTAACATTGAGTAACATTGATTTTTGTCGATATCGAATTTTTTAGTTTAATACAATACTATCTCTGTACATTATGTTCACAGTACGCGTAGAGAAAGTAACAAAAAAAAAAAAAGAAACACTAATTCTGCAATTTAAACCAACAACTACGGCACGTAAAGGCACACAGTTATGATAGAAAAAATCCAGCATGAAATAAATTTAGAACGTATGTCCGAAGTTACATAGTAGTATTAGATAAGCGAGACGATCACAAAATCAGTATAAAGAAAAGAAAAAACAATAGAAACCTGGAATTCCCAATAAAATGAAGCTGCTATTGCGTTCTCTTACTTCCCCACTGACCTTCATTCGGAAAGGCAAACCTAGCCACATAGCGCTGGCGCGGGTGACTGAAATTCGCCAGTCAGACGAGCCGCACAATAAAAGTATTACACCGAATCAGTTATACGGAAGGACACACATTTCACATGCTTTCGTGTCCTGTTATTAATAGTTTATTGTATATACTTTATTTTATATATGTAAGTGAAATTACAGATTCCAAAAGTTTACAGGTTCGTTTCTTTGTTTAAATTTGTGGAAATCTTGGTCAACGTTGAATAAGTTTCTAGAATTTGTGTAAATTATACATAAAAAAACTGATGTGATCAATTCACATGATTTTCTCTACATCTCTGAAACAATTTACTGTAAAAAAGCTTATGCTCCTATTTACTTTATGCTAATAGAGAAAAATTAACTGAAATAGCCTTTTACTTGCTTCTTTGTAAGTATAAGAGAGTATCACAGGTTAAAGTGATAGTCCAAAACTGTTGCTATGTGACGGAAGTTCCTTTGTTTGTATGAACAGAGGTTGACTAATTCCTGTATGATACCAATAAAAAGGTATATCTAAAAAACGATCAACTCCCCGAAAAAATGTATAGGATATAAATTGTGTGTTTTAATGTGCTCTAAACATTTTGTGTAGTAAGTTTTTATTACGGTTTGTTACGGTTTAGGAGTTATGCAAAATTTCATAAAATTCATCCAGATTTAAGTAGTCTTCAGAGGCTCTTAGCAAAAAATTCAAGATATGCATACTATTTGTCAGATAAATATCTTTAATAGACGATATTTTAATCAAAATTGTTAGAACCATTTTCGAGAAAATCAAAATTTTCGAAAAAAGTTCCATGTAAAGGGTACTTGGGGGTGGGGATATTTTTCTTAAAATCTTCGTGTCGCATTCCTGGAAGATACTAAACTTAAATATCAAGTTTGGTATTTTACCGATTTTTCCTTTTTGAGTTGTGTTCACAAAAACACGGACACACACACGGACCATTTTCTGAAAATGCTTTTTTTATATACAGGGGACCCTAAAACACATATTTCCGGTGAACTCTCGGTATCAAATTTTTGGGTGGAGTGCAATACCTTCTCTATACACTATGTACGTAATACGTATAGCGAAAGTAAAAACACATATGAAATAAATAGAAACCTTTTGGGTTCCATTCACATGATTATATATATTTAGCTACAAATTATTCTTATAAAAGGTTACTCTTCTCTTTGCTCCAATTACTTGTAATGGTCTCTTACACTTATTACTTAATTCCTAGTAAGCAGAAAAGAAATAAATGAATATACTAGGCTAACGTGATAGTCTAATCTTTTAAAAGCTGTCGCTATGTGATTTGCATTGAAACTTGCTTCTCTTTGCATGACTAGGAGCAACACACTATAAAAACGAATCAGAATCTCCGTTTGAGCACAAACTGTAAGTATTGTAACATTTACACCAACAATCAGGAAATCTTCTCAAATCTTAAACTCTACAAACAATGCATAAACTGTGTAGTTTAATGATATCTATAATTTTTATGCCGTAGAATTTTTACTATCTCTTACAGTTTATTTCTTAACGTAAAAGTCATCGAGAATGAAAGAGACTTCAGAGGCTACTCCCAGAAAATCAAAATGCACAAAACATTTGTCATGAACATATTTTAAGCATGTGATATTTAAATCAAAATCGGTAAAAACATTTCTGAAAAACTCAAAATTTACGAAAAATGTTTCATGTAAGGAATATTTCAGGATAGAAAATCTTTCTATCGCATTCCTGGAAGATTCTGAACTTCGGTATTTAACAGACTGCCATTTATTTTAATTATGTTGATCATGGACATACACACACGCGCGCATACACAGATATACATACACAGATGGACCTTTTCCTGAAAATGGTTTAGAATGTTTTAAAGATATTTAAATAAATATTAAATATAATTATAATAATGAAAGTACTTTAAATCATTGCTTTGAAATTACTGATTAAATCTCCCAAAATTTCTTAAAAAAAAGATACAAAATATGTGCACCAAAATATTTTCTTTAGCCTAAATCAACATGTTTAATTAAATATAAATCAATTGTTAAGGCACTTACTTTTTAATGAGAAGTGATTCATTACTTGATTTTGTAATATGAAATAGATATTTGGTTTTGTTTAGAGAACATCAAAACATGTATTTTCGGTGAATTATTAGCATTGCCTTTATGACACAGAAAGTAAAACTACATGCACCAACATGCGCCGCTACTACTATGGCTGCTGCTGCTGCTGCTGCTGCTGCTATTGTTCCTACTACTACTACCACCACCACCACCATCACCACCACACCTAGTTTTATAAACGTATAGATTATTTGAGTTAATAAGTAATTTAAATTATTGTAAAGTTTAATTAATTGGGGTAAAATTCTTTTATTTTGGGAGGAAGGGCCTTTGTTTAATTTTACTTAATTTTCCTCTCATCAATCGAACCAATTTACCCCTCATGAATCAAAGTGCTACTAACACTACCACTACCACTACCATTACTCTACCGCAGATACTGAATAGTCATACAAATACATTGTATGGTAATTTCTAAGAATAATCCGGTTTGTTGATCCTCTTAGCTCTGAAGCATGTCCCAATTATATATTCCAGTCTAGAGGTTTCCGGTTTTATTGGGAATATTAGAATCTTTAGAAGTTTCAGTTTGAGAATTCCCATGAATCGTTTACTCAAGTGTGTTCCACACCTGAAAGCGTAGACTTAGTGATAAATCGTGCAACAAAGTGAGCCTGGGGGCGCCCATGGTTAATCACCCAGCTTTGTATTAAATCGGTAAAGAAGAGCTCGAAATGAAACCTTAGTCCTTAATTAGACCAAAAGAAGATTTAAACCCGCTTATGCAGCGTAGCCGGAGATAATGAGGCACGCAGTAATTTCAAATTATAACTCACACTGTCTTTCTGTTCAAATTACCGACTGCGCTAGGCTTTTCAGCCAAAGGTTTAACTGATGTAAATTACTCCGGTGTTAGCACAGACTTTGTGTTACTTCTCGTGCCAATATGTTGCATCTGACGTGGTAAATATCTGTGGGGAGTTTTTTCATTTTGTGCCTTTCCAAAAGACTTGGTGGTCTCTCCTGGAGTTTGGAGTGTATGTACATAATATAAGAAATATGTTATTCACCATGTTACCCTACCCATTTTGATGGTATTAGGGACCGATTTCAGGCGTTTTGTCCTGAACAGGCATTCGGGAGGCCCAGGTTCGATCTCCCTTGACCGGGGTGGTTTTCTTGGGGCCGTTTAAGCGAATCCTTGCACAACGGTTTCTTTTCCTCTTCATTCCTTCCCCTTCTTCTTCTTTCAGGTGGCTTGAGACAGTCAGGTGGTACGGTTATTTGCTCCGAGTTTTTTCGTAAACATTTTGATTTATTCCAATGAATAAAACTTTCCTAAAAATAAAGAAAGCTTTAAAAATGAATAATTAATAAAATGCCTGATTTAAAAGGATTATCGTGATAGGATAAATAATATAGTTTTATTACTTTTACTAAACTACTGAACATAATCTATTTAACATAATTAAACTGTAATCCTAAAACATCACTCTCTTACCCCTGGTTGCGCTGGTTGAGGCTAGGTGCCGTTGTAGAGGCCTCTTTCCGGCCTCCCGGCATCTGTGTAGCCTCCGTGGCGCTCCAGGACTGTCATCTATTAAATATTAGGTACTTCCATGCGTCTCTGCGCTTGGCTTCGTCTTTTCCTGATGCTAGCCTGTGGTTTCCCCTCTGGTCATCCCTTCCCCGAGGGTGGTGGGCCGCAATAGATCAGTACTTGGTCGCAGTTGCCGAGGTGGTCCCCCAGCGTTAACATGCTCTAACTTCTAACCTCCGATGGTGTTAGGGTCCGGTAATTTCCTAGTTTGCTTAAAATCAAGCCTTTTTACTTGCTCTAGCCATAAATAAAATTCGAATATGCTACGCGGCACCTAGGTAGCTATACCAGGGCATATATCCAAATTAAAAACCAACATTTCAAAGTTTATTTAATTTTTTAAGATTACTAACTAAACTAAAAACTAAAATTTAAAATTAAACTCAGTAAATAAATATCTAGAGTATAAAAAGAGCTAAGATGTAAATGAATTAAACTGAAATAAAGCAAACTGTTCTAAAACAAAAATATTACTGGAAAGTCAGCAACTTTGAAACTGGTATCCAGCTGCTTCCTATTCTACACTATAAACTATATCACTATCAGCAAGCACTATACTCTGACAGGGTAATGAAAAAAGTTGCGCAGAAAGCTGTCGGCGCAACTACTGCCGATTACGTCATTTTCCATTCTCCCGCATATCTTTCAGATATCAGACACGCATATATCCCGCGAGGTTTTAGACAGTGGCATTGCAAGCGGCAGTAAGTGATTACAAAAGTCATAGTGTGCTGTTTATTGTAAGAGTATATAAACTAAGAACTATCAACAATAATTTCGGGAACTTCAACACCTAACTTCATCTCTGGCAAGTACCTTAAAGGACATCTGTGTTTATTGTTTACAATGTTACCACTTATGAAAACAAGTATTTGCTCTCAATCTACATTCAGCTATCTCGCGCGTCACGCAAGTATCAGTGATATAGCGGGAAACTCTCCCTCCAACCCCATGTTTTCTACATCACCGAACGATGACCGGCTAAAGCTGGTGGAGGGAGGCAGTTGAAGTTGTGAGCTGCGCGGACAGAAATATGGTATTGTTTTAATTTCCTTTACAAGCTGTAGGCTGTATATTAACGTCAATGAATTTATCTTACATATTAATATAAGGTTTATTTATATGTATTTCACTATATTATTTTACACATTTTATTCATATAAATTAATGTTTTATTATAAATAGTTATGCTGTATAATTATTCTTACTTAATAATCCTTCATACTTAAAAATTCAGTATTTATTTACAACTAAGTTAAATAGTAATTAATATTTCTTTTAACCATTACTTAAACATTTAAACAGCCTTATATTGAATGTGTCAATATTAAGTGCTTAATTTTACATATGTAACAAAGAAATCAATGCTTAGTTTTAACTTCATTATTCTTAACATTTTCTACTGATTTATAGATTTAATTTTCCACTAAATATTTATTTAATCTAAAACATTAGAGCATTTAACAACCAGTACTCATTCATAACTAAGTGTAATATTTCATATGTTTATATAATATATTCCTTATTTCTTTTCTTTTCTTTTCTTTTCGTTTGCTAAGCCACTATCACTTATTTCTATTTTCGTTCTTTAAAACTCCATTCTATTTGCACTTTTAAATCTTTCCTTCTGTTATACACCTCCTTTTAAAATAGGGTACCATTTCACTCACTTAAACACTACTATTCACTTCATTATCTAATTATTTCATATGTTTATATAATATATTCCTTATTTCTTTTCTTTTCGTTTGCTAAGCCACTATCACTTATTTCTATGTTCGTTCTTTAAAACTCCATTCTATTTGCACTTTTAAATCTTTCCTTCTGTTATACACCTCCTTTTAATATAGGGTACCCTTTCCCTCACTTAAACGCTACTATTCACTTCATTATCTATCGCTCACTCAATTTCCCCATCCTCCATTTTCTCCCCTTTAGCTATTTTCTTAAGTATTATATAACTACCAATAAATTTACCTCTACCTCTTTTTTGTCACCAATTCAGCAATGGCAGGGATCACAAAATATACATCTAATTTTTGGGTATAACACAATACTTCCCCTACTTGTTACACGTAGTATAGAAAATAAAAATAATAGCAAAAAAAATCTGAAGTGTTTCATTCACATGACTTTCTCTACATCTCTGCAAAAATTATTGTTAAAAAGCTTAGGTTTCTATTTACTTCCTGGTAATTGAGAAAATATTAGCAGAAATAATCTTATTACTTGCTTCCTTAAGTAGAAGCGAAATAAGGGAGTACCGTAGGTTAAAGTGATAGTTAAAAGCTGGTTGCTATGTGACTGAAGCTCCTTTGTTTGTATGGACAGGAGTTGACAAATGCCTTTATGAGAAAAGTGTAAATTTTTCAAAGCTGAATCTAAAAACAAGGAATATTTTAAAAACGATCAACTCCACGAAAAAAATGTATATAACATAAATTGTTTGCTTTAATGTGCTCTACATTATCTGTATGATAACTTTTTGTCCATCTCTTACAGTTTAGCAGTTATGCAAAAATTCGTAAAATTCATCCAGAATAAAGTAGTCTTCAGAGGCTATTCCCAGAAAATTCAAAATATACATTTAATTTGTCAAGTAAATGTCTTAAATATACGAGATTTTAATCAAAATCATTAGAGCCATTTTTAAGAACATAACAATTTTCGAAATGTTTTCCATGTAAAGGGTAGTATAGGGTGGGGGGATTTTCTTGAAAAACTTAGTGTCGCATCCTTGGAAGATACCAAACTTTAATATCAAGTTTGTTTTTTAACGGTCTTTTCATTTTTGAGCTATGCTGCCCCCCCCCCACACACACACACACAGACCCACACGGACATTTTTCTGAAAACACTTTTTATGCAATCAGGGGATCTCAAAACATATTTCCGGTGAAATCTCGGTATCGAAATTTTGGGTGCAATACTATACCTTCTCTATACACTGTGTACATAAAACGTATAGAGAAAGTAACAAATCTGATATGTACCATTCACATGACTTTCTCTATATCCCTAAATTAAAATTAAATAGCGTGTTATTTAAGGACGCTCTTTAACTGCTGTGGTTCTCAGCGTCCGATTCTAATTGGGCGTGAAAGACCACTTAATTTTGCTCAGAGGCCTCTCTATCAGGATTGAGGTTCGTTTACGTGCCGTAAATCTACGACACGGGACCAACGGCTTTACTTCTCTTCCGAAGGAGGCCATACCAAGGATTTTTACACCCGAAAAAATCCATCGTCCTCCGCCGTGTTTGAACCCGCGACCTTGGTTATATATCCCTGCAGCATATTATTCTTAAAAAGCTTATACTTCTATTTGCTTTATGCTAATCAGAAAAAATGAGCAGAAATGGCCTTATTACTTGCTTCCTTGTAAGTAGAAGCGTAATAAGGCACTACCATAGGTTAAAATGAATCGTAGTCAAAAGCTGGTTTCTATGTCAATGAAGTTCCTTTGTTTATATGGATAGGAGTTGACAAGGTCCTATATGAGAAAAGTATAAGTTTTTTATAGCAGAAACCCAAAAAAAGGAATGTCTGAAAAACGACGAACTCACTAAAAAAATTTATAGAACATAAATTGTGTGTTTTAACGTGCTCTACATTTTTTGTGTAGCAAGTTTTTGCCCAACTCTTACGGTTTAGCAGTTATTCAAAATTCAGTAAAATTCATCCAGAATAAACCACTCTTCAGAGGCTATTCCCACAAAATTCAAGATATACATTTTATTTGTCAGGTAAATATGTTTAATATACGAAATGTTAATCAAAATCGTTAGAGCCATTTTTGAGAAAATCAAAATTTTTGAAAAAAGTTCCATGTAAAGGGTATTTGGGGGTGGTGGAATTTTTCTCAAAAATCTTCGTGTCGCATCGCTGGAAGATACTAAACTTAAATACCAAGTTTGATATTTTACCGACTCTTCGTTTTTGAGTTCACAGACACACGGTTACACCCACACACACACACTCGGACCTTTTTGTGAAAATTCTTTTTTTGGATATTGGGGACCCTAAAACATATATTTCCGGTGAAATCTCAGTATGGAATTTTTGGGTGGAGTGCAATACCTTCTCTATACACTATGTATATAATGCGTATAGAGAAAGTAAAAATCTGATATGTTCCATTCACATGACTTTCTCTATATCTCTGTAAATTATTACTGGTAATAAGCTTATCTTTTATTTATTTCATGCTAATCCAGCAAAATTAGCAGAAATAGTTTTATTTCTTGCTTTATTGTAAGTAGAAGCGAAATAAGGGAGTATCATAGGTTAAAGTGAAAGCCAAAAGCTGGTTGATATGTGACTGATGTTCCTTTGTTTATATGGACAGGAGTTGACAAATTCCTGTATGAGAAAAATATAAGTTTTTCAAAGCTGAAACCAAGAAAAAGGAATATCTCAAAAACGATCAACTCAACGAAAAAAATGTATACAACATAAATTGTGTGCTTTAACTTGCTCTACATTTTTTGTGGGCTAAGTTTTTGTCCACCTCTTACGGTTTAGTAGCTACGAAAAATTCATCCAGAATAAAGTAATCTTCAGAGGCTATTCCCAGAAAATTCAAAATATACATTTTATTTTGAGGTAAATAACTTTAATATACGATATTTTAATCAAAATCGTTAGAGCCATTTTTTAGAAAATCAAAATTTTCGAAAAATGTTCCATGTAACGGGTAGTTTGGGGTGGGGGGATTTTTCTGAAAATCTTCGTGTCGCATCCCTGGAAGATACTTAAATTAAATTCCAAGTTTGGTACTTTACCGACTTTTCGTTTTTGAGTTATCGTGTTCATCGACACACGGACACACCGACACACGGACACACGGACATTTTTCTGAAAATACTTGTTATGGATACAAGGGACCCTAAAACATATATTTCCGGTGAAATCTCTCCATCGAATTTTTTGGTGGAGTGCAATACATTCTCTATACACTATGTACATAGTGGGTAAAGAGAAAGTAAAAAATAGAATAAAGTTGCTGAGCTTGGCAGTGTGTCTAAAATTAAACCAGTTTTGTTTGATTGCAGGCAACCACACAACTATTTGGAAGTTTGACTAATGAGTCTGTGCTTGTTTCAGGGGCCATCTTCGAACAAGGCACTGACGAAGTACAGTCCGCCTTCAAATTCGCGATGCTCAACCACAATCAGAACATTACAGCGAGACGCTTTGAGCTCCATTCGTATGTGGACGTCATCAACACAGCGGATGCCTTCAAACTCTCCCGTCTCAGTAAGTTAATGATCCATCTTACCTGTAGAGCTCGTACAGTTCGTTTACTTTCAGTTGCATGGAAAATGAGCCATAGAGAACCCTCGTTTCTCTCGCACACTTAACGTTTAGTGTTACTGCGTGTACTTGCACTTTACGGTACTACGTTAACTCTAAGCTGAACAGATTCGGTGTAAACCAATGTAGCTGATAAACTGTTTTATGATACAAGAGCTTTAAAGAAGCATGCTATGTTGTTAGTAAGGGGTTTGGGACGTGACGTCAAAGGTAAACTCTGCGAACAAAATAAAACAAGTTGTAGAGGGCACAAAAGCGCTTTTAGCGATTTTTAGCGAAAAATGGCGATTTTTGGTGCAAAAATATGTACCATACTTGAAAGTAAATATGTTCAATTTCTTGTTCTCTAGAGCGACGTGTCACATGTTTTGAAAACATTTTAAAGCTTATCGCTGGTGAAATTACCCTCTATATCAAACCATACATTAATTATTCTCAATTCAAATTAATTTTCTTTTTCTCATATTCAAAATATACAGAAAAATATAGCTAGAGCTCTAAACTTTACCCTCAAATAACAGCAGAAAATATGTTATAAATTGTCTACTTTGATATTGTTGATAGATTAGGTTTAAAAACCTAATTTATTATATGCATACAATATTTTTTACAATCTTTTCCACATTTGATGTTAAATATTTTAAATGTGTATTATCCACTTTAGGAAAAATTCAAACAATAATTTTTACAACTGTTAAGGAATGTAATCTAAAAAAATGCTGGATTTAGTTCTATATTTGTAGAAGAAGACATAGATTTTAGCTGAGTAAATAAATTAATGTATTCAGAATGAAAGGAGATGTTTGAATGGTACTTGGTATGAACACTTCTTTTGTTATCCGTAAAGTATATACAAAGAAGTTCAAGCTTTTTTAATGCTTTAGAAACTCACGTTTATTGATTTAGCTTTTATATAGTTAATTATTTGATTTCACTTTGAACAAAACATGTGCAAGTAGATTATATTTAAAGTAATTTCATCCTTTTCATTTAGGGTCTTCTAATGTCATGAAAAACGCGTTCTATGTCAGTTCATGTTTCTCGAGTGTCGCTCCTAATGAAATTGCTTTTAAGAGAGAGCCTAGCTACGTTCGTTCGACTTTACCAGGTGCTTCTTGGTAGACTCACTCTTTTATATGCTAACTCCGAGAAGGTAAAAAAAAAAAATATGTGTTTAGATATGGGTAACAATCTTATGGTCTACACATTTTTGTACCTAAAGAACTTTATTGCTTCTATTTAGTGAAATAAATACAAATTATTGTGTTGTCGTCATGTATGTATAAATTACACATTTCACAACTGGTCATTTCAAGATACATTCTATATAAGTCTCACATAGTGAAACTACGTTGATGAATACCCTAGTAATGAACTCTGAAGTAATTCCGTGACATGTTATAAGTCGTTATAGCTATAAACATAAACATGTCAACATTAATTAACAAAATAAGAAGCGTTCTTCTTGCTCAGTATCTTATCCAAAGGGAAACAAATAGAGCAGAGGCGTTCCCTCCAAATGGGAACGAATTAAAAATTAATTGCTCATTATCATCATAACTTTATAAATTGGTGAATATATACAAGTACCTTTGCTATATTTTTTAAACAAGGCTTTACTCAGCACTGAACGAGACACATTGCTTGAAACGTCAAAAAGTCAAGCAAGGACACCCATTCCAGTCAGCAAATATCTCCTGAAGAAGCCCTTCGTACGAGTTGGACCGCACTGGTGTAATTTAGGCTACATGCTTCACTTACACGTTTACATGGGGATATTTGCCCTGCCTAGGTTTCCTATCTTAAGTTACATTACATGACATTAGTACTCATAGTAAAATTGTTCAAACATTTTAAAAGCTTCAAACATTAGTTTTTATGTCTACAAATACTTGAGTGTAATGCCAATCCCTTTGCTCTCAGAGCCCTATATTGATCAATGCACAACACATGACCATTGAAGAACACGCGGTTTTATGGTCTATATTTACTCCCAATATGTTCCACTCGATTTAGATTTTGCTTGGACTTTTGCGCAGTAAAAATATTCCACGTAACGTAGTTTGTTACACATTTGAATCAGAATTTTATTATATTGTTTTATGTAAATTTTGTTTTTTCGTTAAAGGAACTTTTAATTCCTTGCAGTAAATTTTGGTTTTATTAAATTGTTTTCTTCAATATTTTTTGTTTAAAGAAATGTATAATTTCTTGGAATAAATTTTGGTTTTGTGTTAATATCTTTTAAATTCATTTAATTTGAATAAAAATCATGATTACGTTGTTCAAATTTTCTGCCCAATAACAGAGAATTACCTTTTGCTACAGTTAGTTTCTGCTGCACTTTTTAGCTACAAAAAATATGACATATTTAATTCAACGACTGAGAACGAATTCTTCTAAAACTATATTTTAAGGTTGAAAATTTCTTCCTCATAACTAGGGCAGTAAACTAAGTTCCTGTACGTGCGTTTAGTACTGGTATTAGTATATTTTTTTCTGCAAAATTCAAATTCCTACAGCATTTGAGATATCTGCCTTTTTGAGAATAGCTAACGGAACGTAAGTATTTTTAAAAAAAATATATATAGATATAGGCATAAGGTTTAAAAGACTATTATAATTGCGATACGACAGGGGACAACGTTTTGAAATTTTTTTAAACATTAGAGGATTTACAAATGTTATGTACGGTATTTTCAGCTTTCTATCATTCTTAATTAAATGTTGACTTAGTTAATACTAAGCTGTGCGTGTCATTAAAGTAAAGCTAATGATATTTAATACTGTATGTCTGGTGTCTAAGACTACTGATAAATCTTTGATTATAGTCGGATCTTAATTTAGATTTATTTCAGCTTCATTCATAGCCAGAAAATCGGTATAGAAGCCATAAATAATAAGCTCATTACTAACAAAATCATTAAACCGAGCATACCTATCCGAAATTTCTATTAAAATTTTAAGTATAGAATGTATGATATTAAGACTAATTTTCCTGCAAAGTCTTCGTAATACTCGAGTAAAAACAATAAGAAAGAACATCATTACAAAACAATGCTTATGGTAATAATGTAGACACATATATTAAATTATTCATTAACAATTTAATTATATCAATTTATTTTTCTAACACTTTTGTGTTTTTAACATTAAAATGCTATACTACTACGAATCCCAAAATTTCTTTTTCATTTCATCGTGTAGCCTAGGACCCAAATTGCTATTGTTGTTGATTATTTAGGTAAATTAGTTTACTTTTATAGCCATTAATGGAGTTTATTTTATAACTTGTATTCATTTTACTATTATGAACACAAAATAAGTTTTAGACACGTGATGTGGAATCTATTAGGGCCTTACCTTGAATAACTCGGATCCTTATCTGGACACGCCTAGCTCATGCACTTACAAAGGATAACGCCATTAGCAGTTCAATCTTAAGTTTCTTGACATGATGTTAAGCTAAGCAGTATGTTTACAGATCTTATGCATAACCTGTCTGAAGAATGAATACAGATTGTCACGAATGGAAACTTGCGTAAACACATAAACAGACAGTATTACGTCATCACTCCCGGTGCACGCCCTAGAATGCAGCGCTTCGAATCAAGTCAGAATGCAAACACCGCCGGGCGTAGCCATATGCTCTCAAAATAGGAGATTCATATTAATTATTGATAAAGAAAACAGCAAGTTCAGCCTGTTGTGGATCGTTTAGTTCATTCCTCTTTACGTATGCTGTGCTGATGTTTTGATGGTCAGACTGTACTGCACTATAATCCAGACTTCTGTAAATGCTGATGTACCGTGCCATGGCACACCAGCGACTTCCCGAAACACTGCATTCTTTCGTCAGACAGGTAGTACATAGCTAATCGTGATGTATACTATAGCGGTGTTTATTGTGTTAAGTTTTGTCCAACCCGAGGCATATGCGGGCTGTCATATGGCAGTCAGAGAGATTGTATGCTGTTGTCATTCTTAACAAATTGACAATTTGTAGATTCGTGGAGAAATGCAAACGGCCCTAGTACCTTTCCAGAAAGATACACAGGCAGCCAAAAGTTCTAACCGTAGGAAAATGGCTCTTTTGGAAAGAAGTACAAGAAAGACTTCACTTCGTATTAGATGTTTTTTTAAAATAAATATAACTGACTTTCATGTTTGTTCTGAAAATATAAAGAACAGCTGATATCTGTGGAGAATACTCTAATATTACGCTGGACGAGTCCAACATTTCGGCTACCGAAGTTCGTTGAAGTGATGCAAGTATGAAATTTGACCAAACATTAAGAAAACTTGCCTTTGATAGAAAAATATATATTATAAGCTTTAAGAAAATATATATATTTACCACCTACTCCATTTGAACAACCAATTAAATGCTGTAGACACGCTCAACAGTTTTCTCCAGAACTTTTTCCAGATCCAAAGTTCTACAAGATGCAATTTCTATTCATTTGTTCCAATTTGTTTTTAATTCCTCATAAGAGTATATTTAAGAGAAATGTCATATAACTTTTCAAAGTAATACTTCAATATTGAGAAATTAAATGAGCTTCAAATAAACATGAGTTTTGGAAATAACAAGAAATATAACTTTTCTACCATAATTAGATATTAATATAAAAAAGCTATCATAATAGATACCTATATTCATACTGATCAAGAATTCGAGATTTGCAGTCGGTGAGAATATTTTTAAAATGCATTTTGTGTAGCATTTTTAATTAGAAAAATATATTTAATGAATAAAATGGTTTTATTAAATAAACAAGTTTTGAAATATAGTAAAAATCGCATATTGTGTGTGTAGCTGGTATACATCTTACTATAGTATCTTATATACTGAGTATATTTCCAAATTTTATACTTGCATATCAGTAAAGGAGCTCAATTATGCCACCAGGGATATGCAGACCCATATGGGCGTGTTTTGAACAACTTTTATGATGTACTTTATTCATATTCCTTCGCATTCTTGGCATTAAGTAAAAAATCTGATATGTTACACTCACATGATTTTCTCTAGCTGATCTACACAAAAACTCCTTACAAAAATTCTTTCTGCACAAAGCTAATCGAGATAAACATTAGCAGAATGTTCTTATTACTTAGTTCCTTATAAATAGAAGGGAACTAAGGTAATGCACTAGGCTGAACTGATAGTCACATGCTTTAAAAGCTGTCATTAAGCGATTATCATTGAAATTCGTTTCCTTGCTCGGCCAGGAGTAGAACAAAAGGAAAACGGACGCTTCCTGCTTTGGAATATTATAAATACTTTACAATTGAAAATAGTAACAAGAAATATCTCGGAAATGGTTACCTTCACAACAAAAAAGTATAGGATATGAACTGTGTATTTTAACGAGATCTACATTTTTTTGTGTAGTAAGTTTTTTGTCTATCTCTTACGGTTTCGCAGCTAAGCAAAATTTGGCAAAGAGATCTTCAGAGGCAGTTCCCAGAAAATTCAAGATATACATTTATATCGGATGTAAATACCTTTAGTGTACTGGATTTTAGTCAAAATCGCTAGTGCCATTTTTGAGATAGTCAAAATTTTCGAATTTTTCTATGTAAAGAGTAGTTTGGGGTGGTGGATTTTTTGACAATCTTCGTGTCGCATCCTTATACATATGTCGGTATTTAACGGTCTTTTCATTTTTTAGCTATGCTGTTCACAGACATACACACACTCACACATGTACACACACGGACCTTTTTCTAGAAATGATATTTTTAGCATTCAGGGGGACCCAAAAACATGTATTTCCGGTGAAATCTCGGTATCGGATTTTGGGTGCAGTACAATACTTTCTCTGTACACTATGTACATACATAGTTTGCGTAGAGAAAGTAGAAACGTAGGCCAGTCGGCCACTAATGCCGAGTAGATTTCTGTAGGTATTCCGAGAGAGCCGATGTTTTCCAGTCGCGTCATTCAAGAGAAGCGCGGTATTATAGAAGCTGCTACATCAGAGACATTTGAACAACATCAAGACAACAGACTAATATGCTGTCATAAGAAGAACGGATGAGCGAGAAAGTATGGAAAAATTATTTCCTTACATAAAAAGCTTCATAGTGATTAATAATATTAGTACTTTAAACATGCAAATTCCAGCTTTTATTCATCCGCTAAGAGCATGATTTATATTTCAGCATGTGTACAAGCAATTATTATTCTCAGAAAAATGTAAGTCATCTGCACCTCAGGGTTAGTTCAGACTCTAGTTAATGTGGTGATGCAATAATCGTAATTGTAAAACGCATAATAAACCTAGGATAAATACTAGGTTTTCAGATCTATTCGGCTTTTAGCGTCAGTGGGTCTAAATACAATACATTACTAGTTCAGCGAGCTCCTTGTCCAAAGGGGAGGTACGGCGTTGAACTTTACTGTACTGGGTGGTTCAGAACTGTTTTAATGGGACCTTTACACGCGAAACGGAAGTGACCACCGATGACATAATTTGCAAGGATGAGTGCTACTTCCGAACTGGACCTACCCTAAATGCTGTGATTGCGAGTTTACGAGACGAAAGCGAGTGTTCTAAAACTACGATTTATTGAAAAGGTAGGATACAAGTAGCATTTTATTAAGATGGCCTCAAAACTGTTGACATCCACCCCTTCTACTCATCATTCGCTAGTCCTCTGCAAGAGGCAATGGTGATAAACCCGCTGTCTAGTATTGACATCATGCGCGAACAAACGATTGGTGGCACAAACAAATAAATCTGAAAGACGAATAAATCTGAAGACTATATAATTAAGCCACTAAATCCGCCTAACTTATGTTGATTGCAAAACTTCATACGAAATGAATGTAGGATCTGTTCACCGTAGCCCGGATTCATAAAGTGTTATACTTTTGAACCTGCAGTAACAGTTTAGAATTATATGACAAAAGACATTATTTAAGTCCAGTTAAACTACCGGAAAAACTACCAGCATTGGTGGTTTTACTAAATAGAATGATTTCAGGAAGGGGGATGTGGTGGCTGTAATTGCCCACATGGTTTAAACAGAGTTATTCGCATTTTACATCGAAATAAGCAGCGTGGTTTTTCTCACGCAGCTTTTTGGCGCTCGGTTTGCTTGCCTTCCACTACCATTAGCTTCCTGACCAACAGCGCATTTGTTTACCGGTTGAGTTTGTCATGGGCAAACAAATTAAATTTTAACCACAGAAAAGTCGGTAGTGTCATCTAATTGCCATGCGATTGACCATATCGAAATTAAAATACCACCAAAGAGGGTTAAATGTTTCTGTGTACCAAACTTCACAGCACGCCTGTATATTTTTAAAATCCAAGATATACACTTTATTTGACATGTTAATACTTTTAACACAGAGTATTTTAAAATAAAAACCTTGGACCCATTTTTCCATATACGAAAGGGTAGTTTGAGGTGGAGGGATACTCCTCAAAAGCTTCGAGTCGCATCCTTAGAAGATACTTAACTTAAATGCAAAGTTTAGTATTTTAACGACTTTTCGTTTTTGAGTTATCATGTTCACACACACCACACACACACACACACACACACACACACACACACACACACCCTATTCTCATGCCCATTATTGGACTAAAATTACAGCAAGTTACTTAACAATAGTGAGGAATTTTTCACAAAATATCTTATGTATTCCACTCGTATGTCTTTCTCTACATCTCTATAACAAATTATTTTTAATAAGCTTATTCTTCTATCTACTTCACAGTAATCGAGATAAGCATTACCAGAAACGGTTTTATTTCTTAGATTCTTTGTAGAAAGGAAATAAGGGAATACACTAGGCTAAACCAGCAATCAAATGTTTTAAAATGTGTTGCTATGGGATTGAATTCCATTTCTTTGCTTGGCCAAGAGCTAAGAAACTCCTGTATGAGAAAAATTAATTTTAAAACTGAAACCAATAAACAGCAATATCTGGAAAACGGTGAACTCCTCGAAGAAAACCTATATCACAAAATAATTACAGAGATCTATATTTGTTATGCAGCAAGTTTTTATCTATCACTTACAGGTTTACCAATTATGCAAAATTCGGATAAAATCATCCATGATAAAGTGGTCATCAGAGGCTATTCCCAGAAAATTCAAGATGTACAAATTACTTGTCATATAAATATACTAAATACACGTAAGAGATTTTAATCTAAATCGTCTACTTGTTCAAAACTTAATGCGAACCACAAAATACATGCTAACAAGTTGAACATTTTACTGCATCTTCTCAAACTATTGTAAACAAAATAAAATATGGGCTTTTTTATTAGACCTATTTTTTTAAATAAAAAATAAAAATTTTGCTTTCGCAATGGGTATAATTTTTCTCCCTTTCTAATATACATTTCAAAAATCCGAAACATGAAGCTTTTGTACCCGTTTCTAAGGTATTGCCAAAAAAGTAAACTTATTTTATTAAAACAATAATGGACACAAACTTTGAAAATGCGTATGTTTTAAATTTATATCTCTGATATGGGTACCAAAATGAATGTTTCTGGTATACAAGGTTCAAACCCCCTCGGAGGACGATGGACTTTTTGGGGCGTAAACATTCTTAGCATGACTTCCTTTGGAAGGAAAGTAAAGCCGTTGGTCCCGTGTCGTAGATATACGGCACGTAAAGGAACCTCAAGCTTGATAGAGATACATCTGAGCTAAATTAAGCGGTCTTTCACGCCCAATATAGAACGGGATGCTGAGGACCACAGCAGTTAAAGAGCGTCCATAAATAAAACGCCATTTCATTTCAGTTGCTAGCTCACAAATTGTAAAAAATCTAAATTTGACCCCCCCCCCCTTTAATAAACAAAGTGAAGTTACAACCTGCTTAGTTAAATTTTACCTGACGCACTAGGAATTTCGTGCAAAGGAATTTCTTTGGACATTTATGAAAAAATAACTAAGGCAATCAGTCAGAAAGTCTTCATAAGGCAGAATTTATTTGCGAACCTCACATTTTCCTTCATATAACACATTCTTCAACCTTGGGTTCATAAATAGATTGTAGTTTAGTAATATTTACTGCGTTCTCAATAATTGCCTTAGTTATTAATTCAGAAATGAACTGAGGCAGCTCAAAATTGTGAAATAGAGAACCTTTTCTACGAGTGCAGTAAAGGTAAATTTCAGATTTGTTTTCGAACTTTCACAGTTCTCGTATAACTCTTTTTCCGACCTCCGGTTTTTCAATTCCATCCGCATTATTAGAGGCACATAAGCAGAAATATTGAAGTTGAATTCTTGGTGCAGCGTTTTTCATTATTTGATGAGAGATTTCATGAGAGAAGCCAGAACAAGAAATGTTTTGAGAGACTTGACGGAATTCAGTAATCGCATCACGCCTGAATCGTAACAGGACTGCGTGAATTTCCCGGCTCATACTCCTAATTGCCATCGCCAACTTTTCCACAAGTTTGCCTCGCGCATTTGTTAACAAGTAGAGTTTACAACAGGCTCCAAACTTTGTTGAGAGGTTCGCCCTGCCTTCCAGGCAATCTTAGAGTTTAGAAGGGAAAACAGTCACTTTAATCCACACTGGCAAGTTTTGGCAACGTTGCGTCCTGCTGCAGTTCACATGGAGCACCCCCGCGTAGTGTACAAAGGCTCGCGGTATTCTCAAGACCCAAAGAAAACTTGCAATGCTACTTAAGGGACTACAATCGGTCAAAAAACAAACATTTGCCCTTTTATTACAAAGTTACGAGGGTGAGCCCGCCGGTCGGAATCGGGATGGGTGAGTCTGGGAAATAAATAGTATCCACTTTCATTTACCTGCAGCGCACTTTTATCCCTCTGCTGGCCTCTAGAGCACGATACCTTAAGTTCGTACTTCTCAGGACGCGGTGCATATCCCGTTCACGTAAGCTGTAAGTGGATTTTGGGATCTGGATTTCTAAATACAAACATTTCGATGTTTATTTCTATTACTTATCGAGACCGGCAGTCCGTTATCAGGGCAGAGCCACACTTTTAAGGGCTATTTTTCTGGGCAAAACTCCGTGAACATAAAAATACTAGTTCCATTTAGAAATATGTTCTCGTTGAGTGGTGAACGTGTTTTAAACTGCACCACGTTGCAAGCGAGAACTCTGCCTTACCTCAGCACTGTTCTGCCGAGAATGTCCGGGACATGTCAAGTAAAACTCGGATATCTAAGACCCTGTTAATAACGGTCGATCACACTTGCATCTGGAGATGCGTGAAAAGACTCCAAGACTACTTGTTTGCTGTTCAGCGAGAAACAGTATTTTCATCTTTTCGTTCCACAGCACTTATCGGCTCGCCGAAATATACACTTTTACTTTTCCCTTATAGCTATATGTTTCACTTAAATAATATTATTTAATGGCATTAACTTAATTATATTAATTATGATCTTCGAATATTAACTTTACTTATTGTCTTTTTTATGGTTGATTAAAACGTGTTCAAGGGCCATCCAGAAACTGACAGACGAATTGGCATACCTAACAATAACGAAAATTATCAATACAAAACTTTGTTTACAAAGTTACTGTACCTTTTTCTATTTATCAAAGTAATCGTCATTGCTATCAAGGTATTTATTGCTACGTGGTAAAGGTTTTTCAAAGCAGATGTTGTACTCTTCCAGATCTGAGATAGGATGTCACTGTCACTTTGAGATCTTCATGAGATCTGAATTCTTTTGCCAAAATTTGCTTTGAACACCTCCATAACGATTGATGAATTTCCACACTGGTCCTTATCGTACACATTTATTCTTCCTTGTTTAATCATAAACTATGTGCCATTTCCTCACTGAAGATTCGTTCATTGCATTATCACCATACACTTGCGTTATTTGACTATAAAATTCGATTGGCCGAACATTTTCTACATAAAAAAATTAAGTTCTTTGGCAGTAAAAAAGTATAACATCGGCATTGAAAAGCATATATTGACAAAATGGAGGTTATGTTGACAAATAGAGTAAGGTACTTTTACTTTGTAAATAAGTTTTGTGTTGATATCTTTCGTTATTGTTTAGTTATAAAAAATGTCTGTCACTTTCTAGATGACGTTCGTAGAGCCTTTGGGCGACTATAGAAAACATTTATGAAGCAATATGTCATCGGCATCAAAAGACTAACATAGGGTATCTTATCTAGAAGGTGGTAGATGAGGACTTTTGATTGTGTCTTGCATCTGGGATATCTCTTTTCTTCGTCCAACAATAGTCAGCCAGCATACTAGGACTGAATTTCCCTTGGTACCTCTGTTACATTGTAGAAATCTGCTGATGAAAGCCTCAAAGAGCTCATCGCTGACTGCCCCGAGGTTTTCTGGGAAGAAGTCTAGGTAAGAGTCCAGGAAATGAATGTTCAGAGATATGCAAAGCATCCCATAACTTTGTATGAATCCACAAGACCAGACACTATTTCACGGTACTTTTCCGGTTTATGATTTCCAAGAAAACTGCAACAGATGTTTTTGAATGACTGTCCTGATATTTTTACAATAGATTTAACGGTATTTTAAAATGTTCATCAGACAATACAAATGTTTAACCTATAAAAACTCTTGACTCCAAGTACCCAAAAGCATACGTTTTCTTATCCATTGCTTTGACAATTTTGGGGGTTTAATATGCAATGCTGAGAAATAAACTTTTAGGATTCAAAAATGTGTTCCGTCTCATATTTAGGCTACAATTTTCATATGCAAGAAAGTCCCACAGAAAGGGAAACAACAAAAAATTTCTATACCAAAATTGCAAACTAGTAATATAGCCATGAGCTTCAAATCTCTACAGATATTATAATAGTGATTTTAATATTTAATATTTTCTAAAACAAATTTCATATTGTCATAAGTCTCATACCAGCAATATGCGAAAAACATATTAATGCTAGTAAAAGTATAGCCGTCAGGCTATTTTGCGAATAGTCTATGAAGAATCGTCACTCAACTGTCTGGTGAGTATGCCCAAACGTCTCCGTTACAGAATACATATTATTACAAAAACTACACTTTATATATTGAAGTAGTTTTGAAAATCACAATTGCGGGTACGATAGCACTTTTTAATTTTTCTACAGGCAGAGAAAATAATGTATTCAATCCAAAAATTTGGTGTCAAGATTTCACTTGAAATATGTTTTGAGGTCCCATGAATCCGAAAATGCAGTTTTAGAGAAAGGTCCCCATGTGTGTGTGTGTGTGGCCAGTATAGCTAAAAACGAAAAGACCGTTAAATATCAAACTTGGTATTTAAGTTGTGTATCTTTCGGGGATTTGACACGAGGCTTTCAAGAACTCCCCTCCAAACTTATGTAACTTTTATGAAAACATTTTTGAAAATGCTGTTCCTTTCAAAAATTTCTCTAGGATTTTGATTAAAATACTGTATATTAAATATATTTACATAACAACTAAAATGTATACCTTAAATTTTCTGTGAATTTTTGCACATTTGGTAAACTGTAAGAGATAATCAAAAACTTAGATTACAATAAATGCAGTTCTCGTTAAAACCCTTAATTTATGTCAAACACATTTTTGTTGTAGATTTGGCCATTTTCAAGACATTCTTTGTTATTGGTTTCAATTGTAAAATACTTAATTTTTCTCAAACAGGGTCAGGTTTCGCTTTATCTCTGTTTTTTTTTTTTTTTTTTTTGCCGGCGATGCAAAGCTAACCGAAGTTCAATTGTTCATGTCACGTCCAGAAAAATGTCTCTTCTATTTACAAGAAAGCAGGTAATAATGCAACTTCTATTAATATTGATCTCTCTTATTATTATATAGACAAAAGACTAACTTTTGTAGGAATATTTTGCAGAACAGTTAGAGAAAGTCATGCGAATGGCACACATCAGATTTTTTAGAAGTAGCGTGAAAGTTCTCCTCTAAAATTTTAACGTTACTGCACTACGAACGTAGCAGAAATATTGTGGATTATTCACATATTTCCGTTGCATTAAGAAATTAAACAAAACACTTAACTATAAACAGTATGACTATAACATACCTTTACAACGTTTGGGGATGGATTCTTAACATTCAAACAAGGAAATGAGTTTATATAAACTTAGGATCTAAACGCTTCGTTTTTATGTTATCAATTTATTCATTACTTTCTCTACACGTACTATGTACATAATGTATAAAAAAGGTATTGTAATGCACCCAAAAATTCTATACCGAGATTTCACCGGAAATACATGTTTTGAGACCCCCTGAAGTAAAAGAAATTTAGAAAAATGTCTGTGTGTATGTCTGTGTATATGAGGGCAGCATAGCTCAAAAACCAAAAGTCCGTTAAAAACCAAACTTGGTAATTAATTAGGTTTGGTATCTTCCAAGGATGCTATGCGAAGATTTTCTAGAAAATCCCCCCACCCCCAACTACCACTACGTGGAACTTTTTTCGAAAATTTATATTTTCTCAAAAATGGCTCTAATGATTTTGATTAAAATATCGTATAATAAAGACATTTACCACACAAATAAAATGTATATCTTGAATATTCTGGAAATAGCCTCTGTACACTACTTTATCCTGGATGAGTTTTATGGAACTTTTTATGACTGCTAAACCGTAAGAAGTGGACAAAAACTTACCACACAAAAAACGTAGAACACGTTAAAACACACAATTTATGTAATATATATTTTTTCGTGAGTTAATCGTTCTTTAAATATTCCTTGCTATTGGTTTCAGCTTAGAAAACGTATACTTTTCTCATACAGGAATTTGTCAACTCCTGTCCATACAAACAAAGGAACTTCAGTTACATAGCAACCAGTTTTTGACTATCACTTTAACCTATGGTACTTCCTTATTTCGCTTCTACTTACAAGGAAGGTAGTAAGTAATAAGACTATTTCTGCTAATTTTTTCTCGATTAGCATGAAGTAAATAGAAGCATAAGCTTATTGACAATAATTTGTTGCACAGAAGTAGAGAAAGTCATGTGAATGGAACACATCAGATCTTTAGAAGGAAAACAAGGGAATATACTAGGCTAAACCGACAATCAGCTGTTTTAAAACGTGGTTACTATGAGATTGAACCCAGTTTCCTTGCATGGCCAGAAATTGATTAGCTACCATATGAAAAAAGTTTAGGTATTTTGAAACTGAAACCGATAACAAGGAATATCTCAAAAACGTTCTACTGCACAAAAAAAATATACATGGACATAAATTGTGTGTTAAAAGGAGATATACATTTTTGTGTATTAAGTTTTTGTGTATCTCTTACGGATTACCAGTTACGCAAAGTTCAAGAAAATTCATCTAGAATAAAGAGGTCTTCAAAGAACATTCCCACAAAATTCAGGACCTACAATTTATTTGCCATGTAAATATTTTAAATATAATAGATCTTAATCAAAATTGTTAGACATTTTTGAGAAAACTAACAATTTCTAAATGTTTTCCATGTTAAGGATAGTTGGAGGGGGAGGAAGTTTCTTGAAAATCTTCGTGTCGCATCCTTGGTAGGTACTGAACTTAAGTATAAAGTTTGGTATTTAACGGACTCTTCGTTATTGAGTAATGCTGCCAACAGGCACACACACACACAAAAATGTTTCTAGAAATGCTTTTTATGGATTCAGGAGTCCCAAAACATGTCTTTAAGGTGAAATCTTGGAATCGAATTTTTGGGTGCATTACAAAACCTTATGTGCACTAAGTACATAATAGGTGTAAAGAAAGTAATAAGATAAAGCCAATATTTCAAAAGTACCTATTACGCAGAAACTATGCCTGATGTAAAATACATAACCACCGAACTGAATTCAGGATACAAAAATCTGATATATACCATTCACATGACTCTCTCTCTATATCTCTGCAACAAATTATTGTTAAAAAGCCCACGCTCCTATTTATCAGAAAAATAAAGCAGAAATAGTCTTATAACTTGCTTCCTTGTAAGTAGAAGTGAAATAAGGGAGTACCATAGGTTAAAGTGATAGTCAAAAGCTGGTTGCTATGCGACTGAAGCTCCTTTGTTTGTATGAACAGTAGTTGAAAAATTCCTGTATGGGAAAGTATGTTTTTCAAAGCAGAAACCAAAAACAAGGAATATCTCAAAGACGATCAACTCCACGAAAAAAATATAAAGAACATAAGTTGTGTGTGTTTAACGTGCTCTACATTATTTGTGATAAGTTTGTGCCATCTCTTACGGTTTAACAGTTATACAAAATTCCGTAAAATTCATCCAGAATAAAGCACTCTTCAGAGGCTATTCCCAGAAAATTTGACATATACATTTTATTTTTCAAGTAAATATCTTTAGTATTCGATATTTTAATCAAAATCGTTAAAAGCCATTTTTGAGAAAATCAAAATTTTCGAAAAAAGTTCCATCTAAAGGGCAGTTGCGGTTGGGGGAATTTTTCTCAAAATCTTCGTGTCGCATCCCTGGAAGATACTAAACTTAAATATACGAAGTTTCGCATTTACCAACTTTTCGTTTTTGAGTTATTATATTCACACACACATACACACACAAACACACGCACGGACGTTTTTCCCTAAAACATATACTTCAGGTGAAATCTCTGTATCGAAATTTTTGGTAGAGTGCAATACCTTCTTTATACACTATGAACATAGTACGCATAGAGGAAGTAAAACTACACCGGTATGGGCAAACTCTTTTCTTATTAATAAAATTATGTTGGTCAATCCTACTTTCCTATCTGCTATAGAACGAATATATCCACCTGGTAAAAGAAAAACACTTAATTTATAACTTCGATAATAGGGAATGAATTACATATGGTAATTTCAAGTGCCTGGATCTGCGTAAATATCCTTATGTTTTCAGCACCTCTGTACCTTCTTTACCAGCTTGCGGCTACTAAAAGTTTTTGTTTATATTGTTGCAAAATTAGCCCATTGTTTTTCTTTGGTTTCAAAAGCATAAAACAAAATATTTACCAAGAATATCCTTCAAGCAAACGCTTTCGAATATAAACCCAATAAAGAAGATAGACTCAAATGTATACAGCAAAAATGAACTATTTAAGTTTTTTTGGACTTAGACCTTAAAGAATATACTTCTGGTGAAATATCGGTAAACATTTTTGGGTGGAACACGGCACTTTCTCTATACACTATGTACATAGTGCATGTAGAGAATGTAAAACTTTTTTCGGACTTGGGAGATCTTAAAGCATTAATTTGCGGTGAAATCTTGACAATGATATTTTTGGGTGGAACATTATATTTCTTGTATACACCATGTACACAGTACGTGTAGAGAAAGTAAAGCTTTTTCCGGACTTAAAGGACTTTAAAGTACATCGGTGAAATCTCTGTATCAAATTTTTGGATGGAACACAATACTTCTTGTATACACTAGGTACATAGTACGTGTAGAAAAAGTAAACTTTTTTCGGCCTTAGGATCCTTAAAGCATATATTTCCGGTGAAATCTCAACATCGATTTTTTATGTGGAATACAGTACTTCCTCTATGTAATATGTACGTAGTGCCTATGTGTAGAGAAAGGAAAACTTTTTTCGGACTTAGGGGATCTTAAAGCACTTATTTATGGTGAAATCTCAATATCTACATTTTGGGTGGAACACAATGCTTTGTCTATACACTATGTACATAATACGTGTAGAGAAAGTAAAACTTTTATCGGACTTAGGGGACTTTAAAGCACATATTTCCGGTGAAAACCCGGTATCAAATTTTTGAGTGGAACACAATACTTCTTGTATACACTATGTGCATAGTACGTGTAGAGAAAGTAATTTTTTTCAGACTTGGGGGACCTTAAAGCATATATATCTGGTGAAATCTCTGTATCGAATTTTTGGGTGGAACACACCACTTCCTCTACACACTATGTATGTGCATAGTGTATTATTTTTGCGGACTTAGGGGACACTAAAGCATGTATTTCTAGTGAAATGTCAATTTTTTTGCGTTGAATAAAATATCTTTTTTACCCACTATATAGCTACATTGTATATACGGGCTAGAGAAAGTAATAATCAGATTAATGGGGAGTAGATGTGACTGTAACTTATGGAGATTTTCCGAACAGTGTGTTACATAGTTCCATTGACCTCGAGAAAATCAAGTTTGGAGCATTACGTTTTCTCGACAGTTTGGCCGCAAATGAGAAGGTACCGCAGCTGCTGGATGCATTATGCCAGTCGTAACTACGGCTGATCAGCGAGTCGCCTGGCGTTGTTCTGCTTTGGAAAAGACGACCTCATGCCTGAGGACATGGCAGTCCCGCAGAATCACAATTAGGTTCGCTGGTCTGCAGCTTATCTGTCCGTTATACTCGCAACAGTGGTACTTTAATAGCATATGCCCTCGGGTCACCCACTCATTATTCTAGCTGGATCTTCTCCTTCAAGAAACTACGCTGCTTGTTACAGTTTCAACTCTTCACGCCTACTCTCACTTGTCACTTCCCCACCACAAGCCCCCTCAGCGAAGAGGACTGCAAATACCAGTCTTTACTGCGACTAAACCACAGCTCTGAAGCAAACCTTATAAAATCTGTCATGTATTTCTCTATATCTGTGCAACAAATTATTGTTAAAAATCCTCTTCTTCTATCTACTGCATGCTAATTGAAATAAACATTAGCACAAATTATTTCACTATTGAGTTACTTATAAGTTGATCACAACAATACAATATTTGCTTCACACATCCGCAAGGATCAGGTGACTCTACCTGCTGCCTAAAAATACTTGAATTTAAAATATTACCTATCTATTTTATATATCTTTACAACATTGGAAATACACACACAGACTTTGAGACAGACACTTAGGTGTTCTAGAAAAGGTTGGGACCGTTTGAGGTTGGCGTGTTATTTATGGACGCTCTTTAACTGCTGTGGTTCTTAGCGTTCCATTCTAAATTGGGCGTGAAAGACCGCTTAATTTTGCTCAGAGGCCTCTCTATCAGGATTGAGGTTCTTTTACGTAAATCTCCGACACGGGACCAACGGCTTTACTTCCCTTCCGAAGGAAGCCATGCTAAGGATTTTTACACCTGAAAAAATCCATCGTCCTCCGCCGGGTTTGAACCCGCGACCTTGGTTATATGAAGTTAGTATGGTAACTATTACCCAACGGAGGGTGGCTGAAGGGTGCTGATAACTCAGGATTTCCAAATTTCCATTATAAATAAGATTAAATGATTACATTCCACTGTTTCCTATTTCACTATTAGAATTTAACTTACATACCTGTCTTATTATCTCTTTTGTTAAATACAACTATTAATTATAAATAAAGTGTTTATATGTGCGGCGCCTCGTTCTATTTAAACAACATTTTAATTCAAATATTAATGAGCCGGCAACAAACAGAAGAAAGAATTACTAAAATAAGTAATTTTTCTCCAAAATGTTACCTCTCGTACAAGGGAGTACCAACCTTCAGTGCCCCTCGATGCACGTACTAAGTTTTCTTCCGTTCAATGAACAACTGGAACTCTCTCTCTCAACGTCTGTGAACACGCCCTTATAAACCCTGCTGGGAGAGCGTATAGTTCGATTCTTCAACACCAGCCGCGAAAGCTGCTTAGAAAAGTAAGAGTAGTAAGCTCTATCCACTTTAGTTAGAACTAGTGTAGTAACTTTAGAGTGTGCTACCGGGAACTTATGACTGGTAGCCGTTGGTCACTTCGCAGGCGTAATTTCAGGCTGCTTATGTTTGAAGGCAACCACCTCAGCTGCATGGAGAACTACCAACTTATTGTCCTTACAGCCGAAGACCGCTCATGGAGGACTTTTTCTCTTGAAAATACTCCCCAGCAGGCATATGTAAAAACAAAGAGCACAAATGAAAGCCAAAACGGAACACACGAAAAAAAAATACACAAGGAACAACACACCTGAATGAGCTTAGAATGAGGAACCATGTGAAAAGTGCACATGGAGCTAGCCTCCAAAAATGGAGAATAAAAGAGAAATACTGTACAGCACAACATTTAAAATGAAATCTTAGGCAAAAAGTAAAGGAAAACAAAATTAAGTGGACATTTTCAGAAACCCAGTGCTGATACGTGGGTGAGAAAATAGAATATATTATAACAAAAATAAAAACATTAATATTCCATACAGACACATACACACACTCGCGCGCTATAACAGAGTCGCAGAACAATAGAAGAAATAACACCCTGATATCACACACATGCACTCACCACTACATCGCGTATTCACACATATAGATTAATGAAACGCAAAATAAGTGGATACAATATTTACACAAATATTTTATATCTTAGTGCACGTACTTCCATTAAGTATGTACACAGGCTTGGCCAGTATTGACTGTTTAGTATCAAATCCCAAGATGCTGTCCTTCCTCTGTTTGAATCTAAAAATACTTCCGGCAATCCGTTTTTCTTAACATTCCAAATCTACACGCAATCTGCCAAAATATGCATCCAGTCTTACTGTAATAAATACTACTACTACTACTTGAAAGTACCGTGCGATCCAAAAACATCCGCACCCCTGCGCACACGGATTTTTGATAGCATACAGCTGCTGTACACAAAGTCACGGAGCTTACATGTTTTTCTCTGCTCTGAAAATGCAGTATTGAGCTGACGGTGATATCCTGTGGTTCAGTTATTACAGTGTGCTTTATTATTTTGTGCTGTATTTAGCCACAAAGTTTATAATGGCTTGGCATTTGTTTTCTACTGCACAGCGTGTATTTATTCATGATTCGTATGTATTAACACCTTTTGTAAGTGGACTCTGAATAGCGTATACAATAGCGAAATTGACCAACATTTTAATTTTTCACGGACGAGGCTCAGTCCACATTCATGGATATGTGTGTACACCAATAATTGTTATTGGAGCTCTGAGGAAACAAATATTGTTCATTAAATACCCCTTCATAACGAAAAAATCTGATGTTACAATCATGTGACCTCTGTAAGACAAAATTCTTAAAACGCTGATTCTTCTATCTACTTCATGATAATCTAGATAATTACTTGATTCCTTGAAACCAGAAGGATAAAAATCTAATTTTCTCCATTCACATGATGTCCTCTAGCTGTTCGGTAAACACACCGTTTATTCAAAACATTAATCTGTAATCTACATCACACTAATCAAGATAAACATAAGCAGAATTAATCTTATTGCTAGTTCGTTGTAAGTGAAAGGGAAATAAAAATGCACATATTAAAACAATATTTTTGTCCTTTTAATGTCATCGCTATGTGAAACAATTGAAATCTCTCTCTTTGCTTGCCAGGAGTAAACAAGCGAGAAACGAAAAAAATGTGTCTTCCCATTTGAGAAAATTTAAAGCGTCTTAAAATTGAAACCAATAATCGGAATATCAAGAATACGGTTAACTCTACAAAAAATATATATGACATAAATAATGAGTTTTAGTAAGATCTACATTTTTTTGTGTAGTAAGTTTTGTAACGGCCGCGCCACGGTCGAGTGGTTAGACCTCTCACCTAGACGGCCTGGGTTCGATCCCAAGCGACCGCATGTGAGATTTGTGGTGCACAAAGCGGCGCTGGGGCGGGTTTTCTTCGGGTACTCCGGTTTCCCACACCATCTCATTCCACCGGTGCTCCATCATTCATGTATCATCAGTATCACCGCCTGCGGTGCCAGTAGTTAAAGCGGGCGTTAAAACACTACCAAAAAAAAAAAAAGTAAGTTTTGTATATCTTTTATAGAATGAAGAGGTTTTCAGAGACTATTCATTTTGTTTGTCATAAAAATGTCTTATACATAAGGTATTTTAATCAAAATCCTTAGTCTATTTTGAGAAAATCAAAACTGTTCGAAACATTTTCGATGTAAAAGTTAGTATGGGGTGGGGGGATTTTCTGAAATTCATGTGTCCCATCCTTGGAGATTACCAAACATAAATATCAAGTTTGGCATTTAGCGGTCTTTTCGTTTTTCAGCTATGCTAAACACAGACACGCACACACGGACTTTTTTCTAAAAAATACTTTATTTTGGATTTAGGGGGTCCCAAAACATTTACTTCCGGCGAAATCTCGGTATCGAATTTTTGGGTGAATTTCGCTAAAGCAATACCTTCTCTATATACTAAGTACATAGTACGTGTAGAGAAAGTAAAAAGCATATTCTTCTCTCTACCAAATGCTAAATAAAATAAATATTAGCACAAATGGTCTTACTGCTGGGTTATTTATAAGTGGAAGTACTTATAAGTTGAATGTTAGTCTAATATTTTAAGAAATGGTTGTTATGTTTGTTATTAGTATTTGGTTTCTTTACGTGGCTAGTATTAAGTAGCTCCCATATGAAAAAGTTTAAAGTATTTTAAAACTGAAATCGCTAACAAGAAATATCTCGAAAACGGTCAACTCCAACGAAAAAAAAGTACATGACAAAAATTATGTTTTATCGAAATCTACATTTTTTGTATAGTAAGTTGTAATATATATTGAATACCACATAATAATCTTGAATATACCGTATTTAAATCAAAATCATTACAGCCATTTTTGAGAAAATCAAAATTTTCGAAATTTTTTCCATGTAAAGGGTAGTTTGGGGTGAGGGGATTTTCAAAAAATCTTTGTTTTGCATCGGAGGAAGATACTAAATTTAAATACCAAGTTTGGTATTGTACCGACGTTTCGTTTTTGGGTTGTGTTCACAGGCACACGGACACACACACACACACTTGGAACTTTTTTCTGAAAATACTTTTTTTTGATACAGGGGACCCTAAGCGTCTATTTTTGGAGAAATCACGGTATCGAATATTTAGGTGGAATGCAATACCTTCTCTATTCCTATGTGTACATATTACGTGTAATGAAAGTAATAACGTAGGAATTAAATTCCCTTCAAAAATAAAAGTCGTGTTCCAGGATTAATACAAAGGTAATTTTGGGGCCACAAACATATAAGTACGACACGATATTTTGAATGACGAAAAAGGTATTTCTATTTCCTTTTTTTTTTTCTTCTTTTTTGCTCCAAAATTGTGGAAATATTACAACTTTCATGTTAAACTTTGATAATGTAATTACCTACCTTATTTTATTAGACCAAATGAGTATACAAGTTCTTTTTACAATTAAACCTATAGATATATTTAAACAATTACATACCTGTAGCTAACAATAAAGAAACGCCAAACAACGATAATATAAAATGGAAAGAAAACAATCGCCAATTAAAATTATAATAACAGTTTTAAATACTATTGTTCACCAATGTTATTTGGAGTATTACAAGGTAAAAAAGTATCACATGCAGGGAATTTGAAACAATTTTACTGCAAATGTCTTAAATTACGCTTCTCACAATCGTTTCAACTGAGCTATCTAGTAATAAATATATCGTTTAACATGCATTCGCTAGTCTCAGTGTACATTTTCAGTCGTGCAAACGTCTGCTGTCTTATTATGAGTATAAAAAGGCGTTCCTATAATATATAAAATATTACTCATTTCATTGAATGTGTAACCAAAGACATTAATTTTTATTACTTTGGATAATTTTCCATGAGAACCTTAAACATGTCGTTATGTAATCAAAAGCATTAGTAATCTTGAGTAGAAATTTTGAAATATTGTTTTTACTGTCAAATTATAGCCAATTGTGCTCATTCAAAGTAGTGTTTTTTAATGAAAGTATCAGGAATGTTAAAAGCCATTTTAAATTTGTAATCAATCATTGACAATCAGCTAATGCCGACTACAAGAACTATCCTGCAGAACTGGAACAGAATAATCGTGATTAAAACCTGAAATAAAGATGAAATCTGTTGGACAATTCCATAAAGAAATTGATTTAATATTGAGGAATATCGTGCAAGAAAAATGCTAAAGCATTATGGTGTTAAGAGGAGACTAACAGAATATGAAATTGACAAACTTCAAATGATTATGGCTTATTCATAAGAAGAAATGTTTTCAGCTAGGATAATTACGGGGAGCTATCTGAGCTCCATATATCTACAGTTTTTCTATAGATGGCAATACAATTTTGCTGGCTGAATCTGCAGATCAAAATATTGCTGAAAACTGTAATGAAAATTACTTCTCAGAGTACTGTCTGAACCAGAACTGTTGAGAAAATATTCACATAGGGAGACAAAAAATCTGCAAGTTTAAATTTCTAAGGGTGGAGATATTAAAGTTGGTGTATATGATGCAGTGGTCGGTTTTAATTATGTATTAAAACACAAAGAAAAAAGGGGTAAGAAAACAAAGACATAAGAAAAGGAAGAGATAGTTCTACAGTATATTATTTCTAATTATAAAACATAACGCAAAAATATCTTGCAAACTTCTTTATTTCTTTCTCCGATTACAAATTAAAATATGCTCACAAATATTATAATCTTTCATTGCTTTCACAACAATCTGATGTATAGTTTCCTTTTGACGTTCGCTGCGGCTGCTACTACTGCTCCACGTCACAAGTTTCCCGTTGTAACTCACCCAAGTGCTGGTTTCTATAATTATCCATTTAAAACTGAAGCCATCCTGGTAGCTCGTTCTCCTTTTTAAACCTATCGGTCATGTGGTACGAAACTTCATGTGGTACGAAACGGTCGCAGGTGTAACAATGTCCGGCTTCGACGTCAAAGAACTTGCCGACGGCACACGTGTCCACCCGTACAGGTGAAACAATCGCTATTTCGATGTCAATGATTTACAAGCAAGCCGTTCACACACGTTTGGCGTTTACGGCCGTAGGGTGTAGTGACATTACTTTTAAACCAGGTATCTTCAACTGACTGCCCTCTCGTGCGTAAAGTAAATGCCCAGTAACCCTGACGCTCGACTGCGGGCAAGGGAAGTAACGCTGTAATGACTAAAAATGTATAGGTAAATTTACATCGTCGATTAGATATAACTGAGCTGAAACATTTTTCTTTCTCAACATAATACTTGGTACCTTAATAGAGAAGGTATTGCACTCCACCAAAAAATGTTATACCGAGATTTTACTGAAAATACACGTTTCACGGTCCCCTATATCCAAAATAAATCATTTTCGGAAAAAGGTCCGTGTGACTTTGAACACGATAAATCAAAAACAAAAAATCGCTAAAATGCCAAACGATCTGTATCGTTTAAGGATGCGACACACTTTGAGGGAAACCCCGCACTCCAAACCGTCCTTTACAAGGAAAAAGAATCAAAATTTTTATTTTCTTAAAACTGGCTAACAATTTTGGTTAAAATAACGTACATTAATCATATTTAATGACAAATTGGATGCACTTATTGAATGTTATAGGAATAGGCTCTGAAGAACTTTTCATTCTGGATGACTTGTTCATTACTGGTAAACCGTAAGCTTAGTCTATAAAAAGTAGACCTCGTTAAAACATAGAATTTATGTCGTATACAATTTTTTCGTGGGATTAACCATCTCCGGAATATTCCTTGTTATTGGTTTCAGTTTTAAAATACTTTACAAATTCCCACATGAAAATATTTAAACTAATGGCTATACAGATTTAAACCATATGGTAGACAGTCTCTTAAAATATTTGACCGTCGCTTTAGCAAAATGTATTACCTTTATTTCCCTTCTACTCCCAAGAAAGCAATTAACTAGATAATTTCTGCAAATTTTTATCTCGAACAGATTGAAGTAGACCAAAGAATAAGCCTGTAGATGTAGAAAATGTCAAGTAAATGAAACACATAAAAGTTTTTGAATTCCACCTGTACTGCTACTGAAAACGAGAACAATATTTTGTACATCGTTATAAAGATACCTAACACAATACTGAATAAAGCTTCCCGCTTTTCCAGGAAACTTAATTAACTAATATAAAAAATAATACACACGTTATTTAAATACCACTCGTTAATGAAATGACATTTTCTGACATTTCGGGACTTCTGATTTTTACAGTTCTCTGAAGTCAAACTTTTCTAAGCATGGGACTATTGTTTGAGTGCCATCCAATCGCAAAATGCTTTTAAGTGTTAATCAATTAATGGACCCCTATGATGCGATTTTGTAAGCTTCATTAAGAAAAACACCATCATACATTCATACGTTGTTTCAAACATGCAAGAAGCACTTACTGCAACGAGATTTTGGAGGTTACAAAATCTTCTTGTACAACAGAAACATAGAAATGGTGCTTACCTTTCCTGCTTTAACATTTAAACCTTTAACTCAATGTCAGTTTGTAAATAAATTACTTATAACTGTAGTTACATAAAATGTCGACGGTATAGCAGACATCTGAACTACGAAACAACGCTAATAGACTGGAGTGTGTATCTGTGCTGCCCGCAACGAGGGCTGTAAATAGTCCTGCACGTCACCCAAACGATCTTGAGCCAACTTGGGGAACCTATTTTATACTGGAGGAGATCCGAAAATACCTATTCTTACAGTGCTAAATTTACATAAGTTCAGATATACTTTTCTCCTAGACAATTTATTCAATGTGCCTGACTACTTTACTGTTATTTTATACATGTATGTGTAACATTTTAACACAAGTGTTTTAAGTTTTATAAGTTTTCATACGAAATATTAATTTTTAAAAATAGGACGGTTTTTTTAATTCAAGATGTTCAACATTATGTGATATAAAATGATAATCTAAAAACCATTTTTCAAAAGGCTGTGTTAAAATGTACATCTATATGTTATAAATAAACGGACAAAATTTCAGCTTTATAGGTTACAGATTTTTAGAAAAAGATACTTTTCTACATAAAAGTTAAACTTACGGGAATTGAAGCATATTATTTTCTCATGTGGCTTGGTTAGCTAACAAGCTCATAAACAAAACTACACCGTTTGAGAAAGCGAGATTTTCAAAATTGTTTATAAGACACAACACGTTCAGTAAGAACCATATTCTACATCGCACACAGCTTCATCAAATATACATTTTAAAAATAACTTTAAACACCTTAGAATTGAGATATTCAGGTAATTTTTGCGCCATTTTGAAGAGAAAGCTTCGCATACCTTTATCCAACAAAAATTGACAATTTTCATGATTTTTGCAATTCGGGAGAACCTTAACTTATTTTTACCTTCTATAATTAGTACATAGTAGATAGGTAGAGAAGATATTGCATACCATTTAAAAATTTGATACCGATATTTCAGCGGAATTATACATTTTAGGTTCCCTGTATCTAAAAAGACATTTTTGAAGAAGGTTCATATGTGTGTGTGTCCGTGTACTTGTGAACATAAACGAAAAATCGGTGAAATATCAAACTTGATATTTAAGATTAATATTTTCCTAAGATGCGACACGAAGATTTTTAGAAAATTTCCCCTACCTCAAACTACTTTTTACGTAGAAAATTTTTCGAAATTTTGGATTTTTATGAAAATCTTTGAGATATTATCATGACAAACGAAATTCCCTGAATTTTCAGGGAATAGCCTTTGAAGATCTCTTTATTCTGAAGACCTTTGGACAACTATCGTAAAACATAGACAAAAATTTACCATATAAAAGAATTTAGATGTTGTTAATACAGTAGATTTGTGTCATATGCATTTTGTGTTTGATTATTTCCGGGATATTCCTCGTTATTGGTTTCAATTTTAAAATACTTAATTTTTCTCACACGGGAATTGTCAACTCCTGGCTATAAAAAGAAACAAATTACGATCACATAGAAACCAGCTTTTGGACGATTTAACTATTTGTTTTAGCCTAGTGTTCTGCCGTGTTTCCTTTCTATTTACAAGGAAGCAAGTAATAAAATCCTTTCAGCTTGTTTTGTCTCGACTAGTGTGAAGCAGATAGAAGAACAAGATTTTTAAGAATAATTTTTACACAGATAATGTGACTTTAACACATCATATTTTTCCAACTGCTTCTAAGCTTCATTTTTCTAAAATTAGGTACACCTTTTTTAGAAAATATGATAGATAAAAAATACAGCCTTGAAAATCTTCAACGATTTTACAAAATAGCATGATTAAAAATGAATACTTTTTCTTGCAAAAGTACCTTAAATTGCCCATTCTTTTAAAATACATTGTTCATAATAAATAATAATTCTACAACAAAATATAATCACTATACACATTTAACCACCTATAAGTTTTTAAAATTAGGCTTGTTAGCTAAGCTGTGAGTATAAAACTCTTTGTAAAATGTGTACCAATAAGTTCTGTGTGCCAAATAAGGTCATGTAAAACAATAAAGATACTAATAGTTTCTAAGCAACTTCTCCATAATATTGGTAGATAGCACCGTCTAGATCGGCATTCTCTGCTGAGCCTTCGAACATATCAACTGTTATTTCCTACTCAGATTATTCAGTATTAGAGAAAAGAAAATTATGCGTGTGGGTATGATTTAAGTTATACTATCATGTTAAATACATTGTCATTTATGGCATTACTAAAATAAGTTGTTATATAAATTTCATTTAATGTACTTTCAGGTACAAACAGTTTCGTTTAGCGGATTTTATTGAAAAAAAAATCTGATGTGCTGCATTTACATGACTTTCTCTACATCACTGTAACAAATTATTAATAATAAGCATATATTTCTATATTTTTTATATTAATCAATATAGGCATTATCAGAAACCATCATATTACTTAGCTCCTTATAGGTAGAAAGGAAATAAGGGGATACATCAGGCAAAACCAACAGTCAAATGTTTTAAAATGAGGTTACTGTGGGATTGAAATCCGGTTTTTTTTTTTTTTTTGTTTTGTTTGTTTTTTTACGTGATCAGAAGCTGACAAGTTCCTGTATGAGAAAAATTTAAGTCTATTAAAACTGAAACTAATAACAGAAATATCTCAAAAATGGTCAAATACACGAAAAAATGATTATAAAAATTGTGTGTTTCAACGAGATCTACATGTTTTTTTATGTAGCAAGTTTGTATATCTCTTTCGTTTTAACAGTTATGCTAATTTTATCAAAATTCATCCAGAATAAAAAAGTCTTCAGAGGCTATTCCCAGAGTATACATTTCATTTGCCATGCAAATGTCTTAAACATCAGAGACTTTAATCAAACTCTTAAGAGCAATTTTTGAGAAAATCAAAATTTTCGAAAATATTTCCATGAAAAGGGTAGTTACGTGTGGGGGGATTTTCATGAAAATCTTCGTGTGGCATTATTAGAAGATACCGAACTTAAATATCAAGTTTGGTATTTAACGGTCTTTTCGTTTTTGAGCTATGTCGCCCACAGACACACACGCGCACACACACACATGGACATTCTTCTAAAAATGCTTTTTTTGGGTACAGGTGGTCCTAAAACATGTATTTCCGGGGAACTCTCGGTATCGATTTTTGGTGCAATACAATATCTTCTTTATTCGCGTACGTGTAGAAAAAGTAATACTTTATAGAAATGGTGACTACCACAGCCTTCCAAGGCTAGGTAGGGGTGTATATTTAAACAGGACGAAATGATTATTAGTGAAAGCTGTCACTTATACGTCCATGAACTTTTTATCGGTATAAAAAGCCGAAGATAAAATTGATCATTTTTTCTATTAAACAGGTGATGTGACTTTAATTTATGGTATGTCATATATATTTAATTTTTGGATCCGTGTAAATAAATCTATTAGTCTTGAACTTTTGTATTTCATTGATTTTATTTAATGAAGCATATTTATGCTCAGAATTATTAGCATGGCGTCCTCTATCTGTACCTCAAGTAAAATAATTGTATCTGACTTTCAGAAAGCTATTTGTGCCCTTTAAGAAATCCCAAAACTTTGTCACATTTTTCTAGTTCTCAAACAAACTTTAAAACTTCCTTTTTCCATGAATCAGGACATAAATTTACCAAATTTTACAAGATTTACTCTGGTAGATGCGAATAAACATGGAATCAAACCTAAGCACGGCCTTACTTGGGGCAGTTAGTTTAGTCTTATGGCAGTAAACTTTGCTACCATATTTCCTTAAGTTATGTTGTTTAACATATCATACACACAAATACGCGAACCTTTTTCTAAAAACGCTAATTTCTTTCTTGTATTCTTCATTCAACAGATCTCAACAAACATGTATTAGTGCTGAAATCTGGAGTTGAGTTTTTGGATGGAATATAATATTTTCGGTATGCATGTATGTAGTGTATGTATTTCTTTGCAAGTGGGTATTACCCAGTATACAAAATAGTGTTGCAAGACTAATACAGCGAACAATAAATAAATGCATCAACAAACATTCTAGACTACCTCCGTGGTCGAGTGATCAGCGAGCTGACTTCTTACTCGGAAGTCCCGGGTTCAATTCCCAGCTAGAGTGGGGAATTTTTCACTAACCAGAATTATTCCCTACCTCCCACAGAGTCTGAAAGTATGTATGTGAGAATGAATGTGTGTGTGTGCGTGTGATTGGGGTAAATAAAAATATTTAAACTCATTGTAAAGAACTTACAGACGAGTTGTTTCAAATGCAAAGCCTCCGATTTGACCTTAGATCGAGCTATATAAATGAAATAATAAAAAAATCTGATGTGTTCCATTCACATGACTTTCTCTACATCTATGCAACAAATTATTGTTAAAAAGCTTATGCTTCTTTTTACTTCATGCTAATTGAGAAAAAATTAGCAGAAATAGTCTATTACCTTGCTTCCTTGTAAGTAGAATAAAATAAGGGAGTAACATAGGCTAAAGTATTAGTCAAAAGCTGGTTGCTATGTGACTGAACTTCCTTTGTTTGTATGGACAGCACTTTAAACATTCTCGTATGTGAAAAGTAAGTATTTTAAAGCTGAAACCAATAACATGGAACATCTCAAAGACGATCCACTCCACGAAAAATATGTATATAACATAAATTGTGTGTTTTGACGAGCTCTATATTTTCTATTAAGTTGTCTATCTCTTACGAGAGCAAACTTTCGCTCAAATTCATCCACGATAAAGTGGTCTTTAGAGCGTATTTCCAGAAAATTCAGATATGAATTTAATTTGTCAGGTAAATAACATCAATATATACGATATTTTTATCAAAGTCATTAGCTATTTTTGAGAAAATCAAAATTTTCGAAAAATTTTCCATGTAAAGGGTGGGGGGATTTTCTTGAAAATCTTCGTGTCGCCTTCTTGGAAACACTAAACCTAAATACCAAGTTTGTAAATTAACGGTCGTTTCATTTTTAAGTTATGCTGTCCACAGACACACATAAACACACAAACAGACAAACACGGACATTTTTCTAAAAATGCTTTTTCGGACTCGGCGGAACCCAAAACATATATTTCCGTAGAAATCTCGACATCGAACTTTTGGGTGGATCACAATACCTTCTCTATCCATTATGTGCATTGCACAAGCGGGTTTTACAAAGTAAAAATGCAATCCAACCATGCATCTAATTAGTTTAAAAGTTTACAAGCAATTGATCAACAATATATGAATAAACAGCTTCGAAACGATTATTATAGTTACCAATTGTTTATGGCTTTGAACAGCTGTGTAGTAAGGAAAGTAAACATTCCAAATATTTACATACTCTGTGTCAAGAAAGTTCCGGAAATTTGCTAATGAAACACAAAAAATGAATTATTCATCCAATTTTATTTTATCGCCTTCAAAGTAGACTCCTGAAATTATACATTTATGCCAACGAATAATCCAATCATCAAAACATTTTTGAAGGCACTTTTAGAAATCGATGTCAATTGTCGCCGCGAATTTTCCTTCATGTCTTCTATCGACTGAAAACGGGTGCCTTGAAGGTAACTTGAGTTTTGGAAAGAGAAAGAAATCAGCAGGCGCCAGATCAGATGAATACGGTGGTTGTTCGATTAACTTTGTTGAGCCTCAATAATAGCCTTGTGAGCTGGTGCGTTATCGTGGTGCAGAATCCATGAGTAGTCGTTTCACAAATCTGTTCTCATTCCCCGTATTTGTTCTCTCAAACGCAGCATAAACGCTCAGCTAATAGTCTTTGTTTACCATCTGACCTTCTGGCAAGAGCTAAGAGTGCACGACACCGCGATAATCGAAAAAAACTGTCAACATGACCTTCAGTCTTGATCGAGTTTGACGTGCCCTTTTAGGTTTCGGTTCAGCTGAAAGGCGCCATTCGGGAAGATTGTTGACTGCTTTGAGTGTCAAACACGTAAACCCACGTCTCATCACCAGTTACAATACGTTTCATGAATGTGGTGTCGGAATTGGCTCTTTCTATCATGTATTCTGCAATCCTTACGCGATTGTGTTTTTATATAAAAAATCCAAGTCTTTCGGAACTAACCGAGCTGCAACGCGTGTCATGCCCAAACAATCGTTTAAAATGATATGAATCGATTCGTGAGATAAAGAAGGTCCAGCGGCAACCTCTCTCAGACTTGAATGACAACTTTCAGACACCATTTTCTTCACTTTAGCGATGTTCAGTTCAGTTGAAACCGTTGCTGGCCAACCAGAGCGCGGCAAACCTTCCATTAAATCTCGACCACTTTTGAATGCACTGTACCACTCATATGCATGTGTTTTTGATAAAGTCAATTCACCGTAAGCCCTCTGTAACATGTTCAGCGATTCGGCGCACGAAATACCATTTGCAATGCAAAATTTGAGACATTCTTTGTTCAATACTTGTATCCATCGTAATATCGCAAATCACCTTCGAGATGAACTAACAAAATGGCGTACTGTAAACAAACTAGATGACAGCCGAAGAGTAAAACTCCGCGGGGGTATAGAAGAAAGTTGCACCAACTTAGCGACAATAATTTCGAATCCTCTTTTAAACAGGGTTTTCAAATGATCAATTCCCGATACTTTCTTGACAGAATGTATCATTATAGATGCACTTGTTCATCTACTTGTGCCTTGTTTTTACCCTTCACTGATGTAAACAAAATTTAAGCTTTAAAGGTCCCTTGCTGAAGATACTTTTCTTTTACTAATCAACCTGGCGTCTTGCAGCTCTTCGCAGTTGTAAAATGCCATTATTGAGCCAAAAGGAAGCAAATAAGCTGCCGCAATATGAAAACCTCCTGCAGTGACATGCAGCTGGAAACCAAGTAATGTGTCCCACTTCACGTACTTCCGAAAATATTAGCTTCAAAATTTCGCTCACGTAGTTTCTGACAGAATGACTTTAACAAGAATCATAGGATCAATAACAATTTTTGTATCAGCGGGAAAAACCAAGCAGAAATTCGTGCTGATCCCAAATATCCAGAGAAGTAACTGCAGTGATCGTAATGTAAACTAAATGAAATATCGGTCTTAATGAGTTTACCAATTTCAAGTTTACTTTCTTTACACGTCAGTGTATAGAAAAAGTATTGCATTGCATCTAAAATTCGATAACGAAATTTCATTGGAAATACAGCTTTTGAAATTCTTGAATCCAAAACAAAGAAAGAAAAAGTATTTTAAGGAAAACAGTGTGCATGTGCGTGATTTACGGACAGCATTGCTCATAAACGAAAACTCCGTTATATATCAAATTTGGTTTTAAGTTTGGTATCTTCCAAGGATAATACATAAATATTTGGAAATTTAATTTCTCAAAGATAGATTATGATTAAAACACAGTATATTAGTGATGTTTACATAACAAATAAAATTTATATTTTGAATTTTCTGGGAATAACGTCTGAAAAATTCTTCATTCTGAACTTCTTTTGTATAATAAGTAAACCGTAAGAGATAACTAAAACTTGATACACAGAAAATGTAAATCTTCTTATAAAACATAATTTATGACATACATTTTTCTTGTAGATAGCCATCAGCCCTCTTTTGTTGTATGGCTGACCTTAGCAAAGTGAACCGAATTTCAATTGTTTTGCATAATAATTATCGAGTTAGCCTACTGTATAGTCTTATTAGGACCTAAATAATAAGACTATTTCTGCTAATGTTTATCTTGTATAGCGTGAAGTGGATGGAAAAAAAAGTAATAAGCATTTATAACAATACTTTGTTACAGTATAGGTGGAAAAAGACATGTGAATGTAACACAGAAGTTGATTTTTTACTTTCTCTGCACATAATATGTAGAAAGTGTATACAGACACTATTGTGTTCCATCCAAAATTCGATACCAAAATTTCCCCGGAAATATGTTTTTTTTTTTTTTTTTTTGGTTTTTTTGTTTTTTGTTTTAAATACGGTTCCGAGTCTGGTCGAGACTCCGGCGCTGTATACCCTATTTTTGTTTATCTATTTGTTTTCTACTTTGTTTTCTGTATGATTACTGAATAGCTGTTATCTTCTTTTAAACACACACACACACACACACACACACACCTACCTACCTACCTACCTACCTACCTACCTACCTACCTACCTACCTACCTACCACACCCATGCCCAAGGCGGGACTCAAACCCACGGTCCCCTGCTCTAGGAAGCACCAAAGCGAGACAGCTTGGTGAGCGAGGCCATGGGGACCGGCTGTTTTGAGACCTTCTGAACCGGAAAAAGAATATTTGTAAACAAAATCAGTGAGTGTGTGTGTGTGTGTGTGTGTGTGTGTGTGTGTGTGTGTGTGTGTGTGTGTGTGAAAATCTCTCACTCATCTTCAAAAAAATTCCCCCTCCCCAAGTTGTCCTTTCCATGGAAACTTTTTCGAACACTTTCATTTTCTCAAAAATGGCTCGTAACGATTTAGATTAAAATACTGCAACTCTGGCATACCGGTCCTTAATCGCCGCAGTAGTGTTTGCGGTGTGCTTTGGAAAGCTTATTGTTGCACGCATTCGGCCGGCTTCCTTTGTGTAACTGCCCTCATAGTCGTAGAGGCCGTAATTTAGCTGGTGAAGAGTGGCAGCACTATATCAAAGTGGCACATGGGGGCAATGGACTTCGCGAAATTGTTAACTTTTTCTGGAAATTTCTGTTGACGTCATCGAGAGCTATAAAAGTAAGAGCTGCAAACTAGGCGTGTCTATTTCAGCTGTAAGTTCACATCGTGCAGCAATTGGCGTCGAATAGATGCGACAAGAATTTAATACGTCGGAGCGACGAGAAAAAATTGTACTGCAAAATTGTTACGAAAAACAGTTATTTGTAACCAGTTTTGCAGCAGCTGTGTTACAATGTTTAAAATATTTCCATCACAAATAAAATATATATATATTAAAGTTTCTGGAAACAGCCTCTTAAGAGTTCTTCATTCTGGATGACTTTACTCATGCTAATCGAGCTAAATATTAGCAGAAATGGTCTTATTTCTTATTTCCTTATGAAAATAGGCATTAACACCAGGCTAAATCGACACTCAAATGTTTTAAAATGTGGTTGTTATGGGATTGAAATCCGTTTCTTCGCGTGTCCAGAAGTTCCCTTAGGAGGAAAGTTTTAAGTATTTTAAAACTGAAACCAACAAGAACGAATTCCTCGAAAATGGACAACTTCTTGAAAAAAATTATATGAGATAAATTGTGTGTATTAAGGAGATCTATATGTTTTGTGGAGTGAGGTTTTGTCTATCTCTTGCGGTTTACCAATAACGCAAAATTTAGAAAAATTCATCCAGAAGAAAGGTCTTCAGAGACTATTTGCAGAAAACTTAAGAAATACATTTTATTTGTCATAAAAATATATTAAATATAGGAAGCTTTAATAACTTTTTCGATTTTTTCCGTATAAAGGATAGTTGGGGAGGGAGAATTTTCAAGGTCTTCGTATCGAATCCTTGGAAGATACTGAACTTGCATACCAAGTTTGGTATTTAACGCATTTTTCTTTTTTGAGCTATGCTGCTTACAGACACAAACGGACATTTTTCTAAAAGTTCTCTTTCTTATCTTTCCCAAAACATGTATTTCTGATTAAATCTCAGAATTGAATATTTAGGTACAATACACCACCTTCTCTATACACTATGCACATAATACGCTGTAGAGAAAATAAAAATATTCACATAACATTTCAGTTTTAGAGAAGATGGTTTAAAAATAGACTTATAAAATTATATTTCCTTAGAAATATAATTTCCCAATTGGTATAGAAAAGCATTACTTTGGTACTACTCTCAAAACATCTCATGATTTTAAAGTTTAGTAATCTTTTTTTTTAAAATTGGAGCCTTAATTAAAAAAAAAAAAATATGACTCTTTTTTGTGTACTCTTGGGTGGCAGTATTAAACTTCTGAAAGCAATTGCTAAAAAGTTGCATCGTGTGGAGCGTTTGAGTATAGAAGAATGTTGGAAAAAAGTTCGCGAGAAAATAACTTTTAAAGTTAAGGGTGACATTTAATAAGCATGGGCTTACCCTTTTAAGTTTCGGTTAATTGTTAGTTAAAGAGCGTCAAATAAGAAAAACGATATACTTTTTTAAAGTTTATAGCTCGTGTTATTCTGAAACACAGTTGTTGGTCAAATTTTACAGATGTCAATCTTAAAAGGAACCAAGTAATGCGGTTATTTCTGCTAAAGTTTTTCATTATTAGCAAGAACTAGTAGATATAAGAGCCAGCTTTTGGAAGAACAGTTATTTACAAACTATGTAGAGAAAGTCATGTACTTGTAACACACAAGCTTTATTTTGTTTATTTTTTATCATTTTATATATCTCAGATATCCCGTGTTATTGGTTTAATTTTCTACTTTTATTGCTCTCGAGTGGGAAGTCAGAAATCAAAATTACTATGTTATACTAAATAAATATTTTATCCTCTTCATTAATAAATAGATACATAAAGGAATAACCAAACTGCATCAACAAAATGTCAATATCAAACAGCTGCTTTAAATTCAAAGTTTTAAATCAATGACGCCATAGCCGAGTTATTAGACCTTTCGACTCCCATCTAGGCTTCCAGAGTTCGAATCCAAGTGCCCGCTTGTAGGATTTGTTGTGGACGAGAGGTGCCTGGGCGGGTTTTCTTCGGTTTCTCCGGTTTCCCCCGCCACTTATTCCGCCAATTGCTTCCTCATTGCCTTTCCTCTCAACAATTTCCCTTGCATTTCATATTATCCACTTCTTCACGCTGATACCTGACTACGGGCCGACCACTCGTTCAGGTTTTCCAACCTGTGGCATCATTGAATCTCCGACAGGCTTCTGACCCTTGGCAGTCGCTTGTAAGTCCTAGAGAGGAGTCATAAGTCCTCTCTTTGCTGCTTCGTGGCGCAGGGGATCGTGGGTTCGAGCCCCGCCTTGGGGATGAGTGTTTGTGTGTTTGTGAATGTGTACATGTATGTGTAGTTTTCATAAAAGAGAAAACGGAAATTTAGGGAAAAGGGGGAAAAAAGAGGAATAAGGAAAAGGAATACAGCGCCGATGGGGAGGGTAAGCCGACTACGAAAACTGTCAACGACACCTGATGCTAAATGGATGGCCTTGTGTTTACAGACATTTCATTATATCGCATAGCGGCATGCGAAATGGAAATAGTTACGGTATCTTCCGATGTCCTCCAATTTGGACTTGCCATATCTGCAGTAGTATTTCGGTATATGTAACTGATAAAGTAACCGTAGGCACATCCTTCTGTAAGCTTGTTTTTAGGAGCTTTAATAGCTCGTAAAACACACAACACAGGAAATCTCGACTTTGCCAAGGCAGGAAGGGGAATAAGAGCGAGCGATAGCTATAATATGGAAACTTAAGTTATTTCACAAGGGATCCATAACAGGGATCCTGTGGTAATGCTTAGCAAGGAGTTTTTCGAACCACAAGTTATGTGCCATTGCAACGGACGTTTAGTGGGAAACGCAAGCCCCCCCCCCTTTTTCCGCTCACCAGAAAGAGAGAGACCATCATCGATTAAGCAAAAGCAGAGAGGGTTGTGTGTGTGAGCGATTGAAGAACTGGCAATGACGTCACGCGATCTATCTTGCTGACGGCGCGTCTATCGATATGTACTCCCAATGTAAGGAGGCTGTGTCAGCACGGGGGTAGGGACGACGTCTATTGTTGGAACAACGCAACAAGAGTGTCCCACTCTCGGCGTTTAACTGCCACTCTCCAGACCATTTCTGGTGCAGGCGGGGCCTAAAGATAAGGGCTTTTTATCTCGTGTAACCGCTTTAAAAATATTATCGCTATAGGAAACGTAAATGGCAACAATTATGATATTTAGCTTTCGCGTTGCTTTTGTTATTCAAGCTGGGAGTGCTCCAAAGTGTTTGTCCGATAATTTCAAAACTTCAATACGCAATCTGATTTTGCATTTTATAGCCATAGTTTAGAGTGTATTCCACCCAAAAATTTGGTATTGTAATTTCATGGAAAATACACGTTTTGGTTTCTCCTGTAACCGCAAAACAGGCATTAAAACGTTACGTATGTTGTCCTTGAGCGACAATCATCTCGATACCTCGCTACTATCGATACTACTATCGTATGTCTCAATACTTTGATGTAAACCTTCATTTACTCCTGACTTTAACTTTATGGTAACTAGGAAATAGAACCGGTGAAGACTTCGCGTTATTGCCTCGCACTGTCCCAATATATTTAAATCTTTAACATTATTGGTCGGACGATGAATGAAACCGGTGAAACGATGCTCATATGATTTCGGGGTACATGGAACTGAAAGTTACCATACATTCGTCATCTCAGGATAAGATAAAACCCCGAAAGAAACCTTATCGGATAACTTCCCCTAAGCGAGATTCCAACTCGCGACCTTGTTGAATGCGTGGCAAACACGCTAACCACTACACTACCCAAAATGAAATGACTGTGCTTCCTATTGTTGGTATTCCATAGACAACTGCATCTAAATGAAAACATGCAAAGAAGAATTTTAACTGAGGTTCTATGTAGCTGGTTTAACTAAGGAACCAAATGACGTGTTTGCAATAGCCGATTCACTCTCGTCCATTATATTTACCCACTCTGGCGACCAAAAAATTGAATCCAACACAAACAAATTGTTACTCAAAATATGAGGTAATACGATTTTGAATATATGAATATATCTATAGGGCCTTTTTCTGATATCAAATTTAGCTTTGGATTTAGTGGTTTAACAGTTTAATACATGACTAATTCTTTGAAAATTGGAAATGCTACATGCCTTATTAAAAATACTAGTGTTACACAATATATAACCGTAAACAACTATACTCGATAAACAATAGATATTGTTTCTCATTTTTACATTCTCTATATTACATAGTACATTGTTAAGCCGAGCAATGCATTCCACCCAAAATTGGATGAGTATTTCACTCGAAATGCACGTCTTAGTGTCCCCTATGTCCAAAAAACATTTTAGAATAAGGTCCACGTGTACGTGTGAACTCTTACTCAAAACAAAATGTGGGTAAAATACCAAACTTGGTATTTAAGTTAAATATAATCCCAGAATGCGACACGAAGATTTTCAGAAAAATCTCTGAATCCAAACTTTACCGAAAAAAAATGATTTTTTTTAAACTGCTTCTACGGCTTAGATTAAATACCCTATTTTAAAGATATTTACATGACAAATAAGATGTAGATCTTTAATTTAAAGGCTTTTACATATCTGGTAAATCATATTCATTATGGTTTTTGGAGTCGTCATTTCCGCTATAATTCTTATTGGTTTCAATTTTAAAATACTTGAACTTTTTCTCAAATAGGAATCTGTAATTACTGTTTCTTTTGGTTTACTCCTGGCCATGCAAAAGAATCAACTTTGAATTACAAGCGACCACCTTTTAAAAGATTTGACAATCGTTTTACCCCACTGTATGCCATTTTATATATATATATATATATATATATATATATATATATATATACATTATACTTAAACGGAACTAAATAGTAATACAGTTTCTGTTTATGTTCACCTTGACTGTCGTAAAATACAAAAATGTGCTTTTGTAAAAATAGTTTGCTACCGAAGACATTTTAAGGGGATGCATCTGTGAAATTTGACATGAAAAATTAAAACATTACTTTTCTCACAATAGGATAATATAAACTCAAAATTAAAAAATCATTAATTTTTCCCACTTAGCGCACTTTATCTAACAATTAACTGAAGCTATAAACAGGTAACCACCTACTTATTTCTAGGCACTATCCTATTTAATCCTTGTTTTCTTCCAAAACTTTTTGCAAAACATTTCCTTATATCAAGCTCTCTACTCGAAGCAATGTTTTTCTAATTTGTTTCAAAAAGTATATTCTCAAACATACATTAAAGGAAATAGTCATAAGAATGTTCAAATTTTGAGAAATAAGTATCACATTTTAGAAACTCAAAGAGTTTTTGAGGCTACGGAAAGTAAAAATGTGTGTATTATAATTTGGGCTAATATAAATATCTGTCATATCTATTTTTAAACTCGTTTATCGGAAAATTTGAATGTTTTGTGTCAAGAGTTTCAAAACTGTATCACTTCTTGGAATAAATATGATTTTTATTGTGTGTAATAACTGGTAAATACCTTAAGATTTTTTTTTCTTTTTTTGGAAGATTAGCCACTTAGGGCTAATTTATTATGTAGAAAAAATCTGTGATAAAAATTTCAGCAATAACCAATTCAATACCAAGTATCCTTAAGACATTGAGATAATTAATTAGAAGACTTAAGGTAAGAGAATCATAGATTGATGCAGTGGGAAGGAATCAAAGGTAGTAAAGTTTACACCAAGACACTTCAGAAAATTCGGATGAGGACTGTATTTTAGAAGCAGAAAGTGACAGCAAAGACTAAAAGTGCAATCTTTTGTTCAGAACGAAATGTATAGATACAAATAAATATAAGAAATATAACTCGAATAAGACCCCGGTAAGTGCTGAGGCCTACCAGAAGTAAAAGGGCAGCAAAACAAGTTTAAAGTGCACTTAGAAGTTTTGAAACTTCTGGAAACTGATAAACTGTGGTAGAGGAAAATACTCAAAGCATTCACTATGTAAGTGAAACTGATAACATGAAATAAAAATCTTAAACTTATAGATTACAGAAAACCTAACCCTAAGCGTTTCTAATTTTTAGTCGAAAGAATTTTAAAATAAATCAGAAGCAATTTGGATTGCTTACAATATAAGTCAATAAGAGAACCGACGTTTCGCTACACCGGAAACTATAACCTCAATGGACTACGGCTGTGGAAACCTGCAGATATATCTAATTATAATCTCTCCTTAGGAAACAATACCAATACCTTGTGTCTCTCTGCACTTCGCTCTTGATTCTTAGAAACTAAACATTTAATTTCGCTCTCTTAATGACCTTTCTGTGAGGGATCATAATTATTTCTGCAGATAAATGACATGTCACACCACCTTGCTGGAAGCTGTAAGCTGGTAAAAGCCTTCGATGCTAGCAAGCACTTACTAAAGTAGATATTTCCTGGCGATGCAATATTTCTGCTAGTGGGTTGGATAGGAGGTCATTATTAGAACGCACCAGGTGCCTTTTATATCCAGGAATAAGCGCTCGGCGTCTGAATCTCTAACTTTCAAGAAACACTTCGAGGTCAGAATAGCTGTTATTGTGCCAGCAGCACATTTCCTCTTCTAACTTGGAAGGGAGAAGATTTTGGACGCTCCGTCAAAAGCATTAAAATAAACGCTTATTAAAATAATACCATAAGAGTTATATCCCTAAGGTCCATAGAGAAAAGCAGAACATCTATGACCCCATCCTATCCCTATGAAATGAAATAAATATTTACTCATTTGAAGTAGCAGGGTTGAAGATCGGTGAGACTGATAGAAAAAATCTAATTGGGTTAAATCCACGTTCAAATGGGGAATATTTTACGATTTATTTATAGAAAAATAGTTATTACGTAACAGGTTTATCCCTTTTGGAAAACATTTCATCTTGGCAGCACTCTGATAAACGCTAGAGGTTTTACACATGTCTTCCCGGCCTATTATTGAATTAAACGAAGTGAGTACAAGTGGGAAACAAAAGAATTTTGCCTTAGTGACTACATGAGCGAGTCTCCTAATGGTTGTATATAAGAAGTTTGTCATTAAAATCTAATCAGTATACACAGGTCAGTTCTCAGGTCAGGAGCGAAGGAAAGGGGAGGTAAGATATTTGGAGTGAAGTTGTCTTGTAAATATTACTTGGTATTACATGTCATTGAAAAGAACGCTGAACATGGAGAACAAACTAACCCATTTACATAGCCTTATCTATCTGTTCGCAAACAAACAAGTCTTACACAATATTTTCTTCTATCCACTTAAAACTAATTAGTATAAACATTATCACAAATAATTTAATAACTTAGCTTATAAGTAAAAGGAAAATAAGGACATACACTAGGCTAAAGACATACTCAAAACCTTAAAAAGCTGTTCTCTTTCCAAGGCCAGGAGTAAGACAAAAGGGATAAGAGAACAAAATATAACTTCCCGTTTGAGAAAGGTTTAAATAAACTAGTGAAACCAAAAACAAATATATCCCAGAAACGGCTACCTTAACAAAAATGATATGAACATAAATTGCGTGTTTTAACGAGATATGAATTTACGGTTTACCGGTTATATAAAAACTATAAAGATTTCGTTTATAAAAGAAAACATTTCTTAAACAGATGTTATTTTAATCAAAATCATTAATCATTTTATATAAAATAAAACTTTTCAAAAAATGTTCTATGCCTGGAGAGATTTTCCTAAAAATCTTCGTGTCACATCGTTGGAAGATACTAAACTTTAATATCAACTTCGGTTATTTAAATTGTTTTTGAGTTATGCTACTGAAACGCATGCACATATACATACGAAAACAAGGACTTCCCTATTTATTGGTGGTATTAGAGATGATTAATAATAATCATCGTATTAATACGCATTTGCAACCTACATCTCTTGGATTAGAAGAGTCATGTTTATCACGAGCTCATAGCGTGCCTAATCAGATTATATTTACACGCAAACTCTTCGACTAACTTCGTCGTAGTTAGTAATATCAAAGTGATTGCACTGTTTTGTTTTTAGCTTAGTATCCTTTAACCTGGCTGGTCATATCGGACGAATGTGCACTTCTTTTGTTTAATCTTTACATATACTATGCGCCAATATACAGCTAAAGCAAAATGTTTTAATAATAATATAACTTTACGTGGTTGCTAACTTGATTATGTTCTTTGATCTTTTTTTGCTGAATTGTTGCTGGGAATATTTTTATTCCTGATTTCATCTCGCACTCCGCCTCTAAATAGGTTCCGAAATACCAACGTGTGTATATTGATTTCTTTCCTATATGAAAGAATGGTAAGAAAAGAATGTTGTTTATGTAAAATGTCTTATTTTCCCCCTTCCTTACTTTCAGCTTTTCCACATAAACACAGGAGACTAGAAAGAGCGTGGATACGAAGTATATTTATGTACCAACTTGCCTGTTGGAAGATTTTTACTCTGCTCTGCATTGAATAAAACACAAGCGTGAAGCGTGTACATAGTGTGTCATAGAGATGAATAAGGTGCACACTTGAAAGCAGATGGCGCCGTTGGTATCTACTGTGTTGCACAAAAAGCGACGATAATTAATGAATAATTTATTTAGCCAGCAGACTGTTCTGCTCGTGTTTTGGAATGATTATTAGATTCCTAGTAGAAAAACAAATTAAAGGGATTGCTTGTTTGGATTTTCTCTTGACAGGCCCATGGAAATTTGAACTTTTCTCGTTCACAGAATAAATAGCCTATTCACCTAAAACATTTAAGTTTTCTTGACGACTGTTTTCTTGATGTAGTTCCCATTCTTGCTGCCATTTTAATTTCCTGCATTTACTGCAGGTAAGTTAACATTAAGTGCTGGTAACTACTGGTGTATTGCTTGGTTTACTGCTGATGTTTGTCTCGTGATTTGCTTAGTATACGGTTGGTGTTTTGCAGATGTTTCGCCTAGTTTACTGCGCGTGTGTAAATCCCATGAACTTTTTCATACATTTATTAACTGCAGATATGAAATATAATCATATTAGATAGCTGAATTTTATAAGTTTGATCTTATCTCTAGCATTATTTACTTTTTGTTTCTTAATATTCAATTTTGAATTATGCAAGTTATTGATATTTACCTTTTATACAATGTACATAAAACCTCCAGACCTAACTACATTTAACCTAAAAGTTGGTTACCAACATTTTACTGTAAATATAAGGAGGTCCTTGGGTACGGACAAACTATTTTGAGAGAAAGAGTGCGTGTGTGTGTGTCTGTAATAAAATAAAACTCGAAAAGTCGGTTAGCGTAGTTGGTGTATAACACTTTTCATTGACGTCAAATTATTTTCAAGAAAGTGCACCACCCTAAACCGCTCCTTTCAGGACCATTTTTCGAATATTATGATATTTTAATTCGAACTGTGCGTGCAAAGACGTGATGGAAATAGTTACCCAAAAATAAATTGCTTCTGCCAAAATGGTTCACCCAATTGACACGTTCAATTTTTTTACACCGAAATTGAATAGTTATAAAAGAAAAAAGATAATGTACATATTCAAACTATTTTCTTGACAATGTGAGTAACAGGTCCCTAGCCATCTCGGGTTTCAAACAACGGATGATAACATGAAAAAACAATTCTCTTAATAACACAAGTACACAAAAAAGTTCCCATTATTTTAATAGCTACATTTTATCAGAAACATAGCGTCTAACACCAAAATACGTTGGGATCTTATGCAACAGCCAACCAACAATAGCATAAGATTTCTCTAGCAACGCAAAACATGCTTAATGGCGGTCGGTTCACTTGTCAAGTGAATTGTAGCAAGTTTTCACTGGGAGACACAAAAGGGAGGACTGGGACACACAAAAGCAAACATATGTACGTCCGCTTCCTAACGACTGCTTGACTCAAACACACTGACTATGGCTAGTTTCCTTTATCGCCGCCCTCGCCTCATGTTAGCGTGGTGCTAGAAGAAGCTAAACCAGGCCAATGAACGGACACTTAAACTGAAGTGGATTGTCTCAACCGACCTATATTTTATTAACTGTCATTAACGAACATTTCAACAAATATTGGTTGTCTGTTAACCCGCCACCCCACGCCGCAATAATAAAGATATTTACACCTACTCCCATATATTACATCATTACGAAACCATCTCGTTCTTCACATTATTGACCTACTTCCCGAAATTTGTTTTCTAAGTAATTTAAAGCTATATTTATAATTATCTGATGGGTCCACAAGGAAATTCTGTGATATTGAGAACCTCTTTAACCAAGCATTGTAGTGGAAAGAATGTTGGAATCAACCCGAAAATGACGTATCAGCTTTAAAGCTGAAGTTTTCAATTTACTTGCGGTAATAAAAAAAGTGTTGGCTTCTACGCTGAATTGCATCCACGCTTTGATGGCTGATCCTTTATTGGCGAATTAGTATACGGCAATTTGCATCACAAATGTAAACCCACTCTCATAAACCACGTACTGTGAAGGAATTTGTTTTAAATATTCGCTGGCAAACGTAAAACTAAGATTTTAGAGTATGAGGAACAACATCAATAGCAATTAAAGCTTTATGGATGATGCCGGTCTTTCAAACATAGGTTTGCATTTACAAACACATTTAAAATAACGTTGGTATGAGTCCTGTAACGGTATGGTGATATATGCGTTATAAACTTAATTTGTAGTGACAGCATAAACCGTGCTGACATTTTGATATCAAATATTGGTCAATATGAAATGAATAGTGGATAAGGAGAGAAGCTGCAACTGCGAATTCATATTTTAATTCATTTCTTTAATCGTATATTAATGTATGTTTTATATATTTACTACTATTATTACTATTTTTTTTATCAAACCGGTGAACAATAATCTTAAAAAATAAGAGCAGGGTATATAGGGGAAGTTGCTAAAAATAATATACCAAAGGTGTACCAAGATGGAAATAGAGTTTTAGGGAGTATGTATCTGTAAACAGCATAGTAAAAAAATTAAAATTTGGTTGCATACCAAACTTTTTATTATTATAAATGCTTCTTTATTAACTGAAATTTGATTTAAAAAATCTGATGTAATCCATTCACATGACTTTCTCTATATCTCTGCAACAAATTATTCTTAAAAAGCTTATGTTTGTATTTACTTCGTGCTAATTGAGAAAAAATTAGTAGAAATATTCTTATTAGTTGCTTCCCTGTAAACAGAAGCGAAATAAGGGAGTAACATAGGTTAAAGTGATAGCAAAAGATGGTTGCTATGTGACTGAAGTTCCTTTGTTTGCATGGACGGGAGCTGACAAATTCCTGTAAGAGAAAAGTATAAGTTTTTAAGGCTGAAAGAAAAAACAGGATCAACATAAATTGTGTGTTTTAATGTGCTCTACAGTTTTTATGTGGTAAGTTTTTGTCTATCTCTTACGGTTTACCAGTTACACAAAATTCCGTAAATTTCATCCAGAATAAAGTTGTCTTTAGAGGCTATTCCCCGAAAATTTAAGATATACATATTGTTTGTGAAGTGTATATCTTTAATATATGATATTTTAATAAAAATCGTTATATCAATTTTTTAGAAAATCAAAATCTTCGAACATTTTTCCATGTGAAGGGTAGTTGGGGATGGGGGATTTTCTTGAAAATCTTCGTGTCACATCCTTGGCAGATACTGAACTTAAGTACCAAGTTTGGTATTTAAAGGTCTTTTACATACACTATGTACATAATACGTATAGAGAAAGTAATAATATTGTCTTTAAATCACTGCTAATATAAAATTTACTCGCCGCTTCAACTCGTAGACCATTGACAGCGTCCTCAATCCACTGCTCTCTCACAACACTATGCGCTAGAGCTCTAAAACTCTTAGAAGAAGACTGCCTGGATTCCAACTCTTCCTTTATATCGTAAATGACAACAGAAAATATCAGAAAGCGAAACTTTCGGCGCTTTGCATTGCACCAATGCGTAGCATTCAGTTTATTCCACCGCGCATTCCAAGCTTTCTACGCTATACACACTTACGACAATGTATTACGGGCTGGCAAGGCACAGTCACAATATTTAAGTTCAGCATATTTCAAAGATGGGATACCAAGATTTTTAAGAAAATACCCCTCTCAAAACTTATCATTTCATGGAAACGTATTCGATAATTTTGATACTCTAAATAATGGCTCCAACGATTTTCATCAAGTACCTAATGTTCATATTTACAATACAAATAGCTTCTGAAATGCTATTATTAATGTATTATTATTGAAGGTTAATTTGAAGGTGAATATAAGTGTTACTTTATAAAGGTTGTTAAAATGATTACAGCTCTATAAAGTAGTAGTGGTGGTGGTGGTGGTATATTTAGTTTTTAATAATACAATATTTGCGTCACACAGTGGCATGGGTCGCGTGACCGTACATGCTGTCTAAAAATACTTGAGTTTAAAATATTACCCACATATCTATTTTATAAATACGTCTATATAATATTTGCACAAATATTTTATCTCCCCAGGCTTGGTCAGTTTTAGCTGTTTATAATCAAATTTCAGAATGCAGTTCTCCCTCTGTTTGAAGCTAAAAATACTTTCGGCAATACTTTTCCTAACATCCTCCATATGCAAGCAATATGTCAAAATTTGCGTCCAGTCTTCCTGATCTCCACATGATGAGTAAATTCTCCTATCAGCTTCATCAACAACTAGTTTTCCACCCTCTTAACCTGAGCTAAACTATTCTCGACCTTTGTTTCATACCTAATTCTAAAATGTATGTTTCTTATTTGCTTTTGTAACAGCAATTACAATATTTTCTACATTCAGATTCTATTTCCTGCCTGTTTCTATCACATAGTCGTCTTTTTATTTAATTCATGACATATCTATTTTCGTTATCTCTTTGCCATTTATAATTTTAGCCAATCTTTGATAATCTCTGCAGTAGCCCCGCCGCCCACCTTTTTGGATGCTCTATATCATTCATCTGATGCCGATAGCATGTTACTTTGGTCACCTTTAATTATTAACAGCCAATATCTAACTACACTTAATTTAGCATATGCAGCTTCTTCCCAGCTTCCTACCTCACGAAGAATGCCGTAGTTATAATGTGCTCCTTCATTGCCCATCACTCTCGTTATTAGGACGACATTAATCATAACAGAGTAGGTATATTGGAAGGTGTACCTGAGAAGAAAACTAGTTAAACAGGGTCAAGGGAAGGGGAGGAGGGTTAGTTTCTAAGGATCGACCTTCGTTTTATCCCTCTTGCTTATGAGCGGAGACTGCGAGCTAGTCACACTCATTGAGAGGAAAGAAGGTTTCAACTTGAAATATCCCTTGAATCCTGCAACCCTTTTAACGTAAAATACGGGGCAGTTGAACCACCTGCTATGAGAATTTGGTAGAGCATTTTTTGTTAACATGCAATACTTATTATACGAAGCATTACGAAATCTAATAGGTGAAAGTAATCAGCAGAACGCGGAGTTTTATAAATACACAAAACCCTGTAATTACGCTTCAGATTATAGCTTTATTCTGTTTAATACTGTTTCATATTAATATTGAATTATTTAACTCTCTTTAACGCTTCCAAATCCCGCTAATAATACTTTTAGGCCAAAAAATACGAATATTATAAATATACTGCAAACTTTCGAATGTTAAAAATATGATGAAAAAAATGCATAGTTTAACTATACTCTACGGCGGAGAGCTCGAGTACTTTACCTTGCAAACTCTACGGTCGGCAGAATCTGGCTATAACACTACCATTTCTTAATACTTTCAAAAGCCTTCCTGTCAAATTGTTTAATGCTTTTATTGTGTTTACTGTAACTTGAAATGTGATAAGTAGAATTGCGTTTCACACGGCAGTTGACAATACTTAACTGCCTTTCTCTGAATGGAAAGGTTTCTCTCGTTTCCCAAAACTCGCTTGGAACAATATGAAAGCCAACAAAGCAAGGATGGCCAACATCAGCATATTTGCCATATTTGACTGCCAGAAAACAATTACAACTTGTAACAACACAATTACAACTGATACTGAGAGAGTAATAGGCAGTGAAGGATGACTCTAATACGGGTTTTTTCACCACTCGGACCGTCATTAATGCACTCCGGTCAGGTACCACAAAAATAGGCATGATTCAACATAAACCTCACGTCTTTCTTTGAATTCTGTGCAGCGTAGGTGGGTTTTCGTACATTACTAAAATGGCAAGTAGTAAATGTAGTAATTAGTAGGAGTATATAGTAATCAACACTCGAAGAACAACCCAGATATTGAAAAATATGTATTACTTATATTGTATTGAGTATTAAATTCTGTCAAAATTGCGTTTTCATACCTAATAAATCCTATTCGACTGTCTCCGTGGTCGAGTGGTCAACGAGCTGACTTCTCCCCCGGAGGTCCCGGGTTTGATTCACGGCTGGGGCAGGGGTTTTCTCTTTAATCAGAATTATTTTCTATCCCCCACAGGGTCTGGACGTATGCACGTGCGAGTGAATGTTCGTGTGTTTAATAATATAAATAATCAACCTAATGGCAATAACCTACTAATCATATCCCGCTTATAGCGCTATCCCGATTATTGGCCTTTAGGTCACTGTTCTTCGGTAGTAATTACGGGGTTTTACTGTATATCACTTTAAATATTCTTCAAGCTATAAAACTTTGTTTTATATCTCCCTATTAATGTTTAAAACAGTAGCAGTAGTAGTTTTGGTATTTGCTTGCAAGAAAACACGAAAACACCACACATCTGCCAGATATTGATATCCAACGGAATAAAAGTTTGCTCAGCAGCAGGAATCTCTTGGCAGAAACGAATGAAAACGATTTAACGCGTCACTTGCTCGCCGCTACCTCATCAGCGAAATTCATTATGCGGCTGACGATATTCTATGTGGGGAGAATGCGAGATCGATAATGTGCTCCTTGGCTCCAGAAGATGCAGAATGAGCATTATCAGATCCTTCCCATATCTTAATACAACCAGCTCCAATCTATATCCAGCTCTTCGGATTCATCCTGAATAAAAATGAAACGTGTTTTTGTGTAAATCTCTACAAGATGTTCATAAAGCAGATACGCAAAAATATAGTTTCAGTTATAAATGAAAAACAGAATTGTTTTTAATGCTGAATGATGCCTCCATGTTATGAAGGCCATCCAGAATGTGACAGACGATTTGACATAACTAAATAATGACGAAAGTTATCAACATAAACATTTATTTTCAAAGTTACAGTACCTTACTCTGTTTTTCAACGTAATCGTCATTGCTATCAAGGTATTACTGTCACGTGGTACCCATTTTTCAACGCAGATGTACTCTTTCACCATAAAGATCTGAGCCAAGACATCACTATCACTTTGAGGTCTTCATGGCTGGGAAATCTCTTTCCATCCAATGGACTGATATCCAAAGAGAATCACCGGTTTCCCTGAATTCTTTTGTTATTTGCTTTCAACTCCTCCATAAAGATTGATGAACTTCCACTCCGGTCTTTTTCGCACATATGGTTCATCCTGATTACTCGTAAATAATGCCCCATTACCTCACTAAAGACTCGTTCGTTGTATATCACCATGCACTTGCGTTATTTGTCTTTAAAATTCGATTGGCCGAAGATAATTTTGCATTCAAAAAACGAATAACGAAGTACAGCATCGGCATTGAAAACAAATGTCTTGACGGAATAACGATTACGTTCAGAAATAGAGTAAGGTACTGTAACTTTATAAACAAAGATTTATGTTGCTATCTTCCGTTTTCATTTAGTTATGCCAAATCGTCTGTCACTTTCTAGATGGCCCTTGTATTCAGTACACAGAAATCACAATATTATTTTCTCTCCTTAGTGCATAGGTAGCGAAGGTATTGTATTCAATCCACAAAATCCAAACAGATTTTTACTAAAAGTACCCATAGGGTCACTTTTGTTTAAAAAAAAACATTTTTAGAAAATAATTCTTGTGTGTGTCTATGAACACGATTATCTCAGAATCTAAAAGATGGTTAAATACCAAACTTGATAATTATGTTCAGCATCTTCGTAGGATAGAACACAAACATTTTGAGAAAATTGTCAACCTCAAATTACACCTTACATGGATTTATTTTTTTAATTTTGTTTTTCTCAAACACGGCACTAATGATTTTGATGAAAATAAGATATATTTCTAAATGACAACCATATATATTTATTTATATATTTATATTAAGTTTCTGAAAATAGCCTCTGAAGACCACTTCACTCTGGATGAATTTTGCATAACTGGAAAACCGTAAGAGAGAGACAAAATTTGCTGCAGAAAAAAGGTAGACCTCGTTTAAGATACACAGTTTGTCACGTACTTTTTTGTTGTTGATCGTTTCTGAGATATTCCTCGTTATTGGTCTTAATTTTAAGCTAGTTAAAACTTTTCTCGAACGGGGGTCATCTTTTGTTTCTCGCTCTTTTACTTTACTCTTAACCGTTCAAAGCAAATCGAATTTCAATTGTTTCATTCATTGACATTCATTGTCGCTTAGCTAGTGTATTATCTTATTTATATTCTACTTATAAGGAAGTGGAAATAAAACGTCTGGTAATGTTTATCTCAAATAGCATGATGTAGAAAAATGAATATTTTTAGTAATAAAAGTTTCTTTGCGGATCAGCTAGGGAAAGTCATGTGATTGGACACCTCAATTTTTTTCTTTTGACCATTAAAGGAAAAAAGAAGTGCTTTTTAGCAACTTTGGTTTACAAATGTACATTTTTGGAATTTCAGAGCAAAAATGCACCATATTTTAAAGTGTATACTTGTAATGTATAATTCTCCTAGAACAGATGTTACGAACGTGAGTTTAGGTTAATGTGGTGCTGGTTAAATAATTCCACTCTAGGCTTTAAAAACATTATTTTCAGGTTTAATTTTTTTTTATTTTCCTATCTTCAAAATCTGTCTTCTCTCAAAAAAATACAGCTAGAGATCTGAAAAGTGTTTTCAAATCACTGCAAAAATGTGTAATGAACAACCTGGTGGAATTCCTACTTTCTCTAGCACGTATGTGCATACAATGTACTAGTATAGAGATAAGCTGTTGCATTCTATCTAAAATTTGAGATTTCACCGGAAATATAAGTTTTAAGGTCCCCTGCGTCACAAAAAAAGGCGTGTGTATGGGGGGGATATGCATAGCTCAAAAACGAAAAGACCGTTAAATACCAAATTTGGTTTGTCATGGTATTTAGTAGGTGTCTTCCAAAGATGTGACACGAAGCTTTTCGAGAAAATCCCCAAACCATAAACTGCGCTTTACATATAAGAATTTATGATCATTTATTTTTCTCAAAAATGGGTCTAGCAATTTTAATTAAAATACCGCATGTTAACGATAGGTAGGTATTTACAATAAAAATAAAGTGTATATTTTGAATTTTCTGGGAATAATTTCTGAAGACCACTTTGTTCTGCATGGGTTTTGCAGAAACTGTTGATGATAGATAAAGACAGAAATGTCTATCCCGTTAAAACACATAACTTAAAGCCATATAAGTTTTTCATGTTTTCTCTGACCGTTTTCGAGATATACCTCTTTATTGGTTTTGTACCACCAAACTTTTCACAAACAGGACCATGTAAAGCGAAACGAACCTCAATCGTTTCGCATAGAAACCATCTGTTAAATGATTTTACTTTTGCTTTTGCCTAGTGTATTGCCTCATTTCCTTTATTTCCCAAGTATTAAGACCAATTCTGTTAATGTTTATCTCTATTAGCAAGATGTAGATAAAATAATAAACTTTTGTAAGAATAGTTTATATATGGAACTAGAAAAAGCTATACGAATGGGACGCCTCAGATTTTTTATGTTGGTCACAGACTAGTTCTGAAAGATTAACGAGTATATTTATTCTCTGATTTTGAAGTTTTTTTTCCACTTTGTTGTAAAAACTTTTTTTTTTTTTTTTTTTTTTTTTTATAAAACCTATCCACTCTAGGAAAATGTCAGCTATTGTGGAATGGAAATTCGATAAATATGATGCATGTGGCTCAATGTCTCGCGTGTAGCAGAAGATAAATTTTGATTTTAGCTAACTAAATGGAGTAAATTAAGATATCCTGAATTAAAATGCATATTTGAATGAAACTTGTATAAATACTTTTTATAAGTATTGCAAAAAATTAAAGATCTAGCTTCATTATTTTAAAAAAATTACTTTTGCTTTTCGGAGTTCCCATAAAAGAGAATGAAATTTCAAATCCATGCTGTCCCAATCTTAAGAAATTTGGCTATGGCTTACAGTCTACTCTATTTTCCTAATTCTGTTTTATATGCATAGAGATATATGTATGGCGTCCCTAATATATGTGTGGTGTTAAATCCTTTAGCCGGTAGCTCTAACCATTGAGCTGCCATAGCAGCATGCCTGCATACATTACATTTCTCTACTCGCCCGCATGTTTCCCGGTTTTGAGATGTCATACACCAAAGGCGACTTAGTTTAGCTTCATAGTTTAGCTAACTTTTATAGTCAATTACTATTAATTTAATTGTTTCCTTCACAAAGTCGTGTTAGAACAGAGACTGGGAGATCCGTGGTTCAAATCCTGGCTATGACGTTGAATTTTTCGGTCTGATTCTACCTGTCCTACAGCACGGTTTGTGTGAAAACAACAATTAACAGAGATACTGAGATTTCATTGGTGGTGGTCAAGAATGCTAGAAAGGAGAACTGTACACACTAAAGTTATAAAATTATGCATTAAAGTAAAGCGCATAATTTATTACATATACCAAGGACGTTGGCCTGGCGTCCAGCCTGACATTCACCATGCGGAAACTCTCCAAAGATGCTAACTGGTTTCCCCACACGCACACTGACTGAGACTAGCTTCTATTATCGTGGACGCAGGAGAGCTAAAACAGTCCAGTGATTGGACGTTTCAAATTGCGCCTTATTTTAATTAACCTAACTATCTAAGCCGTCACTAACGAACTTTTCTATCAATATCGTTAACGACCATTACAGTGTTTATTTGTTAACTCCCCCAAACAATATGTGTGTATATATATACACTAACAAACCCCTAATACCCTACAATATGCAATAAGATAATGTCCGCAGATTTGAATTTCGATTAATAAGATAAGCATTGGTAAGAATAAATTAACATAAGTGAGTAGAGGATATCATGCAATCAGACTTCTCTCTTTCCTGATTTTTTTTTTCTTCCTTTCAGCCAGGTTGGTCATATTGGACAATGAATGGAATTGGTAGAATGATACTCAAATAATTTTGGGGTTTGAGTTCAAAGTAAATCGACATTCGCCTTCTCGGGATAAGGAAAAAACTCCGAAAAAAAAACTTAGTCAAGTAACACCCCAAGCGAGATTCGAACTCGCGACTTGTTGAATGTGAGGCTACTCACACAAATCAGGCGGGCTTGTACACGCTTGAACACTTTTATACGTTTTCTCAAGCTCAGGTTTAAAAATATGTAAATGTTGTGTTCCATATTATATTTTCCTCGCATTTGTATACTATTTTACAAGAGCCACTTCAATACAATCATTCTTTAAATATTTCAGAAAGGATTCATATAAAATATTTGTCTTTCGTTAGAGCAGTCACAGACATTAACTTGCCCTGTGTCGTAATCACGCAGAGCAGGTTTGCCCGGAAACAAGGACAGCGTGTAGCGCGGGCGCTGTTTACTCAGCACGACTGACAATACGGCAGTAGAGCATACAATGTCGAAACCTATCTGTTCTAAGCGACGCATTTTCTCTGGCATATCATGGTTATTAATCTTAAGCTATTGGTAATATCTACAGGATATAAAGACAAAGGCGGGTGTTCAATATTATTTATTTCATATAAAATAACTAAACAAAAAAGAATTTTCTGTACACTATCACTTATCCTGTAACAACATTATTCAGTCATGCATTGGAACTAGATATAATAATTCCTCTTGTACCTGCAGCTTACAAAAAATCTGACGTGCTCCAATCACATGACTTTCTCTACATCTCTGCATAAAAGAATTGTTAAAAAGCGTATTCTCCTATTTAGTGCATGCTAGCCAAGAAAAAAAAAAAAATACAGAAATGCTTCCTTGTAAGAAAGAAGGAAATAGGCGAGTACTATAGGCTAAAGCAATATTGAATCTTTTAAAAGCTGGTTCCTATGTGATTGAAATTCCTTTGTATGGCCAGGAGTTGACAAATTCCCGTATGAGAAAATTGTATTTAAAACTGAAACCAGATTCAAGAAATATCTCAAAATCGGCCAACTCCACGAAATAATGTACATAACATAAGTTGTGTGTTTTAACAAGCTCTACTTTTTTGTTAAGCAAGTTTTTATCTATCTCTTATAGTGTACCAATTATGCAAAATTCATTAAATTTTACCAGAATAAATATGTCTTAAGAGACTATTCCCATAAAACTCAAGATATAAATTCTATTTGTCATGTAAATATATTTATTATAGGGTATTTTAATCAAAATAACTAGAGCCATTTTTGAGAAAATAAAAATTTTCGAAAAATTTTCCATGCAATCGGTAGTTGGGGGTGTCCCATGCTTGAAACATAAGTACTGAACATAAGTAACAAGTTTGGTATTTAACCGACATTTCATTTTTGAGCTATGCTGCCCACAGACACGTGCGCGCACGTGCACACACACACACACACACACACACACACACACACATGCAAGGACATTTTTTTAAAAACCGCTTTGTTGGATTTAGGGGGTCTCGAAACATATATCTAGTCCGTTGAAATCTCGGTATCGTATTTTTAGGTACAATACAATACTTTCTATTACACTATGTACACAGTATGTGTAACGAAAGCAAAACTGACAATTGAGCGGTGCCAAAAATGACAGTTCTCTCATCTATGACCAAAGAAAACACCATGAAGTTCTTCTACTCTCGAACATCGCCAGCAATATCCTGGAAATGGCGCATTATTATACTTGGAGACAAATTGATTGCTTCACATTCTTGCACTTAATGAATGACATTGTAGTTCTGCAGCTCTCATAATTATACAGTCTTTGATGCATTGTCCGTCACTGCATGGTTGTACTTTTTTTTCAATTACTATTGAAACTTTGAAACTCAAGTGCACTACTGATTCACTGATAAAAATAGCGTTTTATTTATGGATGTTTCTTAACTGCTGTGGTTCTCAGCGTCCCATTCTATACTGGGCGTGAAAGACTGCTTAATTTTGCTCAGAGGCCTCTCTATCAGGCTTGAGGTTCTTTTACGTGCCGTAAATCTACGACACGGGACCAACGGCTTTATTTTCCTACCGAAGGAAGCCATGCTAAGGATTTTTACACCCAAAAAATTCATTTGCCGGGTTTGAACCCGCGACCTTGGATATATGAAGTTAGCATCGTAACCATTACACCACGGAGGGCAGCGATTCTCTGATAGAATACTCTTTCTTGTATTTCGGGTAGAGTAGTATTTAATTTTGCCGCTAATTTTAGTTGGTCCTCTCTTTTATATCTGTAGAAGTCACCAGCATTGCATTGTGTATAATGGCATTCTTTACCTGCTGAAGAGCTTTATCCCGAATGAATCACTTTAGCATGTAACCACAATCATATAAAAATAGTTCTCCGCATACTATAAAAACAATTGTTGTTGATGACCTGTCGTTAACGTACATTGCTACTTCTGTAATTTCCCTCTATAAGAAGAATACCACACAAAAAAAAATGACTCCTACACCTGCGTTATCGCCATACAGTACACCTAAAATAGGTGCTGGCTACTTCTGCCATGTCTGTGTGGTCCGCACAGTCAATGCTTGCCCTAAATTCGTTCTGCTTCATAATGATGGTCTCTGCGTTAGAACCTTCCTTTCCATTGCTACTCCCGTTTGATGCATTTGCAAAAGCTCATGATATTTCTCCGTACGTCTAAAACTAAACACATCATAAGCTGGTCCACCCATTCTCGGTGAAGTCTTGTTTAAATTAAATTTACATTTCACTGGGTGCCACAGTGACTCCACTATGAAGCAGAGCACAAATCGATGGGTGCAAGAATCGATTTCCAATGAATGGATGCCAAACGTATCCTCCCATTCAGTATGACCCCGAGCTCACCCGCCCTGTTATAGAAATGAAGATTTCATTTTGAGATAAAGCAGTTGAGAGAAATGGAGCTGACAGCTTTACTTTGCTATCTCTCGCAAATATCTACAAATGGAACAACTTCAAAACCTTAAAGCCATCCAGGATATGTAGTGATCCATACAGATGCATTTGTTGAACGATTTAGTTGCCATTCACATGTTTTGGGGCGGCCAAACTGTATTATTCTTATCTTTTCTGACGTCATCCATTGTCTACATAACAATAAGCTGGTGTATATTTACAAGCCATATAGAATGCTGAAAAATAGACCGTACAAAGTGATTAAGGAATAGTTAGAGAGTTCGGCTGAATTGAGACAATGTCTCTTTTTTATTAATTTTAATTGTTTATGGGTGCTTTAAAATTTGCCAATTGTCTAATTTACATAGTATATGGAATAGAGTCGTATTATATGGACTTAAGGTTATAATGTTTCAAATTAGGTAATACATGTTGCATTTTACTTTATCTGCAAGTTTTTACAATGCACATAAAATAGAGAATATACTGTATTCCATCAAAATTTTCTATACCGAGATTTAATTGGAAATACATGTTTTGAGGACGCCTGAATGCAAAACTGTCACTTTGAGAAAAAGAACTGTAGATAGTTCTCCCACCCCAACTAGTTAAATAAATACATTGTAATTAGACTTTGCTTGGAAGTGTACATGTTTTGGAAATTTTCGAGGTTTAAAAATTGCGCTAACGAGTTTTATTAAAGTACTAAATATTAAAGATACTTAAATAGCTAATAAAATGTATATCTTGAAGTTTTTGGGCATAGCTTCTGAGGCTTTTGCATGGCTAGTAAACTGTAAGAGATAGACGAAAACTTACTGCACAAAACATACAATCTACATCTTTTTGTAGAGCTAACCATTTCCAAGGTGTTCCTTGCTATGGGTTTTAAAATCTCCAACACTTAGACCTTTCTGAAGTGGGAATTCGTTTTTCGCTTTTGTCGAAAGGAATTTCAATTGCATCGCATAAGGACACACTTTTTAAGTAATAGATTATCGTTTTAGCCTAATGTATTCCCTTAGTCTCCTTTGAAGAAACTACTCGTAATTAATACAAGCAGTAGAGGTAAGAATAAGCTTTGGAAGAATAATTTGTGGCAGAATAGGCATAGAAATTTATGTGAATGGAACACACAAGGTTTTTAATTCTATAGTTTATATAACACAACAGTTAAACAGCATACTTTAAGCATTTAAAACATTACGTTTTATTGCCTAAACTTGCGCTCTCTAGGTATTACTACTTAGTCTCGATGCCTGAGAGTTCGGAGAGGTTTAAAACAGTTGGTACCGCTTCTGCGAACATGCATGCAAAACCAAACAAATCATCTTCCACTTTTCTGCAAACTTTCGCTTTAGCTGTATGTTCATGTGGTCATTGGTCTTTGATTATTGCGAGAATGTTAAGTTCGTTATTGCAATCAAAATCGTTTGAGCCATTTTTGAGAAAATCGAAATTTTCGAAATTTTTCCCACTTAAAGCGTAGTTTTGAGTGGGGGTATGTTTCTCAAAATCTTAGTGTCGATTCATGGAAGTTACTTAACTAAAATGCTAAGTTTGGTATTTTTCCGACTTTTTATTCTTGATGTATCTTGCTCACAGACACACACGGACCTTTTTATAAAAATCTGATATGTTCCATACACATGACTTTCTCAACATCGCTGTAACAAATTATTGTTTTAAAGCATATTCTTCTACCTACTTTATGATAACCGAAATAAACATTAGCAGAAATTGTCTTAATTATTGCTTCCTTATAAGTACAAGGAAAATAAGGGAATACACTAGCCTAAAGTGATAGTCAAATATTTCAAAAGCTGGGTGCCATGTGGTTGAAATTCGTTTTTATGCATGTTCACGAGTTTACAACTTTCTTTGAGAGAAAAGTTTATGTTAAATCTCAAACAAATACAAGAAATATCTCAGAAATGGCGAATTCCACGAAGAAAACGTATATGACATAAATTGTGTGTTTCAACAAGATCTACATTTTTATGTAATACGTTTTTGTCTATCTCTTACGGTTTACTAGTAATGCTTAATGATGTATTGCTAAAAATAAACCAGTTATGATTTTTACCCCTAAACATAATCCTAATTGAGAACAAATATTTCATCATAATGAAATGATTGAAGATGATTGCAAATAATTATTGCTGTTCCAACAAGAGTTAAAATCTTCAAAATTCAGAAAAATTACTCCAGGATAAATATTCCTCGAAAATTTAAAAATATATATTTTATTTCTCGTATCAATATTTTTAATATACGGACGGCACTTTGATCAAAATCGTTAGAGCTATTTTTGAGAAAATCAAAAGTTTCGAAAATTTTTCCCTCTAAAGTGTAGTTTGGGGTCTGGGGATTTTTCTTGAAAATCTTCGTGTTGCATCCCTGGAAGATACTAAACTTAAATATCAAGTATGGTATTTTACAGACTTTGCGTTTTTGAGTTACCGTTTTCAGGGGTACACGGACCTTATTTTGACAATTTTTTTTGGATGCAGGGGACCCTAAAACATGTATTTCCGGTGAAATTTTGTAATCGAATTTTTGGGTGGAATGTAATACCTTCACTATACGCTATGCATATGGTACGTTTAGGGAAAGTAAAAAGTAATGCAACCATTTCTACCAATGTTTCTTTCGATTAACATGAAATATATGGAAGAATAAGCTTTTGAAAGAATATGTTGAAGAATAAGTAAAGAAATAAGTAAAAAGAATTGCTGTGAATGGAACACATCAATTTTTACTAGTCAATCAGTCGCTTTACTTGTATTTCCGCTAAAATAACAGTATCTTTCCGTGATTGTGGTAGAAAAAGTAAAAATAAATTATCGATATAAAACAGGTTTTATAAAACTGCCACATTTTGAATATTGATCTTATATTTTCAATGAATACATTTTAATAACATTTTAGTTACAAGAAGATTAGGAGACGCATTCATGGTTGTATAAGTATAAATTATATATTTTGTCTTCAAAATAAAATCTATTAACAATTAGCTTTTACCAAATATCTTTAGTTTATATTAGTATTTTAACTTTAATATCGTAATTCACCATTGCCAAATTGTTAGACCACTTGCCTCTCGCCTAGAATGTCAGTCCCAAGCGACCGCATGTGAGAGTTGTGGTGGACAAAGCGGCGCAGCAGCGGGTTTTCTCCGGCTTCTCCGGTTTCCTCCACCATCGCATTTCACCGGTGCTCCAACTTCATTTCATGTATTACCAGTGTCATCGCCTGCGGTGCCAAAAATAGCAAAAGTGGGCGTTAAACACTAAAAAAAAAAAAAAAAAAAAGTAATCGTTTGTGTTTTAATTGAAGGCTAATTGTTGGATGATTCCTTTTAGATGAAACACAGAACCTGCAGTTTTGGATTCATTGTGGAGTGTCTTCCCTTTCGTTCTCCTTTAAAACGACCTCCCTCCCTATTTCTCCTGAGAAAGCAGTGTGAGAAGAAAGAACATTATGTCTTTTAGGCATTCTGGACTACAGTTTTCCCCATGAAAACAAGAAAACAGCACAATTTATCGTATAACTTGTTTGTGTACCCCACGACAGAAAATTTGGATAAACCCTTAAACATCCAGCCTATCGATATTTTATTAAGATCAATAAAGTATCCAGAAAACTGCACTCGTAAATTTTTATCGTATACCATTTTTCACAAAATGCAATAAAATCCTGATATATAGGATTCTTTCTTCCTAACCAACAATAACTTCTTCACCTTGAAGGATGGTATTGTGATTCCACATAATCTATTTTATAGTCGCAGAATAAGCAATCTTTTTACTTTCTCTAGCACATATACATATTATGTATTGCACCCAAAAAATTCATTTCACCGGAAATATGTTTTGAGTTTCCCTGAGTCCAAAACGAAATTTTTAGAAAAAGGTCAGTGTGTGTGTTTATCTGTGTGCCTGTGAACAGCAGAGCTCAAAAACGAAAATACAATTAAATACTAAACTTGATATTTATGTTAAGTATCTTCCAAGGATGGCACACGAAGATTTTTAAGAATATCTCCCCACCACAAACTACTTTTACATAGGCAAGTTTTTGATAAATATCTTTTTTTCAAAATGGTTCTTAATTATTTTGATTGAAATGCCGCTTATTAAATTTATTTACATTATAAATAAAACGTATATTTTGAACTTCCTGGGAATAGCCTCTGAAGAATTCCTTATTCTGGATGAGTTTTACATAACAGTTAAACCCAAAGAGATCCACATAAGCTTAATAAGCCAAAATATAGACCTTATTAAAACATATAATTTGTGATTCATACGCTTTTCTTGTAAAAAATATATAAATGTACAAATATCCTAACAGAAATTGTCCTATGTAGTGAACTACGCATTCCTTTCTGGTGAGGTTTAGGATTTTGCGTATCATACTGCTTACCTAAATAATATGTCATGACAATAGTATTAGAAAAACGAACATTTAGAGTGCAGAAGTGGCTTTTCCCTCACCTTGCAAGAATATACACCAAACCCCTCAGTTCTGCCGAAGCATTAAAACTAAACTCAGATTGCCGTATCTTGGGGCATTTAGTGGCGTCTATTTTCTTAAGCCTATGACTAGAATTTTAAGATTTTTCTTAAGTGCCACCAATGTAACTTTCACATTCATATGAGGGTGTCATCCCCATCGTTTGCTTTCTGTTTTTTAACTCTAGGACGTTCTTTTATATATTTCACACGCCTTCTCCAAAGAACCTTTTTTCTTTCCCCCTGCAGTTTGATTTCTTTCGTATGCAGCTCTGTTATAAACTAAGCTTGTACTAAAATATCTCTGATAACATAATCTATTCTGTGTATATAGTTATTTATTTACAGTAAATTCTACTTGTTTTAAAATGGAAATGGAGTTTTATTTATGAACGCTCTTTAAATGTTATAGATCTCAGAGTCCCATTCTATACAGGGGTGAAAGACCGCTTAATTTTGATTGAGGTTCTTTTACGTGCCGTAAATTTACGACATGGGACCAACGATTTTATGGACGCTCTCAGTACTGCCTCAGTGAATACAATTATACATCCGAATTTTTCAAAAAACATTTTTAGATTTGTAAACACGTGTTTAAACTTAAAAGCCAAAACTTTATTTTAACTTCTTACTTGTATTGAAAAAGTCTATACATGAACACATGTATCTGAGTCAAATATGTACAACGTAAGAGAGAGGTGCGCAGTTTCTGATGTTAAAACCATAATTGAATAAATATAATTTAAAATGAGAGTGAAAGAAGACCAAAAGAAATGCATTCAAAGAAGCAAGAAAGGTCACCAATTAAAGCTTAAATTTACGCCAGAGAGAACAAAAAATAAAAAGCGTATCAAATTAGAAACGAAAAATAAAAAGAAGGTACTTGTGAACAAGTCTACTGATTTAAGCAGAGTATGTAAGAAGTGCGTATGGTGAGCTTCCATCTCTTATTTTAATTACTGCGACATCAAAAAGAAGACCCGACAAGTTTTAAAGCAGACAGATTCGCGTTTGTAGCCTTAGGGTGCCATGAAAACCATTCGTTAAGGCAAAATTTCGACTGGATGAACTTGTACTCAGAATATATAAAACGATGCTATTTTTACTTTCTCTACAGGCACCTTGTAGATAATGGGTGTATAGAGAAGGTATTGCTTCCAAAAATTCGATACCGAGAATAGACGTTTTAATGTCCACTGTATGCAAAAGAAAGTGTTTTCAGAAAAAGGCCCTTGTGTCAGTGCATCCATGTGCCTGTGAAAACGATAACTCAAAAACGAAAAGTCGGTAAAATACTAAAATTGGTATTTAAGTTTTATATCTTCTAGAGATACGACAAGATTATTGTAGAAAAAAATCCCACCCCAAACTAGATGGAAAAAATTTGAAAATTTTAATTTAATCAAAATGGCTCTAACAATTTTGATTAAAAAACCGTATATTTAAGATATTTATGTGGCAGATAAAACGCACATCTTCAATTTTCTGGGAACAGCCCCTAAATACCTCTTTATTCTGAATGAATGTTTCTGAATTTTGTGTAATTGGTAAACCGTAAGAGATAGACAAAAATTTATTACACAATAAGTGATCACGTTAAAACACACAATTTACAACATGTACGTTTTTTTTTTTAATTAACCATTTCTGAGATATTCCTTTTTATTTCTTTTAGATTTAAAATAAATAAACACGGAAAGTTGTAAACTTCTGGCCCTGCATAGAAACAGATTTCAACCCCATGACAACTAGCTTTTAAAAGATTTGACAGTCATTTTAGCCTAGTGTATTCCCTTATTTTCCTTCTACTTACAAGAAGTAATTAATACAATAAGCAAGTAATTAAGACAATTTCTGCTAATGTTTATCTCTTAATAATTATAAAGCAGATAGAAAAATATGATGTGTAACAATTGATTTGTTATAGCAATGCAGATAAAGCTATGTGAATGGAGGACATCAGATTTTTACTTAATAGTATTTTAGAAATACTTATCCTTTTATTAAAATTAATTATTAATAAAAGTTTTAAATACAAAAACTCTGTGTTCCATTCACATGACTTTCTGTATATCTTTGTAACAAATTATTGTTAAACACCTTATTCTTCTATTTACATCATGCTAGCCGAGGTAAACTTTAGCAGAAATTGTCCTTGTTACTTGGTCCCTTGTAAGTAGAAGGGGAAAAAATCGAATGCGTTCCATTCACACGATGTCCTCTAGTTGTTTAGCAAACAAACCTTTTATGCCAAAGATTAATCTTTTATCTACATTATGCTAATCAAGATAAACATAAGCAGAATTAGTCTTATTACTATCTCCCTGTAAGTAGGGAAATAAAAAAATGCGCTGGCTAAAACGATAGTATCGTCCTTTAAAATACGATTGTTATGTGATACATTTTAATTCCAGCCTTTTTGATTGCCTGGAGTAAGCTAACGAGAAACGAGAAGAAAGATGTATTCCCGTTTCAGAAAATTTTAAGTGGCTAAAATTGAAACCAATATTCCGGAATACCTTGAAAACGGATAAGTCCACAAAAAATGAATAAAACATAAATTGTGTGTTTTAATGAGATTTATATTTTTTGTGTAGTACGTTTTTGTATATCTCTTGTCGGTTTACCGGTTATACAAAGGTCATCCGGAATGAAGGGGTCTTCAGAGGCTTTTCCCAGAAAATCCAAGATATACATTTCGTTTGTCATAAAATATCTTAAAGATAAAGCATTTTAAAGAAAATCGTTAGTCACGGCTTAGAAAATCAAAATTTTCAAAAAATGTTCCATGTAAACGGTAGTCTTGAAAATCTTTATGTCCTAAATTTAGTATTTAACGGTCTTTTCGTTTTTGAGATACGATAGCCCTCCCCCCCCACACACATAAATACATACATGTGGATTTTTTTTTCTAAAAATGCTTTTCTTTTGTAATCGGGGAGTTTCGAAACATACACTTCTGGTGAAATCTCGGTATCGAATTTTTGAGAGCATTACAATACCTTCTCTATACATTATGTACATAGTACGTATAAAGAAGTTAAAATAATACGACATTGAACGCCGTACAGTAAATCTTCCACCCGAACTATGATTTTGTATGGAGCATATTTCTGAAATTGGCTCTAACGCTTTTATTGAAATACTATTTTTAAAATATATTAATGACAAACGAAACATTTCTTGATTTACTTAAAAAAAACTCTGAATACCCCTTCATTCTGGAGTATAACTGGTAGACCATAGGTAATAGACAAAAACGTACTACACAAAGTAATATATGTTCAAAAACACTATTCATATCCTACACAACTTTGTAGAGTTAACAAGATATGCCAGGATGACCAGCCTTTAAAAAGATTTGACTTTCGCTTTAACCTAGTGTATTCCCTTATTTACCTTCTATTTACAAGTAAGCAAATAATTAGAAATGTTCACTAATTCTTTATTTTGTTTAGCATGATATAGATAAAATAATAATCTTTTGAATAAGAATAATTAGATTGGAGAACAGATAGAGAAAGTCATCTGAATGAAACACATCTGATTTTTTCACATTAATATGAGTTCTAAATTATAATATTTATAATGTTTCTTATAGGGGTATTTGAATTACAAATCAATTGAAGCTATAAGTGGACAAGCGCTTATTAATGCATATCTTGAACTTTAAAGTTTTGGTTCCTCGGATACTTTTTTTTAAATTTTTCCATACTCAGAATACTCCACATGTTGCAACTTTTTATGACTTGTTCATAATAGATGTAATCCCTCTCAAAACCACATTAAATTAAATACCTATTTTTGAAAATTAATGCAGAAAGTTTGATAGATAAATTATCAACTGTTGGAAAGTCAAGAGTTTTGTAGACTAAAAAAGTAATATATTTTTTACAATTGGGTTAATATAAAGAGTCCGATATTATATATTTATTCTTGAGATGGTTTACTTAAGAACTTGAACTTTGAGAGCATTTTTATAGAACAATGCCTTTTGTAATTGACGTTATTGAAATGACCATGTCTGCTAAATTTTTTAAATATAGTGACGTCACGGTTATTCTATATAATAATTGGTATACATTTCATATTCTGGAAATTCTAAATTTCACTTACGCATTACCTTAAGACTCCATATATTTACTTTGGTGAGTATATCCGCTACTATTGAGGATATGTAAATAAGTATATAGGAGTTTTTGAAAATTAATATAGTTTTAATTTATGGGATTACACAAATGGACCTAGGGAGATTTGGCAGTAAAGCAAAATTTATTGAAAGAACAGTGATATACTGGTGGAGAATTAAGGAATTAGAAATGTTTAGAGGTGTAAGGAAAGCTTAATAAAGAGGATATTTTGTGTAAGTGAGTACAAAGAACTTTAGATGAATTAGGGTGTTGGGATATTTGGAAGGACTGACAGGCAAGTGAGAAAGGGTTTTGGAAAAGTTAGATTGAGAATTGAAGATATGGAAAGACAGGAAATAATTGGTAGTTTCAGCTCTAAAAGTTAATTTTGTATGTACAGTACCTAAAACGATAAGGGACAGAGAAAATTATGTTGATGTTTATAACAAACCAGCAAGAGATAGTTTTGCATGGTGTAGGACAAGGGTGGCGAGGTTAAAAAGGCTTAGGGGAAGAAGCTAACTAAGCTAAATGTATATTGTGTAATAAGAAGTCTGATAATTACTGGAATTTAATTCTAGAATGCGAAGGAACAATGGAATATGAGAAAAAATTAAGAAAAACAATTAGTCTAATTTACCAAATGGAATTACAGGTAAAAAAGGATGTTAAGATTTAAATCAAAGGAAAGTTTAATAGAAATAGAAAAATATTTAAGAAATAAGAAATAGGAAGAAATGTGGATTGGTGAAAGGAAGAAGTAAGGACCCGATAGCTAGGTAACCATGGTTTGTGATGCTATGTGGTTCTAAGAAATGCAGCAACTCAGTGAAGTTAGGTGTATTAGGCAACACATAGGGATAGATTTTAAGTATTACAAAATCGTAGTGTGTATTAAAACATGTAATAAGTTAAATACTAAATACCAGGCCAAGACCGATAGTTTTTAAGGGGGCCTAAAAGCGACGGCCTCTTGTCAGATTTACAGGCATGTGAAAGATTTCCTGGTGGATGACTGGCAATTGGTAGCGTATTAAATATTGGGGCCACTGACATCTTCCTATCATACTAATTTGGATATGGTTTAAACCATCAACAGAAATGCTGAATATCTATTTAATAAGCAAATAATTGATGGCGCCTCGGTAACGTGTGCCTCTCACATTCAGAGACCACGGATTCACTTCCCCTTGAACGCGTACTCCGAGTAGACTTAGGCGAATGCAGGGGTTTCATTTTTGGGACTCTCTTTACATCATTTCCTTATTGACTTTCAGGTGGTTTTGCACCAGTTGCACCTCCTCCCACAGTCTTAAAGAACCAGATCAGAGGTATAGTCTCAGTTTGTATGCTAACCAACCAGAGAGTCCTCGCTAACGGCACTCATATTCTACTAGTGTGCTGCTCTCTGGTGGTAAAGTGACCCTCTGCGGTGTAATGGTTACCATGCTAACTTCATATACCCAAGGTCGCGTGTTTAAACCCGCATGGCTTCCTTCGGAAGCGAAGTAAAGCCATGGGGTCCCATGTCATAGATTTACGGCACGTAAAAGAACCTCAAGCCTGATAGAGAGGCCTCTGAACAAAATTAAAAAGACCGTCTTTCACGCCCAGTACAGAATGGAACGCTGAGAACAACAATAGTTAAAGGGCGTCCATAAATAACACGCAATTTTATTCTGATGGTAAAAATAGAAGCTACTTTCTCCGAGCGGATGAAAGCCTTAATTCGCCAATGTGACACAGAGGTTTCTACTGTCACGGCAAACAGTCTTAGCCCCAGCGTGACAGGAATGGCAATGTGAATAATTTTTTATGCATCTAGATAAATGAAGAATACATTTTCCTAACTTGAAATTGTGTACACATTTTACTATCTACAGCCATTTCGAAAGAATGTTTCATATTTTGAAAGTGTTAGTTATTTAATTAAAAGATTTGCGTAAATTCACACATAAAATTATATACATAATATAATTTCATCAATTTTCAATCATTAGTTTTGCAGAGCAAAACACTTCCACCTTTTATTTTAAAAAAATAAATTTGTGAACGTTTAACAGTTTATATTTCTACTCGCCATACGAAACACTCTGGGAAAGAGTACTAAGATTGTTTATGTCAGGATTCCTTCTGGGTTTTTGCATTAATTGTGAAAAATAAAAAAAATGATTTTGGTTTGTAATAAACTAAATGCATTGTAATCTTTAAGGAAATATGTTGTTTTTCCTAATTAGCGAACTTTTAACTACCAATTCCAGCTGTAGATGCCTAGGCGCACACTTAAATAGTCACTCTCAACTTTAAACCTTACTTTCGCGCAGATATTTTTCTATCACATTTCCATACTCACACGATGGAATTGTTCACTAATTTGATTCAATATTTTGTACTGCTTCTCAAAAACATAATAAAGACAATTGTCATATTACTTGTCTAAGTAATGCTCCAATTTTGACAAATGCATTAATACATTTGATAAAATCAAAAGTTTTCGAGAGTACGAAATGTAATACTTTTTCTACATTTCATAAAAGAAATAGTATGACAGAGCTATTTGAAAACTAATTTTCAGTAAAACTTAATGTTTTGTGTAAATATTTCTAAAAATGCATCGCATAGCTCATTTTATAATGATGGAAACTTATTATTTAAATAACTGTAAAAGCTAAATGTATATATATATATATATATATATATATATATATATATGTGTATGTATATATGGCAAAATGATCACTACTATTGTGTATAATAACTGGTATAAACTCAAAAAATATTTTATATTCAGTGGGTACTCCAAATTTCACAGATGCACCACTTTAAAATACAGTGCAGATTCTAGGTTTGTGTTGTGTGCAGCACTGCAAAGGCTTGTGGAGTCTGTCCATGCAAAGTGGAGCCATTTTACGAAACCCAGAACTCCTGTCGCTTAAACGAAGAACTTTCAGCCACCAAGTTAGGGACTGCACATATACCTGCGGCCTGTGGCCTCCTGTGCTCCATCTCTTCACCTCTTCTTCCTGGGGTACACACAAGTCCCAGTGTGTAGGATTTCCTCCAATATTGTTTACCCTTTAGCCATTTATAAAGAGATAATCAAGTTTCTTTGGGAAGTAAATCGTTCACCCGTAAGAAAATTTGAAAGGCACACACTTTTTGTGATGGAAACTAATGAAACGGAATAGGCAATATTAATAAACGCCAGCACTTTCCACGTTCGATGTGTGTACATGGAAATAAGGAAAATGAAAGAATGAGATGGGCAAAAACAAAGGAATGCTAGCTTCGAGTGGAAGCTGCATTATGAAAGTGGAATACGGCGGCTTTACTGAAGTACATCTAATCCAGAAAGGAAGAGCCGTTACAGAACTTCGGAGAACCAAGAGGGTAGTAGAAGGCTAAACATACACTTAGACAAATTCTTTGACCTAGAAGCAATTCTAACTTAAAGCAACTCCGAATATTACAGTGGAAAGCATCTTGGGATCAAATATTTAAGTGTATTAACAAAGGCAAGGATGCTCTCCGACAGAAAAGATGCACCAGTGTTTTTGCATTTATTGCTTTTCGTTTTAAACGAGAATGCACAGCTATGAGGTACTAGTGAAGTGGAATATTCCAAAGCAAAATTTGTCTTGTTTTCAACGCATGAAGGGACGTTATTTATTTTGAAGAAAATTACAAACATAGATTTTTATCGGCAACGGAACAAACATCTGATGTGTTCCATTCATATGACTTTCTCTAAATCTGTGCAACAAATTGTTAAAAAGCTTGTGCTTCTATTTACTTAATGCTAAATGAGAAAAAATTAGCAGAAATAGTCTTATTACTTGGTTCCTTGTAAGTATAAGAGAAATAAGGAAGTACCATAGGTTAAAGTGATAGTCAAAAACTGGTTGCTATATGACTGCATTTCCTTTGTTTGTACGAACAGAAGTTCAGAAATTCACATCTAGGAAGAGTATAAATATTTTAAAGCTGAGACCAATAACAAGCAACATCTCAAAAACAATCAACTCCACGGTAAAAATGTATATGACATAAATTGTTTTATTGTGAGCTACATTTTTGTGTAGTAAGTTTTTGCCTATCTCTTATGGTTTACAAGTTATGCAACATTTATCCAGAATAAATTAGTCCTCAGAAGCTATCCCCAGAAAATTCAAGATAAACATTACGTTTGTCATAAAATTATCTTTAATATACGATATTTTAATCATAATTATGGGCATTTTTGAGAAAATCAAAGTTTTCGAATTTTTTTCCATGTAAATACCAAATTTGGTATTTAATGGTATTTTCGTCTTTAGGCTATGCTGCCCACAGAAACACACACACAGAGAGATATACACACATTCACATTTTTCTAAAAATGCTTTTTTCGGATTCAAGAAATCTCAAAACATGTATTTCCAGTGAAATCTCTGTATCGAATTTTTGGGTGCAGTAGAATATTTTCTCTATACACTCTGTGCATAGCACGTGTAGAGAAAGTAATAGAATTATTCCTGAACTATTAATATGCCATTTATTTCTCTACCACTTGCATAGTAGAAAATATTGCATTTTACTAAACAATTTTTTACCGAGATTTTACAGGAAAGTCATGATTTAGGGTGTTTGTATATTTATTAACAGCATAGCCCGAAAACAAAATGTCGACTAAACACTAAACTTTATATTTATGTTTGGCATTTCCCAAGGATGTGACATGAAGATTTTCAATAACATAATCCAAGCGATACTCTACTTTACATTCCTCGACAGTTATGGTTTCTCAAAATTGCTAAGACTTTGATTAAAACATAATACATGCATGTTATATATTTATCTAAACGAAATGAATTTATTGAATTCTCTGCAAGTAGCATCTGAAGAGACTTCTTCATTCCGGATGACCTTTGCATTACTGGTAAAACTGTAAAAGATAGGCAAAACCTTACTGTGGAAAAAACATATAGACCTAGTTAAAACACACAATTTTTGTAAAATAATTCTTGTGCAGTTAAAATATTTCCAAAATATTCTTTTTCATGATTTAAATTGTCTTATACTTACTTTTTTTAATTGAAAAGTCCCTATTCCTGTTTTCTTTAGCTAGCCAAGAAAAATATACACAATTTCAAAGCCATCACCAATGAACCAGCTTTTGAAAAAATGGACTATTCTTACAAAAGCTTAGCCTTTTATCTACACCATGTAATCGATATAAACGGCAGAAATTGTCTTATTACTTGCTTGCTTCCAAGCAGAATGTAAATAACAAAATATATTAGTTAAAGTGATAGTCAAATATTTTGCACACCGGCCGATATGTGAACAATTTAAGTTCGAAATTCTTGGCCAGGAAAAACACAAGAGAGATGAAACGAAACATGAGTTCCACTATGAGAAAAGTTTAAATAGTTTAAAATTGAATCCAATAACAGGGAAGACCTGGAAAATGATAACCTCAAGAAAAAAAAAAAAAATTTGTGTACGACATAAATTGCGTACTTTAAGGAGATCCACATTTGTGTGTGTGTTAAGTTTGCTCTGTCTCTTTCGGTTTACCAGTTAGGAAAACTCATCTGGAACAAAGATAGCTTCATTAGCTATAACCAGAAAATTAAAGATTTACATTTTTTTGACATGTAAATATATTTAATATACGGTATTTTAGTTAACATTTTTAGCTATTTTTGGGAAAAACAAAACTTTAAAAACATGCTTTATGTAAAGTGTAGTTTCAAGCAGGGGCATTTGCTTGTAAATCTTCGTGACTCTTCCCTGGAGGATACTAAACTTAAATACGAAGTTTGATATGTAACAGTGTTATCGTTTTTGAGCGATGCTCTGCATACACATACGCTCGAACCTTTTACTAAAAATACGTTTTTTAATTCAGTGGACCTCAAAACATGTGTTTACGGTGAACTCTCCACATCAAATTTAAGATGGAGTATATCTTCGGCCAAGTGGTTAGAACGCTCGCCTCCCAACTAGGCGACTAGAGTTTGATCCCAAGTGACATGTGGGATTTATAGTGGACGAAACTGTGTTTGGGCGGGTTTTATCCGGATCCTCCAGTTTTCCCTGGCACTCATTCCACCATCAACACCTGTCCCATCATCCATTTGCTTGTATTTCATATCATCCACTTCCTCAGGCTCATGCCTGGCTACGGGTCGAACACTCGTTCCAGGTCCTCCATTCTGTGGTTTCGTGCCGTTAGTTTTGACAGGCTTCCGAGCCCTAGGCATCCGTTGCAAGTCCTAGGGAGGTGTCAGTCCTACATAAGGGGAGGGGGGTAAATCGAATACGAAAAATCTCATGAGTTGCATTCACATGACTTTTCTCTACATCTCTACAAAAATTATTGTGGTTCTATTTACTTGATGCTAACCGAGAAAAAAATAGCAGAAATAGTCTTATTACTTGCTTCCTTGTAATTCGAAGCGAAATAAGGGAGTACCATAGGGTAAATTGATGGTCTAAAGCTGGTTGCTATGTGATTGAAGTTCCTTTGTTTGTATGGTCAGGAGTTAACAAATTCCTGTATGAGAAGAGTACGTTTTTCAAAGCTGAAACTAAAAACAAGGAATATCTAAAAAACAATCGCATCCACGAAAAAAATGTGTATAACATAAATTGTGTGTTTTAACGTGCTCTACATTTTTTGTGTTGTAAGTTTTTGACTGTAAGTTTTTAACCATCTCTTATGGTTTAGCTGTTAAGCAAAATTCGTAAAATTCATCCAGAATAAAGTAACATTTAGAGACGATTCCCAGAAAATTCAAGACATACATTATATTTGTCAGGTAGATATGTTTTATTAAAGATACTTTGATCAAAATCATTAGAGCCATTTTGAGAAAATCGACATTTTCGAAAAAGTTCCATGTAAAGGGTAGTTTTAGTTGGGAGATTTTTCTCAAAATCTTTGTGTCGCATCCCTGGAAGATACTGAAATGAAATAACAAGTTTGGTATTTTACCGACTTTGCGTTTTTGAGTTATCGTGTCCACAGACACACACACATACACATACGGACCTTTTTCTGAAAATGCTTTTTTTTTTTTTTTTTTGGATACAGGAGACCCTAAAAGGTATGTTTCCAGTGAAATCTCGGTATCGAATTTTTAAGTGGAGTGCATTACCTTCTCTATACACTATGTATATAGTAAGTGTAGAAAAAGTAAAAATATATCATATCATCTTTATCTGCTATGTGTATAGTAGGTGTTGAGGAAATAGAATAAATCTGATGTGTTCCATTCACATGACTTTCTCTACATCTCTGCAACAAATTGCAGTTAAAAAGTTTATGCTTCTATTTACTTGCTTCCTTGTAAGTTGAAGCGAAATGAGGGAATTACATAGGTTAAAATGATGGCCAAAAGCTGGTTGCTATGTAACTGAAGTTCCTTTGTTTGTATGGACAGCAGTTAAGAAATTTCAGTATGAGAAAATATGTTTTTCAAAGCTAAAACGAAAAACCAGGAATATCTTAAAAATGATCAACAACACGAAAAAAATGTATATGACAAAGTGTGTGTTCTATCGTGAGCTACATTTTCTGTGCAGTAAGCTTTTCTCCATCTCTTACGGTTTAGGAGTTATGCACAATTCCGTAAAATTTGTCCAGAATAAAGGAGTCTTCATTTTTAAGAAAATCAACATTTTCAAAAATTTTTCCATGTAAAGGGTAGTTTGGGTGGGAGGATTTTCTTGAAAATCTTCGTGTCACATCTTGGAAGATAACCAAACTTAAATACCAAGTTTGGGCTTTAACGATGTTTTCGTTTTTGAGCTATGCTGCACACACACACACACACGTGCGCGCGCGCGCTCACGCGGACATTTTTCTAAAAATGATTTTTTATATTCAGGGAGTCTCAAAACATGTATTTCCGGTGAAATATCTGTATCGAATTCTTGGGTACAATGTAATACCTTCTCTATACACTATGTACATAGTTCTATAGAGAAAGTAATAATATTTCGGTATTTCACAATTTTATTTCAAATTTCGCAGATGTCGTTCCATGTCGTTATGTTACTAGAAGGTTAACTAGAAAGTTTGCATCATCCACCGGCTTGAACCTCAGGCCCGTTCCCCTGTCCAACAGAATTGTTTTTTCGATATTAATTTTTAGTCTCATTTTTCGTTTTTCTTCAAGGTTTGTAATTAAATGCTTTCTTTAGTAATCTGTTTGCAATTATTTTGTACAAATATTATTTCCAATTTGCAGCATTTATGGATAATATCCAATATTCCTGGTTCTTTTCTAATTTCTTCTCTTTATATTCCATTAGAGACATACAGCCCACTGACCCTAGAATCTCATTTCTGACGCTTCTACTCTCTTTTTCCTTTTTTCTGTGGCTATCCATCTCTGTGTACCAAAAAAAAATAATATTGGTAATGGCACTGATTTATATTAGTTATTTATGATACAAATATGTGCATTCGTCATTCTTTTTAATCGAGTGTGGGTTTTATGAATCTATGCGTAGCCGAGTTTCATATCCACACAAGAATCGAAAAAAAGACTTTGCTCATGTGTGTTATGTGCATCGTTTTACGAAATTAAAATAAAGTAAATATCAGAGAAGAGTTACCATTTTCACTGAATTGCACAACAGCAATTATTTATGTGAATATTCATATGTGCTTAAATTAAAAATTGAAATAATTTAATGAAGATTATCGTGGCACTTCTACACCCTGAGAACAAAAGCTTTGCTGGTTACTTGTATCAAGAATAGCATGTTTCATTCACATGACTTTTTCTACCTGTTGTGCAAATAAACCATTCTTACAAAATACTGTTCTTGAACTTCATCATGCTAATCGAGATAAACATTAGCAGAAACTGTCTTATTACTGGCTTCCCTGTAAGCAGAAGGGAATTAACGGAATACAGTAGATTAACCAGATAGTGAAATGTTTTAAAAGATATTCTGTGGGAAACAATTGAAAATCGGTTCTCTTTACGTGCCTAGGAGTAAAACAAGAGGTATAAAACATAAACTGATTTCCCGTTTGAGAAAATTTTAAGTAGTTTAAACATGAAACCAATAACAAAGATTATGTTGGAAACTGTTAATTGTAAAAAAAAAACAAAAAAAAACAAACAAAACAAATTGCGTGTTTTAACCGAGATATGATATTTTGTAGAATGTTCTTGTGCATCTTACGGTTTAGCGGTTTTTCGAAAGTCATCCAGCGCGAAGAGTTCTTCAAATTTTATTCCCAGAAACTTCAAGATATACATTTTATTTGCCATGAAAATGTCCTAAACATATTTTAATCTATAACGTTACAGCCATTTTTGAAAAAATGGCAACTTTCAAAAACTATTCCATTTAAAGGGTATTAGCGGTGAAATATTTTTATTGAAAACCTTCGTGTCGCATCCTTGGAAGATATTCAATTTAAATGCTAAGTTTGCTATTTAATAGATCTTTTGTTTTCTTAGTTATTCCGTACACACGCGTACACACACACGTGCTTAAAAAATACCTCTTTTTAGGTTCAGGGGATATCAAAACGTATATTCCAGGGAAATACAGATTGAATTTTAGGGTGGAATATAGTAAGTTTTCTATCTGCTATGTACTTCGTACATACGTGCTAGAGAAACCAATAAATAATGCTCAAAAAAAAAGAAGAAAAAAGTTGGTCATTTAAAAGATTTTGCAACCTGCCATTACTGGAATCAAATGATTTAGTAGAACTTGCTAAAGAAGCTTTATATCTAATATATTTACAATATACATCATACGGGGTTTATTAATTTTTTTCAAGATAGTGGTGATGTTATAACCTGCTACTTTTAGGCATTAAAATTCGGTTCTCTTTACATGCCCAGGATTAAAATAAATGCAAGAGGACTCTCCGTTTCAGAAAAGTTTAAATAGTTTAAAACTTAAACCAGAAACAAAAAATAACTCGGAAAAAACTGAGCTGAATAAAAACGTATATGACATAACTTAGTATGTGTTTTTGATCTATACTTTTTGTGTAGCAAATTTTGTCTCACTCTTACAGTTTATCAGTTACACAAAGATCATCCAGAATGAAGAAATCTGAGGTTTTCCCCAGAAAATTTAAAATATAGATTTATTTTTGTCTTGAAAGTGTCATAAATGTATGGCACTTTAATAAAATTCGGTAGAGGTATTTTTAAGAGAATGGACGTTTTGAAAAAATGTTCCACTTAAAGGGTAGTTTGGGAAGGAGGCATTTTTCTGTACATATTCACTTCATGTCGTTGGAAGATAATGAACCTAAATACAAGTTTGGTATTTAATCGAATTTTCGTTTTTGATTTATGCTGTCCACAGATACACACCTGAACAGTTTTATAAAAAGGATCTTTTTTGATTCTGGGGCCTCAAAACATATTTCTGGTCAAATCTCGGAATTGCATTTTTGGGTGCAATACAATGCTTTGTTACCTAGTATGTACGTAAATACATCATTTGGGTTAGAAAGTAAAAATGCCACAATAAGTAGGAAAATAATAGAAAAAATGTGTAGTTATTGTTAGGAATATTTTAAAAATCCGATGTGTTTTAATCGCATGACTTTTTTTTATTGTTTCCTTTGCATAGCGCACTTTAACTTCAATGGTCATATTGGGGGCTTTGACTTGTGAAACAAGAGGCTGTAGACTCAGAGTGTTAGGTTAATCAATTTTATATTACTGAACACACTCAGATTCAAACTTCGAGACTCTATGGGGGAATAGGAAATAAAAGAAAAAAGTCTCCGCCCCAGCCGGGAATCAAACCCGGGACCTCCAGGTGAGAAGTCAGCTCACACGACTTGCTCTACATCTCTGTAACTAATTATTGTTAAAACGCTTATTCTTCTATTTACTTGATCTAATCGAGGTAAACTATATAAGCAGCAATTGCCGTATTACTTTTTTTCTTGTAAGTAGAAGGCAAATGAGAGAATACAGTAGTCAATTCTTTTAAAATATGATTGTCATGTGGATGAAACCCCGTTTCTGTGCAATACCAAGGAGTTGAAAAATTTCCGTCTGAGAAAAGTTTTAAGTATTTGAAAACTGAAATCAATAATAAGGATATCCCCAAAATAGTGAACTTCACAAAACAAAAATGTATGTACAAATTGTGTGTTTTAACGAGATCAACATCTTTATGCAGTTAATTTATGTGTATGTGTTACAGTTGCACAAAATTCTGCAAAATGCATCCGGCTCATTAGAGGCTATTCCCATAAAATTCAGAATAAACATTTTATTTGGCATGTAAATATCTTTAATATGCGGTATTTTAACCAAAATCGTTAGTCATTTTTGAGAAAATCAAAACTTTAGAAACGTGATTCGTGGAAAGGGTAATTTAGGCGATTTTTTTTTTCAAAACTTCGTGTCGCATACTTGGAAGATGCCAATACTAAGTTTGGTATGTTATTGGTTTTACGTTTTGAGTTATCGTGTTCAAGGGGACATGGATACACAAGGACCTATTTCCTTCTCTTTTTTTCGCAGTCAGCTTACCCTCCCATATTTAGGACTGACACCTCCCTAGAACTTACAAGCGTGTGCCTAGGGGTCAGAAGCCTGTCGGGAAGCCAATGGCACGTAACAGAACAGAAAACCTGGAACAAATGGTCGGCTCGTAGCACGAGTGTGAGGAATTGTAAGACATGAAATGCTTAGGAAAGGTGTTGATGGAGCAATTGATTGGATGAGTGGCGGGAAAAGCCGGAGAAAACCCGCTCAGTCGCCAATTTGTCCATTGCAAGTCCCACATGCGGGCGTCTGGGATCGAAACCGGGCCGCCTATGTGGGAGGTGAGCGCTTAATCAATCGGCCACGGCGCCGCCGTACTTTTTTCTAAAAATGTGTTTTTTTATACAGGGGACCCTGTGTATTTTCGGTAAAATCTCTGTATCGAATTTTTGGATGGGGTACAACAGTACCTTCTGTATTTACGTACCATGTAGTGTGTAGAGCAAGTTAAAAGACAGATGACAGTCGCATGGGTCTTGCTGAATCTTACTACGAGGACATTTAAATAATCTAGAATTCCCCAAACAAAGTTTATATGATAACTAGTTAAATTTGTAATAAGGGTTTGAAACAGTGATACTCTGTACATTTTACAGCCCTCTATAAAGCTGTATACAGGGGTCATTAACGTTTTTTTTTCCTTTACGTATTTTGCTGCATATTTGTTGTTGTGTCAGAAAGTAGGCCATAGCGACATTTCGTCCCAACTCAAGTACACTCCGATGTCTGCATATGAAAGAAGATTAATGTATATGTGTGTGGCCGCGTGGTCGCCATCGCTTTTTGTTAGCCTAGCGAATTAGCTTCTGAAACCCTACGATGTGCGCGTGTGCAAAAAGAAATTTATGCTTCATGTTGCACGGAAAATAAATCGGGATGGAGCAAAAAATAAACACAAACAACCCTTTCCTGTTTATTCCACGAGGCTTTTCAATGACCTATAACGGTTTTGGGCGAGGCAAAAGAGTTAAATTGATTGCCGTTTTTGGGAGAGGGAGACAAGATTCGTTTACGTCTGTTTCGGACGGTGATGGAATGGCCTTCACCTGGATGGGCTCTTGGAATAACAGCATTCGGTGTTTGTGACTGGAAAATGAAAGCTGAGGCAAGGTAGGTTAACATTTCAAAAACATACAGAAAGGATGGTGACCACTGATGATAGCAATTGAGAAGGAATGTATCATTTTTATATATTTTCCAAACGGGACGTTTTGTTATTACTGCTAAAGCTAAGCTCGCCGGGGTAGCTATGCAAACTTTTCTTGCCGTTGTCTGCAACAAGATTCTTTCTTCTTCTTTTTTTTTCCTTTTTCCTTTTACTTTTATACTTTTATCGTATGTACAATGTACATAATAAATAAAGTATTGTATTCCACCCAAAAATTCTATGTGAAATTTCACCAGAAATACATGTTTTGAGGTACCCCGAGTACTAAAAAAGCGTTTTTAGAAAAAGTTCCGAGCGTGTGTGTGTCTGTGAACAGTATAGCTCAAAAATGAAATGTCCCTTAAGCATTAAATCTAGTTGTTTCAGCCAAGGATGCGACACGAACTACCCTTATATGGTACCCTTAACTATTTTGATTAAAATATCCTATATTAAAGATATGTGCATCACAAATAATGTGTATATCTTGAATTTTCTGGGAATAGCCTCTCAAGACCACTTTATACTGTATGAGTTTTGCTGAGTTTGCTGAATTTTTCATAGCCAGTAAACCGTAGGGGATATACAAAAACTTACCACACAAATATTTAGTTCTCGATAAAACGCATAGTCTATGTCATATATGCTTTTTTGTAGAACTGACCGTTTTTGAGATATCTCTTGTTATTCATTTCAGCTTTAAAACACTTTTCTCAAACGGGATCATTGAACAATTTAAAATGACGAGTCAAAAAATGCCTCATGTGCCCGTTCAATACACAATGTGAATCACTTACTCTTCACGGTCCAGTATACTAAAGAAAACTGCTCAGATTAACAATGCACTTAGACTTCTGTAATAAATCTTTCACTCTACCATTACACCACAATAATAGAAAACAGTGTTACTGCTAAGAATTTAAAAATTTGTCAATAACATATTTAATTTATTACAAATAACTAGCTACATTTCCATATATATTTAAATGATGTAATAGAATTATCTGAATATTTATTTCATATTTCTAATGAATATGATCCTATCCTTATTATCTGTCTATTTACATTAATGTTAATTCTTTTGCTGTGGCATTTGTACTTAATATTAAGTGATATTATGTAAAAGTACACATTATTTACAACTATAGTCTTAGTATACAATTGTAAAGTAGGACTAACATTTTGGAAATTCAATAAATGTTTAGTATGGTATACATAAAAAGTAATCTTTTGTAAGAATAGTTTGTATTTGGAGCAGCTAGAGAAATTTATGTGAATGGAATACATCAGATTTCTTTCTATTTTAACTACACAGAGTAAGCAAATTTGTCTATTCCGCTCCACAGTTTTTCTTTCCATAGCGTTTTAGGCTTTCCTATGTCCCAGTGATAATATAATACTAATAATTAATCTAATTATGTTTAATTCCTCTTTACAATTATTGATAAGGGACAAAGATAAACCATAATAATATAAAATAATAAATAAAGTAAAAACAATAAATTGTATTCTTAATAAAGCTTTTATTGATAAAAGTTTACCTTTGGAAGTTCATCTACTTTTTCTTCATCAAACTAGAACTTATAACTCCTTTAATACTGATCGTTTTGATATATTTACATATATGTGTTTTGGTAATTCCATTGTATCTTTCAATTTATCCGTTTTGCATCACACCTAAATGTATTGTGCATTGAATGAACGTCCGAGTGAAATATTTGGGTAAATTACTCTCCAAAGGAAGGCTCCGTGGGTGCGTGGTTAGACCGCTCACCTCCCATCTAGGCGGTCCGGGTTTGATCCCAAGCGCCCACATGTGGGATTCGGGGTGGGCGAATACGTTGTTCGACGTCTATGGTACTCATCTCAGTGCTAGATTACAGATTCTAGTTCAGTTTTAGACTAAGGCTCCTTCCTGAGCTTTTCCTATTGGTTACGGAGACAATATGGCTACATGACAGCTGATTGACAGGTTTTGAGATTTCGTTGAGGTTAGGCTACGTTAAGTTAGGTATATGTAAATGAACTGGATCGAAATAAGTGGTAAAAATGGACTTTCTGAAAATCGGTTCTGCTTTCCAATGCAAAATGCACAGTCTTCCGTTCATTTTGTCTGCTTGTGCATGCGCAGCCATGTTGGTCAATCGACCAATGGCAGAATAAAATCTAAAACTGAACTAGAATCTGCAATGTCGGCTTCTCAGTAACCCGGGAGGTCACTTTCCGCTAATTTGTGTGACGTCATCCGCGTGGCAAGCCACAGCGCACATCTCTGTCTCTCGAATGTGCAAGCAGATATTAAGGTTGTTGCATAAGATATGCCTTCTTAAATTCCCTGTCGATGACGTACCTTACAGTAACTCATAAGATGCTATTCCCATTACATCGTCAATAGATTTATAAAAATCTGATGTTCTCCATTCACATGACTTTCTCTTCCTCTCTATAACAAATTATTGCTCATAAGCTCACTCTTCTATCTATTTAATGCTAAAACATTAGCACAAACGATCTTATTACTTAGTTCCTTCATAAGTATAAAAAATAAGGGAATACACAAGGATAATCCGACAGTCAAATCTTTTAAAATGTGGTTGCTATGGGATGAAATCAGTTCCTTTGCATGGTCAAGTGTTGATAAGTTCCCGTATGAGAAAAGTTTTAAGTATTTTAAAACTTGAATTAGTAACAAGGAGTATCCCTAAAACGGCAATTTCCACGAAAATAATGTTTATGACATAAATTGTGTGTTTTATCGTGATATACATTTTTTGGGTAGTAAGTTTTTGTCTATCCCTTACGGTTTACAAGTATGCAAACTTCAATCAAAATCATGCAGAATAAAGAGGTCTTTAGAGGCTATTCCCATAAAATTCAGGATATTAATTTTATTTGGCATGTAAATATCTTAAATATAAGAGATGTTAATGAAAATCGTTAGCCATTTTTTGAGAAAATCAACATGTTCGAAATTTTTCCATGTAAAGGGTAGTTGGGATGGGGAGATTTTCTTGAACTTGATTACTAAGTTTGGTATATAACAATACTTTGGTTTTATAGCAATGCTGTCCACAGACATACACACACACATTTTCCAAAAATGCCTTTTTTTGGATTCAGGGGAACCCAAAACATGTATTTTCGTTGAAATCTCGGCATCCTATTTTGGGTGGAATACAATACCTTCTCTATATATTATGTACATAGTACGTGTAGAGAAAGTAAAACTGGCGTCAACAAGAATAAATTACAAGCTGGATGGCTCAGGTAGCAATGTCTGTGGATTCCAATCGGGAGATCTTGGGTTCAATCCTGTTATGATTAACTTCACTTGGTAGTTTTCGTGTTTTCCTTCAATCGCCAAGGTGAATACTGGATTGGATATTTCATATCACGATCCAAAGTGCCACCTTCAGTTTAAAACAAAACAAAAAACAGCTGAAAATAGATGTTAATGTGAATGTGCTGCCAACTATCCACAGATAGAGCAAGCAGTAGACTGGACAAAACTCCTAACTTCATCTGCCTGTCGTGGAGCTAAGTTATAAGAATAGTGTGAGGAGATGAGAACTAATAAAGCTAACTGCACTTCGCTATCTGACAGATGTCACTATCTAACCACAGTGGAAGTGCAGCAGACTGGACGGCCCTCTAACACCATCTGCTTAGCGCTAAGCGAAGTTGTATGGAACTGGGATGATAATTAAAAAGGTTACTTTTTCCACCACATTCCGTTGGGATATGATCGAGTTGTTGAAGCTGTGCATAATAAAATATAACTAAAAAATGTGTTACATTCACATGACTTTCTCTACATCGCTGTAACAAACTATTATTAAACAACTTATTCTTCTATCTACTTTATGATAATCGAGATAAACCTTAGCAGAAATTGTTCCGACTATTTTCTTCTTTGTAAGTATAATATAAATAACGAAAACGATAGTCAAATCTTTTAAAAGCTAATTGCCATGTGGTTGAAATCCGTTTGTATGAATGGCCAGAAGTTTACAAATTTCCGTGTGAGAAAAGTTTAGGTATTTTAAATCTGAAACAAATAACAATGAATATCTCAAAAATGATTAGCTCCACGAAAAAAGCTATATATGACATAAGTTGTGTGTTTTAATGAGATCTGCATTTTTGTGTGGTAAGTGTTTGTGTATCTCTTACAGTTTATCGGTTACACAATATTCTGCTAAATCCATCCAGAATAAAGAGGTCTTTAAGAGGTTATTCTCAGCAAATTCAAATATACATTTTATTTGTCATGTTAATATCGTTAATATATGGTGTTTTAATCAAAATCGTTAGAGCCATTTTTGAGAGAAAATCAACATTTTTAGATATTTTTCCATGTAAATAGTAATTTGGGATGGGGGGGGGGGATTTTTTCTTCAAAATGTTCGTGTCGCAACTCTGGAATAATTTAAATATCAAGTTTGGTATTTTATTGATGGGACCCTAAAAGGGTTATTTTTGGTGAAATCTCGATATCGAATTTTTGGGTTGGAATGCAATACCTTCTCTATACACTATGTATATAGTACGTGTAGAGAAAGTAAAAAAGTAAGAATTAGTGATACGTTTACATTTTTAGATTTCTTATTTTGAAGTAATGCTATTTTGATATCATTGGCCAACTAGAGTAGTGCAACGAGCGGGGGCGTGTGCTTATAAGCAGAAATTAACGAATAATCTGTTTTCTTTATAAAAAAAATAAGAATTTAAATCTTGATAAGAACGAAAGTCCTGGGACCTACTCAAAGGGAGATGTGTTTGTGTATGTGTGAGAAGTTTCTGTTTCTTTCCTTTATTTCTCCTCTATTCCTTCTCCTTTTTCTGTCGCCATCTCTTCTTCCGCTGCCGTTTGTTCAGCTTCGCTCAAGAATTTCACGAGCAGAAAAACGAGAGGAACACAAAAGTTCCAGAGAGAAATAAAAAATTAAAGCTTGCCCGAAACTCGGCGACGCACCCCCACTTTTCTTTATAAATCACAGCCTCGCTCCGTCTTAGTGACGAAGGTAACAGAGGTGGGGGAAGAAAATATTGAAATTAATTATTTATTGTTTGAAATCGTCGTTTTTGCAGTTCTTATCGCTGTTCTGTTTGGCTCTGATGAAAAACGATGGGAAGTGCTGGGTGCATATTCCTTCTCTACAAAATGATTTATGCGACTGGCTTCTGCTTTGTCACGTGATTTTCACAATATTGTGAAATCCACAAGGGAGTTCTTCCTCCCTCTGTAGTTTATTCGAAAAACTGCTAGGCTTAAGGGCAAAAGCTGCCGAGTTTCTCTTTTCATTTCCGTACTTTTAAAATGAAAACTGATCTTATAGCACGTATCTATTCATAAATCTTTTGTTAAAATGAAAATGGTTTAAATGTTTTATTTCATGTGAAGTCTTGCTTGCTTGGATTCCATTTAGCGAGCAGAATAGCTCAGGCTTGCTTTTTGGTTTCATTTTTTCTTGGACCTGTTTTTTTCTCAGTTTTCACTGGTAGCTTTTCTTTCAAAGTGACACTCAGTGGTGATGGGTGCCAAATGCTTTGAAGAGTGGCATGCAATTTTGTGTCTGAATCTACTCACGAGAACAGATAAGGATAGAGAATGTTCAATCTGGAAACGTTAAGAGCCCCTGCTGCACTGCACCTGGGGCAATCAGATCTGGTCCTTGTTTTCCACTTTTCTTCCGGAAGCTTGTGGTTTACTGCTACTTCTTGTCTTTTCTAACTCTTTTTTTTTTTGAGCATGCAAACATTTTTGTTATTTAGATTCAATTTCAGATTTAACATAAATAGTTTTCATTACTTCTATATGCTCAGATTTAATCGGCCCTGACCGCAGTTATTTTTCCGCGTATCACGTCAGTACTAGGCACCGAGTTTATTACGCATTGCCTCTTGCAGAGGACTAGAGTGGATATCAGCGTTTTGAAGTCACCCTAGTGACAGAAATTCTATCAAACTTTTCTAATATGCCAGATGTAACAAACAGGTATATCAAAACTTTGAGAAAACATTTATTGCATAGATAGAGGATAAAAAGATGTTATATGAACCTAAGTCCGGAAATTGATTTGTTTCCGTAGTCTGCTTACGCGGTGAAATGTGTAATATACAGCCGTTCTGTGACCATAACCCACAACAGAAGTTGTTTAATTGTACAGTAGCAAGCATTCACTTTTAACTCTGCTTAAATTGGGTGGAGGTCATGCATTTCACCGTTATTATCATTGTGATACAGTTCAGAACGTTGTCCGCTTCTTAGACACCGGTACTTAGTTCAGTGCTTGTCGAAGCGCCGAGCACAGCCATGTTCTGTGAGTTTCAGGTGCAGAAACATTTACATTTGGATTTGGCAAATTCATTTAATGTACGGATTAACTTAAGCTAATTCAAGCTACGCTAAGCGTTTGTACCAACAAAAATTTCCAGACCTTGGTCGGATAGGAGAACGTTTCAATCAATTCATCGTTGTCTGAGGGAAATGGAACCTTCAAGCCTACTACACCACATCAAGAGGAGGCGATTCTTCATGCTGTTGAGAAAGACCCTAGTGTCTGCACTCGACAGTTAGCTGTGACACGCAATGGCCATCTGGAGAATGTTGCGTGAGAACCTACTGTGTCCGTACCATTTACAACGCATGCAAGCATTATTACCAGCTGACTATCCCTCACGATTGGCGTTTTGCGAATGGTTTTTCTTCTGATGTGCTCATCCAAACTTTCCTGTGCTGGTTACAGATGAGGCTTCATTTCACTGAGATTGGATTTCGAATTTTCATAATCAGCAAGTATGGGCTGACGCGAATTCGTATGCAGTTGCTCCAGCAAATCATCAACATCAATTCTCCGTTAATGTTTGGGCCGGGATAGTTGGTGACTGTTTAGTGGAATCACATGTACTACATCTCCTTAATGGACGAAGGTACAGAAGGCTCTTATAGAATGCCTCACCTATCTTGCAGCAAGAATTCCATTGGCTATATGAAGAGACGGTGGAGCTCCTCCACATTTCAGTCTTTCTGTCCGTCGATTTCTGAATAGCAGGTTTCCTGGTAGATGGACAGGATAAGGTGGTCCTATTCCGTAGCCTCCACGCTCGCCTGACTTAAACTCATTAGATTTTTAATTGAATTATCTTCCTTGTGCATCTCCAGTCCCAAATGTAGAGACTTTTCGTGTTTATATTGTGGAAGGCTACCAGAAATAACAACTTTTCCAGGCCTAACTCAGCACATTAGGTGGACTATGTGACGGCAGTTTGACGGATCCATTGGAGCTGAAGGAAGCTATTTTCAGCATGTGCTGTGATTTCCAGTTTTCCAGCGTTTCTGTCACTGACTGTTCTTGTATGACTTTCAGCTATATAAAAAGGTGCCTAAAAGGAAATAAACAATTTCTGCACATATATTCCTTTATCCACAAAAATGTTTTCCCAAATGTCGACACATGTTTTTATTACTTACTGTATATATATATATATATATATATATATATATATATATATATATATATATATACAGTAAGTAATATTTGTTTCTCTTAAGCTCGCAATTGTAGTATTTATGCTAATAGGTAATCAAATACTTAGACGGTTATGGTAACGGGATTTAATGGTTCAGCTTCTCCATTACAATAAACGCTTGTTCATACTCTATACAGCAGTAAATGAAAACTGGCCAATACAAAATATGTTAAGCAAACACAAAAACTAACTGTCACAAAATGTCCGTGTTAAAAACATTTCTGCACCGTCCATTACATCAATCTATCTATGAAATCTGCAATGCATGCAGTCGAAGGTGCAATTCCGTACTTCCCCTTTGAAACAAGAGGCTCGCTTAGCTAATAATGACGTCATGCATTTAAACCCACTGGCACTAAAGGCCAAATGGATATGTACGCTATATATGCGCCAGCTATGCAATCATAGTAAAATTTTCAGAACAATCTGTTCAAAAATGTGGACATTTGAAATATCACAGTCCCTATCCCTCAAGGCTAAAATGATACTGTCTGTTTTCCCGAAATATTTGCAGTTTAGAAAATGTTAATATATGCTTCTATATTTTCCGTTAACTAACTTAATGTCATAAAATCTGTGTTCAACTGGCATGCCTTTCTCTAGCTGTTCAATGAATATTTCCTTATCAAAGATTAATTTTATATATGCAAGGCTAATCAAGATAAACATTTCCAGAATTACCTCTTATTTGCTTCTTTATAAGTAAAAGGGAAATAAGGGAATACATCAGGATAAACGCATAATTAGATTTTAATAGCCGGTCACCAAATGAAACAATTGAAATTCGGTTATCTTCGCTTGCTAGGAGTAAACAAAGAGAGAGGAAAAGCAAGTTTTTTCCCGTTTGATAAAAGTTTAAATACCTCAAAAACTGAAACTAACTACTGTGAATACATAAAAATGATTAACTCCACAATATATGCAGATATATATATATATATATATATATATATATATATATATAAAATAAACTGTGTATTTTAACGAGATCTGCATTTTTGTAGTAAGTTATTGTCTATTTCTTACGGTTTACCGGTTATAAAAAAGTTATACAAAATCATCCAGAATGAAGGGGTCTTTAGAGGCTATTCCCAAAAAATTAAAAATAAAAATTTCGTTTGTCATAAAAATATCTTCAACATACGACATTTTAATCAAGATCGTTAGAGCCATTTTTCAGAAAATCAAAATTTTATAAACATTTTCCATTTAAAGGATGGTTAGGGGTGGAGGAATTTTCTTGTCGCATACTTGGAAGATTCTAAACTTAAATATGAGGTTTGGTGTTGACTTTTCGTTTTTGAGCTATGCTATCCAGAGACACACACAAACACAAACACATTCACGGATATATTTCTAGAAATGCTTTTTTCTTTCTCTACATGTATTATGTATACATATTGAATAGAGAAGATATTGTATTGCACCCAAAAATTCGATACCAAGAATTCACCGGAAACGCATATTTCGGGACCTCCAGAATGCAATAAAAAGCATTTGAAAAAGTCCGTGTGTGTGTGCGTGCGTGTATGTACGTGCGTCTGTGTCTGTGAGAGTGCGTGTCTGTGGACAGCAAAGCTCAAAAACGAAAAGTCCGTTAAACACCAAACTTGGCATTTTAGTTCAGTAACTTCCAAGGATGCGACACGAAGAGTTCCAAGATAATCCTCCCACCCCCAACTATCCTTTACATGGAAAAAATGTCGAAATTTTGATTTTTGCAGAAATGGCTCTAACCAGTTTTATTGAAATATCGTATATTAAAGATATTTTCATGACAAATAAAAAGTATATCTTGAATTTTCTGGGAACAGCCTCTGAAGTACTTTTTATTCTGGATGAATTTAGCAGAATTATGCATAACTGGCAAACTGCAAGAGATAGACAAAAACGCATTACACAAAAATGTAGAACTTATCAAAACACACAATTTATGTTATATGTATTTTTCCCTGGAGTTGACCGTTTTTAAGTTATTCCTTGTTATTGATTTCAGTTTTAAAATACTTAATACTTTTCTCATACGGGAACTTGTCAACACCTGACCACGCAAAAAATTGGATTTCTATATTATAGCAACCACATTTTAAAGCATTTGACTGTCGGTTTAGCCTGGTGTATCCCCTTATTTCCCTTCTATATATAAGGAACTAAGTAATAAAACAGTTTCTGCTTACGTTTTTCTCGATTTGCATGAAGTAGATAACAAGAATAAACTTATTAACAATAATATGTTACAGAGAGGCAGAGAAAATCATGTGAATGGAGCACATCACATTTTCTTGGGATTCAGCGGGTCTCCAAAATAATGTATTTCCGTTGAAATTTCGATATAGAATTTTTGGAAGATTACAATACCTTCTCATTCCACTGTGTACATTGTACACACAGATTATAAAAAGTATAAAAAATCAGGTTTAAGAATAATCCTGTTTGATGATTGGGAATCTTCATTCTATCACAGAACAAGGAAGACCTTCCAACCCTTCCAAGAGAAACGCACAATTTAGAGCCACAATAGTTTACGTCCAAATACCAACGACAAACATTCCAGGACAAAATAACGCATTCGTGCAGGCCAATGTAGAAGGGGTTGATTTATTTTCGCCTCTGTTCCCTCAGAGCACGATATTTATACTAATTTCTCGCCACAAGCGTTTTAGGAACGCACAAGTTTCCCCCTTAACTAACGCTACTATTGTTAAGTTTACCGCCTGCTTCTTCAGTTCACTATCCATTGTTGGTTTGCATATATTTCACACGTGCGTAAAGGATAAGATCACATTTTGGAACAAGTATGCCGAACTATTTCTAAACAGCTGATATTCTCATTCATTTGACCTTCTCCACTCACTATTCGACAAACTCTTCTTTTAATTTTTACACTACTATGGAGATAGTGTACAGAGAAGGTATTGTATTGCACCCAAAAATCATGTTATGCAACCTCCTAAATAAAATAAAAAATCTGATGTGTTTCATTCACATGACTTTCTCTAAGCCTCTGCAATAAATTACTGTTAAAAAGTTTATGCTCCCATTTACCTCATGCTAACTGTGAAAAATTAGTAGATATAGTCTTATTATTTGCTTCCTTGTAAGCAGAAGCGAAATAAGGGAGTACCATAGTTTAAAGTGACATTCAATAGCTGGTTGCTATGTGACTGAAGTTCGTTTGTTTGTATAGACAGGAGTTGACAAATTCCAGTATGAGAAAAGTATACTTTTTTTAAAGCTAAACAACAAGAAGGAATATCTCAAAAGGGATCAACTCCACGAAAAAATTATATATGACAAATTGTGTGTGTTATCTTGATCTACATTTTTTTGCAGTAAGTATTTGTCTATCTATTACGGTTTACCGGTTATGCTAAATTCAATAAAAATCATCCAGAATAAAGAGGTCTTTAGAGGTTGTTACCAGAAAATTAAAGTTATACATTTTATTTGGCATTAAATATCCTAAATATAAGAGATTATAATCAAAATCATTAAAAGTTATAATCAAAACCAGTACTAAGTTTGGTATTTAACGGTGTTTTCGTTTTTTAAGCTGTTGTCCACACACACACACACGCATACATTTTTTTTTGTAGATTCTGGGGGACCCAAAACAAGTATTTCCGGTGAAATCTCGGTATCGAATTTTTAGGTGGAATACAATACCTTCTCTATATACACTATGTACATAGTACGTGTAGACAAACTAAAAAAAACTTTTTAGAAAGATTTACCTTGTACGTGTCTGTCTGTGAACACCAAACTTGATACGTAAATGCAGTATCTGCCAAAGATGCGACAAGAAGATTTCTAAGAACCCCCCCCCCCACTCCCAACTACCATTTACAAACATTTGAAAACTTTTGGTTTTCTCAAAAATGACTAACGATTTTGATTAAAATCTCGTATATTTAAGATATTTACATCATATATAAAGTGTATATCTTGAATTTTCTGGGAATAGCCACTGAAGACCTCTTTATTCTGGATGAATTTTTTCTGTATTTTGCATAAATGGAAAACCGTAAGAAATAAACACAAATTACTGCATTAAAATGCATATCTCATTAAAATACACATTTTATGTCATATATGTTTTCGTGGACTTAACCGTTTTCGAGATAGTCTTGTTATTGATTTCAATTTTAAAATACGCAAAACGTTTTTCGCACGGGAACTTGTCAACACCTGGCCAAATAAGAAACGGATTTCAATCCCATAGCGACCACATTTTAAAACATTTGATTCTCGGTTTAGCCTAGTGCATTCCCTTATTTCCTTCCTACTTATAAGGAACTAAGTAATAAGTCCGTTTCTGCTAATGTTTATCTCGATTAGCATGAAGTAGATTGAAGAATAAGCTTATCAACTATAATTTGTTATAGAGATGTAGAGAAATTAATGTGAATGGAGGATGTCAAATAGACAAAAAAGTTACTGTACTAGATCTTAGAATTAAAACATTCAATTTATGTCATATAGCGTTTTTTTGTCGAGTTAATCATTTTTAGATATTCCTTGCTTAATACCTTTTTCAAACGATAAGTTACCTTTCGTTGCATACTTTTTTGATTTACCCCTGTCATACAAAGAGATGAGAATTTCAACTGTTTCACATAGTTTATAAAAGTTTGACTATCGCTTTAGGCTGTATCCTTACTACCCTTCTACTGACAATGAAGCAAGTGATTAGGCACATTTTGCTGATGTTTATCTCGATTAGTATGGTGTGGATAAAAATAATCTTTTGTAACAATAGTTTGTTTGTAGAACGGATAGAGAAAGTCCTGTGAATGAAACACGCCAATTTTTTTTTTTCATTCGTTTGTTGAATTATCTTCTGTTGTCATTGTTTTCTAGACCTGTACAGTCTTTTGTTTTGCGTAACAATACTAGATCAGGACTCTGTACTTTATTTTTAATTTTATTTAAATTTACCCATGATTCCTAGCTGTAAAGGAGAAGAGATTTTGCCATTGATTTGCAAAATTTAACTTTAGTCCGTTTTCTTGTTTAATTCTTTAAAGTCCAATGCACGGTCGTTAAGATCAGTTGCACGAAACTAAGAAATGCGGGACTCAAACAATATCTATTCTTAGTGCCCAAATATTCAGTATCTGTGTTATCTAAAGCTTCCATTTTCATAGAATGAAAGCAGTGGTGACTGCAAAGAAATTTGCCGATAGCAGTTTAGTGAGTCGCGGTAATATACATTCTTTACGTTATAATACCTCCTCACACGTAAATAAATACAAATAACAAATATTGATTCATCATTTGTATGAAGTGTTAGTAAGAGTCGATCATAATTTACATCTAGGCAAATGTAACTCTTAGGTAATACGTAAACTTCTTAATATTCTGGAAGTTTTCAGATATAATTCCTCATGTGTATGTATATACAAGAACGTTTGTTGTTTATTCAGCAAGTCGTTCCAAATAGATTAGATATTAAACCTTCATTAAATACTGTCACAGATTTTTAACTGCTGGTATCATTTATTACCATACCCATACATACCCTGAGAGAGAAAGATCTTGCAAATACATCGGAGCAGCTAACAGCAGTAGCTGATGTGTTCCATTCACATGACTTTCTCTACATCTCTGCTATAAATTACTGTTAAAAAGCTGATTATTCTATTTACAAGGAGTTGACAAATTCCCGTATGGGAAAAGTACGTGGGTCGGTTGATAAGTCCCGGGCCTCACACAGATATGGCACCACTAGGCCAGTTAGACGGCAGCATCATATAGCTTAAATCTAGACTAGATTGTATCCATGGTTACAAATCAATAGGTTGTTCAGTTTTTGATTGACTGCATTTTAAACAAAACAACTTTAGAGTTTTCACGAAAACGGAGCATTTGGTAAAGCAAGCTATGATTGAATACTTCCATTTGAAATGCTTAACGCCTAAGAAAATCAAGGAGGAAATGGACAGTACATTGAGTGACTCTGCCCCTTTATATTCAATGATTAAAAGGTGGGTTGCAGAGTTTACGTACGAGCACTAGTGATGAGCCTCGCTCTGGACGCCCTGTAAATGTGACAACTTCAAAGATTAGTGAAAAAATGCATTTTTGGTACTGGAAGACCGTAGATTAAGTTTATTTGAATTAGCAGAGGCTATAAACATATCAAAAGAACGTGTAGGTAATATTTTAAGTAATGTTTTGGGTATCTAAAGGTCTGTGCAAAATGGGTGCCGCGTTTGTTGATACTTGATCAAAAGTTGCAAAGAAAAACTGTTTCTGTTAAGAATGTGGAGCTTTAATGTAAAAATCCCAGTGAATTTTTGAGACTGCTTATTACCATGGATGAACTTGGATACATCACTACACTCCAGAAAGTAAATCACATCAAAACAGTGGATTGCACCAGATGAACTAACTCCAAAAAGGCAAAGTGAATTTTGTCAGCTATCAAGGATATGGCGAGTGGTTACTGGGATGCACAGTGAATTATTTTTAATGATTACTTGGAAAGGGGAAAAGTATCATTGGTGACTACTACGCAAGTCTACTGCAACGTTTGAGGGATAAGGTGAAAAGAAAAATATCTGTTTGGCACAAAAAGAAAAAAAAACAACATAGTTTCATCACGATAATGCTCTGGCCCATCGTTCAGTCATTGCAATGGGAAACATGTGCGAATTAAAGCTCGATCACTTGAACATCCATCCTATTCGCCAAATGTAGCACCCAGTGACTAAAACCTGTTCCCACCTCAAAACGTTTCTTGGAGGACTGAGATTTCACAGCAACGAGAAGGTCTTGATGTGGTAAACAGCTATGTTGAGGACCTTGATAAATCGCACTACAGAGAAGATTTAATTAAACTAGAACACCATATGACAAATGTATTAGCCTTTCTGGAGATTATGTTGAGAAATAGAGCAAAAACAAAAAAAGTTTAATTTCTTTTTATGCTGCCCACAGACACATACTAACGGACAGACAAACACTCACGGACATTTTTCCAAAATTGCTTTTTTGGAATCAGGGTTCTCAAAATATATATTTCTGGTGAAATCTTGGTATTGAATTTTAGGAGCAATACCTCCTCTATACACCAGGTACATAGTACGTGTAGAGAAAGTAAAAAGAAACTATAGGAAACGAAGAATATCGACACGCTTCCATGTACTATACTCTGACCTGTACTGTTTGATAGGAATTTTGCAAAAAGGTTTTGTGCAGAGTTTATAATCTACTTATATTGCATACTTGAAAAAACAATTCAAATATCCATTCATTTTGCAAAGTGGTATAAATTGTCTTTGAATTCATGTTCGTTGTAGTTTACTCTCACCTCCCTTGTGGGAATTCAGCCCCTCCCTTTGATGTTTCGAGTAGGCCATCATTCTGCAAAGAAGCTGATATGTGAATGGGTCTCAAAATGAGTCTAAAGTACCAAGATGTGAATTGTTTTGGCTTAATAGAAATCTCGAAAAAGCCTTTGAGAGCCAGAAAGATATTTTGTGCGTGGTATGTTTACAGGCATACAGAGGGACACTTACACGCACGCAACTTTTGTCATCGTTTTCTAGAGAAACGACTTTTGAAGTCGACAACTATTTCCATCAGCAAGAAAAACCTCCCCACCCTCACATGCCTCTTTTTATGCGCCTCTGTCCCATTCCTTTCATCACTTCCTAACAACAAGTTTGTTGTGCCCTTTCTCTTAAATCCTTTAGCATTCCTCCCCTCCCCCTCTTCTTGTTTTTGCTCTCTTCAGTCCCTTCCTGTTCCTGGCATTCATCATTAATATTATCGTGTCTTTGAAAATTCTTTTGCATTCTTTCACTTGCATGCCTCCCCTTGCCTGTTCAGCTATTTTTCTTTGCACAACCACCCCCTCGTCGGCCGTCCTGGCGACTCGAGACTGTCATTTATCTGTCACCCTCGTGGACCAGCCCTCTCTTTTCCTGTCACTCTATAAATATATTGTGAGTCAAGATAATATTTTGCTGCTGTCAGTTATAGTAAAGGAAGGTATCACCTAACTTACTGGTTCACAAATTCTACGTCACGTTCTAAGGAGGCGCGCAGCCATAAATATAGAAAACCTTCCAACCAATTTATAGTAAGGAAAAGTCTAATGCCTTCCATTCACGTGGCTTGCTCTTGTTATTCTGCCAAAAAACAAACAAACAAACAAAAATCTGATGTGTACCATTCATATGACCTTCTCCATATCCCTGCAACAAATAATTCTTAAAAAGCTTATACTTCTATTTATTTTATGCTAATCAGAAAAAAATAGCAGAAATAGTCTAATTACTCGCTTCCTTGTAAGTAGAAGCGAAATAAGGGACAACCGTAGGTTAAAGTGATAATCAAAAGCTGGTTGCTATGTCAATGAAGTTCCTTTGTTTATATGGATAGGAGTTGACAAGCTCCTGTATGAGAAAAGTATACGTTTTTCATAGCAGAAACCAAATATAAGGAATGTCACAAACACGAGGAACTCCACGAAAAAAATGTATATAACATAAATTGTGTGTTTTAATGTGCTCTACATTTTTTGTGTAGTAAGTTTTTGTCCATCTCTTAAGGTTTAGCAGTTATTAAAAATTTAGTAAAATTCATCCAAATACTCTTCAGAGCCTATTCCCAGAAAATTCAAGATATACATTTTATTGGACAGGTAAATATGTTTAATATACGAATTTTTTTTATCAAAATTGTTGAGCCATTTTTGAGAAAATCAAAAATTTCGAAAAAAGTTCCATGTAAAGGGTAGTTGGGGGTGAGGCGATTTTTCTCAAAATCTTCGTGTCGCATCTCTGGAAGATACTAAACTTAAATACCAAGTTTGGTATTTTACCGACTTTTCGTTTTTGAGTTATCGTGTTCACGGACACACGGACACACACACACACACACACACACACACACACACACACACACACACACGGACCTTTTTGTGCAAATGCTTTTTTTTGGATATTGGGGACCCTAAAACATATATTTCCAATGAAATCTCGGTATCGAATTTTTGGGTGGAGTGCAATACTTTCTCTATACACTATGTACATAGTGCGTATGGAGAAAGTAAAAAAAAAAAAAAAAAAACTATTCTTACAAAATATTTTTCATATCTATACTTTGTGCTAATCCTGGTTAATGTTATCAGAAGTTTTATTATTTAGTTACTTCTAAGTAGAAGGAAACTAAGGGATACATAGGTTAAAGCGATGGTAGATTCCCTTTATTATACTTGTGACTATGGGCATTAAATGTGATTTATGCCCTTAGGAGACAATATCACTTATAACAAATGAAAAACTTCGGTTCAGAAAATGTAAATGGCGTGTTGTTTATGGACGCTCTTTAAACACTGTGGTTCTCAACGTCCCATTCTAGATTGGGTGTGAAAGACCGCTTAATTTTTCCCGGAAGCCTCTCTATCAGGCTTGAGGTTTTTTTACGTGCTGTAAATCTACGACACGGGACCAACGGCTTTACTTCCCTTCCGAAGGAAGCCATGCTAAGGATTTTTACACCCGAAAATATTCATCGTCCTCTGCCGGGTTTGAACCCGCGACCTTGACTGTCGATTTAGCCTAGTGTATTCCCTTATTTTCTTCCTACTTATAAGGATCTAAATAATAAGGACGTTCTGATAATGATTATCTCGATTAGCAAAGTGCAGAAAGAATAATAATCTTATGTAAGCAGTTTGTAGAACAGCTAGAGATTGTCTTGTGAGAGTAACACATCAGATTTTTATTTTTCCTTTCAAACATTAGTTTACAACAACGTGCTTTCTCCGTTATGAATGTAATTACTTCCTCTAGCGTATATGTACAATGTATATAGTGATATAAACGGTAATGTATTCCACTCCAAAATTCGATGTCAAATTTTCAACGGAAATAAGTTACGAGGTCCCCCGAGTCCAAAAAAAAAATATTTTTAGAAAAAGATCCGTGTGTGTATGTGTGTGGACAGCATAGTTCAAAGATGAAAAGTCTGTTAAACACCAAACAAGATATTCAAGTTTAGTATCTCCCATGGATGAGACACGAAGGTTTTCAAGAGAATCCCCCTAAACCCTAACTATCCTTTACATGGAAAACTTATATACATTTTGATTTTCTCCAGAATGGCTCTAACGATGTTGGTGAAAACATCGTATACTAAAGGTATTTATATCATAGATAATATGCATATCTTGAACTTTCAGGGTATAGCCTCTGAAGACCACTTTATATAGGATGAATTTTGCTTAATTTTGTATAATTGGTGACCTGTAAGAGTTAAAACAAAAACTTCCACACACAAAATAAATATATCTTTAAAATACATATTTTATGTCATAAACTTTTTTTTATTATAGAATTAAAAGTTTCTGAGATATCACTTGTTATTGATTTTAGCTTTAAAACGTATACTTTTCTCAAGAGAGACGAACCTCAATTGTTTGACTTAGCGACGAGGTGTTAAAGGATTTAACTATCGCTTTAGGCTAATGTACTGCCTCACTGTCACTCTACTTAAAAGGAAGTAAATAATGAGAGCATTTTTGCTAATACTTATCTGGATTAGCATAATGCAGGTAGAAAATAGTTTGTATTTGGAACAGCAAGAGAAAGTTATGTGAATGCAACACATCAGAATTTGTTTTTGTTGCCTTTCACCAAGGCTTTTATTGCTCGTTCGCAGAAACAGATTTTCTTTACACAAGATTTTACATAAATACCATTCCAAGAATATAACTCGTCCTTTCGTTACACAACAGATGTGACCTTTCGGATTTGCCACACCAAAAACAATTTGTGTTTAAGCAGATCTACGTTTATACTTTCTCTCCCAAGTACATACATAAAAGGCAGAGAGTAGATGCGAGATTTCAACGGAAATACATGCTTTAAGGAACCCTGAATTAAAGTATACGATTTCAGAAAAAAAATTGTATAGGTACATGAGTGTGTCCGTGTGTGTCCACTTAATAACGAAAAGTCGGTATTTAAGTTTATATTCCAAGAAAGTTAATAAACGAAGATTTACAGATAAATCCTCCGACCCAAGGCTACCTTGACGTGGAAGATATTCGTAAATTTTACATTTCCTAAAATATGTCTCTAACCATTTCTAAAGATGTTTACATAGCTAACAAGATCTATATCCTGCATTTCTTGAGAACAGTCTTCACAGCCTAACTTTTGCAAAGCTTGTACACCGTAAAACAGAGAAAAACTTACTACATAAAAATTCAGATTTCGTTAAAATACACAATTTATATGTAGAATATTCATTGTTACTGGTTTTAAAATTTTCAATACATAGACTTTTGTCAAATGTGAAACCGTTATTCGTTTTTTTTCAGCCTGGTCAGGCAAAGAGAAGGGAGTTTCTATTGTATCACAAACTGATTAGCATTTAAAAGAGTTGACTGTCGTTTTAGGCTGTGTATTCCTTTATTTCCCTTGTCCTTAGAAAGGCCTGAATAATAAATACTTTTTACTAATGTATCTCAATTAGCACAAAGTAGAAGCTTTTGCAACAATTTGCTGAAGAATATGTAGAGAAAGTCATGCGAATGGAACACTAGATTTACTGTATAGTAGGTTTTTTTCTATATCTTACGGTTTACCATTTATGCAATGGAATTGTGAATTCAGGGAATTTCAACGACTATTCCCATGAAATTCAACATTTTATTTGACTAAATATCTTTAATATTCGTACCCTGCTTACCCTCTCCGTATTCCGGATTGACATACCCCTAGGACTTACAAGCAAATGACTAGAGGTCAGAAGATTGTCGGGGAGCCAACAGCACGAAATCACAGAATGGAGAACCTGGAACGAGAGGTCGGCCCTTAGACAGGCATGAAGTGGATGGTATAAAATGCTAGCGAAATGTATGATAGGAAAGGTGATGATGGAGCAATTTGTGTAATGAGTTGCAGGGGAAACCGGAGAACTCGGAGAAAACCCGCCCAGACGCCGCTTCGTCACCATAAATCCCACATGCGGGCGCTTGGGATCGCCTTTGTGGGAGGCGAGCGGTCTAACCACTCGGCCATGGTGCCGCCTCATCTTTAACATGCGACATTTTAGTCAAAATTGTTAGTCATTTTAATTAAAATCGAATTGGGGGAACCTTCCTGAAACTCTTTGTGACAAACTCTTTGCAGATTCTAAAACTTAAATATTCAATTTGACATTTAACGGACCTTCTGTTTTGAGCTACGCTGTCCACATATATAATGCGCGCGCACGTCACGATCCTGCCTGCAACCACGGATACTTTTATAAAAAATACATTTTTGGATTCAGAGTCCTCAAAACATATTTTTCGGATGAAATCTCGGTATCAATTTTTAGGGTAGTATACAATACCTTCCATACCTACTAGGTATGTTACATAGTATCGCATAAAGAATAAAAGTAAATAAAAGAACTATTTTTGTTTTGAGGTTATGATTTGCACACACACGCGTGCAAATACGTAGAAGGGCATTAAAAGCAATTTTTTCACGTGAAATATATAATTTTTGCAAAGATTTCTTTTACCTTATAAGTTACATAGCATAGAACCAAACGAAATGGTGCCGCAGTAACGTCTGCGACTCGCATTCGGGAGCTGCCGGGCTCGATCCCATGTGACATCCACTTTGAACGACTTTCGTGTTTTCTATACTATCGCCGGGCGAATAATAATGTGATTTCCCGTCTTATCACGATTTCCTTTCCATAGTTCCTCTTTGTTCAGCTTTCTTTTCCTCTTTAAGGTATGCTTTTAGGTTTGCGGTGTATGGCAGTATGGACAGATGGCGCGGACTCATGCTCATTGGACAGATTACTCCCTGTTGACATTGCTAGGTCGACGGATGACTTACTTGTCCTCACTGATGACTCGGCAGTGGAACGCGTCACGGGCTTGGAAATGTTACAGTATTTAACTGTTACCATGGAAATACTGCATAGTACTACTGGTTAAAATGGCAACGCTGCACCGTGTTTTTGTTACCAATAAAAGCGCCTCACAGTACTACTGGTTATAATGGTAATGCTGCAGTGCTAATTGTTACATGGCATTGATACACAGTGCTTATTGTTACTATGCCAACGCTGCACAGCGAAATTGTTACCATGAAAGCGTTGTAAAATGTTAATTGTTACATTAGATACTTCCGCGCGTCTCTGGTGACCCGTGTGCTTTGGTTCCTTAACCTCCTAGGAGGTTCTAACCACAATAGATCTTCGAAGTGTCTCCCTCCGTTGTTTACCATTTACAGAGTGTAAAAAGTCTTACACCATGAATATGTGGAAAATACATTCACACGAATGTGACATATCAAATTTTCTGCGCTGTGTAATTTGCTCAAATTTTGTCCCCATGTCCCTTCAGCCACCTCCATTTTTGTTATCTCTGCGGCTAGTTTATGAAGTATCAGGACCACAGTGGCAATGCTGCCAACCATGGTTAGCCGTATTTCTCGCTGGGTAATAATTAATGACAGACATGCACACGTCACGCTGCTCTTGTTTATGGGCCTCTATTGACAAGATGAGGTTGGCCGCACGCCCAGATCCTTATCAAGCCTCGCAGTGTTGTCGCATCATGCCGGTTTTATAAATTTTCACGCGATTAGCTTGCCAATGCCTTTGCACACGCACGATAGTGTACATACAGAGAGATAACCCATGCATGAAAATGAGCGTTTTAATGAAGACTTGCTTGTTCTTCCTCTCATGGAAAAAAATCCAAAAAACAGAATACCAAGTACAAATTAAAACAGAGTTTTAATTAAAGGAAATAATGCATACAGTGCAGTTTAGGGCCTACGCCCGAGGACAATATAATACAGCATGAGGATAACAAAGTTTTTGCTGGCATATACAATAATGATTTGCTGTGCAAATGAACTTTACTTGTAAAAGTCATCTGATACAACAAGTTGAGAAATGCTTGTCTGAATTATAAAAATACTAGTGCAGCAAATTAACTAATTCTAAATCTAAGATACTTGTTATATTCTTTATTACTGTACACTCAAAGACAATAAAAATACTTCTGGCGCTGTAATTTTGTTGAAAGTGTGATCTTTTGATCTCTCCAAGATTTTCATTGGTGCTTTTCTAGCACAAATATCACGTGATTAAAAACAGGCAAAATGAATTAGTTAATTTAGTCCACCACGTAAGCGTGTTACCCTGGCATTAGAACTACAGTATGTAACGAAGAGAAAATATTAATCTAATTTTGTTTCACCCGGTGAGAGAGGTCAGGTTATGTCCAACTTAGAATTTCTTTTGTCGCAAATTACGTTTCATGTCTATCCGCTTTTCGGTAACGGGCCATGTCCAATGCGCTTTTAAGAGCATAGCAAACAGGTGAAAGACATGAGCGGAATCAGCGAAAAGACGCAGTTTTGCGGTTAGTACTTCCAGACGAATGTTTAAAGTCTTTGGGTGTACACACCTATTCTATTCTTCAATTATAAGAAATCCTTTGAGTGAGTGCATGGTGTGAATATGGAAAAAAATCTGATGTTTCACTCACGTGACTTTCTCTAACCGTTCTACAAACTTCTTACATAAGATTATTCTTCTTTCTGTACCTTGTTAATCGAGGTATTCAGCACAATGTTCTTATTACTTAGTTCCTTATAAGTAGGAAAAATATAAGGGAATACACTAGGCTAAATCGATAGTCAAATGTTTTAAAAACTGTTGTTATGCGATTGTCATTACAAATCGCTTCTTTTCTTGGACAGGAGTAGAACAATAGAAAAACGGACACTCTCGTCTGAGAAAAATATAAATACTTCACAACTGAAACTAATAACAATGAATACCTCGAAATGGTAAGCTCCACGAAAAAAATGCAAATAACGTAAGGTGTGTATTTTAACAAGGCCTACATTTTTTGTATAGTATGTTTTTGTCTATCGCTTGCGGTTTATTAGTTATGCCAAATTAAGCAAAATTCACCCAGAATAAACAGGTTTTTAGAAGCTATTCCCAGAAAATTCAAGATATACATTTTATTTGTCAGGTAAATATCTTTAAATTACGATATTTTAATCAAAATCGTTAGAGCCATTTTTAAGAAAATCAAAATTTTCGAAAAAAGTTCCATGTAAAGTGTAGTTTGGCGTGGGGGGATATTTCTCAAAATCTTCGTGTCGCATGCCTAGAAGATACTGAACTTAAATACCCAGTTTGGTACTTTTCGTTTTTGGGTTATCGTGTTCACAGACACACGGACACACTCACGGACCTTTTTCTGGAAATGCTTTTTTTTTGGATTCAGGGGGTCCTAAAACATATATTTCCGGTGAAGTCTCGACATCGAATTTTTGGGTGGAATGCAATACTTCTCTATCCCTATATACATTGTACATACGGCGCTAGAGAAAGTAAAAAAGTGATTAACTGCAACATTTAATCTAAAACTGAAATCTGTACAAAGACACAGTAAGCAGCCAATACTTGCATTGATAAAACGTATATACATCAAGAAGTAAAGCAGGGCTATGATATATTACCGAGGGTATTCAACTTTATATACACGATTTAATAAGAGAATGGTAACAAAGGTTCGCCATGGAATAAAACCCAATAAGAGTTTCAACTGAATACATTTTACACTAAACAGATAATCTGTGATTTGATGCTTAACAGGCTGGATACCCAATCAAGAGGTCCTGGATTCGATTCCCTGCAGGAGAGTGGACTTTTTCTTCAGCCTCCCTAGGTGTGAAATTATGAATGAGAATGTAAATATGTGTGTATGAATTTAATGTTTATAAATAAGACATCCAGCGTTAACAAATCCAAAGTTCTACAGCACAGTTAACGGGTGAACATCATTGTCAATGTGCAAAAAAAAATTGTTCAAAAGGAATATCCACCGAAATGACCTTATCAATAAAGTATAGTATAGTTGGAACACACGTACACATGCACACACATAACACCAAAAATATAATCACTTAATATTATGGGAAGTATTGAGTTGTTATTTATTAGTCGTTATTTAATAATTACAGATGTTTGGGATGTACACTGAACTCAAATGTAGTCCTTTATGGAAAGGTTCTATTAACCGTTGGCCCCGTGTCGTAGATTTACGGCACGTAAAAGAATCTCAAGCCTGATAGAGAGGCCTCTGAGCAAAATTTAGCGGTCTTTCACAACCAATTTAGAATGGGACGCTGAGAACCACAGTACTTAAAGAGCGTCCATAAATGACACGCCTTTTCTATTAGTTTGACAATGATAATCTGTCCCAAAATAGATCCAAACTACCAAAAGGTAACCTTATAACTTAAACTTTCTATTTTCATGCTATGCCGTTTTCCTAATATTAGTTTCCTTATTCCCATTTGATAACGGCAGTAAGCTTAACCTTCGTCTACATTCGCTGATGAAAGCTCTGATTGTGGAAGTGGCTGTGTTCTAATTAACGACGCATGTAAATGTTTCTTCACCTCTTCTTCTAGAATGTCGAAAAAAGTTTTAATTTCCTACCTATTGTAGCGAAACTCTTACAGTCGGTATGCTACCTACCCCTAAATTTCACATCGTTATAACTAAACCTTGTTTTTTATAACCTTACCGGGTATGTAAACGCACCTAAATGTATCCACCGGTGTTCCTGCCATAACTATGGTTTATTGTACTGCCATGGGGAGGAATGGTAGTGACCGGGGTTGCGGGGACGTAGGTAGTAGAGCACGCTCTTACTTTCCCCTTCTCCTGGTGTTTATTTAACCAATCATTTAAACCTCTCTTACGAGGACTTACCTTGGTAAGTCACTCCATATGCCGAGCAGTGTATGCAGAGCGGCGTGGACCGGGCCTCGTCGTAGCAAGTAGCTTAGCAGGGTGGCACAACAAGACAACCCCGAGCTCTTTTTTTTTTTATTTTATTTTATTTTGGAAAGGGGAGACAGAGAGAGAGTTGGAAGGTGGAAAGAATGGCTTATCTCGCCATTAGGTGAAGTGCGGGAATGCGAAGGATGTTACGGGTTCGAAGGAGATAAACCGGGATGGTGAGGTTCCGCTGAGCACCCTCATTAGTGCGGGAGTTTACTGCTGGCCGAACTAAGCGGCAGCCCAGCAGAAGTGGAAAAAGCGGTTCCGGGTGACAGACATGGCCGAGGTCCTGTCTGCCACCCGGGGAGTTAAGGAAGTTTTGAAGGGAGTTATGGGTGTTTCTTTATTTGTGTCTATTTTGAGCTTTTCTTTTTCGACCTTGATAAAGGCTTGTCAGTGTGTGTGGTTTGTCCCAAGGGAGGAAAGTTTTCGTCTAGTTGGTCCAGGTCGTTGGACAACCCCGAGCCCCTGGCTGGTACTGCCTTATATTAAAGTTATCTTACCTAGGGGGGTCTCGACAAGCGTCACCAGCTCTTTCCAAATATGGAGTGCCAACACCCTAGGTTTGAATTAAAGCAGCCAATCACATTCCAGAACGTAAATGTTCTAGAACCTTCCTAGTGACGCATGACGGACCTAAGTCCAGCTCCAGTTGTGCAAATTCTGCACGTACACCAGAGGAAGCTGATGTCATGGAACAATCTTCGGGATTCTCATAGGAAGTGGTGAACCAACCGTTTCTGCTACATGTTGCAAGCCACTAAGTCGCTTCAACTAAGAGAAAATGTAAAACTATCAATCTGCTATAAATCAAAATAAATACTAAAAATTAACCAACTTTCACTACCCCCACACGGCATACGTGACATTATATACCGCTTGAAGTGAACATATGACATAACTTTAATGAAAGTGTATAATAAACATGCATGACTCGTACAAATTAACTGTTGGAAACAGAACAAGTGTAAAACGCGTATTTAACTCGCAATTACAGAGTATCCGGTAATAGAACAATCCTTCTGATTTCGCTACGCAGTTTTGTTGTCATGGAAAGATGAATGACAATGCTCTCAATAATATTGCCCATAGTGCCATCCAATCCCCACGTTTTGCTTACTTCGACCACGTGCGTAATTATGGCTCCTTTCCAATTGATATCGTTAACCTGCGACAATACTGCACTAAGCAGCTCTCTAACCCTAGCATTCTGAATGTATGTTGCCATGAAGTTTTCACAAACTCATCACGTCACTCTTATCAACCTTTCACACTTTCCGTGTGAGCTTTTCCTCCTCTTTTTTAAACGCGATTTGCTCACATAATAAGAATCACAGCTTTTACCCTCTATCAATAACGACCGTTAATAAACTAAACTTTCAACTCAGCTTGGTCAATGAAGATGCACAAACAACCCACGTGCTGTTATAAACAGTCCAGTATACAAAGAGTGATAAAGCTCTCTCATAAGTCAGAATAATAATCTACATATAGCATTGCTTAAAAAAAAAAAGTAATTGGTCTCGAATTCCCAAAGTGCATTGAATAACTTAATATCTTAATTAAGGAACTAGTTTCTGCGGCAGTATGGTGCTATAAGTCCAGCAGCCAACGGGAGAGGACTATAGCACACCATAATGTTGACAAGCGGAGTGAGGTAAGGATAAACAGATTCTAGGGAGCGTAACGCAAATTTACTTCTAGGCACAACCCCCACGTGCACTCTAAGCCACGGGATCACTAACCTAACCAGTCGTGAGCGGACAGGTAGTGTGCAGATCTCGCCGCTATACCTATTTGATTTCATCAATCCCGTACTGGTGTTAAATGTAATCCCTCAAATGATATTTTGTCTACTCTTTCTAGTAATAACGTCCATTGTTTAATTCTTATGCACGTGTTTGTTTTTCAGACCAGACATACAGAGAACTAATACCAAATGGAAGGATGAGAGTTTGGCTACCTTAAAGTGGAAACCACAAGGAAGGAGCACCATTACAATCTAGAGCAACGGTTCCCAACCGGTGTGCCCCGGCACCCTAGGGTGCCGTGTGATTGGCTAAGGGGTGCCGCGAGATATTGAGATAGACAAAAAAAAAAAAAAAATACCTTCTACTGAAGCCTTAAGTCTTGTAAGGTCTTGAAATAAAATAAGTCAAATCAATTACTCTCATGCACGGCAGATGGTGATAGTGGTCGATTCATTTCAATAATTCAGTTATACTAGTATCCCACAGATGGCATTACAGCTATACTCTGCCGAACATTCCCGAGACTACTCGCTTCCTCACGAACATTCCCGAGACTTCGACAGATGAATATATAAAAGTGTACGCCGCTTGGCGCTTTCAGTTGTCTTCCTCGCGTTGATTCACAGTGTTTAGCTATAGATAAGTTCATTGTTAAACTTAAACGCCAGGACAGTGAAAGTGAACAGTCGGCTCCTACTGCTTGCTTTAAGAAGCCAAATCTTACAGTTTCTCCCGGACCGTCGAATTCACCACATAAAGAAGACAAACGAAAGAAAAGAACATACCAGGACAGTTACTTAGCGTATGGATTTAAGTGGAATAACAACGAGGAAAACCCTATCCCTGTGTGTTTAGTTTGTGGCGAAACACTTAGCAACGAGGCCATGGTAGCTAGCAAATTGAAGCGGCATCTTACTGATAGCTAAAAAAAAGAAACCTCATACTCTTGGAGAGGAAATCATTGGCCCTGCATGTCAAGTTATAGTTTCAACAATACTTGGCGAAGGAGCAGCTAATCAAATTTCGAAAGTTCCTCTGTCCAACAACACAATCAGCCGCAGGATATCTGAAATGTCATGCAATATCAACGAACAAGTCACGGAGAAAATAAAAACTTATAGAACATTTGCTTTGCAAGTGGATGAGAGTCTCGATATTGGTGACAAACCGTAACTCCTTGGTTTTATCAGATATATTAATGAAAAAGATATTAGTGAACAGTTTCTGTTCTGTAGACCGCTTGAGACTACAACCACAGGCCATGACATTTTCGTTTCTATTAATTCCTATCTCAATGACCATGATCTTTCATGGAAAGACTGTTGTGGTATATGTACAGATGGTGCACCATCTATGTCTGGGAAAATTAAAGGTTTTACTGCCAAAGCTCTCAATGAAAATCCATCCATTATTATAACTCACTGTTTTCTGCATAGAGAGGCATAGGTCGTGAAAGCGAGTAATGAAGATTTTGCTGAAGTGTTTAACCAAGTTGTGAAAATGGTGAACTATATGAAGTCTCGACCTTTAAAGTGCAGAATTTTTGAACAGTTATGTCGCGCAACGGATGCAGCTCATACCTCTTTGTTACTTCACACAGAAGTAAGGTGGTTGTCGCGGGGTCGTGTATTGAACCGGTTTCTCGAACTTAAAGAACAGCTAAAAACTTTTTTTAAGGATGAAAATCAAGACACATTTCATGAGCTCTTACTAAGTGATTCTTGGTGTTTTGAACTGTCGTATCTGGCAGATATTTTTCATAAGCTGAATGAACTGAATGTTTCGATGCAGGGTCGACATGAAACAATAATCTCCTCAACCAATAAAATGAAAGGTTTTAAAAGAAAACTTAGTTCTTGGAAGTCTGCAGTTCAAAAAGGAGATTTGTCGAACTTTCCATCTCTTCTTAATGTGGCAGGAGATAAAGATCTGGGTAAGCTGAAAGACCGCATTTGTGATCACTTATCAAGATTGCAAGATGCAATAGATGCGTACTTTCCAACTATTTCCACTACGAATCTCGACTGGGTTGTCTCACCATTTGATTTCGTAGATAGTGCAGATGAAATAGATTTCACTGCTTGCGAACGAGATGAATTTATTGGTCTTTGCGCTGATTCCACACTCAAAGGTAAGTTCACCAAGAGTGAGGCGTCGGTGGCTAGCTTTTGGCTTCAACGGAGAGAGGAGTACCCTAACCTAATGAAGAAAGCAATTAACGCACTTTTGCCCTTTTCAACATCCTATCTATGCGAGCAAGCCTTCTCTGCTATGGTGACAATAAAATGCAAATCAAGAAATAGACTGAATAACCTTGAGGATGATTTGCGTGTTTCACTGTCAACTGTAAGACCCGACATCACATATCTGTGCTCTAAGCATCAATCACAAGTTTCACATTAATCATTAATCGAACAAAATTTATTGATGTATTTTTACTCAGTGATTGTAGTAAAGTTTACTGTATTATTTTGTGGTGTACGTTATTATTATATAATATTTCAATAAATTAACATATTAAGCTTAATTTTCTTTTAATTCAAGGGAGGGTGCCCCTAGTGTTTAATGTTATTCCCCAGGGTGCCGTGAACTTCAAAAGGTTGGGAAACACTGATCTAGAGGAATGCTCCCCTATTTATATCCATGTTTGTTTCTCAGGCCAGACGCACAGAGAACTAATACCGGATGGAAGGATCAAGGTTTGGTTACCTGAAGGTGGAAACCTTAAGAAAGAAACACTATTACAACCTAATAGAATGACCCCCTTTTTATGTCTGAGTATACCTTAAATCCAAAAAAACGATGTAAGAGGTTTACATACGTTTAAAGCATAATAATAGTATATTATTAATAGTATAAGTATTATGCAACGAGAGTATAATGGTGGTATTTCTTTAAAATAACTTAACGTCTATATTGGACGATGAATGAAATTAGTGAAATGTTGAAATGATCTCTGGGTCCATGGAGCTTAAGTTACTCGACATTCGTCCTCTCAGGATAAAGGAAAACCCTGAAAAAATCTTATCCGGGTAACTCGCCCTAAGCGAGGTTCAAACTCGCGACCATTATACCTATTACTCGCGACATTATAGCGTGAGACAGTCACGCTACCACCACACTACCCAGGTGGGCTAATGGTAGTAATTAAGGTGCCAGTATGTTTATGAAAGAGCCTCACTTGTCTGATCATTTTCATTAAGTGCATCTAAGTCGCCATTATAGTCAAGCTTCATATGAGTGTCCTGTCTTTTGGTGTCTTAATTTTTGTGACAATTCTTCGAAGATGCCAGCAATACATTTTTTGAAAATGAGCTTATGATTTTGATATTCTCCAATCAATGAATTACGCATAGTATTTTTCTTATTTGTTTTTACTTTCTCTACGCGTACTATATACATCGCATATAGAGAATATATTGTATTACACTAAAAAATTCGATACCGAGATTTTACCGGAAATTCATGTTTTGAGTCCCCCTGAATCCAAAAAAAAGTACTTTTAGAAAATGGTCTTGTGTGCGCGTGTCTGTGTGTGTGTGTGTCTGTGGACAGCATAGATCAAAAACGAAAATATCGTTAAATACCAAACGTGGTATTTAAGTTTGGTATCTTCCAAGTAGATCCCCGTAACCCCAACTAGCATTTGCATGGAAAATTTTTGAAAAAACGATTTTTATTAAAGTATCATATATTAAACATATTTACATCACAAACAAATGTATATCTTGAGTTTTCTGGGAATACCTTCTGAAGACAGCTTCATTCTAAATGAATTTTGCGGAAATTGACATAACTGGTAAAATGTAAGAAACAGACAAAAATTTACTTTACAAAAATCGTAGCCCTCGTTAAAATACACAATTTATGTTAGGAACATTTTGTTCGTGGAGTTGACTGTTTTTGAGATATTCCTTGTTAATGGCTATTTAAATATTTATAGCTTTCTCATACCTGGTCACACAAACAAAGGCATTTGAAACACATGACAGTCAGCTTTTATACAATGTATTTATCACTTTAGCTAGTATACTCCCTCATTTCCTTTCTAATTACAAGGAAGCAAGTAAAAATATCATTTCTGCTATTTTTTTCTCTACTAGCATGAAAGAAATGGAAGAATAAGCTTTTTAAGAATAATTTGTTGCAGAGTTGTAGAGAAATCAAGTGAATGAGACACTCAGATTTTTTAATTTTTTGGCAATGTTTTTAGTGACATCGCGATTCCGAATTGTTTGACTCTGTGTAGTATTTTGTCTATTCCAGGAGAAAATCTGAACACTCATTGAACATGTCGTTTAAATGTAAGTGAAAAATAGAACTCGTGCTTTTCAACTGCTTGTTCCTTTGAAGATGATTACAGAATACACTCGAATTCATCTTACAGATGGATTTACACACACAGGAAAAATTGTTTTCTGAAGGAAGGTATGGAGGGAATATCCTTTTGTTTTCTTTTATCCCAGATATTATTACTCCCAGGCTTCACAGGCATTGTTATAATGCCAAAGTAAAATATACAGGAAATTGCTTCTTATACAGGGCGTTCCGTATTCCATACGCAGATCGGTTGCAAATTAAATTGAGAATTTCTACTTAATACAATTATTTGTATAACACTATTTCACAATTCTGAACCATGCAAAGAAAATACAGCAATACCGATTACTACTGACTTCTTCAGTTACTATTTAACCAAATTATCCGAGTATTTTAATCTTGCGGTTGTTCAACAATTAGGCCAACGTAAATTTAGAGCTGACCTTCATCATTAAATAGAATTTTATTTCTAGTCACCCTATATAACCATATTTATATGCAGGCCGTTTCAAAAGGACACCAAAAAATAGCAGTCCATTAGTTTACACTTTGGCTTGCCCGAAGCTTGATGTCGCAACTTTAAAACTCTTCTATTTAAAGTTTTATGTGTATTTAAAAATCGCACACATTTAGGATTAGGCAGTGAAGGAAAAACGGTTCTCATACGTCATACCCACATGCTACGTTTTCCATTACTAAGGTTGCCGGGGCCACGCCTACATCACGCGAATGGGACCTTCGTTACCAAACGGCATCTCTCTTGGAGTGGGAACTATAAGGAACTAAGTAATAAGAACATTGTGCTGAATACCTTGATTAACAAGTTGCAGAAAGAAGAATAATCTTATTTAAGAAGTTTGTAGAACGGCTAGAGAAAGTCATGTTAGTGTAACACATCAGATTTTTATAAATAGAGTAAAATACTCTAACTTTGTAAATCAACTTTTCATGTATTTTTCGTTATTTGCATATCAGTTCCTTACTTTCTGAACGTCACTTGCATACATATAATTAGTGTTTTAAACCGTTCATTCTTGTATTTTATCTTGAAATCTAATAGTTTTATTTTCGATGCAGATATCGTTGGATTATAGCTCAAAACTCTGTGTTATATTTCATTCTTTTGTATTGAACAAATAGATAATTTCAAAATTGGTTAGTAAGTTATTATTTATAAAGTGTGCGCAGGTCCACGTTGAAAGCTAATGCGAGGTCTGGGTATGTTCGGCGATGATGAAGTGTTATAACTGTGTCTCCTGTATTTGACATCTAACATGCTCAACTATTAAAGTCACGCTGAGCGATTGGGCCGCCCTCTTCTTGTTAAATTCCTACTTCTATCCGCCACCAACACCCATAATGTCCCTCTTTTTTACATTCCATGACTGGCGTATGTGCATTTTTTATCCCGCGATGGAGGTGGAGTAGAGAGAAAGGAAAGGAGGAACAAAAGAGAACTACATACCGATGCTCATTCGTCCCCTCCACCCAACCAACCAGCACACACGATATTTCGAATAGACGACATTTATACTGCTGACAAATTGCGTGCAGAAAAGATATCTCCATAAAGATTACAGCGAAAGACATACATACAGTCATTACTCAAATAGGCTTCTGTGCAAGCACCAATGAGCACAGCCTGTGTATACACCGGCCTGCAATACATCACCACTTACAATTAACTGCGATGAAAATTCCAACCTCTTTTGTGTTTATTTAGAACCAGTTTATACATTTAACTAAAAGTAAAGTTGAAGGCGATTTTACTCCGATTCCCTCTAAAGTATTGTTAGAAACTTTTGAATAGTAAAGTTTTACTTTATGGAAACCGTTTGTCTTTTGGCGGTGGTGCAGAAAAGCTTTTTCATCTATTTACTTTACTTTCAGAATTGCTCAATTCATTTGAGTACACAAATAATCTGTTTCTATAATTCTACGTTACCTTTCAAACAGCGTTGAAAAACAAGATTAAGGAGAAAGTCGACTGAAAATGCGAATTTTTGGACCAGCATGTTATGGAGAATATATTGTATTGTATCCAAAAATTTGCTACCGATATTTCACCGGAAATACATGTTTTCGGAATCAAAAAAAAAAGTTTTACAAAAAAGTCCATGTGTGTTTGTGTCTGCGGGCAGCATAGCTCAAAAACGAAGACACCGTTAAATACAAGACTTGGCATTTAAGTTCGGTATCGTCCACCCCCGAACTACCCTTTACATAGACAAATTTTTCCTAAATTTTGATTTTCTCAAAAATGGCCTTAACGATTTTGATTAAACTCTGTTATTTAAATTATATTTATATAACACATTTAATGTTTATCTTCAATTTTCTAGGAATAACCTTTGAAGACATGTTTATTCTGGATGAATTTTGCGGAAATGTTTATAGCTGGTAAACCGTAAGAGATAGGCAAAAACTTATTTAACAAAAAAACGTAGATCTCGTTAAAACAAACAATTTATATTATATATTATTTATATTATATATATTCGTGGAGTTGAGATATTCCTAGTTATTAGTTTCAGCTTTAAAGTACTTATACTTTTCGCATACGGAAATTTGTGAACTCTTCTCCATACAAACAAAGGCACTTCAATCACATAGCAACCAGCTTTTAAAAGATTTGACTATCGATTGAGCCTAAATTACTTCCTTATTTCCCTTCTGCTTACAAGGAAGCAAGTAATAAGACCTTTTCTGCTAATTTTTTCTCGATTAGCATTTAGTAAATAGAAGAATAAGCATTTTAACAACAATTTATTGTAGAGATGTAGAGAAAGTCATGTGGATGGAATACAACAGATTTTTTTTATTGTATTATTGAAAATTCATTCTTCCTCTATTCTAAATCGATGTAGCTTTTTTACCGTGGACAAATTTTACTTTCTCTACATAATACACGGTACTAGAAAGAAAAGGTATTGCATTTCATTAAAAATTCGATACTGGGATTTCATTGGAAATATACATTTTAGGGTCCCCTGTATCACCTCAAAAAACACATTTTTTGAAAAAAAAAGTCCGCATGTGTGTTGTGCGTTTGTGTCTTTGAATAGCGTGAAAAAGATTGGTTTAAAGTCAAATTTTAGAGTTACGTTTAGCATCTTCCAAAAATACAACACGAAGGTTTTAAAAAAATCGTCCATGAGAAATTATCCATTACATTTGATTTTATAGGTTTGACGTCCGCTTTTACAGGCGATGAAACTTGGAATGAAGCTGGAGCATCGGTAGAATGCGATGGCGGGGAGTAACGGAGAACCCGGGAAAAACCGCTCATGCGCCGGTTTATTAACATACCACATACAGTCGCCTGGGCTTGAACCCGCCCTACCTTGGTGAGAGCGAGTAGTCTTTCTTTTCGGCCGCGGCGTGGTTTGTCCGTTACATGGGAAATTTTGTGAAAATGGCTCGTAGGAGTTTGATTAAAATATCGATTTTTAAGAATATAAGATGCACATCTTTAATTTTCTGGGAATAGACCTCTTCATTCTGAATCACCTTTGCATTGGTGATATTTACATTGACCCCCCCTTTTTGTTTCATAATCAAGCGGTTTTTTAAGATTAAGCTTACTTCGCAATATTTTTCTTTTAGTGGTTCATAATGTAATCAATATTACTATTACTAGTTGTAGTGTTATTTATGTTGCCTCTTTTATGATATCTTCTCCCAAATGATTTGATCTGAAAGTCCAAATTTTCGAGAGAAAAAAAATCCTTATAGAAATCCTGGATCTGCTCTTGCTCCAAAATAGGAAAATTCTTAAATGTTCACCTACTCTTTATTATCAATTTAACAACAAAATGGACAGAATGGGCAAGTTTTAAACTTTCGATAAAACGTCATTATCACATAAACATGGCCCGATTCTTATACACGCTTACATCTGGCCAAAACACCAGGCAGTTGACTAAAAGTGGTGGTAGAGGTCTTCGGACACGGTCTTTACACAAGGCGATCAGGAAGACTGGTGTTTTGGCAGATTGCGTGCAGATGAAGTGTATTAGGACAAAATTAATACCGGAGATATTTTTTACCCCAAACGTGCATGCTGGGATTTGATTCTGAACAGCCAAAAGTGGCCAAACCTGGGCACATACTTAGTGGAAGTACGTACCCAAAGATACGATATATATATATATATATATAAATATTGTATAGATATATTTGGTATATAAGCATTTGTATGTCAGTGAATACCTGGATGTAACTCTAAGTGCGAGTGGATGGTTTTTTTTTTTTTTTTTTTTTTTTTTTTTTTTGTGTAGTTTAACGTCCTTTAACCTGATTGCTCGAAATTCTCAGGAAAACACCGAAAAAAAACCTTACCACCACACTATCTAGGCGGGGTATTGTTTCGTTTGTTGGTAGGTTTTGCTGTCGTAATGCGTGTGTGCGTGTTTGTATGCATGTGGATGTATTTTCAGTGTTGTGAATATGTACATATAAAAGATGGAATAAAAAATTGCTAGCTTATTATTCAAGAATTAAACCCCATTTTCACCTTAATTAAACTTGTTATTATTCATTACTTTTGTTTTCAATTCAAGTATTTTGAGAGAAATATACTCGTACGATCAACCGACCCATGGACTGTGTGACGCAATTGATGTTATACTATGCACTTAATAAATACTATCACCTCCACCACCAAGCTCTTCCGGTCATTATCTATAAGCAAGTGATCGGTACATGTGCAGCATGTTGTTAAAGTATAAAGAATTAGAGTTGATTTTTATACATTCAGAAAGCACATTCTAATCCACATCAATAGTTAACCATGCTTGTAAACCACACATGAAATTGATTATTTCAAATGTCACAGTATAGAGTTATTTTCTTCATTTTATTCACACACTCTGTAATAAAAACGTACACTAAAGACTTGTACAGTTACTTCTATGCCCACCTATATTTACAGACTACACAGCACACTCGGCTACTGCCTCTCTCCTCTCCGCTTTCTTGTAAACAACGTGCCGGTGTAATATAAATTAACTTAACCGAAGCCTAGTTATTAATTACTTTGCTTCAACTATTTTTCTCTGCTGCTTACCTATAGTAAGTAGAAGTATTGTGGCGTACCTCATAAATAATATCGGTGTTTCACATCAATTTTAACCTATAACTTTGTAATGTAATACTTTCTTTTCAAGTTTTGTTACCACATTGTTTGATTAAAATGAAATTTGGAGGTTTTAGAGACGAAGGGTTGCTGTACTTAAAAATGTGTAATATTAAGGACAGATTTAGAAGCTCTAATAGAAAAGTGGCATAAGGCATAATATGTTTCCTAACAATAAAGTTCATAACTCAAACTTCTGGTACACTTTTCTCATAACGTGTTGATTATAGAGTCAAACTATTTTCTCCATTGCTTAATAAATAATTTGAGGTCACGGAAACAAAAACAAATGTGTTACACCCCTCAAAAAAAAAAAAAAGGGCAAGAGGAAAAATTGCATATCTATTGACACATATCACTATATTTTTTTAATTGGATACATCAGTTTTTCCTGTTTTCATTCTTTCGTACATTATTTTAATTTTAATTTGTTCAGAACCTCCAATTATCCGTTAAGTGCCACAGAAAAGAAAATCTAATGAGTTACAGTCACATCATCTTTTCTACCTATTCTGCAACAAATTACTCTTATAAAAGCTTATTCTTTTATCTATTTTTAACTAATCAGAATAAGTATTAGAATAAATATCCTTACCAGTTAGATCTTTATCAGTAAGAAGAATAAGGGGATATACTAGGCTAAAAAGATTATCAATTCCTTTAAAAGGTTTCACCATGTGAAATAATTGGAATTCGGTTATTGTTAAAAGCCTTATTCTTCTAATAACTTAAAGCTAATCGAGAAAAAAATAGCAGAAAGGGTCTTATTACTTGCTTACTTATAAATAGAAGAGAAATAGGGGAGTACTATAATGGATAGCTAAAGCTTTTAAAAGCTGGTTCTTATGTGATTGAAGTAACTTTGTTTGTATGGAAAGGAGTTGACAAATTCCCGTATGAGAAAAGTATAAGTATTTTAAAGCTAAAATAATAAGGAATATATCAAAATCTGAATATAATGTATATAGCATAAATTGTGTGTTTTAACAAGATCTACATTTTTTTTGTGTGGTAAGTTTTTGTCTCTTTTTCCGTTTACCAGTTATGCAAGATTACGCGAAACTCATCAAAAATAAACAGTCTTCAGAGACTATCCCAGAAAATTGCAGATATACATTTTATTTTTTTCGTAAATATCTTAAATATAAGAGATGTTAATCAAAATCGTTAGTCATTTGTGAGAAAATCAAAATTTTCAAAAAATGTTCCATGTAAAGGGTAGTTGGGGTTGGGATGATTTTCTTGAAAATCTTCGTGTCGCATCCTTGGAAGATACCAAACTTAAATACTAAGAGACCTTTTTCCAAAAATGCTTTTTTTGGATTCAGGGGGACCCAAAACATGCATTTCCGGTGAAATCTAGGTGTCGAATTTTTAGGTGCAATACAATACCTCCTCTATACACTTTTTAAATATTACGTGTAGAGAGAGTAAAACATATCATAACAAAGTTCAGCATTCTCTACGGTATAGTCGAGTTGCAGGTCGTCAACTTGTATTTGCCTCGGGAAGTATCTTACTGTTCCCAGACTTGAAAATAATTATGTTGATTGCTCACAATAACAAGCTCATTCAAAACTTACATCTTGACGACTGAAATTCCACATTTAACTTCCGCCTGCCACATCAGTGTACCACGATTTGCGCATGCGTATCCCAATCAACATACAGACCGGAAATTATAGCTACAGCACAACAAAGCCATACTAATGCACTATTCCCAGCAATACGATGTCTTGAGACAGTTTACTTTACTTTATCTCGTGCGAGTACTATGTACTTGGTAGCTGGAGAAAATATTATATTCGGAGCGATATTTTAAGAGAATTAGAATCCAGAAAAATCAGTTTTACAAACAGGTCCGTGTGTCTCTGATTTGAATCCTAAATAAAATGTATATTTTGATATTCTGGGAATATCCCCATTGGATGACTTTAGCATAACTCAAAGAGACAATAGTACATACAAAATGTACACCTCATTAAAGCACACAATTTATTTTCAGTACACTTTTTTGTCAATTCTACCATTTCTGAGATATTGCTTGCCATTTGTTTAGTTTATTATGCTATTTAAAAATTTTAATTATTTTTTTCAAACGGGAAGCCCTCAATTTTTTCTTTCTTTTCTTGTGCATTTATATTACATAATGATCAGTTTTTAAAGGATATGATTATTGCGTTTCCTAGTGTCCCGTATTTTCTTTTAGGTACAAGAAAGTAAGTAATGAAGCAATTCGTGCTGAAATTTATTTCGATTAGGTTTAAGTAGTCAAAAGAATAAGACATTGTAACGACAGTTAATTTCAAAAAAGGTAAGGAAACTCATATGAATGTAACAATCAGCTTTTTAGAAAAAGGTTCATGAGATTGTGTATGTACGCGTTTCTGTTTCTATGTGACTTTGAACGCCGTAATCAAAAATAAAGGAATAAGTTGCATACCTAACTAGATGATTTAATTTCAGTCTACACGAAGATTTGCAAGAAAATGTTCTTTTTGAAACCAAACTATAATTTTGGAACATTTTAATTTTTTGTATGTTTTCAATAATGGTTTTAATGTTTTTGACTGAAATACCATATTATTATGTTTGAGTTACCTAATTTCAAAATAAAATATACAGCTTGAACCTTTTAGAACTAGCCTATGAAGTTCTCTTCATTCTGAATGATTGTGTCGTCGATAAACAGCAAGGGTCAGACAAAATATAACTGAAAAAAAAATAAGTAAATGTCCTTAGAGTACACAACTGGGACCAAATACAGCTATTTTATATTATTTTTGTAGTATTAAACGTGTTTGAGCTGTTATTTGTTATTGCTTTGATTTACAAATACATCGTTTTTGAAGTAGTAGGTCGCTGTTCATTGTTTCTAGTTTTCGCTGGATTTCTAGATTTACACAAACACCCGATTTTTAAAAAGTTCGCTATCTACTTATAAAATTACATACCAAGTTCAGTATCGACTCCGATAGGGAATTTAATGTCGTGCTAGCATACTGGTAGCTCAGTTTATTAGAGCATACGAACGGAATCCGAAATATTCGTGGTTTTGGCATTGAATTTTTCAGCCTGATTCCAACTTAGATTGCCTATACACGGATTGTGTGAGGGTACAACTAATTACCAATAATATAATAAGCAGACATAAGAATTCTTAAGCGTTTTGCTTTAAGTTGTCTAGACGAAACGCTTGTACTATAAAGAATGCAAAACAAGATAGACGAAAGATTGTAACAGGCAGGTGAAAACTAGTAGAAAACTATGTATAACGCCAAAGTAATGCACGAGGTATAAAAAATGAAATTGCGTTTTATTTATGGACGCTCTTTAACTGCTGTGGTTCTTAGCGTCCCATTTAATTTTGGGCGTGAAAGACCACTTGAGTTTGCTCAGAGGCCTCTCTATCAGGCTTGAGATTTCTTTTACGTGCCGTAAATCTACGACACGGGACCCATGGCTTTAATTCCCTTCCCAAGGAAACCATGCTAAGGATTTTTACGCCCGAAAAAATGCATCTTCCTCCGCCGGGTTTGAACCCATGACCTTGGACATATGAAGTTAGAATGGTAACCATTACATCATGGAGAGCTGAGACTGATTTGCTGACACATTCCTTTGCCTTTAGTCAAGTTATCTTTGCAACGGGAGTTGATCATAAGGTGAATAATTCAAAAGTCCGAAAAATAGAATAAAGAGAAAGTATAAAGAATGGTAAATATGTATTATTAGTATAATTAAAGAAGAAGAATAAACTTATATAGGGTCACTTCAAGAAAAGAGAAATAATAAAAAATTAAAATGCTACAAATGCGTGTAGCAAACTGAGTATATTATTTATTTACTGCATTCCTCGTTTACACTTTCGATATAAAAACCCACGAGAAGCTTACAGTCTAAAAATGAGAAATACAGCCCCGTTATTTCGCAACGAAATATTTATAGATTTACTATTTAGAAAATAATGCAGAAAAGGGAAGTTGCCGTTACTGCTTGACAGACTGATTCTCTCACTCTTACCTCTCATTCCCTGTTTCTTCCTCTGTGCTGCCGCCAGCCAGTTGCTCATCATAGTTATGATCAGGGGAAGCGTACTCACTGTTTATGCGCGCGCGCCTAGTGGAGGAAGAAGATACATAGTTGGGGAAATGTTTTCCATATTTTCGGACACGCCGGCGGTGAGCATTCTTTTCTTCGTTGTATAGCAATGATTTGAAATCCTTTGCTTGCTTAGTTTCCATCATTGTAGATAAATACTGGTCGCTACACTTTGTTCCTACGGCAGTATATATGATTATGAATGACCGTGTTCTTTCTTGTTATAATATGACGACAGGTAAGACAATGAATAGGGTATACATCCATAGTGGCATTTCTTTTGGGTGCAATATTCTTAGTTGTTTACCTGTATGTCCACTTGCTCGCTGTCGAGTCAACCTGGATTTTGTGCCACGCACAAATCCTAATTTTTAATAGCAACAATTTTCAAAATAAAAAATACGAGCATAAGCGATTCAAATACTTGTTTATATATAATGCTTGGGAAAGTAAGCAATGCAAAAGAAAGAGATTAATAACGCCAATATGCGAGGACTGTAAACCATCATCTGACGCAGGATTTAATGCTAAGTAAATCAAGTCAACAGAAAATGGAACAATACTGCCCTAAAAGAATGGTATAAAATAATAAAACATATTGTTTCACAATAAAGCAAAAAATGTATAAAAAATGGCAGCGTGACGTCATCGCCTCACGATACGCAGGAATATAGCCTTAAATGGCGTGCTTCTGCAAAAATAACATAGCCAAAGCTATAAAACAAATACAACACATTATATTGTAATAAATAAGAAATGGTAGCATAGGAACAAAAAAGGAACAAATAAGAAATGTTAGCTATTTATAAGAACATTTAATGTAAATTAAAAAAATGTATTGATTTTAAATTATTAGGAAGGTATAAACATGTATTATAAATTAATATTTCACGAAATGTAGAATGGAAAATCTGCCGTTCTCATGGAGACGGGTAGATTACAATGTATAAAACAATGATCGTCAACTACTGTTTATAGGTAAAAATGTTAATAAGTTTCCGGGACGCAGTCATTCAGATAGACGTCAGGGATAAGGACGCAAAGAGATAATCTCGCTAATCGAGACGATTCAGTGTAAATCCTAGCATTGTATTATTTATCAAGAAGAGATTGAATGTAAGTACACATTATATTGCATATATGTGGCACAGTTTTATAAAAAGAGGATTCTGTACTAATAGCGTGTCTTAATGCATCACATTGTTCGAAAAGTTAACAAACAAAACTTCATATATATCAAGAAATATTTTAAATTAATTTTATTTATTATTATATCCTACCGTCCAAGAATGGGGTTAAGATTTTCGTACTCACCGACTGAAGCTAGCTGAATAAATAGATAACATGGCTGCTGTGCACAATAAGTAATTCGCTGCCGATAGTAACCTTAACTGCTTCAACAATTAAGTCTAGCGCAACCAGCTAATTACAGTTTCGCCAACAACAAGAGTTACCAACTTCTTATACAGCGGCAAATTCAAACCCGTAAAAAGGTTTAAAATACCACAGCCCAGCAATCAGCAACCCTGAGAACCACGACCCATACTGCAACCTACACAACACAGCAGAGCATACATCCAAACATTCATCCTCTCGAAATCCGCCCCAGATCTAAGATGGAGGATCAAAAATATTAAAAGAAACGCCATACTTTGAATGAAGCAGCCGCGTTAACATTACAGAAGAGACATTGCAGAACATAATCGCGGGAGAAAGAATTGTTTTAAATTAAATTGTATAAGTTTGGGCGTGAAATCTTCCTTGATCAGAAGATTAAATGAGAAAATATCTCGCTAGATGGGCTCTGAAAAGTATGCAGTTACGTCGAGAAGATCCTGAATCAGATCTCCTGCGGAGCAACGTTGTAAAAATATCTCCTAGCAATTACCAAATAACAAGCAGTACTTCAGTTAAAATAAAGTACGCATGTATAAAAATCAACCAAAAACTTAAGAAAAAATACAGTAAGAAGAAATTGCACAAATCATTCTTGAAAATTTGTTAGACAGGAAGCAATATTTTCTGAAGACATAGAAGTTTATAATTTATAAAAACTAAAAAGACATTAGATGTATTACGAAAATGTTTATAAGCACCTTCGAATAAAGAAAGGAATAATATGGAGCACCATATTAATTTGGTTTGAACATATGCATTTTAGATACTAACATCGAGTTGATGTTATTCCAATAGATCATCCAGCTCCTTAAAGAACACTCAAGTAAGGGTCTTCCACCACTTCACAGTACAGCTTTATTTTCTTCCGTCCTGGCTTTAGTACTTAGACAGTCCTGTGACTGTTAATAACTATAAACGTAGACACTTGAGAAGATATCTTTGTTACCATGCGCCACCTATTCATGCCGGAGTAAAAAAATCGAAGGGAGCCAGGTCGAGCGAATAAGAAGGATGCAGCAGCAACTCATAACGCAATTCATGCAGTTCAGTAGTGACAATTTCCGATGAATGTGCAACTTGTGAGTTGTGAAACAGCAATGTCTTATCTTAGCTAAATGAGGCCATGTCACTTGATTATCGATTCGGACCAACAATTCATTGTAGTATTCTTCAATAACCGTTTTCCTTTTTCCAGAAGTCAATGAGAGTATGCCACTCTTCGTACCTGAGAAAATCGTCGTCACTTTTACAGCCAAAGGGACCGGCTTTACCTTTTTTAGAGTAGATTCACCGAAAGCAATTCATTTTTATTCTCTCTAGTACATATGTAGATAGTGGCTAGAGAAGGTAGCTATTGTATTCCACTCCAAGTCAATGTCAAGATTTCACAGGATATATATGTTCTGAGGTTTCCTGAGTTAAAAAAAAGAGGTCAAAAACGAAAAGATCCTTATATACCATACATATTATTTATGTTTAGTATATTATAAGAAGGTCGTCTCCTTAGCGCAGTGTTACTTACCAAGCGGGATACCTGGGTTCGATCCCCAGTACCGGCTTGGAGAGGCCTGGCCCAGGGTGTACTAAGCCTCGTAAGGTCTCTGGGGGGCCAATTGAGGAGCTACTTGATGGAGAAGTAGCGGCTCAAGGTCATGAGGACCGCATTAACCGGCCGGGGGACTCGAGGCGCTGAGCACGTCTCACCCTCCAATACTGCAATGACGTCTTTAGTGGACCGAGATGGGGGATCCAGCGGCCGGGCGGTAAACCAAGGTTACCCGTGAGTTGTCGTGCCATGGAGTTGTTATTATATTATAAGAATGCGAAACGAAGGTTTAAAAAAAAATCCCCACTACCTAAACTAGCCTTTGCATAGAAAAACATTTGAAAATGTTGTTTTTCTCAAAAATGGCTCCGACAATTTTGATTAACATAAAGTAACTATATTAAGGGCATTTACATTATAAAGAAAACGTATATTCTGACTTTTCTGGGAATAGCCTCAGAACATTTCTTTACTCTCGATGAGTTTTGCAGAATTTTACATAGCGGTTAAACCGTAAGAGATAGACAAACATTTACTACACATTTCGTTAAAACACTTAATTTATATAGCATACGGTTTTCTTATAGGGTTGACCGTTTTCGAGATATCCATGTTATTAGTCTCAATTTTAACTACTTAACTTTACTCAACGGGACCTAGCAGGCAAACCAAACCTCAATTGTTTCACATAGAAATTAGCTTTTAAAACATTTGACTATCAATTTAGCCTAATATATTCACTTATTTCCCTTCTACTTACAAGAAAGCAAGTAAAAGGAGCAATTTTGCGAATACTTATCTCGATTAGCTTAGTGTAGATAAAATAATAATATTATGTAAGAATAGTTTCTATGTGTAACGGCTAGAGAAAGTTATGTGAATGGAACACATCAGAGATCTTTTACTGCTGTATTATATCCGGAGCATGATGATGAATCCCGGCCTCATTGACGGTGACAACTCTATGCAAAAAATCTTTTGGATTTTGCTCAATTAGTTCCAAATACAGCTTAAAAGTTGAAAGTTGCTATTCATTATGAGCAACTGCGGTACCCATCGTACCAAATGAGTTGCCGGTAGAGCCAACACACTTACGGTTATTGCTATTTCGCGAACTTCCATTCGACGATCAGGAAAATCATATAAAAAATAAGTATTCCACAAGTAGGTTGATATATCATTCAGAATTCATTATTTTTAGACATTAAATTTTTTAATAATGTGTGATTTCCTTGTTAACCATATCTGTCGAGAGTCCTGGGTAATGCTCATCAAAAATGTTATTTTACCACGTTTAAAATCATTGAACTAATATCTAACTGTTGCCATAGATGGATAAGGGACCAATAAATAACATCCAATTCCAATTTTATTTTCTAGCAGGTTTTTTCATTCAGAACTAAAAAGCGGAACGCTGAACGATATTGCTCTTGAAATGTTTGTCAAATCCAAAGTAAGTTGTGAAGCAGTACCAAATTTGTTTCAGCGGCGTGTAACAAACCTCGGTACACGATGTTAGCACCAACTTACCTTAGAAATTGGAACGAGTACTTATTGCCACCCATGTAATGGTTGTTGAAACGTAGCCTCTTCTGGTTTAAAGATACAGAAATCTTTATTATTTCCACTAGGATTTAAATGGCGAATTGTTAAGAGTAGTACGACATTGTTACTGTATATGGTATATTCAATACCGCGAAACAATGAAGTTCATAATTAATGGATTTATGCGTCTGCAGCACCATATTAGGCAATCGGATACAAATACATAGAATAATTCCCCAAAATTGGTTGTTAAATACAACTCAAAGTGACAATGACATGTAACAAATGCAACCCGAAACAAGTAACCTGAAAACAACTGCAAAATATATTGAATATGCCTGTCATGTTGCTAACACATAATAAGGCAGAAGCTCTGCCAGAATTCGTATCACTAAAGGGAATGCGACTACACAGATAATATTGGTAATCCAAAACTAGGTAACCTTTTACAACTGTCATGTTGAATTGCTATGGTACCCTCTATCGCTTATTACCTGATGTACAATTTATTTTTAAGAAAGTTTATTTTCCTATCTACTTTGTTTTAATTGAGGTAAAACTTTCCGTAATTATACCCATTGGATACCTCGAGCCACAGTCAAGTCTTCTAAGAAATAAACGCTATACAGGCTGTTTCAAAACGACGCCAAACGAAATAGTAGTCAATTAGCTCACACTTTGACTTGTCCGAAACTTGATGCCGCAACTTCAAACTCTTCTATTTATAGTTTTATGTGTTTTTTAAATTTGGGATTAGGCAGCAAAGGAACAACGCCACGTAAACAACCTCAGAACGTGTTATACGAAACCATAACAAAACCCACATGATACATTTACCATTACTAAAGTGACCTGTGCTGTACCGGCGTGACTATAAAACCACCCTACACCACATGACTAAGACCTTCGCTGCCAACCGGCATCTCTCTTGGAGTGGGCCAGGCACGTGTCATTTGGTTACATACGACTGCCTAATTCATGGTGACTTTATGGCAGTTTTTGTATGTGCCGAATTTAGAGCTGAAAATTATATTCACCTATCACGTACGGTAAGACCAACAAGGTCCATTTCTTCATTTTGTGTCGTTTTGAAACAACCTGTATATGCTGGCCTTAAAGTTCCATGCTCTTTCCATGACATCGCGAAAATCAACTAGAAATCTGCACTACCTAAGATGATGGATCTGTGAAATTTGAAGATATCATAGTTTGTAAAATATCATACTGAAATTTATACCAATTATGCGCAATAGTAGTGATATTTTTGGTAAACATATCAAAATTTAGTTAGCATGGCTATTTAAATGATAATTTCATTATTTAAATTCATTGTCTAATAAAATTAAAACCTAGTGATCCATTTTTAAAATATTCACATAAAATCCAATTTTATAGTTAGATAATGAGTTTACAAATATATTTGTCATATTACATTTTTATATTAGCCTTAATTAGAGATAAAATTGTCACTTCTCGTACTCTCCAAATGAGTTTCTGAATAAGTATAACACCATCTTCTTTAATGCTCTTTTGAGAGGCAGTATACAACTTTTGAAATAAATTAATAAAAACTTGTATCGTGAGCATTTTGTAATTGGGTAGTACATATTAATAGGTATGCATCTATACATTCAGTTATGGTTTTAGATTATGCTAAAAAAGCTTTACTTTGTTTATTTCCCGGCAAGTCAAAGGACTTATATGATAAGGCATTTTCATTATTTAAAGAATGGAAAACTACCAAAGGAGTTAAAATAATTTATAATTAAATAAAGTACTTTATTTCACGATGAAATAAAGACTCATTTTTATTGTTTCCTAGGATACATGAAGTCTATAGGATAGTATAAAGAATATTCTTTTGTAAGAAAAGTTCGTTTATGGAACAGCCAGAAAAAATCAAATGTATGGATCACCTCAGGTTTTTTACTTCAGGGGTGCTCAACACATGTATTTCCGTCGAAATTGGTATCAAATTTTTAGGTGGAATGCAATACCGTCTCTATCATGTACGTTGTATGTAGTAGAGGAAGTGATAGTTCTCTTTTCTAGTTTTCTTCCACTCATTAGCAAGGCTTTTAATGCATAAGATAGAAAGTCAATGCCCCGAGGTTAGTCGTTAAAAGGAAGTTATATTACTAGATTTCTCATAAAGCAGACATGCTCGTTAACGAAGATGTCGTACATAACAAGCAATAAAATGATAATTCTAGAAGAATCGTATATTGTTAAAATATAGATTTGGAATTTCTGTTGCTAATCAAAGGCAAACAACATGTAAGAACTCTGATGTGTTCCGTTCACAAAACTTTCTCTACATCTCTGAAACAAATTGTTGTTCAAAGCTTATTCTTCTATTTTCCTCGTGCTAGTCGAGACAAACTTTACCACAAATGGTCTTGTTACCTGATTCCTTGTAAGTAGAAGGGAAACAAGGGAGTACACTAGGCTAAAGCGATTGTCAAGTCTTTTAAGAGATGGTTGTTTGACTGTTTAATTTGTTTGCATGGCAAGGAATTGAAAATTTCTCTTATTAGAAACGTTCTAAGTGTTTTAAAACTGAAACAAATAACAAGTAATATTTGTAAACAGTCGTCTGTACGAAAAAAATGTATATGACATAGATTATTTTGTCTAAATCTTACGGTTTACCAGTCATGCAAAAGTGGTCCAGAGTAAAGAGGTCTTCAGAGGCAGTCCCCAGAAAATTCAAGATATATATTTTATCTTATATGTAAATGTCTTTAATACATGGTATTTTAATCAAAATTGTAGAGGCAATTTTGTTAAAATCAAAAAATCGAATTTTTTATTCATTAAAAGCGTAGTTTGGGGTGGGTTGGAGATTTTGTTCAAAATCTTCGTGACGCATCTTTGGAAGCTACCAAGCTTGAACACCAAGTTCGTATTTTATAGGGTTCTAGTTTTTGAGTTACAGTGTTCATAGGTACACACAGACATACAACGTTTTTCAAAAAAGGCTGTTTTTACACAGGGAACTCAAACTTCTGTTTCCGGTGACACTCGTCGAATTTTTTAGTACAGTAGAATGTCTTCTACATCTAGATATTATGTAGGTACTAAATAGATAGTAAAATATTCTCTTTTTACTTTCTCTATATGTACTACGTACATACCCAAAAATTCGATACCAAAATTCCACTGAAAATACATGTTTTGGGTCCCTCTGAATCCAAAATAAGCATTTTAGAAAAATGTCCGTCTGTGTGTGTGTGTGTGTGTGTGTGTGTGTGTGTGTGTGTGTGTGTGTGTGATCAGCATAGCTCAAAAGCAAACAGACCATTAAATATCAAACTTGGTCTTTAAGCTTGGCATCTTCCAAGGATGCGACACAAGGATTTCCAAGAAAATTCCCGCGCCCCAAACTACCCTTTACATGGAACTTTTTCGAAAATTTTGATTTTCTCAAAAATTGCTGTAACGATTTTGATTAAAATATCCTTATTAAAGATATTTACTTGATAAATAAAATTTATATCCTGAATTTTCTGGGAAGAGCCTCTGAAGACTACTTTATTCGGATGAATTTTAGGTAATTTTTCATAACTGCTAAACCGTAAGAGATGGACAAAAACTCAAGACACAGAAAATGTAGAACACATTAAAACGCACAATTTATGGTACATGCATTTTTTCGTAGAGGTGATCATTTTTGAGATATTTGTCAACTCCTGTCCATACAAATAAAGGAACTTCAGTCGTATAGCAACCAGCTTTTGTCTATCACTTTAACCTACGGTACTCTCTTATTTCTCTTCTACTTAAAAGAAAGCAAGTAATAAGACTTTTTCTGCTATTTGTTTCTCAATTAGCATGAAATAAATAGAAGCATGAGCTTTTAGCAATAATTTGTTGCAGAAATGCAGAGAAAGTCATGTGAATGGAACACATCAGATTTTTATTTATTTAAATAATAAGTACCTCCCATATCCGAGGCAACGCTTTGAGATCAGCAGGGAAGAGCCTTGACAGCTCCCGATTAATCTTGGCCGATGCGAATAACTTGAAACTGACCAGCACTACACAACGCTATATTTAGTTATGAATAGGATTAATGCACTCGTACGGCGACCATGTACACTAGAGCAGAGCACTGCAGATAGATAATTGGGTTTCATTTATGTCTTACATGGTCCCAGGCAGAGAGGTAGAAATGAGATGAGTGATCAGATCGGGATCCCTAACGGTTACAGTGGATACCACCGGTCTCACGTGCAAGCCCCAATCTGCTTGAAGTGGTCCTTTCCAAAGTCACGTCCCCAACCTACGGTCACTTGGTCCTCCAACTCCAAAATAGATGAAAAGGAAGTAATTTTCTCCTCTTTCCAATGTCTTAAAATCCTTGACCATAGTATAGACGATAAGGTAGACCTCATTCTCCTCTAAGTATTGACTCCTGGTTGACCCCTTTGCGTTGGAACACATTTAATTTCTCCAGTCGAGAAGTCATTAATTTTTAGGGACATGCTCACTGTTGATTAAAGAGTGAAACGTACATATCCTCTTGGCGGAAAAATGATATGGCATACAAATTTCTACAAAACACATAACACAAATAATTCATTCAGCTTAACAAGGGTGTGTTAGCTTCATCACACAATTTTTAAACCTGAGCTGAGCTCCGGCTGGTGCTTCCCTGTGTTTTATCAAAACAGAAAGCATACAATACAGCTGATACTCCTGAATCTTGCATGCTGACGCCCATTGCGAGCATTAGTTTGTTGTGAGGGTAGAAATTGGTAAACACAGGATCAGTGCGAAGCTTCCTGCGTCTCGCTCGGATTGCATTACCAATTGTCGCAAAAACGAGCATCCCATCGACAGAGCAGAGGTCGCTAATCAAAATTCAGCTTTACCCACCAGTTTTGGGTAATTCAAATGTACAATAAGATAAACAAAGCCTTCTTTTTTAACTTTTTCTACACCTAATATGTGCATAGTGTGTATATGGAAAGTATTGCATCCAAAAATTCGATACAAAGATTTTTACCTAAGTACATATTTGAGACCGCTATATTCCGCTTTTAATTTCTCTACACGTATATACTATATACGAAAACATAAGAGTATAAAGAAGGTATTTTATTTCACCCAAAAGTTTGATACGAGATTTCACTGAAATACACATTTTGGAATCTCTGTGTCCAAAAAAAGCATTTTAGAAAAAGGTCTGTGTCTATCTGTGGGCAGCATAGTTCAAAAACGAAAAATCCCTAAAATACCAAACTTGATATTTTAGTTCAATGTCATCCAAGGAAGCGACCCGAAGATTTTCAAGAAAATCCCTCCCCCTCCTTTACATGGAAAAAGTTTCGAAAATTTTGGTTTTTCAAAAATGGCACTAACGATTTTAATTGGAATTTCTTATATTGAAGATATTTATATGAGATATAAAATATGTATCTTCTGTTTCCTGAGAATATCCTCTGAAGATTACTTTATTCTGGATTATATTTTCTGAATTTTGCATAGCTGGTAAACCGTAAGAGAGAAAGATAAAAATTGAATACACAAAAAATGTATATCTAATTAAAACGCACAGTTTATATAGGTATAATATTTTTTTCGTGGATTTGACTGTTTTCGATATACTCCTCGTTGCTGGTTTCAATTTTAAAATACTTAACATTTTCTCATGCGGGGAACATGTCAACTCCTAGCCAACAAACAGAAGGTCACATTTTAAAATATTTGACCTTGATTTAACCTAGTGTATAGTGTTCAAACTGAATTGCAGCCTTTGAACACTGATGATTTTGGAATTTGTAATTGACGTGAAAGACAACTTACAGATTTATGACTCGGTTCAATTGATTTCTATATTGCGTCAACATCAGCCGTGGTTGCGGAAGGTTGACCTGGTGAAAACTCGTCAATAGTAGTACCTATTGGGCCCGCCTAGGTAGTGGTGGTAGTATGTCTGCCTCACATTCAACAGGTCGCGAGTTCGAATCTCGCTAGGGTGAGTACCTGGATACTTTTTTTTTTTTTTCGGCGATTTCCTTTATCCGGAAAAGACGAATGTCGACTAACCTTAACCTCCATGGACTCTGAGGTATTTGGGCATCATTTCATCGATTCCGTTCATCGTCCGGTATGAACATCCACGTTAAAGGACGCTAGCTAAAAAACAGTATCATTGGTCCATCCTTTCTAAATTTCCGTTGAAACCGGTGTCAAGCATTACACGGAACATCCTAAGGACGCCATATGACGACGCAAAAACGTTCAGGAATAGTCCACATACTGCTCAGTGATTAACCACTAATAAAATACGTTCGTAAGATGCCTGTCACGAAATAGTTTCTTTTTTGGACAGCCTGTATATAAAGGTATTATGTTGTGCCATTTCCGTTCAACTTTGTTTCTGGCTAAAATATTATTTTCTCCGCGAGAGGGCAGAAACGGGAAGGAAATAGCCGCTAGGTGCGTAACAGTCGTTCTCCTTCCTGCCGGAGAGGCTTTGCTCGAACGGACGAGGGTAGAGAGGTTTTGGTCGGTCAGTTGAGCTCAGCTCAGTCGGTCAGGGCTAAGTCCTGGTAAGTAAATCATGTAAAAAGCGTTTCTTGTTCCACCTTAATGGATATTTTTGTCTGCTGCTTTTCATACGGGTACACACTGTTTAATGCGGCTGCTTCATGCCAGGTTTCTAAATTTATTCTGTGAGCGTAATCAATGTAAAGTATAATATTTCATGATTATATAGGTATAATTCTTTTAAGAGGAGTGCAAGTTTGGTATAAGTGTTTATAATGCAGTTACTGAATATTGTAAAATATCAATTCAGATCTCATGCCAGGTTTCCAAATGTATTCTGTGAGCGTAATCAATGTAAAGTATAATATTTCATGATTATATAGATATAATTCTTTTAAGAGGAGTGAAGGCTTGGTATAAGTGTTTATAATGCAGTTATTGAACAGTGTAAAATATAAATTCAGATCTCAGGGTTATACTGTTTGAGGGCCATGTCTGGGGGACAGGCTTGAGTATTTGTTTCAGATTTTATACCTGTTAAATCGTTGACTTATTGATAGTTAATTCAATTGTTTATTGTTAAATGGTTGAATTGTTCTTAGTTTAAATATGTTATTTTGTTATTTTTAAAAGCTTCAGTTTTTCTTACGCTTCTCCAGCTTAAGTGTTCCGCGTAAAGGTTCCCCTGTATGTAGATTAGCCCGCAATACGTACGTTCGCATTCATTCTAAGACCTGGGTTTCGGGATACTCTAGATCAAATAAATTGTCAGTAAATTATTAAAGGTGTAGTGCTCTTGTATATGCTGCTATTTGTCATGAGTGATTGATTATGTAATGGAATAGTGTCAGTAATTCTGTTAATTGCCCTTTCGTGAAATATATCTCACTGAGAATTGAATCGTGCGTTATATAATGAAATGAGCACTCGTTTTACCTTAATAGGTATTTGTTGTGAATCTCAGGTACCCAGTAATTAAAAATGTCAAGTAGCGGTACATTGTAATTAATTATCAACAAATAACGGTTTCCTTACTCGCATTGAAATCATAGGAAATAAAATCTTCTTTTGCTGCACTTGGATAAGCAAATATTTCTTACATTTGTCTGTATTAGTTCAAAGTGAAATGGTTTCCAAATTTCAGTTGAAAGATAATGCCTAAATTGCCAAATGAAAAGGGAAAATGATAGCATATTCGTTGCCTGTGAAAGGTTATGTACATTCTAAAAATAACAAACAAAACTAATAAATGCACAGTTCTCCCATGATGCCAAATACGAGACAAAACGAGACCTGCTAGATTCTGCGCATGACAATTTGGTGCAGCATAACTCGGGGTCTGTTATTTTCTCTGTTACATTTGTTTAATTGTTAAACCCCCGTTTTTGATACACAATCACGAGGCTGCAATTCAAAACACGGTTTCCAATTTTCGTTGCAACACAAGCCCAATAGCCTTCTCTAAAAATAAATAAATTACTTGCTACCATTTGCCAATTGAATTAAACAAGGGAACAAAAAAGGCTTCCGCTGTTACTATCTGGAACATTCAAAATTCGTTACCAGCGTAAATGAAGAGGGAAATCCACGCTCCAATTATCTAAAATTATTCTGCTGTACTCGTATTACGTTTTAATTTTTTACTTCTCAGAGAATGATCACAATTTTCTCTTCCGGAAGTTCCTGCTGCTGTCATCAATTCAATTACGATGTAATTATATTCATTTTTGGTGAAACCGGACGAGACATAACGTATGCGTGTTGGTGGACTGGAACCAATTAACCTAAAATGGGTATTAAGCGTTGCTTTTGCAGGGCCAGGGCTTAATATCGGGAACTGGAAACAAATTGAAAAGTAAAACTTGATTAGAAAAAATGCGCGACACTTTTATTTTGCCCTCTGTAACATTGCGGTTAATATAGCAGCAATTTTCTTTTCATCGTCCGCTAGAAGCAACCACACTAGCGTATTGGCCCCTGCTCTTTGGTTATAGAGCTTAAGCCGAGCTCAATTAAACCACCATATTATGGGAATTCAGCTGCCATTTAAACTTGCAGTTAACACCTTTAGAAGTTCTACCAAGGATTCCATAATTGCTTTCTTTCTGAAGCATGGATTGCTACCTATTCTTAACGACGAGAAAGATCCTGGTTGCAACTGGGAAAAAGGATTAGAATAAACATTAAAACAAATATGATGTGTTCCATTCTCATGGCTTTCTCTATACACTATCATTACAAAAGATTATTCCTTTATCTACATTGAAATCCAGATAAACATTAGCATAAATGATTGATTAGTTCTTCGAAGTAAAAGAAGGAAAATTCATTATGCTAAATCGATTATCAAATCTTTTAAAAGGTCACGTAAGTAGTTAGAGGACTCTCACCCAGGTGACCCGGGTTTGATCCCCGTCAACCACATGTGGGATTTTGTGGTGCACAAAGCGCAGCAGGAGCGCGTTTTCTCTGGTTTCTCCGGTTTCCCCTGCTATCACATTCCACCGGTGCTCCATCTTCATTCCATGTATCATTGACATTGCCTGTGATGTCATATGTAGTAAAAGAGGGCATCTAACACTATAAAAGAGTTCTTTTAAAAATCGGCCGCTATGAGGAACAATTGAAATTCGGTTCGATTTGCACAGCCAGGAGTGAAACAAAAGAGAGATGAGACGAAAGGTGATTTTCCGTTTGTGAAAAGTTACGTAGTTGAAAATTCATACCAATAACAAGGGTACAATGAATATCTCGTACCATTTACGAGATATTCATTTAATACATTTCTGTATATATCGAGATCTACATTATTTGTAAAGTATGTTTCTGTCTATTTCTTACTGTTTACCGGATATGCAAAATTCATTCATAATGTAGAGGTCTACAGAGGCTGTTCTTGGAAAATTCTTGATATACGTTTTATTTTTATGTAAAAATCTTTAAGAGGGGTATTTTAATCAAAATTAAAAGAGCAATTTTTAGAAAAAACATTTGTTTTTTAAAAAACAAACTACCTAAGGTGTAGCGTGGGGTGGGTAATTTTCGTGAAAAGTTTAGTGTCCCATCTTTGGGAGATAGTAAACTTAATAGCATGTTTTGTATTTAACTGTCTTTTAGTTTTTGAGCAATGCTTTCCAAATACACACTCAAACACGCACCTTTTTCTAAAACTGCATTTTCTAGATTCAGGGAACCTCAAAACATATATTTCCAGCAAATTACGGTACAATTTTGGGTAGAATATTCTCTATACACTATGTACATAGTACGTGTAGAGAAAGTAAAATAACTAAAATATAAACGTCTGATACACAACAACCATACACCATTTTATATCATCACTTTAAATATTATACGAACAAAGTGACATTGCCACGTTAATGTTAGGATCAAGTCTTTGTAGTGAAAGTAGAGAGAAAATAATAAAATATGTTTCACATGACTTTTTCTGCAAAGAAACTATTCCTAGAACAGGTTATTCTTCTGTCTATTTCATGCTAATAGAGATAAACTTTAGCAGATATGAGATTTTAGTTTACTTCCTTGTAAGTAGGAGGGAAATAAGGAAATATAATAAGCTAAAGCAAAAGTCGAATATTTTAAAAGCTGGCGCTAAATGATGAAACCAAAATATAAATAAAACTAATGACGAGCTGTCGGTTGAGAAAATCACGGATATTTTAAAATTGAAACCATTAACAAGGAATATCTTATAAATGGTTAACTCCACAATAATATGCATCATATAAATAGTCTGATAAGAGTCAGACTGAAAAATTCAATGCCATAGCCAGGATTTAAACAACGGATCTCTTGATCCCTAGCCGGTTGCTCTACAACTGAGCTACCATGGCAACATGTCGGCACCACATTAAGTTCCTCAACTGACTCGAATGTTTCCTATTTTAAGAAGACATACCACAATGTCGTAAATACTTCAAGTCCCGTGCTTCATGTTTTAGTAAACTATTTTGGTCAATTAGAGTTAATTTAATTGTTTTTTCATAAAAGGTGTCTGTAGGATAGGAGTTGGAAAAGTAGAACCAGACTGAAAAATTCAATGCCATAGCCGGGATTTGAGCCACTGTACCACTGAACAGTCAATAGGGGTATACCACCTCAAAATAAACTAATGGGAAAATATTCAATAATTGTACACATTTGCTTACTGTATCACAATGCCCAAAGTGTGTGACGTCACACCATGTGCTAATGTTTCATGCTAGGTCTTTGTCTTTATATTCTCTTGACTCATCGTATTATACAGGATGATAGAGATATAGTGTACATATATTTTTACAAATGGTACATTAATGTGAATCCACTTCAGTGTGTTATTGGTCTTTTATCCTCCCTCTATACTTTTATATAAATTAATAACATCATTTACTAACGGATGTTTTTGCATGGTCTTAACTGCACAAGAAATGAACAGTGCCTGTCATTACAGAGTATCAGTTCTTTTTAATTTAAATCAAAGTGCGCTGGAATTAGCATACACAATACAAATGCACACGTTTAACTATTTACTTATTTTTATAAGTTAATTTAGAGCACATATTCGTTTTTTACACTTGTGAAGTTGCATACTTCACATATTTGCCCACATTATTTGCAAACACATTGTTCTTGAGCTTCATGGTATTGTTTATATGTACATATTAAATGGTGGAAGCCATGTATCGCAAGTCTTATAATTGTGTGTCTTGCCGTGCTGTTCGTCCACTGTTTATCATAGTATTCATACCAAAGAATTGGGTGGCTATCTCTTTTTCTGCTTCTGTTTCTTTCTTATTACTGCTTTTTATATGCTTCTGGGTTTGAAGCGGTTTCTTGATTCTTATATACTGCGACATACTGTGTGTGTGTGAGTGTAAACGTCAAGATCACAAGTCCTCAGAGTGACGTTGCAGACCACCACTGATACACTTGTTGCCCTCGGCTACTCAGGAAGTTTGGTTCGGAGTCACTGGTAGAGCATGTTTTTTGACTTACCCAGTGGGGAACTAAATTGGAATACACAGTAAATACACTCAAAATAGCGCATAACACAGAACTGCTACATATAGTACTTTATTTAGCTGAAAATAGGGTTTGTCGTTGCGTAGTATAGCTATTGGGACAAGCACTGAGCTTAAAATATTTCTTATGTTATTACTGCGCGACACTAGCACATTCACTCTTTCACACTGCATAACCAACCGGACTCTTTGCACGTCATATCTCAACTCCCTCCTCATACCTTCTGTCCAGGTAGCAAACATACATCTCTTTCCTGTATGCTTAAAATATTACAATGCAATTTCAGGGGTAGCGGAGATCCGCTACTTGACGTTGTAAACCCTTTCCCTTAGCTTAAACAAAGAGATTCTGCCTGGCTTCAACTCTCTGTTCGTCAAATTCTGCATTCGCAAAGACTTCTTGAAACAGACGTTTATGCATGATACATGGGAACAAACAAATATTATATAAATAATTAATATATCCGTAATTGGTTATTCTTCTGAATGTTACCGTTTCAATACTCTAAGACTAATGTTTTTCTAGCTAGTATATACGTAATCTGTTTGGTGCATACTTGAATGCCCAAATTGCCCTCTTGATAAATCTTGTATTATCATTTTTAATTTTTCATGTCACTGGTTTTTAGTTTGTCCAGTTTAATTCCATAATAGCGTTTGGTGTGATTATATATTTAAAAAGTCTCAAAGGTATTTCTACCTTCAGTGATGTTTCTGATGATGCACATTGTTCTGATAGTTGTGGAAGTTCTTTCCTGTATGTGTGCTGAAGGATACACAGTAATGCAGAAATACTTTAATTTGTTGACTATTTTTATTGGTTTGTCTATGACGCGCTGGTCTAGATAGTGTGGAAGCATTGGTCTTGCAAAAAGAATTCAGCTACGATATAACATTCATTAAAGTGAGACATTCGCACTCAAGATTACGCCTTCCCCACATGCTTCCTGTTTGTGTCATGCCTAATTGGAGGTACTACCCAATCTGAAAACATCTACTTCAAATAAGTACAATTTAAGTCCATAAATGAAGCAATTTGTTCTTAGTTACCAATGTAAATATATGCACTTATAACATTAACAGACCTGTACGTTTGCAAATCATTGTAATAATAAAAAGACTGATGTGTTCCATTCACATAAATTTCTCTAGCTGTTCAAAATACTGACTATTCTTAAAAAAGGTTACTCTTTTATCTACATCATACTTATGAACATAAGCAGAATTTGTCTTCTTCCTTGCTTCCTTATAAGTGGAAGAGAAATAAGGGAATGCATTAGGGCAAAATCAAAGATGATAAAATCTTTTTAAAAGGTCATCGCTATGTGAAACAATTGAGGCTTGGTTCACTTTCCATTTTCCTGCTTCAGGAAAGTTGGGTAGTTTAAAATTGAAACCAACAGTAAGGAATATCTCAAAAACGGCTAACTGTACAAAAACAACGTATATGACATGAATTGTGTATTTTAAAAAGCTCTACATTTTTGTGTGCTAAGTTTTTGTCTATCTCTTAAGGTTTAACCGTAATGCAAAAGTTGGCGAAACACATCCAGAACTAGGAGTTCGTCAAGGCTACTCCCAGAAAATTTAAAATATACATTTTATGTGAGATATATATCTTTAATTTGCGGTATTTTAATCAAAATCGTTAGGCATTCTTGAAAAAATAAAAGTTTACGAAAAGTGTTCCAGGTAAAGGGTAGTTGCTGTGGGAAGATTTTATTTTCAATCTTCGTGTCGCATCATTGGAAGATATTGAACTTAAGTACCAAGGTTGATATTGAACCGACTTTTCGTTTTTGAGATACTGTCCAAAGATGCACACAAATACACACATACATATATACACACATATCACGGAACGTTTTATAAAAATGCTTTTTTGAATTCAGGAGATCTCAAAATATATATTTCTGTTGAAATTTTGGTATCGAATTTTTGGGTGGAATACAATGTCTTTTCTATCCACTATATACATTGTACATACGAGCTTGAGAAAGCAAAAATAGTAGGTATTAAAATAATATCCAATCTTCGCAGATAATCTGAAATTAAACCGATATATTTTTATTTCTTTTCTCTTAAAATATAAGAGATATGATACGACTTGTTGATAATCAAAACAGGCATTCACAATTCTACTTCAAATATTAACTTTTTTCTTTAACCTTTCGCTTTTCATTTTTATCTGTCAGAACAAGTTTTCTGACTTCTCTGCCAAACCTCTATGGTATACCTTGATTCGTTTTCTTTCTTAACCGATTACAGAGCTGTCAAGAAATGTGACATTTCCTTAGGCATATTGATCTGTTTGTTTCTGAATTCCAGCTTATTTATAACAAATTGTGTAAGCAGCAACGGCGAGAGATAGTTCTATCATGTTTTTCTCCACGAAAGCTTTCACATGTGTATACAATATGAATATCAACGTATAAGCTTGACGTCCAGTGTTAATACTGTCTCTGTATATATACATAGTAGCTAGAGAAGGTATACGTGTGTTCAAGTCCCTTGAGTCCAAAAAGAAGCAAAAAAAACATTTTGTAAAAGTCCGTGTATGTCTGTAGAAGGCATAGCTCAAAAAGAAAAGCCCTTAAAATACCAAACTTGGGATTTAAGTTCAGTACCTCCCAAGGATGCGACACAAAGATTTTAAGAAAATCACCCACCCCAAACTACCCTTTACATGGAAAAAATTTTGAGAACTTTGTTTTTCTAAACAAATGCTCCAACGATTTCGATAAAAATTCCGTATATTTACATAACAATATCTTGAATTTTCTGAGAATAGCTTCTGAATACTTTTCATTCTGGATGAATTTTGCTGAAACCATAAGAAATAGACATTTCTCATTACATAAAGTATGTATCTAGTTAAAGCACACAATTAATGTCATATACATTTTTGTTGTAGAGTTGACCGTTAAGAAGATGTTCCCTGTTAATGGTTTCAGTTTTAAACTATGCAACTTTACTCGAACGGGGTTACGTTTCCTTTCATCTCTCTTTTGTTTACTGATGGCCTTGAAAAGGTAACTCCTTCAATTGTTCACACAGCGATCAGCTGTTAAAAATTTGTCAATAATTTCTTCTGTTTACGAGAAATCGAGTAGTAAGTTCATTTCTGCTAATGCTTATATCGATTAGCACTTTGTAGTTAAAAGAATACTCTTTTGTAAGAATATTTGGTAGCATAATAGAATGAAACACAGCTAATGTTTTTAAATTTACATTCCTTATTCTTTAACAATTCACTCTTTTGAGTTCATAAAGAGTAATGTTATAGGCAATGATACTGTTTCGCGTAATTCTGACTTTGGGCGGTGGATATTCAATCTAAGTTCACTTTCTCAATAGTGTAATCTAAATTTAGACTCACTGTATTGATATGCATTTTTTGCATTCTGTACTTACGGGTTAGATTAGGTTATTTTAGATTGTGTTCTGTATGTTCAAAATACTACTGAAGATAGCTAAATTCGTAAATTTTAAAATAGTAGAACATATTAAATTCTGTTATTTGGATACTAAATTAACATGTTTGTAAAGTTTAAATATGATTGTGATAGATTTTGATCACAAGATATTATTAAATAAAGGACATTTTTGGGTCATTCACCCTCCTTTTAAAGGACTTACAACCCAGGACCTTAGACCAATTGTCTATTGAGAATCTGACTGATTCTTGATTAGAGAGTTGCCAGAATGGGATCCTTGGTGTAAGAGTGAGGAAGAAGCTATAGTAAAGGTGGGGCCGAGGAAATGAAAGACTCGGGGTGAACCAAAATCAGCATCAGCGCCTTCAGCCGTTTGCTGAATGGGTAGGTAAAACTTAAAGCCATGTGAAGTCCGTCTCCAAGGCTGAAGTAGGTTATAATGCTAAAATGTGGTGTCCCACCACTCTATATAAGTGCACAATCCTCGTTAAGCTTCAGATGAAAATAAGATACCTACTGGCAAGCGAAATAGAAATAAATACCCCATTATGTGTAGACGATATCCTATTTTTGGCAGAAATAAAGTGATCTCCAAATAATAACTACACGAATTCCAAATGGTGGCCAGAAGATATAACTGCAAAATATCAATAAAGAAATAAACAACAATGGAATATAAGGGTAAATATAAAATAATGTTGACAATAAAATAGTGTAGCGTATTAAAATAGTAACACATTTTAAGTACTTAGGATGAGATATTACATATGAATACATGAAGATATAGAAAAAAAAAATCTAAATTCGAGCAAATACTAGTAAAAGAACTTATGCTGTAAAATAAGAAATATACAAGGCTTAAACTATACCTGTACTTTCTTTGTTTTATGGAAGAGAAACCGGACAATAAAATGAAAGGAAGAAAGCAGAATACAAGCAGCACAGATGTTATTTTTGTGGAATATGAAAGGATGCTACAAGCAGAGAGGATACGAAATTAGTAAATAAGAGAAGAATGAAAAAATATATTTATATATAAGTTAGAAAATAAAATTAAAACAAACAAAAATGGATGAACACTTAATAAAGACAAATTATGAAAGGATATAAAGAAGAGTCTTCCAATACAACCCAAGAGGAATAGTTGACCCCCTAAAAGATGGATATCACAAACTACTTCACTGTAGCAGGCTACTAAGCCTAATTCATGTAGAGGAGGAAGAAGAAGATATGACGTTACGTTGAAATGGATGAAAGGAAAGGTGATGGAGTATAGGGCGCGATGAATGACGGGGGAAATGGGAATATCCAGAGAAAACTTGAACTGTTTCACCCTCATTCAATGGATCAAACTAGAGCAAAGTAGTTCATCTTTAGGCCTAAAAACTTGGACAACTGCGTTCAGAATGAAGATGACGCTGATTGGTTCCCCACCGAAGGAGTGCGACTGGTTAACTAGTTAAACTTTTCTTTTGTTTCACTCCTGAATATGTAAAGATGAAAATTTCAACGAAAATCGCATTGAAATAGCTTTCAAAATATTTCACTCCCTTAAGTGCCGTCTACTTATAAGGAACTAAGTAATAAGACTATTCTGCTAATGGTTATTTTGATTAGCAGAATAGTCGATTAGCATGAAGCAGATTAAAGAATAATGTTTTGTAGGAATAGTTTTTTTTAACAAAACAGGTAGAGAAAGTAAATTTAATAGATTACGTCTAATTATATTCTATAAGTTTCATTTTTGGGGTAAGAGTTTTAATTGCCTCTTAATAGAGTACGTCTCTCTTTCATCGGTGTAGATTCTCTCTCTCTCTCTCTGCAAAAGTAGAGCCTGATCTACTTCAGCACTTTCCTTAGATCCTGAATCTACTTTTGCAGAAATTCTAGACAGGCATATTGAAGTAGATGCAAGAAATTGCGTAGAAAGAACTGCAATATAAAACATACTAATAAAGTTTTCCCGTGGAGTCGCCCAAGCGGGAAATCAGCAATAACGTAGCTTCTATATGGAGCCGAATTCTGCTACCGAGTACCTCGCCAATAAAACTCGTTTTAACAGCCTCTAAAATGCTCAGAAAATGCCAGAGACGCATTTCACCGTTCCCAATTATTTCTTAGTGACGCGTTTCGCCTCGGCATTTATGATGGAGGTGCGCTTTTTCGAGGGGATTAAAATCCGTAGGTATTAATGTTGAGGGGAGAGTATATTCACGTTCTCTCCCCTTTCTTGTCACAGACAGCTGTTACAAGTAAAGAGCGAGGGGTAGAGAGAGATAAATAACGCCTGGTGTGTGGAAAGAAGATACAGCATCAAAATCTGTGGACGTAAAAAGTAGGTATTCATATGGCGTATATAAAGATAATCTGAGTATTCGTATAATTTACTCTGCTGACAAAAGCGAAGTGGAAAGGGAAACCAAATGAAACGCGAATTTCATCATGCTCCGTAATGGCTGCCAGAACATTTCAAAATGTGTAGTCCAGAAGATTACCATGCTTAAACCGAAAAAAAATCTGATATGTTCAATTCACATGACTTTCTCTAGATTACTGTAACAAAATATTGTTAAACAGCATATTCTTCTATCTATTTTATAACAATCGATATAAACAATAGCGTAGTCTTAATTACTTGCTTTCTTGTTAGTAGAAGCATAATAATAGAATATAATAGGCTAAAGCAATAGTCAATTCTTTTAAAAGCCAGTTCCCATGTGGATGAAATCCGATTCTATGCAGGGCTCAGAATTTACACATTTCCGTGTGAAAAAAGTTCCATTTTAAATCTAAAAGAAATAACAAGGAATATCAGAAATGCACAACTGAACAAAAGAAAAAATTATACGAGATAAATTGTGTTTTAACGTGATCTACATCATTTGTCTAGTAAGTTTTTGTCTATCTCTTACGGTTTACCAGTTACGCAAAACTCGGCAAAATTCATTCTGAATAAGGAGGTCTTTAGAGGCTATTCCCAGAAAATTCAAAACATACACTTTATTTGCCATAGAAACATCTTTAATATAGGGTATTATAATCAAAATTGTTAGACCATTTTTGAGAAATTAAAAACTTTCGAAATTTTTTCGATGTAAATGGTAGTTTGTGGTAGGGGATATTTCTCAAAATCTTTTTGTCGCATCCCTATAAGATACTAAACTTAAATACACAGTTTGGTATATTATCAACTTTTCGTTTTCGAGTTATCGTGTTCTTAGACACATGGACTGCCATACGGATACACACACGGACCTTTTTCTGAAGATACTTTTTTTGCATACTGTCTATTTTAGGTGAAATCTCGGTATAATATTTTTTAGTGGAATGCAATACCTTCTCTCACACTATGTACATAGTTCATGTAGAGAAAGTAAAAAAGTAAGCTTTGGGGTGGGTCTAAATATTGTCTATAATCGATCAACATAGTGGACGGGTCATAAGGCTTGATTCCTGAAACTTGTTTTAAAGATCCGAAGATTCCTTATTGGTATTCATCTTCTTCCATCATTTTCTCCATGCTTTAAATCTGTCTGCCTATATAACCTGCTTTTAAATATCCGTTTGGTTTAGGTATGATGTAGCTTTCAATAATTAATCAATTTCCTCTTGCCAAGTTAAAAGTGCTGCGTGCTAATACCCCAATCTCAAACTACCTTTTATATGGACACTTTTGAGATTTTTGTTTTTCTCAAAAATAGCTCTACCGATTTTAATTAAAATAACGTACTTACATTAAAGATATTTATCAAGACAAATAAGATGTGTATCTTGAATTTTCTGAGAATAACATCTGAAAACACCTTTATTCGGAATGAGTTTTGCATAAGTGGTAAACCGTAAGAGATAGACAAAGATTACTTACAAAAAATTAAAATTTCCACAAAACAAATAATTTATGTCATATACATTTTTCGTAAAGTTGACCATTTCCGACATATTCGTTGTTATTGATTTCAGTTTTATAATATCACAATTTGTCAACCCGGGGCCCCTGCAAAGAAACTAATTTCAATCACATTTTAAACAGCTTTTAAATGATTTGATTATAACTTTAGCCTAGTGTATTTCCTAATTTCTCTTCACTTACAAGGAAGCAAGTAATAATACCATGATTACAATGGAGTAGATAGAAGAACAAGCTTGTAAACAACAATTGGCAACAGAAATGTAGAAAAAATCATGTGAATGGGACACATCAGATTAGTTATTGCGCTCATGCAAAATATATGGAATTTCAAAGTCCTGACAATTCTAGCGATCCGGTTTTTAAAAAACTGAATATCACTTTACCCTAATTATCTTTATTCCTTTACCGAAATATGTAACGAAGATTTATTTCGAATAACAAGTAGTGGACAAAAGAATAAGCGTTTTGAATAGTAGAACATGGTAGAAAACAGTTGAGAAATGTATGATAATTCAAAGGAAATCAGACTTTACTTTCCCTAGCCCGTATATCATATGAACATTATTCCATTTAAAAAAATTCGATATCGAGATTACTCCGTTATCACTTGTTTTGAAACCTCTTGAATAAAACATGTCCGTGTATGTGTCTGTGTGTTAGAGAGAGAGACTGTGTGTGTATGCCTGTGAACAGCATATCTCAAAAACGAAAAGTCGGTTAAATACCAAACGATTTTGTTTAAAACTTCATATGTTTAAAATATTTTCTTGTCAATGAAATTTATAACTTGAATTTTCTGAGAATAGCCTCTAAAGACCTCTTCATTCTAAATCACTTCTCTATTTCTTTTGTGTAACTGGTAAACCCAAATAGACAAAATTTACGACACAGAAATGTATATCGTTAAAGCACACAATTTATGTCGCATACATTGTTTTGTAGAGTTAACCGTTTTTGATATACTTCGAGTTATTGCTTTCAAGTTTAAAGTACTTTAACTTTTCTTTTAAACTGCAAATATCTTCCATACCATCTCTCTTTCATTTACTCCTAACATAGCGACCAGCTTTTTAGAGATTTCACTATTGCTTTAGCCTAAGTATTCACTTATTTACTTTCACTTATTTCATGTGAATGGAACACATCAGAGTTTAATGTTCAAATTCAAGCTCTGAGCAATATGAACAGATTTGTATGTAACCTCAGAGTCCTCCCTGGTTTAGGAAGTTCACAAATAATTTGGCCACGAAATACGAGGGCTGCTCATCAAGCAAATTTCCTGCGCATGGCCAATGAACAGAACTTTATTTGCATACGGTAAATTAACAGGAAACATTCCTTGTCAAACACCGTTGCACAGGATTTATACATGGTGAGTTATTGTGCATTGCGAAATAGTTCCACCTGCAAAACACTCATGCAATGCTAACTGCTTTAAAGAAACAAATCACAAACAATGGATTTGCTTCTAAACCTATAATATAACTGCAGTAACTTAAGTGTTATATAACTACAATCCCTCACTGTGATGCAGTGAACATTAATGAACCAGAGAACATTTGGAGAACATTGAAAATACGAGACGAAGCAGAACACCAATGTTGTTACCACCTAGAAGATTGTTACCGGGGATATTACGAGGAAGTGGCGTTCAATAATTGCTTAGAAAAAAATATAAAAGCAAATTATTTTTAGTATATATCTGTTTTATTTTTTCAGCATATCTTTTTTGTATACCCATCGCAGCGTTTCTCTAACTGTTTTAAGGCTTCCAAAAGGTACGATTTCGTAGGTCCTCAAAATAGGCATTTGTTTGGGAGATGACATCTTTGTTAGCCGAGAATCGCTTTCCACCGAGCCACTTTTTCAAGTTTGGAAACAAAAATAGTTACTGGGGCCAAATCTGGTGAGTATGGCAGATGTAATAATTGAGACCTTAATTCTAAAAAATTTTGCCGTCAAACCTGCACAGATGTACACTCCTGCATTGTATTAATGAAAGAGAATTTTTTTCTTTGCCAGATGAGGGTTTTTTCTCGATTTCTCCGTTCAACCGGTGTAATGACGATGCATAATACTTTCCGTTTATCGTTCTTCCTTTCTGCAAGTAATCAATGTAGTTGCGTGCATTCCAAAATACCAAGACCTTCACTCTGTCTGCAGATTTCACCATATTTGCCTTTTTCGGAGCAGATTCGCCTTTAAAAATACACTGCATCGACTGTACCGTTGTCTCTGAAGTGTAGTAATGTATCCATGTTTTATTCACAATTATGTATCGACGCAGAAGCTCGTCAGGATTGCTACGGAAAACTGCGTGTATTGAAGACATTTACATAATAAATAAAATGTATATCTTGAATTTTCTGGGAATAGCCTCTGAAGACCCTTTATTGTGAATGAATTTTGCGGAATTTTGTATAACCAGTAAACCGTAACAAATAGACAATAACGTTCTACACAAAAGATGTAGATCTCGTTAAAACAAACAATTTATGTTATATAAACTTTTTTCGTGGAGGTGACCATTTTTTTAAATATTCCTTTTTATTCATTTCGGTTTTAAAATACTTTTACTTTTCTCATAAAGGAACGTGCCAACACCTCACCACGCAAAGAAACTGGCTTCAATCACATAGAAACCACATTTAAAACATTTGATTGTCGGTTTAGTCTATTCCTTTATTTCCCTTCTACTTACAAAGAAATAAGTAATAAGATTGTTTCAGCTAATGTTTATCTTGATTAGCATGAACTAGAAGAAGAATAGGATTATTAAGAATAATGTATTATAGAGATGTAGAGATAAGTCATGTGAATGGAGCACACAGATGTTAAACAAAAATTAGTTGTAAAATTTAAGAAAATATATTCAGTTGTTCCCATTCTGCACACTTTAACTACCAACTAGCTTAAACTATAAACGGTCAGGTGCATATTTATTAATAAACACTCCCAATTTTAAAGCTTGCTTTCCGTAAACGTTTTTCCAGCACTTTTCTCTCCTGAAAATACACATGATGCAACGTTTTACTAATTTTACTAATTTTTTTCAAAATATTTCTAATGCCTATGAAAACAACGTTAAAGAAAATGGCTACATAGTTTTTGGAAATAATGTTCTATTTTTTAAAAATTCCATTTTGAAAAATCAATAATTTTGGCAAGTATGAAAACTAAATTAAAAATATAGAGTAAGTATGGTTAATATAACAAATGTAATACAATAGACCTATTTGAAAACACATTTACTGTAAAACTTAAATTTGTTATGTAAATTGTTTTGAAAACGTATCATTGCCTTATTTTTATTAAAACAATTAATTTATATAACACAAATACTATTTAAGTAATCCTGTAAGCTATAATTTTGATAAATAGCATAATATTAATATTTTTGTGTTTAATAATGGCATAAATTTCAATAAAAATAAAATATTGCATTTATGTTGTAAAAATAAGCATTTAATTTGTATAAATGTGTTCAAAGATAACAAATTAAAATCATTTAGTTTATAATTGCTGATTATATTTGAGGTGACACGTATGTGGTGGATGATTAGTGGTGAACACCTCTTTTTGTTTCTGGACACTTTGTCGAGTTGAAGGTCGTCGGAGATCCAGAAATGGGCGATCTCAGCGTCGAATCTCTTCCTCCGACTAGCTAACTGTATGTACATGTGAGCTTGAGGATGTTGTCAGGTGAAAATTAAGTAATACAATATTGACTGTATCGCAGATTTTTTTAAAGTCTGTTTCATTTTACTTCACTTTTGTTTCCACTTGACAATTCTTTAATCTTTGGCATATTCGTAGTTTTCACTTATTTGCGCCTGACTTTACTATAGTATAGTATCGGGGACGGTGCGTGTTATGAGGAACTAGTGCCCGAACTTAAAAGGGAACTCTCTTTATATTAGCTGCAACCCACGCTAATCTCGCCAGTTAGAAAAACTTACACTTGAACAACGATTGGCGGAAATATTTGTTTAAATTTAAATATTATTTTCTCATTGGCCCAGCTTTAGGAAGCCTTCTCCAACGTTCCTTTTGCGTGGTGGAATGAGAAGGCGCCGCTCTGTCGGTCAGCCAGATGTCCGAGAGTTACTCTCTCTGAGAGATATTCAGTTTTGTACTGGCTAGTGGTATGTTTACATTGTTTCTGTTCCAAAAATTACCAGTTGTTATTAGTTTGATAGTTCTTCATTAGTTACTGCTTAACTATTATTATTGTTATTGTTATTATTTAACCATTTATTTTTGACCGTATGATATATCGCTTCATAGTATATTATGTTTTCATTATTTTCTTTATCTGTATCTTTTATTTTATTAGTATTAATAACTTATATAAGAGGATTATATACTTAAATCCTTCATACGTTAGTTTTATTAAATTGCAGATGCATCACCTTCAGTAGAGTTTTAAAATAAACTGAGCATGTAGCAGTTCCATTGGCCAATTCATCGCTCTTTGTTTCACCTGGACTGCTTGTTTTCACGTTGGCTTTTTTCTGGAAATATCAATCTAATTCACTGCGACCGGAATGCTATGTTATATTTAGTAATTAATGTGGTTGTAAAATTGGCCAGCGCAGCCATTCCCCCGTAGCTTTTTCATCGGTTGGTAAAACTGGCATGAACTACAAAAACCAATCCCTCCGTCACTGTTGTTTTAACCGTCGCGCGAATTAATTTTTTTTCTTTGTGTGTGCCTACCAATTCCCTTCCTCCCTTTCATTACTAGTAATTTAAACAACGTCTGTGTCGCTTTCGCTAGAACGACGGCGGAAGAGTGTAAGTTTGTATTTTCATGATTTTAAATGGGTGCCCTCGGTCGTGTTGACGTGGCTGGGGGGCTTCTACGATCGAACTGTTTCGACACATTGATTTACGTGGCCGCGGCGTGCGAGGGGGAAGGGGGGTTTAAATTGGACTAATTGATCGGCCCCTGTATGTCAGGGCTCCGTTCTCACCCTGCATCTGCCGCAACACCTTGCAATCGCTTTTATACACCTCATCCGCATATTAGCTCATTGTGGCGTATCTGTCTCATCTCGAGCTGCTCACAGTAATGCCACTGGATTAGCTTTACAAGTAGTTTAATGTGTAACAATTTTAAAAATCTGATTCACATTATTGTTAAAAAGCTTATGCTCTTATTAGCAGAAATAGTCTTAGTACTTGCTTCCTTGTAAGTAGAAGCGAAATAAGGGAGTACCATAAGTTAAAGTGATAGTCAAAGGCTGGTTGCTATGTGACTGAGGTTCCTTTGATAGTATGGACAGGGGTTGACAAATTCCTGTATGAGAAAAGTATACGTATTTTAAAGCTGAAAATAATAACAAGGAATGTCTAATAATTGGTCAACTCCACGAAAAAAAAATGTATATAGCATAAATTGTGTGTTTAACAAGTTCCGCAAACGAGATTTTTTCTATTAAATTTTTGTTTATCTCTTACGGTTTTCCAGTAATGCAACAAAATGTCCTCATAGGCTACTCCCAGAAAGCTATAAACAAAGGATAGCTGGGGTGGGAGGATTTCTTTGAAAATCTTCGTGTCGCATCCTTGGAAGATACCAAATTTAAATGCTAAGTTTGGTATTTAAAGGTCTTTTCGTTTTTAAAGAAAGAAACACACAGACACACACGCTACACAAGGACCTTTTTCTAAAAATGTTTTCTTTTTTGGATTCAGCAGGACCCAAAATATGTATTTCCGGTGAAATCTCGATATCGAATTTTTGGATGGAATGCAATACCTTCTCTATACACTATGTACATAGTACGTGTAGAGAACGTAAACATCTGATGTGTTCCATTCACATGACTTTTTCTACATTTTATTTATTGGTCTGAGTCGTAAATGATTTTGCCTAGTGACACAGACAGACACACGGTTTTTTTCTGAAAATTCTTTTTTGGATACCTGATATGCATTTTCGGGAAAAAAATCGGTATCGAATTTCTGGGTGGAACACAATATCTTCTCTATCCACTATGTACATTTTACATACGAAACTAAAGAAAGTAAAAATTAAAATTTGTATTTCAAGTGAAGTATCAGTATGAGATTTTTGGGTGGAATGCATTACCTTCTTTACCTATGTACTAAAGCTACTAAGAAAGTAAAACTGATTTTACTGTAAAATATGTAAGTATCTGCCCTTTAGTATTCTCTGTATCTTTATGTGGGTACTCAGGTAGTGTAATTAACAGAATATAAGAAATTGTAACAATTTCCAGTTCATTTAGAATCTTCATACGAATCTTGAACAGCCTGTACCGTTTGCATTTACATAAAAGCAGTTTCATTTCTCACTTACATTTTTCTTTTTCCTTTCTTGCTATTCTTGGGGGCAAGATATTGCTCTCAGGAATATTGTTTCTGTTCTACGCTTTCTCTTGCTCTTTTATTAATGCCTGACATTCAGCGCGAGCTAGGTATGACTTAGACCTTTATAAGACGTTTTCGTATCTTCCTGTTAGCTCTGCAGCCTTCATCACGGGCTGCATTAACATAACGCAACCGCAGACGTGAACTTTCCACTTGAACTTGAAGGATAACGTTCTCACGCCCAAACAACCAGTATAAAATTTATTACAGAGATACCTAGATGGATAGTCAGACAAACAAATAGATGGATACAAATACAGGGTGTTAATAAACTACACCGAAATAATTTGCAAGAAGTAATTTGAGATAGGCGATGCATGGTTCCCGTATAAACATAACGCAACTACATATTGTTAAAGTGTGGGTATCAGGTGCTGATAAGTCGGTGTTAAAGCAAAGCAGGTTGACAAAATGGTGTAAATGTCTTTAAAACTGCTGAACAAGTATAGAAATATCGATTTTAGCAGCTAGTTACTAGCGTTTTCAAGATTTAATGTCGCAAATATCTGTTAAATCTCGAATTAATCACTTGATAGTGCGACTCTGACCCTCATTAACTACGTTCTTGAGATACCATACTATGGAGGCGTTTTTCAACTGCTCTGGTGGCTTAATGCGTCACGAGGGAAGCTGATATCCCATGGTCGTGAGTTCGATTCCTGTCATTGAGTGAATGAATTTTATTATTATTTTTTTTTTCATTCCAGACGAAATGCCGCGATACATGAACGAGACCCGAACTCGGAAACTTATCTTTCACTTGAAAGCCAGTATCACAACCACTACGCCAGAGAAGTACGCTGTAATATGTCCCTTCGTGTTATGCTCTCGAATGGTTGATAAATTAGTCAGTGGCGTATTGGCCGTTACTTCGACATTTCAGTAAACAGACATTAAGTCTCCTATCTCAAATTACTTATTTAAGTAACCTACATACTCTGCAAAAATATTTCGGTATACTTCATTAACATCCTGTATAACTTTATGGACAGACAGACAGACAGACAGACAGACAGATAGACAGATGGGGTATCTTCAATGGTGTCAAATTTTTAGAGTTATTACACAAAATAACATTTAATATGTATGCCTTTGACGGTATGTGCAAACATCAGGTACAAGTTAAAGGCAAATAAAAAAGAACAAAAAATCTGATACGTTCCATTCACATGACTTTCTCTACATCTCCACAATAAATGAATGTTAAAAGCTTATTCTTCTATTTACTTAAAGCTAATCGAGAAAAAATTAGCAGAAATGGTCTTATTACTTGCTTCCTAGTAACAGAGGGGAAATACGGGAGTACACTAGGATTCGATGGTCAAATATTTTAAAAGCTGGTTGGTATGGTATTGAAGCACCTTCGTTTGTATGGACAGGAGATGACAAATTCTAGTATGAGAAAATTGTAATTTAAAGCTGAAAGTAATAAGGAGGAATATCTAAAAAACAGTAAACTTCACGAAAAAAAGTGTGTAATATAAATTGTGTTTTAACGAGATCTATAATTTTTGTTAATTTAGTTTTGCCTATCTATTACGGTTTACCAGTTAAGCAAAGTTTCACAGAATTCATCCAGGATAAACATATCTTCAGACGCTATTCCCAGAAAATTGAATTTTATCTGTCATGTAAATATCTCAAGTATAAAATATTTAATCAAAATCGTTTGCCATTTTTGAGAAAATCAACATTTTTCATATATTTTCCATGTAACGGGATAGCTGGGAGTGGGGGGATTTTCTTGAAAATCTTCGTGTCGCATCCTTGGAAATGCTGAACCAAGTTTGGTATTTAACGAATTTTTAACACACACACACACACACACACACACACACACACACACACACACACACACACGGACCTTTTTTATAGAAATGCTTATTTGTGGTCAGGGTGTCACAAAACATGTATTTCCGGTGAAATCTCAGTATCGAAATTTTGGGTACAATACAATATTTTCTCTATACACTATGTACGTAGTACGTGTCGAGAAAGTAATATATATATAAATAAACAAAACTGGTGTCTTACTTTCACGTGACTTTCTCTACATCTCGGCAACAAATTATCGTTAAAAACTTTATTCTTCTTTCTACACTAATCGAGATACACACTAGCAGAAATGGGCTTATCACTTGCTTTATTTTAAACAGAAAGGAAACTATGGAATACACGAAGCTAAAGCGACTGTCAAATCTTTTAAAAGCTGGTTGCTATGGCATTGAAATTCATTGTTTTTTCCTTTTTTCTTTTTTTTAGCATGGCCAAATTCTTGTATGTAAAGGGTTGAAATATTTTGAAACAGAAAACAATAGCGAATAATATTTTAAAATGGTTAACTTCGAATACATGTACGACAAAAGGTTTGTCCTTTAACGAGATATTTTTGTGTAATAAGTTTTGTGTATCTCTTACGATTTACTAATTATGCAAAATTCAACAAAATTAATTCAATGGCTATTCCTAGAAAATTTAAAATAATCAACTTGTCATGTAAATATCCTTAACATGCGGTATTTTTAACAGGCTTTTTGAGACTTTTTTTTTGTTTTTTTGTTTTTTTTTTTAATTTTAACATTCTAAAGCGTAGTTTAAGACGGGAGGTTTTTCGTCAAAATCTTTGAATCGTGTCCTTTTAAGATACGTACAACATTTAAATACCAAGTTAGGTATTTTATCGACTTTTCATTTTTTAGCTTTCGTATTCACGGACACAACAGATTGTTTTCTAAAAATGCTCTTGTTTTTCATACAGGGACCATAAAAAACAATTCCAGGGAAATCTTGGTATCGAATTTTTGGACATAATACCTTTTCTACCTATATATATAATCTCATATGTTATGATGTGTTTACTTAAATAACTCGATTCAATTTCCTGTCAGCTGATGTCTGTTAATCTTCATTTATCACCTTTCTTTTCTTTTTCATTTGTTTCGCTACCTGCCATACGACCCTATGCCTATTCTTATCAAATTTCATTAGAGTTCAGTAACCTAAAGCATGGGAGAAAGGTTTTTCCACTGGTTTTTATAATATGGAACATATATTCGAATTATCTCCCTGCCTCAGCCACAACCAGTGCTTCACTATTTTTATTTTATGCAATGGTGTTTGAAGTGTATCTCACCATCAATAACGTCACCTGTAGATACTTTAAAGATATTATGTTTTCCTTAAATTGTTGACGTTAAAGAACGATTGACAAGTAAAATTATTGGAGATATGTAAAGTAAATTAGGGTAATGTTGAAAACCTTCGAATCATAACAGCAGCATGACATTCTTGATGAAATAAGATTATTGTTTCTATTTGGTTAATCTATCCTGGATAAGCGTCATATGGAAGAAGTTTTTTTCAAATAATAAATAGCAAGCTCTTTTGGTTTCATAACCTTTAATTACGAAAAAGGGGTTTCTTATACATTATAAACATAATTATAAATAGTCAGTTCCTATCTTACAATGAAAACGTATTAACTGAAAACTTACGCTTAGGCAAAGATTTTTGTGCAAAATCAGAACAAAAAAGAAAGAAAAAAAGAGAAAAAAATCCGATGTGTCTACATCGTTGTAATAGAGATGAACATTAGCAGAAGTTATTGTAATAGTTCCTACTAAGTAGAAGGGAAGTAAGGTAAACCGGTTGTCAAACCTTTTAAAAAGATATCCACTACGAGAAACAATTCCAATTCAGTTTGCTTTGCCTGCCAGGAGTAAAGCAAACGAGAAATGTTTAAGTAGCTTAAAATTAAAGCCAACAACAGGGAAGATCTGGGAAACAGTTGACTAAGTATGACATAAATGTGCGTATTATCAAGATAAACATTTTCTGTGTAGTAAGTTCTTGTGCATTTCTTACGATTTACCAGTTATGCATAACTTCATGCAGAATGGAGGGATTTCAAAGGTTATTCCCAAAAAAATTGAAGTTTTAATTTTGTTAGGTGAATATCCTTTATCTTGCTCATACTCGCTGTATCATTATAATAGTAGTTATTGTTGTTATTACTATTATTATTATTACTATACAATGAAGAAGTACGTACTGTCATATATGCATATTTTGCGATACGAAGCTTTTATATTTTAGTTTATTCTTTATTATTGAATAATAAAAAAGTGCAAATACGAAGCCACATATTTTTCCTTGTGTTATTGATACCATAATTGTTTAAATGAACAGAATAAACCAGAACAAGGAAAAAGTCGTCACAAAAGGTATGAAACCCAACAGCATGTAGTACACTAAAATTTTACCCATCTTCATATTTGCATTGTTTCGTTATAATACTTCCATCTTTATTTTCCTGTACTTATGCGCATATTGCGAAATAGTATTGATTATTATGATGATAATCAATAATTGTATATCAAAAAATGCACCTTTTTGGTTACAGCGTCTTAATGTTTTTATTTAGCTCTATAGTGAGTCTAGTCTCTATGTTAAATAAGAGCAGCTTAGAAGCGTATAGACAGTTACAAAACTAGCTATTGGTGGAAATTAGTTCTTGGTTAAACTTTTCTTGATTATCCTCACGGCATCTAATACAAACTTGGGAACTCCTCTTAGTGAGCGCGATTCCCTCACCGTTTCCATTGATACGCAAGAGAAATAGAACGCAGGTAGCTCGCGCTACCACCGCCACTGACCGGTGTTTACTTGGATTTGCCACGTTCAGTTCTGCAACTCAAAGTGTAATCTGAGCACGTGAAGTACAGCGCTTCTAACCCACCCGGCATATTTTTAGGTGCCTAATAAATCTGCAATTTTCCGCATATTTAATTATTTTCAGAGCATAAAGGTTTGCATATAAAGACCTGATAGTCCGAGATCTGTCGATGAGTGAAACTGGTGTAATTTAATCACATTGGTATTTTACTGACCTAGGCAAGCTCAATCCGATAATGAAAGGCATTAAGTGAAATCCCATAGTGGTAGTGGAAGCTGTGCAATGACACGACCATAGCAAACTATCATTGAGTGTGGTTACTGCTGTTACTTCATTGTTTCCCATTCGAAATGCAACTATCTAACACCAGCTTGTGGCAAACGTTGTCCAGATGTAATTATTGGTTTTAACAAGACTAAAGCAACTATTGTCGACATTGCTGGAAACCAGTAAATCTTGTCTGCTTCTCATGAAAGTAATGTCCATTTAAAAGAAATAAATATTATTCGCTTCAAACAGACTGAAAGAAGAAGCAACTGCAAGAATTGTCCGTCTATAATTTTCTTCCATTCATATGACCTTCTCTGCCTGTTCTGCAAACAAACTATTCCTACACGACTCTTTTATTTATAACATGCTAATTGAGATAATGACAGAAATTCTCGTATTACTTTCTTCCTTCTAAACAGAAGTGTAACTAAGGAAGACTGTAGGCCAAAGCGATATTCAAATCTTTTAAACGCTGGTTGCTTTTTGAACAAATACAATTTGGTTTGCTTTGCAATGCCAGCAATAAAACAAATGAGAGATGATACGACAGTGAATTTCTGTTTCAGGAAAATAACGTACTATAAAATAAAACTAATAGCAAGGAATATCTGTTAAACGATCAATTCTTAAAAAATGTATACACCATAAATTCTGTGTTTCAATGAGATCTACAATGTTTTTGTTGTTGGTTTTTTTCATTTATATAGCCCCTTTTAACATCTAAGGTCATATCGGGGGCTTTACTCTTGAAACAACTCGTTGTCAGTAGGTTTAAATCATTTTATTTTCTTAAAGCACACACATATTCACTCTCGCATACATACTTCCAGACTCTGTCGGGGATATGGAATAATTTTGGCTAAAGAAAGCTTCCCCGCCCCGGCCGGAAATCCAACCCGGGACCTCTGGGTGAGAAGTCAGCTCGCTACAATATTTTGTGTAGTAAGCATTTCATCCATTTCTGACGGTGTACCACTCTTGCAAAGTTCATCCAGAATGAAGCGGTCTTCAGAATCCATTCCCAGAAAATTCAGGATATTCATTTTATTTGTGATATAAATCTGCAGAGAGGTCAAAACATGACAGGTGGAATGGTGAGAAATTGAGTTGGGCAATCTAATGAGGCGATCCATTGTTCATGACGAAGCATGAGTGGTTGGCCTTATGTTGTCACTGATGGGTTGCTTGAACAAGCGAATGAGACAATTCGTAAAAACAGATGCTTCACAATAAAAATACTTTGTGTTGTGCTTCCACAAAACACGATGAAGTCTTTGAAGAGGGTATACAAAAGTTGATTCCTCGCTATGACAAATGCCTGAACAATAGCGCCAACAAAGTTGAAAAATAGTTGAGAAATTCTCTTTCATGTAAACATAAATGTTGTATTGAGAAGTATTTAATTTTTTTTCCAATGTAACTTTCCGAATACGCCTCGTATATGGGTTCCCAAATTGTATTCCAGTCATGTAAACAACCCAAGTGGCTTGGAATGGTAAACAAAAAAAAAAAAAAAAAAAAGCTATAACTTTTAACGTTATATTATCGGTGCCGTGACCGATTGGTTAGACTGAGTGTATATCATCGGGCGGAACCATGTGATATTGGGGTGTACAGAGTGGCGCTCGAATGTTTTTCCTGGTGTTCTACGGTTTCTCCTGTCATTCAGTCCACCACCTGCTCCATAATCGCCTTTCTTTTCATCCGTTTCACCGTAATTTTATCATTATCTATCTTTTTCTCATACCTGGCACTAGACTGTTCCTCCAGCCCGGCTTCTGTCTCTGATTCAGTGTCCGTCTGTTCTTCCAGAGCCCTAATGCTGGCTTGTAAAACCTCCATATAATAAGCTAAAGAAGAAGAAGCTACATTTCTATTACACATGATTACTTTCTTCTTTTGGTTCTTTACTGAAAAGTATTCTGATATTGGAAAAACTGCTACAGCAATTGGGGCAACTTTATTTGTTGGACAAATATTTAGCTTGAATTCTTTCATCCATTTTACTTACTATTAGTGTATTATGAATTGTATATCGTATATAGATTGGATTGATTGATTGATTGGCGCTTGGGAGACAAAATAAGATAGACCGACCGAATCCGTATCGATACCAGAGGCTTACTCTTCGGTACCATATCCAATTGTGCCAGTTCAGCCAATCTCTGCCCTGATAGGGTTTTGAAGCCCCTGAACTAGTTCCGTATGAGATACAATTATCTCAGGGTCCGAGGTCCCAAAGAAGTTGCATCATCTGTTTTCCAGTACATCACAGTAGAGAATCAGGTGCTGGGTGGGTCAGTGTTCCCTGTAACAGAACCTGAGCTTATGAGACCTTCTTTCAATCTCCATTGTGTGTAGATGATTCCGAAAATTCCCATGAACTACCATAAGATCGACCATGTCTCAAATGCTTCCTTTAAGCTTCAGGATAGTACTTGGACATGGTCTAGACAACATAAGTTTACCATGTCGCTATCTTGGGGCTGAAGCCCACGTGGCATCATGATGTCTGTGAACCCAGTGTAGTAGCCTAGTTCTAACGATCTTTTTGGATACCCAATGACAGGTTCATGTCCTACAAACGAGGTATATGTGTACATTCATATCAAAAGCATAAATACTAAATAAATATAGCAATTCTTATACCAACCAAACCTGCATTTGGTATTCTGAAAAGTGGATTATGTATTGCAAATACTAAATGTTACATACTGCCACTGCAGATTGAGTTTGTGCTCCTGCTTTCCACACAGTTGAGGGCCACGATCTGCACAGTATGCAATTCAGGAGCAACTAACCAAGTTTCTCTTTCTGTTTTACTAAAAAAGCAACCAACTGGTGAAGTATATTAATGCCTGATTTATCACCCCTGTAACTAAGTAAACAAAAGTTTTCTCTGTATATCTACCAGTTACTAAATTATTTGGAATTTGGGAATTGTAATATTACGTGTTAATTCGAAGCGTTTGATAGTTTACAGTAGACAAATTTTCTTCAGCTCTTTAACTCGACAAAAAGCTTCAAAGGTAAACTTGTCAGCTTTAGCGTTATTTCATTCGGAAACAAAACGCAAATATAATTTCATAAATGGATTTTAAAAGCCAAGTGAAGTTAGTGATAGACAGAATGACACTTCGAGTTTGCAGTTTTTGCAGTATATGGGGTTACGTGTTGCCTCTTCTAGTGCCACTTAACAGAGCAGCCCATGGGATACCCTCTGGCGTAACCCATCACGATCATGACTGGGTAATGAATACTAATGGACCTCACAAACCAATCGGAGATAACGGTAAACATACAGTACCGATCTAATCTGTCAGCCCATTGCATTACCCTGGCTAGCATAACCAGCATTATCAATAATACTTGCGTGCCTTTGTAGCCTACTCACCTTCTGCTGTTATATCCATTAAATTTTGTCGAGTGCTTTATTTTTTTCTTAGATATAAAGTTTGCTGACTGGCATCATATTATTATTGCGTTTTAAAAACCTTTATTCCCTTCTCTACCGAGTACTCTCTACATATACAGGCCGTTTCAAAACAACACCAAACGAAGATAGCAGTCGATTAGCTTACACTTTGACTTGTCCGAAACTTGATGTCGCAACTTTCAAGCTCTTCTATTTAAAGTTTTATTTACGTTTAAAAATAGCACACATTTGGGATTAGGCAGCGAATGAACAAGTTGTCATACACCACACCCACATGCTACGTTTTTCCTTTACTAAGGTGACCTGTACCTCATCGGCGTGTCTATCAAACCATGCCTACGCCATGCAACTGGGACCTTCGCTACCAACCGGCATTTCTCTTGGACTGCGCCAGGCTGTATGCCGAATTTAGAGCTGAAAATTATATTCACGTATCACGTACGGTATGATCAACAAAGTCCACTTCTTCGTTTAGTGTCGTTTTGAAACACCCTGTATAGTAGGAAGATAGATCGTTGTATTCCATTAAAACATTCAATACCGAGGTTTAACCAGTAAAACCTGTTCTGAACCCCCCTGAATACAAAACAAACATTTTAGAAAAAGGTCCGTGCGCGATTGGGGCCAGAAAATTAAAAGAAAATCTGATGTGTTCCATTCACATGACTTTCTCCACATGTCTGCCACAAATTATTGTTAAAAACCTTATTCTTCTATTTACTTCATGCTAATGGAGAATTATTATTTGCTTCTTTGTAAGTAGAAGGGAAATAAGGGAGTACCATAGGCAAAAGCAATAGTCAAATGTTTTAAAAGCTGATTGTATTGTGATTGAAGCTTCTTTGTTTGTATGACCAGTTGTTAACAAATCCAGGTATGAGAAAAATATAAGTATTTTAAAACTAAAACCAATAACAAGGTATATTTCAAAAACGGCCAACTCCACGAAAAAATGAATATAACACAGATTGTGTGTTCTAATTAACTCTTCAATTTCTGTTAAGTAAATTTTTGTCTATCTTTTACGGCTTACCACTTAATGCAAAATTCCGTCAGAATAAAGATTTTTTTTTAGGCTTTTCCCAAAAAATTCAGAACATACATTTAATTTCTCATGGAAATATCTTTAATATACAGCATTTTAATAGAAATCGTTTGTCATTATTGAGAAAATCAACATTTTCGAAAAATTTTCCATGTAAAGGGTAATTGCGGATGGTGGATTTTCTTGATAATCTTTGTGTTCGTATCCTTGGAAGATAATGAACTTAAATGCTAAGATTGGTACTTAACGGACTTTTCGTTTTTGAGTTATGCTACCCCACACACACATACACGTACACACGCTCTCACATGCGGACTATTTTTCTAAAAATGTTTTTTTTTTTTTTTGATTCAGTGAAATTCCAAAATAAGTATTTTTTTTTTGAAATCTTGGTATCTAATTTTTGGGTGCAGTAAAACACCTTCTTTTAGACAGTATGTACGGTCACCCGACCCATGCAAATGACGGAAATATTGTATTACTATAAACTTAATAAATATTATTGCTAATATTACTACTAGCATAATCATAATACTTGTAGAGAAAGTAACAAAAAGTTTGTTAAATACCAAGCTACTTATTAATTTTAGTATCCTGTAAGAATATGACACAAATGTTTTCATGAAAAATCACTCCAGCAGAAGCATGGAAAAGAATTCGAAACTTTTGAAATGACGCTATCAATTTTGATTAAAATGCCGTGTATTAATGATGTTTATATGTATAACTTAATTTTTCTGGGAATGGCCTCTGAAATCCTTTTCATTCTGGAGGACTTTTGTATAACTGTTAAACGTAATGATAAACTTAGTCTTAATACAGAAAAAATATAAATTTCCTTAAAACAAACGGCTTATGTAGTATACATTTTTGGTGGAATTAAGCATTTCCGATGTATTTCTGGTTGCTGGTTTCAATTTTAAAGCACATAAGCATTTCTCAAACGGAAATTTTTCACTCCTGTTTGTTTTGTTTTACTCCTGACATTTCTATCACGTAGCAACCAGCTTTTGACAGTTGCTTTAGTCTGTATATGCCTTTTTTTTTTTTTACTTTCTCTAGCAAAACATACATAGTAAATATAATAGGTACCTATTGTAATTCTATCCAAAAATTCGATACCGAGATTTCTCTCAAAATATATGTTTAGAGGACCCCTGAATGGAAAACAAGTATTTTTAGAAGGATGTCCGATTGTGTGCATCTGTGTGTGTGTGTGTGGGGGGGTGGGCTCTGTGCGCAGTGGGCAGCATTGTTCAAAAACGAAAAGTCCATTAAATACCCAACTTCGTGCTTTAGTTCAGTATCTCCCAAGGATGACATATGAAAATCTTCACGAAAATGTCTCACCCCAACTACCTTTGCATAGAATATTTAAAAAAAAATTGACCTTTCCAAAAATGACTCTAGCAAATTTGATAAAATGGCGTATTTAAAGAGTATTTCAAATAAAACCTATACCTTGAATTTTCTGGGAACAGACTCGGAAACCCTCTTTATTCTGGAAGATTTTTGCAAAACTGTTAAACCGTAGCTTTAAAAGAAAAAAAACAACAAATAAAAAAAAAATTGTAGCTGTTATTAAATACCCAATGTTTTGTGCATTTTTTGGTGGAATTAACCGTTTCTGAGGTATTTCTGGTTGTTTGTTTTAAAACATACTTTTCTGAAACGTAAAATTATCATTTCTGTTTCTTTTTTTTTGCGTGGCCAGACGTAAAACAAAGGGGATTCAATCGCATAGCAACCGCTTTTAAAAATTGACTATCACTTATGCTAGTGTATATCCTTATTTCCCTTCTGCTTAAAAGGAACAAAGTAACAAGAACCCGCCTATAATCTTATTAATAAAATAAGATTTTAAATTATTAATCTGAAATCACCGATCAAATCCTCTTAGTTCTACAGGATGTCCGAAAATCAAAGCAACTGTTAATAAAGAATTGGATCTCCATCTGCTGCTGGATGAAAGAAATACGTATTAAGATTCGTTCGCCTCGGTAGTGTGGGGTGACATGTCTGCCTCACATTCAAGAGCACGCGAGTTTGAATCTCGCTGGATGAGTTACCTGGATAAGGTTCTTTTGAGGGGAGTGTCTTTCTTGATCCTAAGAGGACTAATATCGAGTTACTTTAAGGTCCATGAACCTCGTGATCATTTTAGCATCATTTCACTGAACATTCATCATCCGATAAGACCAACTAGGTTAAACGATATTAAGTGACCAAAATAATACAAAAAAAATATGAGAACTTTTGCTAAAGTTTATCTTCATTAACATAAAGTAGAGAGAGGAACAAGCTGTGTAAATATAGTTTGTTATATGAAGCTGTCTGGAAAGTATCATTTCGTTCTACCGCTACCGCATCTCTAGTTTCGCAGTTCCACACATGCGCACCCGCTTGTGTGGTTCATTGTCACTCCACTGACGCCATTATAGCCGGATCGTATTGCGTTTATACTTATTAGTGGTCGTTTAAAACGTTAAAGATAATTTCTGATCTCGCCTACTGTGAAGCACGTTCTGTAATACATTTTTCTGCACGCAAATAATATTAAGCCATGTAAATTCATCGTCAACTTGTGGATATTTACGACGAAAATATGACGGATGGAATGGTGATAATATGCTTTAGACAATTCAATGATGAGCGATCCAATATTCAAGACAAAGCACGGAGTGAGCGGCCTTCTGTTGTCACTGAAGGTTTTGTTAAATAGATGAATGGCGCAATTCCTGAAAGCAGACGGTTTACAATAAGAATATTTTGTGATGTGTTTCCACAATACACTGTGTGCTGCAGTGGCTGTCTTCACTGGCGGCATCTTTCTTTGAAGCGGGAACACTAAAGTTTATTCTCCGCTATGGGAAATGCCTGAACAATTGTGATCACTATATCGAAAAGTAGGATAAGGAATGCTCTTTCAATTACACATAAACGTTATAAAAACAAATACTTTTTGTTTTTTTTCCAAACCGGTTCTTACTTTCCGGATACGTCTCCTAGAACAGGTAGAGAAGGTCATGAGAACGGAACATATCAGAGGTTTTCTATTTTAGTTTATGTAGCTTTAACTACTTGTTAGTATCATGTCTTATCTGTTAGGAGATGCCTTGCTCGTGAGGCGTGGTGGGCAGATCTTATCTTTGACATATCAACTTGTTCTGTCACAAGACTTTAGTGCTGGGAAAACGCGCATTTGTTCCATTACCTGTGTTAATGTGCAAACTCTACCATTTGATGACTCGTATCGCGTAGCGTAGAAACCGATTGGCAAATGCCCACAGGCAGCCATTCCACGTGGAGTTTAAATACAGTTTTTTTTTTACCATTTTTACCAGATAAACACCATTGTACAAATACTAAATAAGATAACTGATAACTAGTCCTACATTCCACCTGAGGTAGCTACACGTGGAGTTTAAATGCACCTCTCTCATAGCAGGTACGCTACCATTGCTTACAAAATGAACTACATGCTAGTGTACTCCCTTCTTTCTCTTGTGTTTAGAAGAAACTAAGTAATACAACTACTTCTCTAATTTTTATATTGATTAGAGAAGTGTTTGTATTACTTAGTTACTAAAGTTTATCTTAATTAGCTCGAAGTAGAGAGAAGAATAAAGTGTTGTAAGAATAATGTTTTGCAGAATGAGTGGAGTTATCATATGATTGGAACATATTCAAAGAATTATTTTTTATCCTTCTCCAGCGATTTCCTTACATTCTCAATAGCTTTATGCATTTTTATTTAAAGCATACATGACGATTTTATGTACTCTTCAGAAGGGACCTTAAATTATTTGCTTATATCACGTATTATACCTGGTTTGTACTTGTAGTATTTCTCTTACACCTGCTATGTAACCAAAGATGAATAATTTGATTTGGTTTGCATAAAAATCTAAGCAGATGCTGAAATATAGAAATAATTCCTTTTATTGCATTTGTATCATTGTTTTGCAATCTTTTACTTCAAAATTAGTTACAAATAATTCTGTATTCACTGTTGCACAACCATTTACTTGAAGCTTAAACGCGTAGGCAGTTGGTGACTCTGTCACGTCATTGCTCTAATGCCACTGCGCACTAACACTACAGTCAAAGACTGACTCACTTAGCTTGCAACTCTTCCTTATATAGACGTGAATGACGCCACATAGTTTCTGGGAGCTAATGGAATCCGAGCCTTCTGGCGTGTGCTTGTTGCGTCGATGTATCGGATTCCAAGGCTTCCGGTTATCGGTGCGTTGCTTCCTGTGTTTACCGCATTCCAAGGCATCCAGCCCCACCGCAGCACATATCAAGACTAATGTAGAACGGCCGCACATGGCGCTGTCACAATACTGTGATTACTTTAATGTAAGATTAATAAGGATTATAACTATACAGAACGTTCCACAGTTTTCCCCTACCTGCTATATTGTAGCCGAATGAACCACAATTGGTTATATTCTTTCCATCAGTTGTTTTTATAAAAATATTGCATCTGTGACTCTTCGAGATTTTGTATATCGATATTGCTATTCATATTATACCTTTGAGAATGAGTTGCTCCAATAAAACTTACCTTAGCTAAAAATTATAAAATATGCTGGCTATTGGAAATTATAGCTTAACAGCATAACTAAAACTGAAATAATAGTAATGATGCCATTTTTACCTTCTCTAGCACATATACATACAATGTACATAGTAGGAGTAGCTAGAAAAGGTATTCTATTTCGGCTATAAATATGATGTTGATATTTCCTCGGAAATATATATTTTGTGGTCCCCTGTATCAGAAAAAATAATTCTTAGAAAAATGTTCAGGTGTTTGTCTGGACAGCATAGTTCAAAAAACGAAAATACCATTATATCAATCTTTATATTTATGTTTAGTATCTTCCAAGTCACGAACATTTTCAAAATACTCCCCTCCCCTCCTCAAACTACCTTTTACATGGATTTTTTTTTAGTTTTTTTTTAAAATATCTCTAATAAATTTGTTTCAAGTAGCGTGAATTAAATATATTTACACCACCAACAAAATTTATAATTAGAATTTTCTGGAAATCGCCTCCGAAGGTCTCTTTACTCTACAATAATATAGATTTCTTTAAAACGCATAATTTATATCATATACAATTTTATTATAGAGTTTACCGATTTCTAGACATTCACTGTTATTGGTTTTTATTTTAAACTAATTATTTTTTCTCAAATGAGACCATGCAAAACAAACCCAACCTCAATTTTTTCACATAGCAACCAGCTTTTTAAAGACTTGACTATCGTTTTAGCCTAATGTATTCTCTTATTTCCCTTATACTTATAAGGAATTAAAAATAAGACCATTTCTGCTAATGTTTATATAGATTAACATGATGTAGATGAAAGAATAATCTTTTGTAAGAAAATGTTGTTTGTGAAATACCTTGAGAAAGCTATGTGAGTGGAACCCATCGGATATTTTATTGTATACAGCATTAGCATAATTTGGGTGATATTTTCTCTTGTTAAATGTTCATTATTGTGCAAACACTGCAAAATGCCACAGTAAAACAAACAAAATAATCAATCAAGCTGAATAAACATGTATGTTGTATGCTATAGCATCTGCCCATTTTGAATAATACACATTTGTGGTACATTGTGAATTATAATCGTCAATGTTTCATTGTTTACCTGAAAAGCTTAATTATTTTTTTCTGAAATCGACACATTTTCTGTTTGCTATGTTAATAGACAATATTAATTATTGTTTGCTATTTAAATGTAACTTGTTAATGCAAGCATTACATTGTAATTCATTATTGCTGCTCTTAAATCGTTCTTTGGTTTTTAACTAACCTAAATTATTTAGTAAGCCTCTATTTCTAAGTCAATTATACCATTTAAAATGTACCAGTTTGTTTTTAATTTCTCTACGCGTACTATGTACATAGTGTATAGAGAAGTTATTGTAATGCACCCATAAATTCGATACCGAGATTTCACCGGAAACATGCGTTTTCAGATCCCTAAATCAAAGAAAAGCTTTTTAGGAAACGTTCAGCGTATTTTGTGTGGCTTTACATAGCATACCTCTAAAACGTAAACTCTTGTTAGATAATATACTAGTATCTCAAGGATGCCAATAAAGATTTTTAAAAAATTCACGTCAACCTCAATTACCCTTTGTTGTGGAAAGTTTTGATTCTTTAAAAAATGGATCCAAGGATTTTGATTAAAATATCATATATTAAGCATATTTACATGACAAATAAAATGTATATATTGAATTTTATAGGAATAGTCTTTGAAGGTCTCATCAGCCTAAATGAATTTTTTATAACTGATAAACCATAAGAGATAAGACATTTCTACACATGAAATATACGTTAGTACAAGTAGACCTCATTATTTTTGATAGTGTTTAACGCCCACATTTACTACAAATGACACCGCAAATGACATTATCTTATTTCCCTGCTACTATTTCTGCTAATGTTTATCTCGATTACCACAATGTAGATATAATCTTTTGTTACAAGTTTGTAGAGAAAGTCGTATGAATGCTACATATCGCATTTTTATAACATTTGTTATATTGTGTATGTGTAGAGAAATAGAAACAGGGTTTTTAAATAAAACTCTTTAAAGTTATATTAATAATTTATTAATGAAAATAATGACAATTTACAAAACTGCAGAAATAATATTAAGTAATTTATGTTACAAAGTCTACTACAAAAATAATCTCGTTTCCTAATTTAGCTGTTTATTTTAAAGAAGGGCAGTAAAAATAAAAGTAAACAATTGAAAAAGAATCTGATGTGCTCCATTCACATGACTTTCTCTACATCTCCGTAATAAATTATTGTTAATAAGCTTATTCTTCTATCTGAATAATGCAGAAACGGTTTTATTACTTAGTTCCTTTATAAGTAGAGGGAAATAAAGGAATAAACTAGGCTAAACCGACAGTCAAATGTTTTGAAATGTGGTTGCTATGGAATTTAAATCCGTTTCTTTGCGTGGCCAAGCGTTAACAGGTTGCCATATGAGAAAAGTTTAAGTACTTACTTTAAAACTGAAATCAATAGCATGGAATATGTCGAAAACAGTCAACTCCAAGAAAAAAATGTATAACATAAATTGTGTGTTTTATCCTGTTCTACGTTTTTTGTGTTGTAAGTTTACTGTTTTCCTTTTACGCAATATTCAATAAAAATCATCCAGAAAAAAGAGTTTTTTAGAGGCTGTTCCCACAGAATTCAAGATATATATTTTATTTGGCATGTAAATATCTTAAATATAAGAGATTTTAATTAAAATCGTTAGAGCCATTTTTGAGAACAACAAAATATTTGAAACTTTTTCCATGTAAGGGGTAGTTTGGGGTGGGAAAATTTTTTTGAACATCTTCGTGTCGCATCCTTGGAAGATATTAAACTTAAATACCAGTTTGTTATTTAACTGTCTTTTCGTTTTTGAGCTATGCTGCCCACAAACAAATACACACCCGGACTTTTTCCCAAAAATGCTTGTTTTGTATTCAGGGGCAACCAAAACATGTATTTCCGGTGAAATCTCGGTATCGAATTTTTGGTTGCAATTCAATACATCCTCTATACACTGTGTATAGTACATATATATAAAGTAATAACCAAGTTGAATGTCTAACTGGCATCGACTATAGACCGCATTCGGCGGTTTCGGAAAAAATTGGTTTCAAATTCTGTGGGCCGACTAATGTGGTTGAGGTTTTATCGTGGTTTACTTAAGTCACCAAAATAAATAGGAGCTGCATATTTATATAACGATCAAAATTTTACTTTCTGTCTAAAACAAGGGCAAAAGCAGCCGGTAATTGCGACTGCACAGCTATCTAACCACAATTAGTGAAATCAACTGTACCGAATGGCTCACCAGCGCCATCTGCTTGTCGCAGATTAGTGAGTCATATAAGGACTGAGACCTTGAAGGCCGGGTGTATACCATCTGAGTAAAATGAAGAAAAAGCAGCTATAATGGATGGCACCCTAACACCATTGTTTGACTTGAAGCGAATGTAATATTGGAGACGGGAAAAACACCATTATGGCCCCTACATGATATCACGAACAGAACCGTCGATATATGAGCAATCGTTTAGCGAGTTAAAGGAGCAGAATAAAAGAACAATAAATTCATTACGATTTAATACTCACAAAAGCAATGTTACAGTATAAAAGTGTAATGTGTTATATTCACATGATTATCTCTACCTACTCTACAAACAAAAAAGCTAATTCTTTTATCTACGTGATGCTAATCAAGATAAATATATTACTAGAAATGATCTTAGTGCTTAGCTCTTATAAGTAAAGGGAAATAAGAGGATACATTTGGCTAAAGCAAAAGTAAAATCTCTTAAAATCTGTCGCTTTGCAATTGTTATGGGCAGGAGTAAAACAAAATAGATTTGAAGCGGATGATAACCTCCCATTTGGGAATATTTATGGCAAACGTACAGCAATTGCTTTTAGAATTTGATTGTCAATTTAGCCTAGTCTATTTCCTTAAATCACTTCTACTTAGATGGAACTAGGTAATCTCAAATTATTTTGAGATGACATATCCCAATGCTGACTTACAATGTCATAAGTACTTTTTAAGTCCCGCGCTTCATAATTTAATCAATTATTAGACTAATTAGTGTTAATTTAATTGCTTTTTCACAAAATTGTGACAGGAGTGAAGCTGAAAAATGCAATGCCGTAGGGGTTTTAACCACGGATCTCCCGGTCTCTAGACAGTTCTTTAACCAATGAGCTACCGTGGCAACACGCCGGCCCGGAGATAAAATCCTCAATTGACTCGCAAGGTGATCTCAAATTAATTTGAATTAGCATACCCCAGTGTCGACATGCAATGTCGTAGGAATGAATTATAGAGGCTATAGTAAGTCATGTGAATGAAAGACATTAATTGTTACTTTCTCTATTCGTACTATGTACATATTGTATACAGAAGGTATTGCACTCCACCCAAAAATTCGATACCGAGATGTCACCGGAAATATATGTTTTAGGATCCCCTCCCTGTATAAAAAAAAGCATTTTTAGAAAAAGTTCCGTGTGCCTGTGAACATGATAACCCAAAAACGAAAAATCTGTAAATACCAAACTTCGCATTTAATTTTATCTTCCAGGGACACGACACGAAGGTATTGAGAAAAATCCCCTCACCCCAAACTACTCTTTACATGGAACATGTTTCGAAAATTTGTATTTTCTCAAAAATGGCTCTAACGATTTTGATTAAAATATCGTATATTAAAGATATTTACCTGACAAATAAAATATATATCTTGAATTTTCTGGGAATAGCCTCTGAAGACTAGTTTATTCTGGATACATTTTACAGAAATTTGCATCACTGCTAAACCGTAAGAGATAAGAAAAACTTACCACAACAAACATGTAGATCACGTTAAAACACACAATTTATGTGTTATACATTTTTTCGTGGACTTGAACGCTTTTGAGTTATTCCTTGATTTTGGTTTCACCTTTAAAAAAGTTACTCTTCTCATACAGGAATTTGTGTACTTCTGTCCATATAAACAAAGGAACTTCAGTCATATAGCACCCAGCGTTTGACTATCACTTTAACTTATGGTACTCGCTTATTTCGTTTCTACTTACAAGGAAGCAAGTAATAAGAGTTAATTCTGTTATTTTCTTCTGACTTACAATGAAGTAAATAGAAGTATAAAGTTTTTAGCAATAATTTGTCGCAGAACCGTAAAATAAATTAATAATGAAATAATTTATTTACAATAAGTGTTGTTTAGGGACATGCAATACAATAGCTTGAGAAAAAAACAGCTGCGTCTCGCCAAAATCGCAAATAAAGTGGATACTAACCGATGGCCGTTGAAATTCCCAGCGCATACCCGGAGCTATAAAGCGCTTTGAAAGGCCAGTATTTGCGTCTGCAGGAGTGATCTGGTCTTTTTTGTAACATCAAAGGTCAAACCTTTATGCAGAAAGCATGTCGGTTCTGTGAAGTTTGGCAGTAAACGCTTTTAGTGCTGTATTTGATGTAGCCAGGTGCATTACTGACGGAAATGTTTATATAATCAAAAGTTCACTTGGTCTGTATTTGTGCGCTAGATAATTACATCGCCCCTAACAACATAAAAGTTCTTTAATAGTGCCGACTACTCAGGTTAACACTCTATTTATTTTCATATTTATTTAAGCAATTTAAATAAACATTATTTCTTTAAAATATTCCAGCAAAAGGCATGTATTGTTCTCAGCTCCTTTGTATGAACTTTACCTGCACCAGAACATTATTGGCATTTCTAATATTTGAGAAATATGTATGGAATATTTCAGCTTTGTAATCAAAGGTAATATTTTACGAACACAAAAGGAGTAGGCTTCATGTACCATATATAACCAAATTCCTTTCATAATTTTAATGATGCAGAAATTCAGATGCGTTGTTTAAGTCTGGAATCAGTAGCTAGCAGATTTTAAAACAGGGGGATTCTAATTAATCAAGGTTATAAAGAAAAAGTTTGATCGATATGCAGGTAAATTAAAACCGGCAATTTGTATTCTTTTATGAGATTTAAAACACTATTAAAATATGTGTTACACCCACATTGGTTTCTCTACTCTCTCTTCTATAAAATATTCAAGATAATAGTCCAGAAACTTAATTTAAACAGATGAATTGACAGTAAATACCTTTCAACTGGTATCACAGTTGACTATGATATCAACTGTATTGCAGTTTATAGGTTAAACATATTACACTTACAGAAAAAGACCTCATGTGTTCCATTCACATGACTTGCTTTTATTTCTGAAGCAAATTATTGTTACAAATCTTATTGTTCTATGTACCTCAAGGTCATCCAGATAAACATTAACAGAAATTGTCATATGACTTGCTCCATCGTGATAGAAAGGAAATACACTAGGTTAAAGTGATAGTCATCTTTTTTAAAAGCTTGTTGCCATTTTGTTGGAATCCGTTTCTTTGCACGTCCAGAGATTACAGATTCCCATATGAAATTGTTTCAAGTATTTTAAAACTAAGCCAATATCGAGAAATATCTCGGAAATGACCAACTACACGAAAAAAATGCATATGACACAAGTTGTGCATTTTAACGAGATCCACATTATTTTGTAATAAGTTTCTGCCTGCCTTACGGTTTACCAGTATGCAATATTCAAAAAAATTCATCCAGAACGAACAAGTCTCCAGAAGCTATTTCCAGCAATTTCGAAATAAGCAATGTATTTGCCATGTAAATTTATACAATACATGGTATTTTAATAAAAACCATTAGAGCCATTTTTGAGAAAAAAAACATTTTAAAAAAAATGTCTAAAGGGTAGTTAGGGGAGGCGGGGATTTTGTTGTAAATATTCATGTCCCATTCTTGAAAGATAATAAATACACTTAAAACCAGATATATTTCTCAAAATGCTATTTCTGGACTCAGGCGACCTCAAAATATATATTTCCGGTGTAAACTCAGTATCGAATTTTTAAGTGGAATAAAATACCTTCGCTGTACACTATAGCTTTTATTGTGTATTACAAAAGCACGTACGGTCTGTGGACCCGTGCAATTGTTGAAATGCTATGTATGAAATTGTTATGTCAATAAATATACTTATTCATTCATTCATTCATGTAATAGTGCGTGTAGAGAAAGCAAAAATTACTTACAGTGCAAATACAACACACTTACTCTCAATGTGGATAAAACAATTGAGCCTTTTTTAAGATTACTTTTCTTACTTTTACCACTGAAATCTGACAGACACTTCTAGACATTAATTTCTATCTATGGGGTTATATAATATAAACTACATCGCCAATAAATTAAATAAATTTATATGTATGTTTGGTAATCGACTTGCCCTCCCCGTAATGGTGGGAGTGACACTCCCCTAGAAATTACAAGCCACTCACTAGGAGTCAGAAGCCTGTCAGGGGGCCTACGGCACGAAATCACAGAACGGAGAACCTGTTACGAGGGGTCGGCCCATAGAACATGAGAAATGGATGATATGAAATGGAAGCGAAATTTATGATTGGAAAGATGATGGATCAATTAGTGGAATGAGTGGCGGGGGAAACCGGGGAGCCTGGAGAAAACCTGCCCAGACACCGCTTCGTCCACCACAAATCCCACAAGTGGGCGCTTGGGATCGAATCCACGTCGCCTAGATGGGAGGCGACCTGTCTAGTCACTCACCCACGGCGCCATCTATATGTATATTACGTGTTCTAAATTTAGATTTATCTCCTAATGAATTAATGTCAACCTACTATGGGGAAATCATTCTTTAGATAAGAACTTACTTTTATTACGCAAGAGACAATAAGAATTTTATATTGTGTGGCCTCCAGAACTCATTGTCAACCTTTATTTTTATATGTATTTTTGTTTTTAATTTTATTATATTGTTTGTGTTTACCACCTCTTATTTACAATACAAATTTTCATAAATACACATAACTTACAGAATGATGTGTAAATTTATAAAGTTTCAAAATTCTTTTGATATAATCATTTTATCTGTTTAATAGTCTTCCTAATAGGTAACAGAAATCTTTTTTCTACATTCAAGAGGTGGCGAGTTTTAATCTCGCCTAAGGTAAGTTACCTGGATAATAATTTGCTTTGGGTTTTTCCCTTATCATGTGAAGAGGAATGTTGAGTAACTTTAAGTTCCATGTGAGCATCATTGTAATGATTTATTTCATCGGCAAATATGAAATGCCATGTTAAAGGTCTTTAAACTTAAAACAAAAACAAAAACAAGCATAACGAAAACAAAAATGTATTTCTATAGATTCCTTTAAGAGGTCCGTGAAGCGCACTTTGGTCTCAATTCCCTTGTCTGGGTGAATTTTATTATATTGCCATGTGACAGCGGAAATATGTTCAGGAATAGTCTCAATACTGCTCAGTTATCAACTTGTAACAAAAAGACATTCTTAAGTTACCTCAATCACGAAATAGTTACTTATTTTGTGGGAAGCCTCTATATATACAACAGCCGTTTGTTTTTCAACTTCTGATAGGCGATAAATAAAAAGACAAGTTCATAGAAAACAATTATTTCATACTAAAGGTTTTGTACACTTATGGTTACTTTTCAACGTAATCACCGAAAATATTGAGACATTTATCGTACCTGCGCACAAGCTTTGCAATACCCGCTTCAAAATATGTTGCCGCCAATGATTTTAAATGAGTATTGACGTTGTTTTGAAGATTTTTGTACTTTACGACGTCTACGGAGAGCTATTCAAAACAAACGAAGAGGAATGCTGACTTCAGGAATTGTGTTGATCCATGACAACGCTCGTCCACACACTGCTGGCACAACCCATCGGCTCCTTGAACAATTTCAATGGGACATTTCCGATTGTCCACCGTACAGACCTGATCTGGGTTCGGTCTTCCTTAACTGAAGACGTGGCTAGGAGGGTAGCATTTTCAAACCAGCGAAGATCTTCAAAACAACGACAATGCTCATATGAAATCACTGGCGGCAACATTTTTTGAAGTGGATATTGCAAAGCTTGTGCACAGGTACGATACATGTCTCAATCTTTTCGATGATTGTGCTTAAAAATAATCATAAGTGTACAATACTTTTATTAATAAAATGGTTGTTTTCTATAAAACTGTCTTTTATTTATAGCCTATCGGAAGTTGAAAAAAAAAACGGCGATCGTAGATATTATATACACATATTTATATATTGTATGCTACATATTGCGCCCTCACATGTGCAGAAAGTACTGAAGATGAATATTTTACGAGATAACTGAAAACCCAAAGAATGGCAGACGTTCCCTTCCTCCACTTGAACTTGCACTGTTTACACAACGATGCGTACGGGATGTTTTTCTTTTCCTTTAACATTACATGCCGACTAGCTGCGGGCTTTTGGAGCCATGAATTATAAATTTGAAAAGGTGCAAATGTGCCCAAAGGAATGTCTTTGCTTAAAGCTACACGATATTTGATGTTTAAGGATGAGGAAAGATCGAGGAGAAATCCCTGCGACCAAATTCAATATGGATTTGGTATTTCTTTTCAATAATAGCACAAATAGCTCGTTGGAGTCAATCCATATACTCCCTTGTTTTGTTTTTACTTTCTCTACACGTACTATATACATAGTGTAAAGAGAAGGTATCGCAAGCCACCCAAAAATTAAACATCAATATTTCACTGTAAATGTTTAGAGTCCCCTGTTTCCAAAAAAACTATTTTTAGAAAAAGGTCAGTGTGTCGCGAACACGATAACTGAAAAACGAAAAGTCGGTAAAATACCGAACTTGGTGTTTAATTTTAGTATCATACATAGATGCAACAGGAAGGTTTTGAGAAAAAAGAACCCTCCCCAGACTACCCTATACATTAAAATAGAAATAAAAAAATTTTGATTTTCTCAAAAATGGCTCTAACGATTTTAATTAAAATACCGTATATTAAAGATACTTATGTGGCAAATAAAAGTATACCTTCAATTTTCTGGGAAGATCTTCTGAAGTAATGTTTATTATGGATGAATTTGTCGGAATTATACATAACTGGTAAACTGTAATAGATAGGCAAAAACTTACGTAACAAGAACTGTAGATCTCGTTAAAACACATAATTTATGTGATACACATTTTCCTGGAGTTGACCGTTTTTAAAATATTTCTTGTTATTGATTTCAGTTTTAAAACACATATTTTCTCATAGGGGAATTTGTCAACATACAAATAAAGGTACTTAAATTACATAGCAAGCAGCTTTTAAAATATTTGACTATAAATGTTGGCTATGCTACACACTTATTTGTTGCAGAGATGTAGAGAAAGTCAAGTGAATGGAATACATCCGATTTGTTTGTTTTTTTGTTTGTTTTTTTTTGAATTCAGCGAATCTCAAAAGATATTTTGTTAAAATCTCGGTGTTGAATTTTTTGGTGCAAAACAATATGTACAATACACCATGTAAATAGTTCGTGTAGTGAAAGTAAAAATGTTACTGTTCTATTTCATGCAAGTGGAGATTATCATCAGCAGAAGTGGTCCAGAAATCCTTTACAAGCTGGTTACTATATGATTGAAATTCGTTTCTTTGTATGGCCAGCAGTTAAGAAATTCCCATTAGAGAAAGGTAAAAACATTTAAGAACTGAAACCAATAACAAGGAAAATGTCAAAAGTGGTCATCTCCATGAAAAAATGTATATGACATAACTTGTGTGACTTAAGAGCTATACTTTTCTGTGCGATAAGTTAACCATTTATTCAAAAGTCATACTAAATGAGGGAATCTTTAGAGGCTATTAAGAAAAATCATTGCACATGTCATATAAATAGCTTTGATATACGGCAATTTAATCAAAATCGTTAGTAATTTTTTAAAAAAACTCATTTTCATTCATTTGAAAAGCTTTCCATGTAAAGCGTATCTTGGAGGGGGGAAGGAGTTTCCTAAGCAACTGAGTGTTGCATCCTTCTAAGAAATTACACTTTAACACCAAGTTTGATATCTAAACGAATTTTCGCTTTTGAGATATTCGTGAGTTGCTAGACACATGGACACAATAAGACAAGTCCTTTCTTAGTTTTTTTTCTTTTTTTGTGCTTAACGTTCTTTAACCTGAATGAATTTGGTGAAATGATCTCGGTGACCATGGATCTTGAGACCGTTAATTAGTTTCCCTGTCAAGATTATTATTAGTTATTAATTATTTAGCAATGTAAAACTAAAAGAGTTTAAATGTATGTATTTAGCTGAGAATTCAGCTGGAGAAGAAAGCTGACGCCAAGAGAGTCAAGCGGGATGAGAAGCGCTTTTATTAGAAAGATCTCTTTTGTCCAGTCACGTACCACCGAGTTACAACGGGGGTGAATAGTAAAATTCGGAAGACGGTAATTCTTCATTGTACAAGACATGTCACGTGAGGTTTGCAGTGCACCCTGTGATAAGGAAATTGACTCTTGGGAAATATTTACGTCCATCCAATCAGAAAGAGGCCGCCTTGGAGGTATTTTTTGTATATAAAGAGCCCAAGAAGGCACATCGTGACCTGTCCGTGAAAGTAATCTGTCCGTTGCGAGCTGTCTGTTACTAGCTGATCTATCTGTCGCTGTTATGCTGTCGTAATCGGGCTGAACTTAACTTTTTCACACAAAGTTAGACACTTTAACGTGTAACGAATTTAAAGTCAGTGACGCGTACTAATGTATATAGTATAACGCAGAATTAAGGAAGAAGAAGGGGCTGTAATTACGTGTGATCAGCCAAGTGTTAGAATTCGTAACAGGTGTACAAGTTAGCATTATTGTAAGGCAAATGTGCTTTTTTCGCTTCTCCTAGTAAGGAATAAACTCCAGGAAAGTATATAAGTTTTAATCATTATAAGATCACTCCCTGAATTACCCCTATTAGCTGCACCACCCCGAGTGAGTCAATCATCGTGCAGGCTGATCAACACCGAGGCAAATTCAACGGTAGTAGATTCACCTTACTAGGTAAGTGGGTCTACTCATAGGTAGTGGAGTGAGTCTTGCTCACGCCTTCTCAGAATAAGGAAAACTCCGAAAAAAAAAAAAACATTATCCGTTTAACTCACCTTTAGCGAGATTCGAACTTGCGGTCTGTTGAATGTGAAGCAGACACGCTACCCCCACATTACCCAGGCGGGCAAGGTTTTTGTTTTACATCGATTTGGAATTCTTGGATGGTATACATGGTATACATTACCATGTACCAAATAAAGAAATTAAAAATGTCAAAACTGGGCCATTGATGATTTCCAATTTTCATGGAAGGAATAATGGTTTAGAAATGTCTGCAAACGCTTTCCTGTTTGCTGTGCTTTTCCCGTTTACCAGAGCAAACAGCAGGAATTATCTTGGTTCACGTTTATACAAATGGTTGTGGATGAGAAGAGTTGGAGGATGGAAGACGCAACGTTCGCTAAACAGTTTCCTAGCGAACATTTGCTTCCCTCTCCTTTTTTAAAGAGTTAAAAACAAGTTTGCAGAGAACTTTAATTCGCGACCGCAAGTTAAAATATTCGCTGTTGTTTAAGCAAGATAAGTTAACAAAACTAGCAGCGCCTTCATGTTCAGGAGATCCTTAGTTTGTAAGCAAGCCATTGTCATCACCGCCCAAGTTAGCAACACGTGAAAGCGAAAATAATATCATGTGGATGTTGTGTGCTAAGAACAGAGCGCCGATAGCAAGAAGCAAGGCCTTCGTTTAAAGTGGAGAGGAAGTTTCACAATAGCAGTAAGAACCAAGATTGCTCTTCTTGCATGATTGTTCCTCAACCGAGCCATATTTTAGGAAGTATTAGACGTTTCTTATTCACAATAGTTTCAAATATATACATTAGTAGAATGAATTCTGGACACTTTTTGTTAAATTAACTTTCAAATTTGAATCTTGCATTTAATTCTCATTGTCCTCAACCAAGCCATGTTTTAGGATGTAGTACACGTTTCTGATTCACAAGTCACAAATATACAGTAGTTTAATTAATTCTGGACACCTTTTTTTAAATTAACTTTCAAATTAGAATATTTTATTTCATTCTCATTGTTCCTCAGCCGAGTCATATTTCAGGAAGTTTCTGACTCTCACTCAGGTTCATTCTTATATGATAAAACTATGGCCATGAAATGTTACCGCAATACAATATTGAACCTTTTATTATAAACTGGAACTAATTTTCTCAATCACTTACTTTGGTCCAATTTTGCAACTTTGAAAAACATTATATATAGAACCCGACCTGACATATAGATAGGGTTTTTGTTTCAAACAACAGCAATGGTAAAAAGTACCAACCTTTGAAAGCTTAAGCTTGAATTTTGACGATTTTATACTTTATAGCATTTATTTGGCAGCCATTATTAGTGAATGCTCTCAGCGAATTTGTAAACATGGATAAAACTTGTCATCGTTATGTAATACAATACTTTCATTTGAAAAGTTTTAGTCCAACTAACATTAAAGCTGAGCTAGATTCTACTTCGTTTACAACAGTGAAATATTGTATGGCAGAATTAAAGCACGACCGTACGAGCTGCCAAGGCGAACATCGCAGCGATTAACCAAATGAGGTTACCGTCCAGAAATGTTAAAGAACATCCACAAATGGTATTGGATGGCCGTCAACTGCAAGTAAGTGAGCTAGCAGACATCGCAGGCATTTCAGAAAGTTCTGTACATTGGATTCTGACTGAACATTTGGATATGCGAAAGGTGTGTGCAAGGTGGGTGCGCGTTTGCTCACAATAGAACAAAAACAGCGCCGTGAGCGTTTTTCAATATTTTGCTGCAATAAAACTGAGTTGTTGCGTAAATTCATAACAATGAATGAAACCTGGATCCCTCACTTCACACCTGAGACGAAGGAAGAATCAAAACAGTGGATTGGAAGGGGAGGATCGGCCTCAAAGAAGGCGAGTTCAAGACAGGCAAGGTCATGGCCACAGTTTTTTTGGGACGCACACCGGATAATTTTCATTGATTATCTCAAAAAAAAAGGAAAATAAATCGATATAGAACATTGTGAGAACTTGTTACAGCGTTTGAGTGATGAAACTGAGCAAAAACGGCCGCATTTAGCGAAAAAGAAAGTTTTGTTTCATATAGAAAATGCACAAGTTTACACTCCGTTATCGCCATTGCCAAAATCAATTTTTTTAAAGTTCGAATAGCTACCTCATGCACCCTATTCGCCAGATTTAGCACCTTTGATTATGTTCTGTTTCCAAACTTCAAGAAATGGCTCGGTGGTGGAAGATTTGCCAACAATAAAGAGGTGGAGTCTGCAGTTGATGGCTATTTTACAGACCTCGATAGTTCTCACTATAAACAGGGTATCGAAGTTATTGAATATCACCTGGAAAAGGGTGTCGAGCTGAAAGGACTATGTAGAGAAATAAAGATATTTTCCCCCAAAATGTTTGTGTTTTCTTTGTTAGGTCGAGTACTTCTGGTACAAGCGGTTCCGTGCCCGAGTATTTCAACCGCTCGCCCCCCCACCTACCACCCTGATTTGTGGTGTACTAAACGGCATATAGCGTATTTTCTTCAGGTCCTCCGGTTTACCCCGTTAATCGTTTCACCATTATCATCTTTCCTATCATACATCTCGCTTGAATTTCGTATCATCCACTTCCGCACGCGCATGCTTGGCTACAGGCAGACCACTTGTTCCATTTTGTGGTTATGTGTCTTCTGCTCTCCGACAGGCTTCTGAGCCCTAGGCATCCGCTTGTAAGTCCTGTAGGATGTCAGTCCTCATAATAGGAAGGTAAGACGATTATAAAGTAAATATATACATCATTATATATTACATTGTATCTATTGTGAAAATCGGAATTATAGATCCCATATTACATAGAAGAGCTCAAATTTTGAGGAATCTAGTAATTTTTGGATAAATATATCAATACCATGAGCAACATCATGAACATAGTAATCTTAAAAATACTGCATTTCTCAGATTTTGAGCCCCCATATTATATGAGAGTAAATGTAGCAAGTCACCCTTGGTATTGAAGTGGTTACCGTGCTAGCCTATAAAATCCCAAGATTGCAGGCTCAAACCTGGCGGAGGGCGATGGATGTTTTTGAGACGCAAAAATCCTTAGTATTTATTCCTTCGGAAGGAAAGTAAAGCCGGTGGTCGCCCTTTGCACCTAAAAGAACTGCGTTTTTCCCAGGAAAGTAGAAGGTTTCTGGCAAAATTTCGCTAGTTATGATTTCGTCCTACAGTGCCATTCTGTACAGCTGATCCCTGGTCAACATGGCGAATAGGGGAAAACTCGCGAACTAAAAATTCAAATCCGATCACGAAAGCATCGTAACTCCACTCAGGAGTTACAGAAAATAACTGATAGTGTATTATATTTCATATTGTATGTATAATTAAAAGAAAAGTAAATTTGGGAATTATACTTTTCAGTTTATACTGTATCGAATGTAAAATATAACGAATAACTACTCTCATTGAATAGGATGGTCCAAAATTGTAGAAATGTACTAGTTTTAAGACTATGGTGTATATGATGTTAACTTTTCGTAATCCCGCTTCAAATTTTGAGCTTCACTAAAAATATTAGAGCAATAATTCTAATTTTCACACTTGATACAATATAAAATATGAGTATGAAATTATATTTCTTCAAAGTTGGGTCAAAGAAACCTATTGAGAGTTAAATTAGCTTTAGTTTGTGATAAAATTCTCAATACTCTATTTCCTGACTTATAATTTATCACATAATAAATCTGAATTTGAAAGTTAACAATTGACGAAGTAATGATGAGTTTAATACTGATCTCGTAAAAATTTACACGCGGATACTTATTGACTGGTCCTGTTTATTCACATTATTTGTGTATTTATTAAATTATTGATGCCCATTATTACGCATACTTCGTGCCTTATGGTCTTTATGTGGCGTTATATTTTTTCTATACATAAACACGATAGTGCAGTTGTCTTTTAATATTGGATTAGATGGGTGGTTGAATAGGTAGGAAACTAGGTTATACAATTTCGAGGATTGTGAGTAATTAGGTGGATAATTTAGATGGATGCAGAAGTAACTATGTAGACGATTTAGATGGGAATATAAACAATTAAATCGTTAATTTCAATGGGTATGTATTTGTGTAGAAAATTTAGATGGGTATGTAAATAATTAGGTAGATAATTTCGATGGTTTGTAAGTATTTGTGTAAATAATTAAGGTGGGTATATAAGTAACTAGGTATACAATTTAAATGGGTGTGTAGGTAATAATGTAATTTAAATGTGTACGCAAGTAATTATGGACATATTAGAATCCGTATGTTAGTAATTATGCAGATAATTCAGATGGGTATGTAAGTAATTAGGTAAATAATTTCGATTGGTATGTAAGTAGTTAGGTAGATAATTTCAACGAGTATGTGAGTTATTAAGTGGATAATTACGATAGGTATACAACTAACTAGGTGGATAATATAGACGGGTATGTAAGTAATTACGTAGATAATTTGGATGAGTCGGTAAGTAATTAGCTAGATAACTTAGATGAGTAGGTAATTGATAGGCAGGTAGTTTGGATGGGTAGGGTATGCTCATAATTGGGTAGTTAATTTAGATGGGTAAATAAATAATTAGGTAGATAACTTCGACAGGTATGTGGACAACTAGATAGATAATTTAGATGAGTAGAGCAATAAGTGATTTGATAGATAATTTAGTTGGGTAAGTAATTCGGTAGATAATTTAGATGAATAGGTAAGTAATTATGTAAATAATTTAGTGATGAGGTAAGTAATTAGATTGATAACTTAGGTATGAGGTAGATAATTAAGTAGATACTTTAGATGGATAGATAACTAATTAGGTAGATAGTTTGTGTGGGTAGGTAAGTAATTAAATAGATAATTTAGATAGGTAGGCAATGTAAGTACTTAGGTAAATACTTTAGATGGATAAGTAATTAGGTGGTTAATTTATATCAGTACGTAAGTAGTGGGGTAGATAGTGGTAGATAATGTTAATAATTATGTAGATAATTTAGGTAATAGGTAAATAGATAATTATATGGTAGTTAATAATTAGGTAAGTAGTTACAGGGGGAGTTGTTGGGTAGGTGGTTAAGTAGTGACCTAGGTGAGTAGGTGCATGGGTAGGTAGAAGTTAGGTAATTAGGTGGCTGGAAAGGTAGATAGGTAAGTACGTGGATGGGTTATTAGGATGTAATTGTATTTGTAGGCAGGAAAGTAAGTGGGTAGGTCAGTAGGGATTAGGATGTTTAAGTAGGTGTTGGTCGGGTAGCTCTGCTGATTGGGCGCTCCTTCTAATCTCAAGGTTTGCTCGTTCATACCGAGCCCAAACGGTTTTTTTTAAGTGTGTTGAAAAGCGACATAATATTTACTAGCATGTAAAATAATTTCCGCCGGACAAAATTTCGGACACTAAAGGTGCTAAAGCCACTACAACTTTCCGCGTCGTTTACAAAGATCATAAGTTTTTAGGTAGCCACGTAAATAAGGGTGGCTCCGTGGTTGAGAGCCTGGGTTCGAACCCAAGCGTCCTCATGTGGGATTTGTGGTGGAAGAAGCTGCGTCTGACGGGTTTTCTCGGGCTCCTCTAGTTTCCCCCGCCATACATTCCACTAATTACTCCATATCCACATTTCCTATCGTCAATGTTGTTTACATTTCATATCATCCACTTCATGTTCATGTATGACTACGGGCCGACCCCTCGTAACAGGTTCTCCATTCTGTGGTTTCGTGCCGTTGGCTCCCCGATAGGCATCTGACCCCTAGACATTGGCTTGTAAGTTCTAGGGAGGTGTCAACATTACAAATACGGGTAGGGTAAGCCGATTACGAAACACAACATAGGTAAGAATGTAGGTGGATGTAGATAAGCAGTAGGATAGGTAGATAGGTGGCTGTGTAGGTATTTGGGGATACATAAAAGCAGGTATTATGTCAGCATTAGGCGTAATATTTGTCTTATATTTCATCATAAAATCAAACAAAGCAGCGTTATAAAATGCTGACGGATATGGATGCTGGGAAAGTTTCCAAAAAAAAAAAAAAAAAAAAAAAGCAAGCTGAAAGTAACAGAGCAATACACGGTATATGAAGTGCCTGGGATTTAGGGCATGCGTTTGCAGCATGTCGCCAGCAACCGAGAGAATAAAAAAAAAAAAGAAAAAGAAAGGTAGGAGAGAGCAATTTGTGAAGTCAGTCAGTTTCTGTGGGCAGCAGCCAGAATTAGTGAGTCTCGCGGGGCGGACTTTGCCCCCCCCCCAGCCCCCTCATACATAATTGATGTAGCGAGTGTTCCCCCAACTCACTTACTCATTGCCTTATCTAACCTTTTCTATTCGTCACTTCAGAAAAGTGCATGTATCTAACATTCTTGAGGTCCAGGTAAGAAATATTAAAATAAATATTAAATCTCGCCCTATTTCCTTACCACGATACAATTTTATTCATAAGGGGTTAAAGAACGTTTCCCATTGATAACCGCTATTTTTACTGTATTGTATTCCACCCAAAACTTCGATACTGAGATTACACCGGAAATGTGTTTTGAGGTCCTCTGAGACAAAAAGAAGCATTTTTAGAAAAAGGTCTGTGTGTCTGTTTACGTTTACAACATAGCTAAAAAATGAAGAGACCATTAAACACCAAACCTAGTATATTTTAGGGTTGCAAAACGAGGATTTTTCAAGAAAATCGTCTCACCCCAAAATACCATTTTTATGAAAATTCCTCGAAAACTTTGACGTTCTCAAAAATTACACTAACAATTTTATTAAAACGCCGTATACTAAATATACTTATATTACAAATAAAATGGCTTTCTTGACTTTTCTGGAAATAGCCTCTGAATACCTGTTCGCTCGGGATGAATTTTGCGTAACTGGCAAGCTTTAAGAGATAGACAAAAATTGATTACAAAAAAAACGTACACCCATTTAAAACACATAAATAAATTAATATACATTTTTTTCAGATTTGACCATTCCCAAGATATTACTTGATTTTATACTTAAAAAACACAAATTTTCTCAAACGAAAGTCACTTTCATCTTTCTGTGGTTTACTGCTGATCATGCAAAGCGAACCGAACTTCAAGCGACCAGTTTTTAAAATATTTTACTGTCGCTTCAGCGTATCCCTTTATTTCCCTTGGTTAGAAGGAATCAAGTAATAAGAGAAGTTCTTCTAATGTTGACGAATGGCATGATATAGATAAAGTAATATTTTGTAAGAATATTTTGTTTGCACAATAGAAAAAGGCATGTGAACGGTACTCATTAGATATTTAATTTCTAAGTAGGTAATATTATAAGGTCATGGAAACCAAAACATTAGAAGGAATTTAGAGGAGTCACCTCATCTTTTAAAAGTTTTCACTGTATAATGCAATTGAAATTGTCTTCTTTCTGCATAGCCAGGACCAAAAAAAAAAAAAAGATCAAAAGAAAGAAAGAGATGTGAAACGAATGACGACTTACTATTTGAGAGAAGTAGGATAGGATAGAATACTCGGCAGAAACTGCAGGGAAGGAGGGAAGAGATGAGAGAATACACCGTGTGGCTGGAACCAGGAGCGACAGAAAATAACATGGGCCTTACACTTTCCAGTTTGAAGCATCCTCACAGTCTCACAGGCAGACTGGGGCCCCCCACATATGGTCTAATGCTCCTGTCCGGGAGCGGTCCTCATTCCGACAACCAGCCCGGGGGACAGAGTCAATTTGAACATCCTTTTACCCTTTGGCCACGTCTCACCGAACCATGACGAGATGAAGGACTTTAAATTGGCAATGGAAACGAAATGGATGGACAGAAACTTCAGGGGATGAAGAAATACATCCAGCATACGCTTGACGGTCCGGGGAAAATACCGAAAGGAACATGAATCAATAAGACCGGCTATGGGAAGCGAAACCCAGGACTTACCAAATGCGATCCACAGACAACGGCGGGGGGTAGTGTTTAACGGCCGACTTTTAATACTTGTGGCACTGCAGGCGAGCGTCACTGGTGACATATGGAATGAAGATGGAGCACCGGTGGAATGCGACGGCGGGAAAACCGGAGAAAACCCGCCTCTATGCTGCATTGTCGACCACAAATTTCACATGCGGTCGCTTGGGATCGAACCCGGGCCATTTAGGTGAGAGCGGCCGTTCCACATACGACACCACTCGATGAGATAAGTATATGCATTTCAAGATTGAAACAAACAACTTGAAATATGTCGGAAACGGTTAACCTCACAACGGGTACACTAAAATAGTTAAAGAATAAGACTACAAAAATTTAATAATAAGATAATTATAAAGATGATTATAAGAATGTAAGGATCATAAACTTGGACACTGACCACACATATTTCACTTACTATAATAATACCTTAAACGTCCCTTTGATATTTTTACTTTCTCTAGCATGTATGTAAAATGTAGATAGAAAAGGTGTGAATTCCACCTAAATATTCGCTGCCAAGATAAAAAAAAAGCATAAAAAACATCTCCGCATATCCTTGTCTGTGTTTTTTTTTTTTGTGAGCTGTGTAGCTTTAAAACGAAAAGCCCCTTAAATACTAAACAATTATGTTGAGTATCTTCCAAGAGTGCGAAACGTAGATTTTCAAGAAAACCTCCCCCTCCCAACTTCCTTCTATATGGAACATTTTTCAAAAAATTTAGATTTCCTCAGAAATGAGTAACGATTTCATTTAAAATACTATATGTTTAAGAATGTTCGCATGCCAAAGCACAATCTATATTATGAATGTTTTTGTATAGTCTCTGAAAACCTTTTCATTTTGGTTGAGTTTTGTATAACTGGTAAATGATAAGAGATACAGCTACTGCACAAAAAGTATATATCTCCTTAAATTGCACAATTTATGTTCTATACATTTTATAGAGTTAACCGCTTTCAAGACATTTCTTGTTATTAATTTTAATTCATTAATTTAAGAAGTCATTCTTCAAAGTAAGAGCAGAATCATTCCTGGTGACGTATCAACTCCTAATGTCCTTGTACTTCTAGCCAGGTAAGTACATGAATTAACTCAAACTCTTCGAATATGTACACCATCTTCGTCTTCAGGGTAAACTGATTAGTCACCTTTCGTATCCTACGTATTTTTGTTTTACTCCTAGACACACAATGAGAACCAAATTGCAATTGCTTCACACAGTGATAACTTCTAAAGGATTCGTAAGTCAATTTTTGCTAACGTTTATCTCAATTAAGATGATATAGATAAATGTAAAGAAACTTTGTGGAACAGCTAGAGAAAATGAAGCACATCATATTTTCTATCTGTGGTATTTTACTTTCTCTATACGTACATAGTATATAGTAGTATATAGAGAAGGGGTTTTATTCCACACAAAAATTCGATATCGAGATTTCACCAAAACTACCGTGTGTGTTTCTGTAGACAGCATAGTCAAAAACGAAAAGACCGGTGAATAACAAACTTGGTATTTAAGTTTGGTGCCTTCCAAGGATGCGACATGAACATTTTTCAAGAAAATCCCCCCACCTTCAACTACCCTTTATAGAAAAATGTTTTTCGAAAATGTTGATAGTCTCAAAAATGGCACTAACGATTTTGATCATTATATCATATATTAAAGATATTTACCTGAAAATTAAAATGTGTATCTTGAATTTACTGGGAATAGCCTCTAAAGACGACTTTATTCTGGATGAATTTTACGGAATTTTGCATAACTGCTAAACCGTAAGGGATGGCCAAGAACTTACCACACAAAAAATATAGAGCACGCATATGTACACAATTTATTTTATACACATTTTCTTCGTAGAGTTGATCGTTTTTAGATATTCCGTGTTTTTGGTTTCAGTTTGAAAAACTTATACTCTTCTCATATAGGAATTTGTCAACTCCTGTCCATTCAAACAAAGGAACTTCAGTCACAGGGCAACCAGCATTTGACAATCACTTTAACCTATGGTAATCCTTTATTTCGCTTCTGCTTAAAAGGAAGCTAGTAATGAGACTACTTCTGCTAATTTTTTCTCGTTTAGCATGAAGTAAATAGAAGCATAAACTTTTTAACAATTTTGTTGCAGAGATGCAGAGAAATTCATGTGAATGGAACACATCAGATTTTTTATTTAATACAAATTGTCGATAAATATTCATGTAGATGGTCGCTTGGGGCAGGGATTCTTTTTTTTTTTTTTTTAAACCTTGGGGTCATGTACCTTTCGGATACTGAACTTAAATAACTAGTTTCAAATTAACCGACCCATTTGCTTTCCAACTATGCTGTTCACAAACATAAGCTTCATGCTACAGGTTTACACATTTCAAGGGCATAACATTTTTCTCTACTAACACATCTTTTTCATTCCCGACCTTCAGAGTACAGCAAATTATTAATAAATGTAACAGAAAGTATTTATTTTAAAGATCCACCAAAATATTTTATTTACTGATAAAATTTTGGGTAAGGTTAACATCAATCACCATGTTGCCAGAAGAATAATCAATTAAAGCTTTTGTATCCACTTGACGTAAACATATTAATCTAACTAAAAACCCCCTACTAATCTGATTGATAACCAAAATACATTTATTAATATACCAATTCCTATGAAATGTTCAAGTACCCGTAATAATCCATAACCATATTGCTGAGAGCACCTGGACTGAAATCAAGAGATCCATGCTTCAAACCCGGAAATCGCATTGAAATTTTTCAATTTGACTCTACTTCTTGCGGTGATTCCCAAATATGGGGGTTCCAGGTTCGAGTCCCACGTGAAGATTTAGGATATTTATGGAATGGTGTGGAGATATGGGGTGCCTTAGCTCAGGATGTGTCGACATGGAACTTTTCTCAGATGTGGTAAGGCATAAATAGTTTCCTTTGAATTCAGGATTGTTATTGAACTCGTTTATTCATTTTCTTCGGCATATTCTGCCGTCGAACACACACGCATTACTCCTAAATTTTCTCCATTCCGCGACTATACTTTTGACCGTCTTCTGTTATATCAAATAATAACATTTCCCTCGTGGCCACGTCTTAACCCAACGAATCTTCCATAGCAAGTAAAGTTGCGTCGCTCGACCAACAAGGGAATCGTTTCTATTTGCTTTTTTATGTCCAACCTCGGGCAGTGGATCTTGCAACCCTTTTGGTTCATTGTCCTGCCCTTAATGATACTCTCCTACCTGGGTCGATTGCCAGCTAATGGTAACTTTGTGTTTGTAATCTTAGATGTGGCTTACGACATTTATTCCCTGTAAATTTCCAATATATATTTGTTTATATAAGACCTTTTAATCTTGGGACAAGACATGTAATGTCTCATTCTGTAAATATTATTTCTTTAAATTTGCACTTTGCGGTTACTAAAAATATTTTAATGTAAACCTATAGTTTTCCTTAATTCTGAGATGATAAATGTAGGGTCATTCGAAACTTTTTTGAACATTATTCCTTCTTTCATTGTTGGATATGACCACCTGATTAAAGGGTTTAAAAAGTTTCTCTTTTAGCTTTAGATTTATTTCTACATATGTGTAACTCCAGAGAATATTAATGGAATCTCCGGCATAACTCCTGCTCAAATAACCGCTAGGGTCGTGCTCTAACTAAAGTTCAAATACTAATAAGATAAGCGATGTTTAACCCAGTTTTCCCTAGTTGCATTTCACCCTTGCACTTAAAATTAATGTGGTTTCACAAAAGGAGAACACTTTCAAAGTTTTCTAACATTGTTAACACGTCTCTAATTGAAGTTATACAACTTACTCGGTCCTCAAGAGAATATTCTGTGGTTCCACCTTTGCTGTAAGAATTCTGTTATATGTATTTCATTTTCTCTATGTTGGTAACCTCTCTTGGCGACCTTCCAGCTTTCTGCCGCCAAATATTCTTTACTGGTGGGGAGAAATATGGCCGTGCGTCGACTATTATGACTTTCAACTTAATTTTGTGAGATGCTTGTTCCTTTATGTTATCCAGTACTCTCTTCCTAGCAACTGATATATGTATACGTAGATGTACACACTTATTTAATTAACTTTTATAATCTGTTTTAAATATTGAAAATATTGATAATAGAATAATAATACCCACAAAATTCATTAAAGCTTTTATTACATAGAGCTGCGCATTTGCAACAAAGATGTTTGCTGCAGATTTTATAATCATTTAATAGCCTGCTTCGGATATGTTCATATTAGTGTAATATTTTAATAGAAGTAACTTTAGCTTTTTTACATTGAAAATAACTGAACTGTTTCAGTAAATAGTATGTGTTATTTATTAATAATAAGCTAAATTAAATTTAATAATTTCTGAGGGACATTTATTAGAACACTAAGATGGAGAGCTTAAATATTAAAAACTGGTGGCAGATCTTATTTTATTATGATTATGACTGTGAATCTTGGGCCTCAACAAAAAACCAACAACTAAAAATACAGAGTATTATACAACGTTTTAAAGGATACTAGAAAAATTGTAGACATTTCTAAATATAATTTTAGATACACGAATAACAATGGCAGGTATTAATTAAATCCAAAACAAAAGACGTTGGGCGGCGCCGCTGTTGAATGGTTAGACCGCTTGCCTCCCAACTAGGCAGCCCGGATTCTATCCCTAACGCCCGCATGTGGTGGACATAGCGGCGTCTGGACCGGTTTTCTCCGGGTTCTCCGGTTTTTCCCGCCATTCACACCACCAATTGTTGCATTATCACGTTTCCAATCGTCAATTTTGCTTACATTTCTATCATCCAATTTCTCATGTTCATGCTGGCTATGGGTCGACCTCTCGTAACAGGTTCTCCATTCTGTGGTTTCGTGCCCTTAGCTCCCCAACAGGATTCTGGCCCCTAGGCATTGGCTGTAAGACCTAAGGGGATGTCCGTCCTACAAATACGGGGAAGGTAAGCCGATTAAAAAACGAAACAAAAGAGGTTATGCTCAGTAAATCGATGGTAGAAGCAATTTGAGGGGGTGGGTCGAAGAGAAAAAGAAACAGAACAAGCAAACAAAATCCATTTAACTGCAGTCAAATTTAACCCCAACATCCACTTCTGTCATCACACCAATTATTTTATGTGGGCCCTCCCTAACATTTACCACGAGTACGTTTGATTGCAGTCGCTACTAATAAAACTGACGATTTTAAATTACATTCAATTTCATTTTAACTCGTTGATTACGAATTTTCGAAATATTTCCAGCAAGATACCATGAAAGGGTCACAAAAACAGTTTAAGAATTAGAGCAGAACTGCCACAAGAGGAAACATATTCCTCTGTTGCAAACTTCGGTTTACCTACCAATCAAGGAACTTCTATTCCATTAAAACTGTGTCGCCGCAAAATCCCAGTGATACTTACTACTGAGTGACACAAAATGGCTTGCATGAGTATTAGAAGATGAGATTCGTAGTTCTTAGATTACCGTCCTTTAACCTGGTAGGTCATATTGGAGACAATAAATGAAATCGGTGAAATGATGCACGAAAGATCTCGGGATCCTAGAGCTTAACGTTATTCGATATTCGTCTTCTCAGTTTAAATCTTATTTAGAAACCTTATCCGGGCAATTCACCCAAACATTCTAACTGGCAGCCTCTTGAATGTCAGGTAGAAAACCTCACTATTAGTATTTTTTTCATTCCAAACTTTCCTGATAAACTATTTCAAATTAACTTTTGTCAACTTTTTACACATCGCAAGAAAAATTCAATAAAATAAGCTTGGCCTATACTAAAGCCATATATGAATGCTGCAAATGGAAAGCAAGCGACACGCTAAAGCATTTGATCTTTAATAGTTTCAAATGTGTTCCTAAAAGTAGTGACTAAACTTTATTTTTATGGAAAATCTTGAAGAATTAAACCTAACGAATTCATCAAATATTATATATTGAGAGACAAAAATGTTTTTACTATCTGATCAAAAATAACGTATTGAAATGAGATAAAAATCTCACATTTTTAGAAAATGTAATGTTAAACTCATTAAAATCACTTAAGATGTTTGTAGAGTCCACCTCAGAAGTCAGTCAAAACAATGCTACATAAACCTCTTCCAAAGCTTACAGTGGAATCGAGATAATCTTTACACTATGTAGCTGTTGAAAACGGCTTTTCACTATATAAGTCGTCCTTTAAGGTCTTCCAGGAGTAAAAATCTGAGATACTTGTTAGCACTTCTTCGGCCGCTTCATTGACCAGAAGGAGCGCTGTCAAAGTACTCAAAGATATTAGTGAGCTTTGGCACCATCTCGTGATTTTCGCTAAAACTGATGTCTGCAGTTTTGAACATAAACGCACCGGTTTCTTTGAATAACAGCCTTGTATTTATCACCAGTGCCATCGGCTGCGGTGTCACAAATAGTGAAAGCGTGGTTTAAGCTCTAACATAAAAAATAGACACTAAGCTACATCGTAAACAAATCAAAGAATTGTATCTCAGTTCATTACAAATGTATTGATAATCAAAAAGCGTATACCACCCCTCGGTATATAACACGGTAATACAAAAAATGTCACATTAAATCAATAGTTAACTTATAAAGAAATAAGGTGAGATAGAGAAAAAATTGTGATAAATTCATATATTGAAATCAACGATTAGTGTAAAATGTATAAATTATGCTTATGTTATAATTATATAAGCCATCACACTAGGCATTCCATTTTGGTGGATGCAATTATATTTTTTTATTTGGATTCAGTAATGAATAAAAATGAAATATATTTAATTTCAATTTTGGTTGTCTTAGCCGGCATTACTAAGAGTGCTCAAATTCCCTTTTCAGCATGATTACCCGGTTTATTGCATAGTTAATATATTTATTGTAAATAATGTTTATAATTCTTTTGTGTTTAAGCAAAACTTCCAGAATGTGTTAAATAAAAACTCATTAGTAAGGTGAGTTACTTGTATAAATTAAATTAGATGAGTTTTTTTTAATAGTGCTCATTAACTAAGGCGATTCCTATCGCCCCATTCTATATTCGGCGTTATAGATCGGTTAATTTTTCTTAGAGGCCTCATTATCAAGACTGAAGTTCTTTTACAGGTCGTAAATCTACAACAGGGGACCAATGGCTTTCTTCCCTTCCCGAAGAAAGCTGATAAGGAATTTTGTGCCCAAATAAAAACCCATCACCCTCCGCTGGGTTTGAGACCGGAGCATTGGGAACTAGAGGAACTTCACCATGGAGGACGACTCATTGGATGAAGTAATGAGCTTAAAGCCCTGAAAGTAATAACATTTCGAGAAACTCAGCCAGAAGAAACATCATTAACCTCGACTAAATGTCTTCACATTTAATTCTTCTAAAACATAAATATTATTAAAAACCCCTACATAAGTCATTTCTAAGAATTAGTAATACGAAAGGTCTCTTTGAACTAAGAAGTCAAAGATAATCACATTAAGAAGTCAAAGAAGTAAGTACGTCTGAAATGCTAATAGTAAGTTTAAAATTTGGTAACGTAAAACTTAGAAACTACAGTAGGGTAGTCTGATATTGGCAAGATTAGGTGCAAAGGAACACGTATTTCAAAAATTTGATTTCCCTAGCTCTCTTGTGCTTCAAAACTCTTATTCTGATCGTAGCACAGTGCTAGAATCATTACCCGTTGAGCGGTGACTACAAAGGGATTCGCCGTATAGTAGTTTAGTGAGTCTCCGTAATTTAAACTCATTACTTCACTATGGAGTTGGATTGTTCAAAGATTGTCAAAGAAAATCTCACCGCACCTGGCGGCTACGCTACATAATTTATCGTTGTACGTGCCTTGTGAAGCCACAAACTAAAAATTACATGATCATAAAAATTTAAAGAGACATAGTGCATATATCGAAATTATATAGTAATTGTTTTACAGTGATCTATAATTATAGCCAGAGGAATTCACATATCTTGTGTTAGCTGTATGTCCATATAGTGCTCACACTACCCACTCCCCTTTATAGATTCCATTAAATATTCTCATAAAATGTGTACGATATGTCACATTCACACATGCTCTGAGAGAAAGGTATCAAAGCTTACAACTCGAGAAGCTAGCAAGCAGCAAAAAAACTACACCAATAGGTACACAAAGATTAACATGACTATGTTTAAAGTACTATAAGCATAGCTACGGTTTTTGTGAGCAAGCCTGTAATCCAGTCTTGTCTCTCATTATAAGCCTCCTGTATTCCCCTCTAAGATGTGCTAACACTAATAAAGTCATTAATCATATGCTCACACCCTTTCAAGTTAGCATTTTGCACACAGGCAAGGTAAACACACTAACGAACAACCCCTTGGCTACTCTGGTTCTAAACAAACAGATGGGGAGGAGGAAAAGACAGGGAGTTTTATTTCACTCCATCAGACTTTCCGTCTCACCCATCCGCTCCTCCCCCTTTTGTAAAGCTTACCCCACCTCCTGTTTTACCCTCACGAAGCACACAGAGAGAAACATAACCAAAGTTTAAAAAGAACTTGTTTTCTCCTCAGTGGAAAGACAAAGAATTAAATAAGAGGTATGTGGCATGAGGTGCATGCACAAGTAAGTGTTTATGAGCGCGGAAATAAAGCAAGCGATGGCTGCGTTGTTTTGGTGGCGTAGGCGAGCATGGAACGGGGCACTTCTCATCAGACTTATGCTTTTGCAGACTTATTTCTTCTTTTTTTACGGGTATTCGGAAACAAGAGAGATAATTTATATACTGCGAACTACCTGCATTTAGACATCTGGTAATTGCGAGGGAAAATGTGCTTTTAAAATGCACAAAAGCATTGAAAATGTGAGCTAACATTATTTCTCAGGTAACTATATGCCAATTTATACACAAAACATGTTAGCTTAGTACTGTTTTTATTCTGATTTTATGTGGTCTAGTTATAAAACTAAAAATCTAATGTCTTACATTCACGTGAACTTTTTCTACATATATATAACAAATTGTTAAAGGTTTTTTACTTTCTCTATACGTACTATAGTGTATAGAGAAGGTATTGCACTCCATTCAAAAATTTGATACCGAGATTTCACCGGAAATGTATGTTTTAGGGTCCCTTGTATCCAATAAAAGCATTTTCAGAAAAAGTTCCGCGTGTGTGAAAACTATAACTCAAAAACTAAAAGTCGGTAAAATACCAAACTTGGTATTTAAGTTTAGCATCTTTCAGGGATGCGACACGAAGACTTTGAGAAAAATCCCCTCACCCTCAACTATTCTTTACATGGAACTTTTTTTGAAAATTTAGATTTTGTTAAATGGCTCTAACGATTTTGATTAAAATATCATAGATTAAAGATATGTACCTGACAAAATATATATCTTGAATTTTCTGGATATAGCCTCTGAAGATCACTTTATTCTGGATAAGTTTTACGGAATTTTGCATAACTGCTAAACTGTAAGAGATGGACAAAAATTTACCACACAAAAAATTTAGAGCACGTTAAAACACACAATTTATGTTATATACATTTTTTTCGTGGAGTTGATTGTTTTTGAGATATTCCTTGCTTTGAAAAATTTATACTTTTCTCATACAGGAATTTGTCAACTCCTGTCCATACAAACAAAGGAACTTCAATCACATATTAAGCAGCTTTTGACTATCGCTTTAACCTATGCTATTCCCTTATTTCACTTCTACTTACAAGGAAGCAAGTAATAAGACTATTTTTTGCTATTTTTTTTTTCTCGATTAACATGAAGTAAATAGAAGCATAAGCTTTTTAAAAATAATTTATTGCAGAGATGTAGGAAAGTCACGTGAATGGAACACATAAGATTTTTCTTCTACCTACATCATGCTAAACATTAACAGGAATGGCAATATTACTTGCTTCTTTTTAAGTAGAAAGAAAATAATGCATAATCATTGGCTAAAGTGATAGACAAATATTTTAAAGACAAGCTACCAGGTGATTGAAATTCCTTTGTTTGAAATGAAATGGCGTTTTATTTATGGATGTCCTTTAACTACTGTGGTGCTCAGCGTACCATTCTATCCAGGGCGTGAAAGACCGCTTAATTTTGCTCAGAGGCTTCTCTATCAGGCTTGAGGTTCTTTTACGTGTCGTAAATCTACTACACGGGACCAACGGCTTTAGTTCTATTCCGAAGGAAGCCATTCTAAGAATTTTTAAGCCCGATAAAATCCATCGATCCGCTAACTTGTGTATATGTTTGGTAACCATTATCAAAGGAGGGAGAATTATTTTGTTTGTATGGTCAGGAGTTGAAGAAAGTATGAAGAAAATTTAAGTAGTTAAACTCTGAAACCAATAACAAGGAATATTTGAAAAAAAAGTCAACTTCACGTAAAAACTAAATATGATATAAATGTGTTTAAACGTGATTTACATTTTTGTGAAGTATTTATCTACCTCATTTACGATTTACCAGTTCTGCAAAATTCAGTAAAATTCATACAGGATAAAAAGGTCTTCAGAGGCTATTCCGATTATTCAGATATAATTTTGTTTGTCGTGTAAATATTTTAATATAGGTTAAATAAAGAGTTACTAGAGTAATTTGTAGAATGTATCTGAAAATAAACAATAAGTTTGATGAAAGTCTTGAGAATGGAAATAATCAAAATAGTCTGATTAATAATGATTAATGATTAATTTCTATTCTTCTGCTTTGGTTCTGAGCTAAAATATATATATCTCCACATTCTTTATGTCGATTTCCTAATCTTCTGAAATGCTGCATGTTCGTAGGCAGTGCGTTAATTTAACCAGAAATGAATTAAACTTGTTTTGATAATTGTTCATTTTCACTACCACTAAATTGAAAAGATACATCTGAAATGAAGAATCCAAACCACACGAGGAATTCAAGCAATGTATAATGCAAGCTGTTAGTTATCGCCAAAGCATTAAGTTTTTCAAGTCTTATTCAATGTTTACCGTTTAGAGCGTATGTACAAGTTCATAGTAGCTGGAGAAAGTATTGTATTACACCCGACATTTCGATACCGAGGTTTCAACGGAAAAATGTTTTATTTAAATTAAGTAGGTTTTAAGGATGTGACACAAAAGATTTTCAAAGAAATTCCCACACTTAAAGTTAACATTTACAAGGAAAATATTTGGAAAATTGGCTCTAACGATTTTATTAAAAGTACTGTATATTAAAGATACTTACATGATTAATAAAACCTAAATCTTAAATATCCTGGGAGTAGCCGCCGAAGTCCTCTATATTGTGGATGAATTTTGCATAGCTGGCAAACTGTAAGAGATAAATAATAACCTACTATGCAAAAATATAGAACCGTCAAAGCACACAATGTATGTCCTCTAAAAGTTGAGTTGTAAGGGCTAACCATTTCCGAGGCATTTCTTGTTATTAGTTTCACTTATCAAATAATTACATAAACTCTTCTCAAACAGTAAGTCATCATTGTTTCTTTTGTTTTACTCCCGGACATGTAAGGAGGCAAATTTCAATGACAATCGCGTAGTGATAGCTTTTTAAACATTTTGCCTTCGCTTTAGTACAATGAATTCCCGTTTTTCCGTTCTGCTTATAAAGAAGTAATAATAAGACCATCATACTAATACTTATTGTGATTAAAAATTTGAGTAATAATGATAATAATAATAATAATAATAATAATAATAATAATAATAATAATCTGTAAGAAGTTTGTTTGTAGAACAGCTAGAAAAAGTTATGTGGATGGAACACATTAGATTTTAAAAAAAAAATTGTATGTTTTAAAAATGTTTATAGTGTAGTTGAAATTAAATAAATGCATATTCTTGGAATATATTTACAAAAATATCTTACATTCACACTATCAACATCTCTGAAAGAAGTTGTTGTTAAAAACCTTATTCTTGTATCTGATTTATGCTAATCGAACTAAACATTAGCAGCAATGGTCTTACTACTTGCTTTCTTGTAAATAGAAGTTCTATAAGGTGCACATTAGAGTAAAAGGATAATAAAAATTTAGAAATTGGTTACAATGCTATTAAAAATCGTTTTCTTGCATGACTATCATGCGAGCAAAGTTTTTAAGTATTTTAAAACAAACCCATAACAATGAATATCTCGAAAATGGTCAACCTGACGAAAAAGAAGTATATGACATAAATTGTGTGTTTTAAGGAGATCTACAATATTTGTCTTTTTCTCTTATGGTTTACTAGTTATGTAAAAGTCATCCAGGATGAAGAGGTCTTCAAATGCTATTCCTAGAAAATTTAAGATGCACATTTTATTTGTCATTTAATTATATTTAATATTGTCGTACTTTAATCAAAATCCGAATTGTTTTCCACGTAAACGGTAATTTGGGGAGAGGATTTTCCTCAAAATCTTCTTGACGCATGTTTACAAGATACTTAAACTTAAATACTAGGTTCGATACTTTACCGGATTTTAGTTTGTGAGTATTATCGTGTTCATAGACACTTGAAAACATGTATACACACAAACATACACACACATTTTTTGTAAAATGCTTTTTATTATTCAGATGACGCTAAAACGTTTATTTCCGGTGAAATCTCGGCATTGAATTGTTGGGTGGAGTGCAATACCTTCTCTACTTATGTACTGTATACTAATTAGAGAAATTAAAAATAGAATATTATATATATTTCAACAACTTTGACCCAAAATGTAATTAAAAACTTTTAGGAATTAAAAACTTGGCGTGTTTTTTAAAACTAGTTGGCCAAATAATTTTGAGAATATTGAATTTAAAAAAAAAATAAATAAAACAATGTTCTTGAAAGTTCAAGGGTTCATCCATTACTTTCTATAAACCAAGAAACAATACTTCACTTCATTTTTACATGGGTATTTTTGCAAATAAAAGATTGCTACATTTTCCCTAAAGGAAAGCCTTTATATACAGACCTATATCAGAAAACCAGTGGACGGCAAATTCATAGGCAAATATACGAGTAATGAAATACAGAGATTTGAGTTCTTTCCATCTCGTACAGAATGACAGAGAAGGAGGTATATTAGGATCAGAATATTTACTTAGTTTAACACTGCTTGTGCTTCATTCAACGTAAAACAAACGGAGTTAACTCGACAAACGGAGTTAACTCGACTTGAATACCTACTTAAGAAAAGAGAGTGAAAGAATGCGACAGAGAGAGAGAGAAAGAGAGGGAGAGAGAGAGAGAATTTTAGAAATTAAGAACCTAATGTAAACTTTGAATTAAATTATAAGTGAAAACATCTTCATAATTCACAGGAATGACAACATAATGAAAAAAAGTAATTAAATCCAGTAAATTAAAATAAAACAAAACATATATTTATATGTAATATGTATATTTTAAATACTTAATAAGTAGATGCATTTATAGTATAAGGAACGCCAAATATGTTGACCTCACATTTTGACTCTAACCAGAGTTACATTTAAATGATTGTGGGTGATGTAATTGTAAAACATTGTTGAATTAATTGAGAATATTTTGTTGTTTTGAGAACGTAGCGCTGTTCATGGATTAGTAGTTTCTAGATTGTCACGTTTGGGTGAGAGGAAAGGAGGGAAGAGTGACTAAATCCAGTTCACGACTGACGCAACAGTAGTCAGTGTACTTAACGCTTCCAGATGGAACACATCCTACACTGCCCGGGCTCTACCCAGAAGCCCCGTGCCTCCTAAGGTAACCGAAAGAACGCCGGTTTGAAATCGCTCTAATGCGAGTCCTGATGGTGTGGTTCCAGAACTACTTCAGGGAAGACATTTTATAGAGCCTACAACTGCTGACCAGCCACAGTTTACTGAAGACCGTGTTCTCGCACTTCAACCCTGAAACAGTTGAAAAGGAAGTAATGGGTACAGGAGACGTGCGCAGAAAGTCGTGGTACAAGCTGAACCATTCTGTCAATACGTGGAAACCATGAAAAACATATGGAGTCAGAGCAGTGTTCGCCGGGGATTGAACCAGCGTTCTCCCGAATACGGGACACAGCGCCGTTAGCCAACTGACTGGATTTTCCTTGTCTTAATGAAATATATATTAGCAAAATAGCCCTTCTTTAAATTTTTATTTATTACCATTCCTCATTGGCGGCACCGTGGCAGAGTGGATAGACAGTTAGTCTCCCACCGAGGTGGCCCAAGTTCAATCCCAAGCTGCCGCATGTTGGATTTATGGTGGACCAAGAGGCGTGCGGGCGGGTTTTCTCCGGATCCCCGGGTTTTCCCCGCCACTCATTCCACCAATTGCTCCGTCAACACCTTTCCTATTATCCATTTCGGCTTCCCTTCATATCATCCACTTCCTGACGCTCATGCCTGGCTACGGGTCGACTACTCATTCCAGGTTCTCCATTCTGTGATTTCGTGCCGTTGGCTCCTTGACAGGCTTCTGACCCCTAGGCATCCACTTACAAATCCTAGGGTGCGGGTGTCAGTCCTAAAATATCGGGGAGAGTAAGCCTACTACCGAAAATAAGTTTTCATTACGTTTTAGCTAAAGTTTGTTTACATTTTGAATATCTTGCGTTTTTTTTTTTGTTTTTTGTTTTTTTTTGTTTTGTTATTTCTGTTTTCGCTATATATTCACAAATTAAAGCCTCTAGAGTATATATTTCTGCAACTATTTCGACAAAAGCTGGCCAAGTGAATTGACCGCTCCCTCTTACCTAAGTGGCCCGAGTTCTATCCCGGGGGTCCCTCATACCCCATTTTTTGGTGGGATTTGCTCGAATAGTCTTGTCTCCCCCGCCATTCATTCTGGCAACTGTTCCATAATTCTCTTTCCTGTTATTTCGAATCCTCCATTTCCTCACTTTCATTTTAAACATTGGGCTGATCACCCATCCTGGCTTCTCTCTAATCCAGAGCTTTTGCTCCTCAATAAGCATCTGACCCCAGGCGCTGGCTTACAAGACCTAGGGAGTACTACATATGGCGAGGGGAAAGAAGGAAATTAAGAAAAAAAGAAAGATAGGTAGATAGTTAGATAAAAGATACTGAAAGTCATATTAATGTATTTTTAAAACTTATGATTACGCCTAAATGCCTTTTATAAGTTTTCTGAATATCCTATTGATTAGTGTCCTTCCAGAAGACTTCTATGGCGCCTTGAAGTCGCTGCAGAGCCAGTCCAGTAAAGTAGCTTGAAAATTTGATTTTATTGAAAGCTTTTTACTCTTGGAAAAAAAAAGGAAAAATTCTATTCTCTTACGCAATTTTATTAAATTCAAATTATGCTCTGAGCTATGACCTCTACTCCGTTTTCATGTTTTTCATTTGAGCAGCGGTAGTCATAAAATGGCAGTCGCTTTGCCTAATATCCGGTTTTTACACCTCACGCGGCCCTAAAACGAACTGCACTTCTCTGATATGAGGGTTTAATTATCTAAGCACACGATAAAGTCATCGCTCTAAAGTTTGCGCTGAACTTAAATCCATATATTAAAAAAGTCGAGGCCATATAAAACGAGAATTTTGCTCCATATGGGGATTTGTGTAGGAGAGAGAGGACTTGTTGAGTGCAGGAGGAAAAACACTCTCTCTCTCGTTTCTGTTCCATATCTGAATCTCGTTGTCCCGAGTGGCGGAGTCCCCCAGTTAAGTAGAGTGCTGGGCTGAGCACAAGAACCATGGCTTTCTACCACTCTACCTGTTGTTTGTCTTTTATATTGAATTCCCTACTTTCTAGAATGCCGACCACACGTTTTTAGGCTTCGTATTTCTCTTTTGCTCCTATAGAACGTGTGCCACAAAGCCCTGAAGTGCACGCAGGAATTTCCCAAAGCTTTATCTACACCATGCTGGAATCATAGCAAAGGAGTACGACCAGTGCTATTTATCTCAGCAAGGTTCGATCCCAAGCGACCACATGTAAGATTTGTGGTAGACAAAGCGGCGCAGTGGCGGGTTTTCTCCGGGTTTTCCGGTTTCCCCCACAATCGCATTCCACCGGTGCTCCATTTTCATTCCAACAGTGTCATTGCCTGCGGTGCCAAAATAGTAAACTCGGGAGTTAAACACTATAAAAAGCGCTATTTAAACGCTTAATTACTCGGACTTCTTGCTGCATCATCCAAATGTTTTCCTTTAATGATAACTTTGCAGACATCTGATCGCCTCTCACCTAGATGACCCAGGTTTAATCCCAAGCGACAACATGTGAGATTTTTAGTGGATAAAGTGGCGAAGGATCGGGGTTTCTCTAGGTTATCCGGTTTCCGCATCTATCGCATTCCACCGGTGCTCCATTCCATACATCATCAGTGTCAAGGTCTACGGTGCCATATGTAGTAAAAGCAGACGTTAAACACCGTTATAAAAACCATATACACTCCATTCGCATGACTTTCTCTAGATCTCTGCTATAAATTATTGTTATAAAGCCTATTCTTCTATTGTACTAATGCTAATCGAGAAAAAAATTAGCACAAAGCGTTTTATTACTTAATTCCTTGTATGTAGAAGAGACATAAGGGAATACCATAGGCTAAATCGATAGTCAAATCTTTTAAAAGCTGGTTTCTATGTAGTTGAAACACCTTTGTTTGTAAGAGTTGACAAGTGCATTCTACCTTTACAAATAGAAAGAAACTTTATACAACAAATAATACAATATCCAAAGCATAACAGGTCACCTGAGTAACTATTCAATGTGAAAATCTGCATAATTTTTATAGGAATTACATCTACGAAAAAATAAACCTCACAGCCTGTAAAATATTCCAGGAGTGTACAAGAACTTAAGTTCGTGCCAGTAAATGCTCATCTGATTCAACGGACATCTGGTAAACGAAGTTCCTAAGCATGCGCAATGTTAGACTATGTGGCACCAAAAAGCACATCAGCTCAAAAGTTCGCAGCTTGGATTATCTTAGGATGCTAGACTGTATGCTCTCCGTTTCGCACTTGGTTAAAACAATTTATTTCCTTACACAATGTGTATATTTTTATAAAATGAATGTCCCATCTAGGCATTAGAACAAGATTTTCAGAAGCATAATCTCGCAGAACCACAAAGGCTTAAGTGATTAAAACGGTATAATATCGACATAAGGATTAAATCGAAATACCGCTGTTGTTGCCTAGCAATAGCTGAGGTTTGACTGCCTCCGTGGTAGAGTGGTCAGCGATCTGACTTCTCACTCGGAGGTTCCGGGTTCGATTCCCGGCTGGGGCGAGGAACTTTTCTTTAACCAAAATTATTCCCTTCCAGAGTATGAATGTGAGAGTGAATATGCATGTGTTTAGAAATTTAAAATTTAACCTAATATTCTGAACCTACAGTTTCACAAGTGAAAGCCCCCGATATGAACATTGAAATTAAAGGGGGCTATACAAATGAAGCAACAAAAAAGTAGCTGAGGTTTCTTTATTTTTCCGCTAAAATCGTATAGCTCAATTACCACGTTTCAAAGCACACTACATACATATTTTGCACAAACCTAATTGCTTTATTGCATCAATCTATGAATGGCCATTTGACAATTACCGTATTTAATATTGTACGCTACCTATCTATGATTCACAGTCTTTTGAAAGTAATTTGTACTGGCTTCAGAAATGTAAAAAGGTTTATTAGTGGTGCCCAACTTGTGCTCAGCTGGGCGGACGGCAACCCGTCAAATAGTAACAGTATTAATAGTTTGATGTGTTCCATTCAGATGCCATTCTCTAAGTGTTCCATAAACAACATTTCTTACAAAAGATTATTCTTTTATGTACGTCATGTTAACTGAGATAAACATAAACAAATTGTCTTATTATTGTAAATAGAAAGAAAATAATGGAATAGACTAGACTAAAGCGACTGTCAAAAATTTTAAAGGCTATCATTATGTGAAACAATTCAAATTCGGTTCTCGTTTGCATTCCCGGGAGTAAAACAAAAGAAATGAAACAAAGTTAAATTTCCGCTTGAGAAATGTTAACTAGTTGTAAATTGAAGCCAATGATACGGAATTCCTTGGAAACGGTTGTAACTAAAAAAACATGTATATGACATAAATTTCGTATTTTATGCCATCTACACTTTTGTGTAGCAAATTTCTGTCTATCTCTCGCTGTTTACCACTTATACAAAATGCATCTAGAATGAACAGTCTTCATAGGCTATGCCCAGAAAATTCGAGCTATACATTTCATTTGTCAGGAAAATACTTTAGCTTATGCTTTTTTAGAGCCTTTCACGAGAAAATCCAAATTTTCAAAAAATGTTCCCTGTAAAGTGTAGCTTAAGGTGAGAGGCTTTCCTTGAAAATATTTGCATCGCATACTTGGAAGACACAACTTAAATACAAATTTGGTATTTAATGGACACTTCTATTGCTAGCTATGCTTTTTTGTTTGTAGTGTTAACGCCCACTTTAGCTACTTAAGGCACCGCAGGCGGTGACACTGGTGATACATGAATGAAAATGGAGCACCGGTGGAATGTGATGGCGGGGAAACCGGAAAACCCGGAGAAAACCCGCCCCAGCACCGCTTTGTTGCGGACTTGCGATTGCTTGGGATCGAATCCCGGCCTTTTAGGTGATAGGTGAGTGGTCTAACCACTCAGCCACGGTGCGGCGGCCACTAGCTATGCTACACAGATACGTACACACATGGACATTTTTCTAAATTTTTTTTTATTTTTTTTTTTTATTCGGGGTCTCCCGAAAGATTTATTTCCTGTGAAATATTGGTATAAAATGTTGGTGTGGAACACAATACCTTCTCTATCTACTATGCACGATGTACATAACTACTAGAGAAGGTAAAAATTTGAAGTCATGAAGCAAAAAACGCATGAGTTTCTTGGTTGATGCACCTGCGAATGCATTGGACTTGTTTCTGAAAATGCATGAAACTAAAGATGGTTAAAAGAAAAATCAGTTCAACTTTTGTGTCCTTCGTAATTGCATGGTACAGCAGGTTTTAATAATTGCTCTCCAGGTTGCTTTTTACAAGGTTTTCCGCTCATTAAAAGTATTCAGTATTATCTGAAAGTATTCTACTGCTTTATTTTCCTTCACTTGAATATTGCTTGTTGTGCCTCTACTCTCCATTTCAGTACAAATACTTTACAAGTGGTGTTACTCCCTTTAAATGTGCATTTTTTAACATTTTATGTTTCCTCAACCATAGTCCTTTGAAGTGAGGTAGTTGAAAAACAGATGAATGTAGTTTTGTTCTTTCAGAGGAAAGTTGAAGTGGCTAGAATAAAAAAGAAACAATATTCTGAAAAAAATACGTATTGGCAAAAGTCCAGCTCTTGTAAATATTCTGAAGACTTCAGAAAAAACAGACATACACTTGCATACAGTAAAATCTGCTTATTTGCATTCACATAAGCTTCCCTTCTCGATATTATATATACTATTCCAAGAAAAGCTTACGCTTCTATTTTTTGTTAATATAGATAACAGTTTATTACTCATTTACACATTTAATTGTAAGTGTAAGAACCTATGCCACATTCAATGATCTTCTTTACGGTCGAACGTTTATTAATGGGTATATTAACTGTTTTATCATAGTTAGTGATTTTATGTACTTGACTTTCATCCATTTAAAGTTATGTAGAAATAGCTAATTACACGCTTAATATTAAATACAAGGAGATTTGAAACGTTTAACTGGAGGCTAGTTATACTGGTGTTAAAATTTCTCTTGTTTCCCTGTGAACTGTTGGTGTAACCCCTTCCACAAGTTTGGACTCAGCTGCAGCTATATCCTCTGTTGTCGTGCATTATGAAATAAACAAGAATTTCTACTAACTGCAGAATGACGTATATGAAATTCAGCTGCGACCTAGTGAGAAATGTTAGAACTAACCTTCCTCCGCTCCTTTGGTGAGCCAGTGTGGGACCAAGAGACATTCAGTCAGCTGGAAAACTCGCAGTGGGATAGACCTTATACTAAAGCACAGCGAAGCTCTACTGCGTAGCCGCCAAGAATAGGCAAAAGTGGGGTTTCTTTTAGCTTGGGCAATAATTGGGAGTGAAACACTTTTTGTCAGTCCAAATTATTATTATTATTATTATTATTATTATTATTATTATTATGAAAACCTAGTTAGCTAGTAGGAACAATCAGGCGTTTACTTCATTGCAGATTTTTATCAAATTGTATTTCATGGGCTGCAACTTTTGCACCTGCATTTTAAAACTGCAACAAATGTAACAGTTAAAAGCATTGCCGGTAAAATCAGATACATTCTTAATGACTGCTTGTTAAAAAAACTTATTCTAATAAATTGTGAAACTCTGCCAGTGTTTTCTCAATGTTTCCGAAAATTTCCTCTCTAGCCCTTTAAGAAAACTTGTTTGTTCAAAGATTCTCTCTGGATTTTGTACTTTAGTTTAGCCTATGATAAAGACAGTACAAAAAGTGGTTAAGAACAGCCCTTTATTTAAAAAGGCAGCATTTATGGAGTATTTTCAGTAAAGTCTTTGTAACCATTTTTTTCGTGGAATGCAATACTTTTCCTCTAACTACAGTAGTATATACAATAAAAAGAATGAAGTGGGCTAAAAAAAATTGTCAAATCTTTTTAAATCCTGTTTATATGGATAGCTTTAAAATAATTTTTTCTTTGCATAAATCGGAAAAGAAAGAAAAAAAGGTATTTTCAGTTGAGAAATACAGGTGTTAATGAACTACACCGAAATAATTTGCGAGATTGTGCACGAGACTGATATAAGTAATTTGAGATCGGCGATGCATGGTCCCCGGATAAACATAACGCAGCTACATAGCATTAAACGTGTAGGTATAAGGAGCTGATAAGTCGGTATTAAAGCAAAGCCGGTTGGAAAAATTGCTGAGAATGTCCTTAAAACTGCTGCCCAAGTATAGAAATACCGATTTTTAGCAGCTCGTTACTAGCGTTCTCAAGTTTTAATGTCCCAAAAATCTGTAAAATCTCAGAACTACTCACTTGACAGTCCGACACTGAGCATTCATAAACAACGTTCTTGTGGTAGCCTACTCTGGAGGCGTTTTTACAGCTGCTTTGGTGGCTTAATGCGGGAAGCTGCTATCCCAAAGATCATGTGTTCGATTCCTGTCATAGGGTAAATGTTTTTTATTATTACATTTTTTCAGTCCAGACGAAGTGCCACGATACGTGAACGAGACCCGAACTCGGACAGCAACTTTCACTTGAAAGCCCACTACGCTAGAGAGGTACGCTGTAATATGTTCCTTCGTTTTTCGTGTTATAGTCTCGAATGGTTGATAAATTAGCCAGTGGCGTACTGGCACTCAGAAACTTATAGCTGTTACTTTGACATTTCAATAAACAAGTCATAAGTCTCCCATCTCAAATTACTTATTTAAGTAATCTACATATTCTGTGAAAATATTTCGGTGTAGTTCATTAAAATCCTGTAAATAAAATATTTGAAAATTCAACCCAAAAACAAAGAAAATCTCGAAAATGCTTAACGTCCGACAAAGCTGATATAAATTGTGTGTTTAAAAGAGATCTTTCACCTTTTTTCCTGATCAAAGTTTTCGTATTTATATACAACCAGTTTAGAATTGAGGACTTTATGGTCTGTTTTTAGAAAATTAAAATAATACATTCTATTTTTATAAAAATTAAGTAAAATATGGTAACGTAATGAGTATCGTTTAGCGAAAACTTTGAAAAAACAAAAAATAATGAAACATTTTTCGTGTGGAAGATATATTTAAGAAAACCGTAAATACGAAAGGACTTAAAATGAAGCCGATAGTTGTAGAATGGCTTAGAAACTAATGACTAAAACGGCAAATCGCCGTGAAATATTTTTATTGCAATATTAACACTAGTCCAGGAATCCTCACTAACCCAAAAGTTGTTCAAAGTACACCAGTTTTTATTTATGAACTATGTGATTAAATTATAAACTAAATCATATACACCAAAAACACGAACGGATAAGAATTTTTGAATGATGCAGCGAAGAGAAATAATCAGAATGTTATAGAACAGAAATATATTATTAAGCAAACAAAACAGTTATCGACAGCGGACCTTAATATAAAGACAAAATAAAATATACACATCCTAATTTATTAGGAATAAAGCGTAGAATAGTTGTTAAGTTCGTTTAGAGATAATACAGATTGTATAATAATATAATAAATCATAAAATATAAAATAAGGATGAAAAGGAACTTTATCAATATTTCTAGTTACCCTAAAGGATTATTAGATCCGGTTTATTGAGGGGAAAAGTAAATTGACTATTACTGCAGTGGCACCAATAAATGTAAGAACAAAATGGACTGTAAAAAAATCGGTTTAAAGTTGCATTATTAATGGCAAATCCACCTCAAGCTCATTGAAGTAAACGTAACTGATTTTTTTTTTTTTCACAAGCCGTGTGTAGGACAGGAATTGGATAGGTAGACTGAGACTGAAAAATTCAACGCCATAGCCGGGAATTGAACCACGGATCTCCCGGTCTCTAGCCGGTTGCTTTAAGCACTGAGCTACCATGGTAATATTCCGGCGTGGCGTTAAAATTGAGAAATTTAACGCCATGTCAGCATATTGCCATTGTAGCTCAGTGCTTAGGCAACGGAATAGAGACCGGCAGATCCGTGGTTCAAATCCCGGCTATGACATTGAACTTTACAATTAAATACATCAATCCGACGGAGATGGATGAAATCCGTAGAGGAGCGAGAGTATCAATGCTTGAAAAAAGGAGGAATGTGGAAATAAGGCAGATGATAGAAATGGAGGAGTCACTTACAAAAAGGATTAATATAGGATGTTAAATTAGTACCGATATATCATCCGAATGGATGAGGATATATACCTAGAACATTGTTAGAGTGGACCCATTGTGTAAGAAGGAAGAGGGAACGACCTAGGGTTTCATGAAAATCCATTGTTAACTAGATGATGAGAGAGCGAGAGAACTCCACAATCGGGATTGGAACGACTGAGAAGGATGGGAACTGGTAATTCATGATAACCGCTGTCAAGTGGAGAAGCACTAAAAGTAAAAATAAAGAAAGAAAATAGAAGCAGAAGGAACCATGGATGTTGGAGGAGTCGCTTTATTATTGTGTACTATAATAGTTAATATGCGCTTTGGCTTTAATCATCAGAAGTCTCTCAGGTAATATATGTCGATGCATTGTTTGTTCTCGGAAATCGCTGATGCTTCACATTATTCCAATAAGCGTGTCGCTTCAACCGACGAGCTTAATATCATTACGGCGAGTCAATCTGTACTTTGTACGGCTTTCGACAAATTGATTATGATTAAGCTTATCAGTGGACTTAGAAAGCGACGGAGCGAAGCTTAAGCCGTTCTTAGAACTTAATAACGAAATGTAGCAATGTAACAAAATACTCTGCTTTTAGTTTAACAAACTGCTCTTTATTTCATCCACAAACTGATTACAATCAGAATCCGCTCACAGATAACTTCTACCATCAATGCTTTCGTAACAAATCTACCATATAGTTTCCTTGCCGTTCGTGGCAGCGGCAGCTACATGCGATTTCCCCGTCGAAACCCACTCAACTGCTTGCTATCACTCTCAGCTGAAACTGAACTCTGGGCAGGACTTCGTTCCCCTTTTTATATCAATGGATCACGTTCCAAGAAACTACCAGAAACATTCGTGTAAAACCACCGCATCTGTAACAAACTCACCCAGGTGTAACAATGGGTGGCTTCGACGTCAAATAAATTTCTGACACCAACGTCTTCAATAGAACAGGTGTAGCAACTGCAGCTTCGACGACAAACTTGCCGCCGGCACACGTGTCTACGAAAGCAAGTGTAACTATAGATGTCAAAAATCATCTGTGATTTACGAGGCAAACCGTTTACGCACGTTCGGCGTAGGCGTAGTCACATTAATGATAATATTAATCTAATCTTTGGTTCTAGATGTACGCTAAGAAAAATGTAATCCCTTATGTCTATCTCTTGTGGTTTAACAGTTATAAAAAAGTTACATTAATGTAATTCAGAATGAAGGGGTCTTCAGAGGTTAATCCCAGAAAATTCAAGATATACATTTCGTTTATGATAAAATATCTTAAACACATGACATTAAATAAAAGTCATTATAGAAATGTTTGAGAAAATCAGAATTTTAAAATATTCCATGCATAGGGTATTTCGGGTCATGGTGATTTTCTTGAAAATCTGTATGCTGCATCTTTGGAATATACTAAACTTAAATACCAGGTATGGTATTTAACCGACTTTTCGTTTTTGAGCTATGTTACCCATAGACAGACAGACCCACATGGACATGATTCTAAAACTGTTTTTTGGGGGGCTCCAATGGGTTCCAAAAATCTATTTCCGGTGAAATTTCGAGATCTAATTTTTGAGTGGAGTAGATACAATATCTATCCACTAGATGTGTGATACACACGTGTTAGAAAAAGTAAAAATTCAATGAAGATCTATTTGTAAACTTATTTTCTATAAAACTCGATGTTTCTATGTGAATATTTTTAAAAATGCATCACATGGCTCATTTTTATTAGAACAATGAATTTAGATAGTAAAAAATGATTATTTAAATCTAACATGTAGGGGAGAAAGGGCAATGGTGGTAGGTTAAGCAGTAACTAATTTTACCCTATATCAAATTAATTTTCTTAATAAATAGCAAGGTATATATATACATATATCATCGTAGTAATTATAAAACAAATTTAAAAAATATAAGGGTAAACTTTTATAAAAATTAGACCACCATTTCTACCGACATTTCACAACCCCACGGAGGTAGGTTTGCCTCCATACACTCTAAATGGGTGAAATGCCTACATTTTGTTATATTTTGTATGGAAACACGAAATTAACGAAAATAATGATGAAGATAGAATAAAAAATATATTTTATAACAATTTTGGTCAAAAATGTGAATTTAAAATTGAATGAAATAACACAATTAACTTCTGTAAACTGAGTGATGTAGGAAAATAATTAATATTCTTCAGTCTAATGACTATGTTACTATTAGAATAAAGTGCAATAGAACTCATTTAATTAATACACACTATACTATAAAGACAGAAAAAGGATAAAGAAACATTAGTGAGAATCGTTAGGTAAGATACTTGTCACATTGGAATACTTCAGCAGAGTCGGCTGTGCTACACAAATAAACCCGTTTCACAGTTGGTACAGCGGTACCATTCTTCACCATCCTCCAAACTATCAACAGAAGAAACATACATTTTCATTTTTCAAGCCTGGCAAATTTCATTGACGTCACATAATTGACTATCATGACTGGAGTTACCTTCGTCAAAATCTGAAGATATTTTCGTGCACAGGCTGGTTTTTCTTTTTAACTCCACCTTTGCTCACGTTTTTTAAGTTAGATTTAGATAACTCTTTAAACAATTTTTTTGTTCTTGCTTTCAACAACGTATGTTCTTCTTCAAGGTCCCTTGCTAATTTTTTCAGCTGCCTTTTATAATTCAACTTTTGATGTTAATGTCAGATTCTCTAACTTTTGCTACCCTCTTTGCTTCCTAAACTTTGTCCGAGTCCCTTAATTGAAAATAAACATATAATTACGTGTGGGGTAGCACCGGTAAGTATTACCATTACCCCATCGTCATCTATCCTGGTTAACGTTTTTGCGTTTTGAAAAAAAAAAAAAAGACCTTGAAACTGAAGAAATATTATTTAAAACACTTATAAAATAAAATAAAATAAGGGAAATGAAACACACTAGTTACGGTATGACTTCTTTAAATACGTGCTAAAGTAAAAACTACTTGAAATGACTATAAAAACGAAGAAAATTAGAACGATACACATTAAAACATTATCGAAACACAGCCGCAATATAGATGATTCAATAATGGCGTTGCTTGAGAAATTAGTTTATGAACCTTTTGCGAAGAGCACCGTACCAACCATAGGACTGGCAGAAGGAAATAAAAGAACCTACCGGGGCTACCTCCTTACCGGCGCAACCCCTTGCTTTCCAATGTTTTAATTTTGCTACATGTCAACCAGTGTATAACAACTGGTATACATTTCAATAGGATATATTGCTTATTGTGGATTTTACACATGTATCACGTTAAGACTTCACATCCTATCCGCCATTTCTAACTCTATCCTAACAACACAGAAATAAAGTAATGTGGCCCACGATAGGGTGCAAGTAAAGGCGGTCGAAGGCAGAGTTGAAACGAGTCTTAAGAATAAAAGGGAGCTAGAAAAAAGCCACACATCAGTTCCAGTGTTCGGATGGCTGGGCGAATTTGTCGATTAGAGTGTGCTGGGGCCCCCACTAATGTCTGGAGCAGCGTTTGGGTAATGGAGCGTGGATTTCTCGGAGAGAGCGCACCCTAAAACGTGGGGGATGAAAATGTTGGAAAAGAGGAGTTAAAATAAATATAGAATGTGGCGTAGTTTCGGAGAAGCAAAAGAAAAGACGACGATGATAAATTTGTTGGACTCATCTGTTGCGGTATTCATCCTCCAATAGGACAGCTTTCATCCGTCTTCATTATGAAAATCTCAAGTTGGGATTTGAACCGAATTACTGCACAGCCAAGTGAAACAGGACAGATAAATATGAAGTTACATAAATATGTAGAGGGGAAGCCTTATTTATTCTCTGAAAGCTTCTAAAGAAATGCATTTGTAAAGTTGTTCTGTCTGCGAAAGAAATCCTTCCGTATAATTCGGAAAGTGATAAGTGAAGTACGACCAACGGAAAGATAGGCTTCTCCATCAACATCAGAATAGGGTCAGGGACTGCCTTAAAAACCGGTTACGGAATCTGTATTCCAGGTTTCCTGTGTACTTATGAGCTTTTCGTTCATAATCTAAAAACATCTGGTACGTTATATTCACGAGATATTCTATACTAACTCTTCAACAAACTACTTTTAAAAGGTTATTCTTCTATTTACTTCACGTTAATCGAGAAAAAATCTGTATAAATACTATAAATACTTATAGATACAAACTATGGGATGAGATTATAGACAGAAACGAATTAAAGGAATAAATCATAATATAAAACCTGAAAAAATAATAAAATCATATTATTTATATAAATTAAAATACAAATTTAATATATACTTAAATATAACTCTTCCCAAACACAAACATTATTGGAATACAGTAAGCGTAACTCTTTATTGGTAGTCGGGGCTTAACAACCCCACTTGCTTTAACCGTGGAACACATAGCCATTTAGTTTACCTGGGGTATTTGAATACCCCAGATAATAATCCAATAAACTTTATATTTAAACGCATATTTTATTTTGTTAACTGGATGTACGTATTATACTTGGTCAAAATTAAATGTATAAGTCAATATTACATGTGTTTGGTGTTCAATAATAATAATAATAATAATAAATACAGGAATAACCTTTAGGTAAATAATGACGCTTGGACAATATTATTATGTGTGTATATGTAAATATATAGGTATATATATTTATATCAGGGGCAAAATACATTACAGTATACACAACTAGAACAAACTTCTGCTCAGGACAGACAGGTGAATGGCGCTTACTACAGTCTTCTTAGTCTTTGCTCTTCAACAAAAAGCTCGTCTGGTTGGCTTTCCTCAGCAAGTTTCTGGCGTAATTTGTGGCGGTACTGGTTCTATCCCGGGGTGCAGGTAATGGTTTTGAAATGGTGTGGAATTATGGCTGGATTTGTTCAGGGTTTTTATTAGCATGGAAACTCTTTCAGGCTGTGGTGAGACACAAGTGCTTTATTAATGGAGTCCGACCTTTTTCCGCCGTAGAACACACGCGGATAATTCTTAATTTTTTACTGTGACGTTACACTTAACTTGCTCGCTAATGTTATTGTTTATTAATGTTGAGGCCATGATTAATTACGTACTATGATCGGTCTTAAAATCACTTGCTTCCGTCACAACTAAGGATTACAACAAGCGCTCAAATACCACATCTTGGTCGTGTCTTAAAATGTCGCCTGTTCGGCTCCGCCACGAATTCTAAATTTCACATCTTGGTTGTTCGCAGGTCCTTCACAAAGTGCCTTACACTGCCGCCTGAACAGCAGAGAGCATCGTTTTTCTGTGTCCCGTTAGTCGCCTCGGGCAGGGTCCATTCATATTCACCCCTTCGGTTCATTGCACGTAGCGGTATCTTGTACCCCGAGCTCGTGACTTATACCTGTTAAGTGTTTCTACCCTTCCAATTTTCGTTGTACATCTATATTTTCTCTTTGTGATATAATATATATTCTTGGCTATGATTTATGTTTCTCTTCTGAACAATTCTTTTCCCCGGAACAAGACATGTACTGTCTCAAATTTCATAATCAGCGATAACCTAAAATATACTTGATCTCTTGTTTCAGTTCTCTACTTATTGGCTTTGAACATAAGATACTGCATATGTATCTAACCTTGCCAGCCCTAACCCAAGGTCCACCAGGAAGTGAGGTTGGCTTATTTTATTGTTCATCCAATTATGCAAACACTTAAATACCACTATGTTATTCACACCAGCAATGTCCAAAATGCCATAAATAAATCCCCACGGTCTTCATTTGATTTTCTTGGCTGCTGTGTATGTATTCATTAGCTAGTCCAGAGTATCAACATCACCTTTGGTATCGTTGTAGATGTGAATGATCTCAGGTTTCATGTCGACTCATTTATGCTTCTGTTACAGCAAATAGTTGAAAGTGGGATTATAGTTTTGCCTTTCTACGCTTAATATGAAACCAGTATCTTTACTGTATCAAATACAAATTCGGAGCTTCTTACTACCGTCTTTCTGTTAGGAAGAAATAAGACAGTAATCTTGTTTTACTGCATTGTTCCCATAACCGTAAAACTAAAATATTTCATCATTATTTCCACTAATTGATATACGTGAAAATTACCTTCACTTATAGTGGGCAAAAAAAAAAAAAAAAAAAAAAAAAAAAAATAGATAAACACATTCCGAGGTACCGCGATACCCCACACACTACATTGTCACCAATCATATAACATTTATGACATGCTTGCCTATTAGAACTTCAAAGCAGCCGTTGCGCTACACAACAAAGAGCACCTGGATCAAAAGCGCATTGATTTAAGGTTATCGGCATCTAATGATGAGAATTAGGAAGTTGGTACCAATTTCCTTATGCAGATTAAGAACGGCCAGGGTTGACAATACCATGCGGCCCTAATTGCGTAAGCAAAGATCAGCTTAGAGTGCAACCCATTACTGCAAGACAGCTTTCACTGCATAACACAAAATCACGTCGTTAGGAAGGAGGGCATTCGAATATCTTTTTGCTCACAGTAAGTAACCATAGTAAGTTTTCTAGCAGTGCACTTAAACTATCCAACATCTAGTAACAGAACAGCTTCACAGAAACATATTATTCATTGCAAATTTGTTCATAACGTTACCCACAACTATCACAGTATTATAGTCCAGAGGCATGAAGCTGACCTGAATCTGTGTGGCATGTAGAAGAACTGTCAAGACGGATCCACTAATCCACGAGTATCCTACTTGAAATAAATATGAAAATGAAAAGAATGCAGGGTACAATGTGATGTAGCGCATACAAGCTGCACTTTTTGATCCCAATAAATGCTATTTGCTTGGTGATACAGATACATTATGCGAAGTGGAACGAAATTTATCACATTACAAATCTTGTTTGTTGGAACGTAGATTGATGTTTTCATTTGAAAGGCTTTAGAAGTGTTACATTTTTCAGTAACACGACTGCAGGTGAGTAAGATTTAGTTTAATTCCTACTTTGGTTTTTACCTGGTAAGAGCCCACAGAAATTTCAGAAATTAGTTTTAGTATTTGAATATTATTTTACATTCTATCAGTAAATATTAGAATTCGCGTCATAATTGCTTGGGTGTTTTCTTAATGTACATATGTAAAGAAGGATATCAGTCAGAGTCAGCCTTATATATATATATATATATATATATATATATATATATACATGTAACAATTTGTAATCTGTTTTGACGAATGATTCATAAGTAATTTTTGTTCTCTGGAAACAGTACTGTTTACTTGACAACAGGTTTCTTTACCTCTCCCCCCTGCGTTGTTATCAGTGACTTGTTTTGATGCGGCGAGACGGTCGGTCGCAACCTATATACGGAACGCCGAATGGTACGAACTTCCTAACTCTGCTAGTGATATTTCTTTAAAACGCTGGGGTACTCAAATACCCCGGTAAATGTTTCAGGGCTAAACCCAACAATAGAAATAGGATATGCACTCTGGAGCTAATTTCATATCAGACTAATCTTTGTAACGGGAATAAACCTAGGGCCAAACAAATTAAAAATTATAATTAAGAGAAAAATATACATTTTTAAATACACTACAACATATAAGATTTATTCATTTTATTTTAGGTGAGTGAATGTAGAATTGGGAATGCATGTTTTTGTGTGTATTCGTTGCAATTTTCGCAGGATAAAAAGGATAACGCGTATAAAGGCCTAAAATATGAAATTATATGAACTATAAGAAGTACATTTAGAACTTATAGTTCATTGAATATAAATGGTTAATGTATAATTTATATCATTTTAACTGAAGATGATAATATCTCTACATCGTCACACATTTTGTTGTTCATTCAAAAGATATTAAAGTGCGCTTAAGAATACTTATGGTAAGACGGAGTATGTTTGCTCATCTTACCCATGTCTTTCAACTGTTTTCTATGCTGTTAAAGGCGTATTGAATAGGCCACGTTATCGAAGTGAAACGGATAGACAGGAAACGTAACCTGCGACAAATGACGTTCTGAATTGCCAACTGGTGATCCTAAACTCTCTGATACGACAATACTCACCTCTCTCACCGGGCGATACAAAATTGTATTAGTATTTTCTCTGCACTGCATTCTGAAGTTCTAATACTAAGGTAATACGCGCACGTGGTGGACTAAATTAACACACTGCTATTAACACTAAATTAACACATTATCGCTGTTCCGTGGGAACATCGAGCCCCTGAGGAATGAAGCGTAGAGGGGGATTGCCCAATTGGTTTAGCCATTTCTTTCACGCGTAGTATGTTGTAACAGAATGCCACCAATAAAAATGGTGGTAAGACCCGAGTCCCCATTAAACGTTCATTGTCGCCACTGTAAGAAAACTAAATATTTGCGGAAAGCAACATAGTTGGGAGGAAAGGATTATTTCCAGCAAGTTAGTAAACTGCTGAGAAAGAAATATACTAATCTTGTGGCAACCATTTTTCCACCAGTGACTAAAGGAGCAAATACACAGGACTTCAGTCAATTGTAGCCGCGACAGTTTCCAAACGTTTCACTATATTAATTATTTTATTTAGGCCCTTCCCGTCCTGGATCACAGTCACAGATTTGACTGCTGGGAACTTATAAAAACACACATTTGATAAGTGTTTCTGTATGCGAAAGAAGGTCTTCCAGTAAAATTCGGAAAATGATGAGTGAAGTAGAACTACTAGAAAAATAGCCTCCTCCGTCAACATTACCGTCAGGGATTCACTCACTCACTCACTCACTCGCTAACTCACTCACTCACTCACTCACTCGAGTTTGGAACCTGTATTCCAGTTTGCTTGTAAACGTCGGTACCTTTGTTTCATAATATAAAAACACAAACAAAGCAAATTTGTGTTATATTTAGGTGAACTTCTGTACCCATTCTCCAAAAAATGTTAATTAAAAGCTTATTCTGCTATCTACTTCACATAAATCCGAAACTATATCTGAAGACTTGAATAACGACTTCCAATTTGAGAAAAGTATAAGTATAAGATAATTTAACCAATAACTGAAAATAGTTTGGAAATTGTTAGCGGGATCTTCACTTTTGTGTGTTTCTTAGGGTTTACCACATATTATGTACAATTCATCCAGAATTAGGAAGATTTCAGATTCCATAAAAATGTTTTAAACATATGGTATTTTAATAAAACTCAATGGCTATTTTAGAGAAACAAATTTTCCATGTTAAGGTTATTTTGGGATGGGAGTATTTTGTTGAAAATCTTTGCAAACACACTCGGACGTTTTGCTAAAAATGCTTCTTTAGGATTTAGGAAACCTCAAGACCTGTATTTTCGGTGAAAACTCTGTATCGAATTTTTGGGTAGAAAGCAAATTGTTTCTAGGTAGAGAAAGTAAAATACTGAAAAATATTACATGTAAACAGCAGCAGTAAGGGTTGACTTTCTCGTCGTATCTTTGGAATACATTAAAGTTAATTGACAACTTTGACATTCATTGGAGATTTCTTTTCTGAAGTGTGCTGTTTTCAAATAATTTACAATTTTTTGTTTAATAAGACTATGTTTCCTTGTGCTAAGTTTTAGTTTATCTCTTACGCTTTCCAGTAATACAAAAATAAACATAAATCATTTATAGTCATACACAGATAATCACAGAAATTTTGTTGAATAAATCTCTTGAAATTTTAATCAAATGAAAATAAATGCATGATAATGAAAATAAGTTACTCTGGTCACGCACACTTTTCTAACTATTATTTTACGGTGAAGAACGCTGCCTCAAGACATGTATTTACAGTTATCTCGATGTCGGATTTTTAGTTGGAATATATTAACACTCCTCACTCACTCACTCACTCACTCACTCGCTAACTCACTCACTCACTCACTCGCTAACTCACTCACTCACTCACTCACTCGAGTTTGTCAAACAGATTCCGCCTTTCCAACTCCTATTCTACACACCGTTAGTGTAAAAGAAACAATTGACATAATAGTTAAACGATAAAGTCCGGGATATTGTAAGTCATATTGGGTATATCATCGCAAAAGAATTATAAATCTCCTTGCAGAAAAACGAGAGTGAATTGAGGAATTTAATGCCCTGTTGGTATATTGTTGTGGTAGCTCAATGGTTAGAACAACGAAAGAAGACTTGAAGACCAATGTTTTAAATCTTTACTAAAGAACTAAATGTGTACATTCTATAGCACCTATGTACAATGTACATAGTAGATAGAGGTGTTATATTCCACCCAAAATTCTAAGAAAATACATATTCTGAGACCCCTTGAATAATAAAAAGCAGACATTTTCATAAGTATGTCCGTGTTTGTGTGCAAGTGTCTGCAGCACATCTCAAAAACGAAAATGCGCTTGTATTTAAGTTCAGCATCTTCAAAGGATGCGACACAAAGATATTCAAGAAAATCCCCCACCCTAAATACCCTTTACACGGAACATTTATTTATAGGAAGTTTTGATTTTCTCTAAAATGGTTATGGCCATTTTGCTTAGTGCCATATGTTCAAGATATTTTCATGAGAAACGAAATGTATATCTTGTTTTTTTGGGGAAGAGTTACGTTAGCGACGTGAGCACATTGTCTCTGAAGATATCCCTCACAGACAAGGACGAAACGTTAGGAAGACATATTTTAATAAAACATATTTTAACCTACAGAACATGGCAAAACAGCCCGAAAATTTTAAATTTTAAAAGACATACATATATGTTTAAATGGATAGCTTCTGATCTGGCCTCCATTGTGCATATTAGGAATCCCAATCTTCAGTATTAAAAATCACTAGAACGGCTATATTCAATACGACTATGCTTCGGCTGTCCTCGACACTCGTCGGCCGTGCTTCGCATGACAGAAGACCCAAGGAATTTGTTGTAGGGAGCTTCCTCCGGCGAATATGCCCATTAAAACCAGTCAGCCAGTCATGCTTCTACAGTCTGAGGAGACTAGCTGTATTGCACTGCAAACAGAATCGAGTGTTATCGAAATGAGCCCTTTTTATAGCAAAACAACAGACTAGAATGTAAACAGCCAGCAGTTTAGGAGTCATTTCTTTGTTATTTAAACGTTTAATAAACATTCTTTATTCACAGATATTCTTTGTTATTCAAACCCAGTTTTTTCTTGATATTTAAAATATCGTATTTTAATGCTAGTAATGTGGATATTAATCCTAATAATAATTAGAATAAGGACAACAATAATAGTAGCTATACAACAAATAAATAAGTAAATAGATACAAACTACACAATCTTCAAGGAAGTCGTATTTATCCGTTATGTTTCATTTGCTTATTCTTTTATGAAACACAACTATTTCTTTATTACTTTAATCAAGAACTTAACCTATGTTTTACCCATCTTACTATGCAGCTTAATTAGGGCTATCTTTCTTTCTATTTTTTATTATTTCTCATGTATGTATTTATTTGATATATAAACGTAATAGGTTTCTCCAATTAGAATGTTCATTTAAAAGAGAACGTAAATACAATATAATTTTAGTTGCAATAGCAAAATTGAGAGCAGTACTAAAATTCTATAGAATTGACTACAGAATACATAATTTTAAAAAGGAAAAGCAAAATAAACACAAAAGATGTTGGTAATATTAATAAATATATATAGAATATATTAATGTAGTATTTTCAGTAAATTATCACAAGATAAAGCAAAACTGTTGAATTTCATGCTAAATATATTAATGGGCAAATCATGTAATTGATTATATAAACATTGCATTCTAAGAATAGATAAGTGTTCGCTTGAATCATTGTTGACTCTTGGAATAAAAATATACTACGAAATCTATTTGATGTAATATTTGGAACACAGAAATATATAATTTTCTTTTGTTTAGGAAGAAAAAGTAAGAAATTGCAATTTCTTCTGCATGATACATTTCTAAACTCAAGTAAATGAAGCAGTAAATCATAAGAAATGAATTTAAGATAGCAATGGATTGTTTAAAGAAATTCATACTTCAAGAATTTAAAAGCTTCAATTAGTTTAATATAGTTAGCGCTACTAGGACTCCTTACAAATTATTTCAATTGTCCATCTCATGGATGAGTTACACAAAATAAATAAAATTCTTAAATATTTAAAGTAAGATAAAATACAGATACTAAACGCTACATTTCTGTAAGTTGCACTAAAACTCAAGTAATAGGTTTGTGAAATGATATTTTTGTTGTTAAAACTACGTTGCATTTAAGTCTCGAGTAAGACATAATCTAAGTTCTAGTGGTTAAATGAATGGTTTTTCTCTTTAATCCATTTACTTAACACATTCAGGTCATTTTGAAAGTCTAACACAATCAGAAACTGATTTAACGGAACTGTTATAAAGTTATAGATCCGCAAAAAATAATATATTAGAATAGTTAAAAACATATGATATATTAATGAAAAGAAAAATATAATACTGGATCTAAAGCAGAATACTGAGGGACTTCACAGTAAACTTCAAATCTATAGAACATACTATTTCCTCTAAAACTCCGTTTCTTTACATTGATAAACGATATGCTCCATATATTCCTTTTCTTCACATAAACGTAAGTTTATGGTACGACAGTCCACAAGGGATCATGGTGTACCGCCCGGTCGCTGCATCCCACATCTCGGCCTTAAGGCGTCGTGAATGGGTGCAGTGCTGGAGGATGAGACGTGATCAGCGGCTCCGAGTACCTCCTGCCCGGCTGATGCGGTCTTCTCAAACTGGAGCCGCTACTTCTCAATCAAGTAGATCCTCAATTAGTCCCCTAGGGATCTCACGAAGCGGAGTGCACCCCGGATCAAGATTCCCGGTACCGGCGTGGAACCCAGGTCTCCGCTTGGCAAGCACCCGCGCTACCACGCGCTAGGGAGACGCCCTTTTCTTCACATAGTGGACACACATTTATCGAACTTCGCAGCTAGCCTAGCTGCGCCTCTGATACTGGGGTAGTTAAAGTAGAAGAAAGTAGACAATATGAATGTCCCTAATACTCATATCAGGCTATACAATCTCAAAGTACCGCTTTTTTAACAAAATAATAAAATACAATCCATGGGAGAAGCCCTTCCAAAAATAAATCTCAAAATGGGCTGCACCCTCTAGGACAGCAAGAGTGATATAAAATGGACCCATTTGTAAGGCCAAGACCTCATCCGTTCAAATTACGTAACACCGCAAACAAATATGGTCAATAAAACCACAATAGAGGGCTCTCAAAAGCACCCGGTTCTATAGGATATGCCCCTGAATGCCCTGGCACACTGTAAATAAAGAAATATTTTAACGTCTTAAGAAAGCGGATCTAAATGGACGGGAAAGAGGGAACAAATGGGAAGTGTTCAACCTGCGATCTTGTGGTTGAATACGTGCCATTTTTATCCCTCCACATACCCTCCAAAGGAATGGATTGGAACATTGATTTCTTCTCAGAAAGGATAATAAAGAGACGAGCTTTATCCCCTGTAACGTTACGAAATGATTTATGGAAAGAAAAAGAGGGTTCGGGTTTAACCATTCCACACAAAGTAGAAACAAACGCATCATGTCTTTCAGATTCCAAGCAATTTGTCACCATTCGATGCAACTAGACGAGAGAAATATTTATGTAGGAAGATTTGACTGACATTTGCAGCTGCCTTGAGACAGATGCTTTTGCTGCGCACTAGCAAGGTAATTTGGTTTTCTATGTCATATAATATAATGGTATTATGGATCCTAAAGTTTTATTAACTCTACACATATAGAATGTACTTAAGGTATTGCATTCCCTTAAAAATTCGATAATGAGATTTCACCGGAAATTAAATTTAGAGACCTTCCGGATCCAAATAAAAAAATAATTTTTAGAAAAGGCCAGTGTGTGTGTGTGTATGTATAGCGTAACTAAAAACTGAAGAAACCGTTAAATACTAAACTTGGCATTTAGGTTTAGTATCTCCCAAGGATGCGAAGAATATTTTGAAGCAAATCTCCCCACCCCTAACTCCCCTTTACATGGACAGATTTACGAAAATTGTTATTTTCTGAAAAATTACTCTTACGATTTTTATTAAAATACCACATTTCAAAGTTGTTTACATGACAAATAATTGCATTTTTTTCAGATCTGGAGACATCTTCGTTCTGAACGACTTTTACACAACTGATAAATTGTAAGAGATTTAAAAATAAAATTATACCAGAAATGTAGATCTTTTCAAAAGAAACAATTCGTGCCCGTTAAATTTTTTGTTGTGGCGCTAACCGTTTTAGAGATATACCTTGTTATTGGTTTCAATTTTAAAATAATTATACTTTTCTCAAACAGGAAGTCGTCCGTGTTTCCTGTTTTACTCTCAGACATAAGAAGCAGGAATAATGGAGAGTTAAAAAAAAATAATAATAATAAATAAATAAAAAAAGCTTTTGAAGCTTTCGGTTTCCTAAGAGTATTTTTATTTATTTAATGTTGGCAGAATTGCCTTATGAGTTGTGTTACATACCCACCTGGCGTATCGTTGGATTGAAAAAAGTGAGCGGTGAAGGAGTGGGAAACGAAAGCAGTTTACCTTAGCGGCTAAGAGACATTCGCTAGATGTTTCCGTCTTTTATTGGTTGTATGTAAACCTTCTGCCACTGAAACCTTAACCAATGCACAAAGGCCGTTTATGGCTCGAAACGTGAGAAACGTTGTGTAGTAAAAAAGGCATTGTGTTAAGTGACGAAATTGCCTTGTGCTCTTTATCATATATGTCAATGGAAAGGATAAAAGGACATGAAAAACAGAGCGGAAATTAACTGATGGAAGAAATACCATGACAAGTTTTGTGTTAACAAACAAAATTAAAAAATCTAATGTGTTCCATTCACATGACTTTCTCTACATATGTGCAACAAATTATTGTTAAAAAGCCTATGCTTCTATTTACTTCATGTTAATAGAGAAGAAAATGACCAGAAATAGTATTATTACTTGCTTCCTTATAAGTAGAAACAAAATAAGGGAATACCATAAGTTAAAGTGATAGTCAAAAGTTGGTTGCTATGTGACTGAAGTTCTTTGGTGGTAAATTCCTGTATGAGAAAAGGGTAAGTTTTTTAAAGGCGAAATCAAAATCAAGGAATATCCTAAAAACGACAAATTCCACAAAAAATTCTATATGATATAAATTGTGTGCTCTAACGTGCTCCACATTTTCTGTGTGCTAAGTTTTTGTCTTATCTCTTATGGTTTAGCAGTTAATGCAGAATAAAGTAGTCTTCAGAGGTTATTCCCAGAAAATTCAGATATACATCTTATTTGTGAGGCAAATATCTTTAATATACGATATTTTAATCAAAATCATTAGAGCCATTTTTAAAAAAATCAAACATTTCGAAAAAGTTCCATATAAACGGTAGTTTGGTGTGAGGGAGATTTTTCTCAAAATCTTCGTGTTGCATCCCTTGAGGATACTAAACTTATATACCAAGTTTGGTATTTTACCAACTTTTCATTTTTGAGCTTTTTCACAGACACATGGACACACACACAAGGAGTTTTTCTGAAAATGCTATTTTTTGGTTTCAGGGAACCCTTAAACATATATTTTCGGTGAAATCTCGGTATCGATTTTTTGGGTGGAGTGCAATATCTTCTGTGTACACTATGTACATAGTACATGTAGAGAAAGTAAGTCATTTTTAAAGAACCGAGTAAATGAAAACCATTAAAAATTCACTATTTTGCATTACTGAAAGGGTGAGCAATTTTCTTTATATGCAATTTATATTTTCTTGTGAAACTGCATACTAAAATGTATTCAATATCATCTTAATACAGGAGTAATTATGGAAAGATAGAAACATAATAAGGAATTCTGCTATAGTTAGAACGCGAAACATTCAATTTTATATTTCCTTGTCAGTGCTCTGGCATCTAAGCTATGAGTTGCGTGTTAGTAGATTACGAACATTTTCATGCAATTTGATTTTTCCCAGTAAACGCAAGGCTTGTTGCAACTTCTCTTCGAATAACATACAATAATGTCGACTTACATAGCTTCACATTCTTATACTGTCCCTACAGAGGAATAATTAATAAACCTGAATTGATTACGTTTTTTATTAACCAAAAATACTCTTGGACCCTAGCATCTGTTGCACACCCAAAAAGGATGTACATATCAACTTTTACTTAGAACCAGTGGAAACAAGATGATCTACTTCATCAACCTATTATAGAGCTCATTATATTCACTTTATTTGTTGCCTGTTAACGTATATAGTAGGTGAAAATTTTGTATTTCACCGAAATATTGATACTGGGATTTCACAATTTTTTAGGACCCCTGATTTTAAAAACTCTGATGTGTTCCATTCGCATTACTTTCTCTACATCTCTGTAAAAATTATCTTAAAAAAGATTATTCTTCTACATCATGCTAATCGAGGTAAATATTAGCAAAAATGGTTATAGTATGCTTTCTTATAAGCAATAGGGCAATAAGGTGATACTCTTTAATATATGAATTTTAATCAAAATAGTTAGCTTTTTTTTTTTTTTTAGCAAATCAAAGATTTTGAAATTTTTCCATGTAATTTGAAATAAAGGGACTTCCCTCAAAATCCTCCTGTCGCATCCTTGGAAGATACTAAATTTAAATATCAGGATTGGTATTTTAAGGACTTTTCGTTTTTCTGAGTTCTAGTGTTCACAAACACACGGATACACACAAGGAACTTTTCCTATATATGTATTTTTTTTTTTTTTGATACAGGGGACCCTAAATAAATGATTCCGGTTAATCTAGGTATTGAATTTTTGGGTGGGATGGAATACCTCCGTTAAACATTGGGTACATAGTACCTGTAGAAAAAGTAAAACGTGTTCTCGTATTTTCAATGTGGTTAGAAGGAACTAAATAATAAGACCATTTCTGCTGACTTTTATCTCGATTAACATGAAGTAGAGAAAAGAGTAATTTTGGTAAGAATAGATATAGTCATATGAATGGAACATATCAAATTTTGTTTAAGAGAATTGATATCAATGGTCTTGATACTGCATTTAAAATCGCATTAACATAACTTTCAGTGAATAAATCCTCAAAATCAATTATCTTAAAAGTTCTCTCTTTTTACCGCTTTAAAGCGCTTCACATTGTGCAGGTTTATAGTTCATACTTTGAAAGTGGATGAAGAGATACAAGGAGTTTTTTCTTGATACCAAATATACCTTTGGAATTCGAGTTTTAATAGTAGTACAGGAAGTATGTTATGCCAAGAAACATTTTTGTGTATATTTCAATGGAAATACATGTTTTGAGGATTCCTGAATCTAATAATGTACTTTAGAAGAGGTCCGTTCACGGGTGCGCGTGTGTGATGATTGAACACCAAAGATAATATATATATATATATATATATATATTGTGTATCTGCTTTAACTTGAAACATGATAAGTAGAAACAGAGAATAATATATTCCACACTACAGTTGGCAATCCTTAACTGCCTAATTTCAATCTCTCACTGCAAAGGTTTCCCAACACATGCTTGGCAGAAAGCAAAAGACCAGGAGAGCAAGGACGGTGAAAGGTATCAGCATATTTCCCATATTTCACTGCCTAAAAACACGGCGAAACGGATTACAATTAATTTGCTTCTTACTTAATTTCAACTACAACACAATTAAAGGTGATACTGAGACCGTAATAAATAGGCAGTGAAGGATGACTGACAGGGCTTTTTACTGTTCGGACCGTCATTAACGCAATCCACCTCCTAGGCTAAAACAGAAAGCAGAAAAATTACATGTTTTACTTTTAAAAAGTATAAATTTTATATACTATATGTTTTTAATGTTAAGGTTCACCGATTATATAAAAACGTACTAAAGTGTTTTAAAATGAAGGGGACATCATAGAATATTCCTATGTAATTCAAGTTATGCATGTTATTTTTCATATACAAATTTTAAACAAGTATATACCATTTTAATGAAAATCGTTGGTGACATTTTTGTTAAAATCATAATTCTGTAAAATATTTCTATTCTAAGTGTAGTTTGGGATGTCTATTAAGTTTTTGGAAGAAACTGTGAAATTGATTCAGTCAGTTCAATTCCTTTCGCGTCATGTTGGCGATGTTTTCTTGATATTTTGAAGTTTTTAGTTCGGGATAGCACTACTCTGCGCCATGGAGACAATGGATTAATTTCCATAGGTGGGACCATAGGAGGAAGTCGCATCTTGCAGGCGGTGCAAATGGCGGAATTTTCCCCGGGACCAAATGTTTTAAGACTTGGGGTTTTTTAACGTGCAAATAAACATTACAGCAACTACCGTTGTATTTCCTTCCAAAGGAAGCCATGCTAAGAATTTTTACGTCCAAAAAGTGCATGATCCTCCGCAGGGATTGAATCCACAACCTTGGACATCATATGCTAGCATGGTAGTCACAACACCACTCCTCGAAGACTGCGTCTAATCACCATCCTTGTCTTTATGGCAGATTTCCCTAAAGTGCAAGGCGTCAACATGGCCCAGTTTGCTGATGATATCCTGCTCTACCGCACAGATAAAAACTTACGCAGAGCCTTCAACCTCTTTCAGAGTCGCCTCCGACTCGTTCAGGACTGCTGCAGGCAGTGGAGGATGTCCATCAATCCGGACAAAAGCCATACTGTTCCGTTCCCCAGAAATGTTCCGTCGCAGCCCAGAACCCCAACATCTCTTGGCAGAGCCAAAGGGTAGAGTGGGGAAATTGCATCCGCTACCTAGTCGTCAGTCTTAATAAGGGCCTAACTTTTCGTGATCACGTGTAGGAGCGTTGAACAGAGCTAGGGGGTGGTGTCCGCTCTATACCCTGCTCTAGTCTCCCAAATGACAGTTTACTTAAATTTACATATTTTCAAAGCGCTTATAATCCCTCTGACGCTCAATGCCCGCGAGGGGCATGTCAGCAGACCCCTGGCTTCTCTGGATACAGAATAAAGGGATTCGGTCCATTTACTCCGTATGTGGACGCTTCCCAGTGAGGCTACTCGTGAAGCTTCGATTCTTTCATACGTGGAAAGCGTAATTAGGCGCCGGGCACAAAATTTCAACTACAAATTAGGCAAATATGAGAACACCCTTTTCCGATTCCTGGGGAACTACTTACCAACCGAACGCTGGGTTTCCCACGTGACTAGTGGGCACTCCCAGTAACAAAGACTTCTACTCAGCCAACATCAAAAAAGCTGAACTAAGTACTCCCCTCTGCCAACCTTGGGAGTGGTGATCTAAAAATCGACAAACTACCTAGCAACCGTGTGGATTCTTTCACTACTGCTATTGCCTTAACATCAACACCCTAAACTGCACCAACATACAAAATCTTAACCCATCCCAACAACAGCAACTCCGCTTAGGATCACCATGGTCTACCTGATCTTGCACGCACGCATTGCACCTCGAGGGCGACATTTTTAAGGATACCAATCTTATACTACAATTTTGGTCTCAAAGCACTCAAGCATATACTTTTTTTATTAAAATGCATTGGTTTGTTTAGGGGGCTTCAAAACATGCATTTCTGGTGAAATATTGCAGGAATATTTGGCTCGGACATAATACCTTCTATAGGTGGTAGGTAGAGAACGTAAAGCATGTTGATAACATTGTCACTTGTAGTGATATGCTCTTGGAGAGTTCCAACACAGAAAAAATTCCAACCAGCGTTGACAGTTAAATCTGTAATTAGTTGTGTTTTAGTTGGTTGTTAGTTCCCATATTGACAAAGAAGATTAACTGACTCAGGAAGTGTAAATGCTACAGTTTGCTCACACGGGCACAGCTGTTTCCTCGCAGATTTGTCAGCCACGTTTCATATGTATTTTTATTTGTAAAAACAGTTGATAATACAAACAAAAATGTAGCAGCGTGAGATACCACAAATAACATCCGTTTGCTGGTGGATTATGTTCATAAAATAAATATGGACACAAAAACTAAATACTGGATTCCCTTCCGAATGTTCTTTGGGATTAAATGCGACGTATGCTTCGCACCCAATGTGTGTTTGTGTGTGCGGACGCGTACACAGGAGAAGGGTGGGTGTGCGAAAAACTTCAAACCAAATCCTCTATTCCATGCACCCCGTTTGTGAGTGTAACAAGCGAGGGAAGAGAACTCCACTGACTATAGTACTTGCGTAAAATATCAACAAATTGAAAGCGTCAGTTTAAAAGCCTCATCGGTAACCAAAAGCACAAAATCGGGCGTTAATATGTGAAAGGAAATATGACTTCATTCAACTTCATTAACAGTTTTTCTTTAATTAAAATTTACTTTGACAGAGATGTCGTTTAGTTGGAGAATAAAAATGATAACAATTTAATTTCTTCGGTGATAATGGCATCATTAGTGTCTAATGTATATAGACAAAACACCAAGAGAGTAGATGCTGATAAAAAAAATATTCCTAATACTTTTCTATATGCAGATGACACGGTGATAATTGTAGCATATAAAATACGCTGCAATACACACACAGACACACACACATATATATATAAATAATGTGTGTGGTATTAATGTTTCCCGATGATATGGTTTTAATTTTTTACTTTCTCTGTGCATAGTGTATAGAGAAGGTATTGCACTCCACCCAAAAATTCGATACCGAGATTTCACCAGAAATATATGTTCTAGGGTCCCTTATATCCAAATAAAGCATTTTCACAAAAAGGTCCAAGTGTGTGTCCGTGTGTCTGTGAACACTATAACTCAAAAACGAAAAGTCGGTAAAATATCAAACTTGGTATTCAAGTTAAGTATCTTCCAGGGATGCGACACGAAGATTTTTATAAAAATCCCCCCAATCCAAACTACGTGGATAATTCTGATTTTCTTAAAAATGACTAAAATTTTTTATTAAAATGTCGTTTATTAAAGTATTTACCAGACAAATAAAATGTATATCTTTAATTTTCTGGGAATAGCCTCTTAAGACTGCTTTATTCTGGATCAATTTTACGGAATTTTGCATAACTGCTAAACCATAAGAAAAAGCACAAAACATGTAGAGCACGTTAAAACACACAATTTAAGTTATATGCCTTTTTTCGTGGAGTTGATCGGTTTTTAAATATTGCTTGCTATTGGTTTCAGCTTTGAAAATCTTGTACTTTTCTCATACAGGAATTTGTGAACTTCTGTCCATACAAATAAAAGAACTTAAGGCACATAGCAACCAGCTTTTGACTATCACCTTAACCTATGGGACTCCCTTATTTCGCTTCTACTTACAAGGAAGCAGGTAATGAGAATATTTTTGTTATGCTTTCTCGATTAGCATTAAGTAAATAGAAGCATAAGCTTTTTAACAATAATTTGTTACAGAGATGTAGAGAAAGTCATGTGAATGAAATATATCAGAGTTTTGTCATGAATATGGACTGCATAAAGGAATTTATGAGTTAAATAGTATCAGTAAAATGTAAAATATGAAATTTTAAGCAAAAAGCACAAAACAGACAAAGTCATGACAAATTTCCAGTAAGAACAAAAACTAATTAAAAACAGAATTATTGAACAAATGTCACATTACAGATATGTTGGATGAAATTTAAGCTATGAAATAATTGAGGATGTAAAGAAACAGCACCATGTGGTACCATTAAACCAACACTGAAAGGAAAAACAAGAAGAGATACACAATTAAAATTGTATTCCGTCATGGCACTTATAATGAACATGGACACTAAGAAATAAAGACTTCAGCATACTAGAAATAGCTGAAATGCATTTACTAAGATATGCTAAAGGTTGTACAAGAGAAGACCGTTTTGTAATTAAATCCAAAAGATTGCTAATACTGTCTTATTTATTTACTTATTTAGTTAGTTATTTATTTAGGTTGGAGTTAAGACCATTATACCTTCTCTTCCACTCTACTACGCAATACATTAAATTCAATACAGCAATGATACAACGAAAAAAGAACAAAAATTCAATTCTATACAACTTAATAAAACCAAATATGAAAGGAACAAGTATACAGAGATGAAAAGAAAAGAACTGCAAACAAAATTATTTTAAGTAAAATATTCATGTAGGTTGAGACGCATATTTGTCATATTTACAATTGTAATGCATATTACTTGACAGCCAATAAAATATTATTAACGATAAACTAAAGTGATGTATTTATCATATTAGTACAGCAGCAGATTAGGTTTGATTATAAATGTATGGTCTAATTTTCTGCTTGGACAGTATAACGTTCCGGCAATCCCTTACGTCTTCAGGTAGGGAATTCCAAAGACGAGCTAAATCTATTGTAAATGATGATGAATAGAACGTTGTATGATGCGCAGGTATAGCAAGAAGGAAAGAGTGTGATGTGTGAGTTTCTTGATTATGACAGTCAGAAAGATATTTGAAGCAAATATTTAGGTAGTTTGGGATGCGAGAATGAAGGAGTTGATAGAGAAATGATAAAGAATGCAATTTTCTTCTATCCCAAAGCTGGGGATTTTTAAGCGTTTTGAGTGATGGTGTAACATGATCAAATCGACGGAGTTTGCTTACAAAGTATACATACGTATTCTGAGCCCGTTAAGTCTTACAATCAAAATTTCAGATAGGTTAGTAAAAAGAGAGTCACAATAGTCAAATTAGAACAGCACACGCGTTTGTATCAAGATCTTCTTAATTGAAGTCTGTAGAACGCCATTCATACGTTTTAAAGGCTACTTTTTACCTTCTCTACACGTACTTTGTATTGAGAAGGTATTGTATTGCGCCCAAAAATTCGATACCGAGATTTCACCGGAAATACATCTTTTGGGTCCCCCTGAATCCAAAAATAAGCATTTTTGGAAAAAGGTCCGTGTGTATGTGTGCCTGTGGACAGTATAGCTCGAAAACGAAAATACCGTTAAATACCAAACTTGGTATTTAAGTTTGGCATCTTCCAAGGATGCGACACGAAGATTTTCAACAAAATCCCCCCACCTCCAACTACACTTTACATGGAACTTTTTTCGTAAATTTTGATTTCTCGAAGATGGATCTATCGATTTTATTAAAACACCGTATATTAAATATATTTACCTGACAAATATATGTGCGTCTTGAATTTTCTGGGAATAGCCTCTGAAAACTATTTCATTCTAGATTAATTTTACGAAATGTTGCATAAATGCTAAACCGTAAGAAATGGACAAAAACTTGCCACACAAAAAATGTAGATCACATTAAAGCACACAATTTATGTTATATACATTTTTTCGAGTTGATCGTTTTTGAGATATTCCTTGTTTTGGTTTCAGCTTTGAAAAACTAATACTTTTCTCATACAGGAATTTGTCAAACTCGTGTCCATACAAACAAAGGAACTTAAGTGACATAGCTACCAGCTTTTGACTTGACTTTAATCTATGATACTCCCATATTTCGCTTCTACTTACAAAGAAGCAAATAATGACTATTTCTGCTGATTTTTCTCGATTAGCATGAAGTAAATAGAAGAATAAGCTTTTTAACAATAATTTCTTACACACACTGAACCTGTATTGGTTATCGCACCTATCTCTCTCAAGGGGGCCCCACCAGGAGGAGTGAGGTGAGGTTGTACACCGGGTGGCCGGAACCAGGAGCGACCCACAGCAATGACTGGTCTTTACGGTTTCCGGATAGAATAACGCGAGACAAACAGACTGCAATCCAACGCCCCCTCTAGGGGCTGTCATCCCGACAACTAATCGAAATCGGGAGACGGAGAAATTCAAAATGAGCATCCTTTCTCCCTGCCTTGCCTCATTGAGCACCATCACTGACATTTCCAAACCTGAAAGAAACCAACGAGATTAAAGATGGATGAAATGGAAATAGAAACTTTGGGGCATGAAGGACAGGAAATTCGGGGATGAAAGAAACATACCCAGCATTCGCCTGACAAGCCTCGAAAAAGTAACTTTGGTCAGATAGATCTGCAACGGGGATCAAACACGCGCACTGCTGGCCAGACGAAATATCATGACCCAAGGTGCGTGTATATCAAGAAATAATAGTGCTTCCATCCGTTCCATCATTTGAGATACAATTGCATAAAAATGATTCACCAAATGTTATACTCTTTACTGACTTGATGTTAATTCAAACACTTTAAATAAACTCAAATAAATATGTAAAAGATACGAAAAATGGTTGAGGTTTACACTCTAAAATTTTAGTTAAAAATTCATTTAGATAAAAACAAATAATAAGATCGACCTTGCAGGTGATTTTCAGGCACAATGAAGTTGGTTGGTTTTTCAAGTCCTAGTTGGCATATCACTCCCCGTCCCCTGCTGGAAGACAAGGTTACCATCCATTGATAACAGACGGTCAGCTCTATTTCTTTTTTCTAGCTTCTCTTCTTCTTGTTCTCTCCGTACCTATTAAAAGTAGGTTTCTGAGAAGACCTTTGGTGGGACACGAGGTTACCATCTTGTAGGAACGATCGACTGCATCTAACTGAACTCCTATAAATACCAACCATAACCTATAAAGTGCACAGTTAGAAGATGCAGTCGATGGCCCGTTGCCACAAGATGGTTAACCCCGCTTTCCACCAGGGGTCTTCTCAGAAGCCTATTAATATCAATAGTAACCTACAAAGAGCACAAGAAGAAGAGAAAATAAAAAAGAAAGAAATGGAGCTGGTTGTCTGTTGTCAATGGATAGTTGCCTTCCACCAGAGAGCAGCCTGCTAGGCCTTGAAAATTCAACCAACTCAAATGAGCCTGACAATCACGCTAAAGATGAACCTGCAGAGGTTCAAATCCTGATACGAACTTCAGTACATCATGAATTGGGTAAGTAATCTTAAAATTTGCACAATACAAATTTTCCCATGAAAAGTGCACTCACTTTTGTCTGTTTTACAGTTAACAAGTATTTATATTTATATTTTATATTTGAACGAGTGTACATGTATCTACGTCGCAGCTAAGCATAGATAAAAGAACTAGATATATTTGTAATAAAATTATATTGTAAATTTACGAATAACATGAAGTTAAAACTATTTTTATAATATTAATCATTACCTCACACAAACATTGATACTTCCAGACTCTGGTAGGGTATGGAATAATCTGGGATAGAGAAAAATCTCCCGGGAATCGAACTCTGGTCTCCTCGCACAGCAGACAGGTGCTCTGCCGATTGGGCTATGCGGCTAGCCATTCTAATTTTCTAACGCACTAAATGATGGCTTTTTGTAGTATTGCATTATCTTTATGAGCAAGGGTATTGAATCAGGAAATATTTCGCATAAGTATTTGAATTCACATAAAAGCTGGTGTTTATACAAGTGCATATTATCACTGGTTGTTTATTAGGTGGGAACATCGTCAGCTTCATGCCATTATTTGTAGTTACGGTACATAAAACAAATTAATTTAGATATTAGCGTAGCATTATTGGCAATGAATATGCAAATGTTAGAGCCGACAGAAGATAAAGTTCCAAGTTTCGCAATAATATTGAATGGGGCTTAAAGGGTAACAACAAGCAATACTTCTCCTATTTTACAGGGTGTTTTAATCACTAAGCTGTACTTAGAGATGTGTGCTGTTGCATATAAATCATATACTAGCCGATTAATGACTGCATCAATAATGGGTCCATTTTCTACGATCCAAAGATATATCCACTGACATAATTCCTTTCTATTTAGTATTGTAATGTACCCGAAGGTCTTTTCAATAAACTGTGTTTTATATAGCAAGAGTTAAGCTTGTAGCAGTTTTAGCAATCGCTATCGGTAGCAAAATGTCGTAAATGTTGACATAGCAGTCTCCTCATAAAGCGATGCTGGCATCTGAGCTATAAATTCTCCGTTAACTAAGTCATGGGGAGCCCTTACGGGTGAGCTACTAACACTGTGGACACACTCCGAATCAATGCTGGTCCCCATGGCCACGCTCACTAAAGTACGTCGCTTTGGTGCTCCGCGGTGCAGGGGATCATGGGTTCGAGTCTCGCCTTGGGCATGGGTGTTTATATGTGTGTGATATTTGTGTGTATTGGAACAGCAAAACAGAAAATATAGTAACACGAGAGGCAAGTGGAAAAAGAGGTATACAGTGCCGGATTCCCGATAAGACTTCGGAATTAAAAAGAAAAAAAATCGACGTCAACAGAAAGTGTCTGTCAGTGTTTATTCAAAAGGGTTGACTTCAAGAACATCAAAATGAACGTGTGAGATCTGTGTATAATTAGGATAGCCCCGTGGGTTTTCTCCCCCTTTTCTACCTAACCATGCATTCTTAAAGCTCCTCTAATTAATAGTAAAAAACACTGTGTCTCCTCGCAATTTTAGTGTGTTTATTTATAGCTTCCGATCAAATGAGCACCCTCCAGCAACTTAAAACCTGAGACCAGCTGCTTCTGTCTCAAATTTGCAAGGACCAGCTGTACCTCTAATCGTATTACTCCCTAGAGATGCACAGTGATAGGCATAATTCCTGCCCCATACTTTGTATCCTAAAGTACACTTATGTATTTAATGTTACTGAGGTACATACCTACCAGGTCTCTTAATGGATTGAAACAAGGAGCGGTGATAGGGTGGAAAACCGGAAGCATTTTACATTAATCAGTGTGAGAAAGTGGTAAGAGGTTTCCGATTTCCACTGGCTGTATGTAAAATCATGATACTTGAACCTTAAACAATGAACACAATGACGTTTTTGGTGGAGTAAGGGGAATCTAAGCGGAGTCAATGAATCAAGTTGCGGTGTTCTCTTTATATTATATGATATTTGAAAATAACATCAGGATGTGGACAACAAACCGACAATTAACTAGAGGAAGGAATAACACGATACATTTTCTACCACAAACCATAGCAAAGAGTAATTTTAAAGAGCTCTGAACCACACAAAAGAACATTAGTAGTAATACATACGACCTACCAAGGTCAAGTAACGATAATCCTGCCACTATGGGGGTTTAAGCGCTAGTGTCACGTTAATCCGCCGCCTTAAGAAAATGGCGGGAAACTTGAAAAGGTGTATCTGCTGATCCATATCTTTTGAATATTCAAATTTCCCGCCATTTTCTTAAGGCGGCGGATTAACGCGACACTAGCGCTTAAACAACTGGTTGCAGGATTATGGATAACTCTACTTTCCATGCCGTATGCAAAACCTAATGAACAACAAGTTCATATCGCAGATTTACTTATTACATATTCTCATGCAATACATGCAAAAAAAACCTGATTTTTTTATAAGAAACCACATGCACAATTGTGTTTATGAAAGTTTAAGAGATAATCCGCTGATCCATCCATACCTTTGCAATTGTCACAATTCCCGCCATTTTCTCTTAATCCGGTGGATTAACGCGACACTAGCGCTTAACCCCCTGGTTGCAGGATTATGGGTACTCGACCTTGCTAATCCGAATGATAAAAGGAAAATTTATGGCGATGATTGGAAAATGGAAGGGGTACATCGGCGATGGTGGACCCGGTGGACGCTTCATAAAGCTGCTCGTTGTTCATAAATGATGTCCACTGCGCTAGCGGGAAAAATCGATTGAACAGTCGCCTAAAGAGGAAACAGGTGACGCAGATGTAGAGGAAGAAGAAGAAGAATCTGTGGATTGTACACTAGCCATGTTGAATACTGAATGCCAATGCTGCAATTATATGTAGCAGAGAAAGGCAAGAAGGCGATGGGTGGGCGGAGATGTTCACACGGGACAGAAAGCGGTGTCAGCACTCCGACCGGAGATGGTGTACGATTGCGCAAGCCAGAAAAACTCCACCGGATGTGAACCAGACAGCCACTCGGTGTGCGTGAATAAGTGAAAACGGGTCTTGAAGGTAATTTGAGCGTAAAAGAAGAACGGGCCGAGAAGGCTATGTGAGCGTAAAAGAAAAACGGGACGAGGTGATGTGAGTGTAAAAGAAGAACGTGCAGGGAAAGCGATGTGAATATTAAAGAAGAACGGGTCGAGAAGACGATGTGAGTGTAGAAATGAACTGTTCGAGAAGGCGATGTGAGTGTAGTAGAAGAACGTGCCAAGAGTGTGATGTGAGTGTAAAGGAAGAACAGGCCGAGAAGTCGATGTGAGCGTAAAAGAAAAGTGGGCTGTGACGGTAATATGAGAACGGGCCAGGAAGGCTATGTGAGCGTAAAAGAAAACCGGGACGAGAAGGTGATGTGAGTGTAAAAGAAGAACGTGCAGCAAAGCGATGTGAATGTTAAAGAAGAACGGGCCGAGAAGACGATGTGAACGTGCCGAGAGTGTGATGTGAGCGTAAAGGAAGCACGGGGCGAGAAGGCGATACGATTTGAGTGCGCAGGAAGAACGGGCTGAGAAAGCGTTGTGAGGGAAACAGGAACGGGCAGAGAAAGACAGGAAGTGTCCAGACCATGCAAAGAAGTGATTTAAAATGACAATCGCATAAAGACAGCAATTAAAACATTTGACAATGCATAGCCCATAGCTATCGCTCCCTTCTATTTGAATAAGAAGAAGATTCTGCTAATGTTTATCTCTATTAGCAGAGTGTTGAAAAGGCAAGAAGGCGATGGGTGGGGTGAGTTGTTCACACGGGACAGAATGCGGTGTCAGCACTCCAACCGGAGATAGTGCAACGTTGCGCAAGCCAGACAACCACTTGGTAGGTTGTGCAATAAGCTGAGCTAATTACCGGTTACAGCGGTAAAAATGAACAAACCTCTGTGGGAAAGAAATATTTGCACAGTATAAGCATGGACTTCATTCTTTAGAGTATACATTGCTTGTACAACGAATATAACATAACATATCGAGAGAATACTACACAGTCCTTCCTAATAGTATTTGAGCCTGAAAAGTTAACATACACAAACACATATACACTACACACATTAGTGGGTTGTTAAAACATTCATTAAACATTGATAATATACCCAGTACTAGCACAATGGTGGCGCAGGAGGATAGCCAGGAGATAGATCCGACAGAGGATAGATTCGAAATTACAGAGCATAGGTAGAGAAATCTTGCAAAGTATTATACAGGATTTTCTGAGACAGAAATTAATGTTAGGCAAATACCACACGATGCAGACCCACAGCTATGGATCCAAAGCATGGTTAATGAATGACCTAATAGAATTTGTAAAAACTGAGCTATTGGAAAATGAATCTGGGTATATAGGATTGACCATTCACGATACAAATAATGCTTTTACTCCATTTAGTATGAGTGTGCCTAGGATCGATCAGGTGAATTCATGTGTATTCTTTCAAAGCATTGAAAAGGTTATGCAAAGCAACAGGGAATTTATAATGGGAGGACCACTTAAATTAAATTGTGTATGGACAAAGGATATTTCTGGGGTATATAAGATTAGTATCTTCCATGGATGCGACACGAAGATTTTGAGAAAAATCCCCCCCACCCCAAACTACCCTTTGCATAGAACATGTTTCGAAAATTCTTGGTTGCCAAGAATCGAACCCGGGACCTCCGGCGGCCATATTAAAATACATATTAGCTGATATAAATTTCTGCAAGATGTCTTATATACTGTTGATTTATAACGTTTAAGGGAGAGATAATTTCTTTTTCTTGATGACAACATTTTACTTTCTCTATACGCACTATGTACATACTGTATAGAGAAGGTATTGCACTCCACCAAAAAATTCGATACCGAGATTTCACCGGAAATATATGTTTTAGGATCCCCTTTAACCAAAAAAAAAGTACTTTCAGAAAAAGATCCGTGTGTGTGTGTGTGTCCGTGTGTCTGTAAACACGATAACTCAAAAACAAAACGTCGGTAAAATACTAAACTTAGTATTTAAGTTTAGTATCTCACAGGGATGCGACACGAATATTTTGAGAAAAATCCCCCACCCCAAACTACCCTTTACATGGAATTTCTTTCAACATTTTGATTTTCTAAAAAATGGCTTTCACCGGAAATATATGTTTTAGGGTCCCCTGTATCCAAAAAAAAGCATTTTCAGAAAAAGGTCCGTGTGTGTGTCCGTTTGTCCGTGTGTCTGTGAACACGATAACACAAAAACGAAAAGTCGGCAAAATACCAAACTTGGTATTTAAGTTTAGTATCTTCCAGGGATGCGACACGCAGATTTTGAGAAAAATCCCCCCACCCCAAGCTACGCTTTACATGTAACTTTTTTCGAACATTTTTATTTTCTAAAAAATGGCCATAATGATTTTGATTAAAATATCGTATATTAAATTTATTTACCTGACAAATAAAATGTATATTTTGAATTTTCTGGGAATAGCCTCTGACCTTTGCAATTTTCAAATTTCCCGCCATTTTCTTAATCCGTCGGATTAACGCGACACTAGCGCCGTGACACTAGCGCTTAATCCCCACCTAGATACTATATACACTGTGTATAGTATTCTACCCTAAAATTCGATACCAAGATTTAGCCGGAAATATATATTTTGAGATCCCCTGAGTTCGAAAAAAGCACTTTTAGAAAAAATACCCGTGTGTGTTTGTGGCTGCGTGCCTGTGGACAGTGTAGATGGTTAATAGCGAACTTGGTATTTAAGTTCAATATCTTCCGAGAATGCGTCACGAAGATCTTCAAGAAAATCCCCCCAAAGTTAAAGACAAAAAAATATATATAAACAATTGTGCATGTGGTTTCTTAAAAAAACAGTTTTTTGCATGTATTCAATATAGTATTGCATAAGAATATGTAATAAATATATATATGTGTTGTGATATGAACTTGTTGTTTATTAGGTTTTGCATTCGTATTCACAAGTTGGATTATCCATAATCCCCCGGGTTGTAGGATCATCGTTAATGTCGACCCCAATTTTCGTCACATTCATCTAGCCTGTGATGCCTATGCAAAGCGTGCTCCTTGTGAAACTACTTCCCCTACATCGAAAACTTTCATAAACATTATTTTTTATCGTGTGCGTGCGATATTCAAAGCAAACTAAAGACAAAAACATATACAGGGTGTTTCAACATACGGGACATAATTTCAGGCATGTATTTTCCACGTGAAGACAATCAAAATAGTTCATTTATAACATGTGTCCGGAAATGCTTCATTTCCGAGTTATGGCCTTTACAACATTGAAAGTCCCACCTGTAGATAATCAAAATAGTTCATGTCCGCAGGCACGCAGACACAAACACACACGGGTATTTTTTCTAAAAGTGCTTTTTTCGAACTGAGGGGATCTCAAAACATATATTTCCGGAAAAATCTTGGTTTCGAATTTTTGGGTAAAATGCTATACACAATGTATATAGTATCTAGATGGGGATTAGGCGTTAGTGTCGCAGCGCTAGTGTCGCGTTAATCCGACGGATTAAGAAAATAGCGGGAAATTTGAAAGTTGCAAAGGTCAGAGGCTATTTCCAAAAAATTCAAAATAAACATTTTATTTTTCAGGTAAATAACTTTAATATACGATATTTTAATCAAAATCGTTACAGCCATTTTTTAGAAAATAAAAATTTTCGAAAAAAGTTCCATGTAAAGGGTAGTTTGGGGTGGGGCGATTTTTCTCAAAATCTTCGTGTCGCATCCCTGAAAGATACTAAACTTAAATACCAAGTATGGTATTTTGCCGACTTTTCGTTTTTGTGTTATCGTGTTCACAGACACACGGACACACACACACACGGAACTTTCTCTGAAAATACTTTTTTTGCATACAGGGGACCCTAAAACATATATTTCCGGTGAAAGCCATTTTTTAGAAAATCAAAATCTTCGTGTCGCATCCCTGAAAGATACTAAACTTAAATACCAAGTTTGGTATTTTGCCGACTTTTCGTTTTTGTGTTATCGTGTTCACAGACACACGGACACACACACACACACACGGACCTTTCTCTGAAAATACTTTTTTTGGATACAGGGGACCCTAAAACATATATTTCCGGTGAAAGCCATTTTTTAGAAAATCAATATAAATGGTAGTCTGAGGTGGGGGATTTTTCTCAAAATCTTCGTGTGGCATCCCTGTGACATACTAAACTTAAATACCAAGTTTGGTATCTTACCTACTTTTCGTTTTTGAGTTATCGTGCTCACAGACACAAGGACACAATCACACACACACACACACACACACGGAGCTTTTTCTGAAAGTACTTTTTTTTGGTTAAAGGGGATCCTAAAACATATATTTCCGGTGAAATATCGGTATCGAATTTTTTGGTGGAGTGCAATACCTTCTCTATACACTATGTACATAGTGCGTATAAAGAAAGTAAAATGTTGTCATCAAGAAAAAGAAATTATCTCTCCCTTAAACGTTATAAATCAACAGTATATAAGACATCTTGCAGAAATTTATATCAGCTAATATGTATTTTAATATGGCCGCCGGAGGTCCCGGGTTCGATTCCCGGCAACCAAGAATTTTCGAAACATGTTCCATGTAAAGGGTAGTTTCGGAAGCGGGGGATTTTTCCCAAAATCTTCGTGTCGCATCCATGGAAGATACTAAACTTAAGTACCAAGTTTGGTATTTTACCGACTCTTCGTTTTTGAGTTATCGTGTTAACAGACACACGGACACACACACATACACACGGACCTTTTCCTGAAAGTACTTTTTTTTGGATACAGGGTATCTTAAAACATAAATTTCCGGTGAAAAATATGAAATATAAGTTAGTAATCTTAAATACCCCAGAAATATCCTTTGTGCATACACAATTTAATTTAAGTGGTCCTCCCATTATAAATTCCCTGTTGCTTTGCATAATGAATTCACCTGATCGATCCTACGCACACTCATACTAAATGGAGTAAAAGCATTATTTGTATCGTGAATGGTCAATCCTATATACCCAGATTCATTTTCCAATAGCTCAGTTTTTACAAATTCTATTAGGTCATTCATTAACCATGCTTTGGATCCATAGCTGTGGGTCTGCATCGTGTGGTATTTGCCTAACATTAATTTCTGTCTCAGAAAATCCTGTATAATACTTTGCAAGATTTCTCTACCTATGCTCTGTAATTTCGAATCTATCCTCTGTCGGATCTATCTCCTGGCTATCCTCCTGCGCCACCATTGTGCTAGTACTGGGTATATTATCAATGTTTAATGAATGTTTTAACAACCCACTAATGTGTGTAGTGTATATGTGTTTGTGTATGTTAACTTTTCAGGCTCAAATACTATTAGGAAGGACTGTGTAGTATTCTCTCGATATGTTATGTTATATTCGTTGTACAAGCAATGTATACTCTAAAGAATGAAGTCCATGCTTATACTGTGCAAATATTTCTTTCCCACAGAGGTTTGTTCATTTTTACCGCTGTAACCGGTAATTAGCTCAGCTTATTGCACAACCTACCAAGTGGTTGTCTGGCTTGCGCAACGTTGCACTATCTCCGGTTGGAGTGCTGACACCGCATTCTGTCCCGTGTGAACAACTCACCCCACCCATCGCCTTCTTGCCTTTTCAACACTCTGCTAATAGAGATAAACATTAGCAGAATCTTCTTCTTATTCAAATAGAAGGGAGCGATAGCTATGGGCTATGCATTGTCAAATGTTTTAATTGCTGTCTTTATGCGATTGTCATTTTAAATCACTTCTTTGCATGGTCTGGACACTTCCTGTCTTTCTCTGCCCGTTCCTCTTTTACACTCAAATCGTATCGCCTTCTCGCCCCGTTCTTTCTTTACACTCACATCACACTCTCGGCACGTTCACATCGTCTTCTCGGCCCGTTCTTCTTTAACATTCCCTGCACGTTCTTCTTTCACACACACACAAGACCTTCTCGTCCCGGTTTTCCTTTACGCTCACATAGCTTTCCGGCCCGTTCTTCTTTTACGCTCACATTACCTTCACGGCCCGTTTTCATTTACTCTCACAACATCTTCCCGGCCCGTTCTTCTTTTAGGGTCATGTCACCTTCTAGGCCCACTCTTCTTTTACACTCACATCGACTTCTCGGCCCGTTCTTCCTTTACACTCACCACACACTCTCGGCACATTCTTCATTTACACTCACATCGCCTTCTCGACCCGTTCATTTCTACACGCACATTGTCTTCTCGACCCATTGTTCTTTAATATTCACATCGCTTTCGCTGCACGTTCTTCTTTTACACTCACATCACTTCGTCCCGTTTTTCTTTTACTCTCATAGCCTTCTCGTCCCGTTCTTCTTTTACGCTCACATTACCTTGAAGACCCGTTTTCATTTACTCTCACACACCAAGTGGGTGTCTGGTTCACATCCGGTGGAGCTTTTCTGGCTTGCGCAATCTTACACCATCTCCGGTCGGATTGCTGACGCCCCTTTCTGTCCCGTCTGAACAGCTCCGCCCACCCATCGCCTTCTTGCCTTTCTCTGCTAAATATAATTGCAGCATTGGCATTCAGTATTCAACATGGCTAGTGTACAATCCAAAGATTTTTCTTCTTCTTCTTCCTCTACATCTGCGTCACCTGTTTCCTCTTTAGGCGACTGTGTTCGATCGATTTTTCCCGCTAGCGCAGTGGACATCATTTATGAACAACGAGCAGCTTTATGAAACGTCCACTGGGTCCACCATCGCCGATGTACCCCTTCCATTTTCCAATCATCGCCATCAATTTTCCTTTTATCGTTCGGATTAGCAAGGTCGAGTACCCATAATCTTGCAACCAGGGGGTTAAGCGCTAGTGTCGCGTTAATCCACTGGATTAAGAGAAAATGGCGGGAATTGTGACAATTGCAAAGGTATGGATGGATCAGCGGATTATCTCTTAAACTTTCATAAACACAATTGTGCATGTGGTTTCTTATAAAAAATCAATTTTTTTTGCATATATTGCATGAGAATATGTAATAAATATATCTGCGATATGAACTTGTTGTTCATTAGGTTTTGCATACGGCATGGAAAGTAGAGTTATCCATAATCCTACAACCAGTGGTTTAAGCGCTAGTGTCACGTTAATCCGCCGCCTTAAGAAAATGGCGGGAAATTTGAATATTGAAAAGGTATGGATCAGCGGATACACCTTTTTAATTTTAAAATTTCCCGCCATTTTCTTAAGGCGGCGGATTAACGCGACACTAGCGCTTAAACCCCCATGGTGGCAGGATTATCGTTACTTGACCTAGCTAGGTCGTATGCATTACTACTAACATTATTTTAAAAAGTTTTATTCGCCCTATGCATATGAGTTTCTCTATTTTTTCCGCAACAAAATCTTATAACAAAATATTGCTCTTATATCTATGCCATGCTATTCGAGATAAACATTAAAAAACTGGTCTTATTACTCAATTCCTAATAAGTAGGAGATAAATAAGAGAATACTTAGGCTAAAGCGATAGTCAACGATTTTAAAAGCTGTCGCTAAGTGTTTGCCATTGACATTCACTTATTTGCATTGCCAGGAGTAAAGCAAACAAACAAAACCGACAAATTGATATTTGAGAAAAGCAAAAGTGTTTTAAAGTTGAAACCAATAACATAAACTTCTCGGTAATTGACGAGTAAGGACAGGTATACATCTACTCTTAATATTTCGCCAAATATTAACTTTAGAGCAAACTTTCTTCAATATTTCAGTACAGGTTTGCAATCAACATCCCAAAAAAAAAAAAAAAAAATAATTTAAACTCTATGATATCACTGATGGGAATATCTCGGGAACGGTTAGCTCTAACACAAACATTCATAGAGCATAAGTTGTAGGTTTTGATGACATCTACATTTTTTGTGCAGCAAGGTTTTGTCTATCTTTTACGGTTCTCATATTTGTAAGTCATCCAGAATGACTGGCCTAAGTGGCTATTTCCAGAAAATTCAAGCTATATATTTGGCATCTAGATATCGAAATTGTTAGAGGTATTTTTAGAAAATCAAGTTGATTGAATTTTTTCCGTGTAAAGATACACATACAGACCATTTTCTAAAATTGCGTTTCTTTGATTTCCGGTGACATCTCGACATCATATTTTGGTTAGAATATAATATCTTCTCTCCCTACTATATGCATAGTATATAGCCAATATTACTGAATAAACCCCTACAAAGTAAAAAGAAATGAATGAACCTAAATTAAAAGTATAAAAAGTAAAAAAATGTCAGCATTCTCTAAACGCCAGAGAAAATTTATAAAGCCTCATTTGAGAAAGAGTAATAACTATTTCGGTACTCGGGCACCCGCTGAGCTTGTTCCGCCACTGCTATACTTTGTATGGTGAACAATAGTCTTGATAAGGTGGAATGGCGAGCTGTCACATTTCCCCTCCGTTTACCAGCCCCCCAAAACTGGCCTAGTGTATTCCTTATTTCCCTTCATTTAAAAGGAACTATTACCACTATTTCTGCTGATGTGTAATCTCCATTATCAAGAAGTAGCGAGAATAATAGACTTCAGTAATAATAATTTGTTGTAGAAGGTGTATGGAAATTCATGTGAATGGAACACAATGGGATTTCTAATTTTCAACTTATAATTCTATTTTATGCACGGAGTGGTTTTATATACATCTTTGCTCGTGTTTTCTTTGTGTGTTGGCGCTATTAAAAGCAATATTCTTCCATCTTAAGACCGAATTAAGACAACCTATAGATAGGGACTGATCCTTAAGACTGATCCCGTAGCTCAGTGCTTGGAGCGCTTGGTTGCTGTGCGAGAGGTCCCGGGTTTTGTTCCCGGCTGAAATTTTTTTATTAGTCCAGATTATTCCCTGATCTTCCCTAGAGTCTGGAAGTATGAATGCGAGCGTCAATATGTGTGTGTTTTCTAATGATAGTAATTAAAGATGTATAGAAACCTAATAACTACATTACGCAGTTAACACTATTGCCGATAGGCACATTAAGTTCCACGATATGATCACGCAGCTAATGCGGAATATAAATGGAACAAAAGTCTGATGTGTCCCATTCACATGAATTTCTCTACATATCTATAACCAAGTATTGTTAAAATACTTATTATTTTCTCTAGCCCGCATGTATAAAACATGTTGCACAGAGAAGTGAGGTATTGTATACCACCCAAAAATTTGATGTTGAGATTTCACCGGATAAAAGCATTAGAAAAAGGTCCGTGTGTATGTCAGTCTGTGTCTGTGGACAGTTAAATACCCAACTTAATATTTAGGTTTAGTATCTTCCAAGGATATGACACAAGGATTTTCAAGAAAATCTTCGCACCACAAACTATTATTTACATAGAAAAATTTTCTAAAATTTTTATTTTCTTAGAAATGTCTCTAACGATTTTGATTAAAATCCCGTTTATTAAAGATATTTACATCCTAAGTAAAATATATATCTTGAATTTTTTGGGAATAATCTCTGAAGACCTGTTTTTTCTGAATGAATTTTGCCGAATATTGTTTGACTGCTAAACCGTAAGAGGTAAATAAAAACCTACTTCATAACAAATGTAGATCTCTCAAAACACACGATTTATGTCATTTACGTTTGTGTTGTAAAGATAAACGTTTCCGAGATATTCCTTGTTATTGGTTTCAATTTTAAAGTAGTACTTATACTTTTCTCAGACAGGAGGTGTCCATTTTTTCTTTTGTTCTACTCCAGAACCAGCAAAGAAGCGATTTGCAATGAGAATCGCTTAACTATAGCTTATAAAACATTTTACTATCACTTTAGCCTAGTAAAATTAGCATTCCTTAGTTCCCTCCTACTTGGAACTAAGTTACAAGAACATTTTGCTAATGTTTATCTCGATTAGCATTGTGTAAGAAAAAAGAATAATAATAATGTTTTGTAAGAAGTTTGTAGAGCAGCTAGAAAGTCATGTGAGCGTAACATATCAGATTTTTTCTATCCACATAATATTAATCGAGATAAACATTAGCAGAAATAGTCTTATGACTTGCTTTCTTTCAAGTAGAAGAGAAATAAAAGAATACACCAGGCTAAAGTGATCTTTTAAAATCTAGTTTCCATGTGGTTGAAAACCGGTTCTTTGCATTGCCAGGAGTTGCAAATTCCCTTGTAAGAAAAGTGTATTGTAACTGAAAATAATAACAAGAAATCTCAAAAACGGATCAACTCCACGAATAAATATGCATAAAATAAATTATGTGTTTTAACAAGATCTACATTTTTGCTGCAGAAAAGTTTTGTCTAAATTTTTTGGTTTACCAGTGAAGCAGAATTTATCGAAATTGAAGAGCTCTTCAGAGGCTATTCCCAGAAGATTCAAAATATAAATTTTATTTGTTATGTAAATATCTTTAATATGTGGTATTTTAATCAAAATCTTAAAAGCCATTTTTGAGAAAAGCAGAATTTTCAATTTTTTTTTCAATATAAAGGTGGAGGAATTTTCTTAAAAATGTTCGTGTTGCACCCTGGAAAAATACTAAACTTAAATAAAAAGTTTGATATTTTACTCATTTTCGTTTTTCAGCTAGCGTGTTCCCAGACACATGGGCGCACGCACGCACGCACGCACACACATGTGGACGTTTTTCGTAAATGGTTTGTTTATACATGCAATCCTAAAAAGCATATTTCCGGTGAAACCTTGGTATCGAGTTTTTAGGTGTAATGCAATACGTAATAAAACATCTATATCTGTTCAAATCCAGGTATCGAATTTTGGGTGGAGTACAATGCCTTCTATTAGTACCATGTACGGTGTAGAGAAATTAAAAATAATTGAGAAATTCATAAAAATCTATCCTGAAAAAGAAGCATGGCATAAAAATATTATGTTCCATTCACATGACTTTTTCTACCTCGCTGTAACAAATTATTGTTAAAACATATTCTATTTACTTTATGATAATCGTGATAACCATTAGCAGAAATTTCTTAATTACTTGCATTCTTGTAAGTAGAAGGAAAATAAGAGAATACACTAGGCTAAAGCGACAGTCAAATCTTTTAAAAGCTGGTTGTCCTGTTCTTGAAATCCGCTTATATGCAGGGCCAGGAGTTTACAAATTTCCATGTGAAGAAAGTTTAAGTATGTTAAGTCTGAAATACATAATAATGAATATCACAGAGATGGTTCATTTAACGAAAAAATCGTATATGGCATATGTGTTTTAACGTAACCTACATTTTTTGTTAAGCAAGTATTTGTCTATCTCTTACAATCTACCAGTTACGCAAAATTCAGCAAAATTTATTCAGAATAAACAGGTATTTAGAAGCTATTTCCAGATAATTCAAATTATATATTTTAATTAAAACCTTCAGCGCCATTTTTGAGAAAATCAAAACTTTCTAACTTTTTTCCATTTAAAGGGTAATTTGGGGCGGGGGGATTTTCCTCAATTTTCATGTCGCATCCCTGAAAGATAGCAAACTTAAATACCAAGTTTGGTATTTAATGGTCATTTCGTCTTTGAGCTATGCTGTCCACAGACACACACACGCGCACAAAAGTGGACTTTTTCCTAAACATCCTTTTTTGGGATTCAGGAGGACCCAAAACATATATTTTCAGTGAAATTTCACTATCGAAGTTTTAGATGGAATACATACCTTCTCTGTACACTGGCTAGAGAAAGTAAAAATGTTATACAACCAAGTGTAGAGATACTGAATAGATGCTATGGATTCTTTTCTTTATTATTTATACTGCGGAGAAAAAAAAAGTTTGCTTTGGTTTGAAAACCGTGAGAAAGGATTTGGTTTGACGCAGAAACATTCATTGCCGTGTAAAATTAATACAAACAAAGGTTGATCAGACCTGGTTCGGGGAGGCATTCGGAATAACAAATGAGTCTCCGCAGTTGGACTTCATTCCAGCAGTTTAAAAAACCACAGCTGCTCTCAACCAGAGAGAAAAATGCAAGCACATGGATGAGCCTGCAAATTTGGCAAGCTCCAATAGCTTTACTCACCTTCAGCGAGCATTGTGGAGCGGTTCTAAACAACACGGGATTGTGTTTTCCCGAGGGGATGCCAATGATATACGAGGGCCGTTTTTTTCAACTTCCGATAGGCTATAAATAAAAGAAAATTTATTAGAAAACAATTATTTTATTACTAAAATTTTGTCCACTTATGGTTACTTTTCAACATAATCACCGAAAAGATTTAGACATTCATCGTACCTGTGCACAAGCTTTGCAATACTCGCTTCAAAAAATGTTGCTGCCAATGATTTCAAATGAGCTTTGACGTTGTTTTGAGGAACTTGGTTTGAAAGTGCTGTCCTCCTAGCCAAGGCTTCAGTTCAGGGAAAAGGTGAAAGTCGCTGCCATGTCAGGATTTACGGTGGATGAAGATGTCCCATTGAAATTGTTCAAGGAGCTGATGGGTTATACCAGCAGTGTGTGGACGAGCGTTGTCATGGATCAACACAATTCCTGAAGTCAGCATTCCTCTTCATTCGTTTTGAATGGTTCTCCGCAAACGTCGTGAAGTATGAAGATCTTCAAAACAACATCACAGGCACCATAAAGTCTCATTCTTTTCTGTGATTGTGTAGAAAAGTAACTATAAGTGTACAACATTTTTGTAATAAAATGTAATTGGTTTCTATGAACTTGTTATTTATTTATTTAGAGCCGTTTGGAGATTAAAAAAAAAACGGCCCTTGCATATTACTTTCTCGATAGTATTGTATCCCAAGCATAAATTTGATGTGAAGATTTCACCGGAAATACAGGTTTTGAGGTCCCCCGAGTCCAAAATGATTTCTTTCTCTCCACGTACTATGTACAAGGTGTATAGAGAAGGTATTGCATTCCACCCAAAATTCGATACCTAGATTTCACCGCAAATATACGCTTTAGGGTCTCATATAACCAAAAAAGATTCTTTGAAAAAGTTTGGTGTGTGTCCGTGTATTCGTGTGATTGTGAACACGATAACTCAAAAACGAAAAGTCAGTAAAATAATAATGTTTAGGTTTTGTATCTTTCAGGGATGCGACACGAAGATTTTGAGAAAATCTCCCCACCCCAAACTACCCTTTACATGAAAAATATTTAAAAAATCTGAATTTCTCAAAAATGGCTCTAACAACTTTGATTAAAATATAGTATATGAAACATATTTATATGGCAAATAAAATGAATATCTTCAATTTTATAGGAATATCTCTGAAGACCTCTTTATTCTGAATGAATTTTGCTGAATTTTGCGTAACTGGTAAACTGTAAGAGATAGACAAAAACTTGTTACATTAAAATATACATTACGTTAAGACTCACAATGTATGTCATATACTTTTTGGTGGAATTTATCATTTCAGAGATATTCCTTGTAGAAACGGATGTCAACCACATGGCAACCAGCTTTTAAGAAATTTGACATTCGTTTAAGCCTACTTTATTCCCTTATTTACCTTCTACTTACAAGGAAAAGGTAATTAAGAACATTTATGTTAATGTTTATCTCGATTATCACAAAGTAGATAGAAGAATATGCTTTTTAACAATAATTTCTTACAGCGATGTAGAGAAAATCATGTGAATGGAATTCATCAGATTCTTTTTAGGAAAAGGTCAGTGAGTGTGTGTGTGTGTGTGTGTGTGTGTGTGTGTGGACAACATGTCTCAAAAATAAAATGACCGTTAAAACCAAACTTTGGTGGAGGCGAGTGTCAGACTGCTCGCCTCCCACCTAGGCGGCCCGGGTTCAATCCAAAGCGGACGAAACGGCGTCTGGGCGGGTTTTCACCAAGGATGCTAAGATTTAAAAAAAAAAAAAAAACTCCAAAACAAACTACCCTTTATTGGAAAAAGTTTGCATTTCTCAAAAATAGCTCTAAAAATTTTAATGAAAATAAAGCAAATAAAATGCCGAATTGTTTCACATAGGATCAACTTTTAAAATATTTAATTACAACTTCTGCCTAGTGTACTCCTTATTTCGCATCTACTTACAAGGAAGCAAGTAACAGGACAAATTCTGCTATATCACGATGTAGATAAAAGAATAATCTTTTGTAAGAACAGTTTGTGGAACAGCTAGATAAGGTGATGTGAATGGTGAACATCAGACTTTTTTTTTTACCAGTTTTTCTTCAATTTCACTGTTCGATCCTTTTTAAGTGTACATTAATTTAAGGATAAAGTAGAGCTAGAAGCTAGAAAGCTGTGAAAACACACAAACCAGTCATAAACAACCTGAAGTATTAAATGTTAAGCGTTTACATTAAGCTTTTAGAGATTTTTCGGTAACTAAACAGCAAATGATACCTTTGGTATGGTTTCTTCAGGTTTCATAGCTCCTACATAATTAGACGATTGAAGGTTCTCTGAGAGGAGAACTGGAGCTGAAATTTCCCTTGCTGTGCTCCATTCCATTTTCATTTAACTCTGGTAATCCTCCTCACCAAGCAAACACTTTTTGCAGGTTGATGTGCGTTGGTCAGCGCCTTTCCAAAATGTATGTAAACTCGTGTCCGCAGGCTGTTTGCTGTTCGCGTGTCATCTCTTACGCAAGACCCAAATGCTCGTTGGAGCCTAACCAATAAAGTTTCTCGTCCGCTCACAAGGAAATCGATAGGCTTTACCAGCAAGGAAAACTGTTCCTAGGAGTATATAATTATACAAACTGCGTGGCAAAAGCTAGGGATTTTTTTTAAATTGTTTTAACGCCCGCGGGCGATGACGCTGGTGATGTATGGAATGAGATGGCGGGGCAAACCGGAGAACCCGGAAAAATCCCTTTGTCCACCACAAATCTCACATGCGGTCGTTGGGGATCGAACCCAGATCTTTGGGATCTGGGTGAGAGGCGAATGATCTAATCACTCGATCACGGTGCGGCCCCAAAAGTTAGAGATATTGAACAATTTAGTACATCTGAAATCGTAGGTAATTGCCCTCAATAGTACAATTGCACAATGTATATAGTAAATAAATAAAGCATATTCCGGTAAAAATTCGATCCCGAGATGTCACGGAAGTATATGTTTTGAGACCCCTAAAAAAAAACAAAAATTAGGAACATTTCCAAGTGTGTATCTCTGTTTGGCTGTGAACACGATAAGTCAAAAACGAAAAATCCATAAAATACCAAACTTGCTGTTTAAGTTCCATTTCTTCCAAGGATGCAACGCGAATATGTTCAACAAAATCACCCTAAAGTAACATTTTTAGACATTTTGGATTTTCTCAAAAATTGGTACTAATGCTTAACTTGATCAATATGAAGTTGGTAGAGGAATAAGCTTTTGTAAGTTTGTTGCAGAATAGGTAGTAAAATTCATATGAATGTATTTCATTGCTTTTTACATTCTCTAGCACGTATGTACAATGTGCATAGCGGAGAGAGAAGGTGGGAAGCAGAAGTTCGATCTGCCAAGAATGCAACAAGAAGATTTTCAGGAAAGTCCACAACTAAGTATTTTTATATGAAAATTTTCGAAAATGTTTATTTTCTTAAAAATGATTCCAAAGATTTTAAATAAATTCTTACCTATATGCTTAAGAGGCATACAACGAATTGTATATCTTGATTTTTTTTGGGGGGGGAGGGGGAAAGCCTCTAAAGACCTCTTCACTCTTTACGACCTTTTTATAAGAGGTAAACCATATGAGATTAGACCAAAACTTACTACGCAAAGATTATACACCTTATCAAAACACATAATTAGTGTTTTTTAATGTTTTAATAGATATTACTTGTTATTGGTTACAACTTAAACGGATTAAACTTTTCTCAAGAAGGAAGTCAATTGTCATGTCATCTCTTTTGATTTACTTCCGGGAATGCATGATGGATTTTTTTGGATGCAACAATCCTTAGCATAATTAATAGTGGCAATACATACTAATCGTCCTTGGATATAAATCTATGATTGGCACCACATATTTCTGAACATGTCGATTTAAATCAAAGCTTGATTACTTGATTTCGACCTGCTCATGCACTAAAATAAAATATAATGTTCCGATATCTTATGGTTCCTTTCTTAGGAAGGGAAGTAAAGCTGATGATCCTACATAATGTTTATTTGCACTTAAAAGACCCTTATACTTTGAAAGAAGAAGTTTCCTGGGCAAAATTCCGTCTTTGCGGGTCCGCTAGTCTTTGCTGGTCCTACAGGGCCATCTGTGGGCGACGAGCCGAACCCTCGGCACCAAGGCGCATAGCGGCGAACTCACGAACTAGAATTCAAATCCGATCAAGGCAACATCCTAACGATGCCTAATGTTCTCCACTTAGGAGTTACAGGACATTAGCTAATTATCTTATTCCCTTCTACCTACAAGAAATAAGATACATTCCGCTAAATGTTATCTCAATTAGCGTTAAGTAGATAAAAGAAAAATCTTTTTAAGTAAAGTAGGTTTGTGTAACAGCTAAAGAAGGTTATTTAAATAGAATACATCATATTTTACTTTCTGTTCACGTACTATGTATATAGCGTATAGAGAAGGTATTGCGTTTTATCATAAATATGTGTTTCGAGATCCTCGGAATCGAAAATAAAGCATTTTAGAAAAAGATCTGTAGGTATGTGTATGTGTCCGTTCGTCTGTAAACACGATAACTCAAAACGAAAAGTTGGTAAAATGTCAAATTTGGTATTTAGTTCAATATTTTCCAAGAATGTGACACGAAAATCCCCCCATCTCAAACTACATTTTACATGGAAAAAATTTCGAAAATTTTCATTCTCTCTAAACTATCTCTAACGATTTTGATTAAAAGTACGTATATTAAAGATATTTACAAGACAAATAAAATGTATGTCTTGACTTTTCTGAGTTATGCTTAACTGATGAACCGTAAGATATAGACAAAAGCTCACTTCATATAAATTGTATATCTCATTAAAACACACAATTTATGTCATATTCATTTTTTTGTAGAGTTAACCGTTTTCGAGACATTTCTTTTTATCGTTTCCAGTTTTAAAATGTCGCATACGGGAACTTGTCAACTCCTAGCTATGCAAAGAAATTAATTTCAATTTCATAGCAACTACATTTTAAAACATTTGATTGTCAGTCAGCGTAGTGTATTCCGTTATTTCCCTTCTACTTATAAGGAACTAAATAATAAGGTAATTTATGCTAATGGTTATCTCTGTTAGCATGAAGAATGTAGATATGTAAAGAAAGACATGTGAATGGATCACATCAGAATTATTACTTTCTCTATACGCAGTAAGTACATAGTGTATAGAGAAGTTATTGTATTGCACCTAAAAATTCGATATCGAGATTACACTGGAAATATATGTTTTGAATCCTCCTGAATTAAAAAAAAAAAATATTAGAAAAATCTCCAATTGTATCCGTCTGTTTCTCTGTTTGTCTGTCTGTCTGTCTGTCTGTCAGTCAGTGTGTGAGTCTGTGTGTGCCTTTTGGCAGCATAACTCAAAAAACGAAAAGTCCGTTAAATACCAAACTAGGTATTTGAGTTCAGTGTCTTCCAACGATGCGACACGAAGATTTTCAAGAAAATTTCTGCACCTCCAACTACCATTTACATGGAAAAACGTTCGAATTTTTTTATTTTCTCAAAAATTGCTCTAACGATTTTGATTATGTAATATATTAAAGATATTTACATGACAAAAAAAAAGTGTATCTTCAATTTTATGGGAATAACCTCTGAAGACATATTTATATTCTGGATGAATTTTGCAGTAAACCCTAAGAGATAGACAAAAACTTAATGGAAAAAGAAGAGCTCGTTAAAACACACAATGTATATAGTTGATCGTTTGTAAGATATTCCATGTTGTTTGTTTCAGACACAAAAATACATTTCTCATACGGAAATCTGTCAACTCCTGTCCATACAAACACAGTTGCCCTCCGTGATGTAATGGTTACCATGCTCACTTCAAATACCCAAGGTTGCACTTTCAAACCCGGCGGAGGACGATGGATTTTTTCGGGTGTAAAAATCCTTAGCATGGCTTCCTTCAGAAGGGAAGTAAAGCCGTTGGTCCCGTATTAGATTTACATAAAAGAACCTCTGGCCTGATAGAGAGGCCTATGAGCAAAATTAAGCCGTCTTTCACACCCAATATAGAATGAGACAGCGAGAACCACAGCAGGTAAAGAGCGTCCATAAATAACACGACATTTACATTTACATTTCCCATACAAACAAAGGAACTGCAATTACATAGAAACCGCTTTTGACTATCACTTTAGCTTATGGTACTCCCTTATTTACCTTCTACCTACAGGGAAGCAAATAATAACACTATTTCTGCTAATTTTTGCTCGATTAGCATGAAGCAAATAGATCAATAATTGACTTTTACCTCCCTCTATTATCTTACTAATTATTAGAAAAACTGTTACAGGTATTGCTATATATTTAACTATTTTAAGTGTATCTTGCAGCTTTATCCAGAATTATAGGAGCTGTAAATTCTAATACTACCATAATTTTGTAACAATAATTTATTGTAGAGATGTACGGAAAGTCAAGTGCATGAAATACGTACGATTTTTCCCTTCTACTTATAAGGAACTAAGAATAAGACCACTTCGGCTAATGTTTATCTAAATTTGGTTCAAATAGAAGAATACGCTTATTAACAATTTGTTACAGAGATGTGGATGGGGCGCATCAGATTTTTACTTTTTCTATACTTCTACTATGTACATAGTGTATAGAGAAGGTATTGCACTCGACCCTAAAATTCGATATCGAGGTTTCACCGTAAATATATGTTTTAGAATTCCCTGTATCCAAAACAAAAAAGCATTTTCAGAAAAAGGTCCGCGTGTGCGTCCGTCTGTCCGTGTGTCTTTGAACACGATAGCTCAAAAACGAAAGTCAATAAAATACCAAAATTGGTATTTAACTTTAGTGTCTTCCAGGGACGAACACGAAGATTTTGAGAAAAATCCCCCCACCCAAAACTTCCCTTTACATGGAACTTTTTCGAAAATGTTGATTTTCTCAAAATGGCTCTAACGATTTTGGTTAAAGTTTCGTATATTAAAGATATTTACCTGACGAATAAAATGTATATCTTGAATTCTCTGGGAATAGCCTCTGAAGACTACTTTATTCTGGAGGAATTTTACGGAATTATGCATAACTGCTAAACCGTAGGACAAAAACTTGCAGCACAAAAAATATAGAGCACGTTAAAACACACAATTTATGTTGTTTACATATTTTTCGTGGAGTTGATTGTTTTTGAAATATTCCTTGTTTTTGATTTCACCTTTAAAAAACTTACTTTAACCTATGGTGCCCCTTATTTCGCTTCTACTTACTAGGAAGCAAGTAATAAGACTAGTTCTGCTTTTTTTTTCTTGATTAGCATGAAGTAAATAGACGCCTAAGCATTTTAACATGAGATTTTTAAATTCGGTTTGTAGCTCTTGAAATAATCCTCAATTAATGGAAGGGAGTCAGAAAGGCATTGTGAAATTGGAATAATTCAATGGAATAATGATAGTTGACAAGGGTTGCATGCCACAATGCAAACCGACAACTTCTCGTCTGTACTTCCGACAGCTGAGGAAATCGCCGAACTCGGGAAGACCCCTGCGGTCATCGAGCATCACATTTCCCGTTCATACAAAGTAGAGAGAGATGTTCCTAATGAAGCAGCCTTGCTTTGAAGATCTGACACCAGAGAGCACTTTAAGTGCGTTGATCGATGTGGACCTCCCACTAGGTTTAAAATGACATCCCGTGATTTAAAAAAAATGCTGTAAAACATTGCCGCTTGCCTTTGATCACGTCCCATCGGAAGCGCACAAAAAATGCTTTTACCGGAGTCACACCATGCCTCTCGTGTCTGGTTGGAGGAACGTTTGTGGACAGATTTTAAACCGCATATTTGCTTTCAAGCGTACCGGAAGTGTCATGTCAAATTCGCTGCCCGCTTCGTTTGCAATTTATCATTGGGAAATTTTATGATAAACGTGAAAATAGTACTACAACTTTTGTAACCTACACGGCAGTTTTTGTTTGCACGTGAAGCTATATATATATATTCCCATAAAGATCCATATGAAATTCCATTTTAATTAAATTAATTGTTATATAACCCACTCTTCGTTTTTAAGTTATGCTGCCCACAGGCGCACACACACATTGACCTTTTTCTAAGAATGATGTAATTTTAATTCAGGAAGTCTATAAACATATATTTCCGGTGAACTCTCAATATTGAATAAGTGCGTGCAATACAGTACCTTATCTACCTATTATGTACATTGTACATACGTGCATGATAAATTAAAAACTCTTGTTAGGATTCAGAGAACATGAAAATATATATTTCCGCTGAAATGCTGGTATCAAAGTTTTGGTTGGAATACAATAAGTACTTTCTGCATATACTAATTAATTGTTTATTGGTAGAGAAAATAAAAGCTACTCTTTGTAGGTCAGTATCTAATGCAGATATTATATTCATTTCATCAGTAAACGTGAGTGTACCAATACGGACTTGATTACTTGATTACTAAAAGTATATTTTAAATTATTTTTTCAAATTTAATTTTAAATCACTTACCATTTTTTCCATTTAATGATAACCTCATCGGTGTATAACTTCAAGATAGTGGATGAAACTACACCCTTGTCCTAATCTAATTTATTGGAATTTCCCTATGTGAGTTTAATTTACTCTTTATTTGGCTAGGTGCGTTTAAATTTAAAATTGACCGAGCAGGGTAGCTCTAAGGTAAGGTGGTCGACTCGCATTCGAGACGTTCTCAGTTCACTTACTGTCACCATGGAATTTTAGGTGGTTTCTCCCTCTTGTATATACTACTCGGATTTCCTTTACATCATTTCCTTCTCCTGAAGAACCTCTTTCAGGTGTTCTTCAAGTTTCGTAGTGTGTGGTGGTGGGGGCAGATAGTATAGTTGCATGCTCAATAGAAATAGCATTCCCGTGTACACTAGAGGGCTGTATCTCGATGGGTCAGTAGATCGCGCTTTCTGGCGGCTCCAACAATGGAACAATTTATTGGTCTTGGAAATATTAAGTACTGTGGCCGGTATGCACAATCAGATCTGCGTAGTTCTCAGTACCCGAAGAGTCTTCCTCCATTATGTAACATTTATCCTTTTACATAAAAGTTTCAATAGATATAATTGCATATAGTGTGGCGCCTCTTTCAGTTTATACACGCTGACTCAATTACTTTATACATATTCATTTATATCAATGAATATAGATTATTGCATTATTGAATGTCACAAGCATTTCTATTTCTTGAATATCACATCCAAAGATGATGTCTTCTTCAGCACACATATTCCTGAAATCTGATAGGAAATAGGAACGTTATGCATTGCTCGACCTAACATTTCAACAGGAATCTTGGAGATTTTCGCTCGTATTCTTGCTTCAAGTTCTTCGGTACTAGCATGTCGAGTACGATATACCACTAAAGTGGCGGTTAGACAACTCGCCTCTCACCTAGAAGGCCCGAATTCGATCCCAGTGGCCGCATGTTAGATTTTTGGTGGACAAAGAGGGGCAGCGGTGGGTTTTCTCCGGATTCTCCGGTCTCTCTGCCATCGATTTCCACCGGTGCTCCATCTTCATTCCATGTATCATCAATATCATCACCTGCGGTGCCACAAGTAGCAAAAGCGGGCGTTAAACACTATAAAAAACGACTAAAGCAGCCTCGCAAGAAAAAGACACATGTTGTCAGGACAGATGATCTTGGAGGCCATGCAATGTCACCGTGCCTTGAAATGACACAACTAGACCGGCTTATGTCGTAGTGGGAGAAGGGCCTCCTCCATTGTCTACTCGTTAAGGGCCTTTCACATCGAAAATCAACAGTAGACGTAACTTAGACACAAAAGCTTGCAGCCAATATATGTATAAGCTAATCATTGTGGTTAAATTGACATTGACGTAGACATAACCGTAGTATGTTAACATAGAAGCTTGCAAACGCCAAGCATGTGCGCCAAAGTTAACATGCAACGTAGGAATCAACTAATGAGAACACTGCTCGATGTGTTATTAAAATGGCCTCGCTTGATGATTCTCTCTCATTTCTCTTCATTTAATTCGGTTTTTATTAAGGGGATGTATCCACCATCGTCTACTACAAGACATCCGTATTTTAAAATATAAAACACCAATTTGCTACTCTAGTTTGCATTGCTGCCACACTGTCGTCTCTACCAGACATTTTAGTTTACTATTCACTAGCAAGGAGCAGTTCACTTGTTTTAATTTCTGATTGGTTATTGCCTATGTTTACGTTTGTCATTGAGAGTGCTCATGGTGCATTTAATTCTGCGTCTGTATTCTATATCAGTGCGTCTACGGTTAATTTTCAATGTGAATGGCCCTTTACCTTTTTACATAAACTTAAGGTTTGAATGTCCCTAATAATTTGTCAATATATTCCAGAGAATTTATAACTTAAATTAATACACCAATACTATCCTTTCTCTGTGCAGTGCTGCTTTTTGTCTTGTACCTATTTAACCTGCAAAGTTCAAGAGATGTATAAAATGTGTCTTAACTGTCCCAGATTACGTTTACTGCCTATTTCCTCACTATGTGGATTTCTAGCTGAAGTAGACGCTCTTGCTAAATCTCTTTTCTACACAGTCCAGCATGTCATGTCAAACTGGATTCCTTCTTTTGTCACACAGTGATTAATTAATTATTTCTTTTGGCCCGCTCTTCCCATTTGTTTCTCTAAAGAGAATATCCATTGTTTCTTGCCTGACCATCCTGCTTGACATGCTTTTCTATTGTCTTTCTTATATTATGCATTCTCAAAATTCGTATTCTTGTACAAGATACATTAGTTTAGCATTTTAGTATTTCTGGAGCCAAATCTTACGCTCTACAGCAAAAAGCCAGCCTAAGTTAGGTTCATATAAACACAGGAAAATGTTTGTGATAGTATTTAGAGTATAAATAAGTTTATTGAATGAACCAAGGTAAGATATTTTAAGTTACAGAAAATAATATACAGTGATATTCATTAATACTGGTTTGCTTATCAGTGTGTATATTAAACAGGCTGATCGTATAAATTAAATGTGCTTACATTTAAATTATGAGTACGCAGTATTTCTGAAATTATAAATAGTGTCAAATTAATGCGGCACACCTCGGTAGAATGGGGTAGCGTGATTGCCTGACATTTCATTCGAATTTCACTTAGAATGAGCTACTCGGATAAGGTTTTATTCGGGGTTTTCCCTTATCCTGCGATGATGAATGTCAAATAACTTTAAAGGCCAGGGAACCCGAGAGAGTTTGAGTATTATTTTACCGATTTCATTCATCGTCCAATATGACCAACCAGGTTAAAAGTCGTTAAACTATAAAACTAATAAATAAAACGTGTGGAATATTTACTTGAAATTTCCTCTGAGTATTTTTCAAAATTAAAACAAGAAGTAAATGTTTAATTACTCTGTGAATAGTATAATTTGTCTGTGTATCTTGAGCTTTATAGTTGCAAAATCAGAGAATATTACAATTGGATTGCTCTAAATTAAGTACTTCTCACAGAATAGCCGTGTGTAACAAAGAGGTTGCAAAGGTAGAATCAGTCTGAATAATACAATTCCCTGGGCAGGGATTTGAACGGATCTCCTGGCCACCGTTCAGTTGCTGTAAACACTACGCTACCATGGCATAATGACGCATTAATTTCCCCAACTAATTCGCGTTTTTTTCCGTTATTCCACCCAAAGAGATTTGACATTATTTGAGATGTGGCGACTCACAATGTGGTGTCGTTAAGTCCCAGACTTCGTAGTTTTTAAACAATTATTAGGTCATTCGTTGCGAATTAATTGTTTCTCCTAATCTATCGTGTGTATAGCAGTGGTTGGAGTTGCAACTAACGTACACCTAGTCATCCGTGGTTCATATCTGGCATTCTACTTTTCAGCCTGAATCTACCATTCCAATTGATTTACCGCAGTTCCCCCATCAATGAAAACAAATACCTTATATGTAGCCTTCTTATACAATAGACCGCTTTTGTGCGTAGTTCGCGTTCACTGCAGTGACCTCGGTATCGTTCACACTACCTTAAGATTACGCTAATCATCTGTAAAATAGAAATGGAGTTTTATTTCTAGATGCTTTAGCTACCGTGGTTCTCAACATATCATTCTAAATTGAGCGTGAAAGACCGCTTAATTTTTCTCGGAGACCTTTTTATCAGGCTTGAGGTTCTTTTCTTGCGTCAATCTACGACACGGTACCAACGGCTTTACTTCCCTTCCGAAGACATGTTAGAATTTTACGCCCGAAAACATCCATCGTCCCCCACTTTGTTTGAACCCGCGACCTTGGGTATATGAAGTAACCATTACACCACGGAGGGCGACATTATCGGCTGTGTTATACTGTGTTATTCGCTATCTTCAGTTTGAGCTGTAAAATCTAAACTTTGTTCATTCTACATCTCAAAAGCTCAGGTTCATTCAAGATATCTGTGTTGTGTTAGAATTACATGAAACTATTACCTTCTCTATACAAACTATGTATATAGCGTATTCCACCCAAAAATTTGATAGTGAGACTACGCTGCTAATATACGTTTTGAGGTCACCTGAGTCAGAAAAAGCATTTTTAGAAAAAGGTCCTTTGTGTCTGTGGGCAGCATAGCTAAAGGACTAAAATATTGCTAAATACCAAATTTGATATTGTACTCCGAAGTACACTTTACATTGAAAACATTTAGAAAATTGTGGCTCTAACGATTTTGATTAAATTATCTTATATTAAAGATACTTAGATGACAGAATGTATATCTTCAATCTTTTGGGAAGAGCTTCTGACACTTGATCATTCTGGATTAACTTTTATAAATTTTAAATAATTAGAAAACCGTACCAAAGGACAAAAACGACACAATTATTGTATATCTCTTTAAAACACACTTTGTCATATACAGCTTTGTTATACAGTTGACAGTTTCCCAGATATCCGTTGCTATTGGTTTCAATTTTAAGCTACGTAACTTTCATCCTTTCGTTTTATTCTCTTTTGTTTTACTGCCAAAGCAAAGATAATGGAATTTCAGTTGTTCACACATCGTCCAGCTTTTAAGAGTTTTAACTTTCACTTTATCCTAGTATATTCCCTTATTTCCCTTCTGCTTACAAGCAAGAAAGTAATAAGACGATTTCTGATAATGTTTATGTCGATTGGTATGATTATATGAAAGAATAATCTTTTGTAAGAATAATTTGTTTGCAGAAAAGGTAGAGAAAATCTTGCCAATGGAACACGATTGAAATCCTACCGAGAAATTCTCGTTTAAACAAAGCATTTTATGTACGATACCCAAAAACAGACTTATATGTGCATATTTAAAGACAATTTCAGCAAACATTTTCTGTTCAAGGTACAGTTAATGATAGATGGTTGGTTAATAAAGTTTGGACAGGGGATTGCTAGGTATATATTAAAACTACGAAACAAAAAAATCGGATGTGTTCCATTCACATGACTTTCTATACCTCTCTGCAACCGATTATTGTTAAAAAGCTTATGCTTCTATTTACTTCATGCTAATTGAGAAAAAAATTAACTCTTATTACTTGCTTCCTTGTACGCAGAAGGGAAATAAGGGAGTAGTAAACTAATAATCAAAAGGTGATTGCAATGTGACTGAAGTTTCTTTGTTTGTGTGGACAGGAGTTGACAAATTCCTGTATGAGAAAAGTATAAGTTTTGTATAGCTGAAAACAAAAACAATGAATATGTCAAAAACGATCAACTCCACGAAAAAGAAGGTATATAACATAGTTTGTGTGTTCTAATGTGCTCTACATTTTATGTTTTTGTCTATCTTTTACGGTTTAGCAGTTATACAACATTCCGTAAAATTCATCCAGAATAAAGTAGTCTTCAGATGCTATTCTCAGAAAATTTAAGATATACATATTATTTTCAGGTAAATATCTTTACTATACGATATTTTAATCAAAATCTTTACAGCTGTTTTTAAGAAAATCAAAATTTTCGAAAAAAGTTACATGTAAAGGGTAGTTGGGGGTGTGGGAATGTTCTTGAAAATCTTCGTGTCGCATCCTTGGAAGAAACAAAACTTAAATAGCAAGTTTGGCATAAAACGATCTTTTCGTTTTTGAGTTATGGTGTCCACAGACACACAGACATACACAGACACACACACCCTCACACGGACCTTTTTGTAAAAGTTTTCTTTTTTTTTTTGATTCAGGTGGATGCAAAACACGTATTTCCGGTGAAATCTCGGTATTTAATTTTTGGATGGAATGCAATACCTTCTCTATACACTATGCACATGGTACGTGTGGAGAAAGTAAGAAATCTGATGTGTTCTATTCACGTAACCCTCTGCAAAGTAATTTTACAAAAGCATACTCTTGCTTCATGCTAATCAAGAATGAAAACAGCAAAAATAAACGTCTTAGTTAGTTCCTTATGAGCAAAAGAAAGACTATATTATTCAAACTCGGTTTTCTTGCATGTTCTGCTGATACTCATTTCCATCACCATGAAGTAGATAGAGGAATAAGCTAGTTTTGTTGTCAAACGTGTAGAGAAGTTCATTTGAATGGAATAGTTTAAATGTTTAAAAATAATTGCTTCGTATAGCGTTAGTTTTCAAGAGATTACACAATAAGGATGTAATATCTCAAAGACTCACTTACTCGCAAAATCTGCGTTAAATTTGGCTTAAATGTCATGCATTTTTACGTTTTCTAGCACGTATGTACAATGTGCCCTATTGTACTCCGCCCAAAAATTTGATAACCGAGATTTCACTGGAAATACAGATTTTGGTAAATGTCCGTGTGTGTGTGTGTGTGTGTGTATGTGTGTGTAACAACACGATAATTTAAATACGAAAAGTCCGCAAAATACCAAACTTGGTACTTAATTTTAGTATCTTCCAAGGATGCGACAAGAAATTTTGAGTAAAATCCTCCCAACTCAAACTTTGCTTTACATGAAAAAAAATTAAAGGATTTTATTTTCTAAAATGTGGCTGTAACGATTTTGAATAAAATAGCTTATATTAATTATATTTTCCTGACAATCAAAATGTATATCCTGAATTTTCTGGTAATAGTCTCTGAAGACCTCTTCATTACGGTTGACTTCTGCATAAATGGTAAACCGTTGGAGATAGATAAAAACTTACTACACGATATTAGTTTATTTCCTGTAGTTCCTAAGTGGAGCATAGAGCATCGTTATTATGTTTCCTTGATCATGAGTTTGCCGCTATTTGCCATGATGTCGAGGGGCTGCTCATAACTTGCGGACGCGAAATGGCGGAATTTTGCCGAGAAGCTTTCTTCTTTCTTTCGTGCAAATAAACTTTAAATGGGATCTTCCGTAAGAAGCCATACTATGGTCTTTTGATTCAAAAAAGTCCATCATCATCCGCCAGATTTGAACCTGTTTAGTTTTCGTTAAAATACATAATTTAGGTAATATACTTTTTTTTGAGGTTGGCCGAGATATTTATTTCGGTTTTAGAAACTTCACTTTTTCTCATGTAGAAATTTGTTAACTTTTGACCATGTAATAAATAAATCAATTTTATAAAACTTTAATCACATAGTCAAATGCTCAAATGCTATTTCTATCTCTTTAGACTAGTCTATTCACTTATTTCCCCTCCACTTATAAGGAAGTAACTATTACTTCCATTCCTGCTATCTTTTCTTTATCTTGATTAGAATTAGGCAAAGAGAAGGATTAGTTTTGATGAGAATAATCTGTTGCACAATAACTAGAGAAAGTCATGTGAATTGAACATTTCAGATTTTTCAGGTTGCCATGTTAAAATTTAAAATAAATCGAAGCGATAAAATGGAAGTCACAAGCGCGTATTTTTAATCAGCAGGTTGATTTTCATAAGTTTGTTTAGAATGGAGGGTATTCGAGAGATTAAAATTTGATATCAGTGCTTCGATTTAATCATTCACAAATATAGCTTACATGAGCATATTAACCGCAGAGTACGATAGAACAAAGGTTGCCTTTGATGACTTGTTAGAACTAATGGAGGCGCCGGGCAACAGGTGCTCTTTTTGCTCGCTTGTATACTGTGCACGTCTCAAGGGGCAGTATTGACACTCCACATTGTCTCAGACAACAACGGGGAACCCCCGCGCATCCTAAGCTTCTTTTATTTTCCTCCACGGCAACTTGAGCTGCAGGATAAGCCAAAAGATGTTTTCTTCTGATTAAGGCCACCTGCACAAACAATCGCACATCGCCTACAGATACAGTGTCTTTCTCAGCTGACATTTACGGCCATCTATTTCCAGTATAACTCGTTCAATACATTATAAAATGAAATATCTACCCTAAAATGAAATTATTAATGAAAATATTATATTGCTTTATCATCGCATACTATGTACATAGTGTAATGAAAAGTATTGTATTGCACCCAAAAATTCTATATCGAGATTTTAACGGCAATAAACCTATTTTTTGGTACCCTCTGGATCCAGGAAAAAATTTCTTTTTGAAAAATGTTTGTGAGTCTGTCAGTCATGTGTGTCTGTGGCTTCATAGCTTAAAAACGAAAAGTCCATTAAATATCAAACTTGGTATTTAAGCTCATTATCTTCCAAGGATGCGACACAAAGGTTTGCAAGAAAATTCCCCACCCTCAACCACCCTTTAATGGAAAAATGTTCAAAAATCTTGATTTTCTCATATTTACATGACAAATAAATGTATATATTGAATTTTCTGGAAATAGCCTTTGAAAACATCTATATTCTGGATGAGTTTTGCGGAATGTTGCATAGCCGGTAAACCGTAAGAGATAGAAAAACTTATTTAGCAAAAAATGTAGAGCTCGTTAAAACACATAGTTTATATGTACACATATTTTTTGTGGAGTTGGCGTTTTTTAGATATTCCTTGATATTAGTTTCAGTTTTAAAGTGCCTATACTTTTCTCATACGGGAATTTGTCTACTCTAGGACATACAAACAAAACAACTTCAATCACATAGCGACCAGGTTTTAAAAGATTTGACTATCACTTTAGCCTATGGCATTTGGTTATTCCCTTTCTACTTATAAGGAAGCAAGTAATAACCCCATATATGCTAATATTTTCTCGATTAGCATGAAGTAAATAGAAGAGGAAAGCATTTTAACAATAATTTTTGCAGAGATGTAGAGAAAGTCATATGAATGGAACACATTTTTTAATAGCACTGGGAGGTCCCTTGGAATGAGGTCCCTGGAACGACTCGACAATTATCACATTTACGTAATGTTTTATTATTAAACTATGGGGAATACACACTAATAACTTATTCAGTATTACATTTCATGGGTTAATAGCCATTATTATCACATTGTTACTGTTGTCTCGTTCTGTTTACCTAACACAGCGAACATACTACGAAAATGGCGTCTGTGCATCCCGATGCATCATGTACATTGCCTCTTCCGTACTCGTCTCTCCGGTATTGCCAATATTCACAATCTGAAATTAGCGGAAGAATACGTATAAAGTAGTAGCCGAAGGTATAGATCGTGAGGCGAAGCATGAACAAATCTTACGCATAGTGGAAGTTTCTTTCCTTCCCGCCCGACTTATAACGACTGAGAGGGGCAGCAGGCGCGAATAGTAGAACCACAACAGCGTGCAGCGTTAAACAATTATTGCAGTTTTCATGTTATAGTTGTTGATGGCATATATCCATAGTTATAGCGAAATCACTTTGTTATAAAGCTAACTTTGTGTATATGTCATTAACCATAAGGTATATTCCTAATTATCCTGTTTGCGGTTTATACAGTTTATGCGTATTTTCTTCTAAACGCAAACATTTATAAATAACTTTATTAAGATTAGAATATATTGTTTTGACTTTATTTAATAAAGGTATTAACACGAATTCTAATTTCGAAGTTATTCCAAATCCTGAGAGAATTAAAATGTAGACTTCAGTAAACGAATTTAATTCGGGGAATATTATTTTTTATTTAATTACTTAGCAGCTGCTTCAAAACCGAAGTGATGAATTGATGTAAAATGTATTGATAATATTCTCCCCCTCCCAAAAAGAATTTGTTTTAATGTCAACCCACAATCTCTTTTTTAACTTGCTTCGTTAACACAAATAAGTTGATTAACATAAAAAAAATGTATTTGTTTTCAATTTACACGGAACTCTGTTGTCACGCGGTGATCGTATAGACAGTGAAAATGGGTTACTTGGTGGGTTCTTTGTTACCATTTCCTAAAGAAAAAAATATCAATGTACAGAAATAGAATAAACTTTTGAACAAACACTACATCATGTCAAAAAAGCTTTTAAACGTAATTTCCTATTTACCTAACGTACCTAAAAGCATTAAATTACAGATTTCTTCTTCCCTATATTATCCCGGATAATACAGAATATACTGTATGTAGAACGTGAAACGGAGTATTTTGCTTCAAGGAATTTGGATATGTTTATTGTTGGTTACGATCCAGCTTATCACACAGTTGGTTGATAACCTTTAACATTGTCCATATTTCTGTACTCGCATGTTTCTAGAGCTCCTCAATCCCACCCATTAACACCACCATCTTCGTCCTCACAACCATCATGGTTGTTGATATCGTCGGCAACACCGTGTATATTCTGCTATTGTTTATTTGCTTAATCACTAAAGTTTACCGCACTAAATCTAGCACTTCATTCCTTCGTGGACAAAAACGTTATGACTTCTGCGCATACATGTTCGCGCAACTTCTCCCACCATCAGCCCTTCAGGTAAAGAGTTGCCTCCGCGGAATGATTTGCTCTCGTCTCGCCTCACGTCCTCTAGAAGACCTTAAACTTAGCCGAGGGATTTGAGAGGCCTAACCCACCCGAATTATCACGCAATACAACCATTCAGGAAGATCTCCAGACACCCCTAGTAACTACTAATCTATAATACTGCTTGCAACACCAGACTCCTCAGCAGATTCACCAGGCACTCAATCCGCTGTTCAATACCATTCCTGAACAACTCCCGCCTGCCGGAATAGTATTAGTATTAACAAATTGAAACCCAGGTGTTTCTGGGCTTTGAATGCCTAAGAAACCCGGGGTTTTTATGCCTACTTGAGTTATTATATATCAGTCAAGTCTGCCAAAAAGTTTAGGGACAATCCAAAGGTATGGTATGCAAAGATTTCTCAGTAACTAAGAAAATAGTTTATTTTAAATTTACAAGTATCAAATATGAGTTTGAAAAAATCTGCGTATAGTAGCTTTCACTCCATTTATTGAAAGTTCGAAAAACTCTCTCTCGGAATCAGGATTTTTCAGAGCTTCATTTGTGTCTTGAATTTCAGCTTCAGTTCACAAAAATCGAGGAAAATGCATTTTAACATTTAAGAACACAAAACGTAACAAATAGAATCACCACCTTCAAGGAAAATGGTGGACTACCCGAGAGCAGCCAATATTACTAAATCTCTAAATTTCCTAATAGTTGACGACATCAAGGGCAGATGGCAGCACAAATCAGACAATAAACGATAACTGATGAATGTTCGTTGCCGCAAAGTCCAAGACCGAGTTAAGGTCGTGGAATTGCATTAAAAGCGTTAGAAATACCTGCCCGAGCTATTGTTGGGCGTGAGCCACATAACATTTCGCACGGCCCGAGCTATACTCGGGCTTGGGCTCCAATGTGTTAACCCATAGCGTCCCTGGGGGCACGAACCTCTCTCCTTGGAGAGATGGCTTGGTTTGTCAGCCCTGGTTAGCCATTCCAGAATGGCAGTTTTTTGTACTTACTCACTCAGTTAAGTGCTATATGGAAACCGAGTACAGGACGAAGTAGAGCCGGACGTCAACGAATAAGATGGTAAGAGAATTTCAAAAAAACGTTCGGCAACAAATGTATCACCACAGCGACAGCCAGAAGGAGATGGCAACATCAGATCAAGACGGCTACATGGAACACAAATACATAAGTGCATTAGTGAAGATAACCAGTGTTAATCAGTAGAAAAAATCAGTAAAGACCCAAGTGTTTAAGTGCATACAATGGACAAAGAAAAGTGCTAAATTAACTCTTGAAACAAAGACGTACTTTATAATAGGGAATAACATTATTTAGAACAAATTGCTTCCCAAATAGAAAGAAGGTTAAGAAGAGCACCACTCAGATATAGTTGCCCAATAGTTAAATTTCTGTTGCTGGATAGGTTCTTGCCATGTTTCAAGGAATGTTTGTCTGCCATATAATATCCAGAGCTGTAAAATAGTAAGAGTACAATAAGATCATATTAAATTAATAAACAACAGCGAATTTTCAGTTTAGGGTCAATTTCATAGGTTGGTCACATTGATTTACCTCTACTTTTGGCGCTCTTAGCAGACGATGTAGTTCATAATGATGTTACTTTGTCATATATAAGTGCAGTTGCAAAGAAGGTTGGGGGGGGGCAACATCTTCTGATTCATAAATAAATACAGGAATGGCATGTTTTAGACTGGGATGCTGGAAGTCACATAAAATGGCAGACAATATTGGCAGGAAAATCAGTCTATTCTGTGGTTCATATGAAAACTGGGTACATATTTTGACGGAATGTGCAGTGGGAGAGCCAGCGAACAATTAAATTAAAAGAAATATGTTTAAGTATCACTAGAAGATGTTTGACATGTTGGGATCTACTGGCTGACCATAAAAATTGGCAATACATGAACAAACTTCTGTATAAAGTGCGAGAAGCTATATAACGTTTGTTCACTTGGTCAATTTATTTCAATTTATTCTTTATTTTCTCTTTAGTTTCCTTTTGTAAACTTTAACTTGTATCTGAAATATGTATGCACGATAAAAGATCCATGTATTAAGTGTACATGTAATAAAGTCTCCCTACGTGGTGCAATGGCTACCATGCTAACTTCATAAACCCAAGGTCGCGGGTTCAAACCCGGCGGAGGACGATGGACTTTTTTCGGGTGTAAAATCCTTAGCATGGCTTCCATGGAAGGGAAGTAACGCCGTTGGTCCCGTGTCGTAGGTTTACGGCACGTAAAAGAACCTCAAGCCTGATTGAGGGGCCTCTGAGCAAAATTAAGCGGTCTTTCACGCCCAATTTAGAATGGGACAATGAGAACCATAGTAGTTAAAGAGCGCCCGTAAATAACACGCCATTTACATTTTTCCATGTAATAACTATAATAATCTGACATCAATAAAGATACATATCTATCTACAGGTTTTGGAATAAGCAATCCAAATAAGCCAGCTAATTTGCATTTTATTAGACATAAAATAACTATAGAATAGCTTAAGTGTTTTAGCAAATAGTTATTATACAAATACTACGTTAACCCTCTCTTAAAGTTGTATAAAATTAATGTGAACACCTTAACTCAAAGTTGCTCTTAACTCAAAAAGTTGCACCCAAAACAGGTTGTGACCATACTCGCACCTGCCCCTAGAAGCACATGGGATCAAGAACCGCATGCTGGTTCACTCTGGTAGCGAGTTGAATAAGCTTAGAATGCTCTATTACTATTACTGACATTCATATAGCAGTGGGAATCTGCCCGATGGCATCAGATATAATTCCTACGTTTAACACGCGCCATATTCACCAACCTTCATTTTCTTCCAGCCTTTAGCTTCCGCTAGGGGCGCTAGAACATCCAGCACCACGCGGTGCACCAACCCGCGGACACCACAATTAAACAGCTGACAGCAGACCAGACAATTAACATACATATCAAAACTTTCCTGTTCTATTTTGTTTTTATGATTTCCATTTTTCGCTAATTGCATAAAAGGAAATTTCATTATCAAAAAACTACTTTTAATTTCATGTAGCAAGTATTTACATACAGTATACGTAGTAGCTACAGAAGGTATTTCACCCAAAAATCAAGCGGCGCAGGGGCGGGTTTTCTCCGGGTTCTCCGGTTCCCCCCACCATCACATTCCACCGGGGCTACATCTTCATGTATAATCAGTGTCATCGCCTGCGGTACATGAAGTAAATAGACTCGTTTTCCGTCGTCACGTGTTTGTAGTTCATTCACTATAATCATACATATGACATGTTAATGTTATTTTTTAACTAACATCAATAATTTCATTCATTGCAGTTTGGGTTTTAGTTTTAAAAGTTAGTAGCTGCACGAATAGAGGTTTGTGAAATACCCACTTGCTGTGCAACACGACTGAGAGACTTCTTAGGTGAGCGATCGAATGCAGCAGTCTAGCTTTCCTCCTATAACATGTTTTCGCGTTGACCAATTCCGGTGCTTTAAATTTAAACGTTAAACCGTAAGAGATTGACAAAAACTTAGTACTCAAAATGTAGATATTTTTAAAACAAATAATGTCATATCGTTTTTCTGATAGAGTTGGCTGTTTTTGAGACATTCCTTGCTATTGGTTTCAGTTTTAAGCTACCTAACTTTTCTCATACGGGTCTATGCAAAGTGAGCTGAAACTTGTGTTTCATACAACGACCTGCATTTAAAAGATCTTGCCTTATGTTCTCGCTTATTTCCCTTCTGCTTACAATGAAGCGAGTAATAAGACCAATTCTGCTAATGCTTATCTCGATTAGCTTGATGTAGATAAAATGATAATTTTTGTAAGAATAGTTTACACAGGGTCATCGAAAAAGGCTGCAGCAATTTCAAATCATCGTATGTCCCGTTGAAATTTATAAATTAATAATTTGACCTGTAAACTAATCGGAAACTCGTCGAGATTTCTTTAGATGTGTAGCATTAGACAATAGTATGAATAGTTTCAGGAAACTGGCAGCGTTAACGTGAAGAAATCCACGGGACGCCCTAAAACGAGTGACGAAACATTGGAGCGTAACAGGCAGTGTGTGTTCGAAGTCCAAAAAATCAATTGCGAAGCGCAGTTTGCAACTTGCAATACCTAAGTTGACAATTCAAAATGTGTTACACAGAGTTTACGTCTTCACGCTTACAAAATTCAGCTCCGACAAAACATTAATGTTACGGATCGTCCAAAGAGTATTCAGTTCGCAAATGACAGTTCGCTTAACAAAATTGACGATGACGAACGTTTTTATAAAACATGTAATCTTCACAGATGAAGCTACATTCCATGTCAATGATTGTGTTAACCGGCGTAATTGTAGAATTTGGGGATCTGAACAATCCTATGAAAATTTTGAGTATGGCAGAAGTTCTCCAAAAGTAAACATTGGTGCTGTTTGACGCACGATCAGGTCATTGGCTCTTTGTTTATTATTGAGCAGACTAACACGGACATGTTTACTTAGACATGTTAGAACAGCACGTTTTCCTCAACCAGAGCAAATTGAAAAAGAAAATAACGTAATCTTATTATTTCAATAAGATGGTGCGCCCTCACATTTTTCCCTAGGAGTTCGTGACGCTCTGCATGCAGGATTCCCTGATCGGTGAATTGGTCCTATTCAATGGCCTTCTGGAAGCCCCGACTTGACACTCATAGACTGTTTATAGGGATACAAAAAACCGGTGTACAGTGGACCCGTCAGAGATCTGAAACATTTAAGGCAAAGAATCACCGAAGCTATTGCAACAATCCCGCCTAATGATCCAGCGCTGTTGGGTCGAAATCGACAATCGGCTGCATGTTTGCTGAGCAATCAACAGAGCTCACATAGAAACATTATAATGTAAGAAAAAAACTTTTGAGTTGGTAAATTTAACAAAAAGAAAATAGTCAAATACTTCCTGAGCTATGATTTTTTTTCAATTGCTGCTACCTTTTTCGATGACCCTGTATTTGGAACAGCTAGAGAAATGTATGGGAATGGAACAAATCAGATTTTTCAAATTCCTACCTAAAAAGTTTGCTAATTTTTTGTTCTTTATGCAGTAAAATAATATACTCTTAGGTTGGTGGCAAGTCTGCAAGAATAACAGTTGTTTGTTTGAAGCAGAGCTGGTGTTGGCAGCCCTGGAGTTCTATGATACCTTGTGTGTTTTACCGTATAACTGTGCGACACTAACAGGGTTTAAATTTAACGCGTTTAGTTAAGCCAGTTTTGCCCATTCCCCTAACTCCCTCCCAGTATACAAACTGAGCCGGCTCGACGGTAAATGAATTATGAAATTACCACAGCATTACAAAGTACAGTTTTGAAACAACAAACGCGAACGGCCCATTGGATTTCTCAAAGCGAAGCTTGGCCGCCATCTTGTCAAATCCAATAAGAGGTGTTAATTTTATGTGACACTCTAGGTTATGATTTCTCCGTGCGGAAATGTACAGTCGAGTGCTCCGAAACGAGTAGACACTTATTACTTTCTCTACACGTACTATGTACATAGGTGTATAGAGAAGTTATTGTAATGTGCCAAAAAATTCAACACCGAGATTTCACCGGAAGTACATGTTTTGGGTCCCCCTGAATCCAAAAAATAGTTTTCAGAAAATGATCCATGTGTGTGTGTGACTGTGTACAGCATAGCTCAAAAACGAAAAGATCGTTAAATACCAAACTTTGTTTATCTCTTACCGCTTACCTTTTAGGCAAAAATCATTGAGAACGAAGAAAAGTGGAGGCTATTCCCAGGATCTTCAAAAAATACATTTTATTTGTCATGTATATATCTTTAATACATGGCATTTTCATCAAAATCTTTACAGCCATTTGTGAGAAAATAAAAGCTTTCGAAAAATTTTCCGTGTAAAGGGTAGCTATGGGTGGGGAAATTTTCTTGAAAATCTTTGGGTTGCATTCATGGGAAATAATAAACTTAAATACCAAATTTGACATTTAACGGAATGTTATTTACATCCCAAAGAAAATGAATATATTGCATTTTCTGGGAAATGGAACTTTTTCGAAAATGTTGATTTTCTCAAAAATGGCTGAAACGATTTTAGTTAAAATCCCGTATATTAAAGCTATTTACATCCCAAAGAATATGTATATATTGACGTTTCTGGGAATAGTCTCTAAAGACCTCTTAATATGGATGAATTTTGCCAAATTATAAGTAACAGCTAAACTGTAAGATAGACAAAAGGTTACTACACCAAAAATGTAGATCTCATCTAATGTGCTTTACGTTTTTGTTGTGGAAGTAACTGTTTCCGAGATATTCCTTGTTGTTGGTTTAAATTGTAAAGTACTTATATTTTTCTCAGACAAGAAGTGCCCGTTTTTCTTATGTTCTTCTCCTGGACAAGCAAAGGCGCGATTTGCAATGACAATCTCATAACAATAGCTTTTATAACATTTGGCTGTCACTTTGGCCTAGTGCATTCCTTTAGTTCCCTTCCACTTATGAGAAACTAAGCAATAAGAGCATTCTGCTAATGTTTATCTCGATTAGCAGTGTGTAGAACAAAGAATAATCTTTTCTAAGAAGTTAGTAGTGGTGCTTAAGAAAGTTATGTGAGTGTAAGACTTCCGTGGTATTGTTGTTGTGCGTCACGTTGGCGCACCAATATGTCGTAATAATTTTGGCCAGCAATAGGTTGTGATTTTATTGTTGCCAAGTTGTTGTGACAATATGACGCTATCAGGTGAGTCTACTTGGAATTGGTCGCGGGATAATAGTCGTGAAATTCTCTACATTAAGAGTGTACATACCTTGCAGATCCCCTTTGTTGCACTGGCTAGGCTTGTTCTTGTAGACCATGAGTTGTCTGTTATTCAGGGAGGGGAGGGGAAATAATGACAAAAGTGCGCAATACCTTTGGTAGACCCAAATAAAAGATGAATTTCATTTAATTTCACTGAAGTCTTCCTTTATTAATGATTTGTTGTTAGTTTGAGGCACTGACCCTGCGAGCGACTCCTGACATAACAGATCGCGAACTTGATGACGTAGTTTTGTTTAAGTGCTAGTTCCACTTATACTGAGCTGTTATATTTCTACACTCGTCATCGTAATCTTGAGTTTCACGGTCCGTATAACAATTACGGCAATAGTTAACCGTCAGATTAACTTATAACACACTGATTTCCTACGCTATACGCCGCGCTATATCTTGGTCACATTTCTTGTACGTGGGTTTCTACATTGTGTGTATCTTGTTAGCTACATTGTGTCCGATTTCTTGTACGTACATCATTTATATTCTAAAAGGTGCGAGTATTGCCCTACTTTTTGATTGGCTGGGAAAAGGCGCGTAAAGTAGCGTTGTCACGTGACTGTCGGGGATTTGTCTTTATTTTCCACCCACATGGCCTTGTTCTACAATGACAAATTCCCTCTTTCTAAGTTTTAAAGGGGGTGAACCTTTCTTCATCTCAAGGGTTGTTACTTGTGTCCCTAATGCTCTAAATTTCGTGTTATTTTTAACAAAGCACTCTTCTATTTAAAATTTTAAAAATCACACACACTTGGTATTAGGCAGCGAAGGAGCAACGGTTGTCATGTGTCACATATGCTACGTTTTCCATTACTAAGGTGACCTATCAAACCAAGCCTATACCGCGCGACTGGGACCTTCACTACCAACCGGTATCTCTCTTGGAGTGGGCCAGACACGTGCCATTTGGTTATGTACGACTGCCTAATCCATGGTGACTTTATGACAGTTTTTGTATGTGCCAAATTTAGAGCTGAGAATTATATTCACGTATCACGTACGGTATGACCAACAAGGTCCACATCTTCGTTTGGTGTCGGTTTGAAACAGCCTGTATATCCGGTGAAATCTCGGTATTGAATTTTGCGTGCAATACAAAAGGTTCTACTTCTGACGAACGTGGCGATGTGTATTTTGTAACCAAAATTGAAAGCGCTGCTATCTCCAGTGTGAACATTTTGTGCTGTGGAGTAATGAAGATTGAATAACTCTCCTTGGGCGTAAATGTATTTAACCACAAAATATTTGTCTATCAAAAATAGCTGGTCTCATAAACCACAGTAGCGCATACTACAATATCAGCCTGGCTCCATGACCGTATAATTTGCTTGTAAACAGAGTTTAATCGCTATATGCATGCTGTTTATGCAGTTATATTTTATTTACCGCAGTCGCCATTAACGCCATTAATAACAGATCAGTTCACCTCTAGTGTTTCATGTATGTTGTTCGTTTTCTGTCGCACTGCGGATCGCATATTGTATTTTTCATCCTAATGACCATAGGTTTCAAGGATTTTTCCTTTCAAATACAGGAAGGATATAATGAAGAAGAGACTTTAGCTTCTCAATTCCACTTTGGGAAAATATAATATATAACTGTCACACAATAATATCTATTGACTACCATTTATGTTTAATTATTCTGATATTACACATACAAACGTTGTTTTTATTTTCTCTGCACGTAGATACTCTGTACATAATGTTATATGCACATATATGTTTTTGGGTACCCTGTAACAAAAAAAAAAAAAAAAGCATTTTCAGAAAAAGGTCCATGGGTGTGTTTGTGTGTCCATGTGTCTGTCAACACGATAACTCAAAAACGAAAAGTCGGTAAAATACCAAACTTGGTATTTAAGTTTAGTATCTACTGCTATGACTATTACTATTATTGCTAATACTTTTAACTACTTTTGCAACCACTACAAATAATAATAATAATGTTGCTTTATTAGTTTCCTGCTACCTTTTCCCCCAGATCTTTACCCTTTTCAGTGTCTGATTTCCCTAAATCTAAAGCATGGTAGAAGTGAGATGACGGTATTAATTCGTATTTCAATAGATTATACCTAATTATTACAGGTTGACACCAAATTATTATCGTCAGTCTTCTGTTAATTCAATGTTCATAATGATATTAATGACATGAGTGATAATGATAAATGTTTCGTGCTTTGCTTAGATAGTTGTCGCATTGTATTATCACAAACAGATTCAGTAGGCATGAATTGGATTCCTTTTATCTCGGACCACTTATCAGATACATCGGCATGGCTATCTCACACCTATGGGCTGCAATATTTACGAGTGACAATTTCTATTAAAACAACAAATTTAACTGGAAACTGCCGTCAATGCTTGATATATGTATGTAGACCCAGCAAGAGGGCAGCGTGCTAATTCCACAGCAAAGGGTCATTCCACAAGCCGAGGTTAATTAGAGAAAGAACAATATAGAAGTTTTCTCAGGGAGTTAAATTCGCAAGTTAGCCTGAACTTTATTTGTGTCATTCCGTACCGTGGCCGAATGGTCAACACCACTCGCCTCTCACCTAGATCCCAAGCGACCGCATTTGAGATTTGTGGTGGACAAACCGGCGCAGGGGCGGGTTTTCTCCAGGTTCTCCGGCTTCCACCGTGCGACATCTTTAGTCCATTATCATCTGTGTCATCACCTGCGGTGCCACATGTAATAAAAGGTATACTATCCCCCAAAAAACTTATTAAACGCCAAAAATCTAATGATCCATTCACATGACTTTCTGTATATATCTGTAACAATTTATTGTTAATAAAGTTACTTTTCTATTTTATAACAATCGACAAAAACATTAGCAGAAACGGTCTTATTACTTACTTCCTTATAAGTAGAAGGGAAATAAGGGCATACACTAAGCTAAACCACACTCATATTATTTAAAATGTGGTTGATATGGAATTGAAATCCAATTTTTTACATGGCCAGGAGTTGACAAGTTCCCGTATGAGAAAACTATAAGTATTTTAAGTCTGAAAGCAATAACAAAGTGGCCCGGGTTCAATCCCTAGGTACCGCATGTGAGATTTGTGGTGGACAAATCGGCGCAGAAGCGGGTTTTCTCCGGGTTCTCTGGTTTCCCCCACCATTGCATTCCACCTGTGCTCCATCTTCATCACCAGAGTCATCGCCTGCGATGTCACAAATAGTAAAAGCGGACGTTAAACACTACAAAAAAGATAACAAAGTTTATCTCAAAAACGGTCAACTACAGGAAAAAATGTATAAAATATAAGTTGTGTGTTTTAAGGAGATCTACATTTTTGTGTTGTAAGTTTTTATCTATCGCTTACGGTTTATCGGTTATGCAAAATTAAAAAAAATCCATCCGGAATAAAGATGTGTTCAGGGGCTATTCCCAGTAAACTGAAGATAGAATGTTTATTTGCATGTAAATATCTTATATATAAGAGATTTTAATCAAAATCGTTTAGGGCATTTTTGAGAAAACCAACATTTTCGAATTTTTTCCATGTAAAGGGCAGTTGGAGGTGAGGGGATTTTCTTGAAAATCACCGTGATGCATCCTTGGACGCTACTAAACGTAAATAGCAAATTTAGTATTTAACGCACTTTTAGTTTTTGAGTTATGCTGTTCACAAACACACAGACCAAACATTTTTCTAAAACAACTTTTTTTTGATTCAGGGGATCCCAAAACATGTATACCGGTGAAAGCTCGGTATCGAGTTTTTGGATGAAATACAATACCTGGTCTATTCACTATATAACATTTTCAAAAACACCTCTTCATTCCAAAATTGTCCTTTATATGGAACAATTTTAAAATTAGTTATATCTCAAAAATGCCTCTAACAATTTTGATTAAAATACGATATGTTAAAGATATTTACATGGCAAATAAAATGGATACTTTAAATTTTCTGGGAATAGCCTATGAAGACTTCTTTATTCTGGATGAATTTTGCCTAGCTGATAAGCCGTAAGAGATAGACAAAAATTTGCTGCGCAAAAATATAGATGTCATTAAAACACAGAATTCATGTCACAGATACAGTTTTTTGTAAAGTTAACCCTTTCCGATATATTCCTTGTTGTTAGTTTCAGTTTTCAGCTACTTCAATTTGTCTGAAACGGGAGGCCATCTTTCGTTTTATCTCTCCTTTGTTTTACTACTGAAAAAGAGAAAACCAAATTTCAGTGTTTTCATATAGCGATCGACTGTTTAAAAGATTTGACTATTGCTTTAGCCTTGTGTATCGCCTTATTTCCTTTCTATTTAAAGGAAACTAATAAAATCATTTCCAATACTTTTATTTCAATTACAACAATGTAGCTAAAGGTAAGAGTAGTTTTTGTAAGAATAATTTGTAGGAAATTCATGTGAATGGAACACATCAGTTTTTATTTATAGTTTTAGCCTCCCACAAAACATACTGGCGCATTGCAAGGTATTGGGTGGATAAATAAGAAACTTCATAGTACTTTTCCTTCATCACAGAATTGCTCTTAATTACAATCAGTTGAATTTGGATGTTACTGTCTGTCTTGCAGCACCATGGCCAAGAGGTTAGACAGCTCGCCTCCCACACAAATCACACATTACATAAAGGTAAACATAAAAATAAAAACCAAATTAATGTTATTTTTTAACTAACTTCTTTTCATCAGAAGTAATTCTAATTCATACCTCACCTACCGATCCAATTCATCCCTGGTCTACCGATCCAATTCACCAGATTTTCAGAATCTGTGGAGGGCAGTATAGTGTACTAAAATAAACAGTCCTCGCCACAGCCAAGAGTCGAACCTGACATTCGGAATTGAGGCACCATAACGATGGCTGTTTAGAGAGAATTATAGAACCGTAGCTTTATACCATTTAAAGAGCTGTCAAATGTAATTATTACAAATACTAAATGACAAGAAACATGCCTGTAAGCGGCAATAAAAATAATGAGGTAATTAAATATCATATTTTACCTATTTTAATGAGATTATTAGCTATAATTACCGTGTCGAAATGTTAGATAATAATATCGCCGAGATTTCGCACTAATTGCAATTATTGCCACTCATCCTTTGAAAAATTATAAATAAATGACAAGAGTGACAAATTTAGGTAAATAAATAGTAATTAGAAGTGCATAACTGTACGGGCAATTCTTTTCTCTTGCATACACATCAGTGGTGAATTTAATGCCCCCATTTGGGATAAAACCTAGGATATTTGCGTATTTGATTTTTCTATGATAGCTAAGATTAGTTTAGAAAATGAATTGGTTTAAGGTTGTGGTGGATGCACGAAGCTCGACGTGCTTGAATAGGTGCCTAAGTATGTGGCCCTATTAGGAATTAGTGAACTATTAAGGACACCACTTAAAGCAAAGAATAAATCCCGAGTGTTCAAATTTAGTTGGTGTGTACCGCAACAGAACTTGAATTATTGACATCACTGTTATAGATCTTTATGGCAGCCAAATAGCTCTGAGGACCAGCTGACGAGAGCGCAAAATGGTAGTTTAGATCGAGAGAGTCCGACATGAACAAATCAACGCCTTTAATGACCTAAACCTGAATTATTTCTATGCTTTGTGTTTTATATAACCAGGGCCTTTTGTTTTGAACGTGAGTTCCCTATTTATAAAAATCTGATGTACACCATTCACATGACTTTTTCTATATCCCTGCAACAAATTATTCTTAAAAAGCTTATACTTCTATTAACTTCATGCTAATCAGTAAAACATTAGCAGAAATAGTCATATTACTTGCTTCCTTGTAAGTAGAGGTGAAATAAGGGAGTACCATAGGTTAAAGTGATAATAGAAAGCTGGTTGCTATGTCACTGAAGTTCCTTTGTTTGTATGGACAGCAGTTGACAAATTCCTGTATGAGAAATGTATTAGTTTTTCATAGCAGTAACCAAAAATAAGGAATATCACAAAAACGACGAACTCCACGAAAAAAATGTATATATCATAAATTGTGTGTTTTAACGTGCTCTACATATTTTGTGCAGTACGTTTTTGTCCATCTCTTACGGTTTAGCAGTTATTCAAAATTTAGTAAAATTCTTCAGAGGCTATTCCCAGAAAATTCAATATATTCATTTTATTTGTCAGGTAAATACCTTTAATATACGTAATTTTAATCAAAATCGTTAGAGCAATTTTTGAGAAAATCAAAATTTTCGAAAAAAGTTCCATGTAATGGGTAGTTGGGGGTGGGGGGATTTTTCTCAAAATCTCCGTATCGCATCCCTGGAAGATACTAAACTTAAATACCAAGTTTGGTATTTTACCTACTTTTCGTTTTTGAGTTATCGTGTTCACAGACACACGGACACACACACACACACACGGACCTTTTTCCGAAAATACTTTTTTTTAGATAAAGGGGACCCTAAAACATATATTTCCGGTGAAATCTCGGTATCGAATTTTTTGGTGGAGTGCAATACATTCTCTATACACTATGTATATAGTGTCTATAGAGAAGTAAAAAAGCTATCACTATTGTAGTAGTGCCTCTCGTGGAGTGAACCTGAATTAATACACAAATGGATGCCGCTATGTATATGTCAGAGACTCCCAGTTGCTATTTGTCCGGAAAGACAAATGGTTGCTTTCTTTTAGTTAGCTTTCCTTTGTCTTTTGTTTGTATAAGTAATTATTACGAGGTATGATCAGACACTAAGGTTACAAGACCCATATTCTTGGTCTCTCTTCCGTAACAGCGAACTTAATAGTGTGGAGTAATTTAAGTACGTGCAGTTGGTAGGTGTGCAGAATTTCAGCCAACTGTCACCTACAGCGCTACTGCTAAGTAAACGCTCGTTTGGAAAACCGTTCACAAGCAGATATCCACTGAGTTATTCGGTTTCTGTGGGCAGAATATGTAACCACGACTGACATTCACTGACAGCTGGTAGAGGTTTATGGGAAGACTGTAATGTCTGCCAGCATGTCGCAGAATGGTGTCGAAAGTTTGCGGCCGGTAGAGAAAACATACCAACGAGGATCTAGCACGGAATTCACAGATTTAAACACAGCTTGTATAGAGGAGCTGATTCAGGGCAACAGGAGGATCACGTTACAAGTGGTGGTAAAATTGGGAATACTCTTGGAAGCATTCATCTCATTGTTCACAATATTCTGCAGTAACGGAAAGTTTGTTCCCGATGGGTTCTACGAAATCTCAGCAACCAACAAAAGGTGAAGTGCAAGGGGGGTAAGTCTGCAACTTTTGCAACGGTTCTCCATGGAAAGGAACAGTTTTCTTAACCGCATTGTCAGGGATGATTAAACATGGATCCACTACTACATTCCCATCAGCAAGAGGTCATCATTGGAGTGGAAATATCCCTCTTCTCCAAAGTCAAAGAAGTTTAAGGTGACACCATCTGCCAAGAAGGTTATGACCAGGGTGTTTTGGGACAGCGCGGGTGTCATACTATTGGAGTTTTTGAAAAGAGGGCACACAGTATCCGCTGACCGGTACTAGAGACCTTGACACAATTGCGCGAAGCAGTCAGGAGAAAATAGCCTGCAATCCTCTTCGAGGGTGTCACTTCCTTCACGACAACGCGCGATTTCATACAGCCCAGAAGACCACCACGCTGTTGAAGTAGTTTCATGGGTTATTATCGACCACCGTCCCTGCAGCCCGGACCTTGCTCCAACCGACTTTCACCTTTTTCCTCAATTAAAGGATACCTAGGAGGCCGACAACGATTCACTTCAAATGAGCAGGTGCAACACGTCACGACAACGTGGCTGAACCCGCATGGATAGGAGGGAATATTCAAACTCATCCTACGAAGCGACAAGTGCCCCAACCCATATAAAAACTGTAAGGGAAAACAACCTAATGTATGTACCATCAGCCGGCTGTATTATTTGAGCTAAATAAAATATAGTTGTTTCATTGCAGGCTTTTTTAACTTTATTTTTCGATCATCCCTCATGTACCAACTACTTATGTGGCGTTGTCGAGAAAACTGCTGAAATTCAGAGAAAGTGAAGCGGTAGTGTTGCAATTATGTGTTTCTAGAATAATTAAGGTGGCAAATCGATAATGACGTTTGATTGTAAGAATGAAGCTGGGTCGTGCATCATGGCACCGTAATTAAATTAAGAATTTGTATGTACGTGGTTTCGTGTTATGTCAAATCTACTAATCGTAGCATGTTTTTGAGCTTTCGCTTGGTATTGCTCTTGTAGGCATTAGTTTAGTTTTGGTCGCCAGATAGGTGGCGGGCCCGCTGATTATCACTTTCGTAGCCTACTCTGGTAGGCATCAATTTTGTGAAAGCCGTAGGATCGAGTCCTACAAATTTCCATTGACTAGCTCTTCATTATTTCAAATTCTGTCGATGTAAAATTCGAAGCTTTTGAAAGCAGAACCGAATTTTTTGACTACATATTTGTTGTTAATTTAGTGATTTTTTTCACACAAGCCGCGTGTAGGACAGGAACTGGATTGGTAGAGTCAGACTGAAACATTCAATGTCATAACCGGGATTTAGACCACGGATCTCCCGGACTCTAGCTGGTCGCTCTAACCAATGAGCTACCATGGCGACATGCCGGCGCGGCATTAAATTCCTCAACTGACTCAAATGTTTCCGGTAAATATATAACATATTTGTAGTAGTTTCCTTAAAGTACACGTATGCTGATGTCTTACATATACCTGACTTTCTCTACCTTATACAATTTAGTAATACATACAAAAACTGATCTTAAGAAGCTGAATGTTTTATGTCATATTAATTGAAATAAGCCTTCGCAGAAAATAGCTACATTACATATTTCAAAAGGACACCAAACGAAGATGTGGACCTTGCTGGACATACCGTAAGAGATACGTGAATATAAAATTCGACACATACAATAACTGTCATAAAATCACCATGGATTAAGTAGGCAGTCGTACATAACCAGATGGCACGTGCCTGGCCCTCTCCAAGAGAGATGCCGGTTGGTAGCGAAAGTCCCATTTGCGTGGTTAGATAGACACGCCGGCGCGGGACAGGTCACTTTAGTAATGGAAAACGTAGAATGTGGGTGTGGCGCATGACACACATTGTTCCTTCGCTGCCTAATCCCAAATGTGTGCGACTTTTAAATACACACAAAACTTTAAAAAGAAGAGTTTGAAAGTTGCGACATCAAGTTTCGACAAGTCAAAGTGTAAGCTAATCGGCTGCTGACTTCGTCGGATGTCGTTTTGAAACTGCATGTATATGAAATGATAATAGCTGTCATTAAAGTTGCATAACTGGACGCTCTATACCGGCCTAAAAGTTCCATACTCTTTCCATGCAGTCGCAAAACAATCTCCAAAGAACTTTAAAATATTGAAAAAGCATTGTACGTATAGGTGCAGTTTAAACCAAATGACCCGCTACGTTAGTATGGGGGAGCGTGTGTGCCATTCAAAAGGTCGCGAGATCGAATATGTTTAAGGATATAACCCGGATACTTCTTACTTTTTCCCTAGTATTGAGAAAACAAATGTCAGTGGGTTTAAGCTCCAGAATTTCCGATATCATTTCAACATCATTTCACCGATTTCTTTATCATCCGATATGAACAACGCAGTTAAAGGACGTTAAGCTTAAAAAAGGAAATAAATTGTCTTTTGACAAATCTATATATTTCCTGTAGTAATTTTCGTCTACAATTAACATTTATAAACTGTACAAGGGTATACACAATTCCTTTGGAATGAGAAGGACTTTGCAGGCTATTCCCAGAAATTTCAAAATATATATTTTGTCATATTAATTTATTTTTACTAATTTAAACAAAGCCATTAGACAACAAATATTTCGAAAAAAGTGTAGTAGGTTTGGGGAAATTTTAATGAAAAGTTTCGTGTTGCATCTTTGGAAGGAAATGGATTTAATACCAAAGTTGATATACATTTTGCTTTTAATTTTTGAGTTACGATGCTCTCAAGCGCCACAAACACACACTACAAATGTTTAAAAAAATGTATCCTTTATATTCAATGGTCTTCAAAACATGCATTTTAGTTGATTTCTGATATCCAATTTTTGCATGGAATAGATACTAGCTGGGCGTAGTAACCTAACTCCATGGCACGACAGTCCACGAGGGAGGATCTGGGCCTAACGCCTGGCCGTTGCTTCTCCCATCTTGGCCCGAAGGCGTCATGAAGCTGTGCGTAGTAGAGAATGTAAAAATAAAGTCGGATGTTTTAAATTCACAGGAATTTTCTACCTATTCTGCAATAAAATCGTTTTACATAGACATAGTTTTACTTTCTCTACACGTACTATGTACATAGTGTATAGAGAAGGTATTGTAATGCACGCAAAGATTCGATACCGATATTTCAAAAGAAATACGTTTTGAGACTACCTGAATCCAAAAAAAGCATTTTTAGAAAAAATGTCTATGTGTATGTGTCTGTCTCTCTGTCTGTGTGTATGTGTATGTGTCTGTGGGCAGCATAGATCAAAAACGAAAACTTGGTATCTAGGTTTGGTATCTTCCAAGGATGCCACACGAAGATTTTCAACAAAACCCCCCATCCATCTACCCTTTACATGGAACTTTTTTAGAAAATTTTGATTTTCTTAAAAACAGTTCTAATGATTTTGATTAAATATTATATATTAAAGATATATTTACCTGAAAAATAAAATGTATATCTTGAACTTTCTGGGAATTGGTCGTTTTTGAGATATTCCTTGTTATTGGTTTCAGCTTTGAAAAACTTAACTTTTCTCAAACAGAATTTGTCAACTACTGCCCATACGACAAAGGAACTTCAGTCACATTGCAACCAGCTTTGACTATCACTTTAACCTATGGTACTCCCTCATTTCGCTTCTACTTACAAGGAAACAAGTAATAAGACTATTTCTGGTAACTTTTTCTTCATTAGCATGAAGTAATTAGAAGTATAAGCTTTGTAATAATATTTTGGAAGATATGTAGAGAAAGTAAAGTGATTGGAACACATCAGATTTTTTCTGTCCAAACTATGTTGAAATAAACATTAGCATAAATGTTTTTATGCATACGTCCTTGTAAATATGCGGAAATACTGGGTTACATTGGTCTAAAGCCATAGTCAAATTTTAACATCTGTTTGTTATATGAGGACTTTGAAATTCGAATCTATTTGAATGGAAAAATAGATACAAATGTTTTCTCGTTAGAAAAGCATAGATAAGCATTGGGAAACTGAAGCAAAGATAATGATGTGTTCCTAAACTTCCACGACCAATATTAGAATTATCTCTTATGATTTATTAGTTATGCAAAAATCATCAGAATGAAGAGGACTTGAGAGGCTATTGCCAGAAAATTCACAAGATATACATTTCAGTTATCACATTAAGATATTAAACATGTGGCATATTAATAAAATCGTTCAGTCATTTTTGAGATAATTACATTTTTTTAAATATATTACATTTAATAATTCAAAATCTTCTCGAGCTTCTAGCCAGGTAAAAACTTGGCTTGATACCAACGTTTCGAAGAAGTGCAACTTCCTCGTCTTCAGGGTGAACTGATGGATTGAGCTTGCGGAGACTGGACTTATAAGAGCTGGAATGAAGCTAACATCTGATTGGTTCGTGTAATATTATGGACTGTCTCAGCCATCTTAAATACCAGGCCATAATTTCAAGTGAACCAATCAGATGTTAGCTTCATTCCAGCTCTTATAATTTACCAGTCTCCGCAAGCTCAATCCATCAGTTCACCCTGAAGACGAGGAAGATGCACTTCTTCGAAACGTTGGTATCAAGCCAAGTTTTTACCTGGTTAGAAGCCCGAGAAGATTTTGAATTAATACGTCACCAGGAAAGCTTCAGTTCTTATTTTACATTTAATAATGTTGAGAATAGGAGCTTTTCTTAAAAACCTTCCTATCATAAGCTTGGGAGATACAGAACTTTATATTTAAATTTGAATTTTAATAGGCACACAAACACATACACAAACAAATAAACCTTTCTCTGAAAATGATATTTTGGATTCGAAAATCCTCAAAAATATATATTTCCGGTGAAATCTCGGTATCGCATTTTTGGGTGGAATATAACATCCTCTATATATATATATATATATATATATATATATATATATATATAATACTGGTAGAGAAAGTAAAAGGTTTCTAATATTAAAACATTTTAGATTTTCAATTCTTCTTCTACTTCCTCTCCTTCTCTTCTGCTCCTTCTTGTGGCTAATACCGCCCCAGAAAGGATAGGCAAATAACAACCAGTGTTTAGACCTAACCTCAGCACCCAAAATTCGCTCGTTGTGGGGACACGCAAAAAGACCACATTGTATGCGATACACCCTATAACCACTTTGCCTCTCATTTTCACCCTCTAACCCTCTCCTTCCTCATGCCCACAAGTTCCGTTAATTAGGGATCCTCATGAATAAGCAAGTAATATCTGCACAAAGTACCTTAGTCTCTCACAGTATTTGCATTGTCATCTGCTAACTGACTGCAGAGAGTGGCATTACGTAACAGAATGTTAAGAACCTCTTTGTTTAGGACAATGGTTAACCAAAGTCATAAGTGCCAGTCCTTCACTGGTTCCTCCAGCTGCGGGAATCAACACTAATTCCAGCCAGTACGTCTTAATGACAAAAGATATTAATCACAGAAGGTGGTTGGGGAGGCAGATTAAATTTTTCGAGCACATCCTCACACAAGCTAGGGTACAGTAAGTCATCAAGCATATTCCATATTTGCATTCGTTATAATGTTTGGGAAATCAAGAAGGTGATATTTTTATTACTTTTTCTACACGTACTATGTATATAGTGCATAGAGAAGATGTTGCACTCTAATAAAGAATTCGTTACCGGTAGAGTCCCCTGTATCCAGAAAATGTATTTTCAAAAAAAAGTCGGTGTGTGTGTATATGCCCGAGTGTCCGTGTGTCTGTGAACAGGGTAACCAAAGTCGAAAAAGTAACAAACTTGGTTTTTAAGTTTAGTACCTTCCAGGGATGCGACAAGAAGATTTTGAGAAAAATCTCTCCACCCCAAACTACCATTTACATGGAAAAAAATTCGAACATTTTGATTTTCTAAAAATTTGTTCTAACGATTTTGACTAAAATACCATATATTAAAGATATTTGTATGGAAAATAAAACTTATAACTTGAATTTTCTGGGAATAATCTCTAAAGACCTCTTTATGATGAATGAATTTTGTTGAATTGTTGTTGTTGTATCTGGTAAACCGTAAGGCATAAACAAAAACTTATTACACAAAAAATGTACATCATGCTAAAACACTCAGTTTATTTCGTATTCCTTTTTTTTCGTAGAACTGACCATTTTTGAGATATTCCTTGTTATTGTTAAAACTTTACTCACACGGAAAGCTGTAAATTCCTGGCCATGCATAGAAACGGATTTCATCCACGCGCAACTGGCTTTTAAATGATTTGACTATCGTTTTAGTCTAGTGTATTCCCTTCTTTTCTTTCTGCTTACAAGGAAGTAAGTAATTAAGACAATTTCTGCTAATGTTTATCTCGATTATCATAAAGTAGATAGAACATGCTTTTTAATAATAATTTGTTACAACGCTGCAGAGAAAGTCATGTGAATGGAACATATTAATTGTTGTCTGTACATGGTACATAGAGAAGATATTGCACTCCACCAAGATTTTACCGAAAATGCACGTGTTAGAATCCCCTATAATAAAAAATTTAATGTGTTCCATTCACATGACTTACTCTACATCCCTAACAAATAATGTTTAATAAACTTAAGCTTATTCTTCTATTTCATACTAAAACATCAGCAGAAACGGTCTTATTATTTAGTTCCTTGTAGGTCGAAGGGAATACGCTAGGCTTAACCGATAGTCAAGTGTTTTAAAATTTGGTTGCTATGGAATTGCTATTGGCCAGGAGTTTACAAGTTCCCGTATGAGAAAAGTTTAAGGAATATCTCAAAAACGGCCAACTCCACGAAAAAAATGTATATGACATAAATTGTGTTTTAAAAAGCTCTACAGTTTTATGTAGTAAGTTTTTGTCTAGCTCTTACTGTTTGCCAGTTATGCAAAATTCAATAAAATCATCCGGAATAAAGAGTTCTTCAGAGGCTATTCCAGAGAGTTTAAGATATACGTTTTATTTGCCATGTACATTTCTTAAATATAAAATATTTGAATCAAAATTATCGAAAACTTTTTCTTTTAAAAGGTATTTGTGGGTGGGGGATTTTCTTGAAAATTTTCGTGTCGCATCCTTGGAAGATACCAAAGTTAAATACCACAGTCCACAGACACACATACATAAACGCGTACATACGGACCTTTTTCTAAAAATATCTTTTCTATACACCATGTATATAGTAGGTGTAAGAAAATAAACATTATTTTCAGTATTTTAGGATTTCTTATTCTTGTTTCTCTCAGGATATGTTTACCTCATTTTTAAGTTTTTTATATTTCTTATTATCGGAGTAAGACTGCAGTATTTTAATATTCTAACACCTTAGATTATAACGAGGCCTGCGCTTACTGTGGAAAACAAAATACTCTCGCCTTTAGCCATTCGTAGAATTAAGACACGCGAACTCGCTTACTCGCAAATCCACAACATATTCAGAGTAAAATGTATTACAATATACCAGCCCAAGAGCCACGCTAGGCATGAAGTTGCTGGGTTTTGTAATAGCATGAATATGCACATCAAACCTCTCAACATTTCGAAAATCTAGCATATGTTACAAATCATACAGTAATAACAATTTCAAAACCATTACCCTTCCGATAATGAGTCCCAACTAACAAACGAATAACGCTCTCCATAACCCCCTGGGAATCCCAGGTCCAGTTTAATGACGTAATCTCTTTGTATGCTCGTGTGAGCATATACACACACATACATTTCGCGCGCCTAGCTTTTGGTCAGTCAGCCAGCTATATCGGAGATTTGTTGTAAATAATTCATACCCATTGAAATCGCATAGGAATTTAATATTCCACATTCCCATTTATTTTTACTTGGGTACCGCTTCCCTAACTCCACTCTATTTGATATAGTTCAGATACAGAGGCATTCAGGGAACTTGTAGAGTATGCAGAGGGTGCGTTTGATCCTGAAAAATGAGATGTGTTCCATTTACATGGCTTTCTCTAGCTGCTCTGCAAACAAACTTCTATACATGCTAATCGAGATCAACATTTGGTCAGTTACATAAAAATCTGATGTCTTCCATTCACATGAGTTTCTCTATATTTCTGCAACAAATTATTGTTAAAAGCTTTGGCTTCTATTTACTTCATGCCAATCGAGAAAAAATAATCGGAGTAGTCTTGTTACTTGCTTCCCTGTAAGTAGAAGCGAAATAAGGGAGTAACATAGGTTAAAATGATAGTCAACAGCTGGTTGATATGTGACTGAAGTTCCTTTGTATGGACAGGAGTTGACAAATTCTTGTATGAGAATAGTATAAGTTTTTCAAAGCTGAAACCAAAAATAAGGAATATCTCAAAAACGTGCACCTCCACGAAAAATGTATATGATATAAATAGTGTGTTTTAACATGCTCTACAATTTTTGTGTGGTAAGTTTTTGTCCATCTCTTACGGTTTAGCAGTTATGCAAAATTCCGTAAAAATCATCCAGAATAAAGTAGTCTTCAGAGGCTATTGCCAGGAAATTCAAGATATACATTTTATTTGGCATGTAAATATCTTAAATATAAGAGATTTTAAATACCAAGATTGGTATACAACGGTGTTTTCGTTTATGAGCTATGCTGTCCACAGACGCGCGCACACACACACACACACACACACACACACACACACACACACACACCACACACGCAAACACACGAACCTTTTTGTAAAAATCCTTTTTTGGATTCAGGGGGATCCAAAACATGTATTTCCGGTGAAATAACGGTATCGAATTTTTGGGTGGAATACAATACCTTCTCTATACACTATGTACATAGTACGTGTACAGAAAGTAAAAATCAGTAAACTGTTATAAGTAATTACATGACAAGGAAAGTTTGAACTGATCATTAAAAGTAATTCCTGAGTTTTAATTGATTAACAGTTTACTTTTACTGATAAGTAATACCTTGGAAATTGTTCAGTATAAACTCAATAAACAAAAGAAAAACTAGATAGGAGCACTACCATGGAGGAGCATAAAGCAATATGCTGTAACAATTTGTACGTGTGTACATTAACTGAAAGAAATCTAAAGCGAGAAGGTATTTTTCTTTTACTTCTTGAATTTCAAATTTGAGGTTAGAAAAATGTCACCTGCCTTTGCCTCATTTCTGTTTGCCACGAGGTCTGTGGTCTTGAAAATTGTGAAATGGTGAATACCAAAATCTCTTGCAACTGGGTGAACTAAATAGCGTAAAAAAGAACTCATTTTATGATGTGAACTTAATGCTCACCCCCTTATTTCATCCATACCATCTAGAAAATAGATTGTTAAAAAGTTTACATTTTCAAACTTCAGAAGCTTCTTTGAACTGGGACTAATATCCATTCTCTTTACCTGGTGCATAGGTAAAAATTCTGCCATACTTATTTGCAGATACCTTTGCAAATCAACACTACAGGAAACTTAAAAATATTTGAACAAATATTTAACTCAACAATACTTAACTTTAATCCTGAATGTTATTCAAACAAATTTGGTATTTGCTGGAAAAAACTAGTAATTACTGAACAAATAAACGTCATAACTTATCAGTAATTAGTAAAGCCTAAACTGTAAATAATTCCTTATGATTTATTCAAATTGTTATCAACATTCACTTAAAATAATGTAAGTGAAAGAGTTTACTGACTTTTATGCAACTGACCCACTGGCAGAAAATTATTACTTAGTTCCTTATAAGTAGAAGGGAACTAAAGGCATGCAATATGCTAAGTGCATAGTCAAATGTTTTAAAATATGTCGTTATGCGATTGTCATTGCAAATCGCTTCTTTGTTTGGCCAGGAGTAGAACAAAAGAAAAACGGACACTTCCTGTCTGAGAAAAATATAAGTACTTGACAACTGAAACCAATAACAAGGAATATCTCGGAAACGGCTACCTCCACAACAAAAACGCGAAGGACGTAAATTGTTTTTTTCTTCCAGTAAGTTTTTGTCTATCTCTTACGGTTTAGCAGTTAAGCAAAGTTCGGCAAAATTCATCCAGAATAAAGAGGTCTTTAGAGGCTATTCGCAGAAAAGGAAAGATAAGTTTTGATTTCACCTATTTAAATCGATTAAATCGAGTAATATTATCCAGTATGAAAATGCTTATTTAAATATGGCTTGGTATGATTCCTTATTTGATTAATAGTACATTAAACAACCTTTATCAATTCGGTGTCCCTCTAAAATGGGGTGAATACAGTGAATTTTTATATGCTGGAACAAGAAAATAGAGAATGTCTAGTATAGTTAAGTGCTTTTGTTAACACTTGATGTTATAGTTGTATCTACCAACACTTTCGGAGTTTATTTTATACAATACTTGTAGAAGAACATTGTGAAGAATATATGAAATAATAAAACTGTTGTGTTCCATTCACTTGACTTTCTCTATCTACTCTTACGATAGCTTGCCTTTTCTTGCTAATCAAGAATGAAACTAAGGGAACATACACCAGGCTGAAGTATTACTCGAACCTTTTAAAACCTGTCGCTATGCGATTGTCTTTGATATTCGGTTCTCTTTCATGGCAGGAGTAAAACAAAAGAGATTTGATACAGAAAAGTACTTCCTATTGAGAAAACTTTAAGTACCTTATAGTTTAAAACAATAACACGGAATAATTCAGAAGTGGCCAACTCTACAAACATCTGTATATATTATGTCTGCTGTCTTTATATCTATATCTTTAATATAGGTCGGTTTAACAAACTTGTTACAGCCGTTTTGTAGAAATTGAACGTTTTGAAAAATATTGAGTGTAAAGGGTAGTTTGGGATGGGGGTATTTACTGAAAACCTTCGTACACATTCTTGGGAACCACATAACTTAAATGTCATTTGGTATTTATCTGACTTTTATATTCTTTAGCAACATTGACCATAGACACACACACTGTATTTTTCTAAAAATGATTTTTTTTTTTTTTGATTCATGCAGCACCAAATATGTATTTCCGAAGAAATCTCTGTATAAAATTTTTGGGTGGAGTACAATACATCCTCTATCTACTATGCATATTGAACATACGTGCTAGAGGAAGTAAAAATATGACAGTAAATTTGCATTTTCTATAATTTCATAAAATTTCTTTTTTAATATTTTCAACGTTAATATTATTTTGATATATCAGTAGACATTCCTTGGTTTCTACCAAACTAAAATAACATAGATTGAAAGTTTATACTTGAAACCTGCTTTTCCTTTCTGTACACATAATATATAATGTATATAGAAGGTTTTGTATTCCACCCAGGAATTCTATCCCTATATTACATCATAAATGCATGCTTTGAAGACCTCTAAATCTAAAACTAGCCTTCTTAGTAAAATGTCATTGATAGAGAAAGAGAGAGAGAGAGAGAGAGAGAGAGAGAGAGAGAGAGAGAGAGAGAGAGAGCGTGCGTGGCCAGCATAGCTCAAAAATGAAAAGATCCTATATACTAAATTTGATATTTAATTAAATACCTTTCAAGGATGGGATACGAAGATTTTCAGGAAAATCCCTTAACTAGACTATTCATTACATAGAACATTTTCGAGTATTCTTAGTTTCTCAAAAATGGCTCTAACGACTTTGATTAAAGTAGTGTATTAAAGACGATTAAATGGCAACTACAATGAAAATCTTGAGTTTTCTGGAAATAGCCTCTGAAGACCTCTTCGTTCAAGATGGATATTGCCGAGTTTTGCATATTTGGTAAGAGAGATAGACAAAAACTTACTAATAGAAAATGTAGATATCGTTAAAACACAGATTCTATGTTATATACATTTTTTCTTAGAGTTCATCATTTCCAAGATACTCCTTGTTAGTTTCAGTTTAAAATACTTACTTTTCTTACACAGAGAATCTTGCAACTACTGGCTTTGCAAAGAAAGGAATTTCAATCACATAGTGACCAGATTTTTAAAGATTTGACTATCGCTTTAGCCTATTGTGTTCTAATATTTACCTTCTATTTACTAGGAAGCAAGGAATAAAACAATTTCTACTAATTTTCATATGTTAAGAAGAAGATAGAAGAATAAGCTTTTTAAGAATAATTGATTATAGAGAGGTAGAGAATGTGGTAGGAATGGAACAGCAGATGTATTCTCCAGATTTTAGGTATTCGCTCAATAATGTCTTTCTGGTTTCAAAATCATTGCAGTCTACATACTTTTAGCATTCACTACAGCACTCTATCAGTATTCAAATACTTCAATTCACTTTTTCTAGAAATAGGATTTAAATAACCTTTAATATGATTTATAGGAAAATACTTCATTTTTAGTATAATTTATCATTAATTAATTTTTGTTTTCTCTACCGTTACACCAACTTACATAAAAAAAGATCTATTCCCTTCAAACACAATATTTGGTGTATTATCGTTATGAAAATTAGTGAAATGTTATTTATTAAGGTTATTCTACTTTAGGTATAGTATTTTCATTCAGAATAGGCGGTTCAGGGTCACGAATGGTTGCTTACCACCGGCTTCTGTGAGCTTGTCTTTCCTCCTCCTCCTCCTCCTCCTCCTCCTCACTCACTCACTCACTCTCCTTCTCTGTCACTCTGTCTCTCTCTCTCTCTCTCTCTCTCTCTCTCTCTGAGACACAACCAAAGAAAATGCTCAGTATGGGGCTAATGCATGTGCGCCATCTGAGGGCTATTTGACATTGAACGCTTGTTCTAAATTTAGCATAGTACCTATATAGGATAAATAGCCTTTGGATATTTTACTAATTATGTTTGTTGTTTTCTTTTTTGCAGGTAAGTACCAAAGAGCTTCTTCCTATGACACTGTAAAGGGTGAGTGAAGGTTGCCATTGAAGCAACAACATTTTACATTTACACCAGGTACTTTATACATAAATAGGTAGAGAAGTTATTATTTTCCAACCAAAATTTTTGAGGACACAACAATTTAGAAAAACGTTAGATAGCTAAAGTCAGACTGAAAAATTCAATGTCATAGCTGGAATTTTAACCATAGAAGTTCCACGGTTGCTCTAGCCGTCCAGCTACCTTGGCAACATCCCCACACATAACTAAACTCCTTAGCTAACTTGCATGTTTCCTGGTAAACCAATAATTATTTTTTTGAGAAAAGTAGTTAAAATTGTAAACCAACAACAGGGATAATTCAAAAAGGATAACTCTAAAAATTGGCATAACTTGTGTATCTTGATTAGATTTATATTTTTTGCGTAGTAATTTTGTTATCTATCGCTTACGATTTAAGGCTGCACAAAAGCCAGCCAGATTGAGGATGTCTTCAAAGATGACTTCCAGAAAATTCAAAATATATACTTGGTTTTTCGTAAACATTTCTTAAAGAGTGGTATTTTAATCAAAATTGTTTGAGCCGTTTTTGAGAAAATCTAAATATTGGAAAAAAAAATTCAATGTAAAGGGTAGTTGTAAGTGGTAGAGTTTTTCCAAAAGATTTCCTTGCAAAATGCTGAACTTAAATACCAAGTTTTGGTATTTAACAGACTCTTCGTTTTTGAACTATGTTGCCTACAGACACATTATAAAAATACTTCTTTTTTGGATTCAGGAGGTCTCAAAACCTGAATTGCCGGTGAAATCTTAGTATAGATTTGTTATGTGGAATAGAATATCTTCTCTACCTACGTATTATGTATATAGCTCATACGAGCTATAGTAAGTTATAAAAATATCTGTGTCTCGATTTTACTTCGAGCAGTGTTTCTATTTAACGCAAGAAAGATATAGCTTTAAATTATAATGCGTGACATTAAGTATGTCTTCTGCTCAGTGATCAGCTCACTGATAATGAACTTTGTCCACATAGAAGTGACTGTATCTGTGGTCCACACTGTGCTAAACATAACTTAAAACCAACAGTACTTACTCGTATAGCGAAGAGAATGTCGGCTTTATATAATTTTGATTTTAATAGTTCTACCATATGTAGTAGGGGAAGTATTGTGCTCTACCCAATCATTCGATGTCAGGATTTCACTGTAAATGTACTTTTTGGTGTTTCTGAATAGCAAACTCAAAAACGCAAAGTCGTCAACTGCCAGACCTGATATTTAATTTCAAGACCTATTACAGATGCGAAACAAAGTTTTCAAGATAATTCCCCACCCCAAACTACCCTTTATCTAGAAAATATTTACAGGTAGGCAAATTATACATATAGCCTTCATGCTCTTAGACATAATAATCTGAAGAGAGGGTGATATGTTATGGGGAGAGAATGTAAACAAATTATATTACCTTACTGCATATTTTTGTATAGAAAATAGATTTACTGATATTACATTCTTGTTTAAGATATTTTCATGATAAATGAAACATATATCTTAAATTTTCTAGAAATAGAAGGTATCTTACATTTTCTAGGAATAGCCTCTGAAGTTATTTTCATTCTGGAGGACTTTTGCATAACTGGTAGACCATAAGAGAGAGGAAGAGAGAGAGAGAGAGAGAGAGACACACACAAAAACTTACTACATAAAGAATGTAAATTTCAACAAAGCACGCAATTTATGTTAAATAAATTTTTGGTGCGGAACTCTCACTACATAATATTACTAATGAAAAACTTGATTTAACAAAACTTATAAACAATAAAGATATTCAATCTAATAATAAAGTCTTAAAATTAAATGAAGATCTTAATCTAACTATTAACCATTTCCGAGATACTCTTTGTTAATAGTTTCTGTTTTAAAATACTTAAAATGTTCTCAAACGTGAGTTGGTCATACCTTTTGCGTTTATTTTATTCTTGGCTATGAAATTATCTGACTATCGCTTTAGCCTAGTGTATTCCTTTATTTTCATTCTACTTATTAGGAAGCAAGTAATCTAGTAATGTTTAGCTTCATTAACATGAAGTAGCTAGAATAATAAGTTTTTTCAAAATACTTTATTTCAGAATGAATTACAGAGTTAGTCATGTGAATGGAACATATGAGCTTTTTCTTGTCAAACTAGGGTCTGCGAGAGAAAGCGGAAACACGAATATTTTTGTTTTCGATATGTTTTTACTAAAATCCCACCACATCGATGTAAAAATGAGTCCATTTTAGTTCCTATTATTTTGTCATTTAGTTAAAATTGGAATAAGAGAAGAAACTATTTCCAAGTATTACTCTATATAAATACTGGTTTAACTTCAACTTACAAACTTTCTTCAGTAATTGGATTAGTAGAGTCACTCTGAAAAGTTCAATGCTATAACTGGGATTTGAACCGCGGATCTCCCGGTCTCTAGCCGGTTACCACTGAGCTACCATGGCAACATGTTGGCAGTAGGTACATTAATTTCCTCAACCGACTCGCGCATTTACCGGTGAACTACAAGGTGATCTCAAATTACTTTGAGATGACATACCTCAATGGCAACCTACATGTCGTTAGTACTTCATATCTCGTGTAGTACTTGGTAGCTCAGTGATAGAGCAACCGGCTAGAGGCCGGGACATCGGTAGTTCAAATCCCAGCTATAGTATTGAATTATTCAGTTTGACTCTACCTATCCAACTCTTGTTCTACATACGATGTGTGTGAAAAAGCATTTAAATTGACACTAATTTACAATAATAGTTGGCTAACTATGAAGCCCGGGACTTAACGTACTTATTGTAAGTCACTATTGGGGTATGTCAATAATTTGAGATCACCTTGTGGTTTAACGAGAAATATGCGAGTCAGTTGAGGAATTTATTACGGTGTCGCATGTTACCATGGTGGCTTAGTGGTAAAGCAACCGGGAGATCCGTGGTTTAAATCCCGGTTATGGCATTGAATTTTTCAGAGTGATTATACCTATCCAACACCTCCCTACACACGGCTTGTGTGAATAAAATTCTGATGTGTTCCATTCATATGACTTCTTTATATCTCTTTATCAAATTATCGTTAGTAAGCTACTTCGTGCTAATCGAGATAAACGGTCTTATTACTTTGTTCCTTGTAAGAAGAAGGGAAATAAGTGAATACACTAGGCTAAACCAACGATCAAACGTTTTAAAATATGGTTTTACACATGTGGTTTTAATGAATTTTGAAAGTGAAATCAATAACAAGGAACATCTCGAAAACGGTCAACTGAATGTTTTAACGAGATCTAGATTTCTGTGTTGTAACTTTTTGTAAAATTCAGAAAAATTCATCCAGAAGAGTCTTCAGAGGTTATTTCCAGAAAATCCTTATATGAAAACCATTTTAATCAAAATTTTGGAAATTTATTCCGTGTAATGGGTAGTTTGTGGTGGGGGAAATTTTCTCTGAATCTTCGTGTCGCATCTCTGGAAGATGCTAAACTTAAATACCAAGTTTGGTATTTTACCGATTTTTCGTTTTACAGTTATCATGTTCACAGACACACTGACACACCAAAACAAACCTAAAACGTGTATTTTCAGTGAAATCTTGGTATCCAATTTTTGGGTGAATGCAATACTTTTTTTATACACTATGTAATAGTAAGAGTAGAGAGAGTAAAAAACAATTAAGTTAATATTTTGTATTAAGTTTACATTTGTTAAATAAACACGTAAATCTAAGAGGATAATCAAGGTGAGGTTTGGATACTGTCAACTTTAGCACGTCATCACAAAGTGAAGACAAACTGCACCTCTGTGACGAACACAGCAATTAGGGGGAAGTATTGGCTTAGGCTGAAGAACTTCCCTGTGTTTGACGAGGGTGATAAATTCCAGGCAAGCTCTGTCGAAGCAGCAACTCATGAGGTGGTTGTAAGAAGCCGAGTTTTGAAAACTTGTCGTTCCGAAGTTGCACTTGTGTTTCAAGTTCCCCCTTTAATGGCCCCGCCGTGTGACGACACCCGCGCATCATGATCACCCTGGGATCCCACTCACGGTCGATTCGTCTCCATATTGTTGACGCTTTACTCGTAATATTCGGGTACATAGAGGGGAGGAGCTCTGTATGAATTATGTATGAAGAAACGAAGTCTTCGGAAGAGTTCGGAGCGAGGAAATAAGATGGCTCCTCGCCAGAGAATGTAGTGATACTTGTCGCCAATCAGGACGGCATTCTTTTGTTAGCCTACATTGTAGCACACCTTTGTCCTGGCTAGGCTAAAAAATTGAGAGGAAGTAGTTGGTACAAAACAGTTTTTGAAAAAACAAAATAATGCTGCATACACTTTGAGGCAGTAAGCTCCGCCTAGCAAATAATAATAATGATGATGATAATAATAATAAAAAAATAATCTGATATGCATAAAATGTCCGTAATAGGTCGTCTCCTTAGCGCAGTGGTAGCGCAGCTGCTTACCAAGCGGGAGACCTGGGTTCGATCCCCAGAACCGGCGTGGGGATTTTTTCCCCCGCTGGGAGACCTGGCCCGGGGTGCACTCAGCCTCGTAAGGTCCCTGGGGGGCCAATTGAGGAGCTATTTGATGGAGAAATAGCGGCTCCAGGTCATGAGGACCGGCCGAGGGGACTCGAGGCGCTGACCACGTCTCACCCTCCAATACTGCACTCCATCCATGACGTCTGTAGTGGACCGAGATGGGGGACGCAGCGGCCGGGTGGTAGGCCAAGATCGGAGCAGTTTATGTTGGTACAGGCAAACTCTAATCCCACACCTACTGGCGTGACGTACTATGTACGTTGTGTATAATAGAGAAGTTATTGTATTCCACCCAAAAATTTGATAACGAGATTTCACCGGAAATACATGTTTTGGGTCCCCCTGAATCAAAACAGCATAGCTCAAAAACGAAAAGACCATTAAATAACAAACTTGGTATTTAAATTTGGATCTTCCAAGGATACGCCTCGAAGCTTTTTAAGAAAATCTCCACACCCCAACTACCCTTTCTTTACATGGAACTTTTTTCGAAAATGTTGATTTTCTCAAAAATGGCTCTGAGGATGTTGATTAAAATCTCTCACATCCTTGCAAGTTACCAAACTTAAATACCAAGTTCAGTTTTTAACGGTCCTTTCGTTTTTGAGCTCTGCTACCCACAGACACACACACACACACATAAACATACACATACACACAGAGTCAGACACACACGGAGATTTTTCTAAAAATGCTTTTTTGGATTCAGGGGGTCTTAAAAACACATATTTCCTAGGAAATCTCGGTATCGAATTTTTGGGGCATTTCAATACCTTCTCTATATACACTATGTACATAATACATGTAGAGAATGTAATGAGTTTTTGTAAGGATAGTTTACTGTAGAATGGGTAGAGAAGGTCATGTTAATGTTACGCATAATTGTTATTTTTCTTGGAAATGAATGCTGCTAAGAGATACTCTCCAATTTGGTGTAATTAAACGAAACCTCTAACTTCCAAGCGTACTTAACAGCATTGCAGAATATCAAACACCTACCCATTGCCCATCTGGTCTTCTACAGCTTTTAGCTCTTGGAGTTAACCTTCATGAAATATGTACTGCGCAGGCGCAAGAAAGGTTTTCTACATGATATATTGTAAGCCCTGGAAAAAGTTTCTCTTGCTTCATTTTACATAATGTAACACCTCCATCGCGTGAAATAGAGATATATTGTCAAGAGAGTATAAGAAAGGAGAAAGCAAAAAATAAAGTAGTAAGTAAAGAAGAGTGAGGGGTGTAAGGTGTTAGCGTACGGCTTTTTATATTACTGTTCCTCGCTTTACCTCCACTGAGGGCGAGACAGACAGAGGAGAGGAAGGGCGGGAGGGAGAGAGAGGGAGAGAGAGAGCAAGAGAGCAACGGGTCTAGCTCATGTCCGCTCTGCCTTTTACTTATCCGAAAGGACGCCTAATCATGCCTGACTTTCTCTTATATTCCTCCTGCTTTACTGAAGAAATGCAACCACAAAAGATGACCAAGAAGAAAATCTCTGTAATCTATCTCACTGCCATATCTGCTTACCCAACTTGTTGATAAGTTCTACTGACAGAAAATAATATTGTTGCATTGTTGTATATCATTGTCGTGTTCAATCTGAAACAACAGGATAAGAACAAGATTTAGTATAGCTCTGAACTGTTTCATTCATATGACTTTCCCTAGCTGATACACAAACTAATTTTCTTACTAAAGATTAATCTTTTATATACATCATGCTAATCTAGATAAAAAAAAAATTGCCAGAACTGGTCTTATTACTTGCCTCTTTGAAATTTGAAGGCAAATAAATGAACGCATAGGCTAAAGCGATAGTCAGATCTGTTTAAATCGATCGCTAAGCAAAGAATTGAAATCTGTTTCTCTATTCTTGCCATTAGAGAGCATTTTAAGACCTTAAAACTAAAACCAATAACTCGCAATATCTCGAAAAGGGTCAAATGAGATCTACAATTTTACCTTCTCTACATCTACTATGTACATACTGTATAGAGGAGACATTCTAATGCACACAAAAATTCGATATCGAGATTTCACGAAAATACATGTTTTTGGTGCCCCTAAAAAAACATGACGTGTTCTATTCACATGACTTTCTCTATATCTCTGCAACAAATTATTGTTAAAAAGCTTATGCTTATATTTACTTCGTGCTATGTTATATACATTTTTTTCGTGGAGATGATTTTTTTTTTGATTATTCCTTGATTTTGGTTTCCCTAAAAAAAAACTTACTTTTCTCATACAGGAATTTGTCAACTCCTGTCCATACAAACAAAGGAACTGCAGTCACATAGCAACCAGCTTTTGACTATCACTTTAACCTATGGTACTCCCTTATTTCGCTTCTACTTACAAGGAAGCAAGTAATAAGACTATTTGTGCTAATTTTTGTCGATTAGCATGAAATAAATAGACGCATAAGCTTTGTAACAATAACTTGTTGCAGAGATGTATAGAAAGTCATGTGAATGGAACACATCAGATTTTTTTAAACAAATATCCAAATATCTGATCTGTTCCATTCACATGACTTTCCCTACAAACTATTATTATAAAATATTGTTTCTTTATCTGCATTGTGGTAATCATTGGTGGAGTTGGTTGTTTAAGTTTCTTCTAATTAGAAAGTAAATTCGTAATACACGTGACTAAACCGATAAGCAATTATTTTAAAAAAGCTATGTGAAATAAATGAAATTTGGTTCGCCTTTACGGTAAGAAGGTAAGGAATAAAATAAAAGAGAGGTGAAAGGAGAGACGACCTTCCGTTTCAGAGAAGTTTAAGTAGCTTAAAGCTGAAACAAACGACATGGAATATCTCGGAAATGGTTAACTATAAAAAAATAACAATAAAGTCAATGGTGTGTTTTAAGGAGTTCTAAATGTTTTGTGTACCAAAGTTTTGTCTGCCTTTTGAGTACCAGTTATTCAAAATTCATCCAGAACTATTAGATCTTCAGGAGCTATTTTCAGAGAATTCAAGATATACATTCTTTTAATCATTTTGGTAATATTCGTTTCGTTTCGTAGTCACCTTACTTTCCCCGTATGTAGCACTGATACACCCTAGGATGTACAAGCGCATGCATAGGGTAAGAAGTCTATTTGTATAATATACAGTGTTTTAATCGCAACCATTTGAATCACGTTTTTAGAAAACAAAACTTAAAAAAAAAGTCTATGTAAAGGGTATTTTGGCGTGAAGGGATTTTCATCCCAGGATGTTACTGAACTTAAATACCAAATTTAGTACTTAATGGCTTTTCTTTATTTTTTCTATTCGCTTATGAGCTATGCTGTCTACACACACACACACACACACACACACACACACGCACATGATAGGAAATGGCGAAGCTGCTAAAAATGTAGTCAAAAAATGTTATATACGTCAGTGGGGATTAAATTTTGACACTATGCAGTTTAGGGCACCTGATAGAGACCAAGTACCAATTTTCATGCTGAATCTCGATGATATATACTAAGGTTTCTTGAAAACTATACAAGCTATCGCAATGAAAATGTCACCACTTATAGAACTTCTTTTAATTCATAGACCATAGTGAAATCGTAGCTAGGTTAACATTTGCTAATTGTTGATAATTCAATAAACAAGAAAATTTGCAAAAATGTTCACATATTTTCTTCTTTAGGAGCATTTTTCTCAAAAACTTTTTAGAAGAGACATTTCACAATTTTAAGTCACTTTAAAAACATGTTATTTCACATAGCTGTTTAAATATTAAGGCATTGTAACTAAAAATATCAAGTTTAAAATGGTATAGATATGTTAGGTTTGTTTTTAATTTTTTAGGTATTTATATTTATTTTTTAGGAATTTCGTACACAGGCATGCGGTACTGCTCGGTGGCAAAGTTAAATTACAGATTTACATACAATAATAATCGCACAATTAATAGCTAATAGTAATAAAATTAATAATAGTAAATACAAATTAATGATAGTAATATAACATACAATATACACCTTGGTTTTTAAATACCTAACTACCTACTGGCCAGTATGGAAATACTTATGCCAATTGCCAGCATCTTTATAATCAGTTACTGTAAAGCTACAACTTTAATAGTCACAGAACAGTTTTGAGTTACTTAATTACTTCACAATATTTACTTTAATTATCTAATATTTATTCTCTTTAAATTCCCCTAAACCTCTTCAAAGTCAAAGGGCAGCCCTAAATGTCTGCTAAAGGCAATTCATTGCATTCTTCAGCGGTCCTATTAACAAAAGGAATTTTTCCTAAGTCGACTCTGTACCTTCTATCATTAAATTTATTTCTAACGAACACACATGCATTTAACGCAGCATAATCTTTAAATAGTGTGACTAATAGATTTGTACATTTGTACAAAAAATACAGCTCCATCTATTATAATTGTTTGCAGAAAAGTGTAGAGAAAAGAAAATATGCGAAACATTTTCCAACTGTTCCTGTTTTTTTTTAAATATAAATAACGTAGCAATTATAATCTTAAGTTACGATTTTACTACAGTTTATGAATTAAAAGTAGTAGTTTTATAAGTGGAAAGCTTTTTATTACAATGCTTGTACTATTTTCAAGAAATCTTAATATATTTTTCATTGAAGTTCAGTATGAAAATTGCAGCTTTGTTCCTACTGGATGTCCTTAAAGTAGGTACATATTGACCTAATATAGAGAAATAGATTTCCAAACAAAAATGGTTGAAAAGGTATGCCTATGTTTTCTTAATTTTTGATTCATTCATTTATGATAATAATTTGGTGTAATAATAGCCAATAGAGGGTAAAGAATACAATTTCTCGCCTAAGACTACAGTTTCCATCCATCATGTAAAACTATTTGAACTGTGGTCCAAGAGAATTTTTCCACATTAGCATAACAAATATCACCTCTGCTAAACTGTGCGCTAGATGGGGAGGAAAGCTCTGCGTTCACTATATTCTTTTTATTACCTAGACTCGTTCTCTCGCTCATTTCGCGTTCCTTTAAACCCGCACACAGAGGAAAGAAGAACGGCTTCGCGTCTCTGCAGGTCACGTTTCCAGTTCGTCCCACCAGAATGCGCTGCACGCGCATGATAATTTTAAAAATTGGACTGACGGAGCGTCGTTCAAATTAATATAGCCGTCGAGTCTCCCCACAGGCCTGGGCCCTCTTCTTCTTCTCCTGCATCTTAAAGTTAATAAATGAGTCTTTTCTGTACTTCCCTCTCATTTTTATTGCAGCATTTTAAGAGACCACTGTTTCTTTTCCTTCAAGGTAGGGCAAAGACGTGAAGAAAGCCTGCCCATTTTATTGTGCATTTAATTTTGTTGACGAGTTCAACGCAACTGTGCATAGCAACCAAGGTTCATTTTACCGAGTCTTTCTCCAGTATTACATTGACAGGTGCATATATCGCAAAAAGTCTACAATGAAATGAAAAACCTGATGGGTTCCATTCATATGACTTTCTCTATAACTCTGTAACAAATTATTGTTAAAAAGCTTATGCTTCTATTTACTTTATGCTAATCTATAAAATATTAGCAGAAATATTCTTATTACTTGCTTCCTTGTAAGTAAAAGCGAAAGAAGGGAGTACCTTAGGTTCAAGTGATATTCAAAAGCTGGTTGCTATGAACTGAAGTTCTTTTGTTTGTATGGACAGGAGCTGACAAATTCCTGTATGAGAAAAGTATGTTTTTTTTAAAGCTTTAACCGATAAGAGGGAATATCTAAAAACGATTAACTCCATTAAAAAAATGGATATGGCATAAATTCTCTGTTTTATCGTGATCTACATTTTTTGTGTGGTAAGTTTTTGTCTATGTCCTGCGGTTTATCACTTATGCAAAATTCATTAAAAATTATCCAAAATAAAGAGATATTTAGAGGCTTTTCACAGAAAATTCAAGATATACATTTTATTTGGCAACTAAGTATCTTAAATATAAGAGATTTTAATCAAAATCGTTACAGGCATTTTTGAGAAAATCAAATTTTTTTAAACTTTTTCCATATAAAGGATAGTTGTGTGTGGGGGAGGATTTTCTTGAAAATCTTCGGTCGCATCCTTGAAAGAAACCAAACTTAAATTTTCTAAGTTTGGTATTCAACGGCCTCTTCGTTTATGAGCTATGCTGTCCACACACACACACACACACACACACACACACACGCACACACACACACATTTTTCTTTTTTATTCAGGGGGATCCATAACTAGTATTACTGGCGAAATTTTGGTATCGTTGAATTCTTGGGTGGAATGCAATCCCTTCTCGATACATTATGTGCATAGTGCGTATAGAGAAAGTAAAAATACGTTTCTACTACATATAGGCAATACGGGGGGGGAAATATACACATTTTAATTCTATTTATTACTTTCTGTACACCTACTATGTACATCGTGTATAGAGAAGGTATTGCATTTCACCAAAGAATTCAATAACAAGATTTCAGAGGAAATATACGTTTTGATATCCCTGAATTAAAACAAAGAATTTTTAGAAAAGGATCAGTGTGTGTGTATCTTTATGTGTGTATGTGTGCCTATGAACACTATAACTTAAAAGCAAAAAGTTCGTTAAATACCGTACTTGGTACTTTAGTGTAGTGTCTTCCAAGGTTGTGGGTTTTCTCCGGGTACTCCGGTTTCTCCCGCCACCCATTCCATCAATTGTTGCATCATTAGTTTCGCTTACATTTCATATCATCCACTTCATGTTCATGTGTGGCTACGGGTTCTCCATTCGGTTGTTTCGTGCCGTTGACTCTCCGACAGGCCTCTGACCCCTAGGCATTGGTTTATTGGTCCTAGGGGGGTTGTCAGTCCTACACATATGGGGAGGGTACACAGACTTCAAAACTAAACGAATCTACCAAGGATATGACACGAAGATTTTGAGGAAAATGCCCGCTCCCCAAATTCCCTTTACATGGAACAATTTTCGAAAATGTTGACGATCTGAAGAATAACACTAACAATTTTGATTAAAGTACCGTATATTTAAATATTTTTATGAAAAAAGGAATTCATATTTTAAATTTTCTGCGAATAGGCTTGAAGGGTTTTTTAGTTGGATGATTTATGGATAACTTTTGTAAAACTTATAAACCGTTAGAAATAGACAACCATTTACTCCACAAAAATGTAGATCTCATTAAAAAAACACAATTTGTCATATACTTTTCTTTTGTAGAATTAATCTTTTGGAGATATTCTGAGACATTGGTTTCGGTTTTAAGGTACTTAAACTTTTCTCAAACATTAAGTACCCTTCTTTTCATATATTTTTTTTTTTTACCCTTAGGAAACAAAGAGAATTGAATTTCAATTTTTTCACGTAATGACCAGTTTTAAAAGGATTTCACTATCATTTTAGGCTAGTGTATTCCATTTCTCCCCCTCTACTCGCAAAGAAGCAAGCAACAATTTTTCTGCTAAAGTTTATTAAATGTAGATAAAAAAATCATCTTTTATACGAAAATTGTTTCAGTGCAGCTAGAGAAAGTCATGTGAATGAAACACACAAGACTTTTCTGATAGTTAACCATGAAGCGAAAATAATCGTATGTGTTTCATTCATTGGACTTTCTCTAGCTATTCTGCAAACTAACTTTTATTACAAATGATTATTCTTTCATCTATGTCATATTAATAGATACTAACATTAATGTAATTGATGTTATTACTTGATTCTTTTTAAGCAGAAAGAATTGAGGGAATAGAGTCTAAATCCGGTCGCTGTGTGAAACAATTAAAATTCCATTCTCTTTGCTTGCCAGGAGTAATCTAAAGACAGAGGAAAGAAAGGTGACCAACCGTTTGAGAAAAGTTTAAGTAAATTAAAACAGAAACCATAACACGAAATATTTCGAAAACTGTCAACCCTACAACAAAAAGTGTGTATAAAAATTGTATAACAATACATACTATTTGGTGCAGTAAATTGTTGTTATTTATATTACCAGTTACGCAAATTTCAGCAAAATTCTTGCAGAAATAACACGTCTTGAGAAGCTAAACCCAAAAAGTTCAATATATACATTTTAGTTTTAATGTAAATATCTTAATAAGCGGTACTTTAATCAAAATCGTTGAAATATTTTTGAGAAAAACAATAATCATTAGCATGAGTACGAATTATTGACACCAAAATAGATAAACCCAAAGCTCCTTCACAAACTGCAAAAGATAAAAGAAAAATTAATTCCCAAAGCAACTTTCTATGTAAATGGTAGCTTGGGGTGGGGAATTTTCTTGAAAACCTTCATCTTGCATCCTTTTTATTTTACTGTATTTTAGTTTTATAACTATGTTGTTCACACCACACACACACGCACACACACATACACACACACACACGTTGACCTCTTTGTATAATTTTTCTTTCAGACTCAGGGGACTTCAAAGCAGATGTATATTTCCGTCGAAATCTCGATATAAAAATTTTGATAAGTGCAGTTTATATACGTGCTTTACAAAGCAAAAATGTGTTTACTTCTCTAGTTCATATAGCGAATAGCGGAAGTGTTTTAATTTTATTTATTTTAGGTTTGAACTGTCGTGTTTTCAGAATATATGTGGAACATCGGAAAACATTAAGAAACAAAATAAAAAAGGACACTCAATTTCAATTGTATAAAACGAAGCTGTGACATTAGTGTTGAGTGGTAGGAATGTCGCCTGCTGAATTAAAAAAAAATCTGATATGTTCCATTCACATAACTTTCTCTACATCTCTGCAACAAATTATTATTAAAATTCTTAGGCTTTTATTTTCTTCATGGAAATCGAGTAAAAATTATCAGAAATAGCCTTATCACTTTCTTCCTTGTAAGTAGAAGCAAAATAAGGGGGTACTATAGGTTAAAGTTATAGTCAAAAGCTGGTTGCTAAGTGTTTGGAGTTCCTTCGTATGGACAAGAGTTGACAAATTCCTGTATGAAAAAATTATGCTTTTCCAAGCTGAAACCAAAAACAAGGAATATCTAAAAGAACGATCAACTCCAGGAAAAGATGTGTATAATATATTGTGTGTTTTAAAGGGCTCTACATTTTTGTGTGGTAAGCTTTGTCCATCCCTTATGGTTTAGCAGTTATGCAAAATTCCATAAAATTGATCCAAAATAAAGTATTCTTCAGAGGCTATTCCCAGAAAATATACATTTTATTTGTTAGATAAATAAATATATTTAATATATTTTAATCAGAACCTTTAGAGTCATTTTTAAGAAAATAAAAATTTTTGAAAAATGTTCCATGTAAATGTAGTTGGGGGTGGAGTATTCTCTTGAAAATCTTCGTGTCGCATCCTTGGAAGATACCAATCTTGATATTTAACTGTGTTTTCGTTTTTGCACTATGCTGTCCACAGACAGACACACACGGACCTTTTTCTGAAAATGCTTTTCTTTTTGGATTCCAGGGATCCCAAAACTTGTATTTCCGGTGAAATCTCGGTATCGAATTTTTGGGTGCAATACAATACCTTCCTAATACGCTATGTACATAGTACGTGTAGAGAAAGTAATAATGCGACTTGGTACGGTTATGTCGGGTGGGCTTTTTAAGGATGGGTTCTGGGTCGTGACTAGCTCAGGGTAGCATATATCTTCTGCTACATGGATCTCAGGGCTGGTATTCAACGCGACTGGTGTTTTTATTTCCTATTTTTAATCCTTTATTTTTCGGTTAGTGTTAACAACGGTTCATCACACGTACACCCTCGTATTACACTCCGTAATTTGTTGAGTTATTTAGCAACAATACTTCACTATGTCATCTTACTGATTAGACTCAATATTTTATCCCTAGAAGTACTGATATTACTGCCACGTGGCCGACTCTCCAACAAGGATCATGACAGACCTCCCGACTGAAGTGAACTGGCAGTCTTTTCGATTATATGTGATTTCCAAAGTTTCAACTCCTACTGATGCTTGAAGCATCTGCCTGGTTTTAACTTTGCCACGGGATTTTTACATCTTTTCCCGTTGATCGTTTCGTATCTTTTTCGTCAGGAATACCAACTGCCCACAAGCGTAGGAGCACTGAAATTCTGTCCCTTAGAATAAGTAGCTGACCAGTGCAAATGACCTCCCCTTTTGTTTGGCTCATGGGCCGGAAACGGTTGAAAACCCCTTAACGGTAACCTATCCTTCGCTTCTAAACTTGACGCACCACCAGCTACAACAAGGGCAAAAGCAATGGACGCAACCACTCATCATCCAGCACCAACAGCCACGACCGATAGCACCATGAAAAATGGTGCAGGACCTCTACTCTAAGGTCCTGCACATCAGCGCCCGATTGGCTTTGCTTGATGTGCTGCTGCCATCTCCGCCACCATCAAGAGAGACTGGCCACCACACCTCGGAAACTACAGGAAGTAGTCCAGGATCTACAGATCACCGCCGACATTGCAACTGCGCTGAGGACATTGCTGCGCAACTCGACTTGACACCGCAGCCACAATACAAGCATCCCTGGGTGAAGGCCTCTTCCGTCTGACCACAACACTTACCGACAGACTTCCGAACGACATCACAGACGCCATCATCACCACTCACTCACGAAGACCAACTTCAGAGACAACTACACAGACTGCACTGACCATTTCCCCGTTAGTTTCTCCAACAGACACCCAGTTAGTGCAACCTCATGACCACCGACGAACACCACAAACCAACACATTTCAACGACTTGACAAGTTTCCAACCCTGGGACAAGACACCAGGACAAACACGCCAAAGCCTTTATTAAAGCCCCCAAAATCAAAGAAATAGCAAACAATAAAGATAACCGACCACCGCCACCTTTTGCTGGGCCACTTTTCGGAAGCAGCAACTTTCCGCACTAGCGAGGGTGCTCAGCGGAACCTCCCCACCCCGATTTAGCTCCATCGTTTCTGATGCATTCTTCCCATCACCGAACTTCACCTAATGGCGAGATAAGCCGTCTTTTAAATTTTCCATCTCTCTTTCTGTCTCCCCTTTCAAAAAATCCTATTACTGACCTCATCACAAAATACAGTGTTTTGTAAAACGTACTGTCTGAGGCACAGTAATTTTCAAAAATTTTCTCCAATGTTGCTTACATAGAATGTTGAGTTATTTCATTTATCGTGCAGTTAGAAAGCTACAAGAGAGAATCTGTCATGTAAGTTGGAATATTAATGGACAGCATAGTTATTAAGACCAAGATGACATGAGTCACGAGTCCGGATGTCAGTTACCTACGTCACAAAGAGACAAGTTGTTGAGACCTGTCGCCATGACAGTCACAGCTGCTTGCAGTGTTCCAAGGCGGATACAGCCGTTCAGGCTTGTTCATTAATCAACATTATGACGACAAGCAATGCATACAAATGGAGTAGAATTTGGAGTTAAATGTCTCGGAGACAAAAATGTCCGATTTGCTGAGTTTCTTTATTTCACACCATTCTGTGCAATTCGTATTCTTTACACAAAATTTATATCCAACTTCAAATTAGGCAACATCAACATTCTTAGTGAAGGAGCTATAAGCAGCATTCAGCGTCCATATCACAAGTTGGTGCCCTAGAAACAAAGTCGCACAAATATAAAATGAAACATATATTACTTTGTCTGCACGTACTATGTACATTGTATAGAGAAGGTATTGTATTGCACCCAAAATTTCGATAACAAGATTTCACGGAAATATATGTTTTGAGACCTCCTGAATCCAAAAAGAGCATTTTTATGAAAATATTCATGTGTGTGTGTCTGTCTCTCACTGTGTGTATGTGTGTCTGTGGGCAACATAGGTGAAAAACGAAAAGTCCGTTAAATATCAAAGTTGGTATTTAAGTTCAGCATCTTCTAAGGATGTTACACGAAGATTTTCAAGAAAATCACCCTATCCTCAACTACCCTTCACATGGAAAAATGTTCGAAAATGTTGATTGTCAAAAAAAAGGCTCTAATTATTTTGATAAAATGTCGTATATTAAAGATATCTACATGAATTTTCTGGGAATAGCCTCTCAAGACATCTTTATTTTGGGTGAATTTTGCGGAATTTTGCATAACTGGTAAAACGTAAGAGATAGACAAGAACGCACGTAATAAAAAATGTAGAGCTCGATAAAACATACAATTTATGTTATGTACATTTTTTTTTATTAAGGCACTCCTTGTTATTGGTTTCAGCTATAATGTACTTAGGTTTTTCTCGTACGGGAATTTGCCAACTTATGTTCATTCAAACACAGCAACTTCAATCGCATAGCAACCAGCTTTTGATTCTACCACTTTAGCCTATGATACTTCCTTATTTCCCTTCTACTTAAATGGAAACAAACGATACGATAAGATGATTTCTGCTATATTTTGCTCGATAAATGAAGTAGATAAATGAGTAACCTTTCGTTAGAATAGTTCGTTTCCGGAACAGGTAGATAAAAGTATGTGAATGGAACACGTCATAGTTTTACTTGTACAATTTCAAATAGGAATTGAGCGTCTATATAAAGGAGGCAGGGGTCAAATTACTTCTTGCGAGTTAGCCACAAAATTCCAAACTTCCTAGAAAAATAACTGCTTATTTCGAGGAAAGCAGGGTTTTAAGCAGGGTGAATTAGAAAATACAAAGAGACTTTAGTGAAAAGCCACAAAGATGTCACTTAATTTTTCATTCTAGATATTTCATCCAGCAGTGTCTGTTCATGATAAGAACGTAACTGACACTTTTTACTTTCTCTAGCCCCGTATATACAATGTACATAGTAGATAAGAAGGTATTGTATTCCACCCAAACTCGATACCAATATTTCACAGAAAATGCTGTTTTAGGATCCCCGAATCCAAAAAAATAATTTTCAGAAAAAGTCCGTGTGTATGTGTGTGTCCTTATCTGTGTGTCTGTTAAAACGGTTAAATACAAACTTGGTATTTAAATTTGATATCTTCCAAAATGCGACACGAAAATTTTCAATAAAATCCCCTCACTTCAAGCTACCCTATACATGGAAAAATTTTCGAAAGTTTTGTTTTTCTTAAAAATAGACCCAACGATTTTGATTAAAATACCACATATTAAAGGCATTTCCACCACAAATAAAATGTATATTTTGAATTTTCTGGGAATAGCTTCTGAAGACCTATTTATTCTGGATGAATTTTGCTGAATTTTACATAACTAGTGAACCGTAACAGATAGACAAAAACTTACTACACAGAAGATGTAGATCGCGTTAAAACACACAATTTGTCATTTACAAATTTTCGTGGAGTTTGCCGTTTTCGAGATACTCCTTGTTGTTAGTTTCAATTGTAAAGTCCTTATACTTTTTTCAGGCCGGTAGTGTCGTTTTTCTTTGTTCTACTCCTGACCAAGCAAAGAACACTTTGCAATGACAATCGCATAACACATGCTTTAAAAGATTTTACTATCAATTTAGTATAGCGGATTGCTTTAATTTCACTCTACTTATAAGGAAGAAGAACATTAAAAGAAGTAACAAAAACATTCTGCTACTGTTTATCTCGATTAGTATTGTATAGAAAGAAGAATAATCCTTTGTAAGAAGTTTGTAGAGCAGCTACAGAAAGTCATGTGAGTGCAATACATCAGATTTTTACTCTCTCTGCACGTAGTGTACATAGTGTATACAAAGGTATTGTAATGCGCCCTAAAATTCCATACCGAGATATTGCCGGAAATACACATTTTGGGTCTCCCTCAATTCAAAAAAGTATTTTGGGAAAAAGGTCCATGTGTGTGCGTGTGAATCTGTGTGTGTGTGTGTGTGTGTGCGCGTGCGCGTGCGCGCGCGTGTGTGTCTGTGGACAGCATAGCTCAAAAACGAAAAGGCCGTTAAATATCAAACTTGGTATTTAAGTTCAGTATCTTCCAAGAATGTGACACAAAGATTTTCAAGAATATCCCCTACCCTAAACTATCCTTTGCATGGAAAACATTTCGAAAGCTTTGACTTTCTGAAAAACGGCTCTAGCGATTTTGATTAAAATATCCTAAACTAAAGACAAATAAAACGGATTTCTTCAATTTTCTAGGAATAGCCTCTGAAGACCACTTTATTCTTGATTAATTTTGTTCAATTTTGTATAACTAGCAAACCATAAGAGATAGACAAAAACTTACTTTACATAAAATGTAGAGCCCATTAAAACACACAATTCGTGTTATATAATTTTTGTTCGTGGTGTTGGTCGTTTTTTTAGATATTCCTTGTTTTTCTTTTTCTTGTTTTTTTTTCAACTTTAAAAATCTTACATTTTTCTGATACAGGAATTTGTCAACCTGTGCCCATACAAACAAGGGATCTTCAATCACATAGAAACCATATATTTACTAAACTTTAGCCTATGCTACTCCCTTATTTCCCTTCTACTTGTATGGAAGCAGTACTAAGACATGTTCTGATAATTTTTTATTGGTTAGCCGGAAATAAAATGAAGCATAGGCTTATTAACAATAATTTGTAGCAGAAATGTAGAAAAAGTCATATGAATGGAAAACACAAGAGATTTTATCTTAAAAAGCCTTTCAATAGAGCATCGATATCACAAAATAAATCCTTTGTAAAAGCGTCGTTTATGCCTTAAAACTATGGCTAGCCATTCGCTCTTCAAATGTTTTTATCCTTCATTGCTTAATAATTCTTCTCCGTTTATGCATCAGTTGCTGCACTTCCTTTGTCAGCAGAATAGCATGTGCTTTTATCTGTAACTATGCACGTGTTTTCTAGAGATTTACGTTTACGCTTAACGGTATGATAATGCTCGTAAAGTTGTATCACTAGTGAAGACTTTTTCCTCGATAATACAAGAAGCAGCTGTTATTGTCCAGCTCAGTTTATTTCGCTCATAAACTACATCTGGGACAATGGATACTAGTAGCCAAGTTTCTTCCTATTGTCCCCAGCATCCGTGCAATATCCATAACGTTTTTCACAAGCCACAAGTTGGCCATCGCCGAGTTTTATGCCACCGAATATTATGGGTCATAATTTACAGCAAGACAACTATATTTCTGCTCCTTAGATATAGTTAAATATCGTATAGGATTTCGCTGTGCTGGGAGTTTAACTCTTAGTAATAAAGGGCGTTATTCATCTAGATGTTTCAAAGATATGGCACAAAAATCTTTTATGTTCCTTTTCTACCAATGTCGCTAAAACCTGTTCTCTCAAAAGCTTATTTTTCTATCTTCTCCATGCTGATGAAGCAGAAATGATTTTATTACATATTTCCATGTTCAATATGTATCTGGAAATACACTAAAACACCCAGTCAAATCTTTTACGATCGGGTCACTATGTGATGTATTAAAACTCCGTTGTCTTGATAGAATGAAGACATTTTAATAATGCCTTCCCATCTGTGAAAATTATAATTAATTCTCGTGTAGCTCCTAAGTGGAGCATAGGTTATTGTCACGATGTTTCTGTGATCAGTGTTTAATTTCTAGTTCGTGAGTTCACCGCTATGCATCATGATGACGACAGATCGGTTCTTTGCCCATAGATGACACTGTAGGACGAAATCAGACTTGCGGGCGCAAACATTGGAACCTTCTTCTTTCATGATACAGCATTTTTTTACGTGCAAGTAAACATTACACGGGACCACCGGCTTTAGTTCCCTTCCGGTAAAAAACAAGCTAAGGATTTTTGCATCCGAAAACTGCCATCATCTTCCATTCAGATTTTAGAGGCTATCATGATAACCACGGGGGCGACGAGAAAAATATAAATAATGGAAAATGTAAAGCAATAACAGGGCATGTTTTGATGAGGTCTATTTACTTGTTTTGTGTGGTAATTTTTGTTTATCTATTACGTGTGCCAGTTAAAGTGAAATTGATTCATTACTTCATAGGTTATTAACAGAAAATTAAAAGTGTACATGCTATTTGCTATGTAAATATCTTAATAGATATTTTAATCAAAATTTTAAGAATCATTATTGATGAAATAGACATTTTGGAAAATAAATATCCTTGTAAATTTTAGTTTAGGGGTAATGGATTTTGTTAATGCAATCATAAATATAGCCCCTAAAATTTAAAATATTTTACTCTAAATTGTTAAATTTATTTGTTGGAACTTAAATATACGTCATTAATAGTGGCTTTCTTAAAAATGTTTGTGAGATATCGCTGAAAATACTGATGGCAAAACCTTCTTTTTAGTTTTGTACCACAACTACCTATTTTATTAATTTAAACAAAATGAGTGGAGAAAGGGGTGGGAGACATTCTATCTGATGAACTGAAAGAATCTTGCTAGATGTGTCTGTCTCCTATTGGTTTCATATCATAAGTCTGACCAGCAACACCTAACTAATGAACTAACATCGTTTCCAGCTCAGGAGCGGAAAAAAGCATGTGAGGTATAAGGCAAATGTGGAGTGGATGACATTGTATCGTAAACTCTGTCATTGGAATGGAAAACATGGACTAGGGAAAGATATTTCCATGGTTATTCCAAATAAATTGAAGATGTACGTTTAATGTTTTATACAAATATATTAAAATGTGTACATTAATCAAGAATTTTAAAACGTTTTTGAGAAAATCAAAAATTTGAGGAATGTTCTATGTAAAGGGATTTTTTTTTTTTAAATCTTCGTATTGTATCCTTGGCAGACACAAAACTTCTGTTCAGTTCATTGGTTTCTCTGAGTGAAACAAGGTTGGCAAGCCCGGTAGAACAAAAAAGTGAATAAGAGTGAGTGCATTATAACTGGCTGCTAGATGTTAAGTCCTAATTTGCTGTACTGAATTTAAATGGTCATTACATTGTGTTTGTAAGGGTTGCACTTGTAAGAATACAGATTGAATGTACAGAGTGTATCGTTCTGCAACATAAACCTTGCAAGTAATAAAGTGTAGTGCTATGATTCAGTGTAAATATTTTATCTGGCAACCTTTTTTGTATAATCCTTGTACAGTCTAATTTAGGTAAGTTTAGTCACAAAGGAACACACCTCCTATATCAAGGAGGAAACAACTTCAGTATAAAATTTGGTGTATAATTGAATTTTCGTTTTTAAGTTATGCTGTTCTCACATATAATTCGATTTTTCTGAAAATTATTTTTTGAATTCGAGAGCCTCAGAACAAAATTTCGGTGAAATCTTGACATCGAAATTTTATTTGGAATATAGTAAATAGTTTACAGAATAAATAGAAATGCTGAACTCGTCTCTCTTAAAAACATCATCTCCTCTGTTATTTCCTCATCTGTAAGACATTCTATTTGCCAGGCGTCTTTAATTGGAGAAGAGTACTGAAGAAACATTTAATCTAAACGGAAGGCGGCCTGCAACAAATAGAGGGCAGAAATGCCTTACCCCCGCAACTGTGTGGAAGTGATTGCGAGGCAGGGTCTGTTGGAAAGCACTTACATGCTATACCCGGAATGTTGTGTCCTCGGTCGATACTGGTCTCAGAACCAACGGAATGTATTTGTCTAGAAGCACGCGGAGTCCTGGCGTGCCATACAGTTCGATGTAGATTACCGGTCAATTGTCTTGATAGGGGTCCGCATTCTGATATTCCGGGCGTTCCTTATATCGAATGAGATTTGCAAAAACAAGTCATAGAAATTACGTTTTTTACCTACTTCCTCTGCATTACAGTGATGTTCTCTGGGATAAAACATCTTACTGTTTTGTATTCAGGTGATTTTTATCTACATAATGTACAAAAAACTATTCTATCTACTTAACGTATATGAATATAAACATATTATGAAGAATATTTTTATTACTAGAGTTCGGTTTGGGGTCACAAAATTGCCGGATTGAGGTTCGGTGCACACAGAGTATAACTATGGCGTAGTGGAATAGATGTGGTCCCTATAGACTTTTCGAAACGCGTTGCACTATCTAGCATTGCTCACTGCCTGGCCTCGTTCAGTTCTTGCACGGAACTGAAAGAGACCGCAGATTGAAAAAAGTCGAAAATACGAAAAGGTAGGCGTTCAACAGTGAATCACAGTGATGATTCAAACATATTTTAAATGACCAAAGGTGAGTCTTTTCTTTCCTACATTGAATTCTGAGTAAGTTTGTTGATTTATGTTCATTGTCCTTTCAAAGCTCTACACATTATCCTGAATTTTTATATCAAGCTTTATGCTCTTATTTATTAAATTACAAGGGTTTTTTCTACTTATAAAATGAAGTAACTATTTTATTAATCATTACTATACGTATTATAAGGAAGCATAAATGTCAATATATGTAATGAGCTATTTTTGGAACAGATTATACTTCAACGTGTGCATGTTTACGCTGGTAGCCCCTCCCTACTACCCTCTCTTTATACCACTGACTGCTTTGCATGTTCGTAACTGCGTGAACTTCGGGGTCCAAACCGAGCTCTATTTATTATTAAATACCCATTAAATACTCCGAAATACTAGACTAAAATGATAGGCAAATATTTCAGAGATATTCGCTGTGTACAGAGTATTTGAAACTCCGTACTCTTTCCATACCATAAGAAAAAAAGGAATAACTACTTCAATTTGAGGAACAAAATTTAAAGTTGAAATCAATATCTCAGAAAGGACTAAGTCTACACAAGACTGTGTCATAGTTCTAATTCTTTGTGGGGTAAGATTTGTTGGTCCCTTACGGCTTACCAGTTATGTAAAAACCATTCAGAATGGAGAGCACTTCAGATGATAATCCCAGAAAATTCGTGCTTTATAACTATGAAGACATTCAATTACGTTAAATATAACTATTTTATTCAAATCCTGACAGACGTTTTAATTTCTTCAGAGGCTATTCTCAGATTACTAAAGATACGCATTTTATTTGTCATGTAAATATGTTTAATATACAGTACTTTTTTTTCAAAGTTCAATAGGCATTTTTGAGAAAATCAAATTTTTTTAATATTTTTCAATGTAAACGGTAGTTTGTGGGGGGGATTTTCTTCAAAGTTTTCGTGTCCCATCCTTGAAGGATACTGAACTTAATTATAAATCTTGGTATTTATTCGAGTTTTCGCTTTTAAGCTATGTTCTTTATAGACAAAGACCTTTTAAAAAAATATAAGGGGACCTCAAAACATGTATCGGTGAAATCTCGACGTCGAGTATTTGAGTGTAATACAATACCTTATCCATATAATATGTTTATAGTACGTGTAGCGAAAGAAAAAAACTGATGTGTTCCATTCACATGACTTTCTCTACGTCTCTGCAACAAATTATTATTAAAAAGCTTATTGTTATATTTACTTAATGCTAATCGAAAAAAGCTGATGTGTTCCATTCACATGACTTTCTCTATATCTCTATAAATTATTATTGTTAATAAGCTTATCTTTTATTTATTTCATGCTAATCGAGAAAAATTAGCAGAAATAGTCTTATTTCTTGCTTTATTGTAAGTAGAAGCGAAATAAGGGAGTACCATAGGTTAAAGTGAAAGCCAAAAGCTGGTTGCTATGTGGCTGATGTTCCTATGTTTGTATTAACAGGAGTTGACAAATTTCTGTATGAGAAAAATAGAAGTTTTTTTAAATATGAAACCAAGAAAAAGGAATATGTAAAAAACGATTAACTCCACGAAAAAAAAAATGTATATAACATAAATTATGTTTTAACGTGCTCTACATTTTGTGTGGGTTAAGCTTTTGTCCATCTCTTACGGTTTAGTAGTTATGAAAAATATATCCAGAATAAAGTAGTCTTCAGAGGCTATTCCCAGGAAATTCAAAATATACATTTTATTTGTCAGGTAAATAATTTGAATATACGATATTTTAATCTAAATCGTTAGAGCCTTTTTTTTAGAAAATAAAATTTTTCGAAAAAAGTTCCATGTAAAGGGTAGTTTGGCGTGAGGGCATTTTTCTCAAAATCTTCGTGTCGCATCCCTGGAAAATACTAAACTTAAATACCAAGTTTGGTATTTTACCAACTTTTCGTTTTTGAGTTATCGTGCTCACAGACGCACGGACACACTTACACACGGACACACGGACACACGGACACACACACGGATCTTTTTCAGAAAATACTTTTTTTGGATACAGGAGACCCTAAAACATATTTCCGGTGATATCTCGGTATCGAATTTTTTGGTGGCGTGCAATACATTCTCTATACACTATGTACATAGAGAGTATAGAGAAAGTAAAAATAGCAGAAAATAGTCTTATTACTTGCTCTCTTGTAAGTAGAAGCGAAATAAGGGAGTACCGTAAGTTACAGTGATAGTCAAAAGGTGGTTGCTATGTCACTGAAGTTCCCTTGCTTGTATGGATAGGAGTTGATAAAGTCCTGTGTGAGAAAAGTATACTTTTTTGAAGCTGAAACCGAAAACAAGAAATATCTCGAAAACGATCAACTCCATGGAAGAAATGCATGTAACATAAATTGTGTGCTTTAAAGTGCTCTACATTTTTTGTGTGGTAAGTTTTTTTCCATTTCTTACGGTTTGGCAGTTATGTAAAATTCCGTAAAATTCGTCCAGCATAAAGGAGGCTATTCTCAGAAAATTCAAGATATACATTTTATTTGTCAGGTAAATATCTTTAATATATGACATTTTAATCAAAATCGTTAGGGCCAATTTGAGAAAATTACCATTTTCGAAAAAAAGGGTAGTTTGGGGTGGGGGGATTTTTCTAAAAATCATCGTGTCGCAACCCTGGACGATACTAAATACCAAGTTTGGTATTTTACCGACTTTTCGTTTTTGAGTTATCGTGTTCACTGTTTGTGAAAATGCTTTTTTTGGATATTGGGGACTAAAATATATATTTCTGCTAAAATCGCGTTATCGAATTTTTGGGTGGAGTGCAATACCTTCTCTATACACTATGTACATAGTAAGTGCAGAGAAAGTAAAAATGAGTAACAATTTTGTATTTGAGTGAATAACTATTTTAAAATTGCAACCAATAGCTAGGAATGTATCGGCAACGGTTACTTCCGCAAAAATACACAAAACAAAACAAAGCAGTCTTCAGAGGTTATACCCAGAAAATGCAAGATATACATATTTGTCACATACATATCTTTAATATACGATATTTTAATCAAAATCTTTAGAGCCATTTTTTACAAAATCAATGTTTTCGAAAATTTTTCCATGTGAAGGATAGTTTGGGGTGGGGGATTTTCTTGAAAACTTTCGTGTCGCATCCTTGGAAGATATGAACTTAAATACAAATATATTTGATATGAATCGTGTGTTTGTAAGGGAATGTACAGTTTTAGTTTTACTATCTCTAGTGCATATGTACAATCTACATAGTATGGGAGAAGGTATGGTATTCTATCAAAAAATCCAATACTGAAATTTAACCAGATATGTGCGTTTTGAGACCCCCTGAATAAAAATACCTTGTGTATTCTATTCACATGACTTTCTCTACATCTTTGTAACACATTTCTTTTAAAAAGCTTATGCTTCTATTTAGTTCATGCTAAATGAGAAAACAATTACCATAAATAATCTTATTACTTCCTTCCTTGTAAGTAGAAGCGAAATAAGAGAGTACAGTAGGTTAAAGTGATAGTCAAAAGCTGGTTGCTATGTGACTGAAGTTCCTTAGTTTGTATGTATAGGAGTTGGTAACTTCCTGTATGAGAAGAGTATACGTTTTTCAAAGCCGAAACCAAAAACAAGAAATAACTAAGAAAACGATCAACTCCACGAAAAAATGTATATATTATAAATTGTGTGTTTTAACACGTTCAACATTTTTATGCGTAAGATTTTGTGCATCTCTTACGGTTTAGTAGTTATGCAAAATTCCGTAAAATTCAATCAGAATAAAGTAGTTTTCAGAGGCTTTTCTCAGAAAATTCAAGATATACATTTTATATGTGATAGAAATGGCTTTCGTATGTGATATTTTAATCAAAATCGTTACAGCCGTTTTTAAGAAAATACAAATTTTCGAAAATATTTCCATGTAAAGGATAGCTTGGGGTGGGGGATTTTCTTGAAAATCTTCGTTTCACATCCTTGGAAGATACCAAAACTAATACTAAGTTTGGTATTTAACGGTCTTTTCGTTTTTGAGCTATGTTGCTCATACAGACAGACGCACAAATACATGGACATTTTTCTAAAAATGCTCTTTTTGCATTAAGGTGGTCTCAAAACATCTGTTGTCGGTGAAATTTCGGTATTGAATTGTTGGGTGCATTTCAATACCTTCTCTATACATTGTACATAGTACGTGTAGAGAAAGTAAAATATATTTGACATGAATCATGTGTATATAAGGGAATTCATAACTTTATTTTTACTTACTCCAGCGCATATTTACAATTCAAAAATCTAATTTTGAGATTTAACCGGATATGTGTGTTTTGAGACCCCCTGAAAAACAAAATTAGAAAAAGGTGTGCCTTGTTTCTGTGTATGTGTGTGTTTGTGTCTGTGTACAGCACAACTCAAAAACGAAAAGAACGTTAAATACCAAACTTGGTATTTATGTATAGTATCTCCCAAGGATGCGACTCAAAGATTTTCAAGAGAATATCCCCACCCCAAACTATCCTTAAAATATTCATTTTTCGAAATTTTGTTTTTCTTAGCAATGACACCAGCATATATTAAAGCCATTTGCATAAAGAGTATATCTTGGATTTCCTGTGAACCGCATCTGAAGACGTTTTCATGACTTTTTTGTAATTATTAAACTCTGAGAGAGATCTTACTACTCCAAAATGTAGATCTCGTCAAAACACACAGTTCACGACCTATACATTTTTTCGTGGGGAGTTGGCCATTTTCTTGTTACTAGTGGTAGTTTAATATACCTAAAACTTTGTTCATACGAAAACTTGTCAACTCCTGCCCATTCAAAGAAAAAAATTTCAAACATTTGTCAACCAGCTTTTAAAACATTTGATAATTGCTTTAGCCTAGTGTATTTCCTTAGTGTTTATCTCGATTAGCATGAAGTAGATAGTAAAGTATTTTACAATAATTTATTACACGGATGTAGGGAAGGTGATGTGAATGAAATGTCATTTTTGAGGGGGGATTCTGGGACATCAATACAGAAACCAATAAAATAATACATATGGTGTTTATTGCCAATAACTAATACAGTATAGCAATGTCATAATTTAAAATTTACCAAGCTAAATCATAAAAATGATTTACAGAGTGCAATGGACTAGCCACCAATGCATCGCTAATAGTCCTTTTCAAAGTGTAAATAGGCAGCTTTCTTAATCTTTGAGGTAAAGTATTATGATAATAGAAAGAACTATAAAGCTGTTTTGAATTTTCGTATGCTTAAATTTTTTAACATATAAATTCTGACAATTTCGTGTTGTATAATTATGAACATTCGGGCAAACTGTAAAACTGCTCAAATTTTCCTTAATATACAAGAGACAATCAAGACATACATCGATGGCAAAGTTAAGATACCTAAATCAGTAAAAAGGTGTATACAATGTTCTTTTTATGAACTGCACAAGATAATCTAACTGCCTTTTTTTACTTTCTCTACATTTACTGAGTATAGAGAAGGTATTGTAATGCACCCAAAATTTTGATACCGAGTTGAAAATAAATGTTTTGAGATCCCCTGAATATAAGTAAAGCATTTCTAGAAAAAACGTCCATGTGTGTGTGTGTGTGTGTCTGTGGACAGCATAGCCCCAAAACGAAAAGACCGTTGAATACCAAACTTGGTATTTAAGTTTGGTATCTTCCAAGAATGCGACACAAAGATTTTAAATAAAATCCCCACACCCCCAACTACCCTTTAAATGGAACTTTTTTCGAAAATGTAAATTTTCTCAAAAATGGCTCCAAAGATTTTGATTAAAATATGGTATATTAAAGATATTTACCTGACAAAATAAGGTGAGCAAGACACTCACTTTCAGGGTCATATATTCTGCCTCTGAAGACTACTTTATTCTGGATGAATTTTACGGAATTTCGTATAACTGCTAAACCGTAAGAAATGACAAAAACTTACCATACAAAAAATATAGAGCACGTTAAAACATTATATACACATTTTTCGTGGAGTTGATCGTTTTTTAGATATGCCTTGTTATTGGTTTAGCTTAGAAAAACTTATACTTTTCTCATACAGGAATTTGTCATCTTCTGTCCGTACAAACAAAGGAACTTCAGTCACATAGAAACCAGCTTTTGACTATCACTTTAACCTATGGTACTCCCTTATTTCGTTTCTACTTACAAGAAAGCAAGTAATAAGACTATTTCTGCTGATTTTTTCTTGATTAGCATGAATTAAATAGAAGCATAAACTTTTTAACAATAATTTGTAGCAGAGATAGAGAGAAAGTCATGTGAATGGAACACGTCAGATTTGTTTCGTGTAAGTTGATCGTGTTTTAGAGATACCTTGTTATTGGTTTCAGCTTTGAAAAACATAATTGTTTCATACAGAAGTTTGTCAACTTCTGTCCATACAAACAAAGGAATTTCAGTCAAACCAGCTTTTGCCTATCAGTTACGCCCATATTTCGCTTCTACTTACAAGGAAGCAAGTAATAAGACTATTTCTGCTAATTATTTTCTAGATTAGCATGAAGTAAACAGAAGCATAAGCTTTTTAATAATAATTTGTATCAGAGATGTAGAGCAAGTGATGTGAACGAAACACATCAGATTTTTATAATAAGTAACCATTATTTTAAATAGAACCAATGAGGTACATTAATTGCTTAAATATAAGCTTAAGCCTACGTATTTGTTGAGAGTTCTTCCTCAGCATCCGCAAGGAGCAGGAATCTGAGTGCATATAAAAGCGTTGGTCCTGCACTTAGCTCCTGTGCCAGAATACCATTAAGTGAGTGGGGGGAGCAGATGCGGCCTCCGCCGAAAACGCTATTGTTTTGCTCCGCGGCTAATTTTATTATTTACCACTTAGCATAAGTTTCTGGGCCAGCGAGCGCTGTCTCTGGGAAAAGCCCTCAGCGGTGCCGCTGACACCATCTGCGCGACTGACAACAAGTAATGGCGAACTTTCATAACACATTGTTCCCGCAACTTCGGAGAAAATCTGTGTCCCTAAAAGCTGTACTTGTAGAGTGCTGTTTAGAGCGTATCTAATAAACCGCATCACACTAATTTACACTTAAAGTGATGTGTCTATGAAATTGGGAAGTTATTGAAAGTTATTACAGTTACTGTACATAATAATATTCAAAATTCTAGCCTGCACGGTTACTTAATGGTTTTTCTTAAGCCAGAACACTTATATTATATTCTTTTTGACATTTACTCTCTTTGCACACACTATATATAGTATAGCATATGATGTATAGAGCAGGTTGCATTCCTCACAAAAATTTGATACCGACTTTTCACCGGAAATACATATTTTGAGACCCCCTTAATTAAAAAATAATTTTTAGAAAAATATCATTATTTGTGTGTGTATGTGTGTGTTTGTGTGGACAGCATAGCTGAAAACCGAAGATTCTTATACCAAGACAAAAATCCCAGATCTTACTATTAATTTTCAAATTTTATCTACAATGTTATACAATATTCTACACATAATCAACTACAAATACCAAACAAAAATAAAATTACAGTAACACAATTAAATTATAATTAAAATATAAACTTACATTTCCAAAACATTTATTTAAGATTTAAAAAATTAACTCCCACACAACTCTTTTTATTTTTATTATATATATATAACTGTTATTGACATTACAATTCTCTTATATTAAATTATTTATAGCATAATAATCTATTTATAATTTATTTATATATTAGTTTTTTTTACGAACAATTTACCTTGTAATATAATATATATATAATATATTATATATTTTAACAAATTATATTTTTTATATATTTAAAATATTGAACAATATTTAATTTTATTTATATTGTTACATATAACATATATTTTAAAAAACTGTTTTAAATATATTATTGGCATTTTACACGTAAACTTATAATAATAATAATAATAATAATAATAATAATAAACTAATAATAGTAAACTAATAACAGTAACAATAAAAACTAATATCTCATTTCCATTTTTTTATTATTCCTGGTTTTATTTTTATTTATGTGTATTTATATTTTTCTATATATTTATATAGTGTATTTTCATATTTACTTAGCCTTTGCAGCAGTTCTTTGCCTGCGTGTGACGTCGGTACTAGCCAGGAAGTTCACGAGTAGAAGGGGTGGATGCCAACAGTTTCCAATTCATCTCATTGAAATGAGACTTGTATTGTACGTTTCCAATATTTACATTTATAACTTACCCTTGTGTCTCATAAGCCCACAACCACAGCATTTATGCTGATAGGAAACATTTTCCAGTTAAGAAGTAGCACTCAACCAAGAAAATGCTGTGATTGTGTGGTCTTTTCTCTCTCGTGTAAAAAATGTCGTGTGTAAAACTGTTCTGCGCCGCCCATTTAATCAATCTGTTTACAAAGTCGCTAATGCATGCAGTCCAATCTTCAATTCCACACCTTCCCTTTGAGACAAGGTGCTCGTTGAATTAATAGTGGCGTCATGCATTTAAATCCACTGGCACTAAAGACCGAATAAATCGGAAGACCCGGTTTATGCATTATGCATTTATATCTACAACATGGACAGTAGAATAATGTTTTGTAGGAACAATTTGTTGCATAATAGGTACAGAAAGTTATGTGATTATAACACATTAACTTTCTAATTGCGCGTTACCTGGCAGACATTCGTAAACTCGCTCGGACGGTTTTGTAAAAACGCTTCTTTTAATCCAGGCGTCCTCGATATAGAAAATGTTAGTGGAAATGAATTCTTCTAGTATTTGCTATAGAAAGTAGAGACCTATATTGAGTGAATGTATTATTTATAACTAAGTTGTAAAATCAGGTTTAGATAGCAGAAATTGATTCCATTGAATTATTCTATCCTTATTGGATTTTAGGTGTTATTTTCATACAAGAAGTGCTCTGTAAGAAATGAAACCAGTAGAACTAATAAGAACGTCCTAATTAAAAGTCACTTCTTTTCATGGAGTAATAGCTTAAGGGCCGTTCACATCGAAAATCAACTGTAAACGTAACGTAGACGCAGAAGCTTGCAGCAAATGTATGTATAGGCTCATTCACGATGATTACATTGATATTGGCGTAGAATAACCCTAGTATGTAAACTTAGAAGCTTGCAAACGCCAAGTTAACATGCAACGTAGGAATCAATCAATGAGAACACTGCTCGATGTGTTATTAAAATGGCCTCGCTTGATGATTTTCTCTCATTTCGCTTAGTAGATTCTGAAAATCTCCTCCGTTAATTCGTCTTTGATTAAGGGAATCAATTCACCATCGTCTGCAACGAGACAACCGTTCTTTAAAATATAAAAACACCAAGTAAATTTGCTACCCATGTGCACGAATGCTGCCACACTTTCATCTGTGCCAGCCATTTTAGTTTGCTGTTCACTCGCAAAGCGCAGTTTATTTGTTTTAATGTCTGATTGGCTATTGTCTACTTTACATTGTCATTGGGAAAGCTTATAGTACATTAATCCTGCGTCTATATTCTCAGACAGTATATGAATGGCACTTTACTCTCTCATCTTTAGCCTGCTAAATTATCGTAGACATTTTTATTATTATTCTGAAGCAGTTTCACGTCTTTTAATTAATCTCTTTACATTATATCAATGCCACAAGTATTCGTTACCTTTATAAGAATGAAGAATGGTAGATTTTCTTCTAAATCTGAAGAGAGGGCTTATTGTGTCGTGCTGTACATTCAAATATTCTTTCGTTTTGGTCGAACCACACAGAGAATCAAATTAAGCCATGTCTCCTTCACGGGAAGGAACTGATTAAAAATAATGTTATTAGCGTCTCCCGCACTCTCTCTCTCGCACTCTCTCTCTCTCTCTCTCTCTCTCTCTCTCGCTCTCTCTAAGGGTTGGCAACATTGTGTTGGAGATTCCCTCAAGAGCCAGGAGGGACTAGTTGTAAATTCTCACCCCCAGTAGTTCACTTTGTATTCATAATGCCTCTCTGCAGCTCGGGTGCGAAAGACAAAGTGGGCTCACGCTTTGGTCAAGGAAAAGAGAACGCTTACAGAATAGTTTCAAGCACTGCAATACTGAACATAGTTTCAGCAACTGTAAAAATAATTACTTGCTGAATATCCATGTTGCTTTACACAGAATATAGTTTTGATCTCAGATTAATTAATATGAACTTGGTTGTATTTGCAATATAGAAAAGAGAATACAACTATTTTGTGTAGTATTGCCTAGTAATTACGAGGACCGTTTTTTTTTCAACCTCCGATATGCTATAATTAAAAGACAAGTTCATAGATAACAATTTTTTTATTACTAAAAGTTTTGTACCCTTATGGTTACTTTTCAACATAACCGAAAAGATTGAGACATTTATCTTACCTGTGCATACGCTTTGCAATACTCTCAAACATTTTTGCCGCCAATGATTTCGAATGAGCATTGACGCTGCTTAGAGGATCTTCGTTGGTTTGAAAGTGCTGCCCTCCTAGCCACGTCTTCACTTCAAGGAAAAGGTGAAAGTCGCTGGGTGCCAGGTCAGGACTATACGGCGGATGATCGAAAGTGTCCGATTGAAATTGTTCAAGGAGCCGATGGGTTGTGCCAGCAGTGTGTAGACGAGCGTTGTCATGGATCAGAACATTGCTGAAGTCAGCATTCCTCTTTTTTTGTTTTGAAAGGCTCTCCGCAAACGTCGAAGGTTTTCAAAACAACTCAAAGCTCATTTTAAATCAATGGCAGCAACATTTTTTTTTCAATCTTTTTGATGATTAAGTTGAAAAGTAACCATAAGTGTACAGAAATTTTAGCAATAAAATAATTGTTTTCTATGAACTTGTCTTTTATTTATTGTCTATCGGATGTTGAAAAAAAACGCCCCTCCTACATATTCTGAAACTAAACTTTAAAAAATTTTATGTTTTCCATTTACATAACTTTTTCTGGGTGTTCCAGAATATAACTTATTTTGTCTATGCCATGTCAATCTAGATAATCAACTGATATTATTTGCTTCCTTGTAATTGAAGGGAAATAAAGGCATACACTAAGATAAAGCGCGGATCATATCTTTAAACATCGCTGTTTTAAACATTTGAAATTCGGTTTTCTTTTGTATTCCCGAGAGTAAAAGAAAAGACATGAAAATAGAGGTGACTTTTCATTTAAGAAAAGTTTAAATAGTTCAAAGTTGAAACCATTAACAACGAATATCTAGGAAATGGTTATCTCCACGAGAAAATGCATGTGACAAAGTATGTGTTTTAACAAGATCTACAGTTTCTGTACAGAGTATTTTTTCCTATCTCTTACAGTAGAGGTCCTCATAGGCTACTTCAAAAAAATTCAAGATATATATTTTAATATTCGTATGTAACTAATTCATAAACAATCCCCAGTATTGAATTAAAAGTTTGCTACTCCAGGACGTGTAAATCAAGCAACCTTTTGATTTAATCCTCCTGGAGTTTTTTATGGACAATGCTCAGAAATCTGTGATGCTAACTATAGATTTATGCCTATTGTAACAGAATATACTCAATATTATTTTAAGCTTCGTCGTTGTAAGGGGTAGCTTGGGATGGGGGGATTTTTCTCAAAATCTTTGTGTCGCATCCCTGGAAGATACTAAACTTAGATATCAAGTTTGGTATGGTACCGACTTTTCGTGTTTGAGTTATCGTGTTCACGGACACAAACATACACACACAAACACACACGGACTTTTTTCCAAAAATGCTTTTTTTGGATTCAGGAGGACCCAAACATGTATTTCCAGTGAAATCTCGGTATCGAATTTTTGGGTGCATTACAATTCCTTCTCTATACACTATGTACGTAGTGCGTGTAGAGAAAGTAAAAATCTGATGTGTTCCATTCACATGACTTTCTCTACATCGCTGTAACAAATTATTGTTAAATTTATATTCTTGTATCTACTTTATATAATCGAAATAACCATTAACAGAATTTTATTTTATTACACGCTTCCTTGTAAGTAGAAGAGAAATAGAGGGATACACAAATCTTTTAAAAGCTGTTTTTTATGTGATTGAATTCCGTCCAGGAGTTACAATTTTCATGTGAGAAAAGTTTATATATTTTCAATCTGTAATAAATAACATGCAAAGTCTTAGAAATGATAAATTCCACGAAAAAACGTATATAATATAAATTGTGTGTTTTAATGGGATCTACAGGTTTCTGCCTAACTCTTACGGTTTACCAGCTACGCATAATTCTTTCAGAATAAAGAGGTCTTTAAAGGCTATTCCCAGAAAATTCAAGATATACATTTTATTTTCCATGTAAATATCTTAAATATTTTAATCAAAATCGTTAGAGCCATTTCTAAGAAAATCAACATTTTCGAAAATCTTTCAACGTAAAGGGTAGTTTGGGTTGGGGGGATGTTTCTCAAAATCTCCGTTTCTTATCCCTGGTAGATACTAAACTTAAAATACCATGTTTGGTATTTTATCGACTTTTCGATTCTAAGTTATTGTGTTCATGGACACACACACACACACACACACACACACACACACACACACACACACACAGGAACTTTTTTTCCAAAAATGCTTTATTTTATACGGGGACCCCTAAAATGTATATTTCCGGTGAGATTTCTGTATCGAAAGTGGCATACAATACCTTCTCTTTACACTATGTGCATAGTACGTGTAGAGAAAGTAAAAATAAAACTATTCCTTGTAATATTAATAATTATGTATATCTTCTGGAATTTAGGTATGAAAAAATAGTCTTCCATTCAAGTGAATTTCTTTAATATTCCAGAAAATAAGTTCCGTTACAAAAGATTATTATTTTATCTACGTCAAGCTAATCGATATAAACATTAGCTGATATTATTTTCTACCTTTTAAGTAGAAGGAAGTTAAGAGAATACACTATGATAAAGCGAAATTCAAATCTTTAAAAAGCTATCGCTATGTTAAACAAGTGAAATTTCGGTTTTCTTTTGCATTCCCGAAAAAAAGAGGTGAAACGAAAGTTCACTTTCATTCTAAGAAAAGTGTAAATAGTTCAAAGTGTAACAAGGAATATCTAGGAAATGGTTAACTCTACGAAAAAATTGACGTGAAAGGTATGTGCCTTAACGAGGTCCACAGTTTTTGTACGGTAAACTTTTTCGTATCTCTTACGGTTTATCAGTTATGCAAAAGTCATCCAGAATGAAGAGGTCTTGAGAATTTTTTCCCAGTATATTGAAGTTACACTATTATTAGTCATGCAAAAATCTCTATTGTACGGTACTCTAATCAAAATCATTAGAGCCAGTTTTTAGAAATTCATACTTTTTTAATTTTTTTCAATATAAAGGCTAGTTTCGGGTGGGGGATTTTTCTGAAAATTGTGTCAGAAAATACTAAACTTAAATACCAAGTTTAGTATTTTTTGACTTTTCGTTTTTTGAGTTATCGTGTTCGTGTTATCGTATCGTGTTTGCTAAAAATGCCTTTTATAGACACAGGAGAACCTAAAATGTTACTTCTAGTAAAGTTTTGGCACTGAATGATTGATGAAATACAATACTTTCTCTTATGTACTTAACACATCACGTGTAGAGAAAGTAAATATCTATTATTTACATATCGTTTTATATCAAATTCTGCAACAAACTACTCGTACAAAAAGTTGCTCTTCTGTCTACTCTATGCTAATCACGTAAACAGCATTAACCAAATCTTTGTATGTCCGCCTGGGTGGTGTGGTAGTAGCGTGTCTACCTCACATTCGGTAGGTCGCGAGTTTGAATCTCGCTTAGGTTGAGTTACCCGGATATTTTATTTTATTTATTTTTTTAAGGGGGTTCCTTTATATGCTGAGAAGACGAATATCCAGTTCCACGAACCCCGAGATCATTTGAGCATCATTTCACCAATTTTATTCATTAGATCAACCAGATTAAAGAATGTTAAGCTACACTCCCCCTAATAAAATTAAACAGCTGGCCACTAATTTTGTTATATTTTCACAATCAGGAGTATAAAAAATGACGCCTTCACATTTGGAAAAAGTATTTTGTGAAATTGAAAACATAAACTAGGATTAGATACGCTTTTATATTTATTGTAAAAGTTTAAAACTAGAGGTGGATATATAATTCAAAACTTTTTTTTTAACTTTGATATTTTTAATAAATGTTGATTTTTTTGTTGAAGGTGTTTAAGATATGTATTTGGTTATGATTATTGTATTGAAATGTAAACCAGTAACAAGGAAGATCTCAGAAATGGTTACCATAACACAAAAAGGCGTATTTGACATTCATTTGTGTTTTACCGAGATATACATTTTTTGTGTAGGAAAACCTTTTCTATCTCTTATGATTTACCAGATAGGCAAAAGACCTCCAGAATGAAGAGAATATCATAGGCTTCCCAGAAAATTCCAGATACATATTTTAATTGTATCATAAGTAATGTAAAGAAACGTTTTCTTTATTTCTTCCACAAACTCGTTACAATCAGAATCTACTCATCAATAACATTTCTCAGTGCTTTTCTAATATTTGTGCTGTATAGTTTCTTTTTAACGTTCTCTGCGGCGACGATTACAACTTGGCTAGAGAATTCCCAAAACTCACTCAACTGTTGCACGCGATGCATTTCCAGTGAAAATTTACTCTCGGCAGGGCTTCGTTGTCCTTTTTTCCCCTCTTGATCATGTGACTGAAAAATTTCAGAAACAGTCGCACGTTCAACAATGTTACCTGGACGTCAAAGAATCTTTCGACACCACTCCTGTCCACTCGCAACAATCACAGCTGCGATGTCAAATGTGCAACAATCAGCTGTGACTTAAGAAGCAAGCCACACGAGCACGTTTGGTGGCCCCGGCAACAGGGTGTGGTCATAATATCTTTAACAATGTTATTTTTAATAATATTGTTACAGCTATTTTTGTTAAAATCTAAAATTCCGAAAAATCTTCCATGTAAAAGGTAATTTAGCGTGGAGATATTTGTTTTGAAGATCTTCGAATAATATTGAATTTACACAGAACACAGGGAGCTTTTGTTCAAAACATGCACTACCGGTGAAATCTCGGTATCGAATTTTTGCATGAAATGCATTACCTTATGTACTTACTATATACTGTCCAATACATGGAAACGAGGGGATATGAATAAACAGTTGTTTCGGTTGGCACCTCTCCTCTGTCAGCTATAGCAAGGCATGGTTGGTAACAGCGCTTTCTCTTTGTTTTATGATGGTGAATTCGCACCAGGTGCCCAGACAGTTTTAAATGTATTGAAACATATAAATCAGAATACATCTGAATTGTATACATTTTCACAGCTTGTGGAGAAAAGGAGCAAAACCAGATTGCTCAACCTTCCAGTAATGACACTGCTAACTTTTTCGTATTTTTTGGAGGAAGGAGATGAGAAATTAACCAATTTATCTGTTGAATTATGTGTGTGTTAACTTAAACATGATTTATTTAAAAGCATAGCATTTCATTACAAGTGTATTGCTGTAAACTAATATAATATACCGAACATTCTAAACATGTTTTCGATAAGTAGAAAAACTCAAGCGGGGAAACGCAAAGGTGATCATGGAATAATTAATCCACGAAATCCAGTTCCTTATAACAACATCTATTTTGCCAGAAAGTGGTATTGACAACGGATCCACTAAGATGAAATTGTTTCCTTACCTCTCCCCTTACACTATTCACCTTGGCCACCTTTGTTCATTGGTCATTGCTTTTGTGTCAGATTTGAATACAAACACACCAAAAACCACTAACAGTTGTGGCACATTTCCGCGCCCCGGAGTACGTAGTACGTGATAGAGAATGTAAAAAGAAGTGTGATAATGTTTCTTCACAGCAGTCATCAGGTATTCTACTTCCATACTGCTGTTTAAAGTTTACATTCCTCGATGTATGGGATTTGATGGAGGGGAGAATGTTACCAGTGACGCTGAATAGACATTTTTTGGATTTCTGGCGATATTGAATTGTAGATAGTCATGTTTGCTCTTTTGGCTGCGGATTTGCTGAGAGGCTGAAATATCTGCTAGCACACAAACACGCCACAATAGATCTGGAGACTGCTAAGGAAGTTGTTTGCTCAACTACCATGGGATAAAACCAACCATCGATCTTTGCTGAGTTTGAACTCAAGTCTCCTTACTTCGGATGCTATCGTCTACAAACCTGTTGCAAATGGCTAATAAAGGATCGGAAAAGAGCAATATTTTACGAGTATACTGACATTTCTCTGCAGCAAAAGGAAGTTGCTTGCTGGTAATTTCTTATGCACAGATCGCTCCATAAGACAAGACTGGTCCGCTTTATGGTAGAACATCCGCCTTTTGGATGCATACAGCCAAGCAACAGGGTCGAAGGTTAGACATTTTATCACGTAGTTATGTTCCTTATGATATGAACACGTACTGAAATAACCGTTCATCTTCCTGAAATGGAGACTTCTCGTAAATGTAAGGTCACTAGATCATCCTGATTGCATAAGCTACGCCTCCAAGTACTAAAACCGCACTAAAAAGGATTTACTGCGTCGGTAGGCCTTATATGTAATTTCTTTGTGTACTTATTTAAATGGTGGCGCTATAGTTGAGTTGGTAGATCGCTAGCCTCCCATCTCGGCGGCCCAGGTTAGATCCCAAGCGGCTGCATTTAGTATTTGTGGTGAACGAAGCGGCAACTGGGAGGGTTTTCTCCGGGTCCTTCGGTTGCCTCCGCTACTTATTCCACCAATTGCTCCATCATTACTTTTCCAATCATCAAATTCGCACTTCATGTTCATGCATGGCCGACCCCTCGTTACAGGTTCTCCATTCTATGGCTTCGTGCCGTTGGCTCACCTACAGGTTTCTGGCTTGTAAGTTATAAGAGGGTGTCAAATATGGGGATGGTAAGCCGAGACATGTTGGTGTATAAATTAATCTCGTACACATTGGAATTATAAAGATAAGATTTTTTTAACAAATTCGTTCTTAAAGAATGTTTCAATATTTTTGTTCATACACCAAAAATAAAATATAATATTTCAATGTGTTTATGATTTGTTGAAAATACACGAGCTTGTTTTTCAGGAATTATTCCTGTTCGAACCGGAATTAAGTTTTTAATACTAATAGTGATAATAATAGTAATAATAAAAATAATAATAGTAATAGTAATTTAGGACTCAATACAAAAATTGATAAAACTCATTTTCACTCTTATTTTATATTTTAAGATTTATTATTTATTATGTATTACTTTCTCTACACGTTCTATGCATACAGTATATAAAGTATTGTATTTCATCAACATTTCATGCCGAGACTGCACTAGCAATGCATGTTTTGAGGATTCCTGAATACAAAAAGAGAGAATTTTTAGAAAAATATGTATGTGTGTGTATGTGTGTTTCTGTGTGTGTGTGTGTGTGTGTGTGTGTGTGTGTGTGTGTGTGTCTGTGGACAGCATAACTTAAAAACTGAAATTCGGTTGAATGCCAAACCTGGTATCTCAGTTTAGTACAGATTCCAAGCTTCCATCCTGAACTACCCTTTTGCATGGAAAAATTTTCAAAATCTTGTTTTTATCAAAAATAGCTGTAACCATTTTGATTAAAATATTGTATATTAAAGATATTTACGTGACAAATGAAACGCGTATCTTGTATTTTCTGGGAATAACTTCTAGAGACTTCTTCATTCTGAATGACTGGAAAACCATAACTGCTAAACTATGAGAGACAAACACCTACTACAGCCGTGGCGTGGCCAAATGGTTAGACCACTCGCCTCTCATCAATCCCAAGCGACTGCATGTAGGACTGAAGTGCACAAAGCGGCGCAAGGGCGGGTTTTCTCCGGGTTTTCCGTTTTCTTCCACCATCGTATTCTACCGGTGATGCATCTATAAATACACCTATTCATTAATTAATTAATTAATTAATTAATTCATTCATTCATTCATTCATTCCATGTATCATCATTGTCATTTACTGCAGTGCCAGGCGTAAAACACAAGCAAAATGCCCTACACAAAAACTGTAACTCCCGCTAAAACACTGAATTTGTACTATATCATTTTTTGTCTAGAATTAGCCGTTTCAGGATATTCTTTGTTATTGGTTTCAATTTTAAGCTAATTATCTTCTCTCAAACAAGAGCCATTTTTCATTTCATCTCTCTTTTGTTTTAGTCCTGGTCGTGTAAAGCTAAAACAGAATTTCAATTGTTTCACATAGCTTCCGTCTTTTTAAAAGATTTGACTACCACTTTAGCCTTATGTGTTACCTTATTTCCCTCCTGCTTACAAGACACTAATGAGACCATTTCTGCTAATATTTTTGTCCATTATCGCGATATAGATAAATGAATAATCTTTTGTAACAATAGTTGTAAAGTCATATGAGTAGAACACATCAGATATTTTTTTAGTTAACAATATCAGTGTTTTATTTTTAAAATATTAAAACATTATCCTTAATATATAAAGCAATGCAATTAATTTTAGATGAAGAACAAACTTAAGCCAGAAGGCTTGTAACGATATGTACTTTTTTTCTCTTTTTCATTTGTATAGTCCCCATTAACTTTTATGGTCCTACCGAGGGCTTTCGATTAAATTGGGTTATTGTCATTAGTTTTATCTCTTTATATCATTAAACACAGGTACATTCACTCTTGCTTAAAACATTAAATGTTATTTCCTGTATTAATTTACAAATTTATTTATATTTAAGTCGTCCAATATTGCTTTTCCCTATCGGTTTACAATTCTTAAAATGAAATTCTGGTATCCCATTTACATTCTTTGTACATAGCTTATCCATTTGATTTTATTATTTTGTTTTATCATTCACATTACATTCAATTCCCTTTTACACCTTCCCTTTTTGGTAGTGTAGCCAGCAACTCTTTTTAAAAATTCCATTTCGTTTTCTTCAATCTTACTTTTATTTTTCTCTCATATGATCCAGGTTTTCTTCCTACATAATAGACTTGGCACCGAAATTAGTTTATAAAATTTTACGTCTTTGCTTTTTTATGGTGGTATTGAGATAATTAAATACTTCCAAATTTTGCTGTACCCTGAACGCCATTACTTAAGTATTACTTAAGAATATTGTATTGCTTGCAACAATAGATGGTTAAAATAAGTCATAGTCCTTCACTTGGCATACACTACTAATGATTTATTTAAGCGATTAAAAGATTTAATGGTAATAACACTTTATCTAACTGATTACAACTCATCCTTATACAGCGGAGAAGGAAGAAGGCGAGAGCAAGCTACCTGAGACGTGTGCATAGTATAATCTCCCTATCATTTAGTTAAACCGTTATCTTGTGCATGCTTATTAGAATGACGAAGAAGTGGACATAAATGTAAGCATTTTGTGAATGACTTTTAGAACATTGAAAGCAAACACTTAAGACAGTTTCACATCATATACGTTCTTCATTTATACTAATTCACTGCACTCAAACCAAACCAAACCAAACCAAAAGTATGTGTATAAGTGAATGGTACTTTTATCGAGCAATAGGAACGTTTGGAGATAAACTGAGACTCGTTTCCTGGAATTGGGTGGGGTGGAAAACCCTGTATATACAACTTCTTTTAGGTCCCTTAAGTGTCTTTTTTCCCGATATATACTGAATGTAATCCGCTTTACTGTACGGCAAGTTCTATTGCCGTACCAATTAAAAAACTATAAACGGGATACGGGGACAATCCCCCATTTGAGTGGGTTTAAAAAAATCATTAACCGGAGATAGATGTCAATTATTGGTACGTTTCCCGGTATCAATCTACAGCCAATACTTTCCCACCGTAATCTGTTTTTCCAGTCAGTGTTCCACCAGAGGCATTTTGATAATCTGTTTATATACCTACGTGTACATTTCCTGCAATTTCTCTCAGAATCTGATGCCTTGTTGTCTCTTCTTTATATCGTTTCAAATTACGACGATTTATACCAATTATCATTGATCTCTGAAATTAGCCAAATGTATAAATTATGCAATTAGTCCGTTCCAAATTTTAGAACACAAAATCTGTCGGAACTGTACATTCTGCCACATATCCTGTAGGTAACATATATTTACAGACAGTACACAAAACATACAAATCTGACGTGTTCCATTCACATGATTTTCTCTACATCTCTGTAACAAAATATTGTTAAAAAGCTTGGTGTTAAAAGAGATAAACATTAGCAGAAATGTTTTTATTATTTGCATTCTCATAAATAGAAGGGAAATAAAGGATTAACTTATACAAAATATACTCAAATGTGGATGGAATGTGACTTTTTTGCATTGCCAAGATGTGACAAATTACCGTATGTGAAAAATTAAAGTATTTTAAAACCAAAACCAGTTGCAAGAAATTGTTACATTCATCTCAACTTCACAAAAAATGCAAATGACAAAATTTTAACCAGTGTAGTAAGTTTCATGGCCTTTCGAGCCATTTTTGAGAAAAACAAAAAATTTCGAAAAAATTTAATGTAAAGGGCACCGCAGGCGATGACATTGATGCTTGAAAATGAACTACCAGTGAAATGCGTTGGCGGGGGAAACCGGAGAATACCCGCCCCTGCGTCGCTTTGTCCACCACAAATCCCACATGCGGTTACCTGGGAGGAACCCGGCCGCTAGATGAGAATCGAGTATTCTAAACACTCGGCCGCAGCGTGGCCGTTGCTTTTTAGTGTTTCCTAAACCAAATATACTATAAAAGGAATAACCATAGAATAATAAGCTACAAAAGATCTGATGTGCTTCATTCACATGACTTTCTTAACATCTCTGAAACAAATTATTGTTAATAAGCTTATTCTTCTATTTAGTACCAAAGCATTAGCAGAAACGGTCTCATTACTTAGTTCCTTTATAAATAGAAGGGCAATAAGGAAATACACTAGCTTAAACTGACAGTCAAATATTTTAAAATGTGTTGCTAAGATATTGAAATCCGTTTCTTTGCGTGGCCAAGCGTTGACAAGTTTTTGTATGAGAAAAGTTTTAAGTATTTTAAAACTGATATCAATAACGAGGAAATCTCGAAAACTGCAAACTCCACGAAAAAAATATATGTGACATAAATTGTGTATTTTATTGTGATCTACATTTTTTGTGTAGTAAATTTTTCTATTTTTACGGTTTACCAACTACGCAAAATTCAATAAAAGTGATCCAGAATAAAAAACATTTTGAGGCTATTCTCAGAAAATTGAAATTAAACGTTTTATTTTGAATGTATATATCGTAAATATAAGAGATTTTAATCAAAAGCATTAGAGCAATTTTGAGAGAGTAAAAACTTTTCTAAATTTTTTCCTTGCAAAGGGAAGTTGGGGGGAGGGGGGGTTCTTGAAAATCTTCGTGTCGCATCCTTGAAAAATACCAAATTTAAATACCAAGTTTGGTATTTAACGGTCTTTCGTTTTTAAGCTATGCTGTCTACATACACACAGGACCTTATTTTTTTTTTATTCAGAGGGACCCAAAACATGTATTTCCGGTGAAATCTCGGTATCGAATGTTTGGGTGCGATGTAATACCTTCTCTATACGCTATGTACATGGTACCTGTAGAGAAAGTAAAACTATCATGATTCGTAAGATTTCCTAAAATAGTTTCAAATGAAAATGAAATAAACACAAAACAAATGTAAACAACATGTCCTATCAATACAATGTTTTAAAACTACGTAAAAATTAAAATTGAACTTGTCAGGAGCATTTGTTTTGCTTCGCCTTTCATGAAAATATACCAACTGGTCTGACTTTTAAAAGCGAGTCCAACGCACAGCATATCCGTTGCATTTTCACTCCTCTTTGTTAACATTCGCACATGACGTCAAAAAGAATAATCTATGGCGAAGAAGAAATATAACGCTATAAGACTATATATTGACAACCGCGCCGCTGTATCTGTGTTGCGAGAAAAATAGAATATCTAAAAATTAAAAATTATGGTTGTATTTCGATAAGTGAGATTCACGAGCACAGCAAACAAGAACATATAATGATGACTGTTATCTATATCTGTATTAAAACACAGCCCATTTTTCCTTTGTTCTAGTTATTCCATTCCGAGTGCATAAACCTGTGTAGCAGCGCTATATAGAAGTAGAATAGAAAAGAATAATATATTTATGTTATGAAAACCCGAAACATTGTGGGGCATAAGAAAGCATCTCTTTTTGAAAACAACATTTTGCACGTTTTATAGTTTTATTTCATTATTTGCTCCTTTTTCATGACGACTTTGGTACCAAATGTCTTTCTTCAAACCAGCCAGTTGTTCATCGATTTTGATCCATATCTGTGTCTTCATATTAGGCCTTTCTGTATGCATCTCTTCTATCTTCTCTACTCCGAATTTCGTTTTCTCTACTATAGATTTATTTTTTAATTGTAAATTTTTTTTTTTTTTTTTTTTTTTTTTTTTTTTGAGCTTTTGCTTGGAAATTGTATTAATTTTATCAATATCTGTTATCTTAATTTTAGGAAATGTTTTTTATTCAAATAAAATCCTTTCAACAATATTTTCTCTACCAATCATCTTTATATTTATCTTAATTTGAATTATTCTTTCTTCTCCAACTACTCCAACCTGGTTTCCATCCCGCCTCTGACACCATTGCTACTAAATTCTTTATTTCAAGTTCTGATAAACAATCCTCGTTTCGACACTCGTCCACTTGACTTCTTTGACTTTCTAATCCAACTACTCTTTCCAAATGCGCTCTCGCAACTGTCCTCAAGCGGGTCTGAATAAACTCCTCTATGTCTATCGATTACGCAGCAAGAAACCTCCAGAACTGCGGAAAGGCACCAATGTATACATTTTCCATCGACTATTACTACACGTGCTCAGTTTATGCAGTTTTCCACAGTTGCACCAAAGAAAAGGACATATGTAAAGTAATCTCACCCCACATCCAAACAACTCAGGGTGTTAGTGTCTGCAATTCGTACCCATGGAAATGATTATTTCAATTCATTTGGTTTATTACAATGGTAATATATGTATTATATATAATTTTTACGATTCCTTTATCTTTTATAAATATATGTTGATATATAATTCAAAATATAGAGCCACGTGCGTTTGGAAGCGTGATCGTTAATTATGACGACGTTGGTGCAGTGAAGAAAACTATTGACTTCCATGATTGTAAAAAAATTTATTTATTCACTACTTAAATTATCATATCACGCCAGCCTTTATATTATAAAAATGTCTTTATAGGCTCAAAATTGTTTACAAATACAGTCTATGATTCAGTGCTGCAAGTAATTCACTCGACTTTTCGATTTGAGGGTATTTACAGCTGCATGCTTTCCATTTCTTACAAACCACTGCGCGCTAACATTCCACACTCAAGACTCAGTACAATTTACAACACTACACCCGGCTAGAACTTCCTCCTCCTTTTATAGCTGGCAATGATGTCACAGAACTTCATGAAAACTTGTGGAACATACTGGACGCTTTTAAACGAATCTCGGGTGATCAGATGTCGATGTGTCATGTTCCGAAGCGTGCTGTTTTCGTCACGTCGCTCTTAGTATTGTTTATTCCAACAGCGATGACTCACATACCAAAACGAACGGACGGCATCTTCCCAATAGCCGGTCCCCATGGCCACGCTCGCTAAAGCGTCTCGCTTTGGTGCTTCGTGGGCAGGGGATCGTGGGTTCGAGTCCCGCCTTGGGCATGGGTGTTATATGTTTGTGCAATGTGTATATGTTTGTAAAAGAAACAGTAAAACCAGTAAACCAGTAATCAGTAAAACCTACGGGGGGAAATGTAAATAGGGATACAGTACCGGAGTCCTGATCAGACTCCGTTACTGTTTTATATAAAAAAAAAAAAATTATTTCTTATATGAAATATATAATTGGCATTGAAGCCATTTCGCCGGTGGTATAACGGTGAAAATAAACAGTGTATTTGATATATTTGCTATAATTTCCGAACAATTATTTAGGTTAACAGGTCAGAATAATATGTAATGCATATTTTGATTTTACATTTATACATACGTTGTGTAATACGGTTGAAAAATAAACTGTTTTTCGTACATCTAAGCATGACAGTTGAAGGCTGCTCCAATGGTCATCTGTAAGACTAGTGCTGCTTTTTCGGGGTATGCGCGTGGAACGAGAATAAACAACACCAATTTCATATAGAGGTGAACATCTGATCTATTTTAAGATGAATAAACAACTAGTCCTAAATTTCAGCACGAGGAATATATCTTCGTTGTACTAAATTCTCTAACTCCCAGAGTATTAACAGTTTTACGTTGTAGGCGGTTATTGCCCGTAATCAAGTACCGAGTTACCGTGACTCGATAAACTGCTATACGGTGAATTCCTAACTGATCACCGCTAAACGGATGGTAGTCGCAGCGCTGTACTACAATCGCAGTAACACTTCGGTAATATTTGCAAACTGCAAAAAGAGTGTCTTAAAGAGAGGTCACTTAAAGCGCAACAGACCTCAAAGTACCAAATATTAGCGAAGCATTCTCTTTTATTAAACTAACTAACCTACCTACTGCTGAATACCATACCATATGTTCTGGTTGCCAACATTTACACTTCATATTAGATCTGAGACATATTTTTTATTCACTTTGACTGCTCAATATTAAGTATCGTTTGTCTTTGGCAATTCTCAGAAATTGTCTATGTGCGCCTCAACTACCTTCTGATTGGCTTCCTCTGTACTCACCCTTGGGCTTAATGGAGTTGCTAGATTTTTTGTTTCCCGGTACTTAATTGCCTTCACTGTTGTAACTTCAGGATAATTGATTTTCCAACGCTTTCCTTTGCTAATGATTCATCTTTGGTAATAAAATTCTAATATACATTTTTAGAAAATTGATTGCTTTTAATATATGAAATGATTTATGGCAATTACGTTCCTATTAAACATAATTTATGCAACAAAATATTAATTTAATACAAACATAATTCTAGTATGAATTTCTGTGAATATAATGTACTTACTTTCAATCCTCCCGTTCCGTTCGTTGTTTTAATAGTTTTTGCTGGTTTCACCAATATTTCAGATTTCCTGTATGTGTTTTTTTATTTTGTTTTATATCACTCCACCGTCAATGATTTCTAGCTGATTTTATTAAATATTGAAACATATTTATTCTTATTCTGGAGTGTCAAAACTTGTGCTTTCGGTGAAACCCTGGTATCGAATTTTTTGGTGGAATATAATACTTACACTATCTACTTTATACATTGTACATACGTTCTAGAGAAAATAACATTTTATTTGTGTATACCGTACATTTATGAATAATTAATTCAATTCGAAGAAAATTTGATGTATTCTATTTATATAACTTTTTTCAAATGTTCCAAATACAAAATATTCTGACATCGTGCTTATCGAGATAAACATTAACAGAATTGGTTCTTTGTTACTTGCTTCATGCAAGTAGAAGGGAAATTAGGAAATACAATATGCTAAAGTGATTGTCATGGTCGCTATGTAAAAAATTGTAGTTTAGTTTGCTTTGCATGGTCTCGTTTGAGAAAGGGTAGGTAGTTAAAACTGAAAAAAATTAAAAAGTTGGTCAACTCTTCAAGAAACGCGTTAATAAAATAAACTCTATGTTTTAATGAGATCTATAATTGTGTTAATACAGACAATTATAAATCTCTTACGGTTTATAATATTCTACAAAAATTATCCCGAATTAAACGTTCGCCAGAGGCTATTCCTAGAAAATTCAAAATATACGTTTTATCTGTTATGTAAGTATCATTCATACACGGTACTTTATTGAAAATCGTTAAAACCACTTTTGAGAAAAACAAGCATTTCAAATTTTTTCCATGTAAAGGGTAGTTGTGGTGGAGGGAAGTTTTTGAAAATCACCGTGTCGTATTATTGAAAGATATCAAACATAAATACTATGTTTAGTTTCTAAAGTTTTTTTTTTCTAAAAAACAATTGCTTTTGACTTAAATATATAGGTATATCAATATTTCCGGTGAAATCTCGACATCGAATTTTTGGGTGGACTATAATAGCTTCTCTGACTACTATATACATTGCGTGTACAAAGCTGCTATGGAAATTAAAAACATCTTACGCATAATTTAAGTACCAGTTAAAAAATACCATAGATTTTATGGTATCTTCATTTCTCCCTAAAGCCGAGCGGTTTAAAATTCGTTAGAAAGTCTTTAACTTATAGAATTTCACATAAAAATTTGATGGAATGTTTTTAAGTTAAATAATTTCACATATTTTCGTGTTGTGTAATAAGTTGCATACGAATGTTGAAATAGTGTTTTTTGTTTTACTTATATAGGGATTAGGGAATATGTAAAATCGTTAAATTTGATAGTTAAAAAACGTTTTGTAGTTCAAATAATTTCGCGTAAGAAGCTTCTATAGGAAAATTTTAAAAATGTGTGTTCCATTCACATGACTTTCTCTACATGTTCTGGAAACAAACTTGCCAAAGACACTTTTACCTATTTCATGCTAATAGAGATAAACGTTATGAGAAACTGCCTTACTACCTGCTTCTTTTTAAATAGAAGAGAAACTAAGGGATACACGAGACTAAACCGGTGCTCAAATCATTTAAAGCTGTCCACTATGTGAGCAATTGAAGTTAGGCTCTTTTTTCATAGCCGGAGTAAAACAAAAGTAAGGCGAAACGAAGATTACTTCCCGTTTAATTAGTTTAGGTTGTTTAACATTGAAACAAATGACATGCGGTCTCTTGAAAACGATGTATACAAAATATGTATACAACATAAATTGTGGCTTTAAGAAATCTACGTTTTTTGTCTTATCTCTTACGGTTTACAATATTTCCAAAGTTCATCGAGAATGAAGAACCTATTCCCAAAAATTTAAAGATTAGAATTTTATTTGTCATGTAAATATGTTCAATATACGGTATTTTAATCAATATCATTAGAACCAATTTTGAGGAAAAACAACATTTTGAAAAAATGGATAGGGTAGTTTGGGATGGGGAAATTTGCATATCTCCGCATCCCATCTTTGGAATATATTAAAAATAAGTACCAAATGTTGCATTGAACGATCTTTTCGTTTTTGAGCTATACTGTTCACACACTTTCACAGACACACAAACACACACTGAGCTTTTTCTTAAAATGAAGTTCTTTGAATTCATGTGGCCTCACTTTCTGGGTAATTATGGCATAGAATACGTTGTAGATACGCGGTAGATAAAGTAAGATAATTTTTGTTTACATAATTTCACTTGTTAGGAATAGTGTATTAAATTACATAGGAGAGATTAAAATGTTCTGTTATTTAAATAATTTCACTTACTACACATATTATGGAGCAGTTTTAAAAGACTACATTTATTTCTTAAATTCAAATAATCTCAGTGATTGGGTAGTAGCATTAAAAAAAGAAGAACATAAAGAAAAACTCTAAAGTGTTCCTTTCACATGCTTTTCTCTAGCTGTTCCACAAACAAGATTACTCTTTTATCTACATCACAACATTAGCATACTTGTCATATTACTTGATTATTTGTAAGTAGAAGGGAAATAAGCGAATTAACTAGGCTAAAGCGATACCCAAATCTTTTATCGCTATTAGAAACAATTGCATTTTGGTGCTCTTTGCTTGCCAGGAATAAATAAAAGTAATACGATAAGATGATGTCTCATCGCTTGAGAAAATTTTAAGTAGCTTAAAATTGAAACAATAACACAGAATATATCCAAAACGGTTAACTCTACAAAAAATGTATAGTACGTTAATTGTGTATTTTAATGACATCTGCACTTTTTGTGCATACATTTTTATCTATCACTTGCGGTTTACCAGTTATACGAAATTCATGTAGAATGAAGAGGTTTTCAGAGGCTATTCCCAGAAAATTCAGGATATAAATTTTGTCATAAAATGTATTTTGAAGAAATAAACATTTTTCAAAAATATTCCTTGTAAAAGTTATTTAAAATCTATATGTAAAATCCTTGGAATATACTAAGCTTAAATGCCAAGTATGATATTTAACCGAATTTTCGTTTTTGAGTTATACTGTACTCACAGACACTAAGGGGGTCTAAAAACTTATAATTCTAAGAAAAACTACATATAGAAAACATATATTGAAGATACGTGCTATAGAAAGTCGGACAAGGTTGTGATTCCATTATTTCACTTGTTGATAGTGTATGAAGTTCATAGAAAAGTTTAAATATGTATTATTATTAAAATAATTTTACTCTATGCAATAGTTTAAAAAGTTACTTAGGAAGGTTAACAATAAGAGTTTACTACTTAAACTGAAATAAGTGCACTTATTAGGGAGTAGTGTAAAAATAGCATACGAAAGTAACAAATAGTCAGTTTTGTCAGCTGCAAGATCTTTATTCGCTATGGTTTAATACATCACGAACTGTTTGGACGTCACTGAAGAAAATCCTAGTAGTTGTAAGATAAGAACACTTTAGAACTTATGATTTCTTTGATAAATTATGTTTTTCAAGCAGTATAGGAAATAATATCAAAGGTCCAAAAAGCATAAGAAACTTGCCTCTTAGAGAAGAAGAAAAAGAAAAATCGGATGTATTCCGTTCACATGACTTTCTCTACAGTTCTGTAACAAATGATTGTTAGAAACCATATTCTTCTATTCACTTCATACTAAATGAGAAAAGTATTAATAGAAATTGTCTTTATTAGTTGCTCCCATGTAAGTAGAAGGGAAATAAAAGTATATGCTTAGCTAAAGCGTTAGTCAAATCTTTTTATAGCTGGTTGCTTTTGGTTGAACTCCCTCTCTTTGCATGTCAAGGAGTTTACAAATTCCCATATAAGAAAAATTGTAAGTGTTTTAAAACACAAGCTAACAAAGAATATCTCGGAAGTGGTTGTTTTAACGAGATCTACAGTTTTTTAATTGTTTCATTTATATAGCCCCCTTTAACATCTAAGGTCATATCGGAGGCTTTGCATTAGAAACAAATCATCTGTAGGTTCTTTACGTTGGGTTTAAATCGTTTTATTGTCCTCAAACACACACAAATTCACTCCCACATACATACTTCTAGACTCTGTAGTGGATACGCATTAATTCCGATTAAAGAAAAATTCGCTGCCCCAGCCGGCAATTGAACTCGGGACCTCTGGATGAGAAGTTAGCTCGCTGACCACTCGATCACGGAGGCAGCCGTCTACATTCTTGGTGTGGTAAGCTTTTGTCTATCTCTTACGGTTTATCAGTTATGCAAAATCAAGCAAAGCTATCCAGAACGAAGTGGTCTTCAGATGCTATCCCCAGAACATTCAAGATATATAGATGTATTTTATTTATCATGTATCTGTAATATACGGCATGTAAATCAAAACGTTAGCCATTTTTGAGAAAAAAAGATTTCTAAAATGCTGTTCATGTAATGAGTAGTTCGTGGTGGAGGAATTTTTCTTAAAATCTTGGTGTCGCATCCCTGAAAGATACTAAACATAAATACCAAGTTTGGTATTTTACCGGATTTTCGTTTTTGAGTTATCGTGTTCAAAGACACAGGGAGCAAAATGATTATAAAAATTATCTTTTTTATACTCAGGGCCCTAAAACGTGTATTTTCGGTGAAATCTCGGTATTGAGTTTTTGGGTAGAGTGCAATAACTTCTTTACCTATGTACCATGTACTATGTAGAGAAAGTAAAAAGGGAAGTAAGTATACAAAGGAATATAGGGATAGATGACAATATCTGCAATCAATACAATTACGTTTGAGGAGCTGTAGGTTCTGCTAATAGCTTTAAGCAACAATAACTAAACTTGTTTATTCCTGCAATCTTTATGCACTTAAGCAAGCTTTGATATACATTAACCAATCCAGTCACAGCGACTTTTTTACCGATTCACTAAGCACTCTCCAAAGTCTTAGAAACCGGTCGACTGTTCTAAATTACTCCAGGACATTCAAAATCTTCATCTTCAAGCTCTTTCAGACAAAAAGGACATCATTTTTACGTGGATTCCGTCTCGTGGCATCAAAGGTAATGAAACAGCACACTAAGCAGGCAAAGGAGCAACTCGACTAACAGAAGTTACGACATTCAGTGCCTTATCGTGACATCAGAAAACACTTTTGCAGGCCACTTAGAGCAAAATGGAACTAAGCATGTGGTCAAAATCCACCACTAAATTTGTATATGGTAAGGAAAGATGGTCTCACCAATCCTTACTCCGTACGTTCACTGAAGAGATAAGAACAAGTGATTCTCACAAGACTACGAATATATCTTCACCAAAGACAACCCACCTCAATGTGAAATCTGCAACACATTTTCACAGAATGCAGAAGATAAAAGTACAGAATGACATCTCTACAGAATCACTGAAGATATATCAACAACATTGAATACTCCACAAAAATACAAGCAAGTTCTACACTTACTCAGAAACATAAAATTGGATTCCAAACTGTAATGCACCTATCCACAATATTTTAAATCCGTGTAAAGCTTGACTTTTAACAGCAATGTAGTTATTCAAAATATTTTATTTTAATCTATGTAAATCTTACTTTCTTACTGTAATGTATAATTCACAGGCCTTTGTTTAAGTGTGTAAATCATTTCATTGTGATATTATGAATCCAATTGTTATAAATAGTGTATGGTCGCGGTATGACCTAGAAGTTAAAGCGACCTAAAACTAATAAATGAAAATGAAATAGACCTTCTTAAGTTTAATGTATCTGCGATAACACAATGGCTATGTGTCAGAGCTACGCTTCAGTCCGCGCATTGATAGTTGCTCAAGATTGCTGAACCATTCAGAACTACAAGCCTCCAGAACCTATATTTAACATTGTAGTGCTAGACATTCAAGCGAGAATAACTGAAAAGTAAGCATACACCCACTGTCATATCCAGACTTATGCAGCAATACTTAGTAAGCAGCCGTCAAGTCTCACATGAATTCAATTGAAATCACGTCTATCTCGTGGGCCCTCAAGGAAAACGTATAGCTCTGACAGGAGGACAAACGTCAATACCAGCTTCCCTTATCGCATTTGCATACAATCGGGATTACACAAACACTGCGTCTGATGCCATTGTTGGACATGGGAACCAGCCGCCAAATGTTCCTGGATCATTTCATGACATGGGGATATCAAGTGTCGTGTACATGATCTAAAAAATAAGTCAACCAGAAAATGTTTGTTTACAGCAGTTTGGATCAGGTGCTTGCACCAGATTCTTTTCTGTCTTTGACTGCATTGGCATTATTCAATATGGGAATTTTTGTAGGGAATAATCAGACCTCAAACCATCAGACTGACGATTTCTCTGCACATAACCTATTATTACTATTCAAATATGAGCCTTGTGTAGAGAGAAATCAAACCTCAAACTTGAGGAGACTGAAGTTTTCTCTGCACATAACCTATTATTACTATTCAAATATGAGCCTTGTGTAGAGAGTAATCAAACCTCAAACTTGAGGAGACTGAAGTTTTCTCTGCACATAACCTATTATTACTATTCAAATTTGGGCCTTGTGTAGAGAGTAATCAAACCTCAAACTTGAGGGGACTGAAGTTTCCTCTACACATAACCTATTATTAATATTATTATTATTCAAATATGGGACTTTGTGTATAGAGGAATCAAACCTGAAACGTGAGGAGGTTGAAGTTTTCTCCTTGAGCATAACCTATTATTGAATTATGCTCTCTTGTTTAGCTTCTTTTTTAGTGTATTAACTGTATTGTATATAATACACTATAGTTGATGTGAGCAATTAGAAACAAATAAATAACATTAAACTTGTGTATGGAGTTCTGCCCAACGGCAGTCCTGATTACATAGTTAAGATCTAATTATTGCTGTGCAAGTCTTAAATCCGAGAGTCTTTTTCTTTTTATCTTCTGTTTTCTGAATCTGGTGGGTAGTTTGCAGGAATGTGTTGAGCTAGCTGGCTGCTGTGGTGGTCGAACAAGTTATGAGGTCTTCTGTAAGCTCTGCTGAGGACTGCTGATATTTCTGGAATCTTAAGATCTGAGTGAATAGTGGGGTTTCTGACATTATATGGTGCAATAGTTTGTATTCTTTGTATTTGAGAAGGTGAAGCTGAATGAACCCTTTGAAGCTTAGAAAACTCGCATCCATTTTGGGCTTTTGCAGTGGCAAAATATTTCTCCAGGGCTCTCCACATGTGACATCGCCAAAGAGAATAATCCACAGGTATATTTACTAAAACTGCTTGAGTATTTAACAATATGTAAATTCTTGCTGTTTCGGCTGTTTTTCCGTCAGCTGTTGTTTTTTTTTAAATCATTTCAGTCCCCAAAGTCTACAGAGAAATTCCGGTCGAGTTGGACCAACGGGTGTAATGGACCTCCAGTTTCTTTTCTAAGCTAGTCTGTATTTAAGCCCAGGTATTTAATTTAAAACAATTAAATGTAGTAAATTTATCATTAATTGATTTTACGCATAAATTACTACTAACAGATAAAAAATAAGTACTTATCCATTGTTCATATGGCAGATGAAAGATGAAATGTAAAAATAAGCAAATATCATCTTGTGACGTCATAAAATAACCACGTAATTAAAATACTTCAACTAATTAATGTATACCTTATTAATTTTGTATAATGTATTGATTATATCTATATATATATATATATATATATATATCGCTGTTTTTATGTGAGCTGCTCTTGTTTACTAATCTTCCATCTCCAAAGTCTACTGGCCAATTCCTGTAGAGTTGGACCAATGGGTGTCGTGGACCCTGTGGTTTCTTTCCTAAACTTCCAGTTAAATCTGGATTTAAGCTCAGGCATTTAATTTAAAACAATTAAATATAGACAATTCATCATTGATTTTTACTCATTAAATTAGTACTGAAAGATAAACTTATCCATTATTCAGATGGCGGACGAAGGATGAAATACAAAAAAAAAAAAAAAAAAAAAAAAAAAAAAAAAAAAAAAAAAGTTATGATCTTTTGAGGTCATTAAATGACCCCATGATTAATATACTTCAATTAATTCATATAAACCTGCTTTTAAGCATATTATTGTAAAAAAACTGATGTGTTCCATCCACATGACTTTCTCTACATCTCTGTAACAAATTACTGTTAATAAGCTTATTTTTTTATTAATTTCATCTAATCTTATTTAGTATATTATAAGTAGAAGGGAAATAAGCAAATACGCTGTGCTGAACCGACAGCCAAATGTTTTAAAATGAAGTTGCTATTGAATTGCAATCGATTATTTGCGAGGCCAGGAGTTGAAAAGTTCCAGTATATTGGGCATTTTAAAACTCAAACCAATAACAAGAAATATCTCAAAAACTGTCAACTCCATGAAAAAATGTATATAACATAAATTGCATGTTTTAACGAGATATACATTTTTGTGCAGTAAATTTTTGTCATGCGGTTTACCAGTTATGCAAAATTCATCCAAAGGAAAGGACTATTTCCAAAAATTTCAAGACTACATTGAATTGGTCACGTAAATATCTTCATTGGTCGTCTCCTTAGCGTGGTGGTAGCGCAGCTGTTTGCCAAGTGGAAGACCTGGATTCGATTCCCAATACCGGCGTGGGGATTTTTCCTTCGCTGGGAGGCCTGGACCGAGGTGCACTCAGCCTCGTGAGATCCCTGGGGGGAGGCAATTGAGGAGCTACTTGATGGAGAAGTAGCGGCTCCAGGTCATGAGGACCGCATTAACAGGCCGGGAGGGATTTGAGGCGCTGACCACGTCTCACCCTCCAATACTGCACCCCACCCATGACTTCTGTCATGGACCGAGATGGGGACGCAGCGGCCGGGCGGCAAGGTACCCTGTGAGCTGTCATACCGTGGAGTTATTAAATATCTTTATTATATGCCAGTTTAAATAGAATCGTTATAGCCATTTTTGAGAAAATAAAACTTCTCTAAAATGTTTCCTTGTAAATAGGGTTTTAGGGTGGAGGATTGTCTAAAATCTTCGTGTTGCATCCTTGGAAGATACTAAACTTAAATACCAAGTTGGATATTAACAAACTTTTCGTTTTTGAGCTATGCTGCTCATAGGCGCACACACATAGAAACAGACACATACACGAACATTTTTCTAAAAATGATATTTACTTTCTCTACGCGTACTATGTATATAGTGTATAGAGAAGGTATTGTATTGCACCCAAAAATTCGATACCGAGATGTCACCAGAAATACAGTTTTAGGACCCTATGAATCCAAAAAAAAAAAAAAGAATTTTAAAAAAAGGTGTGTGTGTGTGTGTGTGTGTGTGTGTGTTTGAGCAGCATAGCTCAAAAACGAAAAGTCTGTTAAATACCAAACTTGGTATTTAAGTTTAGCATCTTCCAAGGATGCAACAAAACGATTTTCAACAAAATTCCCGCACCGCCAACTACTCTTTACTTGGAAATATTTTCGAAATTTTTGATTTTCTCAAAAAATGGCTCTAACTATTTTGATTAAAATATCATATATGAAAGATATTTATATAAAAAATAAAACGTGTATCTTGAATTTTTTTGGGAATAGCCTCTGAAGACATCTCTATTCTGAATGAATCTTGCAGAATTTTGTATAACTTATAAACCATAAGGGATAAACAAAACTTTACTAGACAAAACATGTAGGGCTCGTTAAAACACACAATTTATGTTAATATACTTTTTTCCTGTTGTTGACCGATTTAAGGTATTCCTTGTTATAGACTTGAGTTTTAAAATACTAAAAAAACGTTTCTGATGTTTATCTCGATTAGATGGAAGAATAAGCTTATTAGCAATAATTTGTTACAAACAGGTAGACAAAGACATGTGAATGGAGTACGTCAGATTTTTTTTTTAATTAAAGGGGTCCTAAAGCATGTATTTTAAGTGTAACCTTGGTCCCAAATTTTTCAATGCATTACAATAAATTCTCTATACACTATGCACATAGTACGTGTAGTCACAACATGTGCTTTATTATTTATATTATATATATTATTTATATGTATTTTCAAATGACAAATTGTGTTAAAGGAACAACGTAGTCTGAACATGCGTGTAGAGAAAATAAAAAGGCACATTGCGTAACAGCTTTAAATAAATGCAGACTAGCATTCAAATTATATTTAAATTGATTAAAATCCTCTTAGCCCCCGAAACTATAAATTTTCTGAAACTTGAAAAAATAGAGGTTTTATTAATGTCTAAAACAAAAAATGTTATTTTTTATCATTTCCCACTACCTTGTCCCATTAATTTGTGTGCAGCGGCTATGAGAGCCATACAATTTAAAACAATAGATTTAATGTAAAGCTAATATAAGAACAGATCAGCTGCACTGGTATGTGGGGGTGCTATTATCCTCGGGGTATCGTTGCATATATCTAGGTCCACTGGGTGCAGGAAAGCCACAAACGCCTTCCATTCCCTATATTACCTTTACCTCCAGAGGGGGGCTTTGTTGCTCCGTACCGCAGCAGGGGCATAATTTTCCTCAGGGATGGCCAAATGCGTCCAGAACGTCCAGCGGAAGAACGCACATCAAAGAGGGCAGTGCGTTGCCGTGATGAGTCAGCGAGCATGCACAGGACAGTCTGTCAGGCTGCGGTTGCTGGTGTGGGGGTTTGATCTGGGGACGGACGCAGGTTTGTGGCGGACAAAGTTGTCATGCCGTAATTAACCCGTTAAGTCTCTGTGAGGCATTTGCTGATCCTGCATGTACTGCCACAGAATATCCACAAGACTTTAAGCCCTCTATTTGTGCTCTTTCGCTTTTTGATGTTGTCCACAAATCACTCTTGACTGCAAAAACGCAAGTTACTGGGCTAAATCTCTGTTAGATATTATTTACTTCATGTCAAAGGTAGCGCATATTAAAATAGTTTGATGTATTCCATTCACAAGGCTTTCTCTACATCTCTATAAAAATAATTGTTAAAAAGCTTACTACTTTCTCTACAAAAAGAAATGTAATGTATATGTAAATGGAGTTTTATTTATGAATGCTCTTTAACTACTGTGGTTCTCAGCGTCCCATTCTATCCTGGGCATGAAAGACCGCTTAATTTTGCTCAGAGGCCTCTATCAGGCTTGAGGTTCTTTTCCGTGCCGTAAATCTACGACACGTGACCAACCGATTTACTTTCTCTACACGTACCTACTATGCACATAGTGTATAGAGAAGGTCTTATTTTCCACCCAAAATTGGGTACCGAGATTTCACCGGAAAAGCATTTCTAGAAAAAGGCCTATGTGTGGATGGTATGGGCAAGTCTGTGTGTCTGTGAACACGATAACCCAAAAACGAAAAATCAGTAAAATACCAAACTTAGTATTTAAGTTTAGTATCTTCCAGGGATACGACACGAAGCTTTTGAGAAAAATCCCCCCACCACAAACTACCCTTTACATGGGAAAATATTTGAAAATATTGATTTGCTCCAAAATGCTTTTAATGATTTTGATTAAATTACCGTATATCAAAGAGCTAATGACAAACAAAATGTATATTTGAATTTTCTGGGAATAGTCTTTAAACATCTGTTTATTCTGGATGAATTTTGCTCAATTTTTCATAATTGGTAATTCGGAAGAGAGAGACAAAAACGTACTTTATAAATAATATAGATTTCTATAAAACACAGACTTTATGTCAGATACATTTTTTTCGTGGAATTAACTTTTCTTAGATATTTCAAGTTATTTGTTTCATATTTTACATACTTAAACTTTTCTCACACTTTTCTCCTGGGCATGCATAGAAGCGGATGTCTACCACATGGCTACCAGCTTTTAAAAGATTTGACCATCATTTTAGTTTAGTGTATGCCCTTATTTTCCTCCTACTTACAAGGAAGCAAGTAATCAAGACAATTTCTACTAAAGTATGTTTCTGTTATAATACAGTGTATAGAAGAATATGCGAATTGAGTTAAACACTGTCACCCTCCGTGGTGTAATGGTTACCATGCTAACATCATATACCTAAGGTCGCGGGTTCAAACATGCAAATATAATCATTTTAAGCCTCTTTCCACTTTTTATTTTTCCTACTACTTATCTAATAGCTAGAAATAATATTGCATCCCACTCTAAGTTACGACCGAGATTTTACTGGAATTTTGGATTTCACATCTGCTTTATCACTCTCTCTTGTTGTTTTCTGCCTCTTTAGAAAAAGTCATTTCTAAAAAGCTTAACCATGTAAATCTAGATAAACATTAGCAAAAATGGGTTTATTACTTACATTTACTTATAGGTAATTTAGGCTAAAGTGATAGTCAAATATTTAAAAGCCTGTCACTAGATGATCATACTGAAATTAGGTTCCCTTTGCGTGGCCAGTAGTAAAGAAAAGAAAAACGAATAACATACTCTCACTTGAGAGAAGTATAAATATTGCAAAATTTGAACCACAATAAGGAATATCTTGCAAATTATTAACTCTGCATAAATAAATTAGTGGAAGCGAAATATGGGAGCACCATAGCTTAAAGTGATAGTAAAAAGCTGGTTGCTATGTGACTGAAGTTCCTTTGTTTGTATGGACAGGAGTTGACAAATTCTTGTATGAAAAAATTATGTTTTTCAAAGCTGCAACCAAAAACAAGGAATTTTCAAAAACAATCAACTCCAAGAAAAAAATGTATCTAACATAAATTGTGTGTTTTAACATGTGTTTTAACATTTTATGTATTTTAAGTTTTCGTCCATCTCTTACGGTTTAGGAGATATGGAAAATTCCGTAAAATTCATCCAGGCTAAAGTAGTCTTCAGAGACTACTCCCAGAAAATTCAAGATATACATTTTATTTGTCAGGTAAATATCTTTAATATACGATATTTTAATCGAAATCTTTAGAGCCATTTTTAAGAAAATAAAAATTTTCGAAAAAAGTTCCTGGAAAGGGTAGTTTTGGGAGGGAATATTTTTCTCAAAATCTTCGCGTCGCATCCTTGGACGATACCAAACTTAAATACCAAGTTTGGTATTTGACAGTGTTTTCGTTTTTGAGCTATGCTACCCACAGACACACACACACACACTCACTCACACACACACATACAGACAGACACACGGAAATTTTTCTAAAAATGCTTTTTTTCGGATTCAGGGTGTCTTAAAACATATTTTTGGTGAAATCTCGTTATCGAATTTTTGGGTGCAATAAAATATATTCTCTATACACTATGTATATAGTACATATAGAGAGAGTAAAAAAGCATATTAAATAAATTGTGTGTTTCAACAGTCTTCATATTTTTGTGTAGTAAGCCTTTGTTATCTTTTACGGTTTATTATTTATGTAAAAGTATCCAGAAATAAGAGGTTATCGGAGGCTATTCACAAAAGCAATCAAGAAATCCATTTTATTAGTCATAAGAGTACTTAAAATACCATTACAAATATTTTTGAGAAAATAAAAATTTTCGAAAAATGTTCCATGTAAAGCTAGTTGGAATAGGCAATTTTTTTAACATCTTCATATCGCTGTCTTGGGAGATACTGCACATAAATATCAAGCATAGTATTTAACACATTTTTTTTCTGGTTTGATATTCATAGGTGCACACGCACACGCACACACACACCTAAACACCACTGATCTAATTCAAAGAATGCGTTTTCAAAGTTGTATTTCCATTTAAATCTTGGTATCGAATTTTTGGGTGCAAACTTCTATCTATGTACCCAGTACGAAGTAGAGAGAAAATTAGAATTTTTATAGAAAATTTGTCTGTAAACAGCATAACTAAAAGAAAATTCGGATTAGTACCGATTAAATGATACTTGATTTCAATTGCATTGAAAATTATCATTTTAAACAAAAAACAAAAAAAAAAAACTAACCTTTACAGGGTAAAACTTTCAATAATTTCGAATTTTGCAAAATTACTTCTAGCAAACATTTTAAAAAATCTGATGTCTTCCATTCACATAAGTTTCTTATATCTCTGCAACAAATTATTGTTAAAAAGCTTATGCTTCTATTTACTTCATACTAATCGAGAAAAAATAAGCAGAAATAGTTCTATTACTTGCTTCCTTGTAAGTAGAGGCGAAATAAGGGGGTATTATTGGTTAAAGTGATAGTCAAAAGTTGGTTGCTATGTGACTGAACTTCCTTTGTTTGTATGAACTGGAATTGCTAAATTCTTGCATGAGAAAAGTATGTTTCTTAAAGTTTAAATCAAAAAACAAAGAGTATCTCAAAAACGATCAGCTTCACAAAAAAATGTAAGTAATATAAATTGTGCGTTTTAAGGTGCTCTACATGTTTTTTGTGTTGTAATTTTTTCTCCATCTCTTACGGTTTAGCAGTTATGCAAAAATCCATAAAATTCATCCAGAATAAAATTCATCTTCAGAGGCTATTCCCAGCAAATTCATAATATACATTTTATTTGTTGTGTAAATATCGTTAATATACGAAATTTTAATCAAAATCGTTAGCCATTTTTGAGAAAATCAAAATTTTCGAATAAAGTTCCATGTAAATGGTAGTTTTGGGTGGGGGGATTTTTCTCAAAATCTTCATGTGGCATCCCTGGAAGATACTAAACTTAAATTCCAAGTTTGGTATTTTACCGACTTTTCGTTTTTCAGTTATGTTCACAGACACACGGACACACACACACACGGACCTTTTTCCGAAAATGCTTTTTTTAGATAAGGGGACCCTAAAACATATATTTACGGTAAAATCTCGATATAGAATTTTCGGGTGGAGTGCAATACCTTCTCTATACCTTATGTAGGTACATAGAGCGTATAGAGAAAGTAAATATACAATTCACTTGATATTTTCCATGACGAGTAAAATGTATGTTGTTTTGAATTTTCTGGAAAAAACCTATGTAGTCAGCTGTGTTCAGGAGGAATTTCGTGTAAACTTGTTTAAGAAGTAATATAGGTTCCTTCAAATGTCATTTCAAACTTTAAATGATTATAACTATATTAATATTTGAGAAAGAAAGAAAAACAACTGGTGACACATATTAAGCCAAAAATGGGCTTTAATATTTGAGACAGAAAAAAACAACAAAAAAGTCGCATAATGGGCAACATTGGTGTTTTAGAAAACATAGGGAAGATGTCGTCCGTTCTCTTGTTCAACGTCTGCAGCTCCATGCCCAGCATTTTGCAGATGATGTCTAGGCATGTTAGCAATTTCTTGCGAGATAGCATTTTTCAGCTTCTGTCAAGTTGTTGAAGTGTCCGGAAAACTTGTTCTTTAAGGTAATCCTGCAAATAAGAATAGGTCGGATTAAGATCTGGAGATCGCGGAGGACACTTTGTAAGAAAGTGTCTACTAATGACATGATCACCAAAGATCTGGGCAGGCGTGCAGATATGGGGCGAAGCGTCATTTTGCATGAGGATATTTTCCATATCGTAATTGCTCAGCCTACGCATGATGAAGTTTTGTAGCAAATTATAATAGGGCTCACCATTTACACTTTGATATTTCTTTCGAAAAAAATGCGATGAATTGTAAATTGAAACTAGACCATACAGTAACTTCTAAATCATGAAGACCTTGAATTAAAATTTAGAGACTTTTACGACTAAATTCTGAAATAGTGTATGTTAACTCCACATCTGTCCAAAAAAGTCCAACAAATCATTATTAATTTGAATCTCTGCTAACATAAATAGGATACATCTATTTTTTAGGATTCTTCAAACTGTAGATGTATTTATCTGAAGTTACCTCATACTGTACAACACTACAATTCCATAATTATTATTTCTACTTTGTTCATTTTTTGTACGAAGTACCGCAGCAACAGAGACATCATTGAATATATTTATCCTTCCAGATGTTTCTTATCAGCAACGGAACCAATTTCCTAACTTTCTAATTAAATCCCCATTATTATAGCTTATGGAAAATGGGTTGCTCTTAAATTGTTAAGAGCTCTACAATTTTCTGGGAGCTTCTGAAAAACTCCTCTCGCTTTCATAATAGCGTATTCTATCTTTTAGGATAGAGTCATGATTTAAAACTTACAAGTTCTTATGGGATTATGAATAAAATAACTAATGTTTTATTCATCAGAAGTGTACCAATGGTAACGTAGAACTGAAAAAAAAAAAAAAAAAAAAAAAAAACAGAGGAAAAAATCTATTGTGCTGCATTCACATGACTTTATATATTTATAACAAATTATTGTTAATAAACTTACTCTTCTACCTCTTCTAGATAAACACTAGCCGAAACTGTCGTATTGCTTAGTTCCTTACAAATAGAAGGAAATAAGAAAATGTCCAAGGCTAAACCGACAGCCAAATGTTTTAAAACGTGGTTGCTATGGGATAGAAATCGGTTTCTTTGCTTGGCCAGAACTTCAAATACGAGAAATACGAGTCTTTTAAAACTGAAACTGATAAAATATATCTCCAAGAAAAAATGTAAATGACATAAATTGTGTTCTAACGAGATTTACAGTTTTTGTATTGTTAAATTTTTGTCTGTCTCTTACGGTTTACCAGTTATGAAAAAATCCGCAAAATTCATCGAGGATAAACATATCTTCAGAAGCTATTCCCAGTAAATTGAAGGTTTACATTTTATTTCTCATGTAAATATCTTAAATATAAGAGATTTTAATAAAAATCGTTAAGAACCATTTCTGAGAGTATCAAAATTTTAAAAAAGTATTCCATTAGGGTAGAGGGATTTTCTTGAAAATCTTTGATACCAAACATAAACACCAAGTTTGGTATTTAAATATATTTTCGTTTTTGAGCTTTACTGTCCACAGACACACACACGAACTTTTTTTTCTAAAAAGGTTTTTTTTTGTTTGAATTCAGGGGATCCTAAAACATGTATTTGCGATGAAATCTCGGTATCGAATTTTTGGGTGAAATACAATGCTTCCTCTATACACTACGTACATAGTACGTATAGCGAAAATAACAAACCCTAATGTTTATGCGACTTGTTTTGTCTTTATCCTATCTCAAGTATATAATATTTATAGCGATTCTAGCTTTGAAAGACCGTGTATTACCCGTTATATAAGTTAATACGAAATACCTCCTAAATACTGTTTTGTACAAAGGTTAATCCCAGCCTTGACAGCTAAATTTTGGTATAATGGTGGTATGACGGTGACGGAATATTGGGGACATGCTGTGATTAAATAGAGGTAGTTCTACTCGGAAGGATCTATTGAGGAAATATTCTTTTCCGATGTAGGTACGTGCTGGAGGATTCAGACGTCCATGTTGTATGTCACAGCTCCCGGAAGCTCTTGAAGGCGTGATAGGAAGCGACGAGCGATCTGACGTAGAAACAGGAGAAGAGGAAGCAGACGAAGGTCGTGCTGCAGCTGTTTGTTCCGGAGAACCAAGAAATGTTGACAGTATTCTTGGCTTTATTTTGTCTTTACCCTTTTCCGATCTACGGGAATACGCTTGTTGTGTCAGGATCATAAAATAGGTTAACTTTCAACTTCTACAGAACATTCGAAGCCTTAGAATAATTACGGTGGCACCGTCAAGTAGAGTTTAGTCCGCTCCTCTCTCATTAAAGGTCCCAGGTTCGATACCAGGTGACCATATATGTGATTTGTGGCAAAAAAATCCGATATGTTCCATTCACATGACTTTCTCTACACCTCTGCAATAAATTGTTGTTAAAAAGCTTATGCTTCTATTTACTTCATGCTAAACGAGAAAAAATTAACAAAGAGCCTTAGTTTTTGCTTCCATGTAAGTAAGAGGGAAGTAAGGGAATTTTTGGGTGCATTACAATACCTTCTCTGTACATAGTACGTGTAGAGAAAGTAAAAAAGCGGTGTATGTTTGAGATTCTCCCAGGTCGTCTATTTCCCCCGCCATTCATTCCATCACATTGCAACACCTTCCCCGTCTGCTCGATGATTATTTGTCCCAAAGAAGCAAGAGAATGGTTACAGACTTAGTTTATAATTGCGATTAAAATGGTCAGGAACACTTGATATCAAAGGAATTCAATGAATTACTAAAAAGTGGAGGCTAGATTTTTTTTTTTTTTTTTGCAGTGTTTAACGCCCGCTTTTACTACTTGTTGCACCGCAGGCGATGACACTGGTGATACATAAAATGAAGGAGCACCGGTGGAATGCGATGGCGGGGGAAACTGTAGAATCCCGGAGAAAACCCACCCCTGAGCCGCTTTGTCCACCACAAATCTCACATGCGGTCGCTGAGGCGAGTGGTCTAACCATTCGGCCACGGCGCAGCCAGTTAATTTTCTGTAGCTACTAGTGGAACATAGGATATCGTTTGGATGTTTCCATGATTGAATTTTGAATTTCTAATTCTGAGTTTGCCGCTATGTGCTATTGTGGCGAGGGAGTGGTTGGTTGCTCGCAGATGGTACTGTAGGACAAATCATGATTTTCAGACGTGAAATAGAGGAACTTTGCCCAGGAACCTGCTTCTTTCAAGGTATGGGATTCTCTTTCGTACAAATAAACATTACATGGAACCACTGGCTTTAATTCTCTTCCGAAGGAAGCTTGCTAAACAGTTTTGCGTCCGAGTAAATCCATCTTCCACCAGGTTTGAACCTGCAATCTTGGTTTTTGGTAAACATGCTACCTCCTTAACCCTTGAACCTAAACTGCACGAAAATATGGTAGGTGTACCGGAAGTAGGTGACGGCGCCGGTTGAGTGGTTAAACCGCTCATCTCCCCTCCCCTTTTGGGTTCGACCCCAAGAACTCGTATGTGGCAAAGAGGCTTCCGGACGGTTTTCTCCGGGCCCTTCGGTTTTCCGCACCACTCATTCCACCAATTGCTCCATCATCACCTCTCCAATCATCAATTTCGCTTCCATTCCATATCATCCACTTCCTCATATTTATGCCTGGTTCGGGCCGACCCCTCGTAACAGGTTTTCCATTCTGTGGTTCCGTGTCATTGGCTCCCCGACAGGCTTCTGACCCCTAGGCATTGGCTTGTCAGCTCTAGGGGGATGTCAGTCGTACAAATACGAGGAGAGTAAGCCGATTACGAAACACAGCAACCAGGCGCACCACGACCTACCAGAACTCGGACGCGCACACTTATTACTCCTCGCTGGACCACATAAATGAGAGCAGATTCAACTTTCGCTTTAACACAAAGAGCAATACTTATAACAGGAAATGTCAAATAGAAAATTTGAGGATAGAATTAAATGTATAACAGAACCATTGAGCCACTCAGATATTGAATAACGTTATTAAACTTTCCTTTGAATTTTAACTACGCAAATGTCGCATTATTATGAGAATTTAAATTTTTAACTCTATAGCAAGACCTTACATACTAGCCTATATAAAAACCTAAATCGCTTATATAAACATATTTCTGTATATTAGCTGCACATATACTATGCAAAATGGAGAAGATAAGCATGTTGTTACTGCTTCATTACACAAGTTATTTCTAATGCATGATCTGAGCTTGAAACAACCTGGCCTTTTGAAGACGTCTAATAGCCATGAGATCATGTACCTCTTCATTCGTCTTGTGTACTACCTCGATACGTTGCAACGTCCAGCTCTAATTTCTATTCCTTCCAACTGACACGGACCTCTTTGTTAATCGCTCACACAGTATGGTGACGCAAAATTCATAGCGCTACAAGCTGCTCCATGATCATCTTTTTTATCATCAATTTCACCGTTATTTATATTATTGCACTACTGTATAGAGAGGGTATTCTATTGCACCCAAAATTCTATACCGAGATAACACCAAAAATACAGGTTTTGGGGCCCCCTGAATCCAAAAAGAGCATTTATAGAAAAAGTCCTGGTGTGTGTGGACAGCATAACTCAAAAACGAAGAGTCTATTAAATACCAAACTTGGTATTTAAGTTCAGTATTTTCCAAGGATGCAACACGAAGATTTTCAAGAAAATCTCCCCCTAACTACCTTACATGGAAACATTTTCGAATTTTGATTTTCTGAAAACTGGCTCTAAGGATTTTGATGAAAATATCGTATATTAAGAATATTTACATCACAAATAAAATGTATACCTATCTTGAATTTTCTGCGAATAGCATCTTTATTCTGAATGAATTTTGCAGAATTTTGTATAACTGGTAAACCGTAAGAGAGAGAGAGAGAGAGAGAGAGAGAGAGCGAGAGAGAGAGACAAAAACTTGCTACATCAGCAGAGCTTGTTAAAACAAACAATTTTTTCCCTGGAGTTTACCGTTTTTGATATATACCTTATCATTGATTGTTTTAATTGTTCATACGGGAACTAGTCAACACCTAACCACGCAAACAATCGGATTCCAATCCCATAGCAACTACATTTTAAAGCATTTGACTGTCGGTTTGGCCTAGTGTATCCCCTTATTTCCCTTCTACTTATAAGGAACTAAGTAATAACACAATTTCTGCTAACGTTTATCTGGATTAGCATGAAGTGAATTAGCTTATTAACAATAATTTGTTAGAGGGATGTAGAGAAAGTCTTGTGAGTGGAGCTTTCGGATATTTTTTTCTACACTCTGATACCAAACCTCGGGCTAATTACCCACCCATCCTGGGTATTATCTCTGATCAGAGTTCATCTGCTCGATATACATTTGACTCCAGGCGCAGGCTTGTAAGTTCTTGATAAATAGTGAAGGAATAATAATAAAGGAGTACAATAGGTGTTCTGACCGAGCAGAATGGTTCAGGTGATAACGTCTGTAGCTCGCATTTGGGAGATACTGGGTTCAAATCCATTAGGTCAACCAATCTGCCTAAAGTTTCTTCGTGGTTTCCCTCAGTCTCCAAGTAAATACCGGAATGGATACTTAATACCACGACAAAAAGCTTCAGATTGAGTTTAAAAACAATAGCATAACTGATAAATAGATGGTAATTTTGATTTTGCTGCCACCTATCTACATAAAAAACGGCGCAGGGGAGGGTTTTCTCTGATATCGCATTCCACCGGTGCTCCATCTTCATTCCATTATCATCAGTGTCATCGCCTGCGGTTGAATATGTAGTAAAAGTGGAAGTTAAACACTATAAAAGAAATGGCGACACCCATCTTACACACACATTGTCCATAGCCGATTTGCAGGATTTATAATGATGCCCACATCTTCAACCAATTCTCCATGCAGGATGTTATAATGGTACCCACATCTTCAATTCTACATGCAGGATGTTATAATGATACCCACATCTTCAACCAATTCTCCTTGCAGGATGTCGTAATGATGCCCACATCTTCAACCAATTCTCCATGCAGGATGTTATAATGATGCCCACATCTTCAATTCTCCATGCAGGATGTTATAATGATACCCACATCTTCAACCAATTCTCCATGCAGAATGTTATAATGATGCCCACATCTTCAACCAATTCTCCATGCAGGATGTTATAATGGTACACACATCTTCAATTCTCCATGCAGGATGTTATAATGATGCCCACATCTTCAACCAATCCTACGACTTTTTATCAGGCGGTCTTGCTTTATCATGTATTTTGTCAATGGTTTCCTGTATGCGCTGCTTCTGTGGTGCCTGTCGGACTTCGTTTAATTTATTTTATTTTTTGATTAACGTCCTATAAACTGGTTAGTCTTATCTGAGGAAGAATAAAACCAGTGAGATTGATACTCAAATGATCTTGGGGTCCATGGAACTTAAAGTTATTAGACATTTGTCTTCTCAGGCTAAGGGAAAATCCCGAAAAAGCTTACCCGCTTCGGGATTCAAACTCGCGACCAACGATGTGGGCTATCTAATTCTGTTTTCATTTGCCCAGTATTCGAACTCTTCAAATGAAAATGTTGAATAGCAGCACGGGACCTTCTCATTTTCAGTCACAGTCGACACATTGACTAATTAGGACGCCTGGCAAAATAAACCGTAGGCTACACATTATTGAACTTTTTACACGATCCTTTGTATAATTAAACTTACCAACCAAAGTCGCAACAAAGATCTTCCATTTTTAGTTTCTCTACACGTACTGTGTACACAGTGTATAGAGAAGTCATTGTATTCCACCTAAAATTAGATATAGAAATTTCACCTGAAATTCACGTTTTGGGGTAATTTTAGAAAAAGGTCCATGTGTCCTTGTGCCTGTGAACACGATAACTCAAAAACGAAATGTCAGTAAAATACTACATTTGGTAGATATTTAAATTTAGTATTTACCAAGGATGCGATCTGAAGATTTCGAGAACAATCCCGCCGTCTTAGACTACCCTTTACATGGAAAAACATCGAAAATTTAGATTTTCTCAAAAATAATTCTCATACCGAAATTAAAATTAATTTCTACATAATAAGCAAACCGTAAGTTACTTACTACGTAACAAATGTAAATCTCTTTAAAGCAAATATTTTGTCCTATACATTTTTTTTGCGTTGAGTTGGCTTTCTGAGATATTCCTTGTTATTGCCTTCAGTTTTAAAACTTTTGGAAATAATATGCAGAATTTGTAAACTCCTGGCCATTCTAAGAAACGTATTTCCACCACATGGCAGCCAGCTTTTAAAATATTTAACTATCGCTTTAGACTAGTGCTGAAACAAAAGAATAATGTCACAGAAATGTAGAGAAAGTCGTACATTTGGAACATGCCAGATTTCCTTCATGGAAATTTATCAGATTTATCAAACACCTTCGCATTTCACTTCTATTACAATATTAGAGGAAATATATCATATCACATATAATGTGTGTGTTTTATCATGCAACTTGCAAGTATAACCTACAGTTAATTTAAACCGTCAACTAGCGACATCTGACGTACCACAGACCGATTTATCGTACCTCTTTAACCCAGTGAGAGCGTTAGCAAATAATTAGTTTGGAGTTCGGTTGTTTCGCAACGAAGTCAATTATCAGACTAGAAACTTTGCGTTCATTTTTTGTTTCAGAGTTGTTCTTGCGTCTGCTTCTTTGATTACAAGATAATTTTACGGTGCTCTCTTTTTGTTATTTGAAACCAGATTTTGCTTCTCATTCCGCTGCTTCCAACAAATCGAAAAATTTGACCCCCGGCAGCCTTTTCTGCCCTTGTGCGTGTGCGAGAAATGCTATTTTTTAATCTGGCTGAAATGGGATACAAAATCGTTTATGCAGATGATAAAATTCTTCTCAAACTTTTATGTAGCTGGTATAAAACTAGCAGTTGATTTATTCATAGATTTAGTGTACACAAATTTTGAGTAATTTAAATAGCTATTAAATTGAAAAATCTAATGTATACCATTCACATGACTTTCTGTACATCTCTGCAACCCTTGTTCTTATATTTACTTCATGCTAATCTAGAAAAAAATAGCAGAAAGGGTCTCATTTGCTTTCTTGTAAGTAGAAGGAAGATAAGCGAGTACTATAGGCTAAAACGATAACAACTTTTTAAAAACTGATTCTTTGTGATTGAAGTGCCCTTGTTTGTATGGACAGAAGTTGATACATTCCCGTATGAGAAAAAAATAAGTATTTTAAAGCTGAAACTAATAACAAAGAGTATCTAAAAAAACGGTCAACTGCACGAAAAAATGTATGTAACATATTTTATGTTTTTAGTTTTGTCTATCTCTCACGGTTTACCAGTTGTACAAAATTCCGCAAAAATCATCCAGAGGCTATCCCCAGAAAATTGAAAATATACATTTTATTTGTCATGTAAATATCTTAAATATAAGAGATTTTAATCAAAATCGTTAAGAGGCATTTTAGAGAAAGTCAAAAGGTTCGAATTGTTTCCATGTAAAGGCTTGTTGAAGGTGCGGGGATTTTCTTGAAAATCTTTGTGTCGCATCCTTGGAAGAAACTGAACTTAAATATCCAGATTGGTATTTAATCATTTTTGAGCTGTGCTGCCCACAGTCACACACGGACATTTTTCTAAAACCCTGTTTTTTTTAATTGAGGAGGTTTCAAAACATTTCCGGTGAAATCTCTGTATGAAATTTTTGGGTGCAAACAGTACCTTTGCTATACACTATGCACATAGTACGTTTACAGAAAATAAAAATATTTATAATAAACCAAACCAATTTCATCAATTAGTTAATGATTTATTTGTGAATTTTAGGGACATTTTTCCTGCATAGGTTCATAAAGCTGTAACTCAGCCCTTATAAATGCAGTTTGACTGGAAGTTTAGTTAATCGATCCAAAAGTTTAGAAAAATGTTTTAAAACCCTTTAGTTAAAGTGATGCATATGTGAAATTTGACCAAAAATTGTGAAGTATATTTTTTCATGACTATTTCATTCATACTCGTGATCGTTGGAAGTGGCCAATCCAATACATTGGCGCGTCAATTTCCAACCAATCTCTTCATTTTAATAGTTTTTTACACACCTACGCACAATTGCTTTTATAAAGTTATTGCACCCACGTGCATTTGTTTTCTCTCTGAATATCAGTGTGCAGTGGTATCCTCGTACATAATGGCGGAGGTTCCAGTAGACATATTAATAGCAATCATGGTTTTCTAAGCCAAAATAATAGAATAGCAAGAGATATGTGTTTATTTCACGTCATAATATAATGTAGCAATACAAAGAGTTCTGGAATTTATGACATAGACATCAAGTTGCAGTGATTTCGGTGCAAATATACGTAAAAAAGCATGAGATTTTATGAATATTGTTCTTCGTGTCCATATAGGCTAATCATAGTTATTTTATTCACGAAATAGCTACAACTTTTCTCTAGATAAATTCGCTCGCAACAAATTCTTCGCGAATTTATCGATAAAAGTTGGAGCTCTTGTTATATTACTTATGATAGAATTACATGAGATAAGTTTTTTTTTTCCACTTGGCACAGTTTAAATATCAGTTATCTAAGGCAAATGGACAGTCGAGGGCCTATTAATAGGCATTTCCAACTTGAAATCTTATTTGTTCTCAAACTTTTTCCAACAATTTTGCACGCTCAAAATGTTCCACATGATGTCATCTTTCACTAATATGTTGAAAATTTTATACTGCCTCTCAAAATCACATTAAAAAAATGTATTATATAACAGAGACGGTCACTCAGGATAGACAGGTTAGGCTAAGCTTACTATAATATGTGTAAAAACCTTTTAAAAATACTCTTAACGAAATGTATGGGCATCAAAACTAAAATTAAATGTTTCTGGTTAAATATAAACTACATATAACATTACATTTCATATAGTTACTAGTATTTAAATGAAAGCATTCTTGAAAATTCAACAGGTCCGCTTTAACAATGTAATGCACTAATTATTGGGAACTAAAATGTGGACTTCTAATATGTACTTATAAAAGGAACTTCACTTCCAATTCTTGTTTCTTCAAAACTCACGATTGCTAATGCAGCAATAGATTTTTCGCACACAATAATATCAATTATTCTAATCACTAGCGTTGCCTCATAATGACATATTTATAAAAATTACGCGACTTACTAGTGCGTAACCGTGGCATTGATTAATGATAATTACGCTGCGTATTAATATTACATAAATACCGCCATGCAGTCGAAGATTAGGTGTCAATTTTAGGAGTAAACAAACCTTTTATGTTCTTTTTTTCGAGTATATTGGAGGAAATTTTACCAAATATGTTTGCAATAGATGGAAAAGAGTAGAACATTTTTATATAAATTACTGTTTTTATGCTAAAAGAGCTATTGTGAACAATAAGTCTAACACAGAAAAGACATCGGCGATGGTGACGATTAAATGAATCGTGAACAAATCGTAGGAAACTATTCATATTTGGTGAATGAATCGATTACTGGAAATGAATCGCTCGACCCAGCTCTAGGGAGAGGCCGTCAACAATTGACGTGCAGGCAAATTAACTGAGTACCTGCCTTGATGTCCAGGAGCTTGGAGCCAGGAGCAGGAACTAGTCGCCCGAGTATACTCGGGCGGGGGCAAATCACCACGGTACCTATCCGCTTTTCTCGCGGATTTACCCGTGTGATATAAAATCTTGTGCAAGCGTTTATGTCTGTGTCGAAGTAATGTGGGCAGGGTGTTTCCCTCTGTGCAGCCGGCGCGGGCTGGCTTACCTACCTGAGTGGTCACCCACCCAGAGAGGGACCAGGCCCGATGCTGCTTACCTTGGCCAGCGCTTGCGGGCTGTCAAGGAGAGCAGTGCCGGCTAGCGGGGAGAACTGAAGGGATGTAGGTACGGGGTGGGGGAAGCCAGTGTTGCAGATCTGGTCGGAGTACAACTGGACGGTCACCCGTCCGAGTCGGGACCGGGCCCGATGCTGCTTAACTTGGCGGGTAGAACTGTAAAGAAGGGAGAGGCGGCCGGAAAACTACCATCCCAAGGCGTCCTTGGGAAGGCGGTAGCTTACGCGTCTCCTAGGCAGCGTGTGGTCGTAAAGACCGAGAGTGTTCACCTGGGGATTTGGGTGGGGAGCAAGTTTAGTGTATATTGTGCGAGCTCTTTCTCGCACAACGTCCACTATGTAAGGGATTCCGGAGTGGGAATGGAGAATGTGGGACGGGAATCTACGGTCTGTGCCATATATCATCCTCAATGCCCTGTTCTGCACGGTCTGCAGCCTGCGGATGGTGGAACGAGCCACCGAACCCCAGACCTCTCAGCCATACAGCATCAGGGGCGGGATGACTGCGCGGTACAGGCGTAGTTTTAGGTGTGTAGGCATGGTGGAGCGGAAGATGGGAAACAACTGCCGTAGGGCAGCGTGTCCCATACCGACCTTCTCCCTGACACGTGGAGTGAAAGTAAGGCCGCGGTCGAGGAGGACTCCAAGGTATTTGGCGGTGCGGACCCAGGGGATCCGCCGCCGCCGCAACCTCAGCGACCTCTCCGGTCGCCAGCCACGGACTTTAGCCAGCAGTAGAGCTGAGCTCTTCTGCGGGCTGATGGCCATCCGCCACTGTTCACTCCATCTGCCTATGGCCTGGAGCTGTCTCTAAAACGCATGTGCCACTTGTAAGAGCATCCCCTAATGCTTACTACCGGGCGCCAAATACTTCGAACCGTAATTTGTGACATCAGAGAGCAGGCTAGCTCGGGATTTGCCTACTCTTTGCTTTGCGTGTTCCAGTATCTAACGTATTCTGGTTTAAAATATCGCTCTTTCCTTCCAGAAGAAAATGGACCTATCTAATGTTCAAGAATGCCATCATTTAAATACTTGAAACTATATGGAATGTAATCTTACACGTAGATTTTATTTTGTTGATTGTAAACCTTTAATTTTAGTTTCCATATCCATACATTTCGTTATGAGTATTTTTGAAAAATTTTATAGCTAAAAAATGACGTCACAGAAACTTGTCGAAGATCTGGACGTTCCTAGACGAATCTCAAGTGTACCGAAAGTGTCACGTTCCGAAGTCTCCTGTTTCAGTACTTCCTGTTTATGCATTCCAAGGTCTCCAACAGTGATGACTTGCATACCAAAGCGAACATGAGAAGCACTGCATAAGATGGCACGGTCATAATACTGCAGACTTTTCAAAATTTACAGATGCATCACCTTAAGTTAAACCGTAGTGCAATGGAAGGATGAGAAAAGTAGACGATCGCTAACTTTTTTTCCTTTTATAGCAACTAAAGGATGTTGATAAATCTGCCAGCTTAGATAAAGCGACGATGGATAAGTTTTTTATTTCTTAGAGCTGAAGTATTTGTATTAAAAGTACTATTGTCGTAGTCTTTCTTTTGGTTGAGCATTAGCAATCAGCAGGTGTTCCCCCCTCCTCTAAATAAGGACACTGGAAAACTATCGTTCACAGCAAAAATGTAAGGTTAGCGTTACAAAAAATGTAGCAAATCAGATACATTTGCCCATTTATTATTGTGTGGCGTACACTCACTTGGCCCTACTTATTGTAGTTTCTTTGAGGTATATTTTACAAATTCTTCAATAATTCATTTTCTCTCTACTTCAAGTTAACAATGAGAGAAATTGAACACTTTCAGTATATACAGAGGGTTACGGAATATACGAATGTTTATGGAAGTATGCCTCGTATGTTGACGCTTTATTTTAAAGCATATGTTGTTTCTTAGAAATCTAATAATTCTGTATTCAGCTTCAAATTTTATCTAAGGAGGTTGGGACTGTCCCTTAAATCTGAATCAGATTGAAAATTCATGGCCATTCCACGACTGAAAGTTATCATATCTAGTTAAACATGTTCTGTGTCTGAGATGCTTCAATTATATTATAATACCTCATGATCACTAAGAAAATCCTCCAATGACCTCCGCCATTGTATACACACAGGAAGCTGGGATCGCCATTTAAATATGATAAATGAAATGTTTATTTTGAATTTTCTGGGAGTAACTTTTTAAATCCTTTCCATTCTGGATGATTTTTGCATATCTGGTAAACTATTAGAAATAGACAAAATATGTTACTATGCAAAAAAAAAGGTAGATGTCAAAGCACACAGTTTATGTTAAATTGTTTTTTGTTCAGTTAACCTTTTCTGAGATAATATTCTTTTTATAGCTTTAACTTTTTAATACTTAAACTATTCTCTTAAATGAAAATTGGATAGTTACTTTTCTTTCTTTTTCCCTGCAAAGCGAGCCAAATTTCAGATATCACAGCTACAAGCTCTTAAAAATTCGATAATCGCTTTAGTCTCGAATGAGTAATAACACTTCTGCTAATGTTTATCTTAATTTGTTTGAAGTTGATAGAACAATGAGCTTTCGTAAGCGCAGTTTGTCATAGAATAAGCAAAAAAAGTGAAGTGAATCTAACACGTCAGATTTTTAATTAGACCAAAGAAAAACGTGCATATTCGGTGATATGTCGGCATTGACTTTTCAATGAATTCTTACTATCGGAATTTTTAATTATTTATGTCATATATGTTACTCGTATGTGGTAATAGAAACTAATAAAAGGGATATGTTTTTGGTAGTGTTTAACGCCCGCTTTTACTGAAAATGGCACCGCAAACGATAAAGATGGAGCACCGGTGGAATGCGATGACGGGGGAAACCAGAGAACCCATGCGCCACTTTGTTCACTACAAATCTCACATGCGGTCACCTGAGATCGAACATGGGCCATCTAGGTGAGAGGCTAGTGGTATAGGCACTTGGCTCGGGCGCGGCCCATGATGTTTGAAATAATACATCTAAAAATTATAAAATGTTAGGCTATAAGTGAATTGTAACCCATTTTGGAAAACAATTTTAAGGAATACTTAGCATAGGTAAGTGGTAGTAACAATTTTTTAAATTTCTGTATGTAAAGTTTCAGGATATGTTCTATGTACATATAAAAATCATAGTGCTTCTTACGTACGAGTTAGCCGGTCGAAGGTGACTTGCCTTAAAGTTTTCCACTACTCAGATGCTCAGAGGTTCCTCCAGTCTACGACTGCGGTCAAATGTACCAATGGTAAAGGACGGGGATGACCCACGTAAAATAACGGGTGTGAAGTATGTTTGGACAATCTGGGGTTACATTAATTGCAGTTGCATTTATTTTGATTATTCTAAACACTACAATAATATTGAAATAAACTAATATGCATATGACATAAAGTAGCTACAAAACCGTTATTTTATTACTAAATATAATACTAAATACCGTTAATATGAAAATAAAAGGAATACACTGCTGTTTGACTAATTATCTTTATCGCCAAATGGAAATTGTTTAAAATAGAGGGTTAAATTTTTCCGCTCTTCAATTGCTCCAAAGCCTGCATCCATTTCGGATATTATTTCAGTCTTTACGCGTTTCAAATGGTTTTTATGTGCCACAGTAATGCCAGGTGATGAACCAATATTATAAAAAGAACTATTATTAATATTCATAAATACTTATATGATCTTTTCAGGGAACCCGAAAAGAATGTTTTTACAGAATTTCCAACAAGTATTCAGCGAAAACGTACAATACATTTAAGGAAACTCATTCGATTATCTAGAAAAGTCGAAATGGAAATGGCGTTTTATTTATGGATGCTCTTTAACTGCTTTGGTTCTCGGCGTCCCATTCTATACTGGGCGAGAAAGATCGCTTAATTTTGTTCAGAGACTTCTTTTATAAGGCTTGAGGTTCTTTTACATGCCGTAAATCCTCGACACGGGACCAATGGATTTACTTCCTTTCCGAAGGAAGCCATGCTAAGGATTTTTACGCCCGAAAAACTCCATCGTCCTCCGCTGGGTTCGAACTCGCGACTTTAGGTATATGGTAACCATTACACCACGAAGGGTGACTGGAAGAGGCGAAGAATACTTAGAAAACATTTTAATTAAAAGCAAGTAACAAATTCTTCTCAGAAATCTTTGAGTGGTTTGAAATGAAAACCTCAATTTCAATGAGTTCAGTGTAACGTGGTACCAAACTCTTGGATTTGAAACTCTACCAGTTCGCCGTTGTCCACAAATTACTACCGCGTGATAACAAGAGCAGGCAAATTTCTGTACCGGGAATTCCAGGAATGTTAATGATAGGGTACTTGATCCAAATTTAATATGCTTCTCTGATAAAGCATAGTTGTAATTACAGGGCAAATTTCGAAGCGGAATGACCTGTGTTTGGAGTTCCCAGAAACGCGATATAGCAGAGGAAACTCAACCACAGCAAATCATCCATAAGTGGGTTGTAGTTGGTGTTTATATTACAGTAGAACGAATATTACTTTCTCTAGCACGTATTTATAGTGTGTGGAGTAGATAAAGTATTGTATTCCACCCAAAATTTCGACACCGAGATTTCACCGAAAATATATCTTTTGAGACCGCCAGAATCCGCCCCCACAAGTAAAAAATCTACAAAAAGGTTCGTGTGCGGTGTCTGTGTGTGTACGTCTATGGGAAGCCTAACTTAAAGTTCTTTAAACACCAAATTTGGTACTTAAGTTACACAGTTTCCAAGAATGCGGCATGAAGATTTTCAGAAAGCCCCTCCCCCCATCCCCAACTAACCTTTACATGTATCATTTGTCGAAAATGTTGTTTAACGATTTTGATTAAAATGTTTAAGATATTTTCATGACAAATGAGATGTGTATCTTGAATACTCTGGGAATAGACTCTAAGACATCTTCATTCTGAACGATTTTTTGTGCACTTAACTGGTAATCCTTAAGAGATAAAAGTTTACATCAGAACAATTTTAAAACCCGCAAATTTTACTTTCTCTACAGGTACTATGTACATAGTGTATAGAAAAGGTATCGCATTCCACCCAAAAATTCGATACCGAGATTTTCACCGGAAATATATGTTTTAGTGTCCCCTGTATCCAAAGAAAGCATTTTCAGAAAAAAGTCCGTGTGTGTCCATGAGTCTGTGAACATGATAACTCAAAAACGAAGGGTCGGTAAAATACCAAACTTAGTACTTAAGTTTAGTATCTTTCCAGGGATTCGACACACAGATTTTGAGAAAAATCCCCCCACCTCAGACTCCCCTTTACATGGAAATTTTTTCGAAAACTTTTAATTTCTCAAAAATAGCTGTAACGATTTTGGTTTAAATGTCGTGTATTAAAGATATTTACCTGACAAATAAAATTTATATCCTGAATTTTCTGAGAATAGGCTCTGGAATGAATTTTACGGAATTTCGCATAACAGTAAAATATGGATAAAAACTTACCACACAAAAAATATAGAGCACTTTAAAACACACAATTTATGTTTTATACATTGTTTTCAAGGAATTGATCGTATTTAGATATTCCTTGTTTTTAGTTTCGCCTTTAAAAAACTTACACTTTTCTCTTACCGGAATTTGTCAACTCCTGATCATACAAGCAAAGGAACCTCAGTCACATATCAACCAGCTTTTGTCTATCACTTTAACCTATGGTACTCCCTTATTTCGCTTCTACTTACAAGGAAGCAAGTAATACCACTATTTTTCTCGATTAACGTGAAGTAAATAGAAGCATAAGCTTTTTAAAAATAATTTCTTGCAGAGACGTAGAGAAAGTCATATGAATGGAACACAATCAGATTCTTGTTATATACATTTTCTTCAAAATTTAACTATTTCCGATATATTTCTTTTAATTGGTTTCAATACTTCTACTTTCTCAAACAGGAAGTCGCTTTTGTTTTACTCCTGACCATGCAAAGAACTGAATGTAATGAAAACTGCAAGGCGAGACTTTTGAAAACTTTTGACTATCGCTTTAGCCTAGTGCATTCCATTAGTTCCCTCTACTTGTAAGTAGCTGGGTAATAAAACCATTCTGCTAATAAGAACTGAAGCTTTCCTGGCGACGTATTAATTTAAAATCTTCTCGGGCTTCTAGCCAGGTAAAAACTTGGCTTGACACCAACGTTTCGAAGAAGTGCATCTTCCTCGTCTTCAGGGTGAACTTCTTCGAAACGTTGGTGTCAAGCCAAGTTTTTACCTGGCTAGAAGCCCGATAAGATTTTGAATTCATTCTGCTAATGTTTATCTTTGTTAGCATGCAGTAGAAAGAAGAATATACTTCTAAGAATTTTGCAAGCAGAGCAGGTAGAGTAAATCATGTGAACGGAGCACATCCTTTTTTCACGGATACCAATACGCTCAACGTTATTTACGCCATTATTTAACTAAACCTTAATGGAGTGAATATTTAAATTGAATCTTCATTATACATACACTGGAATGTCATTGAATGTCAATTAGCAAATGCTTTATAACAGAGTACATAGGTTAAATACCGTACAGTCTATTTATGAGAGGACCTGAAAAAAAAGACCTGAAGTGCTCCATTCACATGACTTTCTCTACATCTCTGTAACAAATTATTGTTAATAAGCATATTCCTCTATCCATTTAATGCTAAAATTAGCAGAAACGGACCTATTACTTAGTTCTTTTATAAGTAGAAAGGAAATAAGAGAATACACTAGGCTAAGCGGACAGTCAAATGTTTTAAAATGTGGTTGCTATGGGATTGAACTCCGTCTGTTTGCATGACCAGAAGTTGACAACTTCCCGTATGTAAAAACTTTAATTATTTTAAAACTGAAATCAGTAACAAGGAATATCTCGAAAACGGCCAACTCCACGAAAAAATGTGTGTGACATAAATTGTGTGCTTTATCGTGATCTACATTGTTGTGTAGTAAGTTTCTATCTATCTCTTACGGTTTTTCAGTTATGCCAAATTAAAGATATATTTAATTTTGATGTCATGAAAATAACTTTGAAATATGACATTTCAATCAAAATCGTTAGCCTTTTTGAGAAAATAAAAAATGTTGATACATATTTTATGTAAATAATAGTTGTGGGTAGGGGGTTTTTCTTTAAAACGTACGCGCTGCATCCTTTGAAGATACCGAACTTGAAGTATACTAAGTTTGGTATTTAACCGACTTAAGGTTCTTAAGCCATGCTGCCCACCCAAACATACGGACATATTTCTAAAAATCCTTTTTCTGGGGATTTCAAAACATGTACCTCTTGTGAAATTTCGATATCAAGTTTTTGGGTGGAATGCAATACCTTCTTTGTCTATCTCGTACGTTACGTATCGGGAGGAAGGGAACTTATTACATTCCTTCGTAATAGATGCTTCATAAAAGCATTAGAAACAAAACAGTCTAATAGCATTTTGTTCTTTCATCAGCCAATTTCGAAAAATAAATGGTTTTTGTGCCAAATGGGATGCGTAATTCCACAAGAATGTACTAAGATAATGGTTTGTTACTTTTAAGATGCATAGAAGTAACATATTTCTGACATTTGTTTCGGTAAGAATTATGGGATATCACACAGGGTTTCAAAATAATTAAAATGAATTAAAGGAATATTCCGGACAGCTTTTTCAGACGTGAAATAGCTCGCCAACCTTGCGTTGCAGTTGGCCAGGAATCAGTACCGGCTTCTGGATGTAAACACGTCGGTCGCTTGCAAACACGACGTAGAGTGGGGGATAACGAAGACAACTGGAATTCCGATTGGCCAACACTTGCACAGTAACCACGGAAGGAATGCCTTCAAAGTCCTAGTGAGGTGTGTTTATGTACTGACCTAGTGCAAGTGACAACCACACAACCTGCAGCATTGCTAGCTTGCCAGTCTCTTGTTTATGGAAAAAAAAATATTTCTATAGAAAAAGGTCAGATACAAAACGTAAGATACAAAATATGTTGCAAATACCGAAATCTAGCACTGGTGTAAATTAATGTAATGACTCCTCCCACCCGGTATATGCGCTGGGGAAAATAAAAATCGCTACTATGTTATTGAAGCCACGAAACCAGAGAGACACTTGCGAAACACACCTCTCTGGATCAGTCCAATTTCTCTTCTTCCTCTTTAAGACCTCTAGTACATAGTTACTGATGTTGCAAACACAACAGTTGCCAACTTAGTTGCCCAAAGATTTAACCATTCGACCCAAATTAGCCAGGCAAGTCCTGATAATTAGGGAAATGCATCTGTTGCTTGGAAGTGAAATGAAATGGACAAGGTGGAGGTTGACTAAAGCTCGATAACACGATGCCAAATCTTTAGCACACGGTAAAGTTGCTCTGCAGGAAGTTGCTGGTGCAGGGCTTTACTTAAGTTCTGGTTTCGTGGATTATGTCCTCCCAATGGGGTGGGGGTATGCGCCTGCGCAACAAGCAGACCCCAAACTTGCAGGAAACTTTATACCGACTACGTAAACTCAAGGTTAATTAAGTTGAAAGTACACATAACTGCGGTAACGACAGGGGAATAGAAAATCGTGTACGTGTGTGACGTCGCATCCGCCACTCTGGATTCTTAGCGTTATTTTGTTTCACTTCTAGTGGATATTCTTCAGTTTGCTCATTTTAAAACTTAAGAGGAGAAAGAAATATTATAAACCCTCTCAGTACACCAGTGGTTTTCGTATTTTCCTCTATTCCCTTGCTTATTTTGAAACTTAAAGGCCCTTATATTGACAAGAGCTCAAGATAGGAAAACATAAAACTTCTTTGAACGTATTGTTGAGTTTCTCATAAAGCTTTCTCTACTCAGTCTTGCAAAAACTATTCTTACAAATGGTAATTCGTATATCTAGTTTACTTTCATCGGGATAAACATGTGTAGACATTACCTTGTTGCATACTTACTTGTACATACAAAGGAACACAATGGATTTAAGCGATTTTTAAATGTTTTAAAAGGAAGACACTATGTAATGGTTCTGTTGTATTTGCTGACAGAGAGAGGACACGAATAACGTATTTCCATTTCATAAAACTGTATTTTACAATTGATATCAATTACAAGAGATATCTCGAAAATGGTTAAGTCGAAACAAAATTCAAAATAAATGATATGGTTTAACGAGATACACATTTATGCGAATGTTTCTATATCTTACAGTTTATCAGTTGTGGATAAATCATTCAGGATGAAAAGGATTTTAGTCCTAAAAAGTATCATCTCCCAAAAAAATAATCTCCTCTATGTGTTCTATAATCAAACAGTTTTTACAAAAGATTATTCTTTTATCTACCTCATGCTAATTAAAATAAAAATTACAAAAACTGTCTTGTTACTTAATTCCTTAAAAGCGAAATAAGCGAACAAACTTGACTAAAGCGATAGTCAAATCTTTTAAAAGTTGTAACAATACGTTTGACATTTCAAAGTACAGGAGTAAAACAAAATAAATATGAAGCGAACAATGACTTCCCATTTGAGAAAAGGTATTTTTAATTTGAAATCAATAGCAAAGAATATCTTAGAATGGTTCACGTATATGACATAAATCGTGTGTTTAAACAATATCTACATTTTTGTCTTATCTCTTAGGATTTATTAGTTATATAAAAGTCATCCAGAACGACCAGTTCTTCAAATGCTATTCTCAAAAATGTTAGACATAAGTACATTTCATTTGTAATTAAATGTTTTAAACACGTTACATTTAAACCGAAATCGTTAGAACTATTTTTTAAAAAGTAAAAAATTTCGAAAAATGTACCATGTAGGTAAAGGATATTTGAGAGTGGGGAATTTTCCTGAGAAACTTCATGTCGCATCCTTGGAAGATACTGAACATAAATACATACAATGTACGGTATTTGGTCAACTTTTTGTTTTTGAGTTATTCTGTTCCAAGACACACACAAACATGCACACGAAGCATTTTTAAAAATGCATTTTTGGATTTGGAAGGTACCAAAACATGTATTTCTGATGACATCTTGGTATGGAACTTTTGGGTGGAATACAAAACCTTCTCCATCTATTACGTCCATCGTGCATACGTGATAGAGAAATTAAAAATGCTAGTTAGCCTGTGTAGATGTGTTGGTTCTGCGCCAAGCTGCTGATCCAAAAGCCACGGTTTCAAAACTTATGGGACAAAATTACGGCACACCGTCGATGGTAATATGTTCCTGGCAATTGACAGTGGCGTTAATAAAACAAATATTTAAAATAATGATTTAAAAAAATGCACTTTATCGTAGAAATGTATTAAACATGTGTTATTTTAATCAAAATCAGGCGGCACGGGTTTGTTCCCAGGCGACTGCTAGTGAGATTTGTGGTGGACAAAGCGGCGCAGGGGCGAGCTTTCTCCGGGTTCTCTGGTTTTCCCTGCCATCGCATCTCATCTGTGCTCCATTTTAATTTCATGTAGTGTCATGGCCTGCGTTATTTTAAAAAATTAAAATTATCAAAAGCTGTTATATTCAGCTGTAGCTCGATCCGTAGCCAAGTATGAGCATGAAGAAGCATGATATGAAATGGGGGCAGAATGCATGGTAGGAAAGATGATGATGGAGCAATTGCTGGAATGAGTGGCGGGGGAAACCGGAGGGACCTGAGAATGCCCGGCAAGAGCCGCTTCGTCCACTACAAATCCCAGCGGTCTAACCACTCGACCAAGGCGCGCCCGAACATCTTTGTGTTGCATTATATTTTTACTCATCTAGAGTCCGTTTGTAGCTCATCAGAATCTAACCCTGAGCCTGGAGTATTTACTAACGAGAATGGTAGCAAGAGAATAAGAAGAAGATTCACAAAGAGCAGTTGGCTCTGGCATTTCTTCTGAGACTGATATTTCGGAGGTCGTGGAATTGATTCCCGCGGCCAACCTCTCTGTGCCATGAGTTTGCATGTCATCCAACCAGTCGGTGAAGATTGCGGTAGTGGCACCCTTCTTAGTGGTGACTGTGCTCTGGAAATACAGTTGTCTGCGGCGGAATGGCGTTGGAGGTCGTCTGTAGACCCAGGGAGTTTGATCAGATCTGGGACGCGGTCTACTAGCGCTCCCCGCATCGGGATGAACTACTTGGAATCATCCACGGTGGCTCTTCCTCTTCATCCTATCCTCCTAGGATCTGAGATACAATAAGCCAATCGCTACAGCGGGGAATTAAAATCATCACACACAAAACGTTACGCTACAAATAGACTTTAGTGTATATTTCATATGTCTTATTATTTAGAGTTTCTATAGTAATCGCTAAAACATTTACTTGCATTTCCGGTAGCTTTTAAAAACGTGAGCCACGAGGATTCAATTATCCAATAATTGAACTCTACTGCATTTTCTGAAATTGTTTGCTGCGTATATATTATTGAAATACTCGAGTAGGAAAGTGCGAAGGCTTCTTGTTACAGCTCTGTAGCATGCCTGGGGCCTGCGTTATAGCTGGATGTTCGCCTGCCTCAGCGTCAACAATAAATGAAAAAACTGCGGTCCCTGCAGGGAAGGGAATGGTGGCGAGGAAAGAACTTTCTCCAGATGGAAATGGAGAGCAGAGACTGCAATAATGTGAAACTGGGCTGTTTGAAATCCTAGGTTCCTTCTCGCCGAGAAGGAAGATATGAGATACATGGCATGTACCGCACTTATAGGAAATAAGTTTTGGGATAGCAGTAAATCCAGACCATCGAATAGAATTCTCAAAAGCTGTAGACCTTCAGTCAAAAAAAAAAATCTGACCTGTTCCACACAGACGACTTTCTCTACCACAAAACCTTTTTTTTTCTTTTATTGCTTTCTCTAGCCCCGTATGTACAATGTACATAGGAATAGAGAAGTATTGTATTCCACCTAAAAATTCGATGTTGAGATTTCACCGGAAATACATGTTTTAGGACCCCCTGATTCCAAAAAAAGCATTTATAGAAATAAGTCCATATTCGTATTTAAATTTCCAAGGATGCGACACGAAGATTTTCAAGAAAATCCCCCCACCCCTAACTATCCTTTACATGGAACAATTTTCGAAAAATTTGTTTTTCTTGAAAATGGCTCTAACGATTTTGATTAAAATACGACATATTAAAGCCATTTCTACTACAAATAAAATGTGTATATTGCATTTTCTGGGAATAGCTTCTAAAGACCTGTTTATTCTGAAAGAATTTTGCTTAATTTGGCATAAATAGTAAACTGTAAGAGATAGACAAAAACGTACTACACAAAAAATGTCGATCTTGTTAAAATACACAAGTTATGTCATACACGTATTTTTAAGTGGAGCTTACCGTTTTCGAGGTATTCTTTATTATTAGTTTCAATTGTGAGGTATTTCTACTTTTCTTAGACGGAAGTGTGTGTGTGTTTCTTTTGTTCTACTCCTGGTCAAGCAAAGAAGCGATTTGCAATGACAATCGCATATAGACAGCTTTTAAAACATTTGACTATCACTTTGGCCTTGTGCATTCCCTTAGTTCTAGTCTACTTAAACTAAGTAATAAAATTCTGCTAATGTTTATCTCGATTAGTATGGTGTTGGAAGAAGTAAGAAGTTTGTTTTTAGAGTAATTAGAGAAACTCACGGGAGTGTAACACGTCAGATTCTTTTTATCCTAATTAAGCTAACCATTAGCAGAAATGGGTTTATAAAATTCCTTCTAACTTAGAGGGAATAAAGAATACACTAGAATATTCACTAGCTATATTAATCTACTAAAAGCTGTTCGCTTGTAATGCAATTGAAATTTCCTTCTCATTGTACGGCCAGGATGAAAAACAGCAAATAAGTAATAACTTTCCATTTGAGAAGATAAAGGTATTCAAAATTTTAAAAATATCTCGAAATAAGTGAATTACGCAAACAAAATGTATCGGACATAAATTATATGCTTAAACGAGATCAACATTTTTGTTCGGTAAGATGTCTAACTTTTACGTTTGACCAGTTATGTAAAGGTCATCCAAAATGAAGAGGCTTCAGAGGCTATTCTCACAAAAGTCATAATATACATTTCATTTGTAATAGAAATACGTATCTTAAATATACAGTATTTAATTAAAATCGTTAGTCATTTTTAAGAAAATCGGAATTGTACTTGCGATATTGGGGATTGTCCTGAAAATCTTCTTGTTGCATCCTTGAAAGATACTGAACTTAAATACCAAGTTTGGTACTTAACCAAATATTCCTTTTTAAGTTATGCTGTCCACAGAACACGAACACAGACGGCTCCTCAAAACATACATTTCCAGTGAAATCTCGAGGTGAATTTTAGGGTAGAATACTACACCACTGTATACTATCTCGTTCTTATGTGATAGAGAAAGAAAAATCTTATGTGATCCACTCATGTGACTTTCTCTACGTGTTCTGTAATAATCAATTCTTACAAAAACTTATCCTGCTCTCATTTTCACGTTAATCTAGATAAACATTAGCAGAAATTGTTTTATTGGATAGTTCTTTTAAAGTAGAAGGAAAAAGGAAAACATAAAGTGATATTAGAATCGTTTACATTTCACTGTGTAATGTAATTGAAATTCACTTCTCTTTACATGAACAGAATGAAAAACAGCTAGTAAAAATTTTACATTTGAGAAAAATGAAGGTATTAGCATTTTTAAAATCAATAATAAGGAATGTCTTGGAGTAAATGAGCCCAGAAAACAAACAAATTGTGTTTTAATGAAATCTGCATTTTTGTGTAATAAGATTTTGTTTATATCTTAAGGTTTACTGGTTGAGTTAAAGAGAATTCAAAATTACAATTTGTCTGGCATATAAATATGTTTAATATATGTAATTTAGGTCATTATCATTAGATCCCCTTTTTATAAAATCGAAAAGTCGGAAAAAATGCTTCTTGTAAGGGTAGTTTGGGATAAAGTGGAATTTTCTATAACATCAAGTTACATCTTTGGAGGATACCAAGTTTGGTACTTAACCAGCCATTATTTTTTGAGTTATGCTGTTCGCCGATAGACACAAACATTAGCTTTTTCTAAAAAAGCTTTTTTGGATTCAGGTATTCTCAAAACATATATTTAGCGAGAAATCTCTGTAATACCTACCATAACTACTTAGTTCATTGTACATATGTGGTAAAGAAATTAAACATTTTATGTAATACATTCACATTCTGTACCAATTCTCCAGCAAGCTACTCTTGCAAAAGTTTATTATTCTATCTACTGCATGTTAATTGAGCTAAACATTACTTGAAACATTTTTATTATACCTATATTCCCTTTTAGGCAGGCCCGTTAGGCCTGTCCGGGTTCGAATCCCAGAATCAGGATAGGGATTGTAACCCTTCATCATTACCATCTTGCCGAGGGCAATAAAATTGGTAATACCAACGTGGTATCAATCATTGCCTGAACGTCGAGATAGGGATGTAGTCACTCCTAAAATTCTGTTCCGGCCACTGACCGACCTTAAGGTTAAATATTCATATCATCAACATCTTCAGGCACAATGGAAACAGGGGACTATCTTAAGCAATAGCTAAATCTTATAAGAGATGGTCGTTATGTGATTCCTTTGAAATGCCCTTCAAAAGAAAATAACATCGACTTAAGAGAGAAGTATAAGTATTAGACAATTTAAATCACTAATATATTTTATCCCAGAATGGTCAATTTCACAAATATTGATTTAAAATAAATTGTTTTGGTTTAATAGCGGTTTAACGAGATTCACATTTTTTTGACTTCAAAATGTTGTATTATCTCTTAGGTTCAGCAGCTGTGCAAATATCATTAAGAATGAAGAGGACTTAAGAGAATACTCCACAAAATTGATGTTAATTATACATTTATACCTGATGAAAATGTCCTAATTGTATCTATTTTGGTCAAATATTTCTACCATATTTAAGAATTAAATTTCCCAAAAAATTGTTTCATATAAAGGACAGTTTGGTGTGGGGATAATCTCGAAAATCTTCACGTTGCATTCTTGGAAGACGTTGAATTTCAGTTAGGTTTGGTATTGAATCGATATTTTGCTTTTGATTTATTTTGTTTAAGCACACATACACACAGTACAGATGGAACTTTATATATACAGAAGTTTGAAAACGACACCAAACGAAGATGTGGACCTTGTTGGTCATACCGTACGTGATACATGAATATAATCCGGCACATACAAAAACTGCCATAAAATCACCATGGATTAGGCAGCATGCCTGGCTCACTTCAAGAGAGATGCCGGTTGGTAGCGAAAAGTCCCAGTCGCATGGTGTAGGCGTGGTTTGATAGGCACGCCGGCGCGGCACAGGTCACCTTAGTAATGGAAAACGTAGCATGTGGTTGTGGCGTATGACAACCGTTGTTCCTTCGCTGCCTAATCCTAAATGTGTGCCATTTTTAAACTCACATAAGGTTTTAAATAGAAGATTTTGAAAGTTGTTACATCAAGTTTCGGACAAGTCAAAGAGTAAGCTAATTGACTGCTAATTGACTGCTGTATATGTTTATTTCTAGTGAAATATCGGTATAGAACTTTTGGGGCAAATTCAGCCCCAATAGTGCCATCTATGGGTAATGAATTGATTCCTTCTCACCATTTGCATCTTGTGAACTAGAACTAGAATTCTCTCATCAAGAAACCACGTCAACATGGCGTAATTGGAAGTTTAATTCTACTGAAACATTGGCAATGATATATATAGTCGTCTAGGGGTAACATACAAGCCTTCAGCTCCCAAGGTCGCGGGTTCAAACCCGTGCGGAGGGCAATGGGTGTTTTCGGGTGTAAAAATTCTTAGCATAGCTTCTTCTGGAAGGGAAGTAAAACCATTGACCACCTATCATAGATATCCGTTGCTAAGAAAACCTCAAAGCTGATAAATTATTTTGTTTCACAATAAAATCACATTAATTTTTAATTTGAATAAAATGTGTAATTTTTATCGGCTGACGCCGATGTGTATCTTTATTATAGGTACACCCAAATTTAAACCTTATTTTCTTGGAAAGATTTTGTATCACTTTTCCATTCTCAACATTTTCCATAAGATGCAATTTTTCAATAATTTGTGCCCCTTCAAAGCACATTTAAGAAAATGGTCGTATTAATTTTTCCTAATAGTGCTTTCAATTTCCTAAACAAATTTTGAAAGTTTGAAAACTCAAGAGTTTTGTAGAGTACAAGAAGTTATAATCTCTCTACACTAATTCGGGCTCATATAAAAAATATATTGCAAATACTGAACTTATACCTCTAAGCCTGTATGGAATACTTATAATGTAGCATAATTTGAATTTCCGAATTATTTGTAATAACCCAATTTTAGACTTTGTTAGTATCAGTGATGTTTTGACTGGTACTGACTCTGTAGACTAAAGAAGATTCATATAGTCATAAATGAAGCGTATTATGTAGCAGGGAAGTGTTGATGGTGAACCTTAATGAGCCTGCTTTTCATTGCCCCTCACGATCGATCATAATTTTAGAACACACACGCTCTATGTGAGCTCTCAACATCAGCTGGTATGAATTGAAATATTGATGGTCATAATGGGTTACGAGCATTGTGCAATGTCAATTTGTAATGAATTCCATTTGGTTTGTTATATTTATGTTGTCATGGTTAGGCCTGTGACGCTAAAGCTGACGTAACTGGAAAATGCAGTTTTTACCTAAGTGCATACGCTGCGGTGTTTATGGAAATGGGTAGCAATATAATTGATCGACACACAGCTAAACGAAAGGGAACACAATTTTAAATTCACACCACCAACAGGATCATTGTATATCTAGAACAAATGTATTGTCAAACCAAGCTTTTGTGGTTACATGTTGCCAATTTAGAGCGGTAAGTATATTTTCATTATACGTTTGTAATTAATTACCTTCCCTACTTAATACTACATAAGTAGATAAAATATTTATTGAATTCCACCCAAAAATTTGATACTAATATTTCACCCTAAGTGTATATTTTGAGGCCCCATGAGTCCAAAATGGAAACGCATTCTTAGAAAGAGGTATCTGACTGTCTGTTTCTCCGTGTGTCTGCGGACAGCATATATCAAAAACGAAAAATCGGTTAAATACCGTAGTTAGTATTTAAGTTTAGCATTTTCCAAGGACATGACAAAAGGATTTTCAAAAGAATTTCTAAAAAATGATAATAAATATGTAGATTAAATGTCTTATATTCAAGAAGTTTACTGGGAAATAAAATGTATATCCTGAATTTTTTGGGAATAGCCACGCATTGCCCATCGCTCTGAATGACTTGCATAACTAGTAAACCATAAGAAACAGTAAAAATACACCACACAAAATGGTCACGTTAATAGACACAATTTTGTCATACACATTTTGTGCATGTTGACCATTTCAGAGATATTCTGGGTTATTGGTTTTAATTTTAAAAGTATTTGCACTTTTCTCTAAGGAGAAACCCTCATCAGTTCATATTTCTTGTTTTACTCCTTGCCATGGAAAGAGAATGGAACTCAATGACAATCGCATAGTGACATCTTTTAAAATATTTGACTAACGCTTTAGCCTAGTGTATTTCTTTATTTCCCTTCTACTTATAGGGAAGTAAGTAATAACACCATTTCTGTTAATTTATGTCTTAATTAGTAAAATGTAAATAAAAAAACTCTATTTTTTATGAATAGTTTGCAGGCGAGAGAGAGAGAGAGAGTGTGTCATGTGTATGAAACACTTATGATTTTTAGGGAAAGGTCTTCATATATGTATACATGTATGTGTATATTACCTGTCTAAATTTAGTTGTTGGGGGAGATAGCTGGTGCAGCATGGCACGGTTTAAAACCGTCAGAGAAGTGCAGTACAGTCTTCCCATCAAAACATCAGCGCAACCTACGTAAACTGGAATAAACTAAACGATCCACAACAGGCTAAACTTGCTGACTTCTTTTTCACTAGTGAATATTATTTTTCTATTTTCGGAGCGTATGACTAAGCGGAGAGGTGTTTGCATTTTAACTTTATTTGGACCCGTCCACTGTAAGAGACTTAACAGCTGCATTCCAGTATTGCCAAACTATACAGAGCATGCATCGGGAGTGATGGCGTATTACCGCTTATCCTTTGTGTTTACCGAGCTTCCACTCCAATATTTTCAGGAAACTCTCCCCACTCCAAGCTACCGTTTTCATGGAATATTGTTCAAAAATGTTGATTTTCTAAAAATTAACACAGCGAATTTCATTAAAACTCCGCATATTAAAGATATTTGCATGACAGATAACATATATATCTTGAATTTTCTCTGTAGCCCCTGAAAATCTCTTCATTCTGATTGACTTTGGTAAACCATAAGGACTAGACAAAGGCTTACTACACATGAAAAAAATGGCCTCTCATTGTACATAAATAATACTCTTAGAATCTATCTGGTTCTAGTAACAAATGTATGTATATAAAATTCAGTTATATTCTGAACTGTATGTCAGATTGGATTAAAGCTATCAAACTTTCAGTAAGCCTTGGAAAGACAAAATACTTAAATTAATTAGTAACCGATAATCAGCAATAAGCATCAGCGATGTTTTATTACAACAGCCTAATGGAGTAAAATTTCTAGGTCTTCTAGTACGCAAACCCTTAGATTACAAGTCGCATATTAACTACCTCACACCCAAGCTTAATGCAGCATGTTATGCCATTCGAGCTCTGCTTAACTTTGATTTAATCGATACGATATTTTGGGTACTTAATTCCACTATGGAGTATGGAATAATGATCTATATTAATTCAGTGGATAGTAAACGCATATTTCTAAAACAAAAGAAAGATACACGAATAATGTAAACATTCATAGTAAAGAATCATGCATAGAACTCTTTTGTAAACTGGGTACACTAACATTACCTTGTGCATACATATTTTCCATTTACACAAAATGTTTAATGTTCTCCCTAGTAATCTCAGGAATAAAGTTAGTAACTAAAGCATTTTTAAAGCCTGGAAGTAAGTACATTATAGTGGCAAAGGCTGTAAATGGAGTGATATAAATTTTAATGTTTAATACCTGTTTTAAGTGTTAATGTACTTCAAGCTTAAGGTGGTTATTATATTTTGTAATGCGAGAACTTTAAATGTTTAATACTTGGTGTATTTAATTTTTATGCTTTGATATGTTCTATGTTCAAAGCCTGTTTAGCTATCATGAACTTGCAAAACGCAGTCTAATCTAATCTACACAAAACACACAGTTTGTTTTATTTATAGCTGAGTACTATTTATTATAATTTGGAATTAAGTATTTCCAACATATTACTTTTTAAGCCTTAGTTTCAGTTTTTAAATAGGTAAACTTTTCTCAAATGGAAATTTGCCGTTTCTGCTTCTTTCTTTTTATTCCTGGCCATGGAAAACAACTGAATTTCAGTCACAAAGCAACCAACTTTAAAAGATTTAACCTAGTGTATTTCTTTATTTCCCTTCTAATTATAAGGAAGCAAGTAATAATATTTATCTGCTAATGTTTAACTCGATTAGCTAGCATAAAGTAGATAACATTAATATTTTATAGGAATAGTTTCTTTAAAGAAGAGGAAGAGGTAGTAACTTTACATCGAATATTTTGAGCCTACTCACCATGCGCTGTATGATGGGGAAGTATTGTGTCTCAGACCCGGGCATGTTGAATTTCAACTGTGCTGCTATTTGTATCCACACATATAGACATAAAGAATCATTTTTAGGTGTACATAGGATATTATTCCGTCTTTTTACTTTCTCTATACGAACTATGTGAATAGTGTATAGAGAAGGTACTGCACTCCACCCAAAAATTCGATACGAGATTTCACCGGAAATATATGTTTTAGGGCCCCCTGTATAAAAAAAAAAGTAGTTTCAGAAAAATATCCGTGTGTGTGTCCGTGTGTCTGTGAACACGATAGCTCAAAAACGAAAAGTCGGTAATATACCAAAGTTGGTATTTAAGTTTAGTATCTTCCAGTGATGCGACACGAAGATTTTGAGAAAAATCCCCCCACCCCAAACTTCTCTTTACATGGAACATTTTTTGAAAATTTTGATTTTCTTAAAAATGGCTCTAACGATTTTATTAAAATTTCGTATGTTAGACATTAATACCTGAAAATAAATTGTATATCTTGAATTTTCTGGGAATTTCTTCTGAAGACTACTCTATTCTGGATGAATTTTACATCTGCTCAAGTATGAGAGATGGACAAAAACTTACAACACAAAAAATGTAGAGCACGTTAAAACACAAAATTTATGCTGTATACATTTTTTTCGTGGAGTTTATCGATTTTTAGGTATTTCTTTTCAGGTCTGAAAAACTACACGTTAGCAACCAGCTTTTGACTATCGCTTTAACCTATGCTACTCCCTTATTTCCCTTCTACTTACAAGGGTAGAAGTAATAAGACTATTTCTGCTTATTTTTTTGTCGATTAGCATGAAGTAAATAGAAACATAAGCAATGCAGATTCATTAATTGTTTCGCCGGAGGGAAATAAGAATCTAGGTGTAAATCACTGTAAGTCAACAGTGAAGTGTATATCTTCATAGAAGCTGAGAACGCCTTGTGTTTTACAGTAGAAATTCGAGTCGCATAGAAAGTTGCGTGATGTATTACTCAAGCATACAATAAAATCAATTTTAAATAAAATACAAATGAATTTAAACAATGATTTAAAAAAGGCTCGCTTCTTGCCAAATGAGCCAGCGTTTGATCCCAGGCAAACGCATGTGGTATTTGTGGTGGACAAAGCGGCGTAGGGGCTAGTTTTCTCCGGGTTTCCGGTTTCCATCACATTCCACCTGTGCTCCATCTTCATTCCATCAGTATTATCGCATGCGGTGCCATATGTAGTAAAATAGGGCGTTAAACACTATCAGAATATATAAAATAAACAATCTCAAAGTTAAGATGACAAAACACAGTTTGATGTTTGGAACCAAACTATGGCACTAAATGTTTTTTACTCCGATTTTACATTTCCATACTTACTTCGAAATTATAATTATCTTAAATTATTATTATTATTATTATTATTATTATTATTATAATATAGGTTTGGAAGAAAATGAATAGATATAAAGAAGTTTGCCAACTCCTTTCAAAACGTTGCCAACTCCCTTTAAGCAAATCGAAATTCCGACATTTTAAATGCTTTTCATTTTGGTATAACTCAGCTCTTTATAAGTGACTTTTTACTTTCGTTTTTAATATTAAGCACAAATTGCGGTATTAAGCATCTCCATTTAATTTTCGATTTGTTGTCCATGTCCTTTGTCCCTTTCAAATTGCATTATAAAGAGGAAAAGGCAACTTCATCCAACCACTCCACATACTGTATCTCTTTTCTTTGTTCCTGAGGCAAAAATGACCCTTCTGCTTTGTTTAGCGTTTCAGCGATATCATTTTTACATTCAACCAATAGAAGACGGAAACGTCTAGTGTATGTCATGGAGGTATTAAGGTAACATTTTCTCCCGCTCAGTTTGCTCTATTGAATAAGAGCCGGGTAGATATCTAACACACATGATTCTACCGTCATGAAAACCATGAAAAACACTGCAGGGGATCAAAAGCATCGGCACATTTTCGTACTCTCAACTGTACCTACTCCTACTCTTATTATTTCATTTACAATAATTCTTATACTTTGTCTAGCACCTACAGTCAGCTGCACGGAAATTTGCCGATGCTGTAAAGTCTTATGTTGTGTTTCTTTATTTAATGTTGGCTGAATCTTGTCACCATTTGTGTTCCATACCAGTCCTGAGTTTGCTAATATCCTGTTGGTTTGCATTCAAGTGCGACACACAAGCAATGACTGATGATCAAAGGGCGTGGCCAAAGTGAGTAGTGCAAAGAGAAGGATAAGGAAACAATTTAACCCCAATGAAACGATCGAAAACACCACCTCCTGGCAGAATGAATGCTGTTAAATGAGCGGGGGGGGGGGGGGTTCATGGTATAATTACTAGAACATTAACTTACTTTGCTAGGAATGATTTTTGTATGCTTGATATATTTTGTGTAGATGTGTTTCAGGTTTAATTTGCAGCGACTTATTTTGTAATGAAAAGACAATATTCTAAATAAATATGTGTAATGTGAAATATAATGAAACAAATACAGTTGGCTAACTCCTCATCTCATGCCACCGAAATATACGCAAAGTTAACACTTTTCATTATTCGAAAAGGATTGGTAATCTGGCTTTTGATCCTTTCCTCAACGGCTACTGATAATATAATAACATTAGGATAAGATAACTTCTGAATTATTGTTTCAATGTATCTAAAACGTTCTAAACCTCTGGTTTGTCTCCCCCATCGCGAAACAAAGGGTAAGGGCATGTTCCAATCTCGCCTTGCTATAGATGACAGGGATATGAACCGGGCCAGAAGGAGTGCCATTCACCTACCAACCTTAACATTCCACAAGAGAATAAATACCAAGATTTCACTTAAAAGGAATATTTTGAGACAGTTCGAAAAAGAGGTGTGCGTGTGTGCGTGTGCGTGTGTGCGTGCGCGTGTGCGTGTGCGCGTGTGTATCTACTTCATGTTAAAACATAATAAATGTTAGCAGAAATTATTGTATTAATTATTTCCTTTCATGGAGAAGTTAGATAAAGGAATACATAAATGTGGCAGTCCTAACTTTTAAAATCTGTCGCTTTGATATTGAAATTCAGTTCTCTTTGCATGACCTACAAGATAACCAAACTAATAAAGGACTCCCGTTTGAGAAAGATTTAGCTATTTCAAAATTGAAACCAATAACAAGAAATTTGTGTTTTAGTGAGATCTACACTTTTTGCGTAGTTAGTTTTTGTTTATCTCTTACGGCTTGCCCGTTATGTAAAAGTCATCCTGAGCGAAGACGTTTTCAGAGGCTATTTCCAGAAGGTTGAAGATATACATATTTTTATGAAAATGCCTTAAATATATGATATTTTAATCAAAATCGTTTTGTGAAAAACAAAATTTTTGAAGATTTTTGCATGCAAAGAAGAGTTTCTGTTGGAAGGGTTTTCTTGAAAACCTTTGTCGTATTCTTGGAAGACACTAAACTTAAATACCAAGTTTGGTATTTAACTGCCGTTTAGATGTTGAGGAATGTTGTCCACACACACACGGACTTTGTTCAAAAAATGTTTTGGTCTCGGGGGACCTCAAAATATGTTTCCAGCGATATCTAGAAATTGAATTTTGGTTAAATACAATATCTTCTCTGTGCACTATGTATAGTACGTGCAGAGAAAGTAAAAATTACCAACTATAAAGAGTGTCTCAGCCCACAACTTTGGGATAGACTTTTTCCCGATTCCTACATGTGTTCAATCAAATAGTGTGGGTGAAGTAGGAGGGACAGTGTGGTGTCGGACTGCAGTCATTGGCTTATTTTACATCAGACCTCAGGAGGATAGGATGAGATGTGTGTAATTTCAAAGGTTGGCCGAAACCGGACGGCGGAGGAAGAGTTATCGTTGGAGAGTTCCTGATAATATCAGCTATTCTTTGCTTAGGTATTGAATTAGTTATGAGTCTGAGGTGGATTTGCTGTGGATAACTCAACCGTAAATCGATTTTTCACATTTCATTTTGTATTTCCCTTTATTGTAGCTGTTGTAGTTATAGTTCACTTATTGTTTGTCCAAACAGTTCATCTCGCAACGGAGAGCACTAGGAGCGCACGTCCCAGTTCTAATCAAATTCCCTGAGTTCACATACGACTTCCAATACCATCCCGCCGCTGAAGTGACCCAGATTTAATCCCAGGTGACCGCATATGCGATTTGAGGTGAAAAAAGTGTCGGTTTTCTCCGAGTTGTCAATCGTATTCAACCTGTGCTCCATTTTCACTCCATATGTCATCAGCTTCATCACCTGCTGTGCCATATATTGTAAAGGTGGGCGTTAAACACTATCAAAAGGTTCCGTCGCCAATAGCTGTATTTCTAGAAGCAGTCATCACCACGGAAGGACACAAGCACCGCAGTCCTCGCCGACACTTATCCACAAACTTGACAGAAACTGATTGGATGAAATGGAAACGAAATGAAGAGACAGGAAGTTTGGAGGAATGAAAAAGCCTCCCCAGCATTTACCCGGGCCCGACCGATCCCCTCCTAAAAATGCTTTTCTGATTACCTCACAAAAAAGCGTACAGTTATTTTCCATCTCAGTATTTTATTATTCAAGTAAAGTGTTATCCCATTTCCTGCATGGCTTAACCGCACTATTTTCCGTCACACTTTACACGAAAGGTTTTAATACCCACGTCCATCTCCTAACTCGATCCTTCAATATTTCTTGGAAGATAAATTTATAATTCCCCAGTAAAATCAATTCCTTGCACCCTTTACTTATGATCTTTTGCACGCTTGCCATTGTCTACACACACACACATCCGCCTACACTCCAGTTCACTGCTATATTGAATGAACAGGCCTAATACCAAGGCCTAGGGCATAGTAGGCGACCGAATCGATTAGTGTCTTTACCATCGACTTGGTTAGCAGGTATTACCAACAAAACCGAGGACAATGTCGACATGCAGAAGGGAATATGAATGGTTAATTCCAGCAGTATCTTTTCGGCGCGGAGGGAATCGGTGTGTTCACAATTACTTTTTCGGAGGGAATCGAGAAAAAATTGACCGCTGGAGGCAGTTGGCAGTCACTCCCATTTATCTAGTGATCCGGGAAAACTCCCGATGAAACCTATAGGCCAGAGAATTCGGTCTCGAGAATTGATCCCTTGCCTTCTTGAAGCCCCTGAACACACTGATTTGGTTCAATCGAATAGTAGTAGCATGTATCGTAAGATGCTCTGATACGTACCCTGGGGGAATGTCCAAGTAATTTTACCGCTACACTGGATACGGCTAGCTCACAAATTGGTACTCATAATGATTACCTTCACTAATGTACAAGTCAGAGCATAAATTATCTGATAGACCTGCACCGATATGTGCACAGTTCCAAATTAGTAAGGGAAATTCGCCGTAAATTAATTCGGCTTCAAATATTTAATGACCCACATGAAATTGATAATGCATTGTTAACGCGTAAATGCTTGTGGTGCCGTGTATATACGCGTATCGTTTGCCCTTTTTCGGTGGAGCGTTTTGTGGGGAAAAAAATATTGTGCGCATGCCTAATTAAATTTTGCATGAAATTATTCCCTCTGATGAACGTGAAATTAAACATATGATCAAAACTGGTCATTAAAGCGAGGGCGTTAAAACTACCGAAAAACATATGTTCAAAAATGTGGGATCTGATAAAGAAAATATGAGCTTGTATTGTAAATAAATTAGACAAGTTTTGGTTTAATTGTTTACGCTTTTAGTTGCAATGCTACTTGATGGTTCTAAAACCAGATTTGGGAGTTCGGTTAGACTGTATCAATCTTTCTTTTGGATAAGAACCCTTAAAAAAAAGTATGCTGTTATCCCTAAGGTAATTGAATCTTTCTATGGTAATACTACCCAGCTCCCATTTATCTTGTCCATTATACATATCCTTTTAGGCAGAAAAATTGGCTATTTTAACCAGTACATGTTAGGTAAACGAGAGCTTTGAAATAGTCCATGTATACTTCTCGGATCCAGTGGCAGATCCAGCCATGAATCATTATTCTCTTTGGCATTCAGCAGAGTAGGAGAAGATACGCGAAAATGTTGCGCAGAAGTCTCTGGCTCTGTAGGAGGGACAAGTAAACATTAGAATCAGTTATTGCTGGAACCTTGGACGAGAAGAAGCCAACTAATCGATGCAGCCGGCTTGAGGTGAACTAATGCATATTTCTGATTTCAAAGTTTCTGTCGTGAGGCATATATTGGCTTAACCTGGAAAAAGTGGAAACCTTAGTGCCTGCTGCTTTATATTGAATGTGTAGTTTCCAGCGAATAACCTTCTGAAAGAACTCGATTTTAAAAAAGGGTCAAAGAAGTAAAAAGGTTTTTCATATATGAAGCCATGTTATATAAATATAACAGCTCGGTAAGGCTTCTATTTATTTTACATATACATCCCAAGTGGAAGCTTGTTATAGCGATCAATATAGTGTATTGAATTGTGCCGTAGGGGATTCCACACCTTCGCCAGTGGTAGGCTTTTTGTGCGTCAGACTCTAGTTGTATAGAATCAGATGAGAGTAATTACAGCGGGCATCCCGAACCAGATAGCGCGAGGGAGCCATTGTGGATGTTCCCTAACAGGGTCCAAGCAGGTCTTTATCTTGACGCTAGGAGCCCGCGCTTTAGGTCTGGCCAAAGGCTCCTGAGTCCACAAATGACTCTAATGCCGTTTCACCGTTGAGAGCTGAATTTTCAAAACGCAGCTCTTCCACGAGAGGGCGCCACCACCGCAGTCCTCGCTGATACTTACAATCCTGAAAAATCGGTTGCATGAAATGGAGATGAAAATAAGAGCTAGGATGTTCAGGGGAGCAAAGAATCCTCCCCAGTGTTCGCTTAGTGACCCGGGAAAACCCTCGAAAAAACCTATTGGCCAGAGATGCCGGCCACAGGAACGGATCTCATGACCTCCCGAATGTCATTTCAGACAAAACACCTACGCTACCTGGCTCAGTTAGGTTAATATAAGTGGGAATTCTTTTAGAATATATAATTATGAAAGCTCTATTTTGCTTCAGACTCTTTATTTGAAGAGTAATTCCTCGCAGTTTTTCTGAAATATCTGAAGTCTACTTTTCTTTTGCACTCATTTAACGAGCCATGGCAGTACTAGAGAAATGTTCTTATTCCAGGTTAAACGAGCAAATAGAAGCATAGAAGCGGGGCGGGTGGGAGGGAAAAGAAAATGCTATAGCAATAGACGAATTATTGTGCCCTCAGTTAGTCAGGAGGCTGAAGGCCTTCGATAGCTAGTTGGTCTTGGTTCTGCTCATGTGGGTACTGGGGCACATAGGAATCTGCGCAACGAAAGGGCAGATAAAACTGCTAAGTGGGGAGCTGAGCCAACATAATCTAAAGAGCCTTCCATGAAGATGATCTGAAATGCAAATAGATTAGTCACAGGAAGGATTTTGATCCTACTGACATGTCCTTTAACACTTTCAATGCTTTAGAACTGTTTAGCAATTCCTAAATATTAAATCATTAAGTAAACAATTAAAAATCTCTTAAAATAACGTTTTCTTGCGGTCATTCACTTTCCATTGAATATGTTGTTGTGAATACACCTTAGTGAACATGTATTCAAAATTATTATAAACAATCTTGAAATAGAGTATAGTAAAACGTCCTTGCCAAAAACAATGAGATTAAATGGGATGTTTGTCCATTAGTCTCATACTTTCCAGGGAAGACATATTATTGCATTAAGGTTGAAGTTTCGCTGTAAAAAATCTCTGTTTTGATACCGTCAAAACAAATACTATGACAATGCCGTCCGAGCGTGTGACCTCCTCTCACGCTCACGTGACAACAGAGCTAGAATATGAGGCGTCGCATGACCGGTGTAAACAAGATCAGGAAGTGCGACGCAGGTGTAATAGAAGCTTCTCGAATTTAGTCCCGGTGCTTCTCGAGCGATCTGTTTCCAGAAATTTCCAGTAAATTTGTTACGTCATTTTTCCTGCATAAAAGTGGGGAGAATTCAGTACAGTTATGTGTTGTAATTTGAACTGAGTTGTGAGTGACTGCAGTGTTATCGCGCACTGGGAGCCAAGGACGGTGTGCTGCTGTAAACTACAAACTGTCTTGCGTCGAGTAAACCACTTGTTTATTTGTATACAATTGTTAAGTCAATAAAGGCATTTGTTAGAATATTATAGCGGAATTTGTAATTAAGGAACATAGGAATTATTGCATATTGTTGTAGAATTATGACGTATAATAAAATAATTCCTCATTTATAAAACTATTCTGCTTTCTTAGTATGTTGCGAGTTTCACTTATCTGTCATTAACTATGAGTACATACAGGAAATTGAAACTTCTGCGCAGACTTTTCGTTGTAGCAATAAAAAAATGAAACTACTCCTGCTACTCGTACCAGTAGATAAATCAGTGAACACTGAAAGAGAGCGCGGATCGAAAAATGTTGAAAATTTGAAACCTTCTGACACTGAACAAGTTTGAGAATGATGAAACATATTTTGAGTGACAGGAGGAGAGCCTTTTATTTCGATACAATAAAGATTTATCTTGTAATTCACTGCAATGAATTCTGAATCAGCTTGGTAGATATATGTTCACTGTCTTTTTGAAGCTTAACACATAATTGTCCTGAAAATTGTATCAGGCTTTAAATTTTATTTGTAAACATGTACAGTTTTTATTTACTAATTATATTATGAAATAATTGTTTTATTGTGTTACTTTGTGAATTAGAACAATGTATATTATAGTGTCATTACATGTAATGAGCAACTTTTGGAACAAATTTACTTCAACGTGTTTATGTTTACGATAAAAACCACTCTCCACTACCCTCTCTTTATACCTCTGACTGCTCTGTGTGTTTGAAGCTGTGTGGGCTTCGGATCCCGACACTGAGCTCTGCTAATTACACACAATTTACCTGATGCATTCTAAGGTTCTTGAGCCAAATCTTGTTAATCATCACAGTCGTTGGATTTGTAGGGATTTTACTGCTTTTCAGTGGTACTGATAAATTATTTTATAAAGAACATATAAATCCTTTGGTGTCTAATTATTTGTTATGTTTGTCCTATTTTTACTTTCTCCATAGAGAAAGTATTGCACTCCACCAAAAAATGCGATACCGAGATTTCACCGGAAATATATGTTTTAGGGTCCCTAATATCCAAAAAAAGCATTTTCACAAAAAGGTCCGTGCGTGCGTGTCCGTGTGTCCGTGTGTCCGTGTGTCCGTGTGTCAGTGTGTCTGTGAACACGATAACTCAAGAACGAAAAGTCGGTAAAATACCAAACTTGGTATTTAAGTTTAGTATCTTCCAGGAATGCGACACGAAGATTTTGAGAAAAATCCCCCCACCCCCAACTACCCTTTACATGGAACTTTTTTTGAGAATTTTGATTTTCTCAAAAATGGCTCTAACGATTTTGATTAAAATTTCATATATTAAACATATTTACCTGACAAATAAAATGTATATCTTGAATTTTCTGGGAATAGCTTCTGAAGAGTAGTTTATTCCGGATGAATTTTACTAACTTTTGAATAACTGCTAAACCGTAAGAGATGGACAAAAACTTACTCACAAAAAATGTAGAGCACATTAAAACACACAATTTATGTTGTATACATTTTTTTCGTGGAGTTCGTCGTTTTTGTGACATTCATTTTTTTTTTTTTTTTTGGTTTCTGCTATGAAAAACGTATACTTTTCTCATACAGGAACTTGTCAACTCCTATCCGTATAACAAAGGAACTTCATTGACATAGCAACCAGCTTTTGACTATCACTTTAATGTGCGGTTGTCCCTTATTTCGCTCCTACTTACAAGGAAGCGAGTAATTAGACTATTTCTGGTATTTTTTTCTGATTAGCATAAAGTAAATAGAAGTAGAAGCTTTTTAAGAATTATTTGTTGCAGGGATATGGAGAAAGTCATGTGAATGGTACACATCAGATTTTTACTTTCCCTACACATACTATGTACATAGTGTATAGAGAAGGTATTGTATTGCACCCAAAAATTCGATACCGAGATTTCACCGGAAATACATGTTTTGGGTCCCCCTGAATCCAAAAAAAGCAACCCTTTGTGTGTGTGTGTGTGCATGTGTGCATGTGTGTCTGTGTGTGTGCTTGTGTGTCTGTGAATAGCATAGCTCAAAAACGAAAAGATCGTTCAATACCAAACTTGGTATATAAGTTTGGTATCTTCCAAGGATACGACACGGGAATTTTCAAGAAAATCCCCCCCCCCCCACGCAACTACCCTTTACATGGAACTTTTGATTTTCTCAAGAATGGCTCTAATGATTTTCTTTAAAATATCGATATTAAAGATATTTACCTGACAAATAATATGTATATCTTTAATTTTTTGGGGATATCCTCTGAAGAGTACTTCATTCTGGATGAATTTTACGAAATTTTGCATAAGTGCTAAACCGTACAAAATGGACAAAAACTTACCACACAAAAAATTGAGCACATTAAAACACACAATTTATGTTATATTCATTTTTTCGAGGGGTTCATCTTTTTTTTAGATATTCCTTGTTTTTGGCTTCAGCTTTGAAAAACTTGTACTTTTCTCATACAGGAATTTGTCATCTCGTGTCCACACAAACAAAGGAACTTCAGTCAGCTAGTAACCAGCTTCTGACTTTACTTTAACCTATGATACTGCCATATTTCGCTTCTACTTATAAGGAAGCAAGTAATAAGACTATTTCTGCTAATTTTTCTCGATTAGCATGAAGTAATAAGAAGAAAGTCATGTGAATGGAACACATCAGATTTTTTCTTTATTTTTGTCTTTGATGTCAACTTCGATCTAGAGTGCGTCCAGCACTCTGATATATGAGCTTTTCGTGAACTAGTTATCGGATTTTTTATAGTTAACCCCATGTTTATACCAGCATTGCTCGATGTAGACTCAACTGTGTCAGGATTTACGAAATTTGCCAGTGATATCGATTGCTGAAATTTATTCAACCTTACCTCTTGCTAAATGAAGTATAATTTACTCAAAATGACCATCGGGTATCCTAAAATATTACTTAATACTACTTAAAAGGCGTTCACTTGCTCTCCGCCTGTGAATTAAGTTTCCCTTTGTGACTCTGGTTTGGTCAAGGGCAAGAGGATCGTAAGGGCAAAGCCTGCACAGCTCTGGTTTAGATGTTCCCAAAATCTATTATGCTATTGTTTAATAACGTTAGAAACATCGCTTTGTGAAATGCTTTAATTATCCTCCTCAAATAGTAGTATAGGACAAATAGAACAAAAAACCGCGCTGAAATGAGTGACAAAAGAAACAAAACATCTGAAGAGCGAAAGAGCAATAATGAACATTGCACACAATGCGTTTCCAACATGGTACTTTAAAGATACACGTGAATGAAGCTGCTCTTTGAATTATTCGGTAATCTATTGTTGACCATACGCTTTATTTTTAATTGTCTGCGTTGGATTCACATGGGTTCCTGACAGGTGTTCTCGAGTTACCAGGAAAAGCCACTCGATCAATAGCCCATCACATTCATCTACTGCATTAGCGCATTGAATTGACGTACACATCAGCTGCAGTCACTGGCGTGCAATCCATTAACACGGGCAACATCATCACAGCCATTCAACTTCGGGGATGCCTGGTTAAATTTTGTTCCATAGCATGCTTTCATTGAAATTCTATTATTCCCGGTAAGGTAACAGCAAAACGTCATGCTTTCAGCTTTCCTTTAGTTGATGGCTTCATACCCATTACCCCACCGCGCTCCTGAAGCTGCACTATCCTCCTGCATGGCTTGAACCTCAGATCTGCAATAGTATCATCTTTTCTCACTGCTAACAACGATACCTAAACACAAAAATCTGATGTGTTCCATTCACATGAATTTCTCTACATATGTGTAACAAAGTATTGTTAAAAAGCTAATGCTTCTATATACTTCATGCTAATCAAGAAAAAATTAACAGAAATAGTCTATTACTTGCTTCCTTATAAAAAGTATGTTTTTCAAAGCTGAAACCAAAAATAAGGAATATCTAAAAGACGATCAACTCCACGAAAAAAATGTATGTGACATAAATTGTGTGTTTTAATGTGCTCTACATTTCTGTGTATTACATTTTTGTCCATCTATTATGGTTTAGCAGTTATGCAACATTCCGTAAAATTCATCCTGAATGAAGTACTCTACAGAGGCTATTCCCTCAAAATTTAAAATATACATTTTATTTGTCAGATAAATATCTTTAACATACGATATTTTAATCAAAATCGTTAGAGCCATTTTTCTAAAAATCAAAATATTCGAAAAAAGTTCCATGTAAAGGGTAGTTTGGGGCGGGGGAAATTTTCTCAAAATCTTCGTGTCGCATCCATGGAGGATACTAAACTTAAATTCCAAGTTTGATATTTTACCGACTTTTCGTTGTTAAGTTATCGTGTTCACAGACACACGGACACACACACACACACATATACCTTTTTCTGAAAATGTTTTTTACACGGAACTCTAAAACATACATACATATGTTTCCGGTGAAATCTCGGTATCGAAAGTAAAAATTGCAGCACTGCAAACTCGTTTTATCCGTACTCACTAATATAGTCGCCCAGAAAATGTATTCCCTTACTTTACTGTACATTGCTAAAAATCTGATGTGTTCCATTCAAATGGCTTTCTTTATCTGTTCAGCAACAAACTATTCTCAGCAAAGATTATTATTTCATTTACACCATACTAATCGTGATAAGCTTAGCAGAATTGGTCTAACTACTTGCATCCTTGTAAGTAGAACAAAATATGGGAGAACACTAAGCTAAGCGATAGTCAAATATTTTAAAAATTATCAGTCAGCAATTGTTATTGAAATGTTGTTGTATTTTATAGACAGGAGTAAAGCAAAATATACATAAACTCTCACCCGGTGGTCTCGATTCCCGGCTGGGGCGAGGAATTTTTCTTTAACCAGAATTATTCCTCATCCCCCACAGAGTCTGGAAGTGTGAATGTGAGAGTGAAGGTATGTGTGGTTAGTGATATAAAATGATAAACCTGGCTAGAAGCCCGAGAAGATTTTGAATTAACACGTCGCCAGGAAAGCTTCAGTTCTAATTCTAATGTTCTCTAGCTACAGTGGACGAGTTGTTTCACAAGCCCCCAATAGAACCACTGAAAATAAAGGGGGCTAAACAAATGAAAGAGTAAAAAAAAAAAAATAATAAAAATCTTACATGAAACGAATGAGGGCTTACTGTGTGAGAAAAGTTCAAGCAACAAACATCAGGGAGTATTTCGGAAACCGTAAATGACAAAAATGGTTTGTTTTAACCAGATCCTACTCTCTTCGTAATCATTTTTACTTGCTCTACACGTACTATGTACATAGTGTATAGAGAAGGTATTGTATTTCACCCAAAAATTCGATGTCGAATTTCACCGGAAATACATATTTTGGGTCCTCCTGCATCCAAAAAAAAACATTTTTGGAAAAAGGTCCGTGTGTGTGTTTGTGTGACTGTGGACAGCGTAGCTCAAAAACGAAAAGACCATTAAATACTAAACTTGGTATTTAAGTTTGGTATCTTCCAAGGATGCGACACGAAGATTTTCAAGAAAATCCCCCCCAACTACCCTTTAAATGGAACTTTTTTCGACAAAGTTGATTTTCTCAAAAATGGCTCTAAGGATTTTGAATAAAATATCGTATATTAAAATATTTACCTGACAAATAATATGTATAACTTGACTTTTCTGGGAATAGCCTCTGAAGACTACTTTATTCTGGAGGAATTTTGCATAACTGCTAAACCATAAGAAATGGACAAAAACTTACCACATAAAAAATGTAGACCACATTAAAACAGACAATTTATGTTGTATAAATTTTTTTCAAGGAGTGGTTCGCTTTTGAGGTATGCCTCGTTTTTGGTTTCAGCTTTGAAAACTTGTACTTTTCTCATACAGTGTTTGTCAACTCGTGTCCATACAAACAAAGGAACTTCAGTCACCTAGTAACCAGCTTTTGACTTCACATTAACCTATGATACTCCCATATTTCGCTTCTACTTACAAGGAAGGTCATTTTTTCTCGATTAGCATGAAGTAAAAGGAAGAATAAGCTTATTAACAATGATTTGTTACACAGAAGTAGAGAAAGTCATGTAAATGGAACACATCAGATTTTTTCTTTCTCTTGCGCTTTACCTGTTATGTAACAGTCATTTAGATTAAAGAGTACCTCAGAGGCTATTCCTAGAAAATTCAAGATAAACAGTTTGTTGTATAAATACATAAGTATACTGTTATTTAATCAAATTCGTTAGAGACATTTTGAAAAAATAAAAATTTTCGAAAATTTTATCATGTAAAGTGTAGTTTAGAGTGGGGGACTATCTTGAAAATCTTCGTGTTGCATCATTGAAGGATTCTGTGCTTAAATATTAAGTTTGGTATCTAACCGGCTTTTATGTTTTGAGCTATGCTGCACATGCTCACGCACATGTTCATAACTTTTTTTCTCCTCATATTCATAAAGTCTCAAAGCATGTATTTCCTATACAATCTCGATATCGAATGTTTGGGAAGAATACAGTACTTTCTCTACCTGCTATGAACATAGGTGCTTGAGAAAGTAATAATAAATCGGTATACTCAGCATTTTACAGAATGCTCTACATTTTGTAAAACTTTCACTGTTATATATTGAATAGTTTTTATACCATGTGTCATAAATATATCAGCTTTAGCCTTGAGTGGATGGGGTATTGAATCATCTGTTCCTTTCTTATACCTAATATTTAATGATACACTGGTATAATCCCATATGTCTGCTCTTTGACACCTCGCTATTAGTTGTGTACTTTGAATTACGCAATCTAAATTAAACGTCGCTAATAAATTCTGTATATAACAGGGGATTATAACTCAGAGGAACAATGCCAAAACGAATAGAAGTGATGTGAATTTACAACAGGCACTAATTTATTTCACTAATACAGGTTGTCAGTTATAAACAATAGTGAAATTGTTACCTCCAGGAGTGTTAGAGATTTACCTTGATGGTCATTTATTTAAATAGGTTTAATTTAAAGGGGTTAGAAACGATCATTTGTATAGAATTAAAGGTAGGTGGTATAGAACCCAGTATAAACATTTTCTTTTGTTAATAGGACTATTGAAGAATGGAATGAATTGCCTGTAGCAGCCTTTCAGGGCTGCCCTCTGACCTTAAAGCAGTTTAGGGATAATTTAAAGAGAATGCGTGTTAGATAATTAAAGTAAATGTTTTGAAGTAATTAATGGTCTCAAAAACTCTTCTATAACTATTAATTGTTGAGGCTTCATAGTTGTTGTTTATAAATGAGCTGGTGATTGATCTAAGTATTGCTATACTGACTAATAAGTAGTTGTGTGTTTAAAAAAACATGTGTATCTAGTATTTTAGTTGTATTGATATTATTAATTTGTATTAGTATTATTAACGGTAAGATTATTATTGTAAGTGAATTTTGTTCATTTAACTCTGCCGTTGGTCCCGTGTCGTATATTTATGGCACGTAAAAGAACCTCAAATCTGATAGTCTGAGCAAAATTAAGCGGTCTTTCACGCCCAATTTAGAATGGCACGCTGTGAACCACAATAGTCAGAGATCGTCCATAAATAACACGCCATTTTTTTCGACGCTATACCTAAAATAACAAACCAAAAAGCACAACCACTTCCCGGGATTCCGAACACTAACCTTTAAACTTTTTTCGTTTCATTTTGCAAGTGGCGAGATTTTATTACAAGTTAAATCAAATAAATCTAACGTACTACATTCACATAACGTCCTCTACTTTATACAGCAAACTATTTCTGCAAAAACTAATTCTTTTATCTACTTTAAGTCAGTCAAGATGAGCATTACCAGAATTAATTTTTTTACAAAATAATTTCCTCATTCAAGGGGACAAAAAAAGAATTCAACAAGCTAAAACGATACTTAGCTATTTTGAAACTCAATTTCTGTGTAACGCTATTAAAATTGCGTTCTATTTTCTTTACCACGATGAAAAAAATTAATAAATACCTCCTATTTGAGAAAAATGTAAGTATTGGAAAATGTATGCCTATAACAAGCAACATCTCTGCTTGTTCAGCTCCACAACAAAAATATATTTGGCATAAGTGTATGTTTCGATAAGATCTGTATTTGTTGGGTCATAAGTATGGTTGTGTCTTAGAGTTTCCAGTTATGCAAAGGATATTTAGAATTAAGAAGTCTTCAGAGCATATTCCCATGACGTTTAAAATATACATTATATTTTTCTTGTACAGATTCTTAAGATACGATATTTTGAGCAGAAAATGTAATAAAAGTTTCTCATATTAAGGGCACTTTGGGGTGGGGCTATTTTATTTAAGATCTTCATGTCAAACCCTTGGAAAGAAATTCAACCGGCATTTACATCTTCGTAATTTTTCGTTTTTAAGTTATGTTGTTCACACACAGACACAGATACATACACAAAGACGAAACTATTTCTAAAAATCCAATGTGTTCCATTCACATGGCTTTCTTTAGCTATTATGTGACGAAATATTCTTACAAATCTTATTCTGTGTATGGCATGCTAATCAAGATATACATTAGCAAAATTGACCTTATTACATATTTCTTTATAAGTAGAAGTGAAATAATGGAATACACTATGCTAAAGCGATGGTCAATTATTTTAAAACTTGGTTGGTATGCAATAGAAATGTGGTTCTTTTTGCATCACCAGGAGTAAAACAAAAGAAAATAGTAATGACAAGGAATTATTAGAATAGTTTTAAGTATTTTAAAACTGAAACCATTAACATGGAATATCTCAGAAACGGTTAGCTCCAGAAAAAAGCGTGTATGAGATCTACATTGTTTATGTAGTACGTTTTTGTATGTCTCTTATGGTTTACCTATTATGCAAAAGTCATTCGGTATGAAACGGTCTTTAGAAGGTATCCCTAGAAAATTCAAAATATACATTTTATGTCTTATTTAAATATTTTAATATACGTTGTTTAATCAACATCATTAGAGCCATATAAAGGAATAGTTAACATCTGCAAAGAGTTCCCCAGGTGTGACGGCTCTGCAATATCAGGGTTCTTAGAAGTTTCAAGATTTTTTTCTTTATTTTCTCTCTTTATAAAAATACAGTTCCGGAGTCTAGTTGCGACTCCTTTTTTTTTTTTTTTTTTTTTACCTTTTTCCCTAAATTTCCTTTGGTTACCGTTTTCTGTTTTATGACAAATACACAAACACATTCAGAAACACAAAAACACCCATGCCCAAGGCGGGACTCGAACCCACAATCCCCTGCGCGGCCATGGGGAGGTCAGTTTTAGATAACCCGACAGGCAGATCGGACACCCCTATCACCAAAAAACTGTGTCCTATACCCGGCAAGTGGCTGAAGTATACCTTTTTCCTCTTTTCCAGTCCGCTGCACCGAAACACCAACAACTCTAAATCGATGAATCATGTGAGGATTGATTTATATGATTTATGAACTGTTTCACCTGATAACTCTGAGAAATCCCTGAGAAAATCCATGATTCAGAGACGCGATCACTTGAATCAAACACCGGACCTCCTGAATGTGAGTCGCTCGCGTTACCGTGAACATCCCATTCGGTATCAAAAAAGTAGAAGAGTCATACGGGAGCACTGCTTAAAATTTAAGCTCTTCTTGAGTAAAGATAGCACGTAGAACAGACATCATAGTTTGACCGAAAATTGTGAGAAAAAAAAAACCCATAAATATTATATGAATTTTAAACCTTAAGTAATACATTTTTCCCACTTAACTTAGCTTTATCCACTAATTAACCAGGTTATAAATGGGTAAGCCAATGCTTATTATAGGCACTCCCAAATTTGAATATTATTTTGTTAGAAGCATTTTCCCAATGCTTTTTCATGTTTAAAATGTTCCACATTATGCAATTTTTCACTAATTTGACTCAAACATTGTAAACTATCTCTCAAAAGCACATTACAGAGAATGGTTGATTAGTTTTTCGAAACCTTGCTCACATTTTGAGAAATAAATAAATACATTTTAAAAATTAAGAGTTTGAGGAGTACGAAAATTAGTAATTTTCTACACTAATTAAAACAAATACAAAACAATGGACTATGAAGGCTCTATTTGTAAACTCATTTGCTGTAGAAACGGATATCTTTATGTGAATAGTTTAAAGAACTATATCAGCTGCCTCATTTTATTAGAACTTTGGATTAAAAATAAAATTATTCATGCCAGCTAGAATGTTGTCATAGTGGACAACATCAACATGATGTGTTACATTCACAAGAGTGCCTATACCAATTCTGTAATATCCTATTCTTTAAAAAGATTATTTTTACTTTCTAATTCACGTATATTAAGATAACCATTTGCATAAATACTTTTATTACCTGCTTCCTTGTAGATACGTAGGAATAATAGATAAGCTAAAGTCAAATCGTTTAAAAGCTGGTCACTAAAGCAGTGGCACTGGAATTCCATTCTATTAGATTGATCAGAAAGAAAAGTGAATAACGAATATCATTTGTGAAACGTATAGGTATGGTAAAATTGGAACCAATAAGAAATAATAAATCGGAGATGTTTAGCTTCATTAAAATGTATAAAGATAATAGTTTCGAAATAAAAATTTGAACCAGATTTGGATAACTTTACGTCTTTTAACGCAGTAAGTCACATCGGACGATGAATAACATTGGTGAGATGATATTAAATGATTTTGGAGTCAGCGGAGCTTATAGTTACTTGATATTCGTCTTTTTAGAATAAGGGAAAACTCCTGAAAAAAGATACTGGAGTAACCGAATGCTTAGTGAGTTTTGAACTCGCTATTCTTGTGTTGCCTTCATGAACAGAACTGTACAAGCTATTCTCAGAAAATTCAAGATATACATTTCAATTGACATAAAGGGCAATTTGCGGTGACTGATTTATTTGAACATTTTCGTAACGCATCATTTAATATAGGTTTATATTTAATAAACTTTTCGTTTTTGATTTACGCTGTTCACGTACTTTTTCTAAAATTAATAACATGGAAGCTTTATTTTAGGTGAAATTTTCGGTAAGGAAATTTTTAGTAGATACAGTACCTTCTCTAGCTACATACTATGTATGTACACACTAGAGAAAGTAACACGTTTTAATAAATTTGGGCAATCCGTTTATTAAGCTATAGTTCATGAAACTACCGTAACCAAATAAGCACAGAAAAGCTGAGTGACCACACTAAAGGTTACGAAGCTATTACATCCAGATCACTGAAACACAAATATTTCCTTTCTGTAAATGTTCTTATGGCGGGTGTCTTAAATGTGTCTCCACAGTGAGGTAAATACGCTAGCGTGTTAACTCTTACAGTTCGGTTGGCAACGAAGGAAACTTTACTTATCGCTGTCGCAAAAGATGTTGGAAATGATGTCCTCAGAGTTAGGCTCTTTTGGCCCTTGTTTCATAGTTTGTGTAGGGTTTGCCGTGTAATCGCGTATACGTAATTTATGATTACAGTGACTTTCAAATGGGATGAAGTTTTTCCTTGAGCGCCACCAGGCCGGCAGCTAAACGAAGTGCTGCTATGTTGACGTATTGTATTTGTGCTTAACTGGGGATTAACGCGTTAAGTGATTCCGTCTCTCATGAATACTACTTGCGCTAAGAAAAAATATTCAAATTTTGCAAAAAAAAAAAAAAAAAAAAAAAATCGCGAAGAAGAATACATTATGCCACCAGGCATATTTACTGCTCAGTGTGCGATTGAGAGGAAAATATAAAAAGAGTGGGGGTAGCGACTTGGCAACGCGTAACATGATAGGACATCTCATTGACTGCAGCGTAGAACCCTTCCCATTTGAGAAAAAAAAAACAAAGCAATTTTTATGTTCTAGATAAGGCTATAAGTGCTGACTGCATAGAAACAATTTCTTCTACGCAATTTCCTGTATTCATTTAGTGAGGCTTCTTAAAATTACAACTACAATTTCATCCATTTTAACCTCTGTTAAAAGTTTGGGTCTACTGCTTTTTGGGGCTTCACAGTTCACGAAATTGAGTAATAAAATCGCTAAAATTATAATGATAAAAACGTGCCAAATATGCAAAACTCTTAAGAAATTTACGTTTTACATTTTCCAAAATCAGATCATCATTAAGGAATTAGTCGTCAACTGAAACCGCTCCATTTTCGATGGAAGACATTTTGACTTCTCAAGTGCAATGTCACAGGATTGACTTCAAGCGCACAGTTCTTTCAGTAGGAGGATTCTACTTGCTCAAAGTAATTCTCCCCCTCCATAGTTCTGTTCCCAATTTAACTATAGCTACAAGCGTTCGAATTCACTGGGAAGACTATTCTGAGGCACCCGTTATATCAGCTGCGTCCCAGGTCATTGCGAGGGTTGGATTTCTTGTAAGTTTTAAATTAACGTGCACATAAAGCCAGTAGCTTCAGAATGCAATAAAGGCAGGTGCCATAACTCATACAAGAGTACCAAAATATTATAAATATACTAAAACTAGATATATTTCATGGGAGATTTATGCTGTCTAAAATAGAGCATTATATTTCATTTTTCTTTTCAATTTTAAAAAGAAAAGGTACTTTTATTTTCCCTCCATAAATCAACCTTATACAGGGTTACTACAAAAGAAATAGACAACTTCAACTGCCTGTAAAACAAAAACTATTAGAAATAACAACCTAATTATGTTGGAGGTATGCTGAGAAACTCTCAAAGTTTCGTTTGTTATTATTGGTAACGCTGTAGTGTTTTGTTGTTGTTGCAGAAGCTGAAATGGCAGAAAATCCTGTGGAAAAGGCATATTGCGTGTTGGAATTTACTAGAACGCAATCAGCAACTGTTGTCCAACGACATTTTAGAACATGTTACCACAAAAATGAAATGATGCGCTCACAAAAACCAGCATCGTCTTCATCATGTCGCAACATGTCGATGCAAAAGTCACGCCGTATGACCTTATCTTCTTCACTCAGAAACTGCAACATCTGTAATCTGTAAGGCATCATGTGCAGTCGCTTCCGCAAGATTTTCCATACAGTTTGCTGTGGAATTTGTAATTGCATGCTTGCCCTAGATGTCGATTTCTGTGGGCTTCTTATGTTGGCAGAACGAACACGTTCAACGTTTTCTTCCGAAACTCTTGGTCTTCCCGAGCTCTTCCCTTTGCACAAACATCCCGTTGTCTCGAATTTTCTATACCAGTCGTAGATTGACTGTCTAGTCGGTGGCGTTTTGTGGTAACGTGTTTTTGTTTTACAGGAAGTTGAAGTTGTCTATTTCTTTTGAAGTAACCCTGTAGTTTAGTTTATACCCATCTTCATTCCTCTTTTCTCTGGTGAAGACGCTTGTGGAGGTTATCGTTGTTGATACCCATTTTAATTTCTCTATCACACATGTAAAATGTACTTACGAGGTAGAGAAGATATTGCATTCCACCCAAACATTTGATACTGAGATTTTATCGAAAATACATACTTTACGGTAGGTCTGTCAAAAGGATAACTTAAAAACTAAAGTCGGTAAAATACCAAACTTGGTATTTAAGTTTAGTATCGTTCAAGGATGCGACACAAAGATTTTGAGGAACCTCCCCCTATCCCAGCTACCCTTTACAAAAGAAATTTTTGGTTTTCTCAAAAATGGCTAAAACGATTTTGATTAAAATACTGTATATTAAAGATGTTTACAAGGAAAATAAAACATATCTAGAATTTTCTGGGAATATCTTTTGAAGACGTCTTCATTCTGGATGATTTTCGCATAACTGGTCAACCGTAAGAGATAGACAAATACTTATTACATGAAAAATGTAGATCTCGAAATAACACACAATTTTTTCATATGCGTATTTTTTTCGTGGTGGTGACCATTTCCCAGATAGTCCATAATTTTGGTTTCAGTTTTGAAGCAGTTCAACTTTTCCCTTACGGAAATTTGAGAACTTCTGGCCATGCAAAGAAACGAATTTCAATCAATTAGCAACAACATTTAAAAGATTTGACTATTGCTTTAGTCTAGTGAGTTTCCTTATTTCCCTTCTACTTATAAGGAGGTAATTAATATCAGAATTTCTGCTCTTCGATTTATCTTGATTAGCACGAATTAGGGCCACACCATGGCCGTGTGGTTAGACCACTCGCTTCTCACCTAGACGACCCGGGTTCGATCCCAAGCGACCACATGTGAGATTTGAGATGGACAAAGCGGCACAGGGCGGGTTTTCTCCGGGTTCTACGGTTTCCCCCGCAATTGCATTGCGTTCCACCGGTGCTCTATCTTCATTCCATGTATCATCAGTGATATATCACCTGCAGTGCCATTTGTAGTAAAAGCACGCGCTAAACAATATCAAAAAACACGAAATAGAGAGAAGGATCAGCTTTTGTTGCAGAATAGAAAAAGTCATTGAATTTAATAATCAGATTTTAAAGTATAAGGAATTATGTCCATGGATAAAAATAAATCCATTATGAAGCCCCAAAAATGCTGGGGTTAGATTGGGTTTTATTTATAAGTTCCCTAGGAACGTAAATCACATGGGGGCACTGTATTATTATCTAGTAGAAACAAGCGAACGCGCAACAACAACGCCAGCATTTCACCAGGGGGCGTTTAATTCACAAGTTGTGGTTGGCTCCTCGGTTATCTTCATTAGCGAGGTTCACGTGAGGGTTTTGCAGGGACTCCTTTCGATTACCTTCCCCCGCTGCGACAGTTGCATACATTAGCATCTTCGGCTAGAGGGAGCCAGCGTACTGAATAATGATTAAATATTTCACCAAGTAATGAAGAGTTTGCAATAACACCCTCTTCTTCCGGCTTTTTCTTGGTTGGTTATAAACAGAACTTGAGGAGTTGGAAGCCATAACAGCCCTAGCGCAAAATAATACGCCACCTTGAGGACAGTGGGATGTGTGGAAAGCACAATATTTGTGTTCAACTACGCACTTTTGAAAAATCAAAATCATGGGTTTGCCTCGTAACAGGACAATGAAATTCATACCATGTAACAAGCAACTATTTCTTATCATGTTGAAAATGTAAAATATGTAATATAAACTCACACTTTTTCTCAGAAGGTTGCTAAAATGTCAACAAACACTATTTTCAAAACACATATTATTATTTAAGTACACATAACGAGAACAAATTTTTTCACAGAAAACCCAATTTTTAGGAGAGATAAAACACTTAGTGGTGCATGAAATGAGCAGAAGTACATTTTGAAATACATTTTGAATTTTTAAACATTTAAAAACTCTGAATTTTAAGGAAAAGAATATTTTTATCAAATTCAACAATTTTGTTTGTCTATATATTTCAATATATAAAATGTATAATCCGCTCATTTAATGTCCACTAAGTGTTTTATCTCTCCTAAAAATTGGCTTTTTTGTGAAAAAAATTGTGCCCGTTATGTGTACCTAAATAATAATATGTGTTTTGAAAATTTCGATTGTTGACGTCATTTTAGAAACCCTCTGAGAAAAAGTATGAACTTATATTACATATTTTACATTAGAAACATGTTAAGAAATAGTTTCTTGTTACATGGTATGATATCATTGTCCTGTTACGAAGCAAACCTATGAATTTTGATTTTTCAATAGTGCGTAGTTAAACACAAGTATTGTGCTTTCCACACGACCCACTGTCCTTGAGCTCGAGGTTTATGCAGAAAAGAATCTGTGTTCCATTCACTTGACTTTCTCTACATCTCTGTAACAAATTATTGTTAATAAGCTTGTGCTTTTATTTACGTCATGCTAATCGAGAAAGAAATAGCAGAAATAGTCTTTATTACTTGCTTCCTTATAAGTAGAACCGAAATAAGGGAGTACCTTTTACTGTCGATTGATGAAAAATAGAATACTTCTGTTGATTAGAAGAAAAGGCATGATTTTTTAAATAAAGCTCTTAAAATTTTACTGAAAAAATGATGATTAATACATTTTAAAAAATTACTGATCAATATACATAAAAATGTTTTGTTAAGCTAAAACATATTTAGGTGCAAATGTGTGGTAAAAGTCTCAGCCCTTAGTGCCAATTAGTTTCTGAGATAATAGGGCATTAGTATAGAGAAATTTACCTCTGCATAAATTGCTTTCAAATATAATATTTAAAAAAATGTAAGCTGACCTCTCACCCGGAGGTTCCCGGTTCAATCCTCGGCTGTAGGGGGAAATTTTCCCTATCCCCCCAGTCTGGAAGTATTTATGTGTTTTAAACCAAACCAAACGTAAAAAAGAACCTACAGACAACGTGCTGTTTCAAGTGCAAAGTCCCCGGTATGACCTCAGATGTCAAAGGGGGCTATATAAATGAAATAATATTCATAGCTGATGTGCTCCATTCACATGACTTTCTCCTAATCGAGAAAAAATTAGCAGAAATAGTCTTATTACTTGCTTCCTTGTAAATAGAAGTGAAATAAGGGGGTAGCATAGGTTAAAGTGATAGTCAAAAGCTGATTGTTATGTGACTGAAGTTTCTTTTTCTGTATGGGCAGGAGTTGACAAATTCCTGTATGAGAAAAGTACAAGTTTTTCAAATATGAAACCCAAAACAAATACTTCTCAAAAACGATCAACTCCATAAAAAAATTATATAACATAAATTGTGTATTTTAACTTCCGCTATATTTTTTCTGTGGTAAATTTTGTCCATCTGTTACGGTTTAGCAGTTATGCAGATTTCCGTAAAATTCATCATCAACAAAATAGTCTTCAGAGGCTATTCACAGAAAATTCAAGATAAAAATTTTACTTTTCATGTAAATATCGTTGATATACGACATTTTAATAAAAATCATTACAGTTGTTTTTGAGAAAATCAAAATATTCGAAAAGTTCCTTGGAAGATACTGAACTTAAATACCAAGTTTGGTATTTAATAGTCTTTTCTTTTTTGAGTTTGGCTGTCCACAGTCGCGCACACATGCACACACACGGACCTTTTTCTAAAAATGTTATTTTTTGGATTCAGAGAACCCAAAAAATGTATTTCCGGTGAGATCTCGATATCAAACTTTTGGGTGCATTACAATTACTTTCTCTGATTGCCTCCGTGGTCGAGTGCTCAGCGAGCACTCTCTTCTTCCGGGTTTTTCTTTTTTAGATATGAACAGAAATTGAGGAGCTGGAAGCCGTAACAGATTTAGCGCAAAATAAGCTCACAGTTTATGCAAAAAAAATCTGACGTGTTCCTTTCACATGACTTTCTCTACATCTCTGCAAAAATTAATGTTAAAAAGCTTAGGCTTCTATTTATTTCATGCTAATATAGAAAAAAATAGCAGAAATATTCATATAGCTTGCCTCCTTGTAAGGACCAGGGAAATAAGGGAGTACCATAGGTTAAAGTGATGGTCAAATGCTGGTAGCTATTTGACTTAAGTTCCTTTGTTAGTATGGACAGCAGTTGACAAATTGCTGTATGAGAAAGGTTTGTTTTTAAAGCTGAAGCCAAAAGCAATGAATATCTAATAAACGATTAACTCCATGAAAAGGATGTATATAACATAAATTGTGTGTTTTAACGTGCTCTACTTTTTTTGTTAGGTAAGTTTTTGTCCATCTCTTACGGTTTAGCAGTTATGCAGAATTCCGTAAAATTCATCCAGAATAAAGTAGTATTCAGAGGCTATTCCCGGAAAATTAAGGATATACATTTTTGTTTGGCATGTAAATATCTTTAATATACGATACTTTAGTCAAAATCATTAAAGCTATTTTGAGAAATCCAAAAATTTTGAAGTATGGTATTTCATGGTATTTTTGAGCTATGTTGTCCACAGACACACATGTGTATCTTTCTAAAAATGTTTTTTTTTATTCAGGGGAACCCAAAACATGTATTTCCGGTGGAAGCTGTAAGAGAGTTAGCGCAAAATAATACGTCACCTTGAGCTCACAGTTTATAAGGAAAAAAATAAGTCACATGAGGTTGAGGCATAAATCTTAGCGACTATTTTACTCTCTGTATTCAGTGTACACACTGTTTCAAAACGACACCAAACGAGATAACAGTCGATTAGCTTTCACTCTGACTTATCCGAAACTTGATGTCGCAACTTTCAAACTCTTCTATTTAAAGTGTTATGTGTGTTTAAACATTGAACACATTTGGGATTAGGTAGCAAAGGAACAACGGTTGTCATACGCCACGTAAACAACCTCAGAACGAAACACATAAGAAAACCCACTTGCTACGTTCTCCATTACTAAGCTGACCTGTGCCGCGTCGACGTGTCTATCCAACCACCCCTATATTACGCGACTGGGACCTTTGCTACCAACCGGCATCTCTCTTGGAGTGGGCCAGGCACATGCCATTTGGTTATGTACGACTGAAAATTATAGTCACGTATCACGTACAGTATGACCAACATTGTCCACATCTTCGTTTGGTGTCGTTTTGAAACACTCTGTATAATACACAGGTGGATATGCATTGAATTCCGCCCCCAAATTACTAAGAATTACTAATAAAATAAATAAATATGCATCCGTTCGTATAAAGGTAATTTCGGAGAGGTCACAGCAAAAGAAGCAGTTCGTCTGTCCTTCCATGAAGCAGACATCAGCTCTCGACATACCGATGTAACCGTAACCTCGAGAGACCATTATATCTTAAGTGGAATATTCTGCCTACCTGGTTAGACACCAACCAACAATTTGCAGTAAATTAAATCTTCATTCCAAAGAGCACTCCATTAACTGATTTTGCACATCAAGAGCAAGTACACATCACTCGTCTTCCAGTCGGAAGCACTAACTTGCCCACAGATATTTGTTTATTAAAATTTCACCTGCAGCACTTGCAACAATATCATAACTGTCAAACACATTATGGAAACATTCGCTAAATATCATGGGAAGCGAATTTAAGCCAATGTTTTCCGCAAAGTAATAGACACACCTGGAAATGACGTGAATTGTACACAAAAGTTATACTTTTGTAGCACTACGTAGCTATATAAGCAAATTTAGCGCCATCAGATGAATAACATAGAGCAACCAAAATTGACTCGAATAATACTTGACAAATAGATTATGAAAATAGATACATATAACATCGCGAAAAAGTAAAAAGTCTACAATGTGACATAAATAGGCAGTAAATAAAATATGAGGATAGAAAAAATCGGAATTGAAGCTACAAAATGAAATAAAAATTTAATGGGGTAATAAACATATATTTTAGAATTGGGTATGAAACACAGGATGGGAATGGTGTGGTTCAGTTTGGGGATTATGCGGGGATCAGGAAGAATCGGCGCATATTTTGACAGATTGCGTGCAGGTGGAGGATGTTAGGATAAAATTATTGCCGAAAGTATTTTTAGCTTCAAACAGACAGCATGATGAGACCTGATTATAAACATCTAAGACTGCCGAGCCTCGTCGCATATTTACTGGAAGTACATGTATTAAGAAATAAGATATTTGTGTAAAATTATATAGATATACTTGGTGTTTCAGTTATCTACATGTGTGTGTGTATATGAATACCTGGGTATAGTTGTGTAAGTGTGAGTGTATGTGTGATGTTAGTGTTCTTTCTTTTAATAATCTATATTTTTGTTGTTATAACGTGTGTGTATGTGTGTGTGTATTTCCAATTTTGTAAAAATATCAAAAATAAAAATGTAGGTAATTTTTATTCAAGTATTTGGAGACATAATTAAGGTCACTGGACCTATGCAACTGTGTGAATCAAATATTGTGTTATTTTAAATTTAATAAATACTACTACATAAACAAATTTAAAGAAAACAAAAACACAACACCGTAAGAGTGTCACAATATTATAACTACGTTTTTTAAAGCTTTTTCGGATTTTAGAATTTTTAAGGTATTTTTAGATTTTATCGTATTTTTAGTTTCTGTACATAGTATAAGTTGAAGGTGTTGCACTCCACCCAAAAAGTCCATTTTGGATTTCAACAAAAAACAAGTTTTGTGGTCCCTTGTATCCCAAAAAATGATTTATAGAAAAAGTAAATATGTGTGTGTGAACATGATAACTCAATAAAGAAAAGTCAGTAAAATACGAAGCCTGGTATTTAAGCTTAGCATCTTTCAAGGATGACTTTGCAGCAAACTCCCTAACCTAAGGTACTCTTTGAACGAAAGCACTTCAGAAATGTTCATATTCTTAAAATAGCTAATGGTTTTGCTTGAAATTCCGTGTATCATACATATTTACTAACTAACTCCATGGCACGACAGCTCACGGGGAGCCTTGGCCTACCGCCCGGCCGCTGCGTCCCCCATCTCGGTCCACTACAGACGTCATGGATGGGGTGCAGTACTGGAGGGTGAGACGTGGTCAGCGCCTCGAGCCCCTCCCGGCCGGTTAATGCGGTCCTCACGACCTGGAGCCGCTACTTCTCCATCAAGTAGCTCCTCAATTGGCCCCCCAGGTACCTCACGAGGCTGAGTGCACCCCGGTCCAGGTCTCCCAGCGGGGGAAAAATCCCCACGCCGGTACTGGGGATCGAACCCAGGTCTCCCGCTTGGTAGGCAGCTGCGCTACCACCGCGCTAAGGAGACGACCCATACATATTTATATAGAACTAAAATGTATATATTCAATTTTCTGGAAATAGCCTCAGAAGACCTTCTTATTCTGGATAACTTTTTATTACTGGTAAACCGAAAGAAATAGGCATATACTTACTGCACCAAAATATAGGGTTCGTTAAAACAAACAAATTATGTCATAGAGCTGGCTGAAATATTCCTGTTTTGTTCTCTCTTTTAAAATACTTAAACATTAGGGGAGTTTGTAATCCTGGTCTTGCAGAGAAAATGATTTATTATATACCCTTATTTCCTTTATACTTAAAGAAGGTAAGTAATAAGACCAATTTTTCTTGTTTTTTTTTTTCTCAATTAACATGAAGTAAATAAAAGAATAAGCTTTTTAACAATACTTTATTGCAGAGATGTAGAGAAAAGTCATGTTTATGTAACAAATGAGATTTTTGTGAACTTAGTATATGTAATTGTATAAATTGTAGGTGTATTTTCTAAAGTAAACAAAATGGTTATATCACCACTATATATTAATTATTACTTAAATTGTAAGTGTTAAACTTTAATTTATTTCCTCTTTGTCGACCCAGTAATAATTAATCAAACCCTGTATGCTTCTCTGTGAAACGTTCTGTTAAAGTGAATTTGTCAAGTTCATAAACCTTGTACACTTCTGACAAGAATCTGTCATTAAATATCCATTTGTAGTTGGTGAAACACAAGTGTAATGATAATAGGCAGCAGAACACTAATTGTAGTCTCCTTTGACAAGCCTCATGAACACAAGAGAATAGAGTTAAACACAACGAGATAACAGCCTGAATGTTAAGCTCCGTTTTTATTTTCTCGACCACATATGTATAATATATATAGTTGATAGTGAAGATGTTGCATTCTATCCAAAACATATATACCCAAATTTCCCGGAAATATGTGTTCTGAGACACGTGATCCAAAATGCATATTTACTCTTTCTACATGTACTATGTTCCTAGTGTATAGAAAATGTATTGCACTCTACCCAAAAATTCGGTATCGAAATTTCACCGGAAATATATGTTTAAGAGTCCTCTGTATAAAAAAAAACATTTTCAGAAAAAACTCCATGTGTCCGTATGACTGTGAACACGATAACTCAAAAACGAAAAGTCGGTAAAATACCAAAATTGGTATTTAAGTTTAGTATCTTACAGGGCTATGACACGAAGATTTTGAAAAAAATACCCCACCTCAAACTACTCTTTACTGGAACTTTCTTCGAAAATTTTGATTTTCTCAAAATGGCTCTAACGATTCCAATTCAAATATCCTATATTAAAGATATTTACCATACAAGTAAACTGTATATCTTGAATTTTCTGGGAATAGCCTCTAAAGATTACTTTATTCTGGATGAATTTTACGGAATTTTGCATAACTGCTAAACCGTAAGAGATAGACAAAACTTACCACACAAAAATGTAGAACATGTTAAAATACACAATTTATGTTATATACATTTTTGTCCTGGAGTTCGTAGTTTTCGAGATATTCATTGCTTTTTGTTTCAGCTTTAAAAAAAAACTTATACTTTTCTCATACAGGAATTTGTCAACTTCCGTCCATACAAAGAAACTTCAGGCACATGGCAACCAGCTTTTGATTATGACTTTTACCTATGGTTCTCCCTTATATCATTTCTACTTACAAGAAAGCAAGTAAAAAGGCTATTTTTGCTAATTTTTTCTCGATTAGCATGAAATAGAAGAAGAATTTTTTTTAACAATAATTTGTTACAGAAATGTAGAAAAAGTCATGTGAATGGAGCACATCAGATTTTTAGAAAAACGTTCGTGTGTATGTCCATGTACTCGTCTGCGTGTGTACGCTAACAAGAACGAGCTGTCGGCTAAATACCATAGTTGATACTTTAATTGAATTGGACACGTAGATTTACAAGCAAATTTCCCAATACCAAACAACCTATTAACCTAAACTTTTTTGAAGCTTTTGATTTTTCATAGCTCTTGAATTGTTACTAAAATACCATATGTTTATATTATTTTTATGACAAATGAAATTAATTAAAATTTCTGAAAATACGTTTTAAACATCTCTTCCCTCATAATGACTTTTGCTTAACTGTTAGAGATAGATAAAATTTACTACACAACAAATGTAAATGCGGTTAAAGCACTCCATTTATGTCATGTACATTTTTGGTAGAGTTAACAATTCCGAAGTATTTATTGTTATTTTTTTCAATTTTGTAATACTTAATCTTTTTTAAAAGAGGAAGTCGTCATTCGTTTCACATATTTTTTATATAGATAATTAAATTTCATTTGTGTTATATTGTGGCATATTCTTAGCGTTCAGCATGGTTTAGCTTTCGTAAGTTGGCTAAGCCATTATATAATAAATCGCACAAAGCCGCCGAAACTTTCGATGCCACGACGATTGTGGTAGTTAGCACCAAGGGAAGCAGACCACTGCCTGATACCGCTCCCTCATTGGACCCATAGGCAGGACATCAGCAATATGTAGGTGTGAAATATTTTTTTATATTGTTAATAGTAATAAGTGAAACACTTGTTTGTTTTTTATTTTTATTTTTGTGTTTGTTTTTTGAAAATACTGTTACTCTTGCACAAAGCACAATCCCCTCGCCGCCAAATGAGAGTTAGTACGCCCCTTCGATGTTCCGTAGTTTAAGAACGAATTTTTAAGTATATATTTTCAGAAGAGTTACGGCATATACCATACAGTATTTAAAAGTTTTAAAATATTTATATTGGTGTATCATGTTTTGCTACTTGCAAGCAAGCAAATAATAAGAAAATTTCTACCAACATGAAGTAGATAGAAACATAATTACTTTCTCTATACGTACTATGTACATGGTACGTATAGAGAAAGTATAATATTACACCCAAAAATATACCAATAGGGAGTTTACATCGGAAACATAGGTTATGAGACACCCTGAAACAAAAAAAAAAAAAAAAAAAAAAAAAAGCATTTTTAGAAAAATGTACGAATGGCTGCCACTGTGTGTTTGTGTGTGTGTGTGTGTGTGTGTGTGTGTGTGTGTGTGTGTGTGTGCTGTGGGCAGCATGGTTCCAAATCAAATAGTCCATTAAATACCAAACTTGTATTTGAGTTTAGTATGATTCAAGGATGCCACAGGAAGATTTTGAGGAAAACCCCTCAACCGCCAATTACTCTTTTCTTAGGAAAATTTTCGAAAATTTTAATTTCCTAAAAAATGGTTCCAACAGCTTTGACAAAATATCGTATAATAAATATGTGAGTGACAACAAAAATGTATATCTTATGGGAATTGCCTCTAGAGACATTTTTATTCTGGATAAATTTTGCGAAATTTTGCACAACTGGTAAAGCAAAAAATTACCTCGTTAAAACACGCAATTTATGTTGAATTCATTTTTTGTGGTGTTGACCGTTTTTGAGATATTCCTTTGTAATGTTTTCAGTTTTTAAAATAGTTATGCTTTTCTCACACGGGAATTTGTCAACTCCTGGCCATACAAACAAAGGAACTTCTGTCACATGGAAACCAGCTTTTTAGAGATTTGAGTATCGCTTTAACCTAATGCACTCCCTTATTTCCTTTGTATTTACAAGATAGTGAGTAATAAGACCATTTCGGCTAATTTTTTCTTAATTACCATGATATAAATGTAAGAATAAGCTTTTTAACAATAATTTGTGCTGGAGATGTAAAGAAAGTCATGTGTATAGAACACATCAGATTTTTGTTTGTTAGAATAGTTTGTTTGCAGAACGAATAGAGAAAGTCATATGCATGGAACATGTTGTTTAAGCGGTACTAAAATAATCAATTGAGTTAAAATAAACTTGGACTAATTCGTCCACTTATTAACTTATATGTTCTCTGTTATGAATCGTGTTTGTTGTGCCTCTAAATGAAACCAATGGTGGTCCTTCTAATCGTTTTATTTTCTTCTGTACACGTACTCTGTATATAATGTAAAGCGAAGGTGTTGCATTCCATCCAACAATTTGATACCGGAATAGACGTTTTAGGGTCACCTTATTTTTATAATAAATGGTAAAAAATAAAATTATTTAATTCAATAATCTTCCTCCAAAAACTTCAAAAATAATAAAAAAAAAATACTTTCAGAAAAAGATCCATGTGTGTGTGAGCGTTTGTGTGTATGTGTATCCGTGTGTTTGTGAACACATTAATTCAAAAACGAAAAGTTGGTAAAATACCAAACTTGGTAATTAAAGTTTAGTAACTTCCAGGGATGCCACATGAAGATTTTGGGAAAAGTCCCTCCATATCAAATTACCCTTTACATGGAAAAAGTTTTCAAAATTTTGATTTTCTCAAAAATGGCTGTAACGAGTTTAATTAAAATACGTATATTAAAAACATTTACAATGCAAATAATACGTTTATCTTGAATTTTCTGGAAATAGCCTCAAAGACTACTTTATTGTGAATGAAGTGTAATATTTAAATATAATTTAAATTATTATTTTAATATATTTAAATATTATGGATTTATTATTTTTTCAGGTTCTATATGATTTATACCTTTAATTTTTACTAACCTCTCATTAGCTCTACCCATATGATTAAATTTTATATTATTTGGATGAATTAATAACACCATGAATTTTCGTCAACCATACGAGATGGACAGAAACTTAATACACAACTAATATAGATAGCGTTAAAACACACAAATTATCTCATAAAAGTTTTTTTCGTGGAATTGACCATTTCCGAGATATTCCTTGTTATTTGTTTCAGGATTAAAGTACTTAAACGTTTCTCACAGGGAAAGTTGTAAACTCCTGGCCCTGCTTAGAAAGGGATTTCAACCACATGTCAACGGCTTTTAAAATATCTCTTTAGTTTAGTGTATACCCTTATTACTCTTCTACTTAACAATAAAGCAAGTAATTAAGACAATTTCTGCTAATGTTTATCTAGATTATCATTAAGTAGATAAAAGAATATGCTTTTTAGCAATAATTTGTTACAGCGATGTAGATAAAGTCATGTGAACAGAACACATCAGATTTTTTTAGATTCCATTACCAGTGTTGCGCCAGAATTCTGCTTAATACAAAATCAAATCTACACCGTAAACAAAGTCAGTCTTTAATGTATTGTGCTGAAGGAGTTTCTTCAGCGAAGCGTGTACCAATTGCAGACAGTGACGAAAACTGCTTACCATTCTCAGAGGTCTTATTTGATTTCGTAATTAAATAAACGTGCTAAGAGATAGTAAAATACTCGTTATTTGCCGAAGTGCTGTACGAGGAAATCTAATTATAATTACTTTTGTCTTATCTTTTGTGTACCACTAGCAGCGAGAAGAGAATAAATTTACCAGGATGGCAATTGAAATGGAAATGAGTTGCGTTAAAATTCAGAATTTCTAGAACAAACAGCGCTGATCCACCTCAGAAATGATTTGAAACCTGCACTTGTGATTTATATATTACTATGCTTCAGAATGAGTTTGTGTGTTAGCGATTTTAGCAAATGCTCATGCCTATTTATTCATTTTATATTACGAATGACATGAAGAGGATTTTTTTATAAAATCTGTTTGATTTTGTTAACTTTAATGTTGTTGGCGCCGTGGCAGTCTGGTTAGACCACTCACCTCCTACCTAGTGACCCAGTTTCAATCATGGAGGAGGGCATGTGACAATTGTGGTAGACGGTATTTTCCTGCTTCCCCCGGCATTCATTCAACCCAATGGTTTCATTACCACCTTTCCTATCATCGATTTTGCCTACAGTTCATATCATCTACTTCCTGCCTTTCATACCAGACATTGGGCTGATCCTTCATCCCTGGATACTCTATCGCATCCTAGTCACTGCTCAGCAACAAGTATCTGGCCGCAGGCATTATCTTGTAAGTCCGGGAAAAATTACATTAAACTGAAGTTTATTAAGGACACTTTTTGACTCTATGATTCCCAGTATACCATTCTATATTAGCGTGAAAAATCACTTAATTTTGCTCAGAAGCCTTTTTATCAGTCTTGAGGTTCTTTTAAGTGCCATAAATTACGACACAGGAACCACGGCTTTACTGTCTTCCGACGGAAACTATGCTAAGAAGTTTTACGCCCCAAAAAATCCATCGCCCTCCGCCAGATTACATGTTACCACTAAACCACGGGCTAAGTCCTGGAGGGTGTAAGCCCTCCACATGAGGAGAATAAGCCGGTGAAGAAGAAGAAGAATTATATCGTTTAACATGGAAGGTTACATCGGACGATGAATGAATACAATCGGTGAAATGATGCTGAAATGATCCGGAGGCTCATAGAGCTTAAAGATACCCAATATTCGTCCTTTTCAGGATAACGTAAAATCCCGAAGAAAATTTTATCGCATGTGGGATTTGTGGTGGACGAAGCGGCGTCTGGGCGGGTCTTACGATTTCCCCCGCCACCCATTCCACCAATTGCTCCATCACTTTTCCTATCATCTATTTCGCTTACTTTTCACATTATCCATTTCATGTTTATGTCTGGCTACGGGTCGACCACTCGTAACAAGTTACCCATTCTGTGGTGACGTGTCGTTGGCTCCCCGATAGGTTTCGAACTCCTAGGCACTGGCTTGTAAGTCCTAGGAGGGTATCGGTCCTAAAATACAGGGAGGGTAAGCAGACTAAGAAACGAATATTCTGGGAATTGTCTTTGAAGTGTACTTCATTTGGAAGGAAACTTTGTATAATTTGCATAACAGGTAAATATTAAGCTATAGTTGAAAAATGTTATATACAAACATGTATGATTTAAGGAGATCTACAAAGTATTCTAAATAACTTTTTAGCCAAGTCACCATTATAATTCATAGTAATTATTTTAAATTGCAGAAATAGTTGGAATAAATATGTGTAAACTTGTCAGTTTTATCCTTAAAATACGAAGAAAACAATTAAGTTTATTTGTTTGTTTTTATTTATTTTCATACCACCTTAGGTAATATCGTCGTATTACCACTTTGATCTTCCACAACTGCTTAAATTTTTGAGGTGTACATTTAAACTGTAGTTCTTGATTAACTTTAAACACATTAAGTATCGCATTCACATTTGCAGACTGTTGAAGGTGGGGAATGTTGGTCATGAAATAAGAATAGCTTCATCAGCCTAGAATCAAACCCAGCATATTTTACATTTTCAATATAGCATTTACTTTTATTTACTGTAGAGAACTCTTAACAAACCCTCTTTATAATTCTTGTTGACGACCTTTTGCATTAAAGTAAAAAGCAGAAAGTATACATTGAATCACTGAGAAGAAACCGAAAACGGAATTAAAGCTGAATTATGCTCTCTGTAATGCTTACATCCCGCTTGTATAACACTTTAAATGCAGGTATGCAATATTGAAGTCGATTGATAATATTTACTTTTGTTTTGTTCAGTTGTGGGATGAAATTCCGTCTAGTCAATGAAGTGATTTTATCCAATTCCCAACAGGACATTCAAGGTCTAATTTCTGTGCATAGATGCTAATGATCATAAAGAACGTGTTCCAATGATTACTTACTCAGGTATCTTTAAGGCGCAATTATAGCTGTTTTACATGTCACTGTTTTCCCATTACAACTAATGTATTGCGCGCGACCTTGGGTATCTATTGCTATCCCTTCCAGTTCTTCAATTCACGACACTTGCACAGGAGCTAGCCGTACAGGGGCTTGGCCGATGTTGGCTTGACCAAGGCCTGCGTGTGGGAGGGTTTTCTCTCTTCTCCACATGGGGCAGCACAATAGCCACATGACGTGGTCAGTGACAACTATGCCATTCAAAACAACTCTGATGACGTACCTGCCACGTAATCCCTGAATTGCTGGAAGGAAGTCTGTTGGAAGAGGTGTCGCTGTAAAATTCCTTAGCATGGCTTCTTTCGGAATTGAAGTAAAGCCGTTGATCCCGTCATAGATTAACGGCACGTAAACATCTCAAGCCTGATAGAGAGGTCTCTTGGTAAAAGTAAGCGGTTTTTCACACCCAACATAGAATTGGACACTGAGAACTTCAGCAGTTACAGAGCGTACATAAATAAAACTCCATTTCTTTATTTCTTTTTCGGAAGAGTTACATAAGGTAGAAATCACATTCTGGACCATAGCCAATATCACATCCTAGGTAGCTAAAGCAGCTCACCTACTCGATATATCGATACTTATTTTCACACCGTCCTCAAATACAATGCAAATATCTCCTTTTATACTCCTTAACAACCTCTATATATATCTGCGGATACATGAAGTATTAATGTGTACCCATTAAACATTGTGAATGTCGTCTGTATTATTCCTTGATAACACGGACCATAAGTTGATAAAAGGTTAAGTTAGGCTTGTTTACACCATTTATGGTTCTCCATGTTACTCATTAGCAGTTAGGTGGTATTTTACTTTGTTTCTTTCAATTAATTTAGAATTTGGTGATTAGTTATAAAGTTATTATTATAATTATTAAATTAGTAGTGAAACTAAAGAAAAAAGGTTACTCTACATACATTCAAGTTTCCCATTGCCTTAAACAGAACAGTTGTATGCCCTTGTGCCAAACGTGACGCAATTTAGCCACTCCTTGCCTCGACAAAATACGCGCCGACACTTCAGAGCCGTTACTCTTTTGTTTCTTCATAAATTATTCATCCCCTTGTCTCCATTCGCATTTATCATCTGGTGTATTTCCTTTCTTCTGAAGCTTTAATATAATACAGAATCGTTTACCCAGTCGAGACACTTTTTAAGCAGTTAAATTTTCACACCAGAATTTTGAACTTAAAAGGCCCTGTTTTTTGCCCATACAACTGCTCTACATTAAATCGTGTTGAAAATTTGTGCTTGTTTTTGACTGTAAAGAGAGATTTTGAAGGCACCGGAGGAAAACATCATGCAAAAATTGTAAATAAAAGCGTTTTGGATGTATGTATTCTAATTCAATTTTTCAAGCACTTCTCTTTCAGGAAATGTGATTAAAATAGGTGACCAGATTCACTATTAGTATTTGCGTGAAACGTTTTATAAAACAACTATTTACGCTGCAATCAGAATTAAAACAATGATTATTCATTAACACTTAGAATTTTTAAATACATTTTTATTATTATTATTATTATTACCATTATTATTTATATTTATTTATTGCTGTGTATTTCAAGAGCTCCACATACTTTCTGTAAAGCTAAATGCAAATGTTTCCTTTTCAGAAAACACACAGAACCTTCAAACAGTATATTTTAATTTTTTTTTTCAGAGGAACAAACCTTGCTAATAGCACTCTTAATCAAATTGTGACCTCATGGGAAAGATTTGTAAGTTACACGTAAATTCTTTATTATACCACCTCAAAATGTCATTAATTAGAGAGAGAAAGAGAGAGACACACACACACACACACACCTGATGTTTATTTAACTATGCACTTGAGTACACACGGGTTACAGCAACACAGTGTCGCAGTTGGACGATAGAGCGTGGCCATTATACGTCCAGGAGGATATCAACAATGGCGTAACTCCATACGCATAACAGAAACTGTAACGGGATTATAAATACATGCTTTAATGATTATACTAATGAATTGCTTTATAACGTTGCTATGATAACTTAGTAATAGTTGAATTTATTTATTACTGACGCAGTCAGCAGTAGAAATTAATTTTAGAATGTTATTGGGGATTGACATACATAATAAAGGACTTCTTTCAACTATATATTTTGTTTGTTATTGAAGAACAATTTTCAATCATATACAATTATAAAATGTAACAATTTTTATTTATGCACGTTTTTAACTGCTGCTGCTCTTAGCGACTTATTCTATATTGCGCGTGAAAGACCCCTTAATTTTGTTCATAGGTCTCTTTATTAGGTTTGAGGTTCTTTTACGTGAGGTAAATCAACGTCACGGGAGCAACGGCTTTACTCTCCTTCAAGAAGGCAAAGGTAATAATTGTTATGTTCGAAAAAAGCCATCGTCCTCCGCCAGGGTTTGAATTCGTAACCTTGGGAACCGGATGCTAGCATCTTACCCCTAGGCCGCGGAAGACGACTAAACCCTTTGAGATGCAATACACAAAACTATAGAGTTTCAGAGTTGGAAAGGTAGAATCAAATGTAAAGAATAATTCATTAACAATTGACCTAACAGTTGGTTAAACTGTGACATACGACATTGTAAGTCGACATTGGGGTATGTCAGCTCAAAATAATCTGAGATCTCCTTGAAAAAACGCGAATCAGTTGGTGAATTTAACGCAATCTCGATATGCTGCCATGGTGGCTCAGTGGTTAGGGCAATTAGACGGAGAAAGAATCAGAGCTGTGGCATTCAATTTTCGAGTCTCACTCCGCGTATTATCCCAAATATACAACAGAGCTAATGAATACATCTACGCCAGTTAAGTGAAGATTGTTTTGTTCTGGGTTTTCCCTATAACCCATAATAAGCAAATATAGCTAGAAACCTGGACTCTGTACTCAAAAAACACTAAATTTTGCAGAGAAGGCATAAGAAGCACCTGCACTGAGTAATCTGCCATTTGCGAATTCTTCCACAGTTTAGTTTTATTACTATTCGTACCTTTATTCACAAAAAAGAAGAAGAAAAAGAATGTAGAAATATTTACACATTGAAAGTAATGTTAGCGTCAAAGAGGCTTAAGTTTCCTAATGTACTTGATTTCTGTTTCCTTTTTACTTTCTCTATACATAATATGAACATAGTGTATAGAGAAGATATTGCACTCCACCAAAAAATTGGATACCGAGATTTCACCGGAAATGTATGTTTTAGGGTCCCCTGTATCCAAAAAATGTTATTTTCAGAAAAAGGTCCATGTGTCAGTGTGTCCGTGAGTCTGAACGCGATAACTCAAAAACGAAAAATCGGTAAAATACCAAATTTGGTATTTAAGTTTAGTATCTTCCAGGGATGCGACACGAAGATTTTGAGAAAAATCCCCCCACCCCAAACTACCCTTTACATGGAACTTGTTTTGAAAATTTTGATTTTATAAAAAATAGCTAACGATTTTGATTAAAATATCGTATATTAAAGATATTTACCTGACAAATAAAATGTATATTTTGAATTTTCTGGGAATAGCCTCTGAAGACTACTTTATTCTGGGTCAATTTTACTGAATTTTGCAAAACTGCTAAACTGTAAGAGATGGACAAAAGCTTATCACGCAACAAATATAGATCACTTTAAAACACACAATTTATATTATATACATTTTTTCGTGGAGTAGATTGTTTTTGAGATATTTCTTATTTGTAGTTTCAGCTATAAAAAACATACATTGTAGAGGTGTAGAGAAAGTAATGTGAATGGAACACATAAGATTTCTTACTTTGTTTACTACGTTGTAATTAGAGATTATGTTGCATTCCACTCATAAATTATATACCGAGATTTCACTTAAAATACACATTTCCGGTTCCTTGAAGAAAAAAAAAACGCACGCACACTCGCACATAATAAGGAAGAATTAAGAATCTTTATATAAAGGTACATGAGTTTATAGATGTGCGCGCATGCGCGTGCTTATTATGGAGTAATATAAGCCCAAAAAGAAAAGTTGGTTGAATACCAAACTTGATATTTAATTTCAGCATATTTAGAGGTCACAAGATAAGGGATTTCAAGAAAATTCCCCCAACCCAAAGGTCCCATTTATGGAAAATGTTCAAAATATTTATTTCCTCAAAGTGGCTTTAACGATATTCATTAAAATGCTGCATGTTTAAAATATGTTCATATAAAATAATCTATTGTATTTTCTGCAAATAGCCTCCGCAGACCTCTTCAATCCGAACCACTTTGCATAACTGGTAAACCGTAAGAAATATGTATAACCTTACTACACAAACATGCAGATATTGTTAAAGTATAGTTTAAAGGTCACCCAGTGAGGAGTACTTAGAAACTATTCCCAGTAAATTGAAGGTATATATTTAATTTGTCTTGAAAATGTCTTAAACATAGGATGTGCCGTTAATTACTATAAACTTTTAAGAGCCAGTTTTTAAATAATCAAAACTCTTGAAAAACATTCCATGTAAAGGGTGGTTTGGGGTTGGGAGATTTTCTTTCAGAGATAAACACAAAACAACAGAAAACACATGCATACACATGGACCTTTATCTAAAAAGTTTGTTTTGTTTGCTGCCCTGAAAACACGTATTCCAATGAAATTTCGGTAACAAACTTTTAAGCTGGAATACAATACCTTCTCTAACTAGTGGCCACGCCGTGGCTGAGTGATGAGACCACTCGCCTCTTACTAAGGTGGCCCAAGTTCGATCCCAAGCGACCGCATGCGGGATATGTGGTGGACAAAACGGCGTAGGGGCGGGTTTTCTCCTGGTTCTCCAGTTTACCCCACCATCGCATTTCACCGTGTTCCATCTTTGTTCAACGTATCATTACTGTCATCGCCTGCGGTACCATAGTAAAATCGGACGTTAAACACTATCAAAATAAAATTCTCTACATTCTATATTGGTAAAGATATTTGAAAGCCTATTTCGAAAAAAATTCGTGTGTATGTGAGCAGCAAAATTCAAAAAGAAAATGTCGATTAAATACCATAGTTAGAATTTCTATTCAAAAGGAGTTTTTCAAGGACGATGCAGTACGATTATTTACAAGAAAAATTCCCATCGTAAACTATCCTATACATCGAACATTTTTCTGTAATATAATATTGAAAATGACTTAATAATTTTGATTAATACACCATAATATATATCTAAGATGTTTTGTGAGTAATGAAATGCATATTTGACTTTTCTGGGAATTACCTGTGACGTCCACTTCGTTATGAATAACTTAAATGGCATAAATTGTATCCAAGAAAAATATATATTTTTGTACTACACAGTAACACATTCCATTTATGCATTTTTTAATTGTTGGAGGTAACCATTTCAGAGGTAATCCTTGTTAATGGTGCGTATTTTTTAAAAGTATACGGCTGTATTATAGATAAAGTCGTTATTCCCTCTCTCGGTTATAAAACAACGGCATTTTGAAACGATCACATCAAAAGGTTTGAATATCACTTAAAACCTGCTATATTCACCTATTCCGGTGTACCTACAGAGAAATATGCATTTAATCATTTCTGCAAATGTTAATCTCGATTAACATAAGTACATAGAAGAATAACTTTGTAATAAGAGTAGAGATAATCATGTGTGTGCAGCACATCATATTTTTACCTTGTCTACTTAGTACATAGTACAGATAGAGAAAATATTGCATTCCATACAACAATTCTATACCGCGATTTCACCGGAAATACACTACAAAGTGTGTGTATGTCTGTGTGTGACTCAAAAACCAAAAGTTGGTAAAATTCCTAACTTTGTGTTTAAGTTTAGTACCTTCTAAGGATGCCACACAAAGATCTTGAGGAAATTCTCCCCAATCCAAACAACCGTTCACATGAATAAAATGCGATTTTCCCAAAAACGGCTCTAACGGTCTTTATTAAAATACCGTATAACAGATATATATTTGACAAGTAAAATACATATCTTGAATTTCCTGGGAATGACCTTTGAAGACCTCTTTATTCTGGATGAATTTTGTTGGATTTTGCATAACTAGTAAACCGGAAGAGATAGACAAAAACTTACTATGCAGAACATTTAGATCTCATTGAAATACACAATTTATATCTTATACATTTGTTCGTGGAGTTCACGATTTTTGAGACATGCCTTGTTTCAGTTTTTTCCACATATGGGTTATTGTCAACTTCTGGCAACTTCATCCACATGTCAACTATTGTGTTAGCCTAGTGTATTTAATTATTTCCGTTCTATTTACAAGAGAGCATTTCTGCTAATGCTTATCTCAATTAGCATGAAGAAGACGGAAGAATATGCTTTTTAACAATAATTTGTTATAGAGAAAGTCACGTGAGATTTTTCCGCTTTGCATATAGTTTCAATGCCTTTAACCCAGAGCTCTTTAGCACATTAATCTTGTCCTTTTACGCTTGTCCAATATGGTCTATCTTTTTAAATTATATTAAAATTTCAAATAAAAGTACATACAGGGTAAAATTGACACACGCTGTTCCTTTGTTAACGTTCTGATCCGAGTATAGGCCAGTGTGTGTAATGTCCTCGCAATTTATGCAGTCTCTCGTTATTAAGTTCTTTTAAATCATAGCCCAGCAAATTCTCATATGAACATCAAATTAGTTGTACTTCCTGTCATTGTTAGCAAAAGGGATTTAGTATTTCGTCAGCAATACCCTTGGTGTAGGATTATGCGTGGCAGAAAATATATATCCCAGTTGGATTTATATTTTTAATTTCTCTAACCGCGTATGTGCAGTGTAAATAGTGGATAGAGAAGATATTGTATTCCACCCAAAAATTCTATACCGAGATTTCAACAGAAATACACATTTTAAGACCCCCTTGAATCAAAAGAAGCATCTTTAGAAAAAGGTCCGTGTGTGTCTGTGGACAGCATAGCTCAGAAACGAAAAAACAATTACGATATTTGGTATTTAGGACGCGACACGAAGATGTTAAGAAAATTCCCTCACACCTAACTACCATTTATATGGAAAAATTTGCAAAAAATGTTTTTCTTAAATATAACAAACGATTTTGATTAAAATATCATATACTACATTTCCATCACAAATAAAATATATATCTTGAATTATCTGGGAACAGCCTCTGAAAACATGCTTATTCTGGATGCATTTTGCGGAATGTTTGTGTAAGCATTATTTTTTTTTTTTTTTGGTTGAGTTGACCGGTTTTGATAAACTCCTTGTTATTAGTTTCAGCTTTAAAGTACTTATAATGTTTTCATATGAAAATTTTTCAACTCCTGTCCATACAAACAAGGGTACTTCAATCACATAGCAACCAGCTTTTGAAAGATTTAACTATCGATTTATTCTATGGTACACCCTTATTTCTCTTCTATTTACAAGGAAGCAAGTATTAAGACCCTTTTTGGTAATTTTTTCTTGAATATCATTAAGTAGATGCCTAGAATAAAAGCGTTTTATGAAGATGTAGAGATTGTAGAAATGTAGAGCAAGTCATGTGAGTGAAACACATCAGATTTTTACTTTCTCTACACATTATCTCTTACGGTTTACCAGTTATGCAAAATTCGTAAAATTCATTCAGAATAAATATGTCTTCAAAGGCTATTCCCAGAAAATTCAAGATATATATGCAAATATTTTTAATTCACGATAGCTTAAACAAACTCGTTGGACAGTTTTCAGAAAATCAAAATTTCGAAAATCTTTCCATGTAAAGTGTACTTGGAGTAGGGGATTTTCTTGAAAATCTTCGTACCGCATCCTTGAAAGATACTGAACTTAAATACCAAGGTTGATACTTAAGGGCCTTTTCGTTTTTGAGTTATGCTGTCCACAGGCACACCCACAGACACACACGCACCTTTTTCTATTTTTTGTTGTTTCAGTGGGACCCAAAGCATTTCCGGTGAAATTTCGTTATAAAATTTTTGGGTGCATTACAATACTTTCTCTACACCCTATGTATATATATCGTGTTGAGAAGGTAATATAATAATAATTATTATTTTTATTACTATTATGTCTTTTATAACAATAACTTATTGCAGGATAGGTAGAGAAAGTATGTGAATGTAGCACATGCGTTGTATTAAAAAAAAGTGTTTATATTGTTATTCTATTAATCTTTTTTTGGTGTGAAACTGTGGTTAGTAAAAAAATTACTGCATATTTTAAGAGAGGGCCTCTTTAATAACGCTGTGCTACTGAAAATTTAAAGCACATTTTTCACAGAGCTATACATAAAGAAGCCATAAACCAGCTACCAAGCAACAAAGGGCTCAGCCACCTACATATAATAAAGAGGGTATGTTTACGATGTAATAAGCGAACCGTCTTGTTTAGTGCCATAATTTCAGACGGTATATAGCTTTATATTTGGAAGGCAGGTGATGTTATTAAAAACATAGTTAAGTTAAATACGTTCCTCTGTCGCACAACAGCTTATATTACTGCTCTTGGTCTTATAATGGGAGAGAAATGGGTCGACATTCCGTGGCTGTTCGTGAAGACTTAATCGATTGATAGGGAGGCAGATATCTCCTGAAATGCTTCTACCCGCTCTACTCTTGTAGTCACCAGAGCTAAGCAACCAGTGTTTTCATTTGAAATATCTACAAACTGTTTCGAAACGACCGAAAGAATATACCACCTGTCTGTAGAATGAATACAGAAGCTTGCGAGAAGAAGCTTGCGAAAACATATACAGATAAGCGGTATTACGTCATCACTCCCGGTGCATACCCTATACAATGAAGCAGTCAAGTCTCTTACAGTGGACGAGTTCGAATCAAGTCAAAATTCGCGCAGTCATATGCTCACAAAACGGAACATTAATATTCATTAGAGATAAATAGGGATAGCATCTTGGGGACCGAAAGCGGGACACATGTATAAACCACTTATATACCTACCGAGTAGAGACCGACCTGCATTTGCAACTGCACGCGCCGCATGTAAACATCCTGTAGTAATTCTTTGGGGAACGTGACTCTTCGTAGCAGTATGGTATGCTGTATATTACAATACTGTTTTACAGGTAATTAATATATCTGACGATACCCTTCAATCAAGATTGTAACTTCTTGCTGCAAATGGATTTCATGAAGATTTGCAATTCATACAGGAGAACTTTATACATGTATTTATGACAATAACAGATAGATTTGGCGACTAGAACATTGAAATGCCTCGAGTCCCGAAGGCTACCGATTAACTTGTGCAAGCAATTAATCAGAGACCCGTGACACCTGTTTTAAAGCGTGTTAAAAAGTAAGTGAAGACAGTGTTTGGAAAAAAAATGTTGGATTTTAAATAATCTTGCCCAATAGTCTGTAATGTGTTCTATTTCCGTTTTTCTCCAATCACATCTTATGATGTGGAGCAAAGTTTATCACAATATAAGGCCTGTTTACGTGCCAATCGGAGACGATTCACATTTAAGACGTTACGAGTGAATGTTGCTGAGCATTGTAATTTAAATATCTAGAGAGAAATGAAACAGATAATGACACTGATGACTTGCTGCACAACAGTAATTGAATGTATGTAGTTTGGCATAAAAGTACATTTTTATATACGATATTTTAGTTAAAACCGTGTTAGCCATTATTGAGAAAATACTTTTTTTCGAAACTGTATCCCTGTAATAAGTAGTTGGTGGTGGGGGTATTTTCCTAATAATCTTTGTGTAGCATTCTAAGAAGATACTTAACTTAAATATCAAGTTTAGTATTTTACCAAATTTTCGTTTTTGAGTAGGACACAGCCACACATATACAATCAAGAAGGTTTTTCTAACAATGTTTCTTTTTACAGGAGATTACAAAACATATATTTCGGAGAAATTTCTGTATGGAATTTTGGGTAAAATACAATACCTCTCTACCTACTATGTCCATGGTACATGCATGCTAGATAAAGTAAGAAATTTCTTATGTTCTAACAAATATTCGTTAAATAAACAAAAACCTTAAAGCTAATACCACAAACACCCAAAAATGAAGCTTTGCAAAAAAAAAAAAATGAAAAAATGGTCATACCGCTTTTCTATATAGATCTATATCATGGGCCTTGACAAAAGCTGACAAAATAGTTCCAGGCTTCCAAAATAAGACTCTTAAGAGCTGTAAACTCTTTTAGACAATATATCAAATGAGAAAGTAATGGGAAAACTAAACAAAAGTGCTTTAGAAGAAAGGATTAAAAGGTATAGAAACAAATGAAGACACAATGTTAATAAAATGCCAAGAGAAAGCTTCCCAAGAAAAGTGTTTTACTGAAAATATAAGGGCAGGGAAATAGGGAATAACAACAGGCTAAAGGGATCCGATATTATATGAAACGTTTGAAATTCTGTTCTCTTTCCTTGTCAGGAATAAACAACAAACTAACAAACAAAAATAATAAGAACGATGGCCTGATATTTCAGAAAGGTGTTTAAGTAGCTTAAAATTGAAACCAACAACACAGAACTTCTCGGAAACAGGCAACTTTACACCACAAATGTTTATGATATAATTTTTCTGATTTAACGAGATCTACATTTTTATTCAATAAGTTTTTTTTCTATTTCTTGCGGTTTACCAGTTTGCAATTCTAAGGAAAATTAATACAGAATGTGCAGATTATCCTCAGAAACTCCAGATATACAATTTATTTATGATGTAAATATTTTATATACAAGCTATTTTATGAGAAAATCAAAATTTTCAAATTGAGTGGGGGATTTTCTTGGTGATCTTATTGTCACTTCTCTGGAAGACACTAAACTTGAATACCATGTTTGTTATGTTACAGAAATTTACACATACGTATGCAGACACACACACACACACCCATGTGAACCTTTTTCTAAAAATAACTTTTTCGGACACAGGGAACCTTAAAACACATATTTACAATGAAATGTCAGTGTCAAATATTTGGATGGAAAACAATACTTTCTCTATCTACTGTGTATAGTATACATACGTACTAGAGCAAATAAAACAATGGACATACGTATTTTAAAGCCAGAGCAAGCAGATTTGCACAATTGCTGAAGTGCAGAAGAAGAAGAAGAAGAAGAAGAGCATCTAATTTATCAGATTAGTTCTTTTCGTACTTTCTCTACAGGCACTATATACACAGTGTATAGAGAAGGTATACGATCCACCCAAAAATTCTATACCAAAATGTCACTTGAAATACAGTTTTAGGATTCTCTGTATACGTGTGTGTGCGCGTCAGTGTGTCTGAAAGCACGATAGCTCAAAACCGAAAAGTGGTAAAATACCAAATTTGTTTTTAAGATTTGTATCTTTCAATAATGCGACAAGAATGTCGCGTAAACTATCCTTTACATGGAAAAAGGTTCGAAAATGTTGATTTTTTCAAAAATGTCTCTAATTATTTTAATTAAAACACATTATATTAAAGGTATTTACATGGTAAATAAAATGTATATATTGAACCTTCTCTTTATTATGAACGAAATGAACTGAAGTTTAAGTTACTGTAAACCGTAGGGGACTAAAAGTTACTACACGGAAATACAGATATCCTTAAAAAACACAATTTATGTCATATACCTACATATTTTTTGTGAACTTACTATTTTTGAGATATTTTTTGTTATTTGTTTCAATTTTAAAATGCTTAAACTTTCACACACGGGAATTTGTAAACTGCTGGCAATGCAAAGGAACTGATTTCATTCGCTTTTAAAAGAGTTGACTATCACTTTAGCTTAGTGTATTCCTTATTTCCGTTATAATTAGACGGAAGCAAGTAATTAAGACGATTTACGCTAATATTGATTTAATTGTTTTTTCACACAAGCTATATGTTGAACAGGAATTGGATTGGTAGAGTCAGACTGAAAAATTCAATGCCATAGGTGGGATTTGAACAGCGGACCTTCCGGTTTCTAGCCGGTTGATCTACCACTTAGCCACCAGAGAAACATGCCGGCACGGCATTATATCTCTAATTAAATTACAGAGAAATATGCGAGACATTTGAGAAATGTAAAGTCGTTTCGGATGTTGGTATGGCAGCTCAGTAGTAGAGCAACCACCTAGTGACCAGAAGATTCTGACTCTTACCTATCCAATTTAGGCTAATATTTACCTTAATTAGCATGAATTATGTAGAAGAATAAGCTTTTTAACAATAACTTCTTACAGAAATGTAGAGAAAATAATGTAAATGGAACACTTCAGCATACTTTATAATAATTATGATAGGACTTCGTCTGCAACTTCTATGAAATTAAAACGAGGTAAAACTCCACATAACCGGCATTTTCTATGAGGATTTCCCAGAAAACAAAAGAAAGCCTTCAAGTCATCAGCTTTCTTGGCATTTTGACAGAATTCCTTTCTCTGGACTCCGGTCAACATCATGCATCACCCTGACCTCTTCAGGCGATCGCCAGAACCATTTCCGGCTTGCACTCGACCGGAAAACATTAACCGGAGCATGGTAGAACGGTTTCGGGTAATGGGAGAATTTATTTTCATTGCGTTACGTCGTAGTGGTCGGCTAACCTGTAGAGACACAGAAAAACAATTCTCATACCATCAGAATTGCCTCCGAGCTGCTCATTGCCCATTGCTATAAAACTTACCCCTTAACAACATTGTTCTAACGCAGGAAAACGATACAAATTGGGCCTTGTTTTCTCTATGGCGTCCCCAGAATACGCTGAGATACAGTCTTTAATTTTTACTTTCCCTACATCTACTATGTACATAGTGTTTAGAGAAAATATTGTATTACACCAAAAATTCGATACCCAGCATGACTTTCTCTGCATCTCTGCAACAAGTTACTGTTAAAAGCATATGCTTCTATTTACTTCATGATAATCCAGAAAAAATTAGCAAAAATAGTCTTAATACTTGCTTCCTTTTAAGTGGAAGCGAAATAAGAGAGTAACATAGGTAAAGTGATAGTCAAAAGCTGGTTGCTAGATTTGTATGGACAGGAATTTTTTAAAGCTGAAACCAGTAACAAGGAATACATAAAAATGATCAACTCCACGAAAAAAATGTATATGGCCTAAATTGTGTGTTTAATCGTAATCTGTGATATCCATTTTTGTGTGGTAGTTTTTTGTCCATTACTTACGGTTTAGCAGTTATGCAAAATTCTGTAAAATTCATCCAGAAAAAAGTAGTCTTCAGAGACTATTCCCAGAAAATTCAAGACATACATTTTATTTCTTAGGTAAATATCTTTAATATACGATATTTTATTCAAAACCGTTAGAGCCATTCTTGAGAAAATCCAAATTTTCGAAAAAAGTTCCATGTAAAGGTTAGTTGGAGCTGGGGGAGATTTTCTTGAAAATCTTCGTGTCGCTCCTTGGAAGGTACCAAACTTAAATACCAAGTTTGGTATTCAACGGTACACTATGCTACACACACACACACGGATCTTTTTGTAAAGATGCTTTTTTTTTATTCAGGGGGATTCAAATCATGTATTTCCGGTATCAACTTTTGGAGTTAAAAATATTTTTAGAAAAAGATATGTGTGTGTCTGTAGGCTGCATAACTCAAAAAAGAAAGGACTATCCAATACAAAACTTAGTATTTAAGTTTGGTATCTTCTAAGGACACGACATTAAGATTTTCAAGAATATGCTCCAATCCTAAACTACATTTGTAGAGAAATTTGTTTTTCTCAAAAATGGCTTTAACAATTTTGATTAAAATACCTTATGCATAAGATATTTTTATGACAAACGATACGTATATCTGAAATTTTCTGGGAATGGCCTCTGAAGACCTCTTCGTTCTAGATTCCTTTTATATAACTGGTAAACCGTAAATTATCTACAGTTTTTGTGTAGTAAGTTTTCGTATATCTCATTTATGTCATATTTTTGTGCACTTAACCATTTTCAAGATATTCATGATTATTAGTTTCAATTTTAGCCACATAAACTGTTTTCAAAAGAGGGCACACATCTTTCTTTTCGTTGCTTACTTGTTTACTCCTGGAAAGCAAAGTGTTTCACATAGCAACCGGCATTTAAAGGACGACACTATCGCTTTAGCCTGTGCATTTTTATATTTCCCTTCTACTTACAAGGAAGCCAGTTATAAGCCTAATTCTGCTTATGTTTATCTGTTTAGCAAGATATAGATAACAGATTAATATTTTGTTTAAAAGGTTTATTTTCCAAAAAGCTAGAAGTCATCATATGAATGGAACACATTTGAATTTTACCCTTATACTTGCAGGGAATCAAGTAATAAAGACAATTTCTGCTAATGTTTATCCGGATTATCACGAATATAAGAATATGCTTGTTAACAATAATTTGTTACAGGAATGTAGAGAAGGTCATATGAATGGAACACATCTAAATTTTAGCCCTGATAAAGCTGATGCAGACAATGTGAGCAAAAACCCCTTATACGTGTCAATTACTCAAATGTTTCTATTGTTCATTTAAATATATATCCACAAATTGAAAGATCTGCACTTATTTATCACTTTCACTCTCGGTACCGCTTCACAAAAATAAACTTGTGTACAGTTGCAAGCCCCGCATCTAAAAAAGGCCATTGGTTTCCATTCATATCATTTTCTGTTAGCTGTTCCACATATATATTTACAAAAACGTATTATTTCATCTACATGTTCCTAATTTAAATAAAAATTAGCAGAAATTTTTTTATTACCTGCTTTAATTTTTATAACTTTTATAATTTATATGATTTTTAACTAGATTTACATTTTTTGTAAAAAAAAAAAGGAAGTTTATCTCTAACGGTGTACCATTTATCAAACTTCATACAGAATAAAAGGGTCTCCAGAGGCTATGCCTAAATATATTTCATATTTGATATGTAAATGTCTTTAATATGCTTCATTTTAATCAAATTTATGAGAGAAAGAAAACTTTTTAAAAAATAATCCTGGTAAATCGTAATTTGGGATGGAGGTATTTTCTTGAAAATATTATTGTTGCATGTTAGAAGATACTAAAAATAAGTAGCAAGTTTTATATTTAACAGTCCACACACACAAACACACACACACACTCGCCGACTTTTTTCTGATGTGCTTTATTCGGAATCAGGGGACCTCAAAAATATATTTCCGGTGAAATCTGAACATCGAATTTTTGGGTGGAATACAATACCTTCCCTAGGTACTATGTACATTTTATGTATATGGGACAAAGGAACTTGATGACTGAAGAAACTGTGCAACACTCCAACGTTATCCGCAACCTCTTATCACAATTATTTTAAAGGCTTGAACCGAACGGGTATTTCAGCCGGTAATTTAAAGATTTCTTTCGATATGTTTGATAACTACAAATCGGATCCTCACTATGTTGTGTTGTATCCCTGCAAAGCCAGAGTTTATTTACGCCTACTTTTAATAAAAAATAGAAAATGCTATTTGTACACGAGGCAGTAATAATAGTGTTTTTGAAATTTGATTCATGTAAGCATTCATGCGATGTTCTTAAAATATATTATCATTTGTTGGAGGATGCTTGTGGCTTCGGATATGATCGGAAGTACGACGAAGTTTGACAAACAACCAAACGTTATTTAACCGCCTTACCTATCGTATTTAATACACTTTCAAGCAAGGAAATAATGAAAATGCTTAATCATTAATACTATCTTGGTTGCCATTTTCACTTTCTCTAACAAGTATGTGCAATTTACAATGTAGGTGGAGAAGGTATTGTATTGACCCAAAAATTAAATGCCATGATGTCACCGGAATACATTTTTAGCGGAATACATGTCCTGAATCCGAAAATAGAAGAGTTTTTATAAGAAAATCTGTGTATGTGTGTTTGTCTGTGTGGACATCATTTGTCAAAAACGAAAAGTCGGGTACATATCAAATTTAAAGTTAAAGTTTCCTATCCTGCAAGAATGCGACACACAGATTTTTGGGCAAATCATCCTACCCAAGCCACCCTTTATTTGGAATATTTTTCGAAGTTTTCCATTTTCTAAAAAAATGCCTCTAAAAATATTGATTAAAATGCCATATATTAAACTATTTACATGGTAAATAAAATGTATATCTTGAATTTCTTGGGAATACACATTGAATTTCTCTTCATTGTAAATTACCTTTTATGATTAGTAAACCGAAAGAGATAGAAAAATATTTACTACACAGAAAACGTAGAACTTATTAAAGCACACTATATATGTAATATAGAGTTAGCTATTTCAGAGGTGTTCCCTGTTTTTGGTTTCAAATTCCAGTTTTCCCAAACAGGAGCTCCTAATCCGTTACGTTTCTGTTTTGTTTTAAACCTGGGCATGGAAAATAACCGAATTTGAAAGTCAATCGTATACCGACAGCTTTTAAAAGATTTTACAATCGCTTTAACCCAGCGTGTTCACTTATTTCACTCCTGCTTATAAGGAACTGAGTAACAACGCCGTTTCTGGTAACGTGTATCTTTATTAGCATTATGTAGGTAATAATAGTTTGTTTTGATTTTAATTGTTTTTTCACAGAAGCCCTGTTTACGACAGGAGTTGAATAGGTAGAGTCAGACTGAAAAAGCCAACCTATTTATCTCCTGTCCTACACAGGGCTTGTGTGAAAAAGCAATTAAAATCAATACCAATTGACGATTCGCTATACTATGAATCCTGGAACTTAAAGTATTTGCAACTTTGTAAATCGCCATTGGGGTTGTTATCTCAAAATAATTTGAAATCACCTTGTGGTTTACTAGGAAACATAATAGTCAATTGCAATATGCTCTGCCGGAATGTTCCCATGTTAGCTCAGTGGTAGAGCAACCGGTTAGAGATCTGGAGATCCGTGGTTCAAATCCCGGCTAAGGAATTGAATTTTTCAGTCTGACTCTACCTATCCAATAGTTTGTCAACAAATAGGACGACCGCGCCGTGGCCGAGTGATTAGACCACTCGCCTCTCACCTAGATGGCTGGAGTTCAATCCCAAGCGACCACATGTGAGATTTGTGGTGGACAAAGCGGCGCTGGGGGCGGGTTTTCTGCGGGTACACCGGTTTCCCCCGCCATCGCATTCCACCGGTGCTCCATCATCATTCATGTATGTACATTGTCACGACCTGCGGTGCCATAAGTAGTTAAAGAGGGCGTTAAACACTACAAAAAAAAAAAAAACAGATAGGAAAATCATGTGAATAGAACACATCAGATACATTTTCTCTGACACTGAATAAATATTATTTTGTTAGCACTGAATTTATGCAAGATAATCAAAGGATTTTGTATCTAGAGCTTCTAATATATTCTACCATTTTCAAAATAAAAATTAAATAAAGGTTTAAAGCCAAAGGATATAAATCCAGAAGAAAGCGAAAATGCAATGAATAATGAATGCAGGCTGGAATATAAACAGGCTATAATCCTAAAGGAAAGAAACAGATCAGAGAAACGCGGAACAAAATTCTCTCTTTTCTAAAACCTTCAGAAAGTTATAAAGATTGAAAGGCTGCTTTGGTTTGGTTCTAACGATGACGGAACAACGATAATATAGGATTTTACGGCACTTTTTCCCCATTCGAAAGAAACAAAAATAGCATGCATGCGGTTCATACATCGCAGTATTGATTGCAGAGGCCATCAAAGCATGAAAACATTCTGTCAGACTTAAAGAAGACCTGCCTAAACTTTCAGATACAACTCTCTCGCGTTTCCATCACTTGCTGAGTTTACAACTTGAGATAAAACTATACGGCAACATTCTAAATTGCGTCATTGCTAGTTAACGGATTCAAAAGCAAAAGCTAATTTAGTTTGTTTCTTTCTGTACCAAATACGATGTATGTAGGTAGGTGGAGAATGTATTGTATTCCAGCCAAAATATCAGTACCGAGATTTCACCAGATACGCATATTTTGAGGACCCTTGAAACCAGAAAAGCATTTTTAGGAAAAGGTCCCTATGAGTGTGTGTGTGTGTGTGTTTGTGTGTAGTGTGTGTCTATGGGCAAGACGAATCTCCAAAAGTCGGTTAGATACTAAAATTGGTACTTAAGTTGCTAGTTTATTTAGTGTCTTTCAAGTATGTGACACGAAATTCAGAAAAATTTCCTCACTCCAAATTACCTTTTGCAAGGAAAGTTTTTCAAACATTTTGATTTTCTCAAAAATGACTCTAAAGATTTTGATTAAAATACGATATATTAAACATATTTAAATTTAAATGGCGTGTTATTTATGGACCCTCTTTAACCGCTGTGGTTCTCAGCGTCCCATTCTAAATTGGGCGTGAAAGACCGCTTGTTTTGCTCAGAGGCCTCTCTATCAGGCTTAAGGTTCTTTTACGTGCCGTAAATCTTCGGAACGGGACCAACATACTTACAATATATATAAAAAATATTCTAAGACCTCTTTATGCTGGGTGAACTTTCATAACCGTAAAACCGTAAGAGAGAGACAAAACTATGAATCACAAAAATGTAAACCTACGTAAAACACATAAATTATGCCATATATGTTTTTTGTGGTGGTTACCATTTCTAAGATATTCCTTGTTATTAGTTCAGTATGACAAGCGTGACCTAATATATTACCTTATTTTCGTTCTACTTGTGAAGAGCAATTTTATGCTACTTATTTTAATGAGCATAAAGCAGATGGAAAACTAAGCTCTTTTTCATAATTGTTTCATTTACATAACCCCTCTTAGCAACTAAGGTTATAGCGTGGGCTTTGCTTTAAAAACAACTCTTTCTCTGTTGGTTCTTTACGATGGGTTTTATTTTTTTACAAAAATAGAGTTCCGGAGGCTTGTCAGGACTCCGGCGCTGTATTCTTTTTTTCTCTCCATTTTTTCCAGTTTCCTATATTTTCTTAGTAGACATTATTATTCTTAAAGTTTTCCTTTTACATATGCATACACAAACACAGACACATTTACAAACACAGAAACAGCCATGCCCAAGGCGGGACTCGAACCCACGATCCTGTGCACCACGAAGAGCCAAAGCGAGACACTTTAGCGAGCGTGGCCACCGGGATCGGCCTCCTCAATCTTGCACACATTCACCCTCACATATATACTTTCAAACTCTAGTTGATAGGGGATAATTCTAATTAAAGAAAACTTCCCCTGCCCCAGCCGGGAAACAAACCCGGGACCACCGAATGAGAATTCAGTTCACTGACCATTCGACCACGGAGGCATCCTAATAAGCTTTTATAAGAATAGTTTGTTACACTATAAGTACAGAAAATCATGTAAGTGGTATATGCCAGATTATTTCACTTCTTAGTCCTGCTTCGTGGTCTAAGGGTAACATGCTAGCCTCTGGTTCCCGAGGTCACGGGTTCAAACCCGACGAGGGCGATGGATTATTTCAGGCTCAAAAAGTCTTAGCATGACTTCCTTCGGAGAGCAAGTAAAGCCAGATTTATATACCTCTCAGAAAAATTAAGGGTCCTTTACGCTGAATATACAACCGGATGCGGAGAAATACATCAGTTAAAGAGCATCCATAAATAAACAATTAAAAACTGAATAAATAAATTACTTGTGATTATTTACTTTTTCATTATGTTTCATATTCTTTCGCCACTTCGTAACGATGAAAGGGGACTTATTAAATTTATTTTAATACTTATGTACTTGGCAGGGGTATTACAAACAAATAATAGCAGTTTGTTCTGTAATCATACGTTTTCGAAAAACATAGTTGTTTTTTTCAAATAAAATAGTTTATTTCACGAGAATCTATGAAGATATTAGCTTTTACTTGCAAAATGGTAAGAGTAACTATTTATGAACTACTTTTGATGGTAACTAAGTGACTATATACAGGGATTGGAATAATTAAACTTTTTCCGAAAATCTTTTCAAAAATCTGATGTGTTCCATTCGCATGACTTTCTCTATATCTCTGCAACACATTATTGTTAAAAAGCTTATTCTTATATTTACTTCATACTAATCGAGAAAAAATCAGCAAAATTGGTCCTATTACTTGCTTCCTTGTAAGTAGGAGGAAAATAAGGGAGCCCCATTGGTTAAAGTGATAGTCAAAAGTTGGGTGCTATGTGACTGAAGTTCCTTTGTTTGTAAGGACTGGAATTGTTAAACTCTTGTATGAGAAAAGTAGGTTTTTTTAAAACTGAAACCAAAAAACAAGGAGTATCTCAAAAACGATCAACTCCACGAAAAAAATGTTTGTAAGATAAATTGTGTGTTTTAAGGTGCTCTACATTTTTGTGTTTAGCAGTTATGTAAAATTTCGTAAAATTCATCCAGAATAAACCAGTCTTTAGAGGCTATTCCCAGAAAATTTAAGATATATATTTTATTTGTCGTGTAAATATCTTTAATATACGAAATTTTAATCAAAAGCGTTAGAACCATTTTTGAGAAAATCAACATTTTCGAAAAAAGCTCCATGTAAAGAGTAGTTTGGGGTGGGGGGATTTTTTTTTCAAAATTTTCGTGTTGCATCCCTGGAAGGTACTAAACTTAAATACCAACTTTGGTATTTTACCAACTTTTCGTTTTTGAGCTATCGTGTTCACAGACACACGGACACACACGGACCTTTTTCTGAAAATGCTCTTTTTAGATACAGGGGACCCTAAAACATATATTTCCGGTGAAATCTCGGTATCGGATTTTTGGGTGGAGTGCAATACCTTCTCTATACACTATGTACATAGTACGTATAGAGAAAGTAAAAACGTAATGTTGTTGGAGACAAACAATTTGCTAGTTAAGGTAGTTGAGTGAGAAAACCGGCTCACGGGCATTAAGAAACCAGCGTATCTGAACTGAGAAGCCGAAGGACTGGCGGTTTTGTTTAGCATATAGAACCCTTAATCCAAAAAATCTTATGTGTTCCATTCACATGACCTTCTGTATATCTCTGCAACAAATTATCGTTAAAATCTTATGCTTATATTTACTTCATGCTAATCGAGAAAAAAGTAGCAGAAATTGTCTTATTACTTGCTTCTTTGTAAGTAGAAGCGAAATAAGGAAGCACCATAGGTTAAACTGGCAGTTAAAAGCTGGTTGCCATGTGCCTGAAGTTCCTTTGTTTGTATAGACAGGAGTTCACAAAGTCCAGTATGATAAAAGTATGTATCTCAAAAACAATCAACTCCACGTAAAAAATGCATATGACATAAATTGTGTGTTTTAAAGTGCTCTACATTTGTTGTGTGGTAGGTTTTTGTTCGTCTCTTACGTTTTAGCAGTTATGCAACATTCCATAAAATTGACCCAGAATAAAGTAGTCTTCAGAGGCTATTCCCAGAAAATTCAAAATATACATTTTATTTGTCAGGCAAATATCTTTAATATACGATATTTTAATCAAAATTGTTAGAGCTATTTTTTTAAGAAAATCAAAATTTTCGAAAAATGTTCCATGTAAGGGAAGTTTGGGGTGGGGGATTTTTCTCAAAATCTTCGTGTCGCATCCCTAGAAGATACTGAGCTTCAATATCAGGTTTGGTGTTTTTTTTTTTTTTTTTTGCTTTGTTTCTGCTTATTTTTTCTCGATTAGCAGGAAGTAAATAGAAGCATAAGCTTTCTAAAAATAATTTATTGCAGAGATATAGAGAAAGTCATGTGAATGTAACATCAAAATTTTCTAAATGTTCTACCCATTTCATTACTTTTTATGTATTGAGCTTGCAATACATATATTTTTACATTCTTACATGCTCTACTAATTACCTAGATTAGGAAAGGATGTCGTATTTTCGGAGCCCTTCCAATAAGACTATTGTGCCTACGTCCGTAAAGGGGATCTCTAGAATAGAGGAATGAGATGAGATGAGACACTGGGTGGTAGGAACTAGGTGTCAGGGCATTCAATGAAAGGAATTACAGTTTCTAGTGTGTGGCCCACGGGCAGTTGAACAGATTGGATTGCACCTAAAAACTCGATGAAGTAGAGATTTGAGCGGAATTATATATTTTGAACTCCCTGAACCCCAAAATATATTATTTAGAAAAATATTAAATTTATATGTGTGAAAAACGTTAGTCAAAAAATAAATGTCGTTTATATACTACACTTGGTATATAAGTTAAATACCTTCAAGAAAAAGGAAATATCACTCCAAAATATCCGTTACATGAAACAATTTTCGAAAATACTCTAGAGATGTTTAGAGACTAATTAAATATATCTAGTGGCCCTTGAAGCTGATTTATTCGTATTGCACGAATATCAAAACAACTTGCCTAATCAGAGCTATAAGGGGACTTCATACAGACTTCTACCTGAAATGTTTGATCTTGCGTTGGGAAACCAAAGGGGGAATACGTCAACCTTGCTTTATATATAACCATCAAAACGTATGCTTACAGCATGTATTCTGCGGTCAAACTCGTCAATATAACTTTTTCGTAACTAAATTTGTTGCTGGAATGGATTCCTTGCTTGATTTTCTGACGTTCCAAGCGATGTAGCACATGAGTAAAATCTTGTTTACAAAATATTGCGAACATTGGCAATATAGTGATTAAGGATAATGGTTTAACGTACAGTAAGCCAAAGGTGTTTGTTAAGTAATAACATAATGACAATCAGAAACTATTTTGTAATTTTTTTCCATTTGGAAGTAACGTTTTCACTCTATTTATTTATCTTTTGGTATGATATTGAACGCAAGCAGGTATTATTTTCTCTTGCCCGTATTTACAACATGAAATGGAGTTTCATTTATGGATCGACCACCTTTAACTCAGCCTCCCTCAATTCTGCTCAAGAGACTTCTTTATCAGGCTCTTTACGTGCTGTAAATCTACGACATGGAACCACTAGCTTTACTTCCCTTTTAAGGAAGCCATGCTAAGGACTTAAATGCACGAACAAATGTATCGTCCTCCGCCGGGTTTGAACCCGTGACCTTGGGTATATGAGACCTGGTAACCCTACACCACGGAGATCTACGCCCGTATGTACAATGTGCACATTGGACAGAGAAGATATTTTATTCCACCTAAAAGTCGATGTCCTGATTTCACCGGAAATGTATGTTTTGAGGTCGGAAAAAACATTTTTAGAAAAAGGTCTGTATGTGTGTAGTATGTGTCCGTACACAGTGCAGCTCAAAATCCAAAAGACCATTAAACCAAACTTGGTATTAATTTTTGTATCTCCCAAGGATGCGTAACGAAGAAATACCCCATCTCAATCTACCCTTGACATGGAAAATTGTTTGAAAATCTTATTTTTCTCAAAATTGATTAACGTTTTCTTTATTAAAATACCGTATAATAGATATACATTACATCACAAATAAAATGTATATGTTGAAGTCTCTGGGAATAGCCTTTGAAGACCTCTTTATTTTGGATGCGTTTTGTAAAATTTTGCATATCTTGCCACACAATACTGTATATCGCATCATTTATCTCGTATACACTTTTTATCTGGAGTCGACTGTTTCTGAGATATTCTTGTTATTAGTTTCAGTTTTAAACTTTCGACAAACGGGAAGCGACGATGCGTTACATCTCTGTTATTTTACTGCAGGCAATACAAAGCGAACCTCATAAGCAAGCAGGATAGGACAATTTCTGCTAATAATTACCTTGATTAGCACATCGTAGATAAAAAGAGTAGTATTTTGCAAGGAAAGTTGTTTAGGTAACAGCTAGAGAAAGTCATATAAATGGAGCAAATTCAAGGTTTTTTATTAATAGTAAGAGGCTTATTTATATTTCTGTGTTATATATATTTTATAATTTGCACCGATATTATTTCTGCTGTCTTTGATATGGCCAACAGTGTGATGTATAGCCTATACATTTTAGATGGTAACAGCAATTTTTATTTATTTTCATCATTTTGAAAAATTGAGAACATTAATCACCGAAAATGTTGTATATATGCGTGACAATCCGTGGCCTTGATTAGCCTTTCTTTGTTTTTCTATTGATTCATATTGTATGTAGGATTTAGACCTCTCAAGATTTAAAAGCCTAGATCAGACGCCTGTTTAGGCTTTGGATCAGAAACAAGTCAAATGGGTGATGTGCCCGATACCTAGATTGAAAGTGAGGAGGTGAGAGTCGAGCGATCTAACCACTAGGCCAAGGCGCGCTCGAATTGATTACATCTTTCTTCGAAAGCTATACAGCAATTCTACCTGTGACTGAGTTATCGTGAATAGGAAACAGATACAGGCAAACGAGTTGTTAGTGGGCGTGGTCCAACAATTATAGACTCTCAATTTGTATGTGTTTATAATCGCATAGTAAAAATGCCAGTTCATCCACGGGCAGAACTTTAGAGGTGCTGTTGTGAAGAAATGTGAGAACATGTGTTGTTAAAAATATTAAAATTAAACTATAATAAATGCAGCTATATGACACCAATTGCTGCTACACAGGTAGCAAACTTAAATATAACAGATTTTCTATGTTAGTTTTGATTTAAAACTAGACCAGGCTTAAATTCTATTCCATCAGGATCTTAAAAGTGTTGATGATATTCAAGCATCTTTCTTTCGAAATTTTTGACCTTGTTTGTTTGGCAAACCCTGACATTGATATCTTCTTCTTTACTCATCAGTCTTTGGATTGGTTTGAAGCGATTCTTGATTTTCATCTTCTCTCTGTCTTCATTTTAATTTTTTATTACGTTCTGCAGTTCATGTGCTTCTTATTTTTGTTACATCTATTGTAGACTTGTTCATCCTTAGCTGTTATTTTCTTCAGTTCTTCCTTAGATTATCATTTTTATAATACTTTTGTGACTTAATAAATATCTATTAATTTCGTTTGTTTTTCATATTGGTTACCAAATTTCTCTTTTTCCTCTTAGTCTGGCATTTTATCAATCGAACAAATTTCAGCATTTTCTTAGTTTCATGTTTAAACCTTCTCTGTGCTTCTTTTCTGTTGTTTTAATATTTACCAAGTTTCAATAACGTATATCCTACTCTCCCTACAAATTTTTTAACAAATTCTTCATAATTTCTAAGCTAATGTTATTATTGATTGTAAATACCTTGTTTTTCTTCTGAAGGCAAGTTTAGCTTAACAGATTAATACTACTTTTTACTTCCACAAAAAGATTTGGTGCCTAGTTATTGAAATTCTTCAAATTGGTCTAATAATTATTATTTTCCATTTAAAATAATTCGTATTTTATTATTTTCTTCTTTCATAAAAGTAATTTTCTTTTCTTTTCGAAAGCACTAATATATCTCCATAATAACAAAGATAGGGGACAATCTCGCTGGTCATGACCCATCTATCGTCCAAGTTATACATTCTAGAGATTTTCTTTAACCTCTTTATAATAATGATATGGTCTACAATTGCACTGAAATCAGCGATTCAGAATGTTTTTCAAATTTCAACCCATTCTGTAAAAATTGAAACTAAAACTAACCAATATGCTTAGAAACTAAATAAACTGGAAGAAAGATGCCTCCCAGGCATAGGTGACGTCCAAAAACTTTCGAATACAACCTTGCATTTTTCTGCGCTTTCTCATAGCTGATAACAAATCCGTCCGTGTATTCGTTGTTGGTGAACACATTACCTGTTACATTTTTGCATGAATGTACCCGACGCTTAGCATGAACAGTATGAAGTGTTCAGTGTAGAGTAGACACTGCTACGTGGTTTTCGTTTAATACTTGAACGACCCCTTAGAAATTCAGTGATGCGGCAACTTCTTTTTCACTTATGTATGCGGGAAACATAAAAGCACAAAGATTGATTTGTTTAGGTCGGCTAGTATCAGGAGGCCCAACTGTACTTGTTTGAAGCTTGCTGTTCCCCATGGTGGCGCTTGCTTAAGTGCCTCGCTTTGGTGCTTCGTGGCGCAGGGGATCGTGGGTTCGAGTCCCTCCTTGGGCATGGGTGTTTGTGTGTTTGTAAATGTGTATATGTCTGTGTATGTATATGTAAAAAGAAAACGTTAAATTAACAGGTCAACTAAGGAAATGTAGAGGAAAAAGAAATACAGCGCCGGAGTCCTGATAAGCCTCCGGAAGTGTATTAAAAAATAAGTGTGCAGATATCCCTTCATGCGTTAAGAGTTGCAGAACATAATGGGGCTATTTATAGTTTTAACCGGCCAATGGAGAATTTGAGAGAGCAACTTTAGTTTTACCACTCTTGATCTCAGCAGAGATCGTGAGTGGGTTGCGGTCAGTGAGAGGGTAAAACGAAGGTCGCTCTTGCTAGTTTCCTAACTTGAAATAGCCCCGTCGAGTTCTGCAATTCTTTTAACGCACGAAGGATTTATATGCATATGCTCTATATCTTTAAGATTTTGATTTACCTATATCTTTTTTTTAATTTATTTGTGCAAAATACGGAGCAGTTGAGTCTCCTTATATATCTTGAGTTTTCTGTGAATAGCCTATGAAGTCCTCTTTATATGAACTACTTTTGCATAACTGGTAAACCTAAAAGATAGATAAAATCTTACTACACAAAAATGCAGATTCTCGTGAAAGCGCACACGTACACTTCTCGTTTGCCTAAATACCTTTTATACCTCTGGCATTTTTATAAAAATCGTTAGAGCTCTTTTTGAGAAAATGGAAAATTCCGAAAAATCTCCTTGTAAAGGTAGTTAGGCCGGGATTGGCGAACTTTGATGATAATTTGTAGTCTGGTATTTAAGAGGCACGTAGATAGTAAGGCATGGTTGTTTTCTAAAAATGCGTATTAGTTTGGTTTTAGGGGTCCTCAATCTATTTGCAGGAAAATATTGGTACTGAATTTTCGGGTGAAATGCAACTTTTTCATACCGACTATGTACATTGTACACTCAAAGACATTAAAAATACACCTGGAAATAAGTATCGTAAGATGAGGTCTTTTCGCTGACGCTGACCATGTCTTCCATTTGTATGCTATGCTCTTAAAAGCGTATTGTACAAGTCACGTTACCGAAGAGAAGCGGTAAGACATAAAACGTAACCTGCGAACTGGTGATATCCAAACTCTCTGGTTAGACATTAAATCTTTCTCCCCGAGTGATACATACTTAGGTTAATCTTTTCTCTGTACTACATACTGAGATTATAATGCCAAGTTGAACAAAAGTAATACACTGCTTATACAAACCAAAAATCTTTTGAGGGAGTGTTGAGCGGGGTTGGAGAATGAAGGAGTGGATTACCTAATCATTTTTGCTTTTTCTTACTTGCCTGGCATGTTGTGCCAGAATGACACCAATGAAAATCTCATAAAACTTGAGTCCTTGTCAAATGTTTACATTTTCCGTCAACTCACAGCGCCAGGCGCATCTTTAAGGTCTTTGAGTATAAGTAGTAGAAAAAGTTTAAAAATAGATGAGATAAAATTGTATTGCTGTATACCAGGTAGCCTAACTGCCCCGTATTTGGCGTGAGCAGATATCCTTTCGTGTGTTAAAGGAACTCAACGATGCTATTTAAAGTTGAAGCCCGCCAATGAACGCGACCTATTCACCATCAGTACTGATAAGCAAGAGGTAAAGCTATTGCCGATTTTAACTTGAAATAATCCCATTGAGTTCCGCAACTCTTTTAAAGAGTTATCTGCACACGTCAAATACTAAGCAGTTGGGACATCTAGTTAAGTAATTTAAAGCATATATAGGCATATTTTAGCCATAATAGCACCCTAAAATACCTTTATTGACTGTTTTCAAAACAACACAGAGCATTTTGTACTGAATGAGAGAGTGACAGAATTGAGGGACAAGGAAGGTTAGAGAGTGGAGAGGTAAGAGAGAAAAACGTCTCAGTCACTCACTAACGAGAATAGAGTTGTGGTTTATGCTGGTAGTGTATAAATTGGTTGCTCATAATTGAAACTGTGCATACGTATTCACAACACAGTAAATGGTGAAATTAGGAAGAGAGATAGTCTGTCATCATGATGGAAGTAGAGCTAATTGGGCAACAACCACCGAAGAGAAATGATGCTACAAACAATAACAGAAGACGAATGCAGCACAAATGTCTGCTTCCGGAAGCTTCTAAATAACAGCTGATGACGACATCGCTCCGAATGTTTGTTTTTGTTCCAACGGATTGCCCTTACATGATTTACGATTGGATGCAAAGGCAAAGGTGCTCCTAAAAACAGAATTACTAGCTTTTCCCCAAATGATGCCATTTTCAGACCTATAACTCCTAAATTACATGTAAACATAAACGTAAAGCTAGGGGACTTTACAGGCATCAGTGTTTGTTCCAATGGCTCTAAAAGCTTCATAAAACAGCATAACCATAAGCTTTTATATTTGTGTTATGTCTGCTTTTATTATGGATGGGTCATTCGAAGCAATAATTTCAGCTGATATCCAGCTGTGAACACACGGTTTGGAGCTTCAAACACTCAACTCCTTTTTGTAGTGTCATGTACTCCTGAAGTTTTAAACATTAAATAACAAACTGGGAATGTCTGCAATGGATAAAATAATATCTAAGAGCAATTTAAAGTACGTCTAATAACGTATATATATCACCTTCTATGTACGTATATAATACCTTTTTACTTTCTCTAGCCCCGTATATACAATGCACATAGTGGATAGAGATGTTATTGTATCCACACAAAAATTCGATACCGATATTTCACCGGAAATACATGTTTTTGGACCGACTGAATAAAAAAAATTTCCGCACGCGTGTGCATATGCGTGTGAGTATGTGTGTGTGTGTGTGTCTGTGTCTGTCTGTCTGTCTATCTGCCTCCATGCCTGTCTGTGGACAGCATAGCTCAAAAACGAAAAGACCCTTAAATACCAAACTGGATATCGTCCCTGGATGCGACTCGAAGATTTTCAAGAAAATCCGCCCACTAACTACCCTTTACATGGAAAAATTTAGAAAATTATGTTTTTCTTAAATATGGTTCAAATGATTTTGATTAAAATACCGCATAATAAAGTCATTTATATCACAGATAAACTGTATATCTTGAATTTTGTAGGTATAGCTTCTGATGACCTGTTTATTTTGCATGAATTTTGCTGAATTTTGCATAACAAGTAACTAAACCGAAAGAGATAGACAAAAGCTTACTACAAATATATGTAATCTCGTTAAAATACACAATTTATGTCTCATACATTTTTTTCGTGGAGTTTACCGTTTTCGAGATATTCTTTGTTATTAGTTTCAGTTGTAAAGCACTTGCTTTTCTCAGATAGGAAGTGTCCGTTTTTCTTTTTCTTTCTACTTCTGGCCAAGCAAACAAGTGATTTGCAATGACAATCGCATAACGACAGGTTTTAAAACATTTGACTATCAGTTTAGCAGAGCGCTTTCCTTCAATTCCCTTCTACTTATAAGGAACTAAGTAATAAGAACATTCTGCTAATGTTTATCTTGATTGGCATTGTGTAGAAAGAAGAATAATCTTTTGTAGGAAGTTTGTTTGTAGAGAAGCTAGAGAAAGTCATGTGAGTGTAACACGTAAGATTTTTCTGTCTTTTAGCCTAGTTGGTCATATTGGACCATAAATGAAATCGCTGAAATATTGCTCAAACATACTCGGATTCCATACAGTTTGACTTTCGTCTTTTCAGAATAACGGAGAACTACGATGTAAATAAAATGGTCAGTACAATGGCTTCTTACTCCCCTTAAAATACCAGAGTAGGTAATAAAAGGAAAATTTATTTTATTATTTATTTTGATCTTCAAGTGTTTCCCACTCCACTCAAAAATGTAGAAGCCAAGATATTTTGTTCTGAAGTGAAAAAAAAATCTTTTGTGTTTCTCACATCACTTTCTCTACATCTCTGCAACAAATTATTGTTATCCTTCTATTTAATTCATGCTAATTGAGAAAAAAATAGTAAAAATGGTCTTATTACTTGTTTCCTTGAAAGTAGAATGGAAATAAGAGAAGATCATAGGCTAAAGTAACATTTTAATTTTCATAAAAATGGCTATAATGATTTTCATTTAAACACCGTATATTACAACCGGTGGGTTGTCACAGTAGTTCAACGGTTAGAGCATCCGCACGGAGAGCGGGAGAACCGTTTCAATTCCCGGCTGTAGCATTGACTTTTTCAACTGGTCCTAATCAAAGAAATTCTACTTTAAATCAATTTATTATTCCACACACGACAATCCACAGCTGGTTACATTGTTTTTCCAAACTCAATTCACGGTTTTCTTTACGTAAGAAAAAGGACAACCCACAGTGTTTTTCCCCCTTACCCTTGACACGATTTAGCCTGGTGCAGCCGGAAGAGACGAAGGGCATACACACGTCATCTCCCAGCATGATTTAAACTCCGCGTATTGGTTTGGAACACACAAACCACCATATTAATATCAGTAACGCTATCCGCAGTAATTCCTGCCTCGTAAATCATGTCCTCTTTCCCTTCTTCCTTCCTCCATTCTCTCCGCCCTTCCGCCCGATGAGGCGAAACACCGCTGCAATGCCATTTCTTTCGCGAGCATTTCGCGCACCGATGTGAAAACTTTTTTATGCCTGTGGAGTGGTCTCCATTTTCCTAACTTAAATGCTATCCGATTTTACTGGAGTACGGAGTGTTTCTTTTGTTATCAACAGCGAACAGCATTGCAGCATATGGCGGTTAGATAGTGTAAATACAGTGTTACCTTAAATGATCTTTCCGATTAGAAACTTGTATAACTATCATTGGAAGACACTTAGAAACATAATATTGGTTTCTATGGAAAGAGAAACTAGAATATTTTTTGTTATGTTGGTGAACCTGTTTCATATTAATTAATGCCGTTGCTAGGAGACAATATAACAGAAAAATAGTGCACACGAAGACAGGAGGTCATTTGTATGCTGGATTTTCACGTATCCAGCCTGTTGTCACAGTACAACGCAATTTTATAAGACAATTTAATTGATCCACGCAGTGAGCCCAGTATCCGTAAGTGGTTCGCTGACTTCAAAACAAGGGGATGCATCTGTAAGCGAAAGTCAAACGGTCGTCCATCAGTAAGTGAGGTAAATGTGGAGCATGTAAGAGAGTTTCACACGAAGTCAACAGAAATGCACAGTAAAACCTAGTAGAGAATTAAACATTTCCCAACAAACTGTTTGGAAAATGTTACGGAAGATTTCAAGTTCCATCCATACTGACTGCAACTGTTGCAGGTTCTGAAGCCAACAGTCTTTCTGTGAGGAGATGGAACTCATAGTGTAAGTTAAAGTTTTCATCGACTCCTTGATGTTTAGGATGCAACCACTTTCCATCTGTATGTGGAACATGTTCGCGACTCCCCGAGTACTCAACTGGATTCCGTAAAATCTTCCACTTAGTTTTTTGAAGATATTTATTTGTCTACTGGCTTTTACGGGGATTTCTGTGGATTTCGTGTGTATCCGTCATTCACGCTCCACATTTGCCTCGCTTATTGATGGAAAACCGGTTGACTTTCACTTAATGATGCATCCCCACGTTTTGAAATTAGCGTACTATTTACGGATATTGAGGCCACTGGTAGGATCACCACCAAATTGTTTTCTAAAATGGCGTTGTACAGTGACAACAGACTGGGATATTTGAAAATCTAGTACAAAAATAACATCTGTGTCCCTTTTGAGCCACTATTCTTTTATATTGACTCCTGGCGAAAAAATTAATAAATATATAACAGGCTCACCAACATAACAAAATTATTTGAATTTCTCTTTTCGTTAAAGCTATACAAGTTTGTAATCGCAAATATCATTTATAGTAACACTCTATATTTATTGTTTGGGGTTAATAAATAGGCATTGTTAGAGAAATGTTTGTTAATAACAGTTACTGTGGATAGGTCGGTTAAAACAGTACGCCAGACTGGACATGCAATCATTGGCTACGCTTAGCTCCTTTTAGCACCACGCTGACATTAGGCGAGCGCGGCAATAGAGGAAACTAGCATAGTCAGTACGAGTCGTTGAGTATCACTGCTGTGAAGTAGATGCTTAGGTTCACACCAGATGTTACACAGTCAACGGCCATCAGGTTAGGATGCCTTGTTAAAGATAATAAATAATGGGGATATTTTGATTAATAATATAACCTTTACATGCACCAGTCCTCCCGCTAGTATAAGTATCCATGACAACCAGCAAAGTTTCGACACGTCTCACATGACAAACAAGACGCCCGGCATTACGCACATGTTGCATTTGTTAAGAAACCTTCCCTGTGGTTGTTGACCGCTTATTGTAAATAGGGCTGCGGCATATTCAACTCTTAAAGCAACATATCCTCAGAAATTAACTTCTCCTGCGACTAAAATTATTTATCATATCAGATGTCCAACTGCCCCAATTTGACGTTTTCAGATATCTCTTTTGCGTTAAAAGAGTTGCAGAATTCAACGGGGTTATTTGAAGTTAAAGCCGGACGGTGGAGAAATGGCGAGCGCGATCTTCTTGTTCCTACCCTCAAAGAGGCCACCAGTTCACCAACTTCGCTAATAAGCAAGAGGAGTAAAAGAAACGTCATCCAGCCAGTTATCCTTACAGTGGTTTTGACCTGAGTTCTGCAACTGTTTCAAAAAACGAAGATACGTCTATACACGTCAAATACGGGGCATTTGGGCCACCTGGTAGAAATTAAACAAATTCTATAAGCTCCGTTAAAATTACCTTCTCTACCTCTATTCAAACAAAACATTCCTCCTTATTCTTTTATCTACTTCATTCTAATCGACATAAACGTTATCAGAAAAATGGTCTTAATACATGTCTCCTTGCAGCCCAAGGGGTAGAAAAATAGAATGTAAAAACGGCATAAAATCTTTTAATAGTGGGCACCTTTATAAATACTTTGAATTTCAGTATCCTTTGCATGACAGGTAAAACAACATAAAAAAATCAAATACCGACTTCGGATTTGAGAAAAGTATAAGTAATAGAAACTTTAAGCCAATAGCAAATAGTCTCAGAACTAGCCAATTCCAGAAACAGAGTTGGACAGATTTTGCGACATGTTTACATTATACACTTTTTAAATGTATACTTTGCCTCTAGAAGTATTTATCCGATATGAATGCAATTTTGTATAAATATTAACTAAACTTAATGCAATCACAGTGACATTTTCAAAAGAATCAATCGAAAAAGAGTAACTTTAGATAAGGCAGTACTATGACAGTGCCGTCTTCTACACTTGTTCTCACGTTCGTCTTCGTATGTCAGCCATCGCAGTTGCAGACCTTGGAAAGCGTAAAAACCAGAAAGTGCAGTCTGCTTGTAATCATAGACTTGGAAATGCGAAAGTCTGGATTCTGATCGAAGCTTCGACTTTCATAAGCTTCCACAAAGTTCGTCATTTGCTAGCAATAAGAAGAGGAAGAATTGTCAGTCGTTTACAGTGAGTTCTGTACTGAATCGTGAGTCGCCAGAATATTAGCGCACAGTGGTGTGCACCTTTAACTACCTACTTTTTTGAAGCAATAAATTAAAGGGTATTTGTAATCAATTGTTACATCAATAAAGACTTTTGATATATCACCCTTGAATTGCACGTAAAACATAGTATAGTGCCGGATATATTGCAACTTATTTTTGCAGTAATATCCTTTTGTTCTTTGTCTTTTACAATAAAATATGCTGGCAGAATAAACAAATAACTAACGGCGCAGGATCCTTAATGGCGTTTCGTAAGACAAGGAGCTTAAGGGGACGTGCAGTCTGTGGATATGTTTACGAATAGCAAGCAACGGGAACTTCCCAAACTATCTGTATTAATTCTACTAGTGGTTCCAGGCATAACAATAACTGCCTATAATGTTTTTCAAAAGGGAGAAGTTCTACGCTGCAGCGAATGAGATACGTTATCGTGCTCTGCGTTGCCAGGTCGCTATCCCCACTCTTTTATATCTCCCTCTCACTCGCACACTGCGCATGCAAACCTGGCTGATGATATAATGTGTATTCGCGTGTATTATGAAAGCTATTTGAGCTAAAAATCTGTGGTTTTTACGGTTCTGCTATGAAAATTACTATCTATCTTCATCGTGAATTATTTTTGGTATAATTTGAATATTTTGTCTTAACGCAAGTAGTATTTATGAGAGACGGAATCACTTAGCGTGTTGCTCCCCAATTAAGCGCAAATGTAATATGTCAACACAGTAGCACTGCGATTGGCTGCCGGCCTGATGACGCTCAAGGACAAACCTCATCCCATTTGAAAGTCAATGTAATCCATTAGTGAGAAGTTTTGTTCACGTATCTCTCTTTGTGTTGAGAACTATGTTTTCATATCACATATGACCTCAACAACATTTACATCTTAATTCCATATCATTTTTAATTGGGCCAAAGTTAGAATTGGAAATATACTCAGAGTGACAACTAATAAAATGCTCTGTTTGTGTTGCAGCTTAAAATTACTCGTCTTTGTTTGCAAAGGGAGAGGATGTCCCAAATTAATTTTTGTTGTGACGTTTAGATGCTGAAACTTACATCTACAATTCTCTGTTGTTAAGAGACAACACACAAGGGTACATGAAAAAATCACTTTGTCTACTTAGTACAAAGTACACATTTTAGTAGAAAAGGTATTACACTCCAACCAAAAATTCTATAACGATATATCACCGGAAACATACGTTTTAATGTTCTCTGTATTAAAAAAAAAAAAAAGCATTTTAGAGAAAGGTACGTATATGTGGATTTGTATATGAAAACTTAAAAACTAAAAGGTGGTAATATACCAAACTTGGTATTTAAGTTAGTATCTTCGAAGGATGCTATATGAAGATTTTGAGGAAGATCTCTCTAACCCAAACAAGTCTTTATATGGGAAAAATTTCGAAAATGTTGATTTTCTCAAAATGGCTTTAAGTGTATTGGTTAAATTGCCATATATTGAATATATTTAAATGATACGTAACATTTATATCTTAGATTTTTTGAGAAATGCATCTGAAGACTTCATTCTGGATGAATTTTTCTGAATTTTGCACAACTAGTAAATAGAACATAGACAAAAATTTACTACACACAAATGTAGTTCTCATTAATACACACAGTTTATGATATTAAAAATTTTGTTCGTGGAGTTGACCATTTCTGAGATATTCTTGTCATTGGTTTCAGTTTTAAAATACTTAAAATTTTTCTCACACGGGAATTGGTCAACTCCTGGTCATACAAAGAAATGAGAATTTTAATCACATGAAAACCAGTTTTTAAAAGAATTGACTATAACTTTAGCCTAGTGTGTTCCTTTATTTTCCTTCTACTTGCAAGGAAGCAAATACTAAGACTACTTCTGCACACGGATTTAATCAACATGGCAACCAGTTTTAAAAAGATTTGACTATTGTTTTAGCCTAGTGTATTCCATTATTTCTGTTCCTTTTGCACGAAAGCATTTCTGTTAATATTTATCTTGATTAGTATGAAGTAGGTAGAGGAATCAGCTTTTTAACAATCATTTGTTACAGAATGTAGAGAAAATCATGTGAATTGAAAACATCGGTATCTGTGCTTTTTATTTTAAGCATGAACTGGTACGTGTATATGTTTAAACAATGTACATAGGGATAGAGAAGTATTGTATTCCACTAAAAAATTCGATACCAAGATTTCACCGGAAATACATGTTTTAGGACCCCCTGTATCCATAAAAACATTTTCACAAAAAGATCCGTGTGTGTGTGTGTGTGTGTGTGTGTGTGTGTGTGTGTCCGTGTGTCTGTGAACACGATAACTCCAAAACGAAAACTAGCTAAAATACCAACTTAGTATTTAAGTTTAGTATCTTCCAGGGATGCGACACGAACATTTTGAGAAAAATTCCCCCAAGCTACCCTTTACATGGAAATCTTTCGAAAATTTTGATTTTCTTAAAAATGGCTCTAACGATTTGATTAACATATCATATATTAAAGATATTTACCTGACAAATAAAATTTATATCTTGAATTTTCTGGGAATAGCTTCTGAAGACCTGTTTATTAAGGAATAATTTTGCTTAATTTGGCATAACTAGTAAACCGTAAGAAGTAGACAAAAACTTATTTCACAAAAAATGTAGGTCTTGTTAAAATATAGAAGTTATGTAATATACATTTTTCTCGTGTAGCTTACTGTTTTCGAGGTATTTATTGTTATTATTTTCAGTTGTGAAGTACTTATACTTTTCTCAGACGGGAGTGTCCATTTTTCTTTTGTTCTACTCCTGGGCAACAAAAGCAGGGATTTGTAATGACTATCGGTTTAGCCTAGTGCATTCACTTATTTTCTTCCTACTTATAAGGAACTAAGTAATAAGATCATTGTGCAAATGAGTACCTCGGTTAGCAAGGTGCAGAAAGAAGAATAATCTTATGTATGAAGTTTTCAGAACAGCTAGAGAAAGTCATGTGAGTATAACACATCAGGTTTTTTTAATTTTTAACTAACATGAAGTTTTAAGTTTTTGCAATAGATATCATCTCTATTTCGCACAACGTTTGTAGTTGGGAAATATGTTTATTTCAGCCTTTAGCTTACTGTTCTGTCCAACTATGTTTAGAAACCTTTTCTTTATACATTGAATACAGGTTTGAGAGCCTTGGGCTGATTACCACGCCATAATGTGCGAAATAGAAGCAACAAGCGAACCTTTAATGAAATTACTCGATGCAGCTCAATGCTCACAAACAAGAAACTGAGACGTGTATAGTGCAGGAATCTCTCTGTGTCACGAAATTAAATTAATTTGGAGTGGAAGGTAAATGAAAAGCCTTCAGCTTGTAAATAAAACAGCTTCACAATGTTCCGTACGAATGTTTTAGGAAAAATAATTAGGGCGTGAAACTTCTTAATAAACTGAATTTATGACTTTAAAAGAATATTATAATTTATTATTGCAAAGTACTATACGGTTTACTCTTAATTTACAATTGAAACTGATGTATCCAAACTCTTTCTCTGGCTAAGTTATAGAGGCAAAGTTACCTTTATAAACAGTTAATTTAGCAGAAGTAAATAATGATGACTATTTCACTCTGTATCAAGGAGGCAAATTCAAAGACTAAAACTAAATATCCTGACATTTTGGTTGTTTTAGTGTTTTTGATTTTACTTTATCACCTCGTAGCATATTTGTTATCATACTGTCAGAGCTGTGTGGTTTTGTAAATGATTAGAAATTTGAACGTCGTAGGAATCTAAATTTCGGGTTGTATATACATTACCCTAAGTACCTATTTTATAGCTATTTACACTCTAAAAGCAATATGCTAGATATATTGTCTAATTAGTTTCTGTAAACCTACATAGAGGTAGAGATAATATTGCATTCCACCCAACATATTGATATTGATATTGCACTAGAAAGAGGGTTCTAAAAACTGCATATTTGTGCGCTTATTTGGAATTTAAGTTCATCTTTCGAGGATATGACATGAAGATTCTTAAGAACACCCCCCAAGAAATATTAAATAATTTTGATTAAAATACCAATATTAAGATATTTCTATAATAAATCAAGTGTGCATTTGTATTTTCTGGGAATCTCTAAATGTGTCTTCAGTCTGCATGAATTTTGGATAATGGGTAAAGAGTAAGACATAGACAAAAATCTACTACACAAACAATATAGATCTCGTGTTAATTTAATTGCTTTTTCATACAATCCATGTGTAGGTAAGGAGTTGGATAGGTAGAACTAGTCTGAGAAATTCAATGCAATAGCCGGGATTTGAAACACGGATCTCCCGGTCTCTAGCCGGTTGCTCTTTCTTTGAGCCACCATGGTAGCATGCCGGCAGAGCATTGAATTTCTGAACTGACTCGCATGTTTCCCACAAGGTAATCTCAAATGATTATGAGATGACAAGTACAATGGTGACTTACAATGTACTTTAAGTCCCAGGATTCATAGTATAGCCAACTATTATGGTCACTGGCATTGATTTAATCCTTAAGTCTGACTCTTTCTATCCATATCCTGCCTTACACACGGCAAAAAAAAAAAAAAAAAAAAAAAAAAACACACAATGAAATCAATACCAGTGACCGTAATAGCTATACTATGAATCCTGGGATATAAAGTACTTACAGCATTGTAAGTCGCCATTGGGGTTGTCAGCCCAAAATATTGAGATTACCTTGTGGTTTACCGGGAAACATGCGAGTCAGTTGAGAAATTCAATGCTATGCCGGCATGTTGCCATGGTAGTTATGTGGTTGAGCAACCGGCTAGAGACCGGGAGATCAATGGTTAGGATATTGTAAGTGGCCATTGTGATATGTCATCTTAAAATAATTTAAGATCACCATGCGAGTCAGTTGAGAAATTTAAACTCACTATGTACTATGTACCAAATAGAGAAAGTAAAATTACCAGGGAAAGGTAATTAACAGTTTGTTGTCCAAGTGCAACCACTCTAGTATAAGTTCAAAAAAAATTGTGTGGTATGTATTATCATTCTTGTAATCTTCAGTCAAGTATGGACCATGTTCCATATTTGTATCGTCCAAGCCTACATTTTTCTACAGTTTCTCATACTACTTTTTGAGACCGTTAGTTGGCTTCTTTATAATAACAATTGTCACTTTTATTAATTGTTTATCAGTTTATATATAAAGAATGCCAATACTCGATTATTTCAGGCATTAGGAGTGTAAAAATCAGCTTTTAGTACGAGCAGTTGAGAGTTGTTTACGCCAAACTTGGAAAGTGGACTGAAAAGCTTTCATTGTTAACAAATGCTCTTTTGTCCGGGCACGTACGAGCCACATGTGACGGTAAAGTCCCTTTTAGTTTGGAAAAGAGTAGTTTTCCATCGTGTAACACTTGACACGTGTGTTATGTTGCATCCTGGGAAGAAAATGATGTATTTTGTGTAATATCAACTCCAGTTTCGCGGCCTTTCTGACCAATCAGAAAGAAGCATCCATGATAGCAATTTTGCTATACAAGGAAAAGATTGCCGCACATCGAAGCTGTCTGTTAGTTGCATCGAAGCATTGAAGTTACGTCAGGGCTGTCTCATAGTTACATCGGCTTTCAAGTTAAACAACGCAACTCTCATAGATAGTCATCGGAGCTCTCAGTAGTGGATAGATAAAGTCAGTGACACGCATCTAGACTTAATTATATAAAGCTAACTTAAAGAGAAAGGGTTATAAGTAAAATAGTGTGAAATATCGATAAAGAAAGCCTCTAGTAAACAACTGATTTAGAAGGTTGTAAAGTAAAGTGCTTGTCATGTGTCTTCTAGTGACCATAAATTGAAGGTAAAGTAACGCGTGTCTAACCATTTTCATAAGATCACTGCCTAACTAACCTTATTGTTTTCACCCCGAGTGAGTCAAACCAGCATGCAGGCTGAGTCTAGCTGAGGTACCTCAACGGTAGTAGATATGCACAATATAAGGTACGTAGACCTACTCATCTGGTAGTGGAGTGAGTCTTTAAACACAGCCAACGTCGTCACTCATCTGACCTCGGGACCAACATTGTAACACTTCATACTTGGCTGCCAAACGCGGGGCTAACTACTTCATTTTCCATTCATCAGCATATAATTTATATGCTTATCAGTTAATTTATGAATATGTAGCGCTTCTCTAATGACTTTAACCTTTCACCTGTCTTAAAAATCTCATTTCCGCTGCTTGTAATTTACTTCCATCCTAGCCTTTAATAATACAGGATTCGCTTGCATAATAGCAACATTTTATAAAAGTTTATTTATATATCTCTCCGGGCTTTTATCTTTCAATTTTCCATTTATTGGTGCATTCTGAGGTGACGCCGTGGTAGTATCTTGTGTTCGATCCTCGCGACCCATGATTTTTTCGTGCTTTTTCAGAATTTACATGCCATCATTCCTCCTTCAGCCCGTTTCCCTCTCATCTTTCAGATGTGCTTCCAATTGGTTGGTATTTGTAAGTGCGGTTAGATGGCGCGGATGCATATTCCCCATTGACAGTAAGTGGCTGCCAATTCTACTGATTGCTTGCATGGCATCTCAAGGCCATACCGTGGCCGAGTGGTTAGCCTCTTTTGCTCCAGACGACCACATGTGGGATCTGTGGTGGAAAAACCGGGCAGGGCCGTGTTTTCTCCGATTACCCCGCCATCTCATTCTACCAGTGCTCCATCTTTATTCCATCTATTATCAGTGTCATTATAGATAACTACATATGGAGGCAGTGGGACGGGCATGGATACTTAGGGACAACCGCGCGTCTCTGGTGGCATGTCTACCTATAACCTATGGCATTCTGTGGTTCCCTCATCCCCAACTTCCTGGAAGCGTTAGCCACAACATATCTGCATAGTTACACTAAGTAAGATGTTGTCTACTCTTTATTACTTTCTCTAGCAATAGAGAAGAGGGGAGGGGGATAAGAACAACTACAAAAGTGACTACAATGTTTTATATACATATATTTTATGTCATACTTAGGTCAGTGTTGTGTAATAGATTTATATATTGTGTATATATTATGTGTATATATTTCTTTTTAGTGTACTTATTTATTATTAGAGGGTACATTTATACTTCTGAATAACGTGTACTCTATGCTGTAAATTTAAATTGCTGTACTTGAATATCCTTGTCTTTTTATTTTCAGTTTACTCTTTTAATTCTTTGTTGTTTTTAATATTTCTTTTTAGTGTGTATTACAAAAGTACGTACGGTCTGTGAACCCGTGCGATTGTTGAAGTTCAATGTATGGTATGGTAATGTCAATATATATCTATTCTTATTCATTAATACTTTCTCTAGCACGTATGGACAAATAAATACATTAATAAAATACATAAAAAGTGTGTGTACAATTTACATAGTAGATAGAGAAGCTATTGTATGCCACCCAAAACTTCAGCATCAAGATTTCACTGGAAGTACATGTTTTGAGATTCCCAAATACAAAAAATTGGGGTTTTAGAAAAAATGTCCACGTGTGTGTTCTGTTATCTGTGAGTATGTGTTTAAGTTTGAGCTCACAATTTGAAAAAAATCCTCCCGCCCCTAACAAACCTACAATATGTACCCTGGTATTTAATTTCTAAAGCCAGGGCCCATATCTCAAGTTCTTTATAATTTATTTAGTTTTTAAAATTTACATAATAATTTTACAAGTATAAAAACTACGACTACAACATAAAACAAAAACCAAAAATAAAATGAAAACCTATTTCAAATTTAAACAATATCAAATACATAAATATGAATCTCCTCACCTCAGCAATCCTTAATATGATATGTGTAAATAATCTATTTCTTATTAACTGTCATTCATAATCCTCTTCTTTAATTTTCCTAACATTTTACTTTGTCGACTGATCACCATTAGCTTTTTATCTACTAATATACACACACGTATACACATTTTCAAACGTTTACCCTTGGCCAAGGCGGGACTCGAACTCACGATCCCCTGCGTCACTAACACCAAACGGAGGCACTTAGTGAGTGCGGCCATGGGGACCAGTATACTAATACATTACACACTAATAATATTAAACTAAACATAAATATCTCTTTTTCTCTATCTCACTTATTCACATTATGTTACACATTTTCCTTATTATTAATTGCTATTATTTATATAATTTTACTTTCTCTAGCCCCGTATATACAATGTACATAGAGATACAGAAGTATTGTATTCCATCCAAAATCCCTTGTCAAGATTTCATCGGAAATACATGTTTTAGGACCCCCTGAATCCAAAAAAAGCATTTCCAGAAACAGGTCCTTGTGTGTGTGTATGTGTTTGTGTGTGTCCGTGGACAGGTAGCTCAAAAACGAAAATACGCTTAAATATTTAAGTTTGACATCTTCCAAGGATGCGACATGAAGATTTTCAAGATAATCACCCCACCCCTAACTAGACTTTGCATGGAAAAATTTTCGAAAATGCTGTTTTTCTTAAAAATGGCTCTAACGATTTTGATTATAATACCACATAACAAAGCCATGTCTATCACAAATAAAATGTACATGTATCTTGAAGTTTCTGGGAATAACTTCTAAAGACCTGTTTATTCTGGATGAATTTTTCTTAATTTAGTATAACTAGTAAACCGTGAGAGAGAGACAAAAACTTACTTTACAAAAAAATGTAGATCTTGTTAGAATGCACAAGTTATAAAAAATACATTTTCTTCGTGGAGCTTACCTTGATATTAGTTTAAATTGTGAAGTACCTATACTTTTCTCAGATGGAAGTGTCCAATTTTCTTTTATTCTACTCCTGGCCAAGCAAAGAAGCGATCTGCAAGGACAATCGCATAACGACTGCTTTTAAAACACTTGACTATCACTTTAGTGTAGTATATTACCTTAGTTTCCTTCTACTCATAAGGAAATAAGTAATATGGAAATTCTATTAATGTTTATCTCGACTGTGTAGAAAGAAGAATACTCTTTTATAAGAATAATATTTTGTAAGATGTTTGTGGAGCAACTAGAGAAAGTCGTGTGAGGTGGATGTAACACGTTAAGTTTATTTTAAATTTTTATTACTCTGTTACTTCTTTTTATTTTCTAATTTTAATTATATACTTTCACCTATTTATTACTATCTACACTAATTTCTTTTAAAATAATCATTCATTCTTTTATCGTATTAAAATTACAACATTACCATTTTCATTCAGTACTAATATAAATACATACCAAATAATATATCTAATAATCTGAAGTAGAGCGAAGCCTTTGTTAGAATGGTTTGAGCGAATAGTAGAGAAATTTAAGTGAGTGTGGCACATCAGATTTTTATTGCATGGCGTAACAAACAAGAACGCAGCAAGTCAGCCATGGATACTGTTCTTGCTGGTAGTAAAGTAGTAGTGAGAACATCCTGCAGCGGAAACGGTTGCCGGTCACGCCCCTGGGGGCGCGTTTCGCAGCAATTTTCTATATCAATCGCGAGTCCCACAAAGCCTCAACAATTACAGAAAGAGAGCGCCGGCTTCCCGACAACAATTAGATATTCTAACAGCATCTTCCCAAAGGAAGAAGGAAATGAAAGAGAACAACGAAAATCGACACTATATGCATGAAAAGCGATATCTGTTCCCAGACTGTCTCGTAAATATTAAACATGGTGGCAAGTATTGCGCAAAACTTGACTCTGGCAGAGGATTGATTTTAATTGTGATAAAAGAGCGCCCTCTTGTACTTTGCTGGAGAAAATCATCTCGTCTTACAACATCGCTTAAAGCAATTGAGAATTTCCCCCAACTTCGCCATTACTCTTCTCTTTCCCCTCTTTTTCCCAGATTTATTGCGTATTTTATCCGGCGCGGCGAACCCTTGCAAGCAGAATAATAGAAATCAATTGGTCCGAGGCAAAAACTTCCCTTCCAGTGTGTTTGGAAAGGGGAGGAACTGTTTCTATATCTGTTAACTTTTTAACGACCTCAAAGAAATCATGCCAGTTTTTCGTTTCGCTTTTGAACTTTAATACATGCGGCTTACAGGAAATTTTTTCCCAATATTTATTCAATGCACACTTGCAGAAAATCTATTAGTGTCAGTAATTGAGTCCTGACTTCTTAAGTAAATATTTCTGTGGAATAAATAAATATTTAACTTCTAATTGCTTCCAAAGTAATTTATAAATACATTTTACTGCCTGTCCACGAACTCATGATCTCAGGGGACTGAGGGGTTTAAGATACGAAATCTTGCTAGAGTTTATAAATATTCCCTCTATCGCTCAAACACAGAGGCTGTGGCTTTTGCTACAAAGCAACTCTGATTTTGTGTACTATGCAATTTCTCATGCTCGACTGATTTCTCAGTTTCTATTATAAAATCTTAGAATAAAAATTGAGTGTCTGCAATATCCAACATAAAAATAAATCTGTGTAGTACGTCCAAAAAACCTTCTCTGCCTATTCTATTAAAGACTATGTTATAAGAGCTTCCTGTTCTATCTACTTATTGCTAAACATTTCATTACGAGGAGAAAACACTTTAACGTGACAAGGCGAGTGTGGTTCTGCATCGGAGAGCGCCACTAGTAAGCGTAACAGCCTGCCCTCCCCTCTGCACAGTCCAATTAGAACTCTGTGTGTATACATACGAGAGCCATCCAGAAAGTGACACACGATTTGGCGTAACCAAATAATAACGAGAGCTATCAACACAAAACTTTATTTACAAATTTACAGTACCTTACACTATTTCTCAACGCAATCGCTATTCTGTCAAGATTGTTACTGTCACATCCTACCAATTTTTCAATGCCGATTTTTCTACCACCAAAGAACTTATTCGTTTTTTTTGTTGTTGTTTGTTTTTTGTTTTGTTTTTTTTGAATGCACAAAATGTCTGGCCAGCCGTATTTTATAGGCAAATAACGCAAATGTATAAGGATAATATAATGAACGAGTTTTCAGTGAGGAAGTGGCGCATACTTTACGAGTAATCAAGGATGAACTAGTGTGCACGAAACAGACCGGAGTAGAAAGTCGTCAATCGTTATGGAGGATGTTAATAAAAGAATTAAGGAAACCCGCTGTTTTACTTTGGATACCGTACATGACTTTTTAGATGGAAAAGATGTCCCAGGCATGAAGACCTCAAAGTGGTAGTGACTCTTGGCTCAGAACTTTAGCGGTAAAAAAGCACATCTACGTCTAAAAGACCACTTGACAAAAATATTGCCTTGACAGCAGTGACGATTGCGTTGAAAAATAGATAAAGGTACTGTAGCTTTTTAAATATTTGGTGTTGATAACTTTCGTTATTATTTAGTCATGCCAAATCGTCTGTCACTTTCTGAATGACCCTCGTATATAATTCAATAGGCAAATATTTGAAAAAGTATTTCGCTCCATCTCTCTCTCTCTCTCTCTGGTAGGCAAATGTGCTGGAAATGGAGATATTAAACAGATGAGGACTTTTGAGAAAATATAAAATATTTTAAAATTGAAATCAATAACAGAAATATCTTGAAACAGTTCTACCAGAATACCACAAAGAGTGTGTGTTAAGGTTTGCCAGTTATGCAAAACTCGTTCATATTGAAGATATCTTCAGGGGCTTTACAGTACATACATTTTATTCACATGTAAATATCTTCCATGGCTCAAAATTAAAAACAATTTAAAAAACTTTGCAAAAAAAGTAGTTTGGGATGGAATTTTCTTGAAAATCTTCATGTTGCATTTTTTAAAGAAACTGAACTTCAATATCAGGTTTGGTATTTTAATCGATTTTTCTTTTCTCAGTTATGCTGTCCCCAGACACATTCGGGACCTTGTTCTAGGTTTCCTGAAAGCGTATATTTTTGGGGAACTCTTGGTATAGAATTTCTGGATGCAAAACAATACCTTCTCCACCCACTATGTACTTTGCACATACGTGCTAGAAAAAGTAAACACCTTCAACTTCCGAAAAGTTTGAACCTTCAATCTTGGATACTAGAAGTGAGCCTGGTAACCACTACATCAAGGAAGAAAATTGCTATTCCCAAGAAAGGATTCATTTTTTGTACTGAACTAAGAAATTATTTTCGACGTTAAATGTTTAAAATGCCATTTTAAAAGCCACCAATCGTAATAGCCCTTCATAAAAATAGTTTTAACAAATTTCCAAATTAGAGCACGAAACCATAATGTTAAAGTCTGTGCAAGCGATAACTTTACTTTCTCTACTTCGTACGTAGTACATGAATATACTACGTTTGCATTCCACCTAAAAATTCGAATTTGAGATTTCATCGGAAATACATGCTTTGAGGACACCAGAATAAAAAATCCGCTGCTAGAGAAAGATCTATGAGTGTGTCTGTGAACAGCAAAAAGAAAAGTCAGCTACATTTCAAACTTGGTGTTTAAATTCAGTATCTTCCAAGGATGCGATACAAAGATTATCGAGAAAATTCCCCCACATCCGAGTTTCAATTCCGAGATTTCCCTAGAAATTCAATCTTTAGCGTGCACAATATACAGAAAAGCATTTTTGGAAAGCACTTACTATGTGAACAAAAAAAAAAAAACTCAAAAGTAAAAGCTGGTTAAATATAAACTAGATATTTAACGTTTACTAAAAGGCATGGAATTAAACTTCGTTGCTTTATTTCCCTTCTACTTATAAGGAACTAAATATTAAGAGCATATTTGCTAATATTTGTCTCAATATCATGAAGTAACAAGGAAAATAATCTTTAGTAACAAATTGCAGAATAGATAGAGAAGGCCATGGGGATGCAACACATCATACTCCTTATCACTTGTAGGCACAGTTTTCTGAACCAAATATACGAACTAGCCCTCGCAAAGGGTAGCCTTAGCCCTTTAGGGACAAATCAACTATTCATTCGTTCATACATGCAAGAATACTTTCAAATGCAGTTTTTAGGATGCTTTGTGTTCTGCATTTTCCCATAATCTTTAACCTATCTTAATCTGAATAACTCCGTTAGCATGTTCCTCATTGATCACTCAGAATTAGGATATTCGCCAACAAATTTGACTACCACGCAACTTATCTTGAAATTATTTGACAATTTTTTTTTAAAAAAAGCTGAGGTGTCCCATCCACATGACTTACACTACATCTGTGTAAAAAACTATTGTTAAAAAGGTTGTATTCCATCTACTTGATGCTAATCGAGACAAAATTAGCAGAAATGGTCTACTTACTTGCTGTTTTGTAAGTAGAACGAAAATAGTAAGCACATATACTAGGCTAAAGTCATACTCAAATATTTTAAAAGCTGGTTGCTATGTGATTAAATACCTTTGCAGCAGTTTAACAATTTCTTATGGGAAAAATATAAGTATTTCAAAGCTGAAATCAAATACAAAGGAATATCTCATAAATGGCTAGTTCTGCTAAAAAGAAAAGAAAACATATTTGACATAAATTACATCCTTAACGAGATCTAAATTTGTTGTATAGTAATATTTTGTCCATTTCTTACGGTTTACTAGTCAGCAAAATGCAGCTAGCTTCATCCAGAATAAAAAAGTCCTCAGGGACTATTCCCACAAAATTCAAGATATACACCTTATTTGCCATTTAAATATATTTACTATACAATATTTTAATAAACATCGTTAGAGCCAGTTTTGAGAAAATAAAATTTTTCGAATATTTTCCATGTAAAATGTGGTTTGGGGTAGGGGGATTTGCTTCAAAATCTTTGTGTTGCATCCTAGTGAGTTACTAAACTTAAATACCAAGCTTGGTCTTACGGACTTTTCGTTTTGAATCATGTTGTACACACACATATATACACTGACCTTTTTCTAAAAATGTTTTTCTTTGAATTCAGGGACCGTGAAAACATATTTCCGGTGAAATCTCGGTATCTCTATTCACTATATCTTATTGCTCTATCTCACAACCAATCATATAATGGGAAGCTAAGGATCACACGTAACTGTAACTAATGCAAATAAAACAATTCATGATATATTGTTGCACAATTGGTTTCTATTTAAGACCATCAAAAAGTTGAGGAGCGAGGGTCTCAAACGTTCCAAATGTTAATCTAATTAATTAGAAGCATGAAGACAAAATAAAATACATTTTGATAAATATTTGAGTCAAAAATATTGCTTAGGTACTGAAATTTACCTGATTTTTACCCCGTTCACTTAAATAATAAGTTTAACTAACTTTTAAATTTAACTAACTATATTGTAATATCAATCACAGCAATAAAATAATGAAAAACATTTATCACTACTATACTCTGAATTACAGTGTATTTTCATTCTTTTCAGGCAACAGGTGGGGAAAAGGAGGGTAAAATAGGCTTTTTTAGCACGTGGCACCCGTCCCCCTTCTTCTAAGTCCTAGCCAAAAAGAATGCGAATGGGCTGTACAAAAATAATCTCCTACATACTAAGTAGTAATATCATATGTTTAAAACAACTGCTACTTAAAAAACATTTCCTTTTGTCATATATGGGAGATTCTGAACTAAATTTTAGAAATTCTGTATCTGCACTGAACACCGCTCTTACTGCTGCTGTTTCAAACTCCGGCTGCTTTCTTTTGAAATACATATATTTCAGAATGGCCGCATTTTCTGAAATTAAAATACATTCATTTTTAATTTATTCATACAAATAACTTAAAAAAGACACAGAGAGAGAGAGAGAGAGAAAGAGAGAGAGAGAGGTGAAGGGAAAAGAGCCATTGCATAATACATTTAAGTATGCAGTGGAATCTTAGACAAGAATATTTGATAAATGTTTTCTTAATGATGCACTTGATAAATGAGCTTCTTGGTGTAATTAAACAAGAACATTTTTCACATTTCTGTTTCTGGAAACACACAGTTACGTTTAATTCTCATTCACTCTACAGTTGTTGGTTTCTAATGATCTACTTGGAATGTAGATAAAAGATATAGGATTACCAGAAACACCTTAAAACAAGATGAAAATGGCAATAGCTAAATGAAGAATTGCATAAATATTTAGGAATATAAATAACTGATGTACATAAAATGAAGCCATGTGGTTCATTGTTTCTGTCGCAGGACCAGTTCCCTGCGGTTGAGCTCGGCTCTCTGACTCGTGTATTTCTTTCAGATTTTTTTTTTTTTTTTGCGGATCACTAGGCGAATGCTGGGGAGGATACTTCATTCCTTTTCGTCTCCATTTCATTCGTCTAGTCTTTCTTTCAGAGTTGGTATCAACAAGGATTGTGGTATTGGTATCTTCTTGTGAAGATGATTGCGCTTTGGAAACTTGGATCTCGGCGGCAGGATGGCGCTAAGGGTCGTCAGATACTCAAGGGCGTTTCTTAAGATCTGAGGGCCGGGCTCCTAGCCCTCACCGCGTTGAGATGAACAGCATGAAAACTGCGTGAACTGTTCACGATGGCTCCCTGTCACAGTCTGGTTCCGACCGCCCTCTATAATTACTCTCATATCATCCTCTTCTCCCTGCGTCTGACGTCCAAAAAGCCTAATCTCCGATTGAGACGCGAAATCCTCTCCATACACTACACTATACTACTATGTACATAAAATGATTTATTCTTGACTTGTCTAGGTAAATCCTCGATCCATCCTTTTTTTGTCCCAAGCAATATATTGTGAAGAGAGTCTGGATACATGAAATCCTTGGTCGCTTTAGTCTCCTGCAGGAGGTGCCAACAGATAACTCGGTTTTGCTTTTAGATAACCCAAGATAAGGAACAAATCATTTAGATCCTCCTGTGTTACAAGGTGCGGTTCCTTCCACAAAATACCGGCCATTATAAACATGATTGTAATACACTAGTGTTATCAACACTACAATCAAAATCTTCAGTCACATTTCTGTTTGGTGAAGTTGGTAAGCTTAGTCTTTGAGACATTGGTCGAATTACTGATTCTAGAGAAGACATTTAACAATATGTTTGACTGTATATTTTTCAAGCAGAAGTGACAGATGACCCCTAGATTCCCGTCATATTATAGAAGCTGCCAGTTAATGTGCTACACATTTGGCATAACAGATTTCTCGTGCGCAATACTTATTCTGGTTCATTTTATTACCACAATTACACATATAAACTCTCTTAATTTGAGGAGTCAAACTTCGCCTCTTCTTCTTCTTTGTTTTATTGTTTATACATTTTCGAAACATCCTCCTAATTTACAATGCTGAAGAAAACAGACTTATAAATTCATGTCTGAGATCACAACTATTCAGGACTTACTATTTGTGATAGAATTTCCTACTCTGTTGTGGCTTGGACAGGAAAACCATAGTTGTGTGAGGAGAAACTCATTGTTGAATATTGTCATTCCTGTAGTTACTGACAACAATCGCCTAAAGCAAAATTGTCATTTATTGAACAAATTAAATACATATATTTTCTTTTAATCAGTACATTTACCAACTTGCACTAATAAACATGGAAACTGATGTGTAATGGGAAATTTATGGCTTCATTATTGGATTTGGTACATAGAAATACTTAACAATTAGCAGAAATTATTTGTTTAATATTGTGAGTGTTCATTAAATTGACAACAAAAGAGTACATCTTGTTCCTAATCCCTGGCTTTGTTGGCAACCCACCTGAAAAGGAGCTTGGAAATCAAACGCGTTCCTCTAGGGTGAGGGTTCCAAGTCTGGTGATTAACCGTCCATATAGAAGCTTAATAACTCAAAAGGAAAACTAAACATTTGTAATAATAATTAAAATACCTAAAGAAACGATAGAGGTCAGACAAAGTCATGTGAATGCAACATCAGATTTTTATACTAGGGCTTAAGGAGAAAAATAATCACCAATTTAAAGATTCCTTTAACTTTCCCCTACACCCTCAAACCCATATATTGCAATAACTTTCCTTTTTGTCCCCTAATAGATTAGCACCCTTACAATGAAGGTATATGTCTTTCATCTTTTTTTTTAATGTTCATTTTTCTATTTATTTTACGTCTCATATAGCGACGGATGTTTTGGTAAGATACTCCTTAATCGGTATGTAGTAGACAGTAGATTTCAAGGTCTCATCCCATACCATTCCTTTTCGCTTCAGTGTGTTATGTTATCTAGTCTTAACTTCTTTTCCTTCAGCTGTACCCAGACACTTCTACAGCCAGCCTTAAGTTCTCATTCCTTTACGCTATACTACTTTATTTAGCGATAAGTAGATGGCGTTTGGGTGCACCGAGTTTAATTGATTTTATTATCTGTAAATATACAACAACCTAGTGTCAATTGCTATAATTTAGTTTTAATATTATTTGAAGATGAAATATTTTTCCACTTCAAAATAGACTTTAAAGTATGTTCCGTATTATAGAGAATCTTCCCATCGCAATCTCCGTCTTGATATTGATCTTCTGACTTGACATGTGTGAAGAAACATTTACTTACTTATTCTATTGTTACCTTCTCTAGGCGTATGTACAATGTACATAGTGAATAGAGAATGTATTGTATTCCAACCAAAAGTTCGATATCGAGATTTCACCGTAAATATATGTTTCGATGTCCCCTGAGTATGGAAAAGACATTTTTAGAAAATGTCTGAGTGTGTGTGTGTGTGTTTTTGGACAGTAGCACCCAAAAATAAAAAGACTGGCAAATACCAAACTTGGTATTTATGTTTTACTATTTTGCAAAAATGCAACACGAAAATTTTCAAGAAATTCCCCCTACCATAAACCCCCCCCCCTTTACCTGGAGAAATTTTTGAAATTTTTTTTCTCTAAAAATTTCTAACGATTTTGATTAAAATAAAATATACTAAACATATTTATATAACAAATAAAATATATATTTTGAATTTTTGGGGAATAACCTCTGAAGGTCTCTTTATTTTGGACGAGTTTTGCAATATTTTGCAAGTATTTTAGAAAATTCAGGTCTTTCGGAACTAACCGAGCTGTAACGCGTGTCATGCCCAAACAATCGTTTAAAATAGTACGAATCGATTTGTGAGTCACAGAAAGTTCAGCGGCAATCCCTCTCAGACCTAAATGACGATTTTCAGACAGCATTTTCTTTACTTTAGCGATGTTCAGTTCAGTTGAAACCGTTGATGGCCGACCAGAGCGAGGCAAATCTTCCACCACGTCTCGACCACTTTTGAATGCACTGTACCGCTCATATACACGTGCTTTTAATAAAATCTATTCCCCGTAAGCCCTCTGTAACATTTTCAGTGATTCGGCACACGAAATACCATTTGCAATGCAAAATTTCGACAGATTCTTTGTTCAATATTTGCATCCATCGTAAAATCGCAAATCACCTTTGAGATGAACTAACAAAATGGCGTACTGTAAACAAACTAGATGACAGATGACAATCAAACTCCGCGTGAGTATAGAGAAAAGTTGTACCAACTTAGCGACAACAATACTTTTGAATCCTCTTTTAAACAGGATTTTGAAATGATCAATTCCCGGTACTTTCTTGACAGGATATATATACACACACATATACGACTGTTTCAAAGGCTCATTGTTACTTACTTTACACGTACTATGTACATAGTGTATAAGAGAAGCTTTTGCATTGCTCCCAAAAATTCGATACCGAGATTTCATCGGAAGTACATGGTTTGGAATGTCCTGAATAAAAGAAAGCATTTTTGGAAACATATCCGGGTGCGTCTGTGTGTCTGAGTGTTTGTGTGCGTGTTTGTGTGTGTATGTGTGTGTGTGTGTGTGTGGGCAGCATAGCTCAGAAACGAAATTTCCGTTAAATACACAGCTTGATATTTAAGTTCAGTATCTTTCAAGAGTACAATACGAAGGTTTTTAAGAAAGTTTCCTCCAATCTCAACTACCCTTTATATGAAAAAAATATTTTGGTTTTCTCAAAAATGACTCGAAAGATTTTGATTAAAATCTCTTATATCTAAAATATTTACACGAGAAGTAAAATGTGTATCTTGAATTTTCTGGTAATAGCCTATGAAGACCACTTTATTTAGAATATTTTTTCTGAATGTTGTATAAATGATAAACCATAAGACATAGAAAATGACTCACTTCATAAAAAAAGATCTTCTTAAAATAAATAAATTATGTCATTTAATTTTTTTCGTACAGATGACCGTTTTCGAGATATTATTGGTTTCAGTTTTAAAATAACGATTCTGATTAAAATACAGCATGCAAAAGATATTTACATAAAAATAAAATGTACATCCTGAATTCCTGGAAGTAGTTTCTGAAGACCTATTCATTCTTGATAAATTTTGCATAACTTGTAAACCATAAAAGATAGGCAAAAACTTAGTGTACAGAAAACGTATATCTGGTTAAAACACACAATTTATGGTATATACATTTTTGTTAGTGTTGACAATTTCCGAAATATTCCTTTTTATTGGTTTCCATTTTAAACTATGCATCTTCTCAAACGGAGCCACCTTTCCTTTCATCTCTATTTTGTTTTTCTGGAAGTACAAAGCAAACAGTCCTACAATTATTCACATATCGACCGACTTTTAAAAGATTTGATTAACGTTTTAGCCTGGTGTATTTTCTTAGCCCCCTTCTTCGTTTAAGAATCTAAGTAGTAAGACCAATTTTTTAATGTTTATCTCGTTTAGTATGATGTAGGAGAAGAATAATGCTGTGCAAGAATATTTTTTGCGCAACAGATAGAGGAAGTCGTGTTTGCATCTTAAAAGAGGAAAATCTACGTTCGTTCGACTTTACCCTGTGTGCTGTATGTACAGTCTCTTCTTTACACAATAACTCAGTCTCAGGTAGATGTTCTGTACGGATTAACGAGAAATTAGTAACTAAGCACACGGACTGCTACGTATATTTTTGGTGCTTTATGCGCTTTAATATTTCTAAGTGCGGAAAATAAATACTAAGTATTACGTTGTCCTTAAATATGTATAATTTACTCATTATGCTCTTGGGCATATCAAAGATGTGTTTTATATAAACACACGTATAAATTAATGAAACTACGTTATGATAAACTACCGATGTTTATGAATCTTTAAGTAACAATAGTGCAAATTATTAACTTGTTTTAACTTATAAACACAAATATCTCAAAATTAATAAAAACTAAGTCCTCCTTCGCAGTATCACATCCAAAGGGAAATAATTATGGTAGAGGTTTTATCTTCAAATGGAAAGGCTTTGAAAATTAAATTATTAATTATCACAATGCTAAGATTTAATAAGGGTTGAGAGACACTGAATTGTAACATTGTACTTTATGCGGGGATAAACATATTAGTATTGTTCTCTGTTTAACTCAATATAGAAAGTTAAGACATTGGAGGAAAGTAATTTGTAACCACAATTGGGATAAGAAGGCAGGAGAGAGATTGTACCAGGTTAAATGTTGAATGTCGAAGAAAACAGAATTTGGGCCCAAACCAAAAGGGTGCTACACTCGCTATCAGCCAGGGAACTAAGCAGATATAGAGCTTAAAGGAATACTCAAACCTAATTGCATATAAGGATAAATAATGTAATTTTAGTAACAGAAAATCATTTTGTAAATAATTAAAAATGTATTCTAAGTACAACAAATTATTATTATTAATTTTTCCACAAACTGATTAGAATCTGCTCACAAACAATGTCTTTTGTTGCAACTCTGCCGTATAGTCTCTTTTAGACGTTCGTTGCGGCGACGATACAGCTCACTAAAAAATTCCCATCAAACCCGCTCTCTGTTGCGCGCGATGCATTTTCCGTGAAAAATGTACACCCAGCAGGGCGTTGTTGTCTCTTTTTATATCGGTTGGTCACGTCACTGAAAATCTCCAAAAACCGCCACAAGTATAATACACCGACGGTATTTACAAAGTCACTCAACTTAACAATGCGTGGTTTTGACGTCAAAGAACCTGAGAAAGAATACGTGCCCACTCGCACATATGTAACAAACAATCATAGATGTGAAGTCAAGGTACTTATCGCACCACAAACATTCATTAACGCACATGTGTAACAATGGATGCCAACAATCGTACTTACAAAGTAAGCAGCGATTACGGCCGTAAGACTTAGTCACATTATTATTTATTATTATAACAGTTATTATTACTGCTACTGTTTTTACTATTAATATAAGTACAAATTGTACGGTTGCTATATTATGTAAGCAAGGATTTATTCAGCTCTAAATGAACTACGTTGCTTGGAACGTCAGTAAATCAGGCAAGGCTATACATTTCGGCGAGCAAATATTACTTCGAACGCATTTCGCCGTATTCTGGCATTTTAGAGTGCACACACCACTCATACGTTTTAATGGTTGCATAAATAGCAAGGCTTGCATTGCCCCGTCTTGGTTTCTAGTCTTAATATACTGATTCTGATGGCCGCATTCGCTATAGTGCCTTGTTTTGATACTTTGTGGCGCAGGGGATCGTGGGTTCGAGTCCCGCCTTGGACATGGGTGTTTGTGTATTTGTAAATGTGTATATGGTGTATGTGTGTGTGCGTGTATTATAAGCAAAAAGCAAACGGTAATCAAATAGAACAACAAAACAACTGTTGGAGAAAGGTGAAAAAAAGGAAAAAGAAAAGGGAATACAGCGCCGGAGTTCCTACAAGACTGCGGAACTATATTTGTTTAAGAAAACAAAAAGTTCGAACGTTGCACGACATCCTCCAAAGGCTGTCACAATCAGAGATGAATAGGAAAAAAAAAAAAAAGAAGAAGAAGAAGAAGAAGAAAGCTAGGATCGCTTGGATTTAGTAATAGCATTGCAGAAATACATGGCTGCTAAAGGAACAAAAAGAATGCGAAGAATGGAAAATTGGATTCACTAAAAAGATTGCACCTATTATGTACGTTGTTGAGATTTCCCAGAGGAATGCAGAACGTAAGGAATGCAAGAAAGATTTAAACAATTGGTACGTGCTGAAGGTCGCAGAGTTCTTACATCCTCTATTCTACAGGCCGTTAAACACTTTGCGGATCGTGACACTCCCCATCTCACACCGATGGAGTACGTACGTTGACATCCTTTCCAAGCCAAAGTTCGTTTCATCGCGGGGTATGAGTCTCCCATGCGTCATTCACTATGGGCGTCCCCCACCCTTCAACTTCCCTTACCTTGGGGGACTGGAGGCACAGTAACTTTTCACAGTTGTCGTTTCTTCTTGTTTCACCCAGACAACTTTTCAAGCAGAGGCCCCTGAATTGTGAAAAGTCCTACAAGCCCACTTTCTGTAACTTGGCTTTCTTAAAAATGTTCACCGTGTGGCCAAGTTCGCCAGGGTTGTCATTTTCTGTACATGCCGCGCCGATTGGGAATTTGGGCGGTTTGTCATGTTGTCAGGCGTTCTAGGAATAAAAGGAATATTATAACTTCACCAACGTTTTCACAAATACGCTTTTCTCCCTTTGTCTACCACAGGCATTATAGGTAGAGAAGGTATTAGAATTCACTCAAAAAATTGATCCTGGTATTTCAATGGAAATACGTATTGAGGCCCGTGAATAAAAAGCAGCATTTCTATAAAAATATACGATATTGTGATTGTATATTATGAATTATGAACAGCATAACTCAAAAACGAAAAGTAGGCTAAACACCAAATTTGACATTACCGAGCGGGATAGTCCATGCGGTTTCTTCTAATCACCGTCAAATTCTGTGTACTTATTTTTCATTTCCCGAATTTCCTGATCCTTTATGTAGTTTCCATTGGCATCCTTCATTTCAATGATTCCTGCCATGATCAGAAGTGTTGACGATGAAACAAGGTGAGGTGTGGCAGGGATAAAATGATGCTCACTGTCTCCATTTTCCAATTTCGGCTTGTTGCTGGGACGTGGACCAACCTTGGCGAGGGCGTTGGACTCTCTGTGGAGCGGGGTGCAAATTTGTTGCTTTCTTAATATGATCACGATTGTGGTTAAGAGAATTCAACTATACCTATGTGCTGAAAAGGTTAGCGTTCCAGCTCTCATACTTTCTGAGAAAAAGACACATAAGTATAACAATTCATTTTCGAGAAAGCTGGATTTAAAGATAGAAATGTTCTAAAAAGGGGCAGAAATGAAGACTAGTATTTAAATTACATTTCAATTGAGTAAATCCTCCCATTTCCCAAAAAAAGTATACATTTTCTGAAACTGGAAGTAATAGAAGCTTTTTTAAAACAAAAATGCTATTTTTTACCATTTCAGAGTACCTTGTGCCCTTAAAATGACTTCGAAAACATGAGAGGTCTCCTCTCTAGGGGAATCAAACATTCCAAATATGTATTGTAAATTATAGTGTATTTTTTGCGCCAAAAATCCAAAACTGGAAACTTTCTCTAAGGAAGTACTTCTGTGTCTTTTTAAGTTGCAGTGTTACTTTTCAACACTTCGGCCTTAATTCGGGGGATGTGCCGGGTCATATTTTTTGCAACAGGGTGTACATAGTGATAGCCCTGATGACTGTTCTTCCTTAGAGTAGTTGGTCGTATGTACAAAGAGCCCAAATGAAACTACATCTAAAGACAAGAGGAACAAGGGTACGCTGTAACCAGTTCCAACTTTTACAAGCCAGTTGGGAAGTACGCCAGTAACTTTGATGGGGAGATTGCAGCTATAAACTTGACACTAGATAAGTTATATGAGGTAGAGGACAAAAAACTAGTACTCTTTGTTAACCAAACCCTGCTCTTCTTGCAATCTTACGGAACTCGAAGAAACCACAGGACGAGGAAGCATCGCGTAAACTGAATGAAGAAACTGGAATGATAAGTGCAACTAAATTATTGTTCTGTTTTTGCTACAATTAACAAAATCCGCATCCCTAACAATGTTGTCTACCTAACCATCAAGAGTAGGACTATTGTATGACGTTCTCTAACACGTACATAGTAGGTAAAAGTTATTGCATTGCGCCCAAAAATTCGATACCAAATTCGCATTGAGGTCACCCAAATAAAATACATTTTTATAAAAATGCACCATGTGTGTACACAGAAGAACGCAAATGACAAAATTCGGTTTGATACCAAACTGGTCATTTATGTAAACTCGGTGTCTTTCAGAAAATCCTCCCTCAAGAAATTCCAATTTTTCATTCGTTTATCCCATTTTCACTCTTTCAGTAATATCTTTTATGCTGTACATTCAGAAGAAAATGTCAATGGTACCAGTAGCGATCGTGTCCTAAAAGATTTAATTTACACATATCCCCTGTACTCATAAGGAATATGTAATAAAACAATTTCTCCTATTGATTATTTCTTTAGGGATATATTAGACAAAAAATGAACCTTAGTAATATTAGTTACTTTCATAATAAGTTATTAATGCCCATTTAATATATTAGAATATTTTTTATGATTCTTTTTGTCACTCTATTTTTGTTTGTTAAAACATATTTTAGAATTGCGTATAAAACAGAGGCATTATACGGGAAACAGGGCACTGAATGCATGTTTTCGCAATTTGGACGGAGAAAGCCAAGAAAAGTTATCTGAGGGGTTTATAGCTTCAAACAGACGGAGGACATCATACTGGTACTTGATTCTAAACAGTCAAAAGTGGACAAGCCTAGGTACATAGTTAGTGGGAGTACGTGTCAAAGAGATAAGGTGAATCGTGTACAGATAAGGTGTTTGTGTGTGAATGTGTAGGTGTGGATGCCAGTGTGTGAATGAGAGATATTAAAGGTTTTTATGTGTTTTCTGTAGCGTATATGTGTGTGTGTGTGTGTGTGTGTGAGTTTGTGTGTGTGTGAGAGAGAGAGAAAAAGAGAGAGAGAGAGAGGGATATTATGAATATAAAATAGGCGCACAAAATATTAATCTAGACAGCATGTCCGGTCTTCTGACACATGCGGATTAACGCAGTTGATATGATACTTTGCACCTAATAAATACCACCACTAGCACTCTATTTTTGTAGAGCAGTTTATGAAAAGATGAAGTGAATGCCCATGAAGATGGCCACACGTGTGAAGCTTACATTCAGGACGTCCTGGATTCGATTCCCGCCGACTACTAGGCTAACCCTCGGTTTTCCGAATTTTTCGTTGTTCAATGAGCGTATAGGAGATGGTTTTCTAATTAACCACAATTTCCTTTCCATCAGTTCCTTCATTCCATTTTCTTCTCATCTTGTAGGTGTTCCTTTCAGTTTCGTAGAGTATGCTGTTTGGCGTGGAAAAATCAAAGAAAACTTTACTCCCATAGGTCACAATATTATATGCTTTTATTTCTTTGGTGAAATATTTTGAATGCATATTTAGTTTCGGACACACAGGAAATTACAAATGACTGCGATGGTTGCCTCAGAATATCTGATGTGTGCCATTTACATGACTTTCTCTATTTGTTCTGCAAACAAACTATTTTTACAAAAGCTTATTCTTTTATCTATATAATCCTAATGAAGCTAAATATTACCAAAATAACCTTATTACTGGGCTTGCAACTAGGCCAAAACGCTATCAAATCTTTTAAAAGCTGTCACCATGCGATTTTCATTGAAATTTATTCTCTTTCCATAGCCAGAGTAAAAAAAAGAAGAAATATGAAGCTGATGAATCTTCTCGTTGGATAAATGCTAACCTGTTTTAAAATTAAAGCCAATAATAGAGAATATTTCTGAAATGGTTATCTCTACAAAAAATTGTATGAATAAATTGTGTATGTTAATGAGATCTACATTTTTGTGTAGTGAATTTTTGTTTATTTCTTACAGTTAACCAGTTATACAAAAGTCTTTCAGAATGAAACTCACATGACCTTATCTACTTATCATGCAACAAGCTACTCTTAAAAAGTGTATTCTTCTAAAACTTCACGTTTTTCCAGATAAACTCTGCACAAATGCTTACTGCCTTATCTTGCATCTAAATAAAAAGGAATAAAGGAATGCACAAGGTTAAGGAGTAGTAAAATCCTAAACGCCGATTCTTTACTTATCCAGGAACAAGAAAGATGAAAAACGACAGCTCATTTGAGGAAAGTATGAATATTAGAACATTTAAAAAGCAATAACAAGCAATATCTCAGAAATTGTTGGTTCCAGAATTCGACATAAATTGTATTCTTTGACGAGATCTATATTCTTTGTGTGGCATTTTTTGTCTATACCTCAAACGGTTTACCAGTTATGCCAAACTAATGGAGGCTATTCCAGATAATTCGTGACATACATTTCGTATATCATGGTGGTGGTATTATTATTAAGTTTACACTAATAGAATATTTGCTTCACACAGTCGCATGGGTTGGGTGACCGTACATGCGGTCTAAAAATACTTGAATTCAAAATATTACCTACATATCTATTTTATATATCTTAACAACATTGGAAATACACACTACAGGCACATACACACATACACATGTTCGCGCGCTACGACAGCAGAACCATAGAATAATTAAAAAAAAAAAGGAACACTCTGATATCACACACACACACACACACACACACACACACACCCACTTGCACTCGCAACTACACCGCGTATTGACACATATAGATTACTCAAACACTAAATGAGTCTATACAATATTTACACAAATATTTTATCTCTTAGTGCACGTACTTCCATTAAGTATGTGCCCAGGCTTAGTCAGTTTTGGCTGTTCAGAAGAAAATCCCAGAATGATGTCCTTTGTCTGTTGAAGTTAAAAATTCATCCGGCAATCATTTTTCCTAGCATTCCATCCGCAGGCAATCTGCTAAAATGTGCGTCCATTTAATCAAAATCTTCAGAGCTTTTTGAAAAAAATCAAAATCTTAGGAAAAAAGTTGGGTTGGGTTGGCGGATTTTCTTGAACATCTTTGTGTTGGATCTTTGAATGATACTAAATTTAAATATCACGTTTTTAATTAAACAAATTTTAGTTTTTTAATTATGTGTACGCAGACACACATGGACACCTACACCCGCGAGCGCGCAAGGTGCGGTACTGTTTCTGAAAAGGATTTTCTTGGATTCGGGGGACCACAAAACGTGTATTTTCAGTGAAATCTTGGTATCGAATATTTTGTTTGCAAGAAAAATTTTCTCTCCACCATGTATTATGTACGAGGTAGAGAAAGTAAAAATGCACTTCGGATGTTCAATGGAAGCCAAATTGGCAAAATCTCCTGACGAATGCTTTCGTAGAATAAAATACTTCCCCTACCTAATGTGGCAGATGAAGCAATAAAGAAATTGTAGCACATTATCTTTAATGAATAATGTCTTTGAACATTGTCATAATTTATCACTTGTACGCCAGCCAAAAGTTGTTTACTTTTAACAATTGTTTCTAGTGGTTTACGAGTGAATTTGTTTTTTTGCTTCAATGACAAGTCAATAAAAACTTGATTTCATTGAGTTAAGTAGCCGAAGAAAATTTCAGAAGCATAATTGGTGATATTTAGCAAGAGTGTAAAAGCATTTCTTACCCTTTAATAAACTTAACGACTGCGTAATTCAGCTCTTTTAATATCTCAACACATTCTCTCTCTCTCTCCCTCTCTCTCTGGAGGATTAATGAACGGTAGTTAGCGCTCCTTTATCTAGTTGTGCACTTTTTAGGTTTCTTCTTAGCGGAAATATTCTCCAAGAGAGATTAATATAGTTGATTATAGCTCACCCATATTTAGTCTTCTTAAATGTTTTGCTTCTCGACATTGTTATGAATTACGTTCATGCTTTATTCGTGATTATCTCTGCAAGCACTTTCATGCCTGATTAAAGAACTTTATAGAAACAGGAACTGAATACTTTGAATTACTTGCAACAAAAAAATAAGCAAGCCAATATAACCTTAAACACAATGTTTATTAAAGTTTACTCTTCTGGATAAACATTGCTAATTTATCCGATGTATACTATATTTTTTTCTCTTAGAACATAATATTGTATCTGATGGATTACAAAATCAGTGTTACTATAACTGATCGTTACGATAACAAACTTGAATAACTTTTTTATAAATTGAATAATTTCGCTGCTAGAAGACGATATAGCAGAGAAAGGGCTGTAAACGAAGACTGGAAGGCATTTTGTGTGGTGAGTTTTACATATCCCAGCCTTTAGTAACTTTAAAACACAATTTTAAAATTTTAGAAAATTTGGTGTCGATCCACCCATTGGGCTCAGTATACTAAATAGTACGCTGACTTCAAAACTAGGGCATGCATTTGTAAGCGGAAGTCAATCAGTTGTTCTTTCGTAATTGACTTACCCTTCCCGTAATTGTAGGACTGACACCCCCCTAGAACTAACAAGCCAATGCCTAGGGGTCAGAAGCCTGTCAGGGAGCCTACGGCACGAAATCATACAATGGAGAACCTGTTACGAGGGATCGGCCGTAGCCAGGCATGAACATCAGGAAGTGGATGATGTGAAATGTATGCGAAATTGATGATTGGAAAGGTGATAATGGAGCAATTGGTGAAATGAGTTGCGGGGGAAACCGGAGGACCAGGAGATAACTCGCCCAGACGCCGCTTCGTCCACCACGAATTCCACATGCGGGATCAAACCCGGGCTGCCTAGTTGGGAGGCGAGCGGTCTAACCACTTACCCGTCCATCAGTGAGACAAAAGTGGAGCGTATAGCAGAGAGCTTCACACGAAGTCAACGGAAATCTACCGCAAAAGTCATTAGAGAATTAAACATCCCCCAACAAACTGTGTGAAGCATTTTACGGAAACGAGGGAAATTTTAGAATTTTCCTAATCCTGATATTGGGAACCTTGTGCACTTTCTCTGGCAAATGGAAAATTACTTCATCACTAAACACCAATGATTCGATGAAACTTCCAGTTTCCATTCTGAGTTACATCTCTTCACAGCAGGACTCACGCTTGGCTTTCAGAGCCTGCAACAATTGCAGACTGTATTGATGAAAGTTCAAACGTTTCCGTAAAATCTTCCACACAATTTGTTGGGGGAAGTTTAATTCCCTACTGCCTTTTACGATGGATTTCTGTCGACTTAGTGAGAAACTCTCTCTCACATGCTCCACATTTGCCTCACTTACTAATGGACGACCAGTTTACAGATGCATACCCTCGTTTTGAAGTCAGCATACCAGTTACGTATATTGTGCCCACTGGGTGAAACTACACCAAGTTTTCTTCTAAAATAGCGTTGTACAGTGACAACAGACTGGGGTCTGTGAAAATATTGCACACAAAAACCTTCCTGTCTTCTTTTGCAGTAATGTTTCTAGCAACTAAATTACTAAATATGCAATAGCTTCAGTAACATGACGAAAATATTTGAGTTTCTCTTTTCCTTGATACTAATATGTTCCTAAATGTCTCCAAATGATAGTATTCAAGTTTGTAATATGAAATATCATTTATAGTATGTGATACTGTACAACTCGTCGTCATATGGCCACGCTAGATTAAACGCAATATAATGGAATAACGCAAAACAATAGTCTTTTGCCATTTTAAAACAACATTCTACCAATGTGAATGCAATACCTTCAACAGTAAGCCTAACGAGACTACAAAATTGAAGCTTTTATAATTTTATATTTCCATATTTATGCCTGCAAAGGCGTATTTCGAGGTGAAACAATTTAGCGGGTTAGAAAAACTTCTGGTAAACAACAAATGTCTTAAGTAACCTTAAACAGCAATATATAATTTCAGTATTTGGTGATGCACAATTCGCAATATTGACATTGATTTAGCAGACCGCTCAGCTGAGGCATTAGTAACAATTGTAACAACAGTGCGCTCCATTTAACCTGTGCTGACTTTTAAGCGTGAGACACGCTTTACACACTCATTGTTTCAAAATTGAACTATCTTTGTTGTGTTGACTTCCTGTTGCCTTGATCTACGGAGTTCTTTCTTACCATTTTTTTCCATGCTGCTGGAAGGTTCCGGATGCCATCAGTAAGTGAATCTTTCGGTTAGAGCGCTGTTCCTGCCTTAGAGCTGATATCCTGTTTTGTGGGAATTCTGAATTTCCTAAGGCTCCACCATCTTTAACAACTCCGAATTGCATGGCAATGAAAAGAGAAATATGTTAGATATTGTATGGATTCTCCCAATCCTATTCTTTGTATTGAGTAAGCGTTATGGTGCAATAAAAGCGACTATTTGGGAATACGAATAGCAAGCACGTACGTTTGTATGGTTGATTAGAGTAATATACGTTTGTGTAAAACCCTCATTAGTGTCTGAGAACAAAGTTCTTGTAAGCAATGGGAACGTACCAGTCATGAGGCAGCTGAACGATTTCACGTGGAGGTACTGCTTCAGAAATCGTGCGGAAAGTAAGGGAAGGCAGCGTTTTCATTAATATTTGTCCAATAGAGTTGCTTTCGTAACCAATGGTAGCGTACCTGCTTCACAGAGATAGCTGCTTTCCAAATCCATATGTCTCCATGCCTGGCAAACTACTGCTACCGTACGCGATACTGGTCATAAAACGAAATTCAGGTTAACGTACCAGCATACACTGAGCACATGCTTCTTCTGGATCCCGAGGACGAATTGTATTGCGGGTTGCTTCCATTTCCATTGAGGAAAACTGCTCTGACTATTAATTCTATTTTACATCCATTACTTTGAACCACTACCTGTATCTATTACCGCTGCCAATAAACGATCTGGCATCAAGGAATCACTATACATGATTTTGTCTGTTCTCTTGAACCCGGAATTTAAAATATGCAATTAACAACCGGCGCTCTGCCACTTAATATGAGGTGGTACTAATGTTAAAAGAAGATGTAGATAATTAACAAACAAGACAGTATAAATAAGTATACATAATAACAGAAATAAAATTATATTATTCGTGAATGTCAGCATAAGGTGAATAATAAGAGAGAAGATATTACTGAAACTCTGAGAGTCATGAAATAGAAATCTCTTGCAAGCTTTAGTCAAGGAGATGGGGTAATATGCATTAGACAACGTCCTTGAGTTGTTTAAAAGTAGAAAGAAAACGCAAGCCTTGGGGGATGAGGTACTGTAAACTACTAAGTTATATAGTAGGACAGTTTCTTTTGACTCAAGAAAACAGACGCTACTGGGAGCGGGAAAGAAAGTCAATAGAGCACATTATTTAATAATTAGGCAAAACAAGAGTGTTAGAAAATATGTTCTACAGAGATACACTTCTCAACATAGTTCATTTACTGCATAGTGCAGTGGTTTTTTAAGGTAGAAGTGCATTTAGCTGTTCTTCCCTAGTATTTCGGCATTTCAGAAACGTGACACGCAAAATAAAAGATATAGTGTAAGTGAACGCGGAATACAGTTTCAGCTATGATCGCATAAAAATATAAGTGCTCGTAAATTATGAAATCTTTGGTAGGAGTTTAAATAAATTGCTTACAAATGTGTTATCTCAGAAACAGTACCTTTTACCGTTAATAGATACTTGTTCGGTAGAAGAACAAAATTAGCCAGAACAAATTTGAATAATATATGGAAAGCATAATTTACAACACACATGACTTTCTCTATCCACTCTGCAAAATTCTTACAATGCTAATCGAGATAAACATTAGCATAATATTCTTATTACTTATTTCCTTATATAAGTAGAAGGGAACTAAAGGAATGCGCTATGCTTAAATGGTAGTCAAATGTTTTAAGCATAGTACGAGTAGAGAAAGTAATAATAATTTGTTGCAGAGATGTAGAGAAAGGCATGTGAAAGACTAAATTAAAATATCTGGCTCTACATTTTCACTATCTAAACTTTTTATCCATGTTTATAAATAGCGTTTGCTATACTATTCTAAGAAGTTCATTTAATACATGCAATATTCCCTTTAGCAAACTGCACCCATTGCTTCCCAGAACCTGGCTACATTATACCTTGTAGTGCTTTTAAAACAAGTTTCTGTTTAATTTGTTGTTAATTATATATACCTCATCACGCCTTGCTCTCCATTAAGCAACTACCTTGAAATGAAAGGTCTTATAACCCAAGGCAACACTCAATGTCATGGGCTCCAACTTTGGTAACAAATTATTATATTACCTTCAAGTTTAATTAACATGGAATATGTTGGCAGTCTGTTCTTTTGAACGGGAAAACACCAACACAACGGCTCAGGTTCTATACTAGCTTTTGTTTATAATTGACTGTTAATTGAATATGAAGTTTGTTTACGTTAGAGCTCTTTATGATGTTTATTTTCATTTGCTATGTTTCCTGTATTGTATTTTATTTTCAATTTTAAACAGTACATGTTACCGGCAAAGCTGCCCAGGGGTTTTAAAATATGTATACCGCTAATGGTATACACAATACGTTATTATACTTCATTTCGCGAATCATTTCTGTGAAGTGTAAACTATGGCGTTATATAATATGCATGAAAGCCTTGCAGCGTTTCCCCACGTAATATATTGAAATATTGATTTTAATTCTTCATTGTTTAGTTTTAAACTAAAATAAACTTTTTATATGATAAATTTTCTGAACCTTTCATAAAATAAACATTGTTTGTTTGTGTCTGGTCTGTGGATCACTAATTAATCTTTACATTGAAAAAATCCATTTTCTTTAAATATGTATGGTTCTGTGGATTTTTAATAATAATAATGATGATGAAGATCAAACTACCACCACTACCACCACCACTACTACCACTACCACTACCACTACCACTAATAATAATAATAATAATAATAATAATAATAATAATAATAATAATAATATAATACCTAAAACTCATAAATTCGCAGAATTGCAAATATTTCAAACTATTTTTAAATGTTTTTATTTAATGATAGAAGTAATTCAACTAAAAATCTTTCGAAGTGGTGAGAAATATTTTGTTGAATTATCAAGATGGAAAACAATATTATAACTAACATAAAAAGCGTTATGATCTTATAAGGCAAGACCGTGCATGAAACAATGCTTAACCTGTTTACCACTGGCAATGAACAGTGAGAAACAGGTTTCCCAGTCCCACCGCTCTAAATCCTTAACTTCTGCCTTCAGGCAGTATAAGCCTGATTGTCCCTAACCTGCCAAGTATTGAGGAAAGCTGTCTGCGCATGTCTATGTATGCCACGGAAAACCTACCTGACGAAGTAGGCAAGTCTTTGAAGTAGTGTAGAATTCTGAATATAAAATGGCGAAATGTGTTGGAAAGAATGTACGAGGAAAAAAGAATTTAAATTTTAGAGTGCCTATTTACAAGTATTCGCCTATATCCATTAGTTTCTTTTTTCCATTTTCCCTATATTTTTGTTATTATTTTTGCAGCCCATATGTATAATATACATAGAGCACAGAGAAGGTATAATTCATCTATAAATTCGGTGCCGAAATTTCAGAGAAAATAAAAACATTTTTAGAAATATGTATGTTTCTGTCTGTCTACCTGTGTATGTTATGTGAGTGTGTAATTGTTTGCAGCAGAGCTCAAAAACCAAAAGTCGTTTAAATACCAAACTTAGTAAATAGGTTCAGTATTTTTCAAAAAAACCCTTTTCCCCAACTACTCTTTACATAGAGTTTTTTTTTTTGTTGAAAACGTTGGTTTTCTCAAAAAATGCCCTAACGATTTTATCAACATTTCATATATTTTCAAGACAAACGAAATGCATATCTTGCATTTTCTGGGAATAGCCGTGGACGACTTCATCATTCTTGATGACTTTTGTAAACCGTAAGAGATAGATAAAAACTTACTCCACAAAGAAGTATACTAATTAAAACACACAATTTATGTCTTTTATATTAACTGTTTTCCAGATATTCCGAGTTATTACTGCTCTCAAACGGAATACATATTTATTTCCGTTTTATTTTTCTTTTGTTTACTCTTAGATAGCAAAGAGGACCAAATTTCAATTGTGTGACTTGGAAAACGACTTTTTAAAGATCTTACTATGGCTTTAGCCCAGGTATTCACTTATTTCCCTGCTGCTTACAAAGAAGCAAGTAATAAGATCAACTCTGCCAATGCTTATCTTGATCAGCAAGATAAAAGAGTACTCTTTTGTAAGGAAAGTTTCTTTGTGAAACACCTTGAGAGAATCATCAGATTTTTTCTATATGTTAAATGTTTTATCTTTACTTACAAAGATACACACATATACATATTTACAAATACACAAACACCCATGCCCGAGGCAGGATTCGAACTCGCGATCCCTTTGCCACGGAGCACGAAAGCTAGGCACTTTAGGGGCTGCAGCCATTGGGTCGGCTATTAATTGGTTGTCAAAGACTATAACTTTTCTTAAAGTTTGGAATCCACATTATGTTATTATGAAATAAAATAATTTTTAATTCTTAAAAAATCTGATCCAAATTCTCAGATGCATCACCTTAACCCTTTATGCAAGAATTATTTTTTTACATATGTCGTTCTTCCTCTAATTCGCAAATCGGTATTTGTATCCCTTTCAATGGCACCACAACTGAAGCGAATTGAATAGAGGTGATCTGTAGTGTGATATGCCATCCATTCAAAGTAGAATGTCGCGAGTTCGAGTCTCAGCGACTGCAATCAAATGTACCTGGGAAGTAGAGGACCCAAGTAAAAGAACTTTCAACAATAAAATTAGGCTAGTTTTATATTATAAAAATATGAATATTTTTGCAATAAAACTGTAGTGGCATTCCACTATTATCTTCAAATAAAAATATATACTCTACCGAAGCTTCATTAAAATATTTTTTATTTCAAGCTATTGTATCCCCATCTTTATTATTTTTAATTCATTTAAAAATTAATCTCTTTGAAATATCTATTCTGTTATTTATAATAAATTTTATAATAAGTTATTTTAATCCATAGTTTTAATATTGTTTTTTTAATATAAAAAATAAAATTCATGAAATTGTTGTCAAATGTAACCCCATCAGCATCTAAAGGTCCTATCACACCGGTTATTTTGCTTTGGCCTCCCCTTTCTGAAGTTACGTGTTCTTGTTTATTAAAACAATACTACAGTTTTATTACAAAAATTATATTTTTACAATATAAATCCCTATAACTAACGTAATTTTATTGTTGAAGGCTAGTGTATTATAAATAATAAAACCTTTGGGAATCATCTTTTTTGCATAATTGCAACTCCATGCTACAAAGAGTTAAATTATTTTGACGTGATTATTCTAATAGTAACGGCAGAGGTATTAAATTAGAAGACACTTATAAAATGCAGGTTTCTATTATCCATTTTGAGAGCTCTTCAGAATTGCCCAGTACGCGCGTGAAGATTTTTGTCACAATGGTGTTAACGGTGCTATGTAGGAGGGAAGACATCTGATAGAGGGGTTGTTTGTGACAAGTGTACCCTTGTGCAGGGAAGAGATGCACTCTCAGAGGGGAAGATCTGCAGTAAATTACACGGCAAGAGTTACACTGCCTTGCCCTGCTGACGTTTTAACAGTTTGCTACACCCATTCATCTCAGCCAGACCAAAGGACAGAACAACCTACTTTCTAGAGAAGGGAGCTGAATTGGCTGTCACTATGGACGTTCTCTCCGTACTGCGGGGTAAAAGGGTATCAACAATAAAAGGTTTCGTACCCATGTTGCTCCCTCTTGAAATTTGTAATAGTTCCACTTTAAAACCGGAAATGTACAAGAGCTAAAGGGTAACTTCTTGCAGGGGGAAAATATGAAAAGGTTCTAGGCTTTTTGGGATGATCGTTCTCTGGTGGGGAACATGTTCTTGCAAAATGTTTTCAGCCCAATAAGATCTCTCTAGTTTATCCTTGTTTATAAAGTAATGAAGCTCAAAATTTAAAAAGGTGATGCTTCAATTCATAAATTATATGTAGAGCACAAAATGACTACCAACGGAATAGAAGCTGGCCGAAATATTAAATATCTATAAAAAAGAAGACAAACATCTAATTTAGAAACATGTGGTCTTCTTAAAATGAGTTCTTGTATTAATCCCATTTTAAAAAGTAAGTAATGGAGAAACAAATAAAAATAAGCTTTTTATAAAGTGGTTGTAACAGATTGTAACGTTGCTACATTTACGCCACTAGGGATGTGAGTGTTTGTACTTTATTTTGCAATTCTTTTTGGATAATGTTTAATGTCCACTTTTACTATACATGGCACGAGGAGATGACAGTGATCATACATGGAATGAAAATGGAGCACCGGTGGTATACAAAAGCGGGGAACACTGGAGAACCCGGAGAAAACTCGCCCTTGCGCCGCTTTGTCCACCATAAATCCAACATGCGTTCGCGGCCTTGTGAGAGGAGGTAGTCTACTAACTACCCGGCCATGGCGCGGCCTATTTTATAGTGTATGAATCTCTTTTCTCATCTCTATGCACTAAAGGTAGGCACTTTAGCGAACGCGGCAGGCAAAGCGCAAGAAGTGTGAACTTGCCATCCATCTCGTCCCCAGTCCCCTTTCAGCAGTCATGTAGAGCTAAGCAAACTGGGTCATTCTGGTATTAGCCCCGCGACAGCCTCAGTGCTGTAGTGGCTTACATGTGCAATATGAGTGAACGGCGAATGTTTAATCGGGACTAAGAGAATAAGTATTTTGTTGCTCTTCAAGAACAACTTGAGATATAGGGAACATGGAAAACAAAAGAGGAAACAGAGAGCAGAATACAGCGTGGGTGTCCTGACAAGAAAAGGGGTGGAAAAGTAGGGCAGGCAAGGCCATGATTGACAAAAGAGTTCAGTGTTGGTTGGAATGAGGCAGCTGATTAGAGTTGGACCTTGAAAATTACCGAGAACGTACACACGACGAATGAAGACGTTCAAGGCCATGCGCCCATGAACCCATAACTATTAATCAAAGACTTCACCCAAAACTCCGATTGCTGGCTGTTTAAAACTCACAACAGTATTACCAGCTATTTCTTCTCCATTTTCATAGTATAGGTGCATTAAAGGTACAGAAATGCATTCATATACATTTATATGGTTTTCTATAAGTCTGTATCTAAAGTATTGTTACTTATGTTCACAGTTGGAGTTAAAAATTCAAATTCTAAGATTACTGTAATTGTTTTGAGCAATATTTTAACGTTCCATGGTCCAGTTTTATGTAGCTAATTTTTAACTATTACAATAAAATACTGTGCTTAAAGTGTAGCTTGTAAGATTCATCATTATATATTAAATTGTTTAAATTCCATGTTTACATTTTAATTCTTATAATTACTCATCTTTATATTAAAGAGAAGTTAAGCTGAAAGTGGTCTGATTTCTGTAAATAGCTTAGATTCCTTTGAGAAGCAGTTCCTGACCGTTTTATTCATAAATTTAAAATTAAGTTTGACACGAATTCTTCCGCTTCCTGGTGGCAAATAAACATGGGGTAGGTTTGTGAGGAAGAGGTTGCACTCTCGTTTTAGACTATTGAAAGCATCCGTTAGAGCAAATAGATCCAAACTGTGGACGATATAGGGGAGTATAAAACAACCCGTAACTTGAATAATGCGTGTACTCCTCTTTATACCAACAACGGAAATTAAAATTAGATGCAAAATAAACAATCTCCAATTCGATAACAACAGTAAACACAGGAATGTAAAAAGCATGTACACTTTCTCCTCTTTTGTTTGAAATTTATAAAAATAAACTTCTGTCATGGTGGAAATTTAACAGAGCCAGGAGGCATATACCTGTGAAGAAATAAATATAATAAGGCAAAACTATTTGCAGATCCCATTGGTAAGTAAGTCACAAATACGACCTCCGGTATAATATAACAAAGCTAAATAAAATATTAAAATAGTATAAAATAGAGATACCTTGTGATAGAGAAACGTATTTGCAATGAAGGACAAAGCAATGAGGAAAGCAAATATACTTTTAGAGGGACGGAATATAGAACAGTCGAAACCTGTTAAGTATGTTTAATGTAGTGTAACTATAAAATTATTAGAGCTATGAGAAATTTTACGCACATGAAACTATATGAAAATAGTTCAAAAACTATGGCTAAGCTAAGGCTGTGAAATTGGAATGTACTATAGTCTATCAAGGCCTGCACTGTTATGTGATAATGAAATATGACACTAAGAGCCGAGGATCGAAAACGAATTGAAACCTCACAAATGAGATTCTTCTGAGGAGTGGAAAAAATAACAATGAGAGATAAAAAGAGACGTATTTAAATAAAGGGAAAATGAAGCACAAAGAATATAAAAAGAGGAGTTTTGAAATAAGGGGAAAATAAAAATCAAAGAATATAATTGATAAAATTAAAAATCTAGCAATATCATTAAGAGAGAGTGCAAAATCACGATTTTATCAATCCCTTGGAAAATGTGACCTGGGTCGCTCAAAAAGAATATGAGTGATCCAATTAGCCACGGAAAACGGATCCGCGCCGTGGCCGAGTGGTTAGACCACTCGCCTCTCGCCCAAGCAACCGCATGTGAGATTTGTGGTGGACAAGGCGGCGCTGGGGGCGGGTTTTCTCCGGGTACTACGGTTTCCCCCGCCATCGCATTCCACCGGTGCTCCATCATCATTCATGTATCATCAGTGATACCGCCCGCGGTGCCTAAGTAGTTAAAGCGGGCGTAAAACACTACAAAAAAAAAAAGTAGTCACGGAATGGGTCATTGCTGACTCATCCTCGAAAGGAAGAAGAAGAAGAAGCTCTCTAAGCCTGATAAACATGGTATGACTCCAAAACAAAGACTTAAATCTTTTAGAGAAATCATGCTTAGTGAATGTCATTTTAAAATAAATGCAGTGTAGAAACCGTCGAAACAATTGGTATGTGGGACAGTAAAGTAAAACAAATTAACAAAGAACTGGATTGAATAACTATTACTGTACATTTTATATTAAATGTAATTTCTCTTTGTTTATTCTTTTTTGAAAGAGTTTAATTCTTAATTTATTTCTAATTTTTGGATGAACAAATAATTATCATCTTTGAATGTATTTATATAAATTAATAATGTGTGTTTACAATCAAAATATAACGTATTATTTAAGCTATCTCAATCTCGTATTACATTTTGGGGCACGGGCTTTTTTCCCCTCCAGAATCAACAAATTATTGGATGTCACTACGGTTCAGAGGTATAAACTAATAAATAACTACGGCGTCACAATATTTAGAGCTCTAATTCACTCACTCACTCACTCATTCACTCACGCAGTGACTCACTCACTCAAAACTTCAACTACACTACCTAAACAAACATTCCAACCGGTTATCTGCAAATTTGATCACTTACACTCACATGATTTTCTTTTAACCAATCTTCTACATCATATTCCTATACTCATTCTTCTATATACTACTTGTTAATCAAGATAAATTTTCATTATACATTTCGTTGTTGGTATAGCTACATATGTTTCGTGGATTGCAATAATAGCTTTGGTTGAAAGACATTGTCGAAATGTTGGTGTAACTGACAAGCTACAGGATGCTATTGGAACAGAAAGGCACACTGGAACATTTTCGCATGCAGCAATACTTTCCTCTATAAAATTGAAAATTGGGCAAGGAACAAGAGCAGGGTGTAGACTGCCGAAATGTGGTTTTGAAACCTATTATGGCTGTAATAAGGAGAGATAGTATCCTAGATAATGAACTCGGAATCAAATTAAACACTTCATCTTCATCTACTGCAAGATTATAGCATAGATCCTGCACCGCCACGAAGATATCTTCCGGTCTGGCTCTTGGTGTTCATGGCAATCGAACGTTGACTTTCTAGTTTGCACTGGAATACTTGTTTGGTAAACCTGTTGTCATCCGTTCTTGTATATGTAGCAGTCACTGCCATTTTATAATATTTTATGTGATCTTCTATCATTAGTAGTTCTTTATGTATTTGTATTCTGGAATGCTATCATTGAGTTCTATTGATAATCCAATTTACCGATCATATAACAATACAGAATCTACCATTACTTTATAAAATAGAAGTGTTTTGTTTTTTATCGCTTTTAGAGCTTACTGGATTGTTTCATAAATATGTTTGAATAGATTCAGCTTTTCAACAGGATCTTTCTCTTGATCATAGGAAATCCAGCATGCTAAAAACTTGAACCAGCTGACTTGTTGCATTATTCTGTCCTTCAAGAAAATTACTTTAGATAAATAATTAAGGCCTTAGTTTTAGACTTTTGTGTGGATATTTATGATTTATACATCTGCTCTTTGAAGCTTATCCTCGGATGCTTCAAGAATAGCTTGACCGCCAATGTATAATATAGTTTGTAAGTCATTGTCCTAAGTTTTAAAACTATAATTATTTTAGCTATATTTGCCATTCAACAGCAACGTCAATATTCAGGGTGTTGAAGCTATAGATATAGATATTTTAATAAATGACATCTTAATACTCATTTACTTGAGTGTCTATTTTTGTTTTTCTGGCTTTTTAATTTTCCTTTAATAGCTTTGCTAAGAACGAATCACATAAGTCACGCACTGCCTTGTGTAGGCGAAATAAGATTATTCCTTTTATTTCCGTTTTCACAATCTAATATGTGACGTGCTGACGTAGATAGCGTAGAGTTTACGTCTTACAGAAAGGATTTACACTTCAGTCCCGATGTAATACTCTTTATAGCGAGGCCGCCTCTCAAAGTTAGCCTTCCTCGGGGAAAATATACACGTATGTCTTGTGTGTGCCACTCCTATTTGGAGGTGGTAAAAAACCTGAAAATATACCGTCAATACAGCAAATATTTATGTAACTTTGTTTATTTCACTGTTCTTAATTAACAATACAAATATCTCCACTTATACCCCAACAACCTGTACATATGTACACGAGTATGCAAAACCTAACTATGAGATGAGTAAGTTAACATAAGAATTATTTTGTGGAAATGAAATAAAGTGCGAAAGAATGCCACCAAAGGTCTCTCACACGTAAACAGAGAGATGGACGTCATGTGGCGTGAATGTAGCGACACTATAGTACCAAAAGTGTCTGGTCCCGCTACACGGGGAAGTTGAAGAAACAGGACAAGACAGGGTGGCTATCAGCCAACTCTTATAGTGCACTGGAGTGGTGTCTTTCTTTACAACATGGTCGGTAGACAACATTTAGATGATTTCACATGAGTAAGAATCATCAGGAAACTGGAAGGAGGACGAACTGAGACGATTGCTGCCCAAGTGTTTGGTATTGCTTACAGGCAAGAGGAGAGAGGAGGTTATTCACTGTGGTCAACTATAGTAGCCATATTATGCAACAGGTAGGGAAGGATCCACGTCAAACAACGGGTGCAATTGCAACCGCATTTAGCAGTATTACTAGGCTCGCAATCACGCTATCATGGCTGACATGGCGAATGCATAGAGAGCATAGAGTTATTTTCTTTACCCGACGGCTGGTATCTTGTGTTCCATTGACACCTGCTCATCTGCGACACCGTTTGCGATAGCTGCAAAAGCATCAGCATTTAAGCAACACGGAATTGGGTCATGTGGTCCTCTCGGAAAAGAACACACTCATTCTGAGTAAAAATTATGACGTACCCTCTTCTGGTGAGAGGTGTGTACACGTGATGCACTCATCCTTGGACACGGTCGTTTTGGTGATCCGGTTGTTTTGATGTGGGAAGGCATAATGTTGCATCCTCCAAATCTTTGAAGGATTTGGAAACTTATCAACGTTAATACTGTACTCCTTTATGTGCGTTTTTTCAGGGATGCTGTCAGCTCTGACTTAATTTTTATTGATGACAAAGCGCGAACGCATAGAACAGCGCAGAAGGAGGATCTCTTGGAAAGAGAGGACATCCTGTCTATTTTCCACGATTTAAACCCCATTGAAAAAGTGTGGGATGACTTAAGGAGACACGCTGCAGACGCCCATATGCTCAACGACCATCCAAAGTTATCAACAGTGCTGGTGAAGGAATGCATCGCCTTATCACAACATTTCATTTGGATCGTGGCCAGCAGGATGCACGATGCAAAGCATCAATGGTTGTGTCCGTTGTGATCAAATACGCTTTTAAGTGCCATGTCTCTATTTTTCTAAACCTCTAAATCGTTTATCACAGTGATTTTAGTGTAGTTTTTTTATGAATAAAGTTCGTCGCGTTGTATATTTAGTTTAGTTGCCTACTGTAGCATACTACAGCAACTCTCTCTGTCTCTCTTTCTGTATGATTTGCGTTTCAACGAGGTATGTTACTTGGAAGTGGCACAGCCTGTGAATGTTTCCAAGTTTTGTACACCAGTGTAGATGCTATTAGTGTGGTGGATCAGTGCCTTAACACCGTCACTATTTGTCACTTAACTTCGCGTCTTGGTGCCTCTTTTTAGTTGGGGTCCTTAGTTCTGCTCTATGATTATAACACAGAGCTGGTTTAGCAAGATGTGTTGGTTGCTTTCATGTCCGGATTCGGTCGAATAGTTCTGATAAACAACGTCATATCATCAGGGCCTTCTTCATACTTCTCATGTGACTTTCTGTAAGCTTATCTTTATGTAATTATTTAATTAAATATTATCATTTGTTTGCATTTCTACTTTGTCCTGCTCCTTTAGAGGTATATTACTCATTTCCAAGTGGGATGGCTCAGGCCGTCGACCCACATTCAGGAGGTCGCAGGTTTGATACCCGAGGTCGACCTATCTGACCCAAGGAAAGTTTCTGGAATCCTCGGGTCGCCAGGCGAATGCTGGATAGAATTCCTTCATTCCCTGAATTTCCAGTCCCTCCATGTTGTTCCTATTGTCGTATCATTCATATTGAATCCTGTTGGCTGCTTTCTTGGTTGGAAGAGTCGCGATAGTGATCGATGCGGCGTGGCAGGCAGAAAGGATACTTATTGTGAAACTCTCCGTTCCCTGACTCGGCTGGTGGCCGGGATGAGGACCACCCCTGGTGACGGCGTTGAATCCTGTGTGGGTCGGTGGCCCCTGGTTTGCTCACCCAGCATTCGGGTTGCTTCTATCTGAAAACCGCAGTAACCCTGTCATTACTGTGACGTCGCTACTGGTTCTGGCCTCCCGGTGTACCCTCTCACTTCACCTCTCTCACCCGTGGAGTCGCCTACGTAGTGAGTAGTTACTTCTTGTGCCCAAGGTCGTGGGTTCAAATCCTGCGGAGGGTGATCAATTTCTTCAGAATAGAAGTTCTTAGCATGCCTTCCTTCGTCCCGTGCGGTATATTTAGAGAATAACATATGTGTTTGGCATTCAAGAGCAACCTCAAAACTTCCGAGCCATAGATAGACCTTTAAGTAAGTAACTGCCCTTTAACCATTTACCTGAAAGCTAGGACACGTTTTCATGAGTTCATGATACCTGTTTGCCCGTGAAGTGTGAACATGTAAGCATCACACTTTCCTTTCTTTTTTGTATTGTTTTTTAAATGTTTAACGACCGCTTTTACTATTGTAGAATCGCATGTGATGACAATATAGATACATGGAATGAAGATTGAGCGCTGGTGGTATGCAAAGGAATGAGAATTAGGAGAAAACCCACCCCTGCGCCGCTTTGTCCACCAACAATTCCTCATGCTGTCACCGGGGTTTGAAACCGAGCCACCTTGGTGAGAGACAATAACTGCACGTTTACGGCGCGGCCACTGGTATTTCGTGCACTGCCTAATCTCAGAATGATTTAATTTTCAATATTACATCAAAATATACCAAAAATAGCTTCGATGCTGTGACTTCAAACTTTGGAGTAGTTCAGGTACAAGTTATAAAACTGTTACATTCGTTTGATGTTTTATGTTTTGAAACAGCCTGTAGAAATGATTATAGCGTTGCACTGTTTATATGAAATTATTTCATTATTTAATTTCCGTGGGCAATATGTCATAATATTTAATATTGATAATCTATACCTCCGTAAACATGTCTCTTAAGGGGTAAAACATATGAGTATTAAGCCTCAATAAATTATTAATAATGGAAGAAACGTAGAATCAAAAAATATATCTGCATAACCAGAACGTATCTAATTTGTTCAGGGACTCAAAGCTGGAATGTTTTCGAGATAATCTTAGGCAGCTTTTGGAGCAAAGCTTTGGTGAAAAGATCATAGCCTCAAGCGGCTTCAGAGAGCGTGATTTTATCCTTTCCTCCTACAGCAGTAGACCGAAGCGTAAAGACATGTGCCTTCAGATTGAGGCGTGTGTTTCCAAGAGTGAACTGTGGCATTAATAAAGCATGCACGAGAAAAACGTCCATGAAAAGTAATTTTCAAAAATACCTCAAAGGCGCAATGTAATTTGTACAAGTCATGATTCTTCCATCGCCACAGCTTTTCCATATTACTTCCACAACCTCCAAAGAAATTGAATTCTGTTCTTTAATGTGCATTTATTTTATTTATAATTTACAAAAATAGTAAACGTTGAAAAATATTACAAACTCAGACACAGTATACAGACTGTTTCAAAACGACACCAAAGGAAGATAGCAGACGATTAGGTTACACTTTGACTTGTACGAAACTGATGTCGCAACTTTCAAACTCTTCTATTTAAAGTTTTATGTGTATTTACAAATCGCACACATTTGGGATTAAGTAGCGTAGGAACACTGGTTGCCATATGCCACGTAAACAGTTTCAGAACGTGTTATACTAAACACATAGCAGAACCCACATGCTACGTTTTCGATTACTAAGGTGACCTGTGCCGCACCGGCGTGTCAATCAAATCACCCCTACACCACGCGACTGGGACCTTCGCTACCAACCGGCATCTCTTGGAGTGGGCCAGGTACTGCCATTTGGTTATGTACGACTGCCTAATCCATGGTGATTTTATGGCAGTTTTTGTAAGTGACGAATTTAGAGATGAATTATATTCACGTATCACGTACGGTATGACCAACAAGGTCCACATCTTCGTTTGGTATAATTTTGAAACACCTGTATACAAATTAAAATGTTTTACGTTATGAAATCTAATCTCAAATTATGGATTTTCTATATCCCTGTTTTATCACCAAATCTTGTATACTGAAATGTAGGAAATTGAATAAATATGCGGATTCTTCATGTAGCCAGTAATCGCTCATGGTGTTAATTATTGCAAACAAACAAGGTAATTGTAATGACAAATTAGCTCAACTATTTAATCGCGAATGCAATGACCGAGATTAGGCAATTTCAAACAATCGCAGTCATCTGACTGGAGCAAAAAATATCTTATTGCAACTAATGTTCATTTCCTTGAAATTTTGTCGCACCTGACGTTCGTTTGTTTCATTCAGCATTTTCAGAAAGAAAAAAAGCATTCGGTAAATAAGATTAGATTAGAAAGCATTCCGTAGGTTCGTTTGGGCCAGAAAGCCACTGAACATAGAACTTGTCAAGGCATATACGTGTATATACATATGTTTATATACTATGAAAAAAAAATGTATAAATCTCTAGTGCTAAAAGCATAGGTTACAAAAACAACAGAATATTTTTTTGCATGCACTTAAAAACAAAGAGTATCAAAATATAGTGTTAAAGTGTATAAATAAATAAATATACTTTCATTATATGTAAAACTAATGTTATGTCAGATGATAGTTTTCAAATTATCGATATAATAGTTACTAGTTGTAATTATGTAAACTAAAACATGATTATTGTATTATGTACTCTTCATAAATGTCAACAAATTACAATACATATTTACAAATATGTTATAGAATTTCCAATGCAAAGATTTACAATTATGTACTAGAGTGTTAAATATCAAAACATCAGGCTTTACAGACCTTGTGTCATTGCTAAATACTAAAAAAAGTCATTTACACATGGTCGAATGCGTCATCTACTATTTGAGAGCTAATGTAAGTATTAGAATCATAAACACATAAAATTTTCCGTCCTATATTTTATAAATGATTAATAATCTATTTCACTGAATGGTCTTAAAAATACAACTTCTGTTTTCATCTCTTAGGACAATTCACTGCCTTTGCTTCGCACCGGTCGTAAATTATTGACAAGATGAAAACACCTGTGGTATTACTTATGAACATCTAAATATGTATTATTGAACGATGTATCCAAAGAGAACTTAGCTGAGAGATCATTTCATTAGTGGTTATTAAAAAGATCGATCATTAAAAATTAGCCAAAAAGGATTTAACTTAAAATATAATCTGTGAGGTTATAAAATAGTAATAGAAGTATGACAAACGCACCAATATTTTGAAGGACTTCATAAATCCAATTTTGAGCAAATTTGATTATTCTGATAGGGCAGTCCTTTGTTCTTAATTTCTTAAAAAAACAGTTTCAAAGGGAACCAACCTATCCCTATTAAATAATACCTACTGCTGCTGCTACTACTAATACTGCTACCACCACCACCACCACCACCACCACCACCACCAACAATAATCATAATCAGAATAATCATAATGGCAATAATGATGATGAAGATGATAATAATAGTAGTAATAGTGGTGATGATAATAATAATGATCATGATACTGATAATGATAATAATAATAATAATAATAATAATACTAAGAAGAAGAAGAATGTTAAATTATTGCTTAGTCAGTTTACCCATTTGTATTTAGGACTTGCATCCCTCTGAATTAGGATTAGAGGTATAGGTTTTTCAAGTTGGTTAGAACCTCGAAGTAGGCGTGAAATACAGAAAACATACTTGTTTACTTTTCCCTGAGAATTTGGGTCGGAAGGCGCAACCTTGAGTGAGCCGGTCTCGCTATAACGAATATTGCATCAGAATGGATTTGAATGTAAGAGCAATGGTACTCCACTATGTAGACCAGCAGATCACGTATTGAGATGTGGAAACGAAGAAAAAAAGTGGATAGTCTATACTGACGTTTATATGTTTTCCTAAACTCCACGGTCAATATTATGGTCGAGTGCTTCCGGTGTTGGCCGCGTCTTGAGACTAAAATGTGTCAACGTTTCGCCCATCTTATGATGAGGCTTCCTCAGGGCTGACGCGGTCTACACCGGAAGCACTGGACCAAGATAATTATACTGAAAGTTGTTCATTGCGCAGCGCAGTAAAACCATGCAAAACACCTATCCCTCTATTGTTATTTTGCAATAACAAAAAAGTATATCTTTATCATTTTACTGTAAATATGCTAGGACAGGAAAAGCATGTTTGACCAGGAGGTCCATGCAATTGTTGTGTATCACCAAAGTTATACTGAAAACGTTTGGTAATAAAAGTTCTATTATCACTACTAGCACTACTGCCATTACTACTAATAATAATAATTTCAACACATTCTCCATACAAGGTTAACTTAGAAATGGGTGTTTCAGAAAAGATTCCACGGAAAAAGGAGTGTACGGACGCTGTGCATCAGATCAGCCTTTCGCTTATGAATTTTTAATAAAGAATGCCGGTATTGAATTTCATTATTGCCTTATATGCGCTCGAACAAACGCGCATGCCCGAATTTTGCCGTGAAGGAGGGAAGAACACGGTTTAATAAAATCTGTGTCACGTAGTCGCGTTAATTTCAGACAAACCCCCACAAGGTGAGGGGCAGATATCTCACCTGAATAATGTAAGAAACACTGTCGGCTGCGTTTAGAGCTAATTAAACTTGTACTATGTAAGTGGAGACAGGGTAGCTTGTAAGTGTACACAGCGACACCAGAACCACAGCTCTGAATCCTATTTCATTCCCTTGGGAGTCTCTCCTTCGATTCCTGAGTTTCTTGATCCATTAACTTACCTGTATTTACCTAGTGGAGGGTACATTTCACCATCTGCTCACTGTAATATACTTATAAAAGACTGATTCACAAGATATTATCTGCATCTCTGCAACAGATTATTGTTAAAAAGCTTATGCTTCTATTCACTTCATGCTAATCGAGAAAAAAATAGCACAAATAATCTTATTATTTGCTTTCTTGTAAGTAGAAGTGAAATAGGTTAAAGTGGTAGTAAAAAGCTGGTTGCTATGCAACTGAAGTTCTTTTATTTGTATGAACACGAGTTGAACAAATTTCTGTATGAAAAAATGTATAAGTTTTTTAAACCTGAAACCAAAAACAAGGAATGTCTCAAAAGTGCTTTTATGTGCTCTACATTTTTTGTGTGGTAAGTTTTTGTCCAGCTCTTACGATTTAGCGGTTATGTATATTTCCGTAAAACTCATGCTGAATAAAATAGTCTTCAGTGGCTATTTCCAGAATATATATATATATATATATATATATATCATTTGTCAGGTAAATATCTTTAATATAGGATATTTTAATCAAAAACATTAGAGCTATGTTTAAGAAAATCAACATTTCCGAAAGAAGTTCACAAAGATTTTCAAGAAAATACCCCCACCCCCAAATACCCTTTATATGGAAATAGTTTCGAAAATTTTGATTTTCTCAAAAATGGATCTAATCTTTGATCGTCTTTGAAATATTCCTTGTTATTGGTTTAAGCATTAAAAAACTTGCTTTTCTCATACAGAGTTTATCAACTCCTGTCCATACAAACAAAGGAACATCAGGCACATGGCTATCAGCTTTTGACTATCATTTTAACTTATGCTACTCCGTTATTTCGCTTCCACTTACAAGGAAGCAAGTAATAGGACTATTTTTGCTGATTTTTTCTCGATTAGTATGAGGTAAATAGAAGCAGAGATGTAGAGAAAGCCATGTAAATGGAATACATAAGATTTTTTTATCCACATCATGTTAATCGAGATAAACGAAAGCAAAATTGTTTTTAAATCTTGCTTCTTTGTAGTTAGATGCTAAATAAGGGAATACACCAGGCTAAAGCGACAGCTAAAACTTTTAAAAGCTGGTCAATATAAGAAACAATTCTCTTACATGTTCCCGTTAGAGAAAAGTTAGATAGTTTAAAACTGAAACCAATAACAAGGAATAACTCATTCGTTTTTCTTGTAGAGCTGACCATTTCTATGACATATATTAGGCATTTAACGAGATACTAATTGCTGGTATATTAAGTTTTTGTCCATCACTTACCGTTTAACTTTTATGCAAAATTATGTAAAACTCATCCATAAAGAGGTATTCGGAAAATATTTCCAGGACATTTTATATATATATATATATATATATAAGTTTTAATTGTGATGTAAATATCTTTAATTACAATATTTTAACCAAAGTCGTTTGAGAAATTTTTGAGAAAATCAACATTTTAGAAAATTGTTCCATATAAATGGTCATTGGGGTTGGGGGGATTTTCTTGAAAACGGACACATTATCATTTTTCTATAAATGCTTTTTGATTTTAGGGGGTATCAAACATATATTTCCGGCGAAACTCCGTATCGAAATTTTGTGTGCAATACAATACCTTTTCTATACACTATGTACATAGTAAATGTAGAGAAAGTAAAAATTTGGTTAATCAAACTAATAAAAGCTATCGTATATATTACTAAAATAAGTTAATATTAGTTTCTGATATACCTATAGTCTTTTAATGTTTATTTATAATATGTGGTGCTTCATATTCATCTATAAAATGTGAATCAATATACATTTTAAAACATTTTAGTGACGTATGGGTTATGTATTTAGCATTTATAAATATGCATTAAAAATTACAATTCTCTACATTATACAAGAATATGTTTTTGCAGGGTAAACGATAAACTCAGTAGTCTGATAAAACACAAGCTGGTAATTAAGCATTCAGAAAGTTTGTAGCGTGTAATGTGATCTCTCTGTGCAGTTCTTATCTTGAGGTTTTTGTCATGACACAAAAGTAGACATTGTCTCAAATATCTCTGAGGATTTGAATACAGATACTGTAGCTAATGTATATTCTTTCCTTTGTTCCAGGTAAGTCAACTTTTATTTTGCTGCAGCTCACTGTAGTGTAGTTTTACGTATCGTCAGCACTCTTTCCATCATGGTACGTAATTCTTAGTATATAATATTACTTTGACAATAAAACGTTCCAACCAGTCATTGATACTTAACCTCAAACTATTATCCTTCCTTTGCTCCTGTTTTGCATTTGTTCCTATGTTAGCCACAGGCTGCTTTAAAACACTCGTTGCGATCATCAGTTGTTTCTTGTGTCAACAGAAAATGGCGTTTCAAATATTATTGCCAATTAATATTTTATTTTACTTATTTCTTTCTGATATTTATATAGTTAATCTAAAAATGTCAAACATTTTGGATTTATTCAGTAGGAACAGAATTTTAATCAAAGTACATATTTTTTCTCTGTTGTTGTTGGAAAGTGTCGTTACTTGGTATGTTAATAAATTTTCCAATAATTTAAACGATAGTTTATGTTGCATATAATGCATTTTTTGCCGTTTTGTTACTAAGCACAATATTTTGGTGCACATTTGCTTGTTTTACAGTGTAAGTGAAATTGATTTATAAATGCAAAATTTACAAATAATATGTACCATTCCGTCAATCCCAAAATTGGACAAAACCGAAAGTTAGTTCATACCCAACGCAATGCATATTTCACGTCCAATTAGTTAGTCGGTGCCTTATCTGGTTGTGGCCGTTCCCTTACGGTATTAATGTGGTTTTTAAGTAGTTCTTGGACTATCCTTGTACGTAGGGTAGTTGTACATATACATAATATTATATGAACACTATTAAGAAATAACTCGAATTTGATTACAGATGTGGTGGTTACATATAGAACTAAATTTGGTTTATGCTTTATTCTTTGATTTCTCTTTAATCTGATCTTCTAATCAAATCAGCTTATATCCAAATTGAGCTACTATATGTTTTGAAACACCCAATATAATTTTCAGCTCTAAATTCGGCATGTACAAAAACTGCACTAAAATCACTATGGATTAAGAAGTCGTACCTAACCAAATGACACATGCCTGGGCTACTCCAAAAGAGATGGCCGGTTCGTAGCGAGGATCACAGTCGCGTGGTGTCGACGTGGTTTGATAGACACGCCGGCGTGGGGCAGGTCACCTTAGTAATGGAAAACGTATAATGTGGGTGTGGCGCATGGCAACCGTTGTTCCTTCGCTGCCTAATTCCAAATGCGATTTTTAAACCTATATAAAACTTTAAATAAAACAGTTTAAATGTTGCGACAACAAGTTTCGGACAAGTCAAAGTGTAAACTAATTAACTGCTATCTTCGTTTGGTGTCATTTTGAATAGAGAGGAATATTACCATTATAATAAAATAGCCTGCATAGTTGATGATAACATGTTAATATTACTCGGATACTAAGGTAGGTCGCTCCTAAGATAGTTCTCTAAAGGGAGACTTACTGGTTGTTTGAACCCGGTAAAAAATATATAATCAGTTGCCATACCAGCATGTAGACACAGTAGCTCAACAGCACGTCTGTGCCATTGCATTTTTTTAACTTGTTCCAGTTATATCCAAATACTCAATTCCGAAACATTTTTGCAGCTTGACAATCTTCTCTTGTTGAAATTTATTGATTGGTATTTGTATATGATGCAGACATTTATTTATAATAAGCACAAAATAGTGAACTATGTATCTCGTTACAGGTATATATATTAATCCTTCAATATTAAAGAAACAATTTTATTTATTAAATAATTCATTGTTACCTCAATAGATCTGTGGAGAAATTACATAAAACTCCTCAAAATTTATTTTTATGACTATGATATTTTAATGTTTTTCATTTGTGCTCTTTATGCACATATATATTCAACATTTAGCTGCTACTTTTTCTTTGGGGCTCTACATCCATTTACATATCTACAGAATACATTTTCTTAGTATACGATTTTTATAAAACATTGCTTTTCTCAAACTAAATTTTCGTACTTTCAAAATGTTCCATGTGTCTCGGTTTTATATACACATCTAAATTTTCTTAGAATGTCTAAAGTATATACTGTATTATTACGGACGATAAAACTATACTAACACTAATAGACATTTTTTCCAAAAACAAAATGTTTACGGAAAAGTGATACATTTTAGGGATTAAATTTTCTAACTTTTTAAACAAATTGTCATATTTCAAGTAATCAGAACTATTAAAATATCACCACGTGATGACTTAAAGCTCTAATTCAAAAGACTCCAACCAATATTCTGATACTTTGATTTTGCAATATATTTACATAGTAAAATTCTTATCTTTTAAGGTATTTCTGCAATTCGAATGAAATTTACTGTTAATTTTAACCTACAGTGGTACAATCACTGTAAAACTTTCAGAAAGTTTATACAAAATGTAAAAATTTGAAATTTCACACCCAGTGTTCTTTAAAAGAATTACTAGAACATGAAATCCGGTCCTTACCGATAAAATAAATGTATTTATCTAATTATTTCACGATAGTCCAGATAAATAATTACATGAATATTTTTATCATACATTTCTTTAAAAATACAAATGAGTAAGCGATAGTCAAATCTTTTAAAAGCCTGTCGCTATGCGGGAAATTTTATCTTTGCTTGACAAAACCAAGAAAACCGAATAACGATAGCCCATTTGAGGAAATTTGGGGTGTATAAAAATTAAAACCAATAATAAGGAATATCTCGGGAATGATTAACTCCACAATAAATACAAATAAACTGTGTGTTTTAACGAGATCTATGTTTTTGTACTAAAAATAAATAAATAAGTGTATTTAAATACCAGTATATACACTCTGGTCTTCATCAAACGCAAGCGTCCACAGACCGTTCCTGCTTTTGTAATATACAATAATAAAAACAAAACTGAAAAGTGTCAAGACGAAAATAGGCAGACAAACATATTCAAATATGGCTTCTTAAATTCACAACATACAATAAACAGCAAATTGTATTCCGATGCATTAATGTGCCCTATTACAGTAAACAAATACTATACTAACAGCAATGACCAAACAGGTTGACATAAATATATGTATAACATAATAATCACTTTTTAGCTCTTTTTTTTTTTAGCTTCCCTACTCTCAGCCTTAATAGATCTCCATTGTTTCTCCTTAAGCTGAAGTTTACTTATCCTCTTTGCGTCTTTCATGCCTGCCAGTAGCTTCCAACATGCTCCTATTTTTCCATTTCATGTGGTAAAGACTCGCAGCAAATATTTTTACCTCCATTCCTTCGTACCAAGATATGCAACAAAGCTTTTCTTTTTCGCAAATTCTCACGAGTCATTAATTTTTATCCTCCGCCATGCTCCTAGTCTTATCCACACGAGTTATGGATTTGGTACCTCTTTTGATGTATTACTCTATACCCCACTCTGATTTTGTCCCAGGGTGTACTTCCAGCGAAACCTTCTCGGTGCATTGAGCAATTATTTGCTATCTATTGTCGAATTACCTTCCATTCTCAGCTGTATATTCTAGCAGATTGCTATAATTAATGGTATTAATTATCGCATATGACTTAACGGTTATACAAAAGTTCTTCACAAGGAAGAATATTTTAGTGGTTATTCCCAGAAAATTCAATGCATTTTATTTTTGTCTAAAAAGCTATAGTAAATAGTATTGTAATCAAACCATTAGATCCAACTTTGAAAATATCCAAAATTTCGAAGTTCTTTCATAGAGGGTAGTTTGGGGTAAGAGATTTTCCCGAACAGTTCGTGTGGCATCCTTAAAGCTAAGCATTTTATTCAACTTTTTGCGTTCTTTGTTCATAGACACATACACGGCCCATATTCTAATTGTTTTTTTAATTTCTTTATCACATATGTATAGTGTGCGTGGTAACTAGAGAAGGTAATGTATTCTACCGAAAAATTAGATACCCATATTTCACTGGAACTACATGTTTTGAGGATCCCTGATTTAAGAAAAGAAAACATTTTTAGAAAAATGTCAGTATATATATCTGTGTATGTAATGGAAAGCATAGCTAAAAAACGAAAGTCGGTTAATTACCAAACCTGGTATGTAAGCGTATTATTTAAAAAGAATAGGACACTAAAATTTTAAGAAAAATCTACCATCCCAAACTACCATTAATATGGAACAGTTTTCAAAATGTTCGTTTTTCTAAAAAAATTGCTGTAATGATTTTGATTAAAACTTCGTATATTAAAGATGTTTACTTGATAAATCAAATGTATATCCTTAATTCTTTGGGAATATCCCCTGAAGTCCTCTTATTCTGAATCTGTTTCGTGTAACTGGTAAATCAATAATCAAAATCTTACTAGGCAAAAAATGTATTTTCGTTAAAACACATTATTTATGTCCATGTTTTTGTAGCTCTATCCATTTCAGAGATATTCTCTATTATTAATTTCAGTTTTAAAGTACTTGAAGCTTTTCTCAAACGGTAAGCCACCATCCACTACGCATATCTTTTATTTTACTCCCGGCCATGGAAAAAGAAACGGATTTCAATGACAATCGCATTGTGCGAGTTCTTAAAACGTTTGACTATAACTTTAACCTAGTGCATTCTTATCCCCCTCTACTTAAAAGGAACTCATTATAAAACCATTTGTGGAAATGATTATCCTTATTAGCATTAAGCACATAAAAGACCGATCTTTTGTAAGAATAGAACAGATAGAGAGTCATATGACTCGATGTTTACATTCTCAGGCACGTATGTAAATACAATGTACATAGTAGCTAGAGAAGGTATTATATTTCACCCACAATTCAGTGTCAAGATTTCACCGGAAATATGTGTTTTGAGGTCCCCTGAGTCCAAAAAACCGTTTTAGAAAAAGATCCGTGTATGTCCTTGGACACCATAGCTTAAAAAGGACTATTAAAGGCCATAGTTGGTATTTATGTTTAGTATCTTCCAAGAACGCAACACGAAGAATTTCAAAAAATTCCCTCGCCACAAACTATTCTTTACATGGAAAAAATGACTCAAACGATGTTGATTAAAATATTGCATATCAAAGATAAAATGTATATTTTTAATTTTCTGGGAATAACCTCCGAATACCTGTTTATTCTTAATACATTTTTAGAATTTTTCATAACGGTCAAACCATAAGAGCAAGGCAAATACTTACTTTACAAAAAATGTACATCTCGCTCCATCACATAATTGATGTCATATACGTTTTTCTTGTAGAGTCGACCATTGTTATTGGTTTCAGTTCTAAACTATCTAACTTTTCTCAAACAGGACAATGCAAAGTGAACTAAACCTCAATTGATTCAAATAGCAACTAGCTTTTAAAAGATTTCACAGTCGCTTTAGCCTAATGTATTCCCTTATTTCCCTTGTACTTAAAGGAAGCAAGTAATAAGACCAATCTCGAATATAAAAGAAATATCTTTTGTAAGAATAGTTTCTATATGGAACGTTAAAGAAGGTTATATGTGAATGGAACACATCAGATTTTATTCAGGGAATGCAAAACGTTTACGAATGACTTCCAGAAAGTTACAGACGATTTGGTATAACTAAACAATAACGAAAGTTATCAACACAAAATTTTATTTACAAAGTTACATTACCTTACTGTACTTTTCGACGTCATCTTCAATGCTATATAGGTATTTATTGTCACGTGGTACCGGTTTTTCAGTACAGATGCTATACTCTTCCATCACTAAAGATATGAGCCAAAATATACTGTAACTTTGAGGTCTCCATCGGTTGAGAGGTCTTTTCCATCCATAAAGTCATGTACGGTGTCCAAAGTGAAACACCACTTTTTACTTTCTCTACAAGTACTATGTATATAGTGTATGGAGAAGGTATTTTAATGCACCCAAAAATTCGATACCGAGATTTCACTGGAAATACATGTTTTGTGTCCCCCTGAATCCAAGAAAAGCATTTTTAGAAAAATGTCCATGTGTGTGTGTGGGGGGGCAGCATAGCTCAAAAATGAAAAGACCGTTAAATACCCAAATTGGTATTTAAGTTTGGTAACTTCCAAGGATGCTCCAGGAAGATTTACACAAAAATCCCCCCAACTCGAACTACCCTTTATAGGGAACAGTTTTCGAAAATTTTGATTTCCTCAAAAATGGCTTTAACGATTTTGATTAAAATATCGTATATTAAATATAGATCCCTGACAAATAAAATGTGTATCTTGAATTTTCTGGAAATAGCCTCTGAAGACTACTTTATTCTGGATGAATTTTACGGAATTTGGCATAACTGCTAAACTGTAAGAGATGGACTAAAGCTTACCACACAAAAAATGTAGGGCATATTACATTCTTTACGTGAAGTTACTCATTTTTGAAATATTCCTTGTTTCTGGTTTAAGGTTTAAAAAAACTGTACCATACTGTTCTCATACCTGTCCATACAAACAAAGCAACTTAATTCACATAGCAATCAGCTTTTGACTATCACTTTAGCCTATGCTACTCCCTCATTCCGCTCCTATTAAGAGGGAAGCAAGTAATAACACCATTTCTGCTAATTTTTTCTCGATTAGCATGAAGTAAATGTAAGCTTAAGCTTTTTAACAATTTGTTACAGAGATGTAGAGAAAGTCATGTATATGGAAAACATCAGGGTTTTCTTAATTCTTGTATCAATTCCTCCATAACAATTGATGAATTTCCACCCCGGTCTTTATCATACGCACTGATTCTTCCTTGATTACTCGTAAATTATGCATTTACTCACTGAAGATTCATTCATTGCATTATCACCATACATTTGCGTTATTTGCCTATAAAATTTGATTGGCCGAACATGTGCATTCAAAAAACCGAATAAGGTCTTTGGCGGTAGAAAAGTATAACATTGCATTGAAAAACTGATACCACGTGACAATAAATGTCTTGACAGAATAGACATTGCATTGATAAATAGAGTAAGGTACTATAATTTTGTAAATAAAGTTTTGTGTTGATATTTTTCGTTAATATTTAATTATGCCAAATCGTCTGTCACTTTCTGGATCTTCATATTTCCGGTAAATCCTTGGCATTGAATATTTGTCTGTACCTATTCTGTATATGGTAGAGAACGTAAAATGAAAATGAAATGAATCTGCGGTGAAATACGAGATAATCTGGGCACAATTAGAAATGCTATGAAGAATGGAAGGCAGGTTTCATGTTGAGTTTGAAACGGAAAACGGATGCAAGGCTGGGAAATGCTTCATTAATCGTTTTTCTCTGTAGAAGATATCTTGTTGTAGTGAATAATTTAATGGATTGATCCGGATGGACTAATTAAAACTGAATGTTACCGGAAACCTGCAGAGAGAACAAGAAAAACCGGGGAAGAGGGAGAGAGGAAAAGAGGGTTTTAGATACCGCGGGCGACTCTGTAGTACAGATTTCGTTCAGCATAAAAAGAGAATGCGATCTGCCACTGATCTGCATTAGTCGAACAAGCTCGAGGTTTTCGAAAAGTTAAATTTTACTATTCGTTTTATTATCTCTCTGCCATGCTTACTGCACATAGGAAACTCTCTATACGCTTTTATTGTTCGTTGTATCGTAAATGCCTCTGTTCTCGAGTGGTCGGCGAACAACTCACCCGAGTTTGATTCCCGTATAACATCATGTTGTTTTGGCGTTTCACTATTTTTATTTTCCTGAACATAGTGATTAGAGAAGGTAGTGTGTTCCACCCAAAAATTCGATATTGAAATTTCACAGAAAATACTTGTTTCGAGACCCCTCACTTAAAAAAAAAAAGCATTTTTAGAAACACGTCCGTGGTGTCTGTCAATCGATTTGTCTGTGTGTGTCTGTGGGCAGCAAGGCTCAAAAACAAAAAGTCGGCTAAATACAAAACTTGGTATTCAAGTGCAGTATCTTCCAAGGATGCGACTCGAAGATTTTAAAGAAAATCTCCACCCCTCTAACTCCCTTTACATTTAACAGTTTTCGAAATTTTTGATTTTCTCAAAAATGGCCCTAACGATTTTGATTCAAATAACATATGTTTAAGATATTTTAATCATTAACGATATGCATATGGTGAAGTTATTAAATTAACTTCGGTTTCCTTTACATACTCCCCTTTAAGAAAAGTTAAATTAGTTTAAAATTGAAACAAATAAAAATTAATATCTCGAAAACGGTCAAATCTAGAAGAAAACGTACATGTCATAAATTTAACAAGTTCTAAATTTGTTTGGTGCAGTACGGTTTAACCGTTATACAAAATTCTAAAACGGCTCTTTAGAGACTACTTCCAGAAAATTCAAAATATACATCTCATTTATGTTATGCATTTCTTAAAAATTGAGTGTTTTAATAAACGTTAGGACTATCTTTGAGAAAATATAAATTTTCGAAACACACTATGCCCGGATATTTTCTACAAATGCTTTTTTCGGACTCAAGGCTCCTCAAAATGTATATTTCCGATGAAATGTTGATGTATAATTTTTAGGTGCGATGCAATTTTCTAATTCTAAATTGTGCTAAAGAAGATACGCTTTGGGTCTCAATTTGATGATTACCCCTTTGTAAGTCTTATTGAAGTAACGGAGAGCCTTAATTTTGATGCACTTATGAGAGCTTGGAGATGTCGTAAGACTTTGAAAATTTGTATATTTGTCTTAAGGTGGCTAGTAATTTTCAATGAAAAAATCCAGTAAAAGACATTTTGACTCAAAATGACAGAAACTTCATACCATTAACCATCTTAATGTAACCTCTAAAGTAGATAGGATAAGAGTTGATTGTTTTAAATTTATTAATTTTTTTAAAGAATGTTTGTATTAATTTCGTTTTGCGTTTACTAAATATTATTAGAAATGTAATTTTAATAAATCGGGATTAAGAGATAAAATGATAAATAGTGCCTGATTATCCTTTAAAGACATTTTATGAATTATTATTCTGTTTATTAATGTATCTCTTTCAATTATTTATTGTATTAAGTTTGTCCTGTAGTTTCTTTATTTTTATCTCTTATTTTATGAATATTAATAAATTTTCTTTAATTTAATTATTAAAATGTTAATTTAGTGTTACAGTTTTAGTAAAGGTTACTACTACATGATAATAAAAAGTAATAAATAAAATCAAAACAATAAATTCTAAACTTAAAAAAATTGTAATGTTTGATGATATGAACTTTTTTAATAAATGAATTTAATTCAGTGATTGTATATTTTTTAATTTTTTTTAATTTAAAGGTGTTGAAATGTAATTCTTGTTTCTTTTTTTAATTTTTACAACGATGGAATTTAATTATAATTATGAATTTGTGTACTCTTCGTGTAATCTATCTTAGGTACTCAACGCTCTTTGAGATGTTTCCTAAGCTAGAAAAGAGATGGAAACACATGGAAATTTTATTGCATGATAGATGGTATAACATATCGTGGCTGAAGTTTTGTGGTGATCTTAGGATTTCAAACATATCAGCCTGTAGCAACCTGTTGCCTTAGCATTATATTGTCATAGACTGCGTCAAGTCGATCAAGACTTTCTGCATCCACAAGAGGCTTATCTTAAGTTGCTCGTACTTGCAGGAGTAAGATATTTCACCAGCGCTGCCAGCTTATATGTGACTCGAATCTCCAACTTACTTTCTTTCAAGTAAAATCTACACACTATAGTCTTTTTTTTTATTTATCTACCTCATACAGCGAGTGAAGGTTTTGTATGCACCCCAAAACTGGATTTGGAGATTTCACCCAATATGTATTATATTATAAAGTCCCCCTGAGTAGCAAAAAAACAACAAAAGCTGATGTGTCATTGGTCTTTCCCTAAATCTGTTACAAATTATTATTATTATTATTATTGTTAAAAAGCTTATTCTTTTATGTAATTCAAGCTAATCAATTGGTGTTATTACTTACTTCCTTGTAAGTAGAACAGAAATAAGGAATTACATTAGGCTAAAGCGATTGTCAAATATTTTAAAACATGGTTGCTATGTGATTGTAATTTCTTTGTTTATATTGCTAGGAGTTGAAATATTTCCATATGAGAAAAATATAAATACTGTAAAGCTGAAACCATGAACAAGGAATATCTCGGAAACGGTCAGCTCTACAAACAAAAAAAAACAAAAACAAAAAAATATATATATATATATGATTATAAATTATGTGTTGAGAGATCTACATTTTTTGTGTTTCAAGCATTTGTTTATCTGTTACGGTTTACCATTTAAGCAAAAATCAGCAAAATATATTCAGAATAAAAAGGTCTTCAAATCTTCGTTTTAGAATAATGCTGCCCCAGACACACATATGCAGAGACACACAGATGCACGCACACGAAAATGTTTTTAAGAATCTGATATGTTCCATTCACATAACTTTCTCTACATCTCGGTTACAAATTATTGCTAAAAAGCTTACTTTTCTATCTACTTCATGCTACTCGAGCAGAAATGCTGTCTTGTAAGGAGAAGGTAATATTGGAATAATAATTTGAGTACACTAGGCTAAAACGATAGTCAAATCTTTTATAAGCTTGTCACCATGTGGATAAATCCGATATTTTGCGTTGCCAGGAGTTGATAAATTCCTGTACGTGAAAAGTTTAAGTATTTTAAATCCAAAGTCAATAACAGGGAATATCTCAAAAAATGTCTGCACCAAGAAAAAAATGTATATGAAATAAATTGTGTGTTTCAACGAGATCTACATATTTTGTTTAGTAAGTTTGTGTCTATTTCTTACCATTTACAAGATAGGCAAAATTTGTCCAGAAAAAGGAGGTCTTCACAGGCTAGGTTCAGAAAATTCAAGTAATGCATTTTATTTTCCGTGTAAATGTCTCTAATATATTTATTTTAATCAAAATCGTTAGGTAGTTTTGAAAAAATAAAAATTTCCAAATTTTTTTCTAGTAAAGGGTAGTCTGGGGTGGGGGCATTTTCTTCAAAATCTTCATGTTGCATCTTTGGAAGATACTAAACTTATATACCAACTTTGGTATATTACCGAGTTAATGTGTTCACACACACGCGGACACATGGACCTTCTTCTAAAAATGCTTTATTTAGATACAGGGGGACCAAAACTTCTATTTACGGTAAAATCTCGGTAACGACTTTTGAGTGGAATGCAATACCTTCTAATATACTATGTTACGTAATATGTAGTACGTGTAGAGAAAGTAAAATATATTTTTTTGATTCAGGGGGACTCAAAACATGTATTTCCGGTGACATCTCTATATCAAAATTTTGGGTGCAAAATAATACCTTCTCTATCCATGATGACAATTGTACTTACGGTATAGAGAAAATAAAACTAGATAAAGCTCCTTGTTGAGTCTGTATGATGTCTCTGAGCCTAACTCAAAAAGCCAGAAGTCAGTTAAATGCCAAATCTGATATTTTTATGTCCAGTACCTTCCAAAGATGCGAGATGAAGGTTTTCAAGAAAATCCCCCTACCACCAACTACCCTTTACATGGAACATTTTCTGACATGTCTTATTTTATAAAAAATGACTAACGATTTTAATACAATGCCATCCATATGTTTAATGTGATTTCGTGACAAACGAAATGTATATCTTGAATTTTCTGGTTATAGCCTCTGACGACTAGATGACATTGGTATATCTAGTAAACCGTGGAAGAAAGACAAAACCTTACTAGACAGGAAATGTACATCTCGTTAAAGCACCAATTTATGTCATATTTTTTGTAGATTTAACCACTTTCGAGATTTTCCGAGTAATGGGTTTTGAAACTACTTAAAATATTCTTAAACGGGTAGTAATCTCTCTCGTCGTCTCTCATTTGTTTACTCCTAGCAAGAAAAGAGAACCGAATTTCAGAAGTTTCAAATAGATACCGGCTTTTAAAATATACGATTATTGCTTTAGCCTGGTGTATTGTCCTAATTTATTTCTACTTACAAAGAAAAGTAATAAGACCGATTCTGATAACATTTATCTTGATTAGCATGATGTAGATAACAGAATAATCTTTTGTAAGAAAAGATGTTTGTGGAACTGCTAGAGAAAGTCAGAATGGAACACATTCATTTTTACTTTCTCTATACGCACTATGTACATAGTGTATAGAGAAGGTATTGCACTTCACCAAAAAATTGGATACCGAGATTTCACCGGAAATATATGTTTTAGGGTCCCCTGTATCCAAAATATGTACTTTCAGAAAAAGGTCCGTGTGTATGTGTGCGTGTGTCCGTGAACACGATAAATCAAAAAACAAAAAGTCGGTAAAATACCAAAGGTGTTATTTAAAATTACTATCTTCCAGGGATGCGACACGAAGACTTTGAGGAAAAATCCCCCCACCCCAAACTACCCTTTGTATGGAATTTTTTTCCAAAATTTTGATTTTCTAAAAAAATGGCTAACAATTTTGATTAAAATGTCGTATATAAAAGATACCTGAAAAATAAAATGTATATTTTGAATTTTCTGGGAATAGTCTCTGAAGTCTTTATTCTGAGTGATTTTTACGGAATTTTGCACAAGAGCTAAACCGTAAGAGAGAGACAAAAGCTTACCACACAAAAAATGTAGAGGACATTAAAACACACAATTTATGTTGTATACATTTTTTTCGTGGAGTTGATTGTTTTTGAGGTACTCCTTGTTTTTGTTTTAAGCTATAAAAACATATATTTTTATCATACAGGACTTTATGAACTCGTGTCCATACAAACTAAGGAACTTCAGTCACATAGCAACCAGCTTTTGACTATCACTTTAACCTATAATACTCCCTTATTTAGCTTATACTTACAAGGAAGCAAGAAATAAGGCTGTTTCTGCTAATTTTTTCTCGATTAGCAGGAAGTAAGTAGAAGCATAATTTTTTTAAAAATAATTTATTGCAGAGATATAGAGAAAGTCATGTGAATGGAACACATCAGAGTTTTTGGAAAAGGATCCGTGGGTGTGTAGGTGGTGTCTCTGATAATTTAAAAATGAACAGTCAGTTAAATGGCTAAGTTAATATATAGGTTTCGTAAAATTGGATTTTTTTAAAAATGGATCTAGAGATTTTGATTGAAATAACATATGTTTAAGATATTTTTCTGACAAACGACATGTATATCTTGAATTTCCTGGGAATAGCCTCTGAAGACCTCTTCATTTTTGATGTCTCTTGTATAACTCATAAACCTTAAGTGGTGAATAAACACTTATAACACAAAGCATATATATCTCGTTAAAACAAAATGTTTGTCATATAACATATTTTTATTAGAGTTAACCGTTTCCAAAATATTCTTTGTAATTGGTTTCCATTTTAAACTCTTAAGATTTTCAGGAAAATTCCCCAACCAGAAAATGCACAATACATGAATGATTTTTCGCAGCTTACTATCTACTCAACTGTTATACACAAATTTTTTAGAACACCATATATTAAACATATTTACATCACTAAGCAAATAATATATCTTGGTTTTTATGGGAAGAGCTTTTGCAGGCTTCTTCAATGTGGATTTAGATGAAAATCATAAGAGATAGATATGAGTTTATGCTCTTTACAGACACATGGACACACACAAATAAACATCTGCTTTTTTATTCAAGGGCTCTCAAAACGCATACTACCGGTAAAAGCTGTTCAAATTTTCAATGAATGATGCATTTTACAAACTACTAAATGTTCGGATTTGGAGAAATGTTTTAACCACGAAAATAATTTGTTGTTATAGTGAACAAATCTGTAGTTCAAATGTCACAACTAGTTGACAGTTATATAAATGAGGTTTTTTTTCCAATAAGATACCTGAAATCCTGTTGTTTCAGTGTAGTTTCAGCCTTGATGGTTTATTAAATATAACTGTTAAAGGCAACGGAATTGGTTTTGTCATATTAAAGAAGTAAATGAAGTTTCTAGATTATTTGATGCTGCTCATAAATGTGAGTTTAAATAATTTGAGTTAAGGGAACGCACAGCCTTTGCTAAATTTATACTAAGATGGATTTAATAGAGTAAAACAAAACGTACGAAATAATTTAACAGAGGAATTTAGAAACTCTAATTACATGTTGTAAAGGACAACGAAGGTGAATCAAATTTCCTAGGAAATAAATTGTGCCATCTAATCAGTGCCATATAAAATCTTTTTTGTTTGTTTTTAGGATTACTAAACATTAATTTTTATATAGCATGTCGATCACTGAATTTATTTTCGGCCTGGAGGGTTGCAGCATCATATTATTCTGCTCACATAATGGCAGGTTGTTGTAATGGAAGTGACACTTGATATCTGCGTATATTCGTTTTTTCTTTACTTTCTCTAGCCCGTATGTGCAATGTACATGGTGGATAGAGAGGATATTGTATTGCACCCAAAAATTCGATGTCGAGATTTCACCGGAAATATATGTTTTGGGTCCCCCTGAATCCAAAAAAAGCATTCTGTGTAGACAGCATAGCTCAAAGACGAAAAGATCGTTGAATACTAAACTTGGTATTTAAGCTTAGTAACTTCCAAGGATACGGTACGAAGACCTTCAAGAAATTCCCCCACCCCCAACTACCCTTTACATGGAAAATATGTCGAAAATTTTAACTTTTTCAAAAATATTTCTAAAGATTTTGATTAAAATGTCGTATATTAAAGAAATTTACCTGACAAATAAAATATATTTTGAATTTTCTGGGAATAGCCTCTGAAGACTACTTTATTCTGAATGAATTTTGCCGAAGTTTGCTTAACTGGTAAACCGCAAGAGATAGACAAAGATTTACTATACGAAAAATGTAGATCTTATCAAAACACACAGTTTATGTCCTTTACGTTTTTGTTGTTGAGGTAATCATTTCCGAGATGTTCCTTTTTATTGGTTTCAATTGTGAAGTACTTAATCTTTTCTCAGGTAGTAATTGCCCTTTTTTCATTTTTGGACTCCTGGCCAAGAAAGAAGCGGTTTGCAATGACAATCGCATAAGGATAGCTTTTAAAATATTTGACTATCACTTTAGCCTAGTGCATTCCCTTAGTCCCCTTCTACTTATAAGGAGCTAAGTAATAAGAACATTCTGCTAATGCGTATCTCGAGTAGTATTGTGTAGAAAGAAGGGTAATCTTCTGTAAGAAGTTTGTAGAGCAGCTAGAGAAAGTCATGTGTGTGCAACACATCAGATTCCTTTTTAACGTCTATTCTTTTTTTAACTTGGTGAAATCAGTGAAATGATGTTCAAATGATATTGCGGATCATGAAGCTTAAAGTAACTCGACATTCGTATTCTCAGAATAAGGAAAGACATCGAAAAAGACCTTATCCAGATAAACTATCCTAAGCGAGATTCGATCTCGCGGCCTCTTGAATTTGAGGCGGGCATGCTATTCCACTCTGCAGAGGCGGGGTACAGTCGCGGTGTCGAAGTGTTGATCACCGGAACCACTAATATTCCGTCAATTAGTTCAATTATCCCCATGTCTTACAAGGCATATCTCCCAGTAGGGGAGATATCCGGCTCGGGTGAACTCTGGAATAGTTTATTATATGTTTCATAAAGGTTTGTGAAGAATTATAATTTATATGATATAAAATTATATAATGTATTAATTATTAAAATGGAAGGAGTGTGTATTAAAATATGAAATAATATAAATATGAAAAAAGTATTTCAATTTGTTGAAAAGAAAAACGGATTAGATTAATTAAAAGAGAGATTAAGCATGTCATTAAAATTAAAAAAATATTTAATTGGTTAGTAATATAAATTTTAGGATTTATAATTTAATATAAGTATAGTGTTACATGTTAAAAATTATATGTAAAATAATGGAGTTATAGTTAGTTATATTGGGATATAAGAAATAAATGTAAGAACTTGGAATGCATGCCTCGCAAATTAAGAAAAAAATACCGGGGTATAATTTTGGAGGTTTTTATATATTTCTTGTCACGCTATAGGTAACAACGCTACAACAGGGTTACATAGATGCTGTGGTTTCTCTGCAAAACTACAATTGTATGCGTGTCCACATATTGGTTTGCTACAAGAATTACTTACATTGGTGGGATTAATTTTTGTACACAGTTATTTTTATTAAATTAGCTTTCAAATTTGAATATTGAATTCTGCTTTCATTCTGTGTAATTTTATGTGATATATTATAATCAATAATTGTTATTGTAATACAGTACTGAGCCTTTTACCATAAACTGGACTAATTAGGTCCTCAATGGGTTATTTTGAGCCAACTTTAGAAAATAAATTATTTTATAATAAAATTATACTTAGAGATATTTTATTTTACATTGTATTCATATGTGAACATCAGAAATATTGCTGCTATTTTACACATGGGAGCTCAAATTTTGGTAAATCTAGTAATTCTAGGATTATGACATTTCAATACGATGAGAAACTCCGTTAACGTCATAACCTCAGAAATGCCTCATTTCCCCAATTTTTAGTCCCTTACTTTATGAGACTAGTAATGCATTATGTTTCATATTTGATGCAGAATGCAATAAAAGGTATATTTAGAATTATACTTATTATATCCAATATGACAAATAATTAATTATTGCTCTCGCATAATAGGGGGCACAAAATTGGGAAATCTGTTACTCTTAAGACAATAGTGCTCATGGTGTTAGACTACCTAGGCTAAAAATAATAGAGTTCTTCAAATACACAGTTCCTTTAAGAAATATGAGAACATTTTATATTGGATACAGTATAAAATAATATATGTGCATTTATAAAACAATATATTTTCCAAAGTTGGGTCATAGGAAGCCTTTAGTTCCAGCTTATGACACGCACCGTATTATGGTAACAGTTGTTCATTATAACTTATCAGATAATAATGATTCTGAATGAGAGTTGAATTACTTACACAAATTTAAAAGTTTAACAAAAAAAAAATCTCAAGTTTCTCTGATTTTTTTCTATCAACTATTGTTGTGAAAGATTATTCCTTTATCTACTATATACATTAGTTGTATTAGTTCCCGCTAAGTAGAATGGAATTAAGGTAATACATTACTAGCTAAAGCGATAGCTAAATCTTTTAAAAAGTCATTCACTACATGAAACAATTGAAGGTAGGTTTTCTCTTTAATCGGCCAGGAGTAAACCAAAAAAGAGATAAAACGAAAGAATACTTCTGTTTGAGAAACGTTTAAGTAGCTTAAAATTTAAACCAATGACAAGGAATATCTCGGAAGGGAGCAACTGTACAAAAAAAAAAAACAAAAAACAACTATATATGTCACAAACTGAGTACTTCCACGAGAGTTACACTTTTTGTGTAGTGTGTATCGCTTATGGTTTATCTATTTTGCAAAATACATTCACAATGAAGAGGCCTTCAGATGGTATTCCCGGAAAATTAAATATATATATTCTATTGGTCATGAAAATGTGTTTAATACATGTATTTTAATCAAAATCTTAGAGATATTTTTGAGAGAAAAACAAACATCTTAAAAAAAAAAAAAAAAATGTTGCATGAAAGAGTTAATATGGGGTATGGGGATTTTCTCAAAAATTTTCGTGTTGTATCCTTGCAAAAACTATATTAAATACCAAGATTGTTTTCGAACCATGCTGTCTACAACTCTCACAGACGCGCGCGCGCACACACAGATTCACTCGCCTTTTTCTAAAACTGCTTTTTGAATTCAGGGGTCCTAAGTCATGCATTTCCGGTAAAATTATGGTATCAAATATTAGGGAATAATACAATACCTTCTCTCTACTTCTTGTGTATAATACGCATAGAGAAAGTACAAAACAAAATCCAGATTTAATACTGCCACTCTAATCAGTGGTAATCAGGTTAAAATTTATTTTTGGAACACTATTAATGTTTACTGTACAGAAGGTTCACAATCTCTCACCTCTACCATATCTAGCCGTTGAAAGGAGAGATGAATACAAGATCGTGGAGCCCCATAGGGACATTGCAATCAGCAGTGATTCGTCCCTAAATAGGTGACAGGCCCCTAACATTTCCAAAGTGCTCGAGAACTTCTCCGTTCACCCCTTGCTCGCCCAAGCCGGAGATGGGGGTCCACAAATGTCCCCCAATAAGCAATTAGGTCCCAAGAGAGTTCAATCCAGTAAGATCTTCTCGACATCCATAGGCAAATCCCATCATGTTCTTACCACACAAGAGACTATGCTGTACTATAAAAATCTTGTGTTCTGCAAAGAAACTTTTCTTATAAAATATTATTCCTATCTAAGTCATAATAGTCAGAAAAGTGTTACCGGAAATTGTCGTATTACCTACTTGCTTCCTTGTAAGTAGAAGGGAAATAACATATTTTCAAAGCTGAAAACTATGTGAAATGATATTTCGTTCTCTTTGCTTGGCCTGAATAAAACAAGAGAGATTTGAAACAAAAGCTGACTTACCGTTTGGGAAAGGTTTAGGTAGTTAGACTGAAACAATGAAAACTTAAGAATACAAAAAAAAAAAAAAAACATTGTATTATAACATTAATTTTGTATTTTAACGAGATCTACATATTTTGTGCAGTACACGTATATCTCTCATACGTTCTACAAAAGTCATCCAGAATGATAAGGTTTTCACAGGCTATTTTCTGGACAGCACAACTCAAAAACTTCAAGTCCGTTAAATATAAAACTTGGTATTTAAGTTTAGTTCCTTCTAAGGATACGACACGAAGGTTGTCAGAAACTACTATTTACATGGAATATTTTTCAAAATGCTCTACTTTCTAGAAAATGGCTGTAAACATTTTGATTAAAATATGCATATTACATATGTGTACGTACATGGAAAACCGAATGTATATGTGGGGAATAGCCCCAAAAGTCATCTTTACTCTAAGACTTTTCGCATAACTGTAAGCCGTAAGAGAGAAACAAAAACTTGTTTAAAAAATACAGATCTGGCTATTTATACAATTTATGTTACATGCATTTTTTGTAGAGTTAATCATTTCAGAGATCTTTTATTAGTTTAAATTTTAAAGTAGTTAAACTTTTCTCAAACGGGAAGCCCTCATCTGTTTCATTTCTCTTTTGTTTTGCTCCTGGCCATGCAAAGATAACGAAATCCATTGTTTCACATTGCGACCAGCTTTAAATAAATAAAATGAGATTTTTGGGGAGTCTCTTTGACTGCTATGGTCCTTAGCCTCCCATTCTATTTTGGGCCGTTAAAGACCGCTGCTTAATTTTGCTCAGCAGCCTGTTAATCAGGCTTGAGGTTGTTTTATTGCCTTAAATATACAACACGGTGCAAACAGCTATACTCCCCTTCCGAAGGAAACTGTGATAAGCATTTTTACGCCCCAAAAATGTTCAACGCCCTCCGTCGCGTCACCTTGGGTACCAGACCAAGTTACATCTGGAGGCGGTAACATAGGGGTCCGGGGTTCGTATCCCGCGTACGGTTTTAGATATTAAGGAATGGTGTGGAAATGTGGGTGCCCTAGCTCAGGATTTTGTTAGCATGGAATCTTTCTGAGGTATGGTAAGACACAAGTGATTTTCTTTCAGTTTCAGTTTATTACTGAACTCATTTATTCATTTCGTTCGGCTTTTTCCACCGTCGAACACACACACACACACACACACACACACACCCCCATTCCTCCTAAATTTTCTACTCTTAAGTTACGCTTTACTCGACCGCACCTATTATTCCTTATTTCTTTTAACCGTCTTTTGCTGCAGTGATTTCGTCCGTATTCTGGCGTATTAAATTAACACTATTTCCGTCAGAAACAAAGGTGGCCCGTTCGGCTCCACCGCGGACCCAAATATGACATCTTAGCTCCGCGGATTATCCATGCCAAGTGCCAAAAGTGTCGCTTGAATATCAAGAGAACCGTTTATTTTGCTTTGTTAAGTCCACCCTCGGGTAGTGTAACCTCACCCCTTCAGTTCAGTGTTCTTCCCTTAACGATACCATCCTACCTGGGTTGCTTGTCGGTTCGTAACTGTTTGTCCTTGCCTCCTTAAAACGTGGTTTACAATATTTCTCCTCTGGCTATTTTTAATGTGCATTTGCCCCCTCTTAGTATAATTTATATTATATTGGCTATAATTTATTACTCCCTTTTAGATCACTTTTAACCCCGTGACAAGAAATGTACTATCTCAACCTAAATCACGGAAGACGTCATTATCGCTTTACCTTAAATTACATTGCAATCTGTGGATCCCGTTTTGAGATGTCTCTAGGATGTATATCAGTCGGAAATTGTATTTATTGCTTTCTGTTGATAATTATTAATACTTATGTTTACAGAGATTGACTGTGATATTGAAATTGTCACAGGTATCAATATTGCACAATTTACATGTAATGTTAGGTTTCCAGAAACCAATTCGTGCAGTACGCACTCTTATAATATTTATGTATATTATATTTACAGGACTGAAATAATTACTACTAATATTTTTGATTGAATGAAATCCTCCACTGTATAGAAGGTGTGAGTAATGATGTATCTTTTTAATTCTGGCCCAAGCTTTTTTGGTTCATAAGGAATTCCTTCATAGTAAATGTAACTAGAGTAAATAAAACTATATTATTTTATTAAACCCTTTTTGGAATGTCTACAAATTATTTGATGGTCTATTCAAGTAGGGGCTTTACATTGGAAACAACTCATTGTCCATAGGATCTTTGTATTGGGTTTAAATCGTTTTATTTTCCTCAAACAGACAAACACACAAACATATTCACTCTTGGATGCATACTGCCAGACTCTTTGGGGGATAGGGAACATTTGTGGTTAAAGAAAAATTCCCCGCCCCACCCGGGAATCGAGTCCGGATCCTCCCTTTTTTTAAACTGCATTTTTGAAAACTTTTCTGCGTTATTTACTGCAAATAACAATATGGTTAGAATATATATATATATATATATGCAGGATGATGGAAGAATTCCAAACACTATGAATAGTGGTTTGATTGTATTGACCCTGCTGTTATCCTTATTGCCTTTTTTTAATGAACACTTTTTTGACACCTTCACATTTCCACAGAATATTATTTCATAGGTCATCAATAAATCAATAAGCTGTTTTTATAATGCTCTTATTTGTATAACCTAGTGTATTCCATTATTGCTCTTCTGTTTACAACGAAAGAAATAATAAGATCATCTCTCTTAAAGTTTATCTCAATTATCCTGATGTAGATAACAGAATATTTGTTTGTTTGCACAACAGTTGGGGAAAGTCACGTGAATATAAACTTAAAATTTTTTCCATGAGCAATTAGTGTTAATTATTTATATCTCCACCTTCCCGCATTTTCCTTATATACCCAAATGTAACTAGAATATTTTAGATGGCATCGGACATCGCTGAGCCATCGGAAGAGAAACTGCATCTTGAAAGTGGAAGTTAAATTTAATTCCCTTATTCGGTTAACCGTAGTTGAAGTGCTTGACATTCCCTTTGATGCCCTCAGTGTTACGCATGAGTCACCTTGACTTCGCAGCCACACAGAGGCGAATCAAGAGTGTTTAGGCTTCTGGTTGGCAGATTCGGATCCGGATGACAGCTTCATACCCGTGTAAACATAGCCCCAGAACCAGATTATGCACACCCGGCTTTCATTATGCAACAGTAAGAGGGCAGGAAGAAATGTGTGCAGGTGTACCAACATAACCACAAGCAAGACGGTTATATGTTTCCCAGGGGAACACTACAACACGCCAGCGCACATTACGACGCCGCTACCAACTGCACAGCACGAAATATTACCAGAATGTGTTTTCCATGAGCCGTCAGAGGGTGCTGCAATATCTACGTGTTAATCAACTTCCATCATAATCCGAAAACTACTGTATATTTTTACTTTCTCTACTCTTACTATGCACATAGTTTATACAGAAGGTATTGTAATGCATAAAAAATTCCATACCGATATTTCGCCGAAAATACATGTTTTAGATCTCCCTGAATTAAAAAAAAAGCATTTTTGGAAAAAGGTCCGTACTTGTGCGTGTGCGGTATGTGTGTGTGAGTCTGTAGACAGCATAGCTCAAAAACGAATAATCCGTTAAATACCAACAATATCTTCCACGGATGCGACACGCAGATTTTCAAGAATATCCTCCCACCTCTGACTACCCTTTACATGAGCAATTTTTGGAAACTTTTGATTTTCTCAAAAATAGCTCTAACGATTTGGTATAATATATCACGTATTGAATATATTTGCCTGAAATATAAAATGTATATTTGAATTTTCTGGGAACAGCTTTTGAAGACTACTTTATTCTGGATGAATTTTACGGAATTTTGCGTAACTGATAAACTGTATGAGATAGACAAAAACTTGCATAACAGAAAAGTAGATATCGTTATAGCACACAATTAATATTATATACTTTTTTCGTATAGTTGACCGTTTCTTAGTTATTCCTTGTTATTGGTTTCAGCTTTAAAAAACTTATATACTTTTTTCATAAAGGAATTTATCAACTACTGTCCATACAAACAAAGAAACTTTAGTCACATAGGAACCAGCTTTTTACTATGTTACTCCCTTATTTCCCCGCTACTTACATGGAATCGAGTAATAAGTTTATTTCTGTTAATTTTTGCTTGATTAGAATGAAGTAAAAAAAAAGAAAAACAGGCAAAAAAACATAAGAGTTTTAACAATAATTTGCTGCAGAGGTGTAGAGAAGATCATGTGGATAGAGCACATCCTATTTTTTTCGTAGAGTTAACCTTTACCAAGATATTTATTGTTTTTTGGTTTCAAGTTTAAACTACTGTAAATTTTCTCAAATGCAAGTCATCTTTCGTTTTATATCTCTTTTGTTTTAGTCCTGACCATGGAAAGAGAACCGAATTTAAATTATATCGCACAGAATTGAATATCTCTTTTAAAGATTTGACTATCTCTTTAGCCGAATTTATTTTCTACTTGTTTCTACTAATAAGACCATTTCGGCTAATGTTTTTATTGATAACTATTAGACGCTTAGCATGATGTACATAAAAGAACATCATTTTAAGAGTAGTTTCTTTGCAGAACAGTTGGAGAAATTCATACATATGAAAGACGTTAGATGTTCACGGGCTCATTCACATACAGAAGAATATATAAAATAGAGATAGAAATGTAATGCAAGGAGATAATCACAAGATAAAATCACAGAATTAATTGTTTTCTGATTAAATTTTATCACGTGTGGAGTGGCTAAAATTCTGTTTCCAATTCTTTGTTTTTCGTGATTTCATGGTTAGTGTACTTCAACTGTTTTACTCGGATGATACTGTTTCGACTTTAAGTTGTATTAACGGGAGTTTATAAAATACATTAGGGAAATTCTGCCAAAAGTGTATAATTTAATAGTCCCTCAGTTGCTAAAGTGTACTTACACTCAGGTGGGCATTAGCTTTGTAAAACCATAGCTACAATATATAAAACATTTTGCATTGCTCTTGATGCGTGTTTACTCATTACGTAATTATATTCTGCAATTTGGAGTGTATGTTTAATGCACTTCACACATATATGAGTTTTATGATAATTGCACATTTGTGTCAATTGTTTATATTGTGTTTGAAAAACTTAATTGTGGCTTTCGCTTTAATAATCCCGTTTTTGTTATTGCTATGTCGCTTTCAGATAAACCGCCTCAATTGCGTTTATTACGAGATTAAAATTTAGTGAGAAAATATTATTTTAAAGTAATTGTAGTTATAAATTAATTGTTTCTTTAAGTTTATTCCAAGGTTCTATTTTCCATAACTTCAATAATTTTCGAAGTCATGAAACCAATACTAAAAAGGAATGCTTTAGTAAAATATTCCGTTCCTATCCACTAAGTTGACTGGATCCTTATTTTTACTAGTAATAAATAAATGCATTTTTGACATTAAAGATTAAAAAATAATTGCTATTAAAATAACGAAAACGGTGAACTGAGGATTTTGTTTTTTCCTAGTTTTACTTAGTAGCTAGAGTAAATAGATTGTATTCCACCCAAAAGTTCTATTTTGAGATTTCACCGGAAATGTATGCTTTGAGGTCTCCTTAATCCGAAAAATTTTTAGGAAAAGGTCCAAGTGTAAGTCTGTGGCCAGCACAGTTAAAAAACGAAAATACCCTTAAATACCAAACATAGAATTCGTGTTTAATAGTGTCCAAGAATGTGACACAAAGGTTTTCAAGAAAATCCCCTCCCCCCCGCAAATTACCCTTTGCATGAAAAATATATTGAAAATGTTGATTTTTCCAAAAATGGCTGTAACGATTTTGATTAAAATAGTGGTACTAAAGATATTTACAGCACTGGTTGAAATTATGTTTTGAATTTTCTGGGAATAGCTTCTGAAAAGCTCTTTTTTAATGACTTTTACACAATTTTGATAGTGGTTAAACCATAAGAGATAGTTAAAAACTTACTACACAAAAATATACATCTCGTTAAAATACAGAATTTAGGTAATAACAATTTTTCTTGTAGAGTTTACCGTTTTTAATATAATCCTTTTTATTGATTTCAATGTTAAACTACCTAACTTTTCTCAAATGGGACAATGCAAAGGGAACCGATCCACAATTGTTTCAAATAACAACCAACTTTTAAACGATTTAACTATCGCTTTAGCCTAATGTAATCGCTTACTTTTCTTCTACTTCCAGAGAATCAATTAATGAGACCAATTCTGCTAAAATTCATCTGAATTAGCATGACGTAGATAAAATAATAATCTTATGTGTGAATAGTCTTACAGGGAGAAGCTAAAGAAGGCTATGTGAATGGAACACATTAGATTTCTAATTTCTAATAGTAATTTCTGTTTTATCAATATTCTTATTTGGATTAGGAGCTAGTTTTGAATATGATTCAACAAGGATTATTGCTTTATTAAATACTTCAAATCTCAGTAAAGATAGAAATTGACTCGGTCGCCTAGTGTCATTGGCCTTGGTAGGAGGCCTGCAGTATTTAGTCTATGGTCAATTCGCCAAAAATCATCTTCTTTCTGTAAGGAAGCTATAAATGTAGCTTTAAAATATTGAAGAATGGTATTATGAGGTGCACGTTTCAGTAAAAGTGTATTGGCGCTTTATAAAAACGTATTCACATAATTTGAAAATGTGCAGAACTAAAGGGACAAATCATTTAAAGCAGGTAGTGGGATGTCTCAAATGTGTCTCCGCAGTGAGGAGAATGCGCTAGCTAGCACTTTCTCTCATCAAGTTCGGTTGGTAACGGGTCGCGCTAGTTATTATTGGAAATGAATGTGAACTGTAAATGAGAATTCTTATTTTTCACTGTCATAAACGATTTTGGAAATGCTGTCCTGATTCCTGTAGACAGAGCCCGAGTGTTTTGACCTTATTTCGGACATTTTGTGTTGGTTTTCTCGCGTAAATTTGTGATTTCTCTTAGTTCATGTTCTGAAAAATACGCTACATTTTTACTATCCCTGTAAGTACTATATATATATATATAGTGTTTAGAGGAAGTATAGTTTCCAGCCAAAATTTCATAGCAAGATTGCACTGGAAATATACGTTTTGAGGTCCCCTGAGTTCGAAAAAAGCATTTTTGGAACAAGGCCCATGTGTATATGTGTGTGTGTGTGTGTGTGTGTGTGTGTGTGTGTGTGTGTGTGTGTGGACAGCATAGCTCAAAAACGAAAAGTCGGTTAGATACCAAACTTGGTATTTAAGTTCAATTTCTTCCAATGTTACTACATGAATCTTTTAAAAAGAATCCCCAACCCCTAACTCCCTTTACATTGAACATTTATTTTATCTTCATAAAAATGGCTCTAATAATTTTTATTAAAATGCTGTAACAAAGTGTTTATTGACTCAAAATGAAGTTACAAGTAAAGCTTTAAATTCATACTACAAATAATTCACTGGACGAGTAGTCGGTTTGTGGCTACAAGCCATCCATGGCTCGCGCACCACTGCACGCTAACACTCCAGTCACTCAGGACTCGGTATAATTCACAACTTGTACTACACTTCTTCCTGCTTTTTACAGCTTAACACCTATTATTAAAAGTACTTCTTTTAGATTCAGAAGCCCCTAGAGGATGCATTTCAGTTGAAATCTCAGTATCGAATACCATGAACCTTGCACATACGTGCTACAGAAAGCAAACAGGGAAACTGTCGGGGTATGTACTTGATAATTTCCGTGCCGTATTCTTGAAAGAAGCAGAGGTTGAATCGGCTTTTCGTTTTGAAGTGTACAGTTCACAAATACACACGACAATCTTATTTAAATATTGTTTTGCAGTTTATTCAGGAAGCCTTTAAAACATATAGTTCTTGTGAAAGTTCATTGTGGAAATTTTGGGTGAAATTCAAAGTCTGTCTTCTCTAAGTAGTAGGTAAAGATTAAAATATTAACAAAAGTTTATGTATATTGTGTTAAGGTACCTATGTATTTCATTTAAGATATAATTAGTAAAACATTAAAGGCCAAAGCGGGTTTAGAGCATATTTATTCATTTTTTTCATCAGGATTGTGGTGTTAATTATATTTTGTATCGGAAATGTTTATTCTCTTATATTCTTTCTCTATTCTTCTCTTGCTTACAAATTCAACTCTTGTAAATCTCTCTTTAATATTATTTCTTAGACCAAACCTCTTTCCTCTCCCTGGTGAAATGCATTCTGAAACCTATCTAGGTATATAACTGAGTATTTTGGATTTGAATTTGTATTTTCATAGGTATTGTAATTAATGACTTTACTGACTAAAATGTGTATGCAGACTCCAAAATATCAAGGCAGACCTGAGAGCGGAAGTATATAGACAGTACTGTAACAGTATACGGCCAGAAATGTTGTTAGATTCATTTGTAAACCATAAATAAAAAATAATATTTTTCAGATATTCCCATTTGGTGCTCAAATTAGTCGTTTCTCTGGATAATTTATATTAAACTGGTATTTACAAAGATATTTTCTTTTTTCTATGGAGAACTGGATGCAAATTTTTGGTCACTTACATTCTACTAAAATAAGCGGTAAAGTTACGCCATAAAAGCGAATCTGCTCTTCCATAGAGAATGTTTCTCTGGATGAAGTATTCCCGTCAAGAAGAAAAAATAACGAGCAAAGGTTTACTCGCCATTAGCTTACGCTGGAGCTCTACCTAATTGTCTGGAGTTTACCAGTGCGGTATTCTCCAGTAACATTTATTGCTTCGTGACCCTTATACTGCAGAAACATGCTGAGCAGAAATGCTGGTTCTTTTAGCTCAGGAAGGGCGAAAATCTCTCATTCTGCGAGTCATCATGCTTGCAACTCATTTTACACCACTGAGTTAAGTTTTTTCTACATATGAGAGCGTAGAACTGCTTTGTAAAATTTTACCATATTTTATTTCAATACTTAACTCCCTGTTTGTCTCTTAAGCTAGAATTAGACGCACAAATGAAAATAATTTGCTACGTATGGCATTCTTCCTCTTTTTCATAAACTGGTTTCATATCCCTTTCAATTTCACCTGGTGCGGAAATGGTTCGAATTGTCGTGGTCGTTAGTGCGATACATAACGCACTGGCCAGCCATTCAAAGCCAAACGTGTGAGTTCAAATCCCGGCAACTTAAATCAAATGTGTCTTTGGTAAAGAGATGGGGAAGGCCCATGTAAAATAATCAGTGTGATGGCACAGGTATGATGATAGGGAACGTTTGACTACACTTGAATGGATTTTACTTTTTATTTAAACACACCAAAAAGTTATTGAAATATATTAATATTTTTTATCAAAAATGATTGAAAATACTTGTAGTTATTGCTTAAAGTGAGTCTAATCGAAACTGACAGTAAAATTCATAAAACATTCTAAGATATTGCCTAAAAATATTATTTGCATATATGCAAAGCAGCGTTATTAAGGTTTAAAGAACGCATGTGAGATTTGTCAGGTCCCTTACTCTCTACTCATCCCAAACTAGTGCTAGTTTAGTTTGTTGATAGAGAGTAATTTTGTCAAGTACTCAAATGTTCAAGTAGGTGTAGTAGGATTTAAACGCTCTGACCTTCTTGTGCGTGTTAATGACTAGTGCTCAAAACCGAATAATGTTAGAATCACGAACTTGTGATTATAAGATGATCATAACATAAAATTAATTTTCATACTCACATAATGTTAATTTTCATTCTTTTAAAATTATTTTCTTGCCAGATTTCAATAGGGCTTGCGAGGCAAACATTACAGAAACGTATCCATTTTTATATAGTTTTCGGAAATGCTGGTTTACAATCCAGATTAAATTACGTTCAACATATCAACAACAAAAAATCCTTGAGAAATATGATTGTACAACTATAATTTATAAAACTCAGTCCTATATAAAGTACAGAAATCCTAAATCCAATACTGGGGGTTATACAAAACGTGTTTATATTCCTTCGTACACCTTCAAAAGAAATATTCTGAAATATGAAAGAAACTGAAAAAAACTTGACTTATCAGAATGGTAAAAATTATACACTTGGTTTTTAAATTCAGATTTGGGCATTTAAATGGCCAAAAACAAACTTGATTCTCATTCTGTGCTGTTTGATTATTTATTATATGTTTTGGGAAACCCTTAATCCAAACAAAAATTATATTTGGAAAAAACTCATATGTGTTTGTATATATCTGTATATGTCTGTGTGTGTGTGTATGTATATGTCTGTGGATAGCACAACACAAAAACCAACAGTCGTTAAATACCATACTTGGTACTTAAGTATCTTCCAAGGACGCGACACGAGATTATTCACGAAAATCTCCACCCCGAACTACCCATTACCTGCATTATTTTTCGAAAACTTTGATTTTCTCAAAAATGGCTCTAATTACTGATTAAAATTCTGTACTTACAGATTCTGATACTTACAGATTGAAATGTATATATTTCATTTCGCTCATTCTGGACGACTTTTTCATAGTTGGTAAACTGTTAGAGACAAACATTACCACAAAGAAATTTGATTTTATTACAACACATAATTTATCATATATATTTTTGTAGAGTTAAATATTTACGAACATTCGTTATTGTTGGTTTCAGTTTTAAAATACTTATACTGTTTATCAAAATGTAATTTCTTTATTTTCATTTCTACTTCTGGCCTTGGAAAAACAACAAAATTTAATGAGAAACGCACAACAAATTTTGTTGTCAATTTAGCTTAAAGCAGTCCCTTAGTTCTCTTCTAATAAGGAACTAAATAATTAGACCATTTCTAATGATGTTCATATTAATTAGCATTGTGTAAATTAAAGCATAATCATTTGTAGCATCGTTTATTGGCAGAACAAATACAGAATGTTACGTCAATGTGATACATCGATTTTTATATTACTGGTTACACAAATTTTATAAATTAGCGGTCATTCTGCTTTAACGAGTATTTAATTCTGCTACGGAGGATTTAAAAAAGGTGAGAAAATCAGGTTTTTAGAGTGGCAAAATAGTTGTCAAAAATAATATTATTTGACCTTAATGGGAAACTAAATACCAGAAAATTAGTTTAATTTTAAACATGACGACGTTAAGCTAACTGGAGTATAAGGGGACATTAGTGGAAAAGGCATTAAAGTTCCTTTCCATGAAACAGTACAAGCTCGTGGTGGTTTCTTTGGTGAGAAGTATTTTCCTTTGCGGGATGGTTAACTTCACGCTGTAATTCTCCACTGCGGAATTTCAGTCCGCAGAAACGCCCCTACTTCTGTAGGAATCTGGAGAAGCCATGCACCCTAACGATAGTTTGAAAACAGGCAGTGCTGACAACCGAGCGCGTCAGCTAGAACCTTTTTGCCTAAGCCACAAACTAGACGCAGATTCCACACACAACATTCCTACTGACCTGGCTTTTCATTTCTGTGTTCTAATATGTGACTTGTCGCAACTCGTCTACCTTGGAAATACTCTAAAAAAACCTGATGTGTTCCATTCACATGACTTTCTCTACATCTCTGCAACAATTTATTGTTAAAAAACTTAAGCTTCTATTTACTTCATGCTAATTCAGAAAAAGTATCAGAAATAGTCTTATTACTTGCTTCATTTAAGTAGAAATAAAAACCATAGGTTAAAATGACAGTCAAAAACTGGTTGTTATGTGATTGAAATTCCTTTATTTCTATGGACAGGAGTTCACAAAGTTCTGTGTTAACGGTTTTTAAAGGCTAAACCAAAAACAAGGAATATCTCAAAAACATCAACTCCACAAAAAATGTATATAACAAAAATTGTTTGTTTTAAAGTGCTCTACATTTTTTGTGTGTTCAAGTTTTTGTCCATTTCTTACAGTTAAGCAAAATTCAGCAAAATGCATCCAGAAAGACATCTTCATAGGCTATTTCAAAAAAACCTCAAGATATACATTTTATTTGTCTTTTAAATATATTAAATATTTTAATCAAAATTGTTAGAGCAATTTTTGAGAAAATCGAAATTTCCTTAAATTTTTCTATGTAAAGGGTAGTTGAGGGTTGGGGGTTTTCTTGAAAATCTTCCTATTGCATCCATGGCAGATACTGAACGTAAATACTAAGTTTGGTGTAAAACGGACTTTTCGTTTTTGAGCTATAATCCTCACAGGCACAGACAGACACACGGAAATTTTCCTAAAAATGTGTTGTTGTTTTTTTGGATTCAGGGTGTTCAAAAACATAAATTTTTGGATGCACTACATTATATTCTCTATACACCATGACATAGCACGTGGAGAAATAGTATTTTTTTTTTTGATACAGGGAATCATAAAACGTATATATCCGGTGAAACGTTGGTATCGAATTTTTGGGTAGAATACAGTAACTTCTCTATACACGTTGTACATATTATATGTAGAGAAAATACAAATATTTACAGAACCAAAAGCTAGGTCGAGATGGTTACGTAATTGCTCCCTCTCTTGCTTTTGTTTCCTCCTGTGTGTAAAAACGAACATCAACTTTTAATTTTGTTTTCTCATGCTAAGAGTAATTTGAATATAGTCTAGAATTTTCTACTGCGCTAATGTAACAAACTTGCTTGTAGCTCTTTGTTTTTGTAACACTTAACTGGGAATAGTAATACTAGAATAAACGCTAATGAAAAATAAAGAAAGGATAAACAATAGTTGCAGAAATTCTTTGAAGGCAACAAAATATAAATAACTTGAAGGTAAACAAATTGTTTTAATATTTTTTTATTGAAAATGTCGTACACTTTACTCTAAAAAGAGCAGCGTTTCCTTAAAATAACATATTCAGACATAAAATTTACTATTAACTCAGGAAAAATATACGTTCCATTTACACGATGATTTTTTACTTTCTCTAAACATATTATATACATAGTGTGTACAGAAGATATTGTAATGAACCCCAAAAATTCGGTACCGAGATTTCACCGAAAAAACGTTTTGGGGCCCGATGAATCCATAAAAAAAAAAGCATTTTCGGAAAAAATCCGCACGTGTGTGTTTCTGTGGACAGCATAGCTCAAAAACGAAAATACCGTTAAATACCAAACTTGGTATTTAAGTCTTCCAAGGATACGACACGAAGATTTTCAAGAAAATCCTCCCACTCCCAACTAACCTTTACATGGAACTTTTTTTTGAAAAATTTGATTTTCTCAAAAATGGCTACAACTATTTTGATTAAAATATCGTATATTAAATATATTTACCTGACAAATAAAATGTATATATTGAATTTGCTGGGAATAGCCTCAAAATACTACTTTATTCTGGATTAATTTTATAGAATTTTTCATAACTGCTAAACTGACAAAAACTTACCACAAAAAATGTAGAATACCTTAAAACACACAATGTATGTTAAGTACGTCTTTTTCATAGAGTTGATCGTTCTTGAGATATTCCTTGTTTTTGATTTTAGCTTTAAAAGCTAATAATTTTCTCATTCACGAATTTGTCAACTCGTGTCTATACAAAGGAACTTCATTCACATAGCAAACAGCTTTTGACTATCACTTTAACCTTAACATTGTGCTTCCGTATTTAGTTTCTTCCTACAAGGATGCAAGTAATAAGACAATTTCTGCTAGTGTTTTTCCCGATTAGCATGAAGTAAATAGAAGCATAAGCATTTTAACAATAATTTGTTGCAGAAATGTAGAGAAAGTCGTGTATTATTGTAATTTACACTTAAGTGCATATTAATAATCACACATTGTTAAAAATTCTAATGGTGATAATGGTTAGATAATTAATGAATGGAAATAGTTAATTGTAGATAATCTGGTGTCATTAATTATTTAACTATTAAAGCTAGATGTACAAAGCCATCAACAGGTAACTTAATCGCACGTTTCCACAACTTTCGTTGTCATCCTCTGCAAACCTCTGGAAACGCGCGGCTGGCTACTCCATCTACACCATGACCAAGTGAAGCACGTGTTGGTAATAGATGTCCAGATTTTAATAAAATTGACAGCTCACTGTATGTAATGGCTTTTTTAACATTTTAAAATAAAATTATGTAATTATATTCGTACTGTTTTATTTATGCTCTTTTTGTTCATCCCATTACTATTTTGTGCATTGCTCTTTGTAGAATTATTTTGTACATATATCTAACTCTGCAACCGGTAATATCCACCTGTAGGTGAAACACATACACACATTTCCTCTTGTTCACCACTATCCAGGCATTGGTCTGGCCACCATCTTGGAAATGCGCGTGTTTCCTCGTCGACAGGCTCTAGCGTCTGAATTGTGCGATACACTATAGCAACGATTCCCAACCGGTGTGCCCCGGCACCCTGGGGTGCCGTGTGATTGGCTAAGGGCTGCCGCGAGATATTGAGATAAACAAACAAAAAATACCTTCTACTGAAGCCTTAGTCTTGTAAGGTCTTGAAATAAAATAAGTCAAATCAATTACTCTCATGCACGGCAGATGGTGATAGTGGTCGATTCATTTCAATAATTCAGTTATACTAGTGTCCCACAGATGGCATTACAGCTATACCCTGCCGAACATTCCCAGGACTACTCGCTTCCTCACGAACATTCCCGAGACTTCGACAGATGAATATATAAAAGTGTACGCTGCTTGGCGCTTTCAGTTGTCTTCCTCGCGTTGATTCACAGTGTTTAGCTATGGATAAGTTCATTGTTAAACGTAAACGCCAGGACAGTGAAAGTGAACAGTCGGCTCCTACTGCTTGCTTTAAGAAGCCAAATCTTACAGTTTCTCCCGAATTCTGTCGAATTCACCACACAAAAAAGACAAACGAAAGAAAAGGACATACCAGGACAGTTACTTAGCGTATGGATTTAAGTGGAATAACAACGAGGAAAACCCTATCCCTGTGTGTTTAGTTTGTGGCGAAACACTTAGCAACGAGGCCATGGTACCTAGCAAACTGAAGCGGCATCTTACAACAAAGCATCCTAGTGTGTCACAGAAAAGTGTAATGTATTTTTCACATATTAGAAGGGGAGAAGAAAACAGCTGTGCGAATGGTAAAGAGAGTGACCATAGGTGATACTGCTCTTGAAGCCTCATTTAAAGTAGCAGAACTGATAGCTAAAAAAACGAAACCTCATACTCTTGGAGAGGAAAGCATTGGCCCTGCATGTCAAGTTATAGGTTCAACAATACTTGGCGAAGGAGCAGCTAATCAAATTTCGAAAGTTCCTCTGTCCAACAACACAATCAGCCACAGTATATCTGAAATGTCATGCAATATCAACGAACAAGTCACGGAGAAAATAAAAACTTATAGAACATTTGCTTTGCAAGTAGATGAGAGTCTCGATATTGGTGACAAACCGCAACTCCTTGGTTTTATCAGATATATTGATGAAAAAGATATTAGTGAACAGTTTCTGTTCTGTAAACCGCTGGAGACTACAACCACAGGCCATGATATTTTCGTTTCTATTAATTCCTATCTCAATGACCATGGTCTTTCATGGAAAGACTGTTGTGGTATATGTACAGATGGTGCACCATCTATGTCTGGGAAAATTAAAGGTTTCACTGCCAGGGCTCTCAATGAAAATCCATCCATTATTATAACTCACTGTTTTCTGCATAGAGAGGCATTAGTCGTGAAAGCGTGTAATCGTGATTTTGCTGAAGTGTTTAACCAAGTTGTGAAAATGGTGAACTATATGAAGTCTCGACCTTTAAAGTGCAGAATTTTTGAACAGTTATGTCGCGCAACGGATGCAGCTCATACCTCTTTGTTACTTCTACCAGAAGTAAGGTGGTTGTCGCGGGGTCGTGTATTGAACCGGTTTCTCGAACTTAAAGAACAGCTAAAAACGTTTTTTAAGGATGAAAATCAAGACACATTTCATGAGCTCTTACTAAGTGATTCTTGGTGTTTTGAACTGTCGTATCTGGCAGATATTTTTCATAAGCTGCATGAACTGAATGTTTCGATGCAGGGTCGACATGAAACAATAATCTACTCAACCAATAAAATGAAAGGTTTTAAAAGAAAACTTAGTTCTTGGAAGTCTGCAGTTCAAAAAGGAGATTTGTCGAACTTTCCATATCTTCTTAATGTGGCAGGAGATAAAGATCTGGGTAAACTGAAAGACCGCATTTGTGATCACTTATCAAGATTGCAAGATGCAATAGAGGCGTACTTTCCAACTATTTCCACTACGAATCTCAACTGGGTTGTCTCACCTTTTGATTTCGTAGATAGTGCGGAGGAAATAGATTTCACTGCTTGCGAACGAGATGAATTTATTGATCTTTGCGCTGATTCCACACTCAAAGGTAAGTTCACCAAGAGGTAGGCGTCGGTGGCTAGTTTTTGGCTTCAACGGAGAGAGGAGTACCCTAACCTAATGAAGAAAGCAATTAACGCACTTTTGCCCTTTTCAACATCCTATCTATGCGAGCAAGCCTTCTCTGCTATGGTGACAATAAAATGCAAAGCAAGAAATAGACTGAATAACCTTGAGGATGATTTGCGTGTTTCACTGTCAACTGTAAGACCCGACATCACATATCTGTGCTCTAAGCATCAATCACAAGTTTCACATTAATCATTAATCGAACAAAATTTATTGATGTATTTTTACTCAGTGATTGTAGTAAAGTTTACTGTATTATGTTATGGTGTACGTTATTATTATATAATATTTCAATAAATTAACATATTAAGCCTAATTTTCTTTTAATTCAAGGAAGGGTGGCCCTGGTGTTTAATATTATTCCCAAGGGTGCCGTGAACTTCAAAAGGTTGGGAAACACTGCACTAGAGCATGGGTGCACAAGCAGCGCTCTTTGAGCGTGAACGCTCGGAGGGCGAGCCACAATGAAGGCTCGTAGAGCGCTGACTGTGCAATAGAGAAGAAAGACTTAGGGCGGTTTTAAAGCAGTTGACTGGTGGACTGTGTGTTGTGTGCAGCCGGTTGCTAACGCTCCCTGCTTACTTAGCCTTCTATAGAGTAAGCGGGGGCAAAGGTGCGCACGGGGCAAAGATCCGAATCTAGTGTTTTCCTATTTTTGAAGTGTAGTGTGGCGGCCCTGCTTCTTCAGTTGAGAGCTGTTATGGTGGGAAGTGTCCGTGGTGTTGTATTGTTAATTTGCGTTTTAAAGCTTTAGAGATATGAGGTAAGTTAGGTTTTTGGAACTTTTGATCTAAATATTTACGGTGTAATTGATAGTATTCTGTCTACTATAACAAACATCAGAAGAATTACCAATGCCTCGTATGTAAGTACATAACCTAAATCACGCTTTAAGCTTAGTTGTTAGTTTATCAAGTTGCATACATGGCAGCAGATACAAGAAGTTCAAAAATCGGCGCCACGGGGCAAAGATCCTACGCATTAGCTGGGCCAAAAGTCCGCATGCGTACCTTTGCCCCAAACGTTTGTTTTTACTTTCTTCGGTTTTAATACTTAACGCGTAGGTTTATTTGTCATATTTGATGCACCCTAATTTATAATTCACTATTTCACGTCAGCTGATTCAGTATTAGACCAGTTAAACTTCATTTTACAGAAACTACAAGAGGAAAACGTCCTCCACGCCGATGTCTTCTAAAACGTTAGAGGAGGCCAGAAAGCTAATAGAAAATGGATCTTCCATTTGAAATGCAGCTTCAGGATTTGGATGAACTGAATCCACATTACGTAAAAGACTTAAAGCAGGCTATAGAGTGGCATCATTGGGGCGTTTCAGGAGAGTATTTTCTGAGACAGGAGAAACAGAATTGGCGGAGCACTGTATCAATCTGGATTCTATGTTCTATGGCCTTACGTTTAAAAACTTTTGGTATACCGGTTTGCCGAAAGTAACCACCCATTTTATAATGAAATCCAACTGACAGGGGAAGTCTGCTCGTCATAATTTAAGTTTGAGGCCACCGGAGAAAACCACTATCGGGAGGATAATGGGTTTCAATAAAGCACAAATGGAGATTTATTTCAGAACTGAAAACTTTGCGATCTAAATATAATTTTCCTCCCCATCGAGTGTATGACGAAGACGAAACAAGAATACAAACTGTACCGGGAAAATTGCCGAAAAGTGTGGCAAGAAAAGGCCATAGATGTGTAAGTAAGGCAGTTGCAGCCGACCGAGGCGAAACCGTTTCTGTGGTAATACGATCATGATGATGACATAATGATGATTGTGATGATTCTGATATAGTAAAACATTAATAATGACACGAACTGACAAATACTGTAACTCTCTTTTAGTCTGTTATAATTATAATAATTTCTTACTGTGTCGGAATTTTGCCCCGTAACTATAGGATCTTTACCCCAGGCCTGGGGCAAAGATCCATTTTTTTCATTTCTAATATTTTGTTAAATATAATTTTAACACATCATGCAACCAATCTTGAACTTATTGTATCCTAGGTGTATTGTGTAAACATTTCATTGTGATGTAACCAGAATAGCAGAAGGGAAAAATAAAAAAGCGTTAGGTGCGCACCTTTGCCCCCGCTTACCCTAATGGAGAAATCAAAAAGACGGAAAAGTGACCATCAGACAAATACTTTCAAAGTTGCGTGGGAAGCGATTACTTTTTCATAGCAGCTGGAACTAATTCTTAATGCAACATGGCTCACTTTCCAACCTTCCAAAGTGCTTGTGATGGAGCGGTGTTTAGTGATTACGTTGAAGTATTAATTGGGATTTAAAATGAATTCGATTCTAGATTTCAAAACCTTGATTCAAATTCTCACAATTCCTTTCTCAACATCAGTTGAGACAGAGCTAAAGATTGTTTCAACAATACCACTAACCTTAATGACTTTTACAAGACTGTACTTCAACAAAAATGTCCACGACTACACAGGTCACACTTCGAAAATGATCTCAATGCTTTGTTCGACATACCCTGTGAACAACTCTTTTCTATCATGAACTTGAATAAAAAAAGGTATTGAACATCTATGACTGACGTTTCATTAAGGTCAGTACTATTTCTTTCAGCTGCCAATCACATAAAGCCACGTTTCGATGTATTTGTTAAGAGACATAACAAATAACTATTTTGTAAACGGTTTTGATCTACTATAGAAGTCAACACGTTGTTTAAAATAAATATTTTTCCTAATCATAAATTAGCAAAATAATATTTTGAGAAATCATTTATAAAAGCTTGCACTTCTTTTCGTGTACATACTGTATGATATCTCTCCTCTCTGTCCACTAGTAACCAAGAGCGCTGCTTGTACCTCTACTCCGCTCGCGAACTGCGCAAACCCTGTGCACGGCTGCACTAGTGGCTAACTGTGTGCTAGCCTATATTAAATGCTTCCGTGTCTTTCTTATTTAACTAACAGAAGTGTGGCACTACTAGTAAATATTTTGTCACATATTTCGGGAATAGTTCTGGCTGCAGGTTATAGGATTGACAGCATTCAACGATTGTAGATTGTTCCGCGTGTATAAGAATGTAACAAAAATGTACGGCACAAACTGTAGGACACATTTTTCACACGTAGACGAAGAAATTATGTCATATCAACATGGGTCTGGAAACGCTTTGTTACCATGTTTCAACTCTTTTTCTCCAACCCATTAATTTGTCGCCTCTATTGGCCTCAGCAAAGACATCTGACCTGTTTTATGCGTGTGTGTAGATTTATAGTTTTTAACCTTTTAGTCCCTGTCTTTTACCATAATAGACAAGATTGTGTTTGTGTGTGAGTGTGTGTGTGTGTGTGTGTGTGTGTGTGTGAGTGTGTGTAGTTTTTAGCCTTTTTAACTCTTTACCCCTGATTTTTACCACGTGGACCGGTTTTCACACTTTTTAACTTTTCACTCTGTAGTTTTGTTTTTAACACGTTTCCCTTTTAATAACTTCGGGCCCATGACCTAGTTGCCAACGAGCCCTTAAACACCACCCACTCACTCCAACACATTAAGGTTCAAACCCGGCGGAGGGCAATGGATTTTTTTCGGACATGGCTTCATAGCATGGCTTCCTTCGGAATGCAAGTAAAGCCGTTAGACTCGTGTCGTAGATTTACGGCCCGTAAAAGAACCTCAAGCCTAATAAAGAGGCCTCTGAGCAAAATTAAACGATCTTTCATGCCCAGTATAGAATGGGACGCAGAAAAACCACAGCAGTTAAATAGCGTCCTTAAATAAAACTACATTTCCAACTCATTAATTATGGAAAACACAAGAATAGAGCAAGCTACATGCAACTCTGTCTCACAGATGATGTTCAATATGCCTTCTATGGGCATTGAATCTCCCTCTATGTGAATCCCGGATGCGCTGTTGAATCCCTGGAGTGCTGCGTATGGTTTCGCAGTCTTTATAATACGGGCACGAAGACTCTGAACATCTAGTGTTGGGGTTCGATACACAAGAGCTTCCAAATGTCCCTGCAAATAAAAGTCCAATGGAGTTAGGTCCATGGAGTATGGAAGCCAGGCAATTGGTTCACCTCTACCAATCCATCTATTATCGAATCTGTTATTTAGAAGTAGACAGCATTAACATCTTCGACTTAGAAACCTCTACCGGTACAAAATGTTGAGCAAGAGCGCCACTGCCGTCTGTTCATCCGTACATCAAATGGGCATTCGCTATCTCTACATTTGTGTACACTGCTATTGCTCTTACAATAGTGACAGCGTAATCAGTCGTAACCAAGAGTTTATGTTCATCTTCATTCTAACACTCTATTCTGGCGAGTTTCCCATGATTATTGATTTGGAGGAAATAAGTTGTAAAGCGTTTCCAGACCCAAGTTCATATAACATAATTTCTTTGTCTACGTGGAAGGAATGTGTCCTAGAATTTGTGACGTACATTATTGTTACACTCTGTATAAAATAATAAAAACTTGTGCGTATTACCTTGGCATAAGAACTTCAGTATGTAGCGTAGAGAAAAGAGTACTCTAATTTTGTAATACCCGGTGATAGGGGTGGATTATTCTCCACCCAGAGATTTTAGGGATCACCAATTCCCAAATCAGAACTTCATTTATGGCAAGTTGAGTTTTTTTACATCCGCTTCTCTTTGGTAACGTGGCCTGTCCAATACGCATTTAACAGCGTGGTCGAGTAGTCAGTGAACTGACTTCTCACCCGGGAATGCGGGTTCGTTTCCCAGGTGGGATGGAACATTTTTCTTTAATCAGGATCATTCCCTATCTCCCACAGAGTCTGGAAGTATACAAGGTGTTTTAAAACGACACCAAACGAAGTTGTGGACCTTGTTGGTCATTCCGTACCTGATAATTGTATATGGCTTTCAGCTCTAAATTCGGACTATACAAAAACTGTCATAAAATCACGATGAATTAGGCAGGCGTACATAACTAGATGGCACGTGCCTGGCCCACTCCAAGAGAGATGCCGGTTGGTGGCGAAGGTCTCAGTCGCGTGGTGTAGGCGTAGTTTGATAGACACGCCTGTGCGGCACAGGTCACCTTAGTAGAAAATGTTGCATGTGGGTGTGGCACATGACAATCTAATCCCAAATGTGTGCAATTTTTAAACACACATAAAACTTTAAATAGACGAGTTTTAAAGTTGTGACATCAAGTTTTGGACAAGTCAAAGTGTAAGGTAATCGACTGTTATCTTTGTTTGGTGTCGTTTTGAAATGGTCTGTATATGCGAGAATGAATGTACGTATGTTTGAAGAAAAACATGTTTAAAAAGCCAACGTTAAAGAACCTACAGTAAACGAGATGTTTCAAAAACAAAGCTCTCGATATCACCATAGATGTTTAAAAATACCTACAGGAAAATAAAAAGTAAAATATATGTGTATATATTTATAAAGTAATATATTACTTTCTCCATACGAACCATGTACATAGTGTATAGAGAAGGTATTACACTCCATCCAAAGATTCGATACCGAGATTTTATCGGAAATATATGTTTCAGGGTCCCCTGTATCCAAAAAAAGCATTTTCAGAAAAAGGTCCGTGTGTGTGTCCGTGTGTCTGAACACGACTCAAAAACGAAAAGTCGGTAAAATACCATACTTTGTATTTAAGTTCTGTATCTTGCAGGGATGCTACACGAGGATTTTGAGAAAAATCCCCCTCACCAAACTGCCCTTTACATGGAATTTTTTCGAAAATTTATATTTTCTCAAAAATGGCTCTAAAGATTTTTATTAAAATATCGTATATTAGAAACATTTACATGACAAATAAAATGTATATCTTGAATTTTCTGGGAATAGCCTCTGAAGACTACTTTTTTTCTGGATGATTTTTACGGAATTTTGCATAACTGCTAAACCGTAAGAGATGGACAAAAACTTACTACACAAAAAAATATAAAGCACATTAAAACACAGAATTTATTATATATACATTTTTTTTTGTGGTGATCGTTTTTGAGACATCCCTTGTTTTTAGTTTCTGCTATGAAAAACTTATACTTCTCTAATACAGGAATTTGTCAACTGCTGTCCATACAAACAAAGGAACTTCAGTCACATAGTAACCAGCTTTTGACTATTATTTTAACCTAAGGTTCTCCCTTATTTCGCTTCTACTTACAAGGAAGCAAGTAATAAGACTATTTCTGCTAATTTTTTATCGATTAGCATGAAGTAAATAGAAGCATACGTTTTTTTAACAATAATTTGTTGCAGAAATGTAGAGAAAGTCATGTGAGTGTTACACTTCAGATTTTTTTTAAAAATTTGTGCTAAAGTAGCCCATTAAGAGGCCACTTATAAATATTCGATAATGTATTATAGAACACTTCCTGGATATAATTTATCATAAACCAATGATATTAAATAATATTTTAATGTAATATTGTAATATGAAGGTTAATTTAACTAAAAAGTATCCAGAATTACTGCGTCTACTGCAAATAGTGCCAACATAGCAGACAAAACAGCAGGATAATATCAACAGGTATTTTATAACAGCTCATTCTCATTATCTTTAAATCAGCCGCTATAATCGTATTTGGCGGTCCTTACCCAGCAGATTAACAACATGAATGCAACATCATTACGTTGTAGCTATAGCGGTCGTAGCCATCAGCTATCACTGCAGTTCGGTTTATTGCTCATGTAATGAGCATGCGCACTTGATAAGGCTTTTGATGTTAGCGATATAGCCTATGGACAACAAGCTACAACAAGCTAGATTTATCGATTCTTCTCGAACCTCACAATCAAACACATTATCGATATTTATTTAAAAAAGCAATTAAAATTATTTTCAATTTTAGTTAGTAATGACTTCCATTAAGAAATCCTAATGTGTTACACTCATATGACTTCTCTAGCTGCTCTACAAACTTCTTACAAAAGAGTATTCTTCTTTCTACAGAATGCTAATTGAGATAAACATTAGGAGGATGATCTTACTACCTAGTTCCTTATAAGTAGAAGGAAATTAAGGGAATGCTCTAGACTAAATTGATTGATATACTGAACTTAAACACCAACTTTGCTATTTAACCGACTTTTTGTTTTTGAGTTACGCTGTTCACACACAGAGTTTTTCTAAGAATATTTTTTTCTTTTGCGGGGGGAGGGGTTCAGATGATCTTAAAATAGCTCTTTCCTGTGAAATATACGTATCGAAATTTTTGGCGGCATATGTAACATATCTTCTCTACCTATTACTTTTAGTGTACTACTTGCTGCACAAAGTGATAAAAACAAACTTTTGGAAAGAAATCAGTGCCCAGATGAATAGCCAAATCGGATTTAAAATTGGAATGTTAGATATGAAAAATTTAAATAAAATCTCAACATCCCAAACTATCCTTTACACGTAGCATTTTCTTCCTTGCTTACTTTCACAAAACGTTTTCAAACGAATTGGATTTAAGACAATGGATCGTTGAAATATGTTCAAAAAGGTGCAAATTTTGATTCTGCTTTTGTTTTTGTATCAGATGATAACTTCTGTAAGTTTTATTTTGACGATACACAATTGTGGTTTATATAAAATATGTGTTTCTTTACCTATTCTGCAACAAAACATTTTTACAAGCTTATTCTTCTATCTACTATGTTCTAATTGAGGTAAGTATTAGCAGAAATGGTTTCATTAGTTAGTCTCTGGTAATTAGAAGAGTAAATTAATACCTTGGCAAAGGCGATAGCCCTAGACAGCCCAGGTTCGAACACAAGCGACCACATGTGAGTTTTGTGGTGGATAAAGCGGCACAGGGGCGGGTTTTCTCCGGGTTCTTCGGTTTCCCCCGCCATCGCATTCCACCGGTGCTTCACCTCCACTCCATGTATCACCAGTGTCATCCCCTGCGGTGCCTTTCTAGTAAAAGCGGGCGTAAAACACTATCAAAAGATTTGATGTGTACCATTCACATGACTTTCTCTGTATCTCTGACCAAATTATTCTTAAAAAGCTTATACTACTATTTACTTCCTGCTAATCAGAAAACGTCTTATTACTTGCTTCCTTGAAAGTAGAACCAAAATAAGGGCGTACCATAGGTTAAAGTGATAGTCAAAAGCTGGTTGCTATGTCACTGAAGTTCCTTTGTTTGTATGGACAGCAGTTGACAAATTCCTGTATGAGAAAAGTATAAGTTTTTCATGGCAGAAATCAAAAACAAGGAATGTCTCAAAAACGATGAACTCTATGAAATACATTTTTTTTTGTGCAGTAAGTTTTTGTCCATCTTTTACGGCTTGGCAGTTATTCAAAATTCCGTAAAATTCGTCCAGAATAAAGTACTCTTCAGAGACTATTCCCAGAAAATGCAAGATATACATTTTATTTGTCAGGTAAATAGCTTTAATATTCGATATTTTAATCAAAATCGTTAGTCATTTTTGAAAAAATCAAAATTTTCGAAAAAAGTTCCATGTAAAGGGTAGTTTGGGGTGGGGGGATTTTTCTCACAAACCTTCGTGTCGCATCCCTGGAAGATACTAAACTTAAATATGAAGTTTAGTATTTTACCGACTTTTCGTTTTTAAGTAATCTTGTTCACAGACACACGGACACACCCACCCACACACACACACACACACACACACACATGGACCTTTTTCTGCAAATGCTTTATTTGGATACAGGACCTCAAAACATATATTTCCGGTGACATCCCGGTATCGAATTTTTGGGTGGAGTACAATACCTTCTCTATACACTATGTACATATTGCGTAAAGGGAAAGTAAAAAAATAACGAATTCTTTTGAAAGATAGTCGCTATGCAATTGATATCCTTTGCATGATTAGGACTAAAACAAAAGTAAAACGAATGTTCACTTTAGTTTGAGAAAAGTTCGAGTATTAAAAATTGAAACCAATATGTGCAATTGTAATCAGATTGGTCGATATAGCAGCTCTCTAAATTTGCCAAGCTCATACAAACTTACGTGCAGCTGCTTTAAAAGTAACACCGGGATTTCCGTTGTAGCTGAAAGGGAAGTAATGCGTGTGTTCCACATGAACGAGGTCGTGCCTCAGAAATCTCGAAGCAACCTCCGCAACAACAAATTCTGAAAGTTTCATTTCCAAAACTTTTCCTCCGCGTTGTTAACCTTCAAAAGAGCTTAGTAAACAAAGACTAGAATCGTTATATATTCTTCACGAGCCTTCCATTATCATCTGAATGTGTTTATTGTTGTGGCTGAAAGGCAATGCTCTGTGACCAGAATTCCTTGTCTGTGCCGACATTCAAATGGTAATCTGGGATCACTAGGATTAGCTCCACTCCATCGGCAGGGCGAAGACGCCGATCCTAGGCGATTACCCCGGGATAAAAACGGAGCCGATCAGAAAGTAATCAGCCCTGCTCTTTCCAGCGTATTTATCCTGGTTTTGGCTTGCAAAATGAGCTCTTATACACCTCATATGTTATCTAGGGAGATATAACTCCCTCCAATAGACTTTAAAAAAGTGCAAACTACATTAAAATACTTACCTGTACTTATACCACGATAAGAACAGTGGATTGCAAAACAATTTTGTATATATCCAGGTAAAACTAAAATTTTGCATAAAGACGACGATGTTTCTAATAAACATTACGAATTCAGTGTTAAAAGAATCTGATGTGTTCCATTCACATTTTCTATACCAAATTATTTTAATACGATTATTCTTCTATTTCACACACACACGCACACTCACACTCACACATTTTATGATATTTTATATCTGCATTCTCTACATAAGCCAAAATGTGATACATGTAGCATATCTTTGTGCTGATGAACATACAAGTGCTTTGAAAATTATATGTCATACCTAAAAACTTGATATCTTGTCAACTATTTAGATTTAAATATACAACAAGACGATCTGCTGAAGCTATGATGAATAACCATATAGTGGAGTTCACTAATATTATGTATTACGAATTGCTGCTGAAATAATTTGAAAATAGTTTTCATGGTGAAATCTGTGACATTTGGAAGATCAATAGTATGCATGATATCTTATTTAAATTTATCTCAGTTATTATACAAAACAATGATATTTTTGCCTTGTATAAAATTATGGCTTGCATTGCTCTCATTAAATGAGCCAGTGATAATTTTTAAAAATATTCACATTACAAATATAATTTTTGCAATAATGGGTTTACAAGTAATCAGTTCTTTTGTATTTTAACATTAATTCTAACAATTGTAGAAAAAGTATAACTTTTCATTCTGTACCAAAACTCTTGATTTTTCAAAATTTAATAATTTATTTCTCAAAATTGGAGCAGTATTGTGGAAAAATATTTTATTTAATATACTTTTGAGAGACAGTATAAAGCTTTTGAAATAAATTTTTAAACAACTACGTCGTAATTGCATTTTAAATATGGAAGAATTATGTTAAATGCTTGTGAGAAAATTAGGTTTCAATTTGGAACTGAATTTATGTGCATGTGCTTGCACATAGAAATCTTCCGTTAATTGGTATTTGAAGTGTGCTAATTGAGAAAAGTAGCATTCTCTTAAAGTTTAGAGTTCATATTATTCTATTATGAAAAATAATTTTTGAATTAAGTAAGATACTCTCAAATATTTGCATTAAAAACAGGGAAAATAAGACAGTAACATGCGTAAACCCGATAGTTTTTGGCAAACGATAGTTTTTGGATGGTGGTTTGTAATCTACATATTTGTCTATAATCCCCTGACTGAGTAACCTGGTTTCCTTACGTCCTAACTTTATTACTCAGAGATTCCTGTACCTAATAATAAAGATAGAGAGTTTGCACCTTTAGTTGTGACTATGCGCGAAATTTCCCACTGGTCGCACCGTATAAGCGCATGCCAGCTCCTTTACCAAGCAGACTGTATTGTTAGCGCCTTCTGCCTGTTCTTTAGATCGAGTAGCCGCGCAATAATGACCCAAGTAACAAACTCCTAGTATACACTTCTCTGTAGTGCCTTTCGGCAGGTTTCACGTAGTGATCTTTGAGAACATTCCGCTAGTGTTGCAGTGACTATGTAAGGAAACTGTTAGTGCCAAATGGAAGTAGCTCAGTAAGAGAGAGAGAGACAGTCGCGCGCAGTAGATAGCTGAGTGCCGCGAAAGATTTGAACTACGCTTAGCGTTAAGTGCATTTTATTCTGAGTAATTCAGATTACTATTTGTTAGAGCAGAATAGATCGTACCGCCGTGCAGCTGAAGCAGAGAAAATGCCGATCGTTCAGGGTTTTAGACCTCAATTCTGATTTTCTGAACCATCTATTACTTCATACACATAATTATATGTTGTAAGTGTGTGTGTGTGTGTGTGTGTGTGGGTGTGTGTGTGTGAATTCGTAATGGCGAAAATTGCTAAAGATTATCAGTTTTAGTTTTAAGTCATATTAATATGAATTTCGTCTTTATTGTTCTATTTGCTTCCTGAGGCCATATATCCATTGCCAAGCACAAAACATGTAGCGAACTTATACTTCTAACTTTAAATGTGGATACAATATTTTTGCGGTCCAACAACCGGTCCACATCAGAAAAAAATTCTCTACTAATGTAATAAGACAGCACGACAGCTCACGGGGAACCTTGGCCTACCGCCCAGCCGCTGCATCCCCCATTAAAGACGCCATGGATGTGGTGCCGAATTGGAGGGTGAGATGTGGTCAGCACCTCAATCCCCCCGGCCGGTTAATACGGTTCTCATGACCTGGAGCCACTACTTCTCCAAGTAGCTCCTCAATTGGCCCCCCGGGTCAGTACTCCCAGCGGGAGAAAAGTCCCCACGCCGGTACTGGGGATTAAACCCAGGTATCCCACTTGGTAAGCAGCTGCGCTACTACCGCGCTAAGGAGACGACCTCTACTAATGTAACACAAGCATAATAGCGCGCGACTCGCTTGCCGTGTAAGACGTACCGGGATGTCGCAGGTTGTAAGTAGTAATTCTGCTAAAAAGGGCGGTCTTATACAATGAATGCTAAGACATTACAAATTCGAACAAGATGGCAGTTTATTACCTTTGCCGATGCATCTTATGCTGATGTCCGTTGATTATGTAGCTCCTACATCGCATATCCTTCAACTTGCGCTAACTAGCATATTGGTAGTCACTTTCCGTGGTGTAGTGGTTACCATGTTAACTTCATATACCCAAGGTCCCGGGTTCAAACCCGACGGAGGAGGATGCAATTTTAGGGGGCGTAAAAATCTTCAGAAGGGAAGTTAGTCCCATGTCGTAGATTTAGGTCATGTAAAAGAACCTAATAAAGATGCCTGTGAGCGAAACTTAAGCGGTATTTTACCCCGATATAGAATGGAACGCTGAGAACCACAGTAGTTAAAGAGCGTCCATAGATAAAACTTCATTTCCATTTCTAGCAGATTGGAAACGACTATGTCCTCACACACCGACCTGAATACGCCAGCACCGCGTCCACCTCATGCGCCTTTGCCTGCTGGAACAAACTACTACTAGGCCTGTGATAGATGACTAATATTGCGTGCAATGTTTAACCCGAACTCTAATAAATATTAAATGCCATTAATGAAGCTTTCACAAACGTTTTCATTAACAATTTTTACCCGTTAACCCTCCAAATAGTAAATACATTTACACTAACTAACCTCCCACTCTACAATATCCAGAGAAACCAAAAGAAAGTCTGATTCTCGCACATCCATTATTACTACTATCAGGAGAGCTAAATGAGGCCACTCCGTACCTGCAAGTAACTGAAGGGAGCTTTAAGAGAAGCATGTAAACTCACATTAATACATTACCTATATGTTGTAACATTATATTCTTTCAAGATAAAGGTTTACTTTGACTACAGAACGGATTTCAGACTTTCTTTTCTGCAATAAAAACACTGGTTTTTATTGCTTTTAAACGACCTTTAGAAATAGTTTTCGTAAAATCCATTTTGACAGCTTATTTCGATCTAATTCATTTACAAACACCATTATAACGTAACCTAAACTTGACGAAATTTCGAAAACAGAGGAACCTGTCGCTCGTAGCGTTTCTCTACATCCTAAGGCCTCTGCTCGCCTCATATTCTTTTTCCAAAAATACTTAGGAAACAAAATGTACATCCAACTTTAGCTTAGCTTAATAGTTCATTGATACCACCGAACAGCTGCTTTCCTTAGGTTTTTATTTACATTTGAAAAAATACTCTGCAAGTATCCATTTATATGTTCATATTTAATAAATATCTCACAATTTACTCCGGAAATACACCGAAACACATAGAAAATAAGTAAGCTCCCATTCGGTTTCAAATTTTTTTTAAGGTAGTACTGTACTGTACTGGCACCGCAGGCGATGACACTGATGATACATGAAGATGAAGCCCTGGTGGAATTAGATGGCGGGCGAAACCGGAGAAAACCCGCCCCTGCATCGCTTTGTCCACCACAAATCTCACATGCGGTCGCTTGGGATCGAACCTGGGCCGTCTAGGTGAGAGGCGAATGGTGCAACATAATGGCCACTACTCTTGTGTTCCCAGTTTAAAACTGTGAACCAACTCAAAATGTCGAATGACTTATCACATTATCAAATCATCCGATATTATCGTCTCATACCATTTGGCAGAACAATTAACCAATGAAGCACTGGCAGTCCCGCAAATGTGCTAAAACCTAGAAATTATTAATTACTTTAAACATTAATTATTCAAAAACCAAGCACTTCCGAGACATAAACGCAATAGAACTATAGCTCAAAATTAATATCCTGCACTTGGAAACAAGTCATAAAACAGTTTTTACCATTAACAACATAATAAATGTCTGACTTCAAGTCCAGTTCATTGCCGAAATGTTCGACTTTCTTAGTGTATACTAGTGAGCATAAAATGCGGTCATAGCAGCCCAGTTTTAAAATACCTCACTATCGTTTTTGCCTAGAATAATATCATTTTTGCTAATGTTTAATACAATTTGCATGGAATATGTAAAAGAATAATTTGTTGTGCTGTTAATTGAAATAGATATGACAATGGAACACGTCAGCATTTTCAAATATGATATTTTCTGCAATTATTAATAAAAGTTAAACTGTGATGTGCTTGGATTCGAATCCTGACGTAGATGAATAATTTTTCTAAAACTAAAATCATTCCCTATACCGAGTCTTACACAGAGTCTGAAAGTATGAATGTGGAGTGTGTGTGCCTTTTTTTAAATATAAAATTACTCAAAACACCAATTTTAAGAAAACCCGACAGTTTGGCGAGCAAAAATATCCGCAGTTGTTTCTCATGTGGAAGTTCCCGTTATGAATGAAGAGGTTAAAGTGAGCTAGTTAATGAGCAATAAAAAACATCTTCTGTGTACCATTCATTCTGCCTTCTTTATGTATTAAAATTTCACAATTTGCTATTTTCAGTTGCTTTCTAAAAAAAGCAATCCTTCTACCCAATTCAAATTAATCATGATAAGATGCCTTCACTGTACTTTATTTTCTGATTTTTTGTCAGCAACCAGTTGAAGCACTGAAAAAGATAATGCAGAATGTTTTGTTCTAAGGAAGCACTTCAAATAGATAAAAATGAAGCATACTATAAGAAGTACTTCACAAACGGTAATGTTATAAAAAACAAAGTAAAAAATATCCCATACAAACTATGCTCCTTAAAAAACTCCATTATAATTGTGAAAAATGTTAAATCTCTCTCTTGTTACCGTCAGCTTATATAAAACTCAATGAGAAGCAATACTTCTCTTAAATAATACTCCTCTTGTAACTTATGCTTTGTGCATATTATGTCATGGAAACAAAAAGTGTTCAATATGTGCAACCCAAATAACTTACAGAGGTCTCTGTCAATACTTTTGTCGGTAATGAAGACATCGATAAACATTTTGATGATGAAATCGACACAGAAATCGAACTACTACAGAAACCCGGTGGCAGATCTTCATTCCTATCAACATGAAGACATAGACACGGCAGATGTTTCTTCTCAGTTTACTGGTCAAGATGGGATCACTAAATGAGATATCTGAATCAAAGAACTAGATCACAGAATTTGGTTACTCATCTGCTAGAAATGCTAGCACAACCAGAGATTGTTGGATGTGCTTTATTACAGATAATGTACCCCAACCAGAATATTGAGTTTATACAAAACAAATTCAAGTGTGAAAATGATACCAATTTGACAAAAAAAAACAACAAAAAACGATGAAAGCATTCACAGGTCTTCTATATTTGGCAAGAGTCTTAAACCATAGCAGACTGTCTTTAAGAGCTATGGGATACATATGGGGGTTAAGTAGAAATACTTAGATTGATAATATTTCTTCTTCGCTGCCTTAGATTTGATGGCAGATCTTCTTGCGAAGAAAGCAAGAAATTAGATTTTCTTGCAGCAATGAGAGATATTTTTACAACATTCATTGGCAACTACCGGATATGCTACTCATTAGGAGAAATGTCACAATCGATGAACGTTAGTAGAGCTTAGAGTGAAATGCACTTTTAAGAAGTACATTGCATCTGAGTCTAATAAATAGGAATGTATATGACTGATCCCAACGTATTCTACTGGCACAATTTTGAAATATATGCAAAAAAGCAACTTATGATTTTAAAAGCTAATTTGAGGAACTGTACTGATTTAAAATAAAATCAGTAATTACGTAACTTTCTATATCTGTTCCACAGCAAATTTTTCTTAAAACTCGTTATTCTTTGATCTACTTAATGCTAATCGAGACATACATTTGAAGAATGGGTCTTATTTCTTGCTACCTTGTAAGTTGAAGGGAAATAAGGGAATACTTCAGGCTAAAATGACAGTCGATTCTTTCAAACGCTGGTCGCTATGTGAAACAATTGAGGTTAGGTTTGCTTAATGGTCCAGTTTGAGAAAAGTTAATTAGTGGAAAACTGAAATTAATAAAAATTAATATCCCGAAAATGGTAAACTATAACAAGAACGTGTATGTCGTAAATTACTTGTTTTAACGAGATCTTAATTTTATTGGCTATATATTTTGGTCTGTCTTTTATGATTTATGCAAATTTCTGCAAAACCAGAATAAAGTACTTTTCAGGGGCTATTCCCAGAAAATGTATTATATATATATATTTTATTTGTATAATGAGCATCTTATTTTACTGCATATTTTAATGCATATTTTAATCAAAATTGTTAGAGCCATTTTTAAGAAAATCAAAATTCTCGAAAAGTGTTCTATGTAAAGGGTATTAAGGGTAAGCGTATTTTCTTGAAAATCTTGGTGTCTCATCATTTAAAGATACTGAACTTAGATATCAGGTTTGATATTAAACCGACTTTTTATTTATGAGCTATGCTGTCCAAAGTGACACAATCTATAGACACGCAGACAGACAACACATGGGCATTTTTTAAATTCTTTTTCAGATTCAGGGAACCTCAAAAGCATATACTTCTGGTATATCGAATTTTGGGTGTAATACAATACCTTCTCTATCACTATGCATGTTCTACATTCGGGCTAGAAAAGGTAGTAAAATACGCAATATTAAAATAGAAATAAAACAAAAAGTTCAAGGATAGAGAGGCTTTTAGACAGCCAGGAGTGCAAATGTATCTCCAAGTTACATTTCTCCGATCATATAATAAAAGACTTGCGGCTGACTGAGGGTTAATAAATAAAATTATAAGTCCACAAATGAAGCAAATGTTGATGCAATGTTGATGACTACGTTGTTTTGGACTAATTCACTATTTCTTTCATTTCCAGTTACTTTATATTCGGAAGTGTTGTTGATGACAGAACCATCGACTCTTTGATCCCGGCTTCTTGGAGTTTGGAAGGAAACAGGGGTACAAAGGGATGAAGGTCATACGTGCCCTGCACTCTGCTCGTGCCCTTCTTTGTCATGTAACACCCATGCGCGCGCACACACCCTCACCACAAAAGAGGCAGCAGTTCTTTCATTTATTATGCCATTGCCAGCACCGTCATTATCATCAATACTTGGTAGGACCAGCGCTTTATGGATGTTTTTTGAGGGGAGCCATATCCTTTTATAAGTGCAAAATGCTGCGCTTCTTTGTGCAGAGGCCATCACACTGAGTGGACGCTAGATAGCACCATATGTACCAGTAACTAACTCCAGCTCGTTTTCTATTTTATCTACCCTTTCTAACATGCTGCAGGTAGTTGAGTGCTTCAAGCAGACTTAACTATTGTGGGCTAAGAGACACGAAGTTAGTGGCTTGTATTATGATAATTATGTCATCCGTGTATGAAAGCTTTCTCGGTTAATAGACAGCGTGCAACAAAGGAGCATCATTCTGCTTAGATCCATCCGTTTGCTTTTGAGGAAAAGCCATTAGCGTCAGTTTACGTCTCCCTTCAACCTTGTAATTCAGATGATTAGGTTGTATTGCTTTGATACGGGTTTATCCTATAAGATTCTTGTGTGTTCCATTCACAAGACTTTCTCTACATCTCTGTAACTAATTATTGTTAAAAAGTTTATTTTCTACTTCATGCTAATCGAGATAAACATCAGCAGAAATACTTTCTTGTAAGTAGAAGGGTTGCAATGTGGATGAAATCCATTTCTTTGCATTGCCAGCTGTTGAGAAATTCTCATATGTGAAAAGTTAACTAAAACCTATAACAAGAAATATCTCAAAAATGGTCAACTCCACGAAAACAATGTATATCACATATATCGCATGTTTCAACGAGATCTACATTTTTGTGTCGTAAATGTTGTCTATCTCTTACGGTTTACTAGCTATGCAAAATTAAACAAAAATCATCCAGGAATAAAAAGATCTTCAGACGATATTCCCAAAAAATTCAAGATATTCATTTATTTGTCGGGTAAATATCTTTAATATGCGGTATTTTAATCAAAATCGTAAGAGTAATTTTTGAGAAAATCAAAATCTTCGAAGATTTTTCCACATAAGGGGTAGTTTGGGGCTGAGGGATTTTCCCAAAAAGTTTGAATGCATCCTTGGAAGATACTAAACTTACATACCAGGTTTGGTGTTTTACCGACTTCTCGTTTTTGAGTTATCGTCTTCACAAATATATGGACACACTAACAAACATTTTTCTAAAAATGTTTTTATGGATATACGGGACCCTAAAACGTCCATTTCCGGTGAAATTTCGCTATTAAATTCTTGGGTAGAATGCAATACTTCTATACACTATGTACATAGTACGTTTAAAGAAAGTAAAAAAAAAATATAATATAAATGCTGTTATAGCACACAATAGAATTATTGAGATGTGTAATGATTGATTCCCTTTTATTACTTTTCTATGCAAGTATATAAAGTGGTAGATAGTGAAGGTATTGTATTCCACTCGGAAATTTGATACTAATATTTTACTGTAAATACGTGTTTGAGGACCCCTGATTGCAGAAACCATTTTTAGTAAAAGGTATGTGTGAGTGTGTGGACGAGATAACTCAAAAACGAAAATGTCGTTAAATACTTTCAGTGCTTTCCAAGGACACAACACGAAGATTTTAAGAAAACTCCCCCACCACAAACTAAGCTTTGCAGGGAAGTTTTTTCCAACTCCTTGATTTCATAAAAATGGCTTTAAGGATCGATATTAAAATGTTTGCATATGTATTCACATAGCAAATACAATTAATATCTTGGGATATTTTGGGAATAGTCCCTTACTGGTGATAAATAAAAACTTACTGCGCAAAAATTTAGATTTCGTTAAAACACACATTTTATATCATATTGAGTATTTTGTAGTCGTAAATATTTTGGAAATATTCCCTGTTATTAGTACCAATTGTAAAATACTCAAACTTTCCTCAAACAGGAAGTGCTAATCCGGTTTCATATCTATTTTGTTTTACTACTGGCTATAGAAAGAAAAGCGAATTGTAATGACACATGCATAGCGGCAGCTTTTAAAATATTCGAACTAACCTAGATTGTGTATTGTCTTGTTTCTCTTCTATTTACAAGGAACTAAGTAATAAGCCTTTTGTGGTAATGTAGACAAAATAGAATCTGTGTAATTATAAAATAATGGTCGAAGTGCAATAAAAACAAATGTTTTTAGAGATTCTTTAAGTCGGACTACAGGCAAAATTTAATTTCTTTTTTTGTTAATTTGCTCTTTTTTACTCTACCCATCCCACAGAAACCAATCAAGCATTATGTAGATATATAATCTTTTGTTAGAATATATTTTTTTAAAGAAAATCTAGAGAGATTCATGTGAACTAACATTTTTATTAACTGTTTATACAAACACATATTCCAGAATATACAGACTGCCCACTCAATCGAAAGTAATCTTTACATGGAACATTTTTCTAAAATATTGACTGTCTTAAAATGGCTCTTACGTTTTAGATTAAAACCCATACTTTAAATAAATTGTAATGACAAAAAAAATACATTTCTTAAATGTTCTTGTCTTTGGCGTTGTCATCATTGTGCATAATACTTGCATAGCTTATCTGTAAGATATAGAAAGTCTCAATATATATGTAGATCTCGTTAAAACCTATAATTTATCTGAAGAAGTTAACCGTTTTCGTGGTCAACGTTTAAATACTTACACATTTCTCAAAACAATTATCGGTCTGATAATTTTTCACAGCAGCATTAGGTATGATGAACTCTGTGATGTTAAAATGAACTCATATAGCAACGAAGATCAGAGAGGCATTCGCTACATGTACATAAACGAAAATTTTACTTCTCAAATTCATTTTTACTTTCTTTACATAGTATAGGTACATATAGAGAAGACGTTGCATGCCAGCAAAAATGGTATACGATATTTCACAAGAAATACATGTTCTAGGATACCCTGCAGCAAAGAATTAAATTAGAAAAATATGTATGTGATTGTGTGTGAGCGCGTGCGCCCGTGTCCGTGTGTCGGCAAAATACCAAACTTGGCATTCAAGTTCAGTACCTTCAAAGCATGCAGCACGAAGATTTTTCAGAAAATTCCACATCCCAAAATATCTTTTAAATGGAAAAAAAATTCAAGAATATTGATTTGACAATTTATATCATACCTATACATTTTCGAAGTAATTCCGCTTATTAGTTTTAGTTTTAAAATACTTTAAATTTTCTCATACGGAAAAATTTTAGCCAAGATAGTCGGACACACTTTCATGAAGCAAAGAAAGGAAAATCTAGCTTTCCTCTTCAAATCATTGTAACGAATGATGTAGTCTGGATCCAGTTTCGTCGTGCACGTTTATTTATCAATCGCTCTATATTTGTTACCATCATCTCACATTTCTTTCGTTTATTACTTTGTCACAATATGTTTTATTTTTCTTTCTAAGTTTGACGTTCTTTAACATACTGGGTAGTATACGAAAATGAATGAATCTCGGATCAGATGATCTCGGGATCCATAGAGCTTAAAGATATTCGAAGTTCGTCTTCTCAAGGTAAGGGAATACCTCTAAAATCCGGATCTCAGGACACATTCCAGTCAGTAGCTTTAATTGTTGGTAAAGTTCTGGAGGTTTCAACCTCTTAGCGTTCACTTCCCACCACACAGTTGGCAGAAATTTGCATCACCAAATTCATTTTCAGCAATCACAGAATGCACAAAAGCTTGTACTGACCTTCAAAATAGCTGGATACCATTGGGGTTAGCATAGAAACCCATAGTCTGCTACGCAGCATTATACTTGTATATATAAACGACCTTTATTGGTCGATATATGAATCATTCTAGCACAATTTTGCTCAAGTCACTCATAAACATCTGTGTATAAATGGAACGGTATACTAAAATGATGAAACCATAAATAAGCTATAAATATATTATGTGTACTTAGCACTAGAGGTGCCCGTATCACACCTTTATAAATCGGTGTGACGTTTAAGCTATTAAAGCAGTTACATTATAATCGGTGTAAATAAGTTACGCAATGTTGCATTATAATCGGTGTAAATAAGTTACGCAATGTTTGTTTAAAAAATGTATTATTTTGTCCATTGGCCACAAAGACATAAAATAAAATGAAATACAATGAAATTGAGTTTTATTTATGGATGATCTTTAACTACTTTGGTTCTCAGCGTCCCAGTCTATCCTGGGAGTGAAAGATCACTTAATTTTTCTCAGAGGCTTCTTTATTAGGCTTGAGGTTCATTGACGTGCCGTAAGTCTATGACACAGGACCAACTGCTTTACTTCCCTTACGAAGGAAGCTATGCTAAGGACTTCTAAGCCCGAAAAAATCTATCGTCCTCCGCCTTTGTGTATATGAAGTTAGCATGATAACCATTACACACAGAGGGCGAACCAAAGACATGAAAAATGGAAATGGCGTGTTATTTATGGACGCTCTTTAACTACTGTGGTTCTCAACGTCCCATTCTAAATTGGGCGTGAAAGACCGCTTAATTTTACTCAGAGGCTTTCTATCAGGCTTAAGGTTCTTTTACGTGCCGTAAATCTACGACACGGGACCCACGGCTTAAGTTCCCTTCCGAAGGAAGCCATGCTGAGGATTTTTACACCCGAAAAAATCCATCGTCCTCCGCCGGGTTTGAACCCGCAACCTTGGGTATATGAAGTTAGCATGGTAACCATTACACCATGGAGGGCGACAAAAAAAAAAAAAAAGACATGAAGGACAATAGAAGGCATTACTAAGCAAATACCTTAAAACCAAATGAAAACTATATTGTTCACTTGATTCTTCACATCATTGCAATGAGTGATGGCGCCTAAGTTGTTCGTTCATTATTGAACATTTAAAACCACTTTCTTACATGTTTTTCTTTCGTAGTGAATAATTATCTAGTTGTCAGTATATTTCTGGAGGTTTGAACTTCCGAGCCTTCAAGAAGCCCATAAATCTCACCTCACAGTTCGCAGGACTCTGTAGCACACAGTTCATTTTGAACAATCACAGAATGCACAATAACTTGTACTGACATTCACAGTGAGATTTTGTGCAGTGGGAATACATGAAAATCAGGCAGCATACTCGAATGACACTTATTGGTCGATATACGATTATTCGTAACTATTCAGTGTATGAATGGAACAGTAATTTAAAAGGGAGTCATAAATGAACTATAAATAAATGATATGGACTGAGCACTAAAAGTGCCGGTTAATATTATGATATTAAACAATTTATATTTTTAATACGTGTAAATATGTTATGAAACAAAAGGAAATTGTCTGGTTAAAAGCGGTATTTGTCTACGAAATCCAAGGATATGAAGGACGTTACCATGAAACCAAATGACCTCTGGGTTGTGAACAAGACGGCTTTGTACTGGTCCAAAAGCACATGCATTTTGCAAGAACTGGGCAGGCACAAGTTTACCTCTCATAGTTACGGTTATGGCACGCGAGACGAACTGTTACTGTTAGTGTTATGATTGCGGCACAATCATTGTTGACGGATGACTGAAGATTAAGTGCGCATGTCATAACCCAAAGGATAAAGGAAGTCCGGTTGTAGCAATACCCATGAAGCTTTGCGGTGCCAAGCGAGGGAGCGTGTTCCCACACATGAACGTTTTGTTTCCGGATTTGCGTGTCACAGCAACAGTGAAGCAACTGCTTTGGCATTACTGCCATGCTTGTTTTTGCTGGCTGCCACTAGGTTTCAGAGTTCTTCGTCAATAATTAGTTTTCTTTGTAACGTATCCACACGTCACCTATCATTATTGAATGTACCGCTCTCTTGATTCCAAGTATGAATGAATAAGTGTATTTATTGAAGTAACAGTATCATACATTGAGCTTCATCAAAAATAGCAAAATAGTCAGCAATATTAAAAAAAAAGATAACAACTAAGAATTAAGAGTCACCACGAAAATAAAAGGACAAAGATATTCAAATACAGCAATTTACATTTACAACACAGAGTGACACAAAATATACACGATATATAACACCAGAACACAATAATGGCATAACTATGACATAAAATATATGTATATAAACTATTATATTCACTTTTATTTGGCTATTCTTATTGCCGTTCCCCCTCTTCTCTATTGTCAACCTTCTCGGATCCCAGCTGCCTTAAATATAAATTTATCTAGCCCGTCCTGGTCTTCCGTGCCTGCCAGTAGCGTCCAACATGCTTAGAAACTGTTATGCCACGTAGACAGTGATATTGGTAGAAGTTTTTGGTGGAAGGGTAGAGTCTCTTCAGAGGAACCGCAGAATCCGTAAATAAATAAACAATGATTCTCTACTTAACAGTTGAAAGCTGTCGTTAGCTTCCTTTGCAGCGAATTGGAATCTTAAGAAAATTGTAACTAAAGAAATACATAAAATAGAGAAACATATTTTATTAGAGGACCACACTAGATTTATCAAAGGAAACAGTTGGACAGGAATTTTTACTCTTAACCATTTAATAAAATAGTTAATAAAATTAAACAGCTCTCCAGTTTAAAACACCTAGGTTGTCGAATCCTAAACTTTAGAAAACTGTTTTAGACAATAAAGAAAATAAATTTATAAAGCTGAAAGCGACTATCAAAAGCCTTTAGAGATAACTCTAAAATTTTACAGAATGATGACCCTACCAATGATACTACACAATGATGATGAGAATCGGATATTTATGCGAAAAATAAAAAAAAAATAGGATATATTATTTTCACGTGACTTTCTCTAGCTGTTCTTCAAATAACATTTTGTTTCAGGTGATTATTCTTTTATCTACTTCATGCTAATCAAATAAGATTAGCAGAATTGGTCTCGTTACTTAATTATTTGTAAGTAGAAACGAAATAAAGGAATGCACAAAGCTAAAGCCATAGCCAAATTCTTTAAAAGCCGTTGTTATGTGAAACAATTGAAATTCGGTTCTTTGCAAAGGTCGGATTTAAAACAAATAAGAGCTGAAACAAGGGTGACTTCTCGTTTCAGAAACATTTAAGGAGTTTAAAATTGATAGCAATAGAAAACAATATCTAGGAAATGGTCAACTCTACAAAAAAGTGTGAGGATGTAAAGTGTATGTTTTAATGAGACCTATACTTTTATGTAAGTTTTTTTTATCACTTATGGATTATCAATTATAAAAAAGTCGTCCAGAAGAAAGAGATCTTCCGAAATTACTCCCAGGAAATTCAAGGTGCACATTTTAATTGCTAGGTAAATATCTTTCATACACGGCATTTAATCAAAATTGCCATTTTTGGGAAAAACAAAATGTTCGAAATGCTTTACATGTAAAGGATCGTTTTGAATTGGGGACCTTCATTTTAAAAATCGTGTCACATTGATAGATGATAATAAACTTAAATTCCAAATTTCGTATATAGCTGATTTTTCGTTTTTGAGTTATACTGTTCAGGCAGAGAGAGGGACAGACAGACAGACAGACAGACAGACAGACAAACAGACACTGACCACTTTAATTTTGGGGGGGGATTCGGCGTATTTCCGGTGAAATCTCAGTTACTAACAGTGGAAGACAAAATCTTTTCTACCTATTATATACATTGCAAATACGCGCTAGAGAAAGTAAAAATTCAGTATGTTGCCCTTTGCAGTAGGTACTAGTGGGCCGGATCTTCTAGTTTGGAACTGTTCGCGAACACCGCGTGTCTCTGTGGCCTATCTAAATGCCACATGTGGGCTCCTGTGTTTTTTCCGCATCCCTTTTTCCTGGGAATGTTAGCCCCAAAAGAGCTACATAGGTCTGAGAAAGAGTTGCCCCTTAAGTTATAAACTCTATTTCTATATCGTAAGATTATATTCTGCAGTAGAAGAAACGCGCCTCTGAATAATACATATAATGTTGATTGATACTGTACAATTATGGTTGTTTTCAAAAGGTAACATTAAATTAAGTCTAACAACATAACCTTTTAAACATTACCTTTGCTTCTGTATATCTATTATAAATATTCTATTAATGTAATTTTATTAAGTATTAATGAAAACGTTTATAACATTAGTTCAAAGGGTAAAATGAGTTATAAAAGTTAATTGAATATTAATTAGTTTCCATGTTTACTTATTTAATGCATTTGCTTTTTCTGCTTATAGATTGATATATCAGGTTTTCAAATGCACCATCCAAGCGCAAAATAAAATCGAGCTTCTATAAATGGTGTGCAGACAATTTAATTTTGGCTAAAATTGACACAGAAATTACGGTATGGGTCGAGCTTAAAATTTTCACAGAAGATTCTGAAGAATATATGTCTACATATTGAAATTTATTTGAAATCAGGTCAAAAGTTAGGGTTACACGAGACAAATTTTGAACATTTTTATATTTGCTTTTTTGTAGTTTATTGTTCAGAAGCGTGCTAAATAGCTTCCTGTCAGTTGTACCCACAAGAAGGACCTCTAATACTTTATTTTGGACATTTAAAGTTTAAATGCCTAGCGTTTTAAAGAGCTGCAGTGAGGCAAGCCCACTGTCAGACATATTTGAGGTAAACTCAGTTCGCTTTTACTGTTTTGTATGAACATTTTACCTGGCTGCATGAAATCACATCTAGAGGGCACCTGTAATGTTGTGACCGCATAAATGAAGCAGAAAGGCTGCTAGAAAAACATATACTTCCTTGTGTTGGTGTTTCTCTCAAAGAATATTGCTCAATTATGGGTCGTAGTAACGAACAGTGATTTAAAAAAAAAAAAAAAAAAGGAAATTTCATGGTGTAATACCTAAACATGTCGGAAGAGAGGAGCAGCCAGGTCTAGAGAGGGTACAGAAAGGGAGAAAGATGAGGACTATGGTACTGGACATTAGAACGTTAGAAACCATATTTGTACTTTACAGTTGCAGTTATTTTGTTCTTTGGCATTTCCGGATATTTTAAATTTTGTACCTTTTCTCTCAATCTATTGATCCAAATGCTATTATTTTTTTCTATCTAGTGTTATATGTTTTAGAAATAATTCGAATTAATAAAATTTGTCATATCTGTCCTAAATTATTTTTTAAAAAATAAATAATTTCAGAAATTGATATGCTTTTCTAAGAACTTAAAATATATATAACTTTTATACAAACTAAATAAAGAAAAACGTTTATTCAAAGTTTTCCTTTATATTTCAGATACACGTGAAAAAAAAATAATAAGCAAGTATTCAGTGGTTTTCCAGGAAAGGTACACCCAAATAGCATAAATTTAGAGTTTATTATAAATAAATACGTACTAAAAAGGTAAAGCATGTATAGAATTTTGTGGATTCAAGGACATGAATGAAGGAAGTGTTTGACAAATGTATTAATTCTGGTAAACATACAGCGGATAATCTGTTACAGAGATTTTAAGAAAATGTGTGTACTTCATTTTCCTACCACGTGTCAACCTCTTAAGAGACTTTGATGTTGCAGCTGAATAATTTAGGGCCGAATTTAAAGGCTTTGAAGCTAAAGAAATAATGCAATAAAGTATACGTAAAGGAGGGAGAAAATAACTGCGCGATTGTTTACATTTATTACTTTCTCTAGCCCCGTGTGTACAATGTACATAGGCATACAGAAGTATTACGTTCCACCCAAAATATCGATGCCGAGATTTCACCGGAAATACATGTTTTAGGACCCCCTGAGTCAAAAAAAGCGTTTTCAGAAAAAGGTCCGTGTGTGTACGTGTGTGTGTGTCTGTGGACAGCATAGCTCAAAAATGAACAGACGGTTGAATACCAAACTTGGTATTTAGGTTTGGTATCTTCCAAGGATGCCACAGGAAGATTTTCAAGAAAATTCCCCCACCCCTAACTACCCTTTACATGGAAACATTTTCGAAAATTTTGTTTTCCTTAAAAATGGCTCTAACGATTTTGATTAAAATAACATATTAAAGCCAAATCTATTGCAAATAAAATGTATATCTTGAATTTTCTGGGGGTAGCTTCTAAAGACCTGTTTATTCTGGATGAATTGTGCTTAATTTAGAATTACTGGTAAACCGTAAGAGATAGAAAAAAACTTACTTTACAAAAAATGTAGATATCGTTAAAATACACAAGTTATGTAATAAACATTACTTTCGTGGAACTTTCCGTTTCAGAGTTATTCCTTATTATTAGTTTCAGTTGTGAAGTACTTATACTTTTCACAGACGGGAGTGTTCGTATTTCTTTTGTTCTATACCTGGCCAAGCAAAGAGGCGATTTGCAATGACAATCACATAACGACAGCTTTTAAAACATTTGACTATCACTTTAGCCTAGTGCATTCCCTTAGTTCCAGTCTACTTTTAAGGAACTAAGTAACAAAATTCTGCTGATGTTTATCTCGATTAGTGTGGTGTTGAAAGAAGAATCATCTTTGTAAGAGTTTGTTTGTAGAGTAGCTAGAGATTTATGGTGGACGAATCGGTGACACCAATTTCCCCTACCATTCATTCCACCATCATCGACTTTCTCACATTGGGCTGATCTCAACCCTGCGCGCCTGTTCCTCAACAGGCGTCTGACTCCAGGTTCTGAGGTTTAAGTTTTGGATGGTGCAAGTCCTCCATATAAGAAGGGTAAGCAGGTAAAGAAGAAATAAATCTAATGTGTACCATTCACATGACCTTCTTTACATCTCTACAACAAATTATTGTTAAAAACCTTATTCATCCATTTACTTTATGCTAATCGAGAAAAAAATTAGCAGAAATAGTCTTATTACTTGCCTCCATGCAAGCAAAAGCGAAATAAGGGAGCATCATAGGGTAAAGTGATAGAAGTTGGTTGCAATGTGATTGAAGTTCCTTTGTTTGTATGGACAGGAGTTGACAAAGCCCTGTGTGAGAAAAGTATAGGTTTTTTTAAAGCTGAAACCAAAAACAAGGAATATCTAAAAAACGATCAACTCCACGAAAACAATATATAACATAAACTGTGTGTTTTAAAGTGCTCTACATTTTTGTGAGGTAAGGTTTTCTCCATCTCTTACGATTTAGTAGTTGTGTAAAATTCATACAGAATAAAGTGGTTTTCAGAGGCTATTCCAAGAAAGTTCAAAATATATATTTTATTTGTTATGTATATATCTTAAATATACAGATTTTAATCAAAATCGTGAGAGCCATTTTTAATAAAATCAAAAAATTTCTATTTTTTTCCATGTAAATGGCAGTTTCGGGTGGGAGGATTTTCTTGAAGATCTTCGCGTCGCAACCTTGGAAGATACCAAATTTAAATACCAAGTTTGGTCTTTAATAGTGTTTTTATTTTTGAGCTATGTTGCCCACACAGACATGGACATTTTTCTATAAATTCTGGGTTATTTTTTTGATTCAGTAGGTCTCAAATTACAAATTTCAGTGAAATCTCGGTGTCGAATTTTTAGGTGCAATACAATACCTTATCTGTACACTATGCACATATAGAAAGTAATAAGAAATTATATTATCATTGTAAGCAAAGTTAAAGCATAATGGAATTCGGAGCATTGCCCGAACCCTTGTTAATTTATTTGTAGACTTGAATTCAAAAGAGTTGCTGCGTGATGTAATGGTCTGTGCTCCCGTTTGTCATGTGATAGATTTGTTTTCGATATCCTATTCACCTTATTAAAGAAACCGATGCAATTTTTAAAACATTACCTTAATTATACACAAGTACCACATGGAAATGTTCAATTTATTGTTTTTCGAAAAATAACCGTTATTTTTTAAATAAATGTTGATTATACCTTTTAAATTAAAACTAAAATTAGGTAATTGAGCGTGAGGATGCTCATAATAAAACTAACTAGAAATAAGTCTGTTATGGGTTTTGAAAAATCCTTTAAATTAGTGAAATTATTACATTTTTCAATATTTTAAGGAAAATTAAATTAAATTTTCCTAAACTTTTAAAGAAAAGAAATAAATTTTAAGTAAATAATTGATATATAAAAAGCTGGAAAAACAGATTGTTTACTCTTGTCTTATTACACAGATAGTAAGCGTTTCATCCTTGCACGATAAAACTTAACCGGGTAACTTTTATTCTAATTTGCGACTTTGAATGTGTGTGAAAACCCAATTAATGTTACTCTGTCCACTGGCTGTACTCTTTCCTTTAAATAAGCTTTTGCGCCATCTGCCCGGCACCTTCATGCCAACAACATAGAAGTATATCCGAAACATTAAAAGGAAACGAAATAAAGGGGAACCGATCAGTACGGAATCGTGGTAGCCGAGAAACTAAGCCAAACTGGGTCTGCCGTCCCCTGAAAACCATGAAAAAACACAGCGTTTTCACGGGATAACAGATATAAAACACGATTTTAAATATTTTTTTTTGACTTCAGAATAATTTATTTATCTTAACATCTGTTTATACAAAATGAAAAAGAGAAAGCATTCAAAACACTGGTTATAATTTAAGCGCATACGTCCAAAACGTTTTTGTAATTAAATTCTCATATTCTTCACTTATATAGTACTTGAAGCAAACCCTCATACATAAAAGAGATTGAACCTTTCAATTTTAAATTTACCCCTATTCACTACGTGCTTTCTCCCTTCCTTTAAAGCATATTTATGTTTCAGAAGCTAAAATATTTCTATTCTCTTGTCCCTCTTTGATCCTTTATGTTTTCTGAACTCTTACAGCAAAGATCAGGGAGCAAGAGATATTTTTTGCAGTAGATTTAAAAGCTAAAATTCACAGGAAACGCTTCCAGCTTTTTATATGGATTGTTAAGTTTATGAGCTGACTTTATAACTTAAAATTCGATATTGGAATTTTAACGTTCCAGTAACAAAATATCAATAGTATTTCTCTACAATGGTAGCAAAGGAATCTAAAGGAAATTATTACTTAAAGAATTTAGTTCCATGTCGTATAGTTTGCGCTTTATGGATCTAAACAATAAACGATTGCTTGATATTCAAAGTGTAATAATCTCGATCACAAGAAAGGGCTTACTAAAGCCTCCTTTATCGAACTACCACATTTCTGATAGATTTGATATCACGTGAAACATTGCACTTTATAGAAACAATTCTAAATCAGAGAGAAAGAGAGAGAGCGTGTGTATGTGTGTGTGTGTGTCAGAGAAAAGCAAATTAGGGAGGAACATCTGAAAACGGGAGAGCTGCATCAGAAATTACAAATGTTATTGTTGTGGTATGTTTTCTTTATTTTTTGTCTCTCGGCATTGTAATTTATAATTAATATAACATTAAAATTATATTTAAACAGTCCTAGAAATTTCACATTTCTTTGATTATATACACTTTAAACAAGGTTGCGGAAAATAGTTATGTGCACAGGTTTCACTGGTACCGTCCCCTTCCAAAGTACTGCCGATCATTCACACTAAGCAAATGATGTGTACATGCACATTTTTTTCCAAAAAAAATACGCTTTTCTTTGATACATTCAGAAAATATAAGTATTGTAACCCATTGCAATAAGAGCCCACGCATATATATTACAAATAAAACTGATTATTTAATCTGCCACAGTACATATATGCTATTATATGTATATTATTTTTATTCTGTAATAAGACTAATGTTAACTACAGAACTTTATATTTATTTATGAGCTCAATAAACATATAAGTTATGCTCAGTAGCGTACGGAATTTCTGCCTCTCTCCTCTCCACTCACTTATAAACAACATACTAGTATACTTAGCTTTAGTTTTCTTAAGGACTCCTCTGCTGATGAACCCTTGCGATTGTAGTCTCCTGTTCCTTTTAGAGAGTTCTGCTTTTTACTTTATCTACTCTACCTTTTACTTTCTCTACACGTACTATGTACATAGTGTATAGAGAAAGTATTATAAAATTCACCCAAAAATTTGTACCGAGATTTCACCGGAAATACAGGTTTTGGGTCTCCAGAACCCAAAAAAAGGCTGCGTGTGTGCGTGTATGTATGTCTGGGGACAGCATAGCTCAAAAACGAAAACACCGATAACTACCAAACTTAGCATTTAAATTTGGTGCCTTACAAGGAAGCGACACGAAGATTTCCAATAAAATCCCTCCACCCCTAACTACCCTTCACATGGAACTTTTTTCGAAAATTTTGATCTTCTGAAAAATGGCTGTAGCGATTTTGATTAAAATATCATATATTACACATATTTACCTGACAAATAAAATGTATATCTGTATGTATTTTCTGGGAATAGCCTCTAAAGACTATTTTATTCTGGATGAATTTTACGGCATGTTGCATAACTGCTAAACCGTAAGAGATGGACAAAAACTTAACCCACAAATAAATAGAGCACATTAAAACACACAGTTTATGCTACATACTTTTTTTGTGGAGTTGATCATTTTTTAGATATTCCTTGTTTTTGTTTTCAGCTTTGAAAAACTTGTACTTTTCTCATACAGGAATTTATCAACTCGTGTCCATACAAACAAAGGAACTTCAGCCACATAGCAACCAGCTTTTGACTATCATTCAACCTACGGTATTCCCTTATTTAGCTTCTACTTACAAGGAAGCAAGTAATAAGACTATTTCTGCTATTTTTTCTCGTTTAGCATGAAGTAAATACAAGAATAAGCATTTTAACAAAAGTTTGTTGCAGAGATACAGAGAAAGTCATGTGAATGAAACACACCAGATTTTTCATTGTGTATTTTTGAGAATCACCTTTGTTGACTACATTTGACTTTTATTTCAAATTTTAAACGCTGTTTTATATATACAATTACTAGTAATCGAAAATCATATTAGATTGGATAATTTGAACGCTTGATCTTCTTCATTTTTAAGGATTAGGTCTTTAGAGCCGTTACAAGGCTAATTATCTAAGGCATGTAATGAGAATGTTAAAATTTGAGATTTGAAGAAACATTTTCTCAGAAACCATTTATTGTACCTACTTCAAATTCCTATTTTACATTATATGGAATTTTGTACCCCTTTAACATGTATATTTTTAGAATTATTATTTAAAGGATAAATACATTTTTAGGTAGTCAATTGTTTCGTTAAAAGTATACTAGTCACTTCAAAATTTCAAAACTATGGATAATTTTCGAAAATGGCCCTGTTAAAAAGTTTATCATATATATAAGCATAATGCCAGAAAGTTTGAGCTTTCTATGTCTATAGTTTCTGAGAAATTGTTCCGTGTATAAAAAAATGTAGTTTTGAGATAGAACTAACTTTTAAATACATTTCAGCACTATAGGAGGGATTTTCAGAGCTATGAAGAATATCTTAAAATACTTAAATATTTATTATTTCATTGGTACTCTTTTTATCAGCATCTTTAAATAAAACATTATATTCATATCCATCGTTCTGCAGTTTCTTTTTAGAAATATTACACTTCACATCATTACTAATACTTTTACCTACATCAATGTTTATTTCAGCATCCATATGTAGATCTATAATATCAACATTATTTGCAGTGATATATCTTTTGATTTTCCAAAATTCTTCCGCTATCTGAAAATCCTATTACTGTGTTGTGGCATTGTACACAAATTGAAATTGCAGCCAACACAACTACAAAATATTCACAATCACATCAATAACTAAGATGTGTACACAAAACAAAATGGCTAAGTTAGGTTGCCATGATAAATCAGTAATCATTATGGCCATTCCAAAAAGTTTGCACAATATTTTCTTCCTGAAAAAACGGGAACTTTAAATATACTAATTCCATTCATAGCAAAAATGAATGTCAATAAATTTACCGACCACTCCTATTAAATGCAGCCCCATGGTAAATGCTCTGTGAAAATCCTTAGAATAGTGATATGAACATAAAAATTTAAGCATTTTACTTAAGAAATTATCTATTATTTTTACATATAAAACTAAAAAACGTATTTTTGCCTTACCGGGACCCCTTAAACTACACTCTCTAAGTCATACAGAGTTATCCAGTATCTTTGCATCCTAAATGTTTATAATATAGTAGTAATCTCAGAGGATCCATACCTTGCATTTGCTGATTCCACTTACGCTGGTGCCGTTTTAATTTCTGCTACAATATTTTCTTCCCCTAATTATTCTCGTATATTTTTGTTCCGAAATCAATATTTCCTGGCTATAGCCAATAATGACCTTAAAAATCTCAATTAAAGTCTCTCCAATCTTGACTTTTGCTTGTTGCTTTCTATATCACATATGTGCAATGTGTAGCATAGATAAGATGTTGTATTCCAACCAAGAACAGATGTCGTGATTTCACCGCAGTTTTAAAAAAGGTTCTTATGTATGTGTGTACGTCTGTCTGCCTTTTGTCTATCTCTGGACAGCATAACTCAAAAATGCAGTCAGTTAAATACCAAACTTGATATTTGAGTTCGACATCCTCCAAGGAAGTGGCACGAACATTTTAGGAAAATCCTTCCATCCCAACTTACCTTTATATGGAATATTCTTTTAAAAGCTTTAATTTTATCAAAAAGGGCTGTAACATATTGATTAAAATATCATATGTACAGTTTTTATAGAGTTAACTTTTTTGCAAGATATTGCTTCTTAGTGGTTTCGGTTTTAAACTGCCTAAACTTTTCTCATACAGGAAATCATCTCTAGTTTCGTATCTCATTCTTTCACAACTGGTCATATTGAGTGGACCGAATTGTAACGACATATCCACAGTTTTTAAAGATTTCGCTGTTCCATTAGCCTAGTGTATTCACTTATTTTTCTTCTACTTATAATAACCTAAGTAATAAAACCATTTCTGCTAGTGTTTATATTGATTAATAAGAAGTAGATAGAAGCATAGTCCTCTGAAATGTAGTTTGTGTGCATAACAGATAGAGAAAGTCATGTGAATGAAACAAAATAAATAATATGTTTATTATATATACATACCGTTTAAAGAAACGACATTAAAAGAAGATAGCAATCGATTAGCTTACACTTTAACTTGTCACAACTTTCAAACTCTTCTATTTAAAGTTTCATGTGTGTTTAAAAATAGCACACATTTGGGATTAGGCAGCAAAGGAACAACGTTGTCATATGCTACTTTTTCCATTCCTAAGGTGACCTGTTCCATGCCGTCAAGTCCTTCAAACCACGCCTTCAGCACGCGACTGGGACCTTCGCTACCAACCGGCATTTCTCTTGGAGTGAGCCAGGCACGTGCCATCTGGTTATGTACGACTGCCTAATCCATGGTGATTTTATGGCTGTTATTGTATGTCCCGAATTTAGAGCTGAAAATTATATTCACATTTCACGTACGGTATGACCAACAAGGTCCTCATCTTCGTTTGGTGTCGTTTTGAAACACCTGTATAATATATTTAATGAGATGCATATTCTAATGTGGGCTTAGATACAATCCTCTACAATTTCAATTTAATATTTTTCTTCATGTTCCTAAGGAAATGTCTTTTAATACATCCGTTGGTTCTATAAAATGTCTTAATATTTTCTTTCGTTTCTACCGTTCTGTAAGATTCTGATACTTTAAACCTAAATATAGGGTAACGATCTGCTCAAATATTTGTTCTCTTATTTATAATCTGAACCTGTTCTTTACGCACCATATTCTTTTCTGTTTATTTTCTCCGGATATTCCTAGTGCTTTGTTCTTTTATTATCTCATTCAGACAAAACATCGATTTCTGCTTAGACGCTTGGTATACCCAGTAAATAACATTACATATTATAAGATACCGTAGTGTGTCTATATTTCGGAAAAAAGTAACATGTAAAAGGGTCAAAGAACTGAAATCATTTGAACACGGAAATGGATAGAAGTATTATTGTGAAATGGAGGAATACAATAATTAAATAAGTTGGTATAAGAAGTGTGGGAAGCTAATACAATGCACAAACATTTCCTAAATAGTTTGATAGTGTCAGTAAGAAATGCTATGAAAGGTCTGATAAACGGGATACATGCTGGGCTATAAGAGACAGAAAATATTAAAATGAAGTTTCCAAACAACAATAGATAAAAGCCCAGAAGAAGAGGAAGATTAGAGAACCATGGGTATGAAAGGAAGGTAAAATGCTTCACTGAAATAGTATGATTCATTTCAGCTTATAAAAATTAACGAATTTATTGTTTAAGGATTAGGCAAAATGAGAATGTTATACCTTCGTACACAAAATCACATTCCAAGGAAATTGTCATTTTCAAATAAACACTTCTCACCCCTTTGCTAATAATACATACATTTACCAAAGTCTTTCACAACTGAGGAATAATGTATATATATATACCTAAACTCAACAAATTTTAAATTATTCTTGGATATGTCAAATTTAATGTAAATAAATGGTATATTTCGTGTTATTTGTGGACGATCTTTAACTAATGTGGTTCTCAGCATCCCATTCTAAATTGGGCGTGTTTTGCTTAGAGGCTTAGCTTTTCCTAGAGGCCTCTCTATCAGGCCAAATTTAATGTATCTATTGAAAGAAATGTGTTAAATAAAATCTTATGTGTTTCATTCACATGGCTTTCTCTAGCTGTTCCATATACAAACTATTGTATAAAGGATTATTCTTTTATCCACATCATGCCAATAGATATAAACAGAAGTGACAGAAATGGTCTTAATACTTGCTTCCTGTAAGTAAAATGAAAATCAGGGAATAGATTAGCCTAAAGCGATAATGAAATCTTTAAAAAGCTGGTCGCTATGTGAAACAATTGAGGTTTGGGTCACTTACCATGGTCTGGTATGAGAAAAGCTAGATACTTTAACATTTAAATCAATAACAAGGAATAATCTGAAAAAGGTCAAATTTACAACAAAAACATATACAACATAAATTGTGTGTTTTAACGAGATCTACATTTTTTGTTTAATAAGTTTTTGCCTATCTCTTACGGTTTAAACGTTATACAAAATTCTTTTTAACTGTTCCCAGAAGAATCAAAATATAAATTTTATTTGTGATGTAAATATATTTAATCTTTGGCATTTTAATCAAAATCGTTAATTATTTTTGAGAAAAACAACATTTTAAAAAATATTTTCATCTAAAAGTTAGTTTCTGATTGGGGGGTTTTCATGACAATTTCCGTGTCGCATTAGTACCAAGTGTGGCATTTAATTGTTTTCGTTTTTGAGTTATGCTGAGCACACAACACATGGATATTTTGTAAAAATGGCTTTTTAGGTCTCGGGGGACCTCAAAACATACATTTCCGGTGAAATCTCGACGTAAAAGCTTTGGTTGGAATACAGTACCCTCTCTGGCTACTGTACACATTATACATACATTTTATAGTGGACATCTCAATTTTGAATAACTTTATCCACTACATAACAAATTTTCTTACTTATTTTACAAAACATATTTAGAAAGCCTTAAGTATTACAGAAATAATTATGACACAAAAATTAACGTTATAATGTGTCCTAAATTGGTTTAATGTAAGACTTTTGTTCTACTTCTTATAGTTTGTAAGAAATATAGAATTCATTACGGCTATGAGGCTTAAAATACTGATATAAAATTAATATAGTTATTTTTTCTCGTCATTGTTATTGTTTTGGGAAAAATATAACAATGTAAAAATTTTTCTTTGTGAACGAAGATGATTTCCAAGATAATAATCCTTGTGTGGTAGGAATAACGAACGCTCAAGCGTAAGATTTGGCATTCATTACACTCTTTTACAATGGTTTTGGAGATGTCTAGATGTCCATTTCTCAATATCAAACTTAAAATGAGAATAAAACATTTTCCCAGCCCATTACAATGCACAAAGTTTTCAAGATCTTTATGGTTATTATCATCTTGTATCCTGTTAACAATAGTGTCAACATTAACCTAACACTCAATGTCTGACGAGAAATCGCATCTTATGTTTCTTCAAATGATCGATATATAGTCCATAACTAGTTCTCAAGATTTCATGTTTACTTAACCAATGTTAATTAAAACAATTTTCTTACATATTGCGTAGATCTCTTGCATTTCAACGATAACATATTTAGAAAGCCTGCTCCACTCCCTTTGCCTCAACCAGCAGTAAACCAGTGTCAGAACTTGGTGCATTTTTGGGTACGCCTGCATGCGATGACGTTTGATGAGATTATACGAAATGGCACACCAAATTCATGCACATAAGGGCGTACCAAGCAAAGGAAAATAATTGTTAGGTCGAAACTAACAAATAAAAATTCATCCAACGTTTTGCCCACATTTTCACTGGGCATCTTCGGGGACGTTGATACCTCCAATGACTACTCTCACTGTAGCCTACAAGCCTGGCTTGTTTCTTCGTTGAAATGAAGCACAAAGGTGTAAGTGATTTCGAAGAATGATATGTAGAACAGTGTGTGGTCAGAGTTGCCCCTAGCAATGTTCATCACTAGGGTGTGGTAGGTTCAGGGGTTCTGCTGTATCTCACACATGTGAAGGAGAAGCAGGTGACCTCAAGGTTTAAGGTGCAGTAGTATGTATATTTGGGGAGAAATCATCAGCTGCAAATAGGTACACTAAGCGTGCGATGAGACACAATGCTTTTACTATTATCTAGAGGAATTAATGATACTACATAATCTAAGGTAAGAAAACCCAAGAAACCATCATAATTCTACTCGATTTAATTATATGCGTAAGCTTTCACGGCCGGTGTCCATAGTTTTAAAATTTAAAATTTTCGGGCTATTTTGCCGTGGTCTGTAGGTTAAAATATGTTTACTTAAAATATTTCTACCTAACGTTTCGTCCCTGTCTGTGAGGGACATCTTCAGAGGAAACGTGCTCACGTCGCTAACTCGAAAAGAATAACAACAGTGCGGTTTATAGCCAGTATATATACTCGGACACAGGTGGGCGGGGTCAAGTGAACGGGTTCTGGTTGTGTTTATTTAGCCTGGAGGTTACGGAGTTGGGAAAGTATAGGGAACCAGGTGGAGTTTAATTTAAGACCTTCGTCTTTGTTAAAGTTGTTTGTGTTTTTATAAATCTCAATGGCCTCTCTGTATAAACGGGGGTAATAATTTTTAGTCGTAGCTATAACCTCTACTTTATCATATTGCATACGGTGGTCATCCAAAGATAAAACATGCTGTGCCACGGCTGATTTTTCTGTTTGTCCGAGGCGGCAGTTTCTTTTATGCTCTGTGATGCGTGTATTGATGCTACGTTTTGTAGTGCCGATGTAAACTTGGCCACATGTGCATGGGATTTTGTAAACACCAGATTTACACAGTGGATCGAGTCGGTCTTTGGCTGATTTGAGAAACTGTTTTATTTTAGTTGTCGGCATGTATATGGGTTTCACGTGTCGTTTTTCTAAAATCTTGCCGATACGATCAGTTATGTGTTTTATATATGGCAAGAATACTTTATTTTTATATGTCGATTCCTCCCTGGGTCTAGTATTGTTCTTTCTGGGACGTATTGCTCGATCGATATCCTTTTTTGTGTACCCATTATACATTAGCGTCTTTTGTAAATATTTTAGTTCTTGTGGTAAATGTTCCGTGTCACAGATTCCTTTAGCTCGTTCCACTAGTGTTTTGATGACGCTTCTTTTCTGTTTGGGATGATGGTTGGATTGCTTACTAAGATATCGGTCAGTATGGGTTGGCTTTCTGTACACTGCACACGTAAATCTTCCGTCGTTTTTCCTAGTTATCAATACATCAAGAAAAGCAATTTGACCGTCGGACTCTAATTCTTTTGTAAATTGGATGTTTGCGTGTTGGCTATTCAGATGATCTAGGAATTTCTGGAGTTCAGCTTCTCCGTGAGGCCATATAGCGAAGACGTCGTCAATGCCAACACGCAAACATGTGGCCAAGTTTACATCGGCACTACAAAGCGTAGCATTAACACACGCATCACAGAACATAAAAGAAACTGCCGCCTCGGACAAACAGAAAAGTCAGCCGTGGCACAACATGTTTTATCTTTGGATGACCACCGTATGCAATATGATAAAGTGGAGGTTATAGCTACGACTAAAAATTATTACCCCCGTTTATACAGAGAGGCCATTGAGATTTATAAAAACACAAACAACTTTAACAAAGACGAAGGTCTTAAATTAAACTCCACCTGGTTCCCTATACTTTCCCAACTCCGTAACCTCCAGGCTAAATAAACACAACCAGAACCCGTTCACTTGACCCCGCCCACCTGTGTCCGAGTATATATACTGGCTATAAACCGCACTGTTGTTATTCTTTTCGAGTTAGCGACGTGAGCACGTTTCCTCTGAAGATGTCCCTCACAGACAGGGACGAAACGTTAGGTAGAAATATTTTAAGTAAACATATTTTAACCTACAGACCACGGCAAAATAGCCCGAAAATTTTAAATTTTAAAACAATCTACTCGATTTGCCTGGCACTTTTTGATGTTCTTGGAATTAATGCTTCTTATGTAAATTTTGTCCTTTCTGTCAACTTCGATCCAGAGTGCGTCTGAGAGTGTCTATGTTTCAGATGTAAGAGCTCTCCGTGATCTAGATATTGGAGACTTTATGGATAAACCTATGCCAGCATTACGTTATTAGCACACGACTGCATCAGCAATTACAACATCTTGCCATCGATATCGATTGCTAAAATTGTTGCAACCTTACCTCTTCCTAAATGAAGTACATTTTATTCAAAATTGCCATCACGTACCTTACAATATAAACCCAAACATTGTATATATTATATAGATGAAATTACTTTTCCTACTTTCGTATATTCAACTAAAGTGTGGCTACTGCCAACAGGCACGACAAACTTACAGGGAGTTAGAATGGACTTCCTTATCAGGAATGTTGTTTCAGGGGGCCATTTCTGACCCAGGATACAGAGGACGGGAAGCAAGGAACGGCTAAGAAAAACATCCACCAACAGCTAGACTAAAATGATATGTATACACCACGTGACGGAAACCGCGGTTCATTAATTATGTTCCATGATACGTGGCTATGCGCAGTACTGCATGCTAATGGTCTGATTCAGCGCTATGCAAGGGTGATCTACTGCAGCAGCCGTGCTTAGCTTATATTATTGGCTGGAGAGGGAGAACATGCTGCGGTTTATATTGCATTTCACAAGATGCATATCGTTTTTGTGACACTCTATGCACAAAATGGAGCATTACATTTCAGAACCTATTTTCTATAATATATGTTCACCAACGTACAACAGGAATACTTCGTTATTAAGTTCATCGCAAAAAAGCACAGTAATCCTAAATACAAGTACTTTGAGTTATTTCCAGGATCTAATAGTCAATCAACATAAGATATAAACACAACTACATACCTTAAATTCCTCAGAATAAAACAAACTACTCTTTCAGGAAAAAAAAAAAAATCGTCATTATTATTCACAAGGTAAATAAATAAATAAATCTGACATCTTTATCCTAACATAGTTTCCCAAGGCAGGACAGGTTGCTAAACTATTTTATTTCCAAGATCTTCTTTCATTTATAATACAATTAAGCACCAAACAATTAATTAACTAAAAAATACTAGAAAAACTAAACTACTGCACACTGTGTGTATTGGTTCTTTTTGTGTTGGTATATTAACGGAAAAGAACATCCTCCTACTCTACCTAAATAATAAAATTTGCCCACAATGATATTTTAAGAACGTTTTAGAACGTTGGTTTGTTTAACATCACTTCGCTTTATTTTGTAATTACACAGATTCCATATTTAATTTCTCCACATATATTGTGTACCTACTGTACAGAGAAAGTACTGTATTTCACCCAAAAATGCGATACCGAGATTTCATCGGAAAATACATGTTTTGAGGGCCGGTGGATAAAAAACATTTCTAGAAAAAGACCAATGTGTGTATGTGTGTGTGTGTGTGTGAGAGAGAGAGAGAGAGAGAGAGAGAGAGAGAGAGAGAGAGAGAGAGAGAGAGACTGTGGGCAGCATTTCTTAAAAATTAAAAATCCGCTAAATACCCAAGATTTGATATGAAGATTTTCGGCCTCATTACCCTAAATTATCCTTTATATGTAAAAAATTCGTAATTTTGATTTTCTTAAAAATAACTAACTGTTATGATTTAAATATCATAATATCTTATACTTATTTAATGTTGTATGAAATGTATATCTTGAATTTTCTATGCATAGTCTCTGAAGATCTCTTCATTCAGAATGCCTTTTGTATAGTTGGTAAATTATATATCTTCTTAAAACACACGGTGCTTTTTCCAAAAATGCTTTTTGAATTTAGGTGTCCTCAGAGCAATCTATTTCTAGTTAAATCTAAATATTAAATCAGTTGAAAAAAAATAAACGACAGTGGCTACAAAATAATGAAAATGCATATTTAGGTTTAGTATGTTCGAAGATGCGACACAAAAATTTTAATAAACATTCCTCCACCCCAAACTACACTTTACATTGAGAAAATTTCCGAATGTTTATTTTCTCAAAAATGGCTATAACGATGTTCATTAAAACACTGTACCTTAAAGACACATGAAATATAAAATTTATATATTGAATTTGTGGGAATAACCTCTAAATTCCTCTATATTCTAAATGAATTTTGATAACTGGTTAAATGCAAGAGACAAACAAATACGTCTTACACAAAAAATGTGGATCTCCCAAAGGAGGATGTATACTATACATTTTTTGTTGGAAACTAACCATTTCCGAGATATTGCTTCTTATTGGTTTAAATTTTAAATTATTTATACTTTCTCAAACAGGAGGTCGTCGCGTATTTATTTTATTTTACACCTGGCCGTGCAAAGAAACGAGTTTCATTGACAATCGTATTGAGACATGAATTTTGTAGGAGTAGGCTCTAAAGACCCCCTTCATTCTGAGTCACTTTTGCATAACTGTAATCGTAAAGGATCGACAAAAACTTACTATACAAAAAATGTGTATAATGTACAGTTACTTTTCGTAGGGTTAACCATTTCTGATATAGTCCTTGCTATTAGTTCCAATTTTAAAATACTTAAACATTCCTGATGTAGGACTTAGTCAATTTCTGGCTGTGCAAAGACTATGAATTTCATTTACATAGCAACAAGCTTAAAAAAGATTCGACCATCGCTTTAGTCTAGAAATAAGATCATTTCTGTTAATGCTTATGTCAATTAGCGTGAAGCAAACCGAAGAATAATCTGTTCAATAATAATTTGTTATAGAGATGCAGAGAAGTTACATAAATGGAACACATTCATTTTTTTTACTTTCTCAAATCCGTATGTGTAAAGTACACAGTGAATAGAGAAAGTATTGTATTCCAGTCAAAAATTAGATTTTGAGATTTCACCGGAAATATATGTTCATGCGTATGTGTGTGTTTCTGAACAGCATATCTCAAAAGACGAAAGGAACATTAAACACAATACTTGGTTCAAAATCTTCTCGCGCTTCTAGCCAGGTAAAAACTTGGCTTGACACCAACGTTTGGAAAAAGTGCATCTTGCTCGTCTTCAGGGTGAACTGATCTTGGTATTTATCTTTAGTTTATTCCAGGGATGAGACACGAATATTTTCAAGAAAATCTCCCCACAAACTACACTTTACATGAAATGTAAAGTGTAGAAGTGTAGAAATAATTTACATGAAATGTTTTCAGAAAAAAATTATTTTTCTCAAAATTTGCTCTGTAGATTTTGTGTAAAATACCGTATATTAAATATATTTACATCACAGATCAGGTGTATATTTTGAACTTTCTGGGAAAAGCTTCTAAAGACCTCTTTATTCTGGATAAGTTTTGAAGAATTTTTATAACTGTTTAACTGTAATTGATAGTAAAAAATGTAGATATACAAAAAATGTAGATATTGTTAAAATTGTCATGTCATATAGTATTTTATCTAGTCATCTGATTGTCAAATATTCCTTCATTAGTTTCAATTTACAACTACTTAAACTTTACTCAAACGAGAAGTGACGTTTCGTTTCAACTCTTTTGTTTTGCTGCAAGCCCGGCAAAGTGAACCGAAGTTCAATTGTTTTACATAGGAGCAGTTTTTAAAAGATTTTAATATCGATTTAGCCTAGTGCATCCTTTGCGTCCCTTCTATAATACTTAAAAGAAACAAAAGTTGATAGAGAGTTTATGTTATGCTAACTTTGATTAGCATGCCGTAGATAAAATAATATTTTGCAAGGTAAGTTGTTTAACAACTAGAGAAAATCACGTAAATTGGCCTCGTCAGACTTTTTATATTCTTATTTACCAAAGCTTTATCAAATCCAGTTTTTGTTTGCAATAATGCTATAGGTAGACTGTTTGCAAGCAAATGAATTGCTATTAAACAAGCATGTTAACAACAGCTGATGCAGAAACTTGAAATGTTATCTACATTGTTGAATAATCATTGGATGCAATTCAGAGATGTGAATTCCTCGACAGAGAGCTCAAAGAGCAACATCAAGCATGTGTATACATTCTCTTGGGCTGTACACGCTACGTTTAGTTCTGGGTGAGGCTCCAGCATCCAAGGGATGTCTTGCATCTAGAGTATTCCACCAACATGATGAAATGGTGTCGTGGTAGGTAATTCTGCTGTTGGATTCTTGGTTTGGTTCTCTTATGAGATTTTCATGTTGACTGAAGTTACAGAAAGTCTTATGTTCCATGACTACCAAGGTGCTGTTTCATTTATGCCTTATATCTCCGCCTTCCCTCATATTTTGGAAGCTGAAATATGGTATTTTGTTGGTATTAACGTTAACATAACGCATCTATGAAATTTTAAAAAAATTAAGACAAAATTAAATATTATTTTTCCATAATATAGTTCTAATATTTAAAGAAAATATGTGTTTACTTTAACTACACGTATATTTGCATATTGCATGCAGAAGTTATTGTATTCAACCCAGCATTTCTATACCGAGATTTCATCAGATGTATATGTTATGAGGTCTATAGAAAAAGGTCTATGTGTCTATAGACAGCATAACTCAAGGAGAAAATACCGTAAAATGCTAAACTTGGATTCCAAGGATGTGATATGAAGATTTTCAACACCTCCTCACCTACCCACACCTCAAACTACCCTTTATGTGGAAACATTTTCGAAAATGTTATTTGTCTCAAAAACGGCTATACTGTAAATTAAACACATTTAAATTACAATGAAGTATATATCTTGAATTTTCTGAGAATAGCCTCTGAGGACAAGCTTTTGGATGAATAATCAACTGGTAAAGCGTAAGATATAAACAAAAACTTACCACGCAAAAATGCGTTGTATAAAACTCTGGGGGGGGGGGGACTGGTCACCTTTCAGTAGGTCACCTTTCGTGTCATCTGCTTTACTGCTAGCCGTGAAAACCGAACCACAGTTGTTAACATAGCGGTCAGTTTTTAAAATAATTTACTATCGCTTTAGCCTGGCGTATTCCCTAATTTTGCTTCACCTTAGAAGTATGAAAGTAATAAGAGAATTCTGCAAATATTTATTTTGATTAGAATGATATGTGTAAAAGACCCTTTTGTAATATATATGTATATATATATTTTATTTAATTTTTTTTTTTTTTTTTTTTTGCAGATCTAGTAGACAGTCATGTGGATGGAAAAAGTCAGATTTTTTCCCTGGAGCATTTAAATACCAATTATCTAAAGCTACACATCCACAGATGCACATTTTATAAGAGGCACACGCAAAATTAAACGTTGTATTCTCCCAAACGCTTTTTCAGGTTTTCTATACTAAAAATGCTCCACAAGAGATAAAAATATGAATAGCTTCTTTCAAAAGTACCTTATAGACAATGATAATATATTGTAACAAATGTCTATTATTGACTCTATACAATCTTTTTATACAGTATTTAAATCACTGCTCCAAATAATTCACTTAATGTTACTTAGCAGTTTACAGCTACACACCGACCATAGTTCACGCAGTACTGCGCGGTAACACTACATTCACTCACGATTCACTACAATTCACAACAAAACACTTCACTTACGTTCTTCATCCCTTTTATAGCGAGAAAATGACGTCATAGAATTTCTGGAAGCTTCTCGGAGGTATTAAAAATCGAAGCTTGGAGAAACATCCCGAATATCGAGAAAGAATCACGATATCAATATGCCACGGTCTAAATCTGCTGCTTTTTCGCGCCGTTATTTACGCATCCAACTGCTATGTCTCACATTCCAGCTCCACTGCCGCATACCACAGCAAACATGAGAAAGGTTGCACACGCGGACGGCATACTCATAACTGTTTTCAAACTATTCCCACAATTTATAGAAATAAATAGTAAACTTTTGAAAAATCAAGTGTTTTGTAGAGTACACAAACAAATAATGTTTCTGCAATAATGTGAGAGTAACATAAAAGCCTGATGTGATAGATATTTTGGATTCATTTATGGTAAAACTTGCATTCTTTAATATGTTTTAAACATACACCATGTGGAACATTCTTACTTTCTCTACATAGTAAGTGCTTGGTACGTGAATAGAGAAGGAAATAGCACTCTACCAAAAAAGTCGATGCCGAGATTTCACCGGAAATACACATTTTAGGATCCCCTATATAAAGCTTTTTTTAGAAGAGGTCCATGTGTGAGTGTGTGTGTCTTATGTCCGTCTGTCAGTGTGTCCTGTCTTTTAAAAGATGGTTGCTATGTGGTGGAAACCTGTTTGTTTGGATTGCCTACAATTGACAATTTCCGTATGTGAAAGTTGAATTATTTTAAAATTGAAACCAAAAATAAGAAATATCCCAAAAGAGTTCAACTTCAAGAAAAGCATCTAATGACATAATTGTGTGTTCTAGCGAAATCTATATATTTTGTGAAGTAAATTTTTATATCTCTTGCGGTTTTAGAGCTATATAAAATAAGCATAATTCGTCCATAGTAAAAAGGTCTTCATGGGCTATTCCCAGGAAATTCAAGATTGCATTATATTTTTCAATTAAATATCTTTATTATACGGATTTTTTTCATGTGAACAGTAGTTTGAGTTGGGAGGATTGCTTTAAAAATCTTCGAGCATCCTTACAAGCTACTCAACTTAAACACCAAGTTTGATATTTTACCGACTTTTCGTTTTTGAGTTTTGTATTCATAAACCCACGGATACATACACATACACACACAGTCTTTATGTAAAATGAATTTATACAGAGTATATTAAAACGTCTATTTCTGTTGAAATCTCGGTGTAGAATTTTTAGCTGGCGTACCGAATCTTTTCTATCTACCTAGCGTATATTAAGCTGATTATGTTCTGATTATATTTTGAAAATCTGAAACCAATTTAAAAAAAAAAACTTGATTTTCATTGCTCTATATCATAATGCTGTTAGAATGTTTTATGTAGCATAACATTACTGCTATTAAATTGCAGTTAAATTCTTTTCGATACGTTATTTCTTTTCAATGTCTTGTTTGTACTAATCTTAAGACTGCTCAAAAGTGAACATTCCTCAATCACAGAAGTTGATTGTCCTTATTAGGCAACGGAGCATGCAGCATATAATACACTTCCACACTGAGGCAAGTTGTCACCGCTAAATGAAGCAGTAGGTAATGATGCATTCGCCATTAAATTCATCATCTTTTGAAATAAAAGGTACTGCGTGATTCGTCGTTGTCGATAAACTGTTCATTTCATGAAATAGTCAACAGACCTCTCCGGTTAGGCGTAGTGATCTAGTGACATATGAAAGACTACACAATCTGAAACCTGACAGAAAGCACAAAATCTTGTGTTGCGGAGAATTTCGTCCACTGGCGTATTAGTTATCACGCCACCTCTCAAGCCGAAAGTAAAGTCTATTGCTGCGAACGCGCGAGTACCCGCAGAGTTGGCACTCGCATATGTAGTAACAAATCCTTTTCCATTGCAACGCAACGCGTTGATACATTTTCTGAACCTAGATTACGGTTTCCTTCCTTGATTTACTATTTAAGTGTAAGCTGACGTAATCCAAAATTAGAATAGAACGTCCACCGTAAAGTATTAATATTAATTAAGAAATATCATTGTCAGAAGTAAATTTAATCTAATGTTACTCAGGATGATGGGGGTATATATACAAATATTTTGATTAATGTGTATCAATCTCGGTGAGTTCCTCTTTCAATTCTCCCAAAAACTATCACATAATTTACTACTTTATATGTTTTGCATTATCTTAATTGTATCACGTACTGTAAGACGCCTGTCAGTATCGATTATTGGGTTTGTTTTCACGTTTTCACATCTCAACCTACTGAAAATTGTTAAGCCTAAATAAAAAAAAAATAAAGCATTTAAGGATAAACATAAAATCTCTTTTCATATCAAATATATTATTTTTTTTATTAAATATTGAATTCCTGTAATAATTATTAATTTTTTTAGAGTTGGCCTAGGTCGAAAGGAACCATTGGCCTTGCAGAAGGTATTCATTGTAATAAGTGTTGCCCACTGAAGGGTAAATTTGCGACCCATGTTCTTAAAGAGAATAAACACTATGCCTTGTGTGTGACACGTCATTTTGGAGGTATTAAGCAACCTGCAAACATACTTCTCTTAATAAGTAAAATTATAAGTCCACGAATAAATAAAATATTTATGTAATTTTGTTTATTACATTATTTTAGTTAACTACATACCTAACTATTTTCATTTTTACAGCTACCAGTGGAATACAACAACATAATTTTATATAGGTTATTCTTCTTCCTCTTATTACTGCTTCTGTTCATACTGTAATTACAGCTCCGATAGAAATTCTGAAAAAGAAAAAAAAAAAACACAACTAAAACTGGTGACTAAAAAAAAGCCTTAAATTGGGCTGCTAGAACATAATTACTTCTTGAAAATGCAATTTACATAAGTATGTTTATACAAAATTTGTTGTATGACTGTTTTTCTCGTAAAAGTTCGCTGCACATATTAAGTGTAATGGGGTTGCTAAATGTTTCCTATTAAATTAATTATGAAAATATATCTACTTCAACATTTTATATATATTTTTATGTAATTATAATTATATATTAACGGAATAGCATTTTCAGCTTTATAATCCAGCCTGTTGAATCTTTGTTTACTGCTCTTTGAAGCACTTAATTTGCCTTTCAGCGATCATGTTTTTCAGTTACATATTTACCACTCCAACGAACATTCAGGATTCAATCAGTCTGAGTGGGCAGCAGCATTTTTTATCTCTTTTAGGAATATGCCCTTATTTAGAGCAGTTCTGCTTACATAATTATTCTGGTTATAATTAAAGGCAGAATAAAACGTTTTCAACGAAGCACGGCAGATGGCATACATGGAAATATATGCAACGGTGATCCAAAACAGATGACGCCAGAAAGTTATAATGTCCTATTTAATCGTTATGGTTTACCTATTAATGATTAATGGGAAACTCATAACACAGAATTTGGCGATGCGTGTAAAACATGACTAAGTGAAACAAAGCGTTAATAACGGGGGAAATTCATTAAGTGAGGGTTGTCACACTGCAGTATGGTAATTACATATGGTCAGCAGGGAGTATGGAACAGTTGCTTTCATTAAAGCTTTTAACGTTATAGAAAAAGTTATGCTTCTGGCATTCTACATCAAAGAGCGAGGCACTGTATGGATGTGTATGTAGAGCAAATTGGATTACTGAATTGTGAAAGTAGGTAGGTACTTATTTTTATTATTGCTTTTTAATTTAAATTTAATATATTGCTAACTGTGTAAATTACTTTTCACTTAAATGCTAAAACGCTTTTATAAGCTTTATATAATTTAATATATACGTTTAAGAGATGACTAATTGGCTAAAATTTTTAAAAGTGATATTCTTACTTACTCTACACGTACTATGCATTTGGTAGTAGAGAAGATATTGTAAAGATATTGTAATCCACCGAAAAAATTCGATGCCCAGATATCACTGGAAATATGTGTTTTGAGGTCTCCAGAACCCAAAAAGAAAGTCCTTGTGTGTGTTTGTTTAGATAGCATAACTCAAAAACGATAACACCCTTAAGTATAAAATTCAGTATTGAAGTTTAATAATTTTCAAGGATGACAAACGAAGATTTTAAAGGAAATCTCCCAAACACAAACTCCCCTTTGCATGGAAGAGTTTTTGAAGGTTCCGTTTTTCCAAAAATGCATCTAATGATTTTGCTTAAAACACTGTATATTATCCATTTTTACATGAAAAATAAAATGTATATCTCAAATTTTCTGGAATAGCCTCTGAGGACTTCTTTTTCGATGAATTTTGCATAACTGATAAACTGTAAGGGAAAGTTACTACACAAAACATTTAGATCTCATTTTTTTTAAGAGTTAAGCGTTTCCGATGTATTCCTTGTTATTAGTTTCAAGTTTAAGCTACTTAATACGATTCTCAAACGGAAGGTATCTTTTATTTCATCGCTGTTTTGTTTTACTCCTGGCCGTGCAAAGCCAATAAAATTTGAGTTGTTTCACATATTGATTGGCTTTTTATAGGTTTTTTATTGCCTTAGCTAAGTGTATTATCTTCGTTTCCATTTCTGGTAATGTTGATCTCAATTTCCATGATTTACTTTGTGGAGAAAGTCATATGAAGTTTGAATTTTCACTTTAACTTGATATGATACAATGCGTTGCTTATACTGCCGGGCCGCGGGTCGTGCATATGCGAACTCCGCGCAATGTATCACACAAGGAATTTTCCATTCTAAATCCGAATTATGCCCAAATTTCGTAAACGTTTTCCTGTGTTAGAGTACTTATTTGCAATTTTTATTTTATCTACACATACTATATACACAGTGTAAAGAGAAGGTATTGTATTGCAGCCAAAAATTCGATACCGAGATTTCACCGGCAATGTTTTGGGAAAAAGGTCTGTGTGTAAGTGTGTGTGTATGTGTATGTGTGTGTGTGTGTGAGAGAGAGAGAGAGAGAGAGAGTGTGTGTGTTTATTTGTGTGTCTATTTTGAACATAGCTCAAAAACGAAAATTCCTTTAAATACCAAACTTTGTATTTAAGTTAAGTATCTTCCAAGGATGCGACAGGAAGATTTTTCAAGAAAATCCCCCCACCCCAACTACCCTTTACATGTAAAAATGTTCTAAAGTTTCGATTTTCTCAAAAATAGCTATCGATTTTGATTAATATATCGTATATTAAAGATATTTACCTGATAAATAAAATGTATATCTTGAATTTTCTGAGAATAGCCTCTGAAGAGCAGATTACTCTAGCGAACCGTAAGATATAGACAAAGACTTACATTAAAAAAATGCAAAACTTATTAAAACACACAATTTGTTATATGCATTTTTACGTTGGGTGTATTGTTTTATAGATATTTCTTGTTATTTGTTTGAGCTTTAAAAATATTTTATTTTATCGTATAGGAATTTATCAACTCCTGTCTATAGAAACAAAGGAAGTTCAGTCGCAAAGCAATCAACTTTTGACTAATACTTTAGCCTATGCTACTCCCTTATTTCCCTTCTACTTGCATGGAAGCAAGTAATAAGACTATTTCTGCTAATTTTTAGCATGAAGTAAAAAGAAGCATAAGCTTTTTAACAATGATTTGTTGCAGAGATGTAGAGAAAGTCATGTGAAAGGAACACATCAGATTTTTAGTTGTTCTAACCAGATATTTAACTTGGAACTTTAATCTCAAACACTTTTTCCAGAAATTGTCTATACACATGTCTACTGATCCAATGTTTACTTTCCCTATTTTGTACATGGTGTATAGGTAAACCAACGAGAAACCAAAATTTCATTAGAAAAACGCGGTTTAGGGTTCCCTGTATCAAAATAAAATACATTTTAGAAACTTACTATTTAATTTGATTATCTTCCAACTATGTATCATGGCACATTTTTGGACATTTGCGATATTCTAAAAAATGACGAAGGATATTACTAAAATGCCGAATATTAAAGATAGTTACATTGCAAACATCAGGTAAATATATCTTGAGTTTCTAGGGAATAAACCCCAAAGTCATCTTCAATCTGAGTGACTTTTACATAACTAATAAACCATAAAAGATATACAAAAGCATAGAACAGATAAATGTAGATCTTGTTAAAACACATGATTGTTGTTATATGCAGTTTTTCTTTGAGGTAACCATGTTTTAATTATTCCCTGTTATTGTTTTCAATTTTAAAATGATTATACCTTTCTCAAGCAGGAAGTTGTAATTTCAATGACGATCATAGTGATAGGTGCTAAAACATTTGACTGTCGTATTAGCCTAGTGTGCTCCTTTTACTAATGAGCTAAGTAATAAAATACCATTATGCTAATCTTTATCTTGATGAGCACGATGTAGATAAAACAATAGCTTTTTGTAAGAAAAGTTTGTTTGCACAACAGGTTTTTAACATAAGGTGTTAAAAACCTGCTTTAAGGGGAGTCGAAATGGCATTATCGTAATTTTTTTCCATTTTCATGTTTTAATTGCATATGAATATTTTGAGTCTCCCGTTTATTTTGGTGTAACTTTCATAGAGGTACGCTAATGGTAAATATTTTAAAATATTATAACTTTTTAGAACATTTTTGTACACTCACTTGGTAAAACAACAATAACTTCGTAAACATTAATGTTACAGGAGACACAATTTTTATTTTTATCGGGAAGTTTTACTTTAGCTATTGATAGCACTGACGCTTCGTTCATATTTCCTTCGGGGTACTACAAAGTTGTGTTTGGAAAATTATGCTACATTTTCTTATATTTTATGTTTGAAAGCAATTTCTGAAAAAGTACAATTTTCTATACAAATGCCCCAATATCTAGGAAGCTAATTGACCCTAAGGGCTAAAATATTTACCACACATTTTCACTTAAATAATTTTTATTTTAACGAAAATGTTTTTATGTATGTAGATTAGTTATTTTTTAAATTAAAGTCATCATTTTTCAATACAAATTTTAGAGCTTTAATTCAAAAAATCATATCTTTCTTTCTAATCAGCAAAAGTATTCTATTCTTCATCAATAAACTGCAAAGGTATTGCTGAATATATCTCGAAAAATCTAGCTCAATATTTTAAACAGTTGCTGAAATAATGGGTCAAAATTTAACAGTGGCAAGATAGGGCATTTTGACTCCCCTTAAATAGTACTTCATCTTCAATTATACGCAATTAGTTTGCCTGTTCCACCATGAATTCTCCAGCCAACGCTAACCTACTGGTTACTTTGAAGTTTGTGTATATAGGTATGAATGTCCCCATTGCGAGTTACCGGCCCATAAATAGGTAAGTCATGTGAAGCTACGATTGCCTACTGACGGATCATGACTTCCGGTAATTTGCAATCAGAATTTCACACCCTTACCCTTTGATAATTAATCCAATATTTAAACACAACGCACCAATGTTTCAATGGTGAGAAATAGCATAGATAGAGAGAAATTCGTCTCCCATTTTTTGAAACGTCACGTTTGTTTTAATAATATCATATGTATTCCATTTGCATCAAATATTATCAATTACTTATTTCATTTACATTAATTATAGCTTATTTTACTTTCTCTAGCACGTATGTACACCCGTAGCCACAAAAAATGAATAATCCCCAGATTGTGTCGATCGAAGAGCTTCGTGTATCTTCGTAAAAGCTGCATTCACAACACACAAGAAATAACTGTACAGCGGTCTGTAGCAGACAGCGCAATGGTTAATTTCTGAGTACTGAAAACAGATTACAGAACAAGGTTATGGTGGCCGAGAGGTTAAAAAGGCCTGGCTTCTACTGAATAGTTCCAAGCTCCAAATCTCGCGCTGCTTGTTATGTTTTATGTTTGTTTATTCCATAACTGGATATGTAGAACATAATATTGCATTAATATAACTTTGGCATTTGAAGTTTTGGGCCTATCTATGCACATAAAAGCATAATTCTACTAACACTCGTGTTAAATACCTAAAAAAAAAAAATTATGAGTTCCATTCCCATGATTTTCTCCACCTCTCTGTAACAACATATTATTAAGAAGCTTGTAAGTCTATCTATTACATGCTAATTCAGATAAACATCAACAGAAATGGCTTCTTGTAAGTTGAGGTGAAAAGAAGTAATACACTAGGCTAAAATGATAGTCAATTTTTTTAAAAGCTGGTTGCCATTGGATGAAACCCGTTTCTTTGCAGGTTAGGAGGAGTTGACAAATTCCCGCACGTACTTTAAAACTGAAACGAATAACAAAGAAGGTCTCGAAAATGGCTTTTGCTATCTCTTACGGTTTACTAGTTACACAACACCCAGCAAAATTATCCTGAATAAAGATGTCACATGACGCATTTGTTTTGGCAACGGGTATACTAGTACATACAGTGCACATAGTGGTTAGTAAAGGTATTGTATTCTACCCAAAAATTCGATGTCGAGCTTTCTCCGCAAATACATGTTTTCAGGTCTCCTGAGTCCAAAAAAAGCAAGTTTAGAAAATGACTCTCTGTGTCTGTTGATAGCAAACTCAAGAACGGAAAAAAGTGTTAAATACTACATTTCGTTTTTTATGTTTAATGTATTCTAAGGCTGTAACACAAAGATTTTGAGGAAAATCCCTCCACCACAAACTTCTCTTTCCATGGAAAAACTTTTAGAACATTTATTTTTCTCAAAATTGATTAAAGTCTATTTGGAATAGACTCTGAAAAGTTCTTTATTCTGGATGAGTTTTGAAGAGTGTTGTATAATAATCACATCGTAAGAGATATAAAAAGAACTTACTACTCAAAAATGTAAATCTCATCAAACAATATTATTCATGTCATATACTCAAAAACGAAAAGCTAGTAAAATACCAAACTTGGAATTTAAGATGCGACACGAAGATTTTGAGAAAAATCACCTATACTCAAATTACCCTCTACATGGAAAAAAATTACGAACGATTTTGTTTAAAATAATATATATTGAAGATATTTATATTGCATATAAAATCCTTGTTTTGGTATCGAATTTTTGGATGGAGTGCAATACCTTCTCTATACACTATGTACATAGTAGTTTAGAGAAAGTAAAATTTGTGTTTTAAATTGTGAGTAGGAAGCTTGCGAAACGAGACTGAAAGCCGAGTTTCCTAATCCTACGGACAATATAAAACAATTTTAACAGTGTGGCATACACTACCATTACACAGTTCTCAATATTTATAGTCATATTATAATTATAAATAAATTGTTATATCTATTTCACGGAGTTCATGTTTAATGGTCTGCGATATTCAATTGTTGCCTTGCTTAGCATCAGTGCTGACAACATGATGACTTATTCGTACAGAACAAAAGCATTCTATACGACGGAGGCAGTGTAGCAGTTGTAATTTTGCTCTCTGCGCTACTTGCACAATTTCGTCTGATTCAGCAGACTTCATGTTTATGACATTCAAATCATCCGCCATTTTATGGATCGATACGAGCTTTCTCAGTCATAGCCTACTTGGATGAGGCCGTGGACGTAGATTACATTGTAGTGTTATAATTTTATAACACAGAGTGTCAGAATGTTCTACTTTTAGCACTACTGACACCTGGTAAAAACCTACTATTAATTACCATATCCCATTTCAGAGAAGTTTAAAAATCTAATTTCAAAACAAAAGGAAGGAATATCTCGGAAATGGTTAGATATACAGAAAATGTACGTGAAGAAATTATGTGTTACATGTTTTTGTGCAGTAAGTTTTTGTTTATTTCTTACGGGCTACTAGTTATGCAAAAGTTATGTAGAACGAAAAGGATATTAGAGGATATTCCCAGGTAACTCAGCATATCATTTTATTTCTCAAGCATGTGTCTTTAATACACGGTAACTTAAACAAAATTGTTGGAGCAACGTTTGAGAAAATTAAAAGTTTCGATAAATAATGGGTAGTTTTGAGATATGGGAATTTTTAAAACTCTTCTTGTTGCGTTTTTGGGAGATACTAATCTTAAACACCAAGTTGAGTTTTTAACGTTTTCGAGTTATGCTGCACACATAAAGCACATATAACCTTTTTCTAAAAATTATTGTTTTATGATTCATGGGGTCGCAAAACCTATATTTACGGTGAAATATTGGTATAGAGTTTTTGTGTGGAATACAATGATTTCTGTACTAACCTGTACGATTAACAAGAAGTTGCAAAGTTCCATTTGGACAACGTAAAACACAACCTGACAATCCTGGTTCTGCATGAATCGCAGATATTAACATTGCAGTGGGTGAATCTATGAAGTGGAAGGAATCTGGCGTTAGTGTTAGTGTAACATGGTTCGTGGTTATCTAAAGGCTAATTTATAATACATTAAACATATGTACAATTAGGGACGGTTCTCGTCAAGGCTGTGGTGCTCGAGGTATGCATAACGCATGCAGCTTAAAACGGCTATGGTATTTGCCAATTTTAGATACGCTCAGAATGGTAACCCTTGTCTAGTCCAGCTGAGGGAAGACTGGGCACATTCAAGAGACTACGATATTCACATTCTCTCTGCCACCAAAATTATGTCAACAGAAATTATACAGGGTTATTATGTTTTTTTTTTTAACTTCGTCTGATGTATTATAATCATAAGATTATTGTCTGGATTTGTGGCTATACTGAGAAGCTGGTAAACGGAGGGGGAGTGTGATGTCATTAACAATGATACATCCAATTTGGTTTCAATTAAATAAGGATAATTATTTATCTTCATCTCACAAAGATTTAATCCATTAAAACACAAAAAATATTAAATTCACTTTATTCATTTCAATATTATCTCTAAATAATTAAGATGTAAATGGATTTTAGTCACTTGAATAATAAGTTAGCAGCTTTTATTCGTCTCCTCATTTCACCTGTTCGGCATGTTAAGTACAGCAGTGGCGGAGCTAGCCAATTTGAAATGCGAATGGCTGGGCACCAAAATATGTCTTACAGTGTTTCTTCTCCAAATAATGCTTTACAAGTTTTTTACTTTTTACTTTCTCCCCACACCAATCACCTTTTACATGAAACAAATTTGAAAATTTGGATTTTCTCAAAAGTTGCTCTAACGATTTTGATTAAAATACTGTATATTAAAGATATTTACTTAACAAAAAATGAATGGGAACAGTCCGTGAAGACCTTTTCATTCTAATAAGCTGTGAGAGAGAGACAGAAACTTAACTGCACTGAAATGCAGATCTAGTTAAAGCACACAATTTATGTCTTATATATTTATTTCGTGGAGTTGATCGTTTTCGAAATATTCCTTGTTATTGATTTCAGTTTTGAAATGCTTAAGACTTTTCTCATAGGGAATTTTTCGACTCTTGGCAATTCAAAGAAACAAACACACAGCAACCAGCGTTTAAAGGAGCTGAGTATCGCTTTTGCTCAGTGTGCTCTCTTATTTCCCTTCTTCTTACAAGAAAGCCGGTAATAATACTATTTGCCATAATGTTTAACCGAATTATGATGAAGTGGACAAAAGAATAAGATTTTTAACAATAAACATAGGCTAAAATAGTAGTGAAAATCTGGTTGCGCTTGAAGTTCCTTTGTATGGACAGAAGTTGACAAATTCCCATATGAGAAAAAATAGTCTTTCATAGCTGAAACTTAATACAGGGAATTTCTAAAAAACAATGAATTCCTGGAAAAAATGCATATTGCATAAATTATGTGTTTTAACGTGCTCTACACTTCCTATTATGTATGTTTTTGTCTATGTCTTACGGTTTACCAGTTATGTATAATTTCACAAAACGCATTCAGAATAAAAATGTCTTCAGAGACTATTCTCAGAAAATTTTATATGCATTTTATTTGTCATGTAAATACCTTTAATATACGAGATTTGCATTAAAATCGTTAGAGCCATTTTTTAAAAAATAAAAATCTTCAAAAAATGTTCTATGTAAAGGATAGTTGTATGTGGTGGGATTTTCTTGAAAAGCTTCGTGTCGCAGCCTTGGAAGATGCTGAACTTAAATACCAAGTTTAGTATGTAAGGAATTTTCGTCTTTAAGCTATGCTGCCCACAGACACGCACACTGACAGACTGACAGTCACATTCAGGGACATTTTTCTAAAAAAGTTTTTTTTTATATATATTCAGGTGGTCTCAAAACATATTTCCGGTGAAATCTCGTATCGAACTGTGTGGTTTTTTAGCCGAACCCCGTAGCTGCTCTCGCTAAACTACCTAGATTTTGCGTTTCGTGGTGCAGGGGTTTGAGTCCCGCCTTGAGCATGGGCGTTGGTATGCTTGTAAATGTGTATAAGTCTGTGTATGTACATAGACCGTTGCAGATCAGACTACCGCTGATGGCGGTATCACTAGTGTTGCTGTTGACTAATGAATGTAGATTACTGAGCGGTCGTGGTACAGTCAAACGCATGGTACAGTCCGTCCGTTAATGCTGGGCATTTATGTTGACGTTAAATGTATGTCATTAACATTAGACAATAGGCAATATTTATTGGATTTATTACAACTCAATTACTGTGATGTCAGCACTGTTGTAATGGAAAATTGTGCAAGATGCATGAACATGCTCAACTAAAGCACCTTTATACTCGAACATTCGTTTAATGCAAACTGATTTTCTACAGCGCCTGTCCGGTGTATGACGTAATAGTTAGTTTGAGCGTTCGCCACCGGTAACATGAGATTGGACGGGTAGTAAATAAAAAGAAAACGGTAAAAAAAAAAAAAAAAATAGGCCAACAAAGGAAATGTAGTAAACTGGAGAAAAAAAATAAGATTTTAAGTTTTCTTAAATGCACATTTGAGAAGATTGTGTTGCAGCAGTAGGGACTTCATTGCTGACTTGTTGCCATGGTAATTACGACATTCATTTTCTGACTCTGGTGCCAGAAATAGGGTAATATTACACGATGTATGCCGTCATAATAAGCCGTTTTAATGCAAGTTTGCACAAAGAGTATTTCTAATAAAATTTCTTAATCGAGGTTTTACAACTTTTGCTCTGCTTATTATGAACGAGCAGTAGACATAACAAATAAAACAAATGAATAAAGTCAGGCATCTGTCTGTTAACATAGTATCTCGTCTATCGAATTATTTCAAGATAATCCTGTCCTCGACAGCAAACTTAAGAATAGTCACAACTGACGTTGAGGGTCTTTTTTCTCTTCCTCCACTTGAGCAGACGGTATCAAAGGATAAATGTCGAAGGAAAAGCAAAGTTGGAGGAGCAATATCCCGAGAACGTCAAGGAAACTTGAGTAGATGAATTGCTTCACTTGAAAGCCTAGCTTACGAAATTAGGGAAGGAAATAAGACACTTGATCTCTGTCGATGGCTAAGAGTACATCGGATGCTGACGATTGATGTACCGCCGACTCTTCAACTTCTACTGCCTCGTTTGAGTGGATAAAAATCCAAGGTGTCACCATTTTAACGGCAAACGCTTCGTCATATTTACTTTCTATGCCATTTTCTCTCGGGATTATAATTTAAATGGTTTTGAACTTATTTTTATGACTCTTAGGGTTTTATTTCTACTAAGAGAAAGTGCTCAAGTGCGATTTTTACTGAGTTTATCTCTAATATCACCGAGTCAGGTGACTCAGGCGTTTAACTTTTTTTTTGGATAGTGTTTAACCTCATTTTTACTATAAATGACTCCACAGACGATGGCATCGATGATACATGGAATGAAGATGGAGCACCGGTGAATTGCCATGGCGGGTGAAACCGGAGAACTCGCAGAAAACCCGCCCCGCGCCGCTTTGTCCACACAAATCTCATATGCGGTCGCCATCTAGTTGAGAGGCCATGTTACGATTTTGCCTGTAAGGGGCATTCAGGAGGTTCGGGTGCGCTACCCATCGATCGCGCAGTCTCAAAATATTTGGGAATAACCCCCAAATTTCTCTTCATTCTGAATAACTTTTGCATAACTGTTAATCCTAAAAAATAGATAAAAAAGTTTTACACGAAGAGGTAGATCTTGTTAAAACACACAGTTTATGTAATATTACCTACGTATACAGTGTTGGTAGGACTTGCCATTTCCGAGATATTCCCGTTATTGATTTTAAAGTTCCAATACTAGCTTTTCTAAATAGGAAGCTGCTATTCACTTTCTTCATCTTGATTGTTCAAAGAGAAGAGTGTTGCAAGAGAGAACTTTAACCTAATTTATTATTTTATTTCCCTTCTACTTAAAAGCAGCTAAGAATAAAACGACTTCTGCTAATGTTTAACTTGATTAGTATGAATTAGAGAGAAAAATAGACTACCGTAAGTGTAATTTGTTATGGAAAGATGGGAAATGTCTTGTGAATGAAGTAGATAAAATGTTTTCCTTTTAAGCGGAAAAGAATTGCTTTTGATTTTGGTGCAAAAAAATTCACCATACTTTACTTACATATTTTGATATATTTAATTCTTTTTGGACCTATATCATACATGTTTTGGACGCCTTGAGCTATTAATTGAGTATGCCAAACTTTAAAACCACATTTGCTCAGATACTGCTACAGGTCAGGTGTGATATTTAAATTTTAAACTTTAGTTTTAAAAAATAAACAGCATAATGATACTCTATTCTTCTTATTTTTTCACTCGCGTTAAAAATATATTTTTAAAATACCAGATGTGTTCCATTCCCATGAGTTTCTCTACATATGTTAAACAGATTATTGTTAAGACGCTTATTCTTACGTCTACTCCATGTTAATCGAGATAAACATTAACAGAAATTGTCTTTACTAGTTGCTTGTAAATAGAAGGGAAGCGAGGGAGAACACTAGACAAAAGTGATAGTCAAATATTTTAAAAGCTGGTTTCTATGTGGTTGTGTCTGTTTCTATGTATTGCCTGGAGTTCACGAATTCCCTTATGAGAAAAGTTTTAAGTATTTTAAAACTGTAACCAATAAAAAGGAACATCTAAGAAATGGCCAACGCTACGAAAAAATGGATATAAAATAAACTGTGTTTTAACGATACCTACATATTTTCTACAGCATGTTATTTTTTACCTCTCACGCTTTACCGGTTATGCTAAATTCAGCAAACTTCATCCAAAATAAAGAGGTCTTCAGAGGCTATTCCCAAAAAATTCAAGATATACATTTTATTTGTTCTGTAAATATCTTTAATATAAGGTGTTTTAATCAAAATCGTTAGAGCAATGTTTGAGAAAACGAAAATTTTCGAAACATTTTCTATATAAAGGGTAATTTGGGGTAGGGGGTTTCTCCTCAAAATCTTCATGTTGCAACCTTAGGAAATACTAAACTTAATTAGCAAGTTTGGTACTTTACTTGCTCTTTGTTTTTGGGTTATCGTGTTCACGGACACACACACATGGCCCTTTTTCTAAAATGCTTTTTTTTGGGATATACGGAATCCTAAAACATGTATTTAAGGTGAAATCTTGATATCAATTTTGGGTGCAATTCAATACCTTGCAATACCTTCTCTATATTCTATGTCCATAGTATGTGTGGAGAAAGTAAAAAATTTGATAAGTTCCGTTCACATGACTTTCTCTACATCTTTACAATACATTATTGTTAGAAAGCTTATTCTTCTATTTCCTTAATACTAATAGAGAAAAAAATTAGCAGAAAGGGTATTATTATTTGTTTCCTTGTAAAAAGAAGTGAAATAAAGGAGTACCATAGGCTAAATCGGTAGTCAAATGTTTTAAAAGCGTGTTGCTATGTGAATGAAGTACCATTGTCTGTATGGACAGGAGTTGACAAATTTCCGTATGAGAAAAGCTAATGCTGAAACTAATAACATGGAATATCTAAAAAAAAAAAAATGGCGAATTCCAAGAAAAAAATGTATATAACATAAATTTTTATTTTAACGAGATCTACACTTTTTCATAAGTAAGTTTTTGCCTATCTCTTACAGTTTATGAGTTATGCAAAATTCCGCAAAATTCATCCAGAATAAACATATCTTAAGAGGCTGTTCCCAGAAAATTGAAGATATATATTTTATTTGTCATTAAAATCTCTTATATTTAAGAGCTTTTAAAGTAAATCGTTAGAGGCAATTTATAGAAAATCAAAATTTTCGAAAAAAGTTCCAAGTAAAGGGTAGTTAGTTGTAGGGGGATTTTCTTGAAAATCTTCGTGTTGCTTCCTTGGAAGATACCAAACTTAAATACCAAGTTTAGTATTTATTGGTCTTTTCGTTTTTGAGCTATGTTGCCCACAGACACATACACACACACACACAGACACAGAAACACACACGGACATGGTTCTAAAAAGGCTTTCTTTTCTATTCAGGGAGTCTCAAAACATGTATTTCCGGTGAAATCTCGGTATCGAATTTTTGGGTACAATACAATACCTTCTCTATACACTATGTACATAGTACGTATAGAGAAAGTAAAAATCCAATATGGAGAAACTCCAATCAAACGTTTTATTACAAAAATGTTAAGAAATCTAGTTTTAAAGAATGACTCTGTGTTACGATATCTGTCGGATGATATAAATTAATTAATGGATCTTGAATGGCGTTACATGTTGTGTGATACTTATTTTGTTGCTAGTAATTCACGTGAAAAAAAAAAATCAAAGTTCTACTCTAATACTTTAGGAAATCACTTCTAGCACTTCAGTTTCCTCTTAATGTTCTATATATTTCTTAATAGTTGCATATATTCTATGCTCGTAATGAATGCTAAGCAGTTACGAACGCACTTAAAAAGTGTGTAATATAGCTATCGATCACGTTTAGAAAGAGGGCATGCCATGAGGGTACTATTGCGGATGGTTTAAATGAATATCAGAGTGACATCTGATATTATAAGCTCAATGTTTGGAAGCCCGTCCCATGAGAAATGTGCCTGTCACCTGCCATACAGCTACTTCAGAACAGCTCAATGTGTGTGGTGGGGGTTACTCATGCATTCTCCAGCGCGCATGATCGCATTACCCTGTAATAAACAAACTGTTCCGGGAATATATCACAGGCTGTCCTTTGACCGCGTGGCAAATATTACATATACCTGACGATCCGTGTACCAGAACATTTCCTGTCCATCAATCAATCAGTTAATTCATCATTCATATAGCACAGAATGTCTGCTAGCCATAACGTGAAGTGGAGTTACTCGTCTGCAGACAGACATGTCTTTATATAAACCAACGGCGACATTGCGCATTTTCGTTCAGTTTTAGATTTCACTCTGCCATTGGTCGATTGACCAACATGGCTGCCCATGCACAAGCAGACATAACGAACAGAAGACTGTGCATTTTGCATTGGAAAGCAGAATCGACTTTTAGAAAGTTCATTTTACCGTTAATTTCGATCCAGTCCTAAAGTTGCCTAACCTCGACGAAATCTCGAAACCTGTCGTTCAACTGTCACGTAGCCACATTGTCTCCTTAACCAATAGGAAAGGGTTAGTCTAAAAGTAAACTAGAATCTGCAATCTCGCAAACGAACGGCGCCGGAGGATGCAATGGGCGAATTTTCGCTAATTTTCTTTATAAACTCAGAGGCAAATTAAATTATCTTTGGGAAATACTGCTATTGGTTGAGTATTAACAATTTCATGGTATGGTTTCCCGCCTTAGGCCTCTAAATTTGCTTGTGTTCGTTTTATTTTTAACAACTTGAAGTTTGCCGGGCCCCATGGCCGCGCTTGCTAAAGTGCGTCGCTTTGGTTTTTCAGAGCGCAGGGGATCGTGAGTTCCTGTCCTACCTTGGACATGGGTGTTTGTAAAATGTGTATATATGTATGTGTTTTGGAAGAAGAAAAAACAAAAGCAAACAGAAAACAAAATAAATGTTAGGAAAATGAAAAAAAGGAAAAGGGTATCCAGCATCGGAATCCCGACCAGACTTGATGGGTGACTTCCTGATGATGGGAGAGATGCACGCTCCCGAAACGTCGATAACTCTTCATCATTACACCTGGCTTGAATCCCGAGAACGTCTATATGTTCGTCGCCAGAAAGCTTCAAATTCTATTTCGAAACTGTATTTAAAAAAAAATAAAGGAAAAAAAAAACCGATTCTACAAATGAGACATTTATAAATATTTTCCTTCACTTTAACAAAACAGCTGATAGGTAACCTATTAATTCCTCGCAGAGCTACAGCTAAATGAACAAAATATTTTTATCAAAGTTTATTCTATCCACGTAATCTAATCAAGATGTTCATTAACAGAAATGGTCACATAACTTACTTCCTTCTATGTAGCAAGAAAATAAGGGAAAATATTGGTAAAAAATGATAGTCAAATTTTAAGAGCTGATTGAAAATCACTTCTCTTTGCATGTTAAGAGAAAACAAATTAAAATCTGAAGGTGTTCCATTCACATGAATTTCTCCACAAACCATCGTTACAAAATGTTATTTATTTATATATATTAGAGTAATCGAAATAAATATTAACAGAAATGCTTTTATATTTCTTCCTAAGTAGAAGGCTAAAACGATAGTCAAACCTTTTAAAAAGCCGGTCGCTATGTGAAACAATTATTGGGTTCACATTGTGCGGTCAGGAGTAAAGCAAAAGAGAGATGAAACGAATCGCTCACTTTGGTTTAGAAATGTTTAAGTACATAAAAATTTGAAACAAATAACAAATAATATCTCAGAAACGGTTAACTCTATAACAATGTGCATGAAATAAATTTTGTGTATTAACGAGATCCACATTTTTTGTGTAGGTTTGCAAATTAGGCAAGAATCATCTGAATGAAGAGGACTTCAGAGAGTATTCCATGACGAAGATCTGCTTTTTATTTTTCATAAAATATCTTTAGTTATTACAACCGTTTTTGAGGAAATGAAAATATTCGACAACATTTCCATGCAAAGGATAGTTTGAGGCGGAGGTTATTTTCTAAAATCTTTCACTTGCATCCTTGGAGGTTCCTAAATCTAAGTATTAAGTTTGGTATTTAACTAACTTTCTGTTTTTCAGTTATCGTGTCCACAGATATATGCACATATCTAGACGCACACGTGGATCTTTTCTCTGGTAATGCTATTTTGGAATCTCTGAAACACTGATTTTGTTGTTGTCCTTTAAAGCCTGGCATCTGTGAGATTGAGTGAAACTATAAACAAATATTTTAAAATATTAATTTATGCTTTTTATTTTGTTTATGCACCATGCGTTAACCTGGGTTATTGATCTTCCAGCTTACGAACAAGTATGTTGTTTCAGAAATTCAGCTATGTATGACAGGTATGAGGAGTCTATTAGCAAGCAGTGTCGGTCCGCGACGACTTCCAATCGGAAGATCGTTATTAGAGTTTCTAAGTATATTTGGGTTTTCTTTTTGACAGTTACTTTTGTACTTGGGACTGGGTCTTGTTGAAATAGAGTAAATAAATAAGTGAATAAATAAATGAATAATGAAGCACTTGTGTCCTTAACTAACAAGGGAGAAATAAAGTTTAGTAAATAAACTTTACCTACAGTTGGAACAGTGGAAGGGATAGTTTTACGAAGGGCATTTTTATCATTTTCGCTTTTTTGCAATTCCTTGAAAATAAAAAAGAGAGTAAATTATATAGTAATGGATTTCTATGGAAATATTTTTGACAGATTTGAGACTTCTATGCTTGTAAAATCTGCAATGCTAAGCTTGCATTCGCAACTACAATTACAATCCGTGAAATATAATATAATTTAAATGTCTACTATCAAATGTAAATTCACACTGTTAAAATTCTTTGTAACTAAATTGTTGAGTATGTTTGCTTCTGTATATTTTGTAGACAACTATTTTCATAGTTGAATTATGCCGAAGAACGAAGCATATAATGCCCACCTAGGTAGTGTGGTGGTAGCGTGTCTGCCTCACATTCAACAGGTTGTGGGTTAGAGTCTCATTCAGGGTGAGTTACCCGGATAAGTTTTTTTTTTTTTTTTTGTTGAGGTTTTCCTTATCCTGAGAAGACGAATGTCGATTAAATTTAAACCCCGATATCATTTGAGCATCATTTCACCAATTTCATTCATCGTCCGATATCACCAACCAGATTAAACGACGTTAAGCTACAAAAAAAAAAAAAAAAAAAAAAAAAAAACATAATATCAAGAGGCCGCCAGTTCGAGTTTCGCTACCAGAATATGGTATTTTCAGGATTTTCCCTTATTCTGCAAAATCGAATGTCGAGTAACTTTAAGATCCATGGACCCCAAGATCACTCAGCATCTTTTCACCGATTCTATTCATCCTCCTCGATATGACTAACCAGGTTAAAGGACAATACGGTAAAAAATGAATCAATTAATTAAACAAATAATAAAAAATAGACAATTGTCTACCGAGTACCATGTACAATGTAGGTAGATAGAAAAGGTAGTGTATTCCACCAAAAAGAGGGGAAACTGGTAGGATGTGTTTAAAATAAGACTCGGTTCTTTTATAAAAGTTTATTTGAAGTGTAATATGAGAGTACCGGCTAAAGCCTTGCGTTCCTATGCGACGCATATCCAGTGCAGTATTGTCCCATTGGTGCAATAACTCGGAAACCGCAGCAGGCCTAAAGCTACGTGACAAACAACGATGCTACATCATTTGGCGTATAGATGCAATGCTGCTTACTAACGCCTGGACCAAATGGAGTGTTTGTCCCAAAGCCATTAAAACCCGTGCTGCGCCTGCTTTATATGTACAGATGCTGCTGTCTCGGTAATGACGAAAAAAGTGAACAAAATATGCAGATCGCACGACCTCGACGCCAGCCCAAATTGATTAATCAAAGTAAATATGCCAATATCAGGCCCCAATGTCATTTTGGCATTCGGTGTTTTTCTTCTTTTGCGGGGGCTGGGAGAGAAGGGAGGCAACGGTGTTGGAGATCGATGATATCAAATGTCAGTTTTTCAAGTCGCGGGTTTCTCCCGCGGATGCAAAATCCTATCAGTCTAATAATATTATCGTTACGAATCCTATACGATACAAAATACATAACATATGTGTGGGTATCCTACGTGGTTACTCTGCTAGCCTCTAAAACCCAAGGTAGCATGTTCAAACCTGCAGAAAGGTGATGGATAATTTCGGACACCAAAATTATGGAGCACGGCTTCCTTCGGATTGGAAGTAAAGCCAGTAGTTATTGTGTCATCTTTATTTCCAGTAAAAGAAGGTTATCCCTCCTGGGTAGTGTGTCTGCTTCACATTCAAAAGGTCGTGAGTTCGATTCTCGCTGAGGGTGAGTTGCCCGGATAAAGCTTTTTTCGGGGTTTTCCCTTATCCTGAGATGACGAATGTCGAGTAACTTTAAGCTCCATGGACCCCGAGATCATTTGAGCATCATTTCACCAGTTTCATTCAGCGTCCAATATGACCAACCAGGTTAAGAAAAAAAAGAGAAGGTTGCTGGGTAAAATTCCGCTATTTCGCATCCGCAGATCGCGATTTCATCATTCAATTTCATCTAAAGTTATCTGAATCTCCTGGGAGAAAAGGTTCTTTTAAGGATAATAGGAATACGATAATAAATCCTAATATATCTTTGAATATAAAATAATGATGGAAGGAAATTTTAACAATGTTTCTATTTAATCCTAATGCGAGCGACGAGTTGATCCCTCGTCACCATGACGTATAGCGGCGAACTCACGAACTAGAAATTCTAATCTGATACGCTCCACTTACGAGTACTTGAAATAACTATCATGCTTACCACTCGGGCCAAATCTCTTAATAATGCCGGTAGAAGTAGAGTGTTGAACCCAAAGATTTTGTATTTGTGTCCGTGTATATGCGTGCGCAGGTGGTAATACCTGCGTTATACTCGATTTTTAGCTATTCTACGCTTGTCCCTAAAGCTACGTATTTTAAAAGGTATAGATAATATTACTTTTGCGCTGTATTTCTGGCGGTATGTGGCATGGGAGTAGACGCTAACCTTTCTGTTCATAGTGGATGTTATATGTAGGTATATGGGCAGTAGCTAGATACCATGGAATACGACACATCAGCGCATATCACACGTGCAAGAAGGTTTGATTTCTGGTAATCGTGTTGACGTCATTCACTGCTCTAAAAGCAGAAGTTGGAAGCCAGGCGAGTCGGACAGTCTTTGAATGGGAGTTCTAGAGAATGAACGAATAAATGCATCTATTGAAATTCCTGTATGCATATATATTCTTCATAAATCGCACGGGTCCACAGACAGTACGTACTCAAAATAGTAAGCAATATTAAAAACAACATAAATTTACAACACACAATAAACCGCATTCCGATGTATTAATGTACCCTATTATAGTAGACAAGTACACTTAAGAGAAATATATACATACAATATTAACATTACAATAAAACAATGACAGAAAATATGACTTAAAATATATATAAAATATTATAATAACTTCTAATCTCTTCTAAGGCCCCCTCTTCTCTGTTACAGCCTTCATAGATCTCCGGTGTCTTGCCTTAAGTAGAAATTTACCAAGCCCGTCCGCGTCTTCCATGCCTACCAGTAGCGTCCACCATGCTTCTAACTCTCCATTTGCGGTGGTAAAATCGCGGTGGTAAATACTTTTCCCTACATTCCCCAATACCTCTACAACTTGCCAAAATATGGGTCCACGACTCTACCTCCTGGCAAATGGGGCAGATTCTCATAACATTCTCTTCATGATTTTTATCACCCGCCAGGCTTCTAGTCTAATCCACACGAGCCCCTGTCTAATGAGTTTGGTACCTGTTTTGGTATATTTCTCCATACTCCACTCCGATTTTAGCCCAGACTGTAACTCCAATGAAACCTTTTCCGTGCATTGCGCAATTATTTGCTGTGTATCAATTTCACACAGGCGGTTCTTAATTTTTCTCCAAATACTCCATCTGCTTGCCTGACCCACCATTCAAAAGTATCCTATCCCAATGGTTTTCAAACCTTTCTTTAATTGTGTTGTTCACATCAAATTTCCTTCCATTTTCAACGTTTCATGATAGCAGACTGCCCTAATTAGAGATTGGTTCTCATCCAATATTTAACTGCTTAGATTTTGTAGTCTATCGTTACACTATGCGCCCCAAATTCCTTCATTATTCCGCAGTTCTAGTGCGCAATGATGTGAAAGAGCAGTAAACTGTACGCATCAAAGCGTCGAGTAAACTCTACTGCAGACTTGGTGTGCAACATTGAAATAAAGACACTTATTTGTATCCAAATTTGAGTCAACGAAAGAAAACTTTCTCACAAATATATATGTTTAATTAACTGCTTATTCTCTTTGTTGTTGGTTTCTAGTGATGCTACTATAAAAAGTCTCCACGAAGTTTCATACTGGAGGATGTGATACTCAAAATATATAGCTCAGAATGCCACTTATGAGAACACTCTTGTCAGAACTGCTTGCCAAGAAATCGTCCCTTCAGGCGTTACGGTGTTCTTTGCGTGGAATGTCACATCCCCGATATCACTGGCATTAAACCAGCAACTTTTCCAGCTAAATACAAGCAACTCTCTTACATTGGAGTTGATTAATATTCAAAATTAAAACCACTGACCTTTGAAAACATGTGCACACAGTGAAAGTAGGGATCTACGCCATTAATCGTTATCTAACTCTACCTCCTTTCCACTCCATACTCAAAAATCTGATGTGCTCCATTCACATAACCTTCTCTAGCTGTTCCAAAAAATTACTTGCTTTACATAAGATTACATATTCTTTTATTTCGTCATGCTAATCAGCATAAACATTATTACAATTTGTCTTATTACTTGTTTCATGTAATTAGAGAGAAAATACGGGAATATACTAGGGTAAAGCGATAGTCAGATCTTTTAAAAGCCGATCATTGTCTAAAACTATTGAAATTCGGTTCTCTTTGCTTGCTAGTGGTAATAAGAACATTCTGCTAATATTTATTTCGATTAGCATTGTATACAAAGAAGAAGAATCTTTTGTGGGAGGTTTGTAGAGCAGCTAGAGAAAGTTATGTGAGTGTAACATATCAGATTTTTTAATATTTGTGTATTGCAAAAGCACGTAGGTTTGTGGCTCCATGCGATTGTTGAAGATCAATGTATGATAATGTTATTTCAATAAAAACACTTATTCATTCATCTAACATCAAACAGCCTGATCATAATGCTTAAACACAATGTTCAAGCAGTGCCGCGACATAGAAAAGCCTTCTAACATTTATTTATCCCCAAGGGTAGTAATTGCAACCACTTCTAGCCAACTTTTATTTTCCTTTATCGCCTATAAAAACCGCACAACCATCCTTTTCCCCCTGGGACCACCGTGGAGTTGTATTTGGATGCTAATGTTATTGCCCACTGAAATATGGCGCTTTCAAACTACCTCAGCAATTTGTGTATTAGGAAAAAGGACTTTGAATTGCTTTTCTTTTGTTTTCTTCGCCTCGGCTTGATGCGCAGCAAATTCAGCACGCGAAAGTTTGAAAGAATTGATAAAAATATGTTTGGAGGTATTTTGCTGGGATATTAAATAAATACAAAATTGGACTGGTGTGGGTCGAAATTAGTATTCCTTTAAGTAAACATAGATGAACTTTTTGTGTTTAATATGCAAAAATCTGACATGTTCCATTCATATGAGTTTGTGTAGCTCTTTCGCAAACAAAATGTTCTTAGAAAAGATATTTCCTTTATCTGCATCATGATAGAATTAGTAGAATTGTTGCTTTATAAGGAGAAGGAACATAAGGGAATACGTGTCGCTATGTGAAACAATTGAAACTCAGTTCTCTTAGCTCGTAAGAAGTAAACAAAGAGAGACGAAAAATACACCTTTCGTATAAGAAAACTTAAGTAGGTAACTTAAAACTGAACAAAACGATTCAGAATATATAGAAAACGATTACTTTACGAAAAAATGTATACAACAAAAATTGTGTGTTTTAAGGAGGTCTTCATTTTTGTAGAGTAAGTTTTTAACACTATTTTAAGTTTTATCAGCTATGCGAGATTCAGCAAAATTCTCTCAGAATAAAGCAATTTTAAGACGGTATTCTTAGAAAATTCAAATATACATATACATTTCGTTTGTCATGGAAATATTTGAAACACATGACATTATAATTATAAAATTGTTAGAGACACACAAAGGGGCATTTTATCTCAATATGCTACTTTCTTTTTATTCAGAGGTCTCAAAATTGTATTTCTGTAGAAATCTAGGTTGCGAATTTGTGGATGAAATATAATAGGGTGCTAGAAAGAAAGAGCGTGTATATTAAAATGTCCAGGAAATCTACTTATTGTTCCGTTAATGTAACCTTTATATTGTAAGATTTTAATATGTTAAGGATATTTAGTACCTATCTTGGAAAAAATTATTAAAAAGTCACATAGTAAAGGACAAGATACATATATTTTATACTCTTATTTGTAGATCTGTAAACGGTCTAAGAGTCATCAATAATTGTACACGGCAGAAAATCAAAGAAAATAGATGATGATGGAGCATTGATATAAATATATATACTAGGGTTGGCTGCTAACTCCCGGGCCTTTCAATGAAAATGCATTTAGTTTTTTTTTTCTTTATTTCCCAATATAATCTTCAGAAAGGCTAATATATTTCATATCGGTGTTCTATTTTAATTAAACAATCTTTGTAGTTCGTGTCTTCAAAATAGCTTTTGACTGCATCAATGATCACCTCGTTGCTGGGAAATCCTCGTCCTCGTCCTATATATTTAACGAGATCCACATTTTTGTGTAGCTAGTTGTCTGTCTGACGATTTAACTGCTGTTATGCAACATTTTGCAAAACTCATCCGAAATTAAGAGGTCTTCAGAGGCTATTTCCAGAAAATTCAAAGTATACATTGTATTTTTGATTTGAATGGCTTCAATATGCGGTGTTAATCTTAATTTTGGAGCTCTTTTTGATATTCAAAAAACTATCAAAACAATTTCCATGTAAAGGGTGGTTTGTGGTGGGTGGATTTTTTTTTTTTTTAACTTCCATGTCGCATCTTTGGAAGATACTAAATATGAATACGAAGTTTGGCTTTTAACGTTTCGATATCGAAGTGTTGGGTAAAACACTATACCTTCCTTATACGCTATGTGCATAGTAAGTGTAGAGAAAGTAAAATGGTCAGTGTGTATGTGTGTGTGTCCCTGTATCTGTGAACACGACAACTCAGCAACGAAAAGTCTCTAAAACCCCTGATTAAAATATCGTATATTAAGAATATTTCCTAACAAATAAAATGTATTTCTTGAATTCTCTGGGAACAGCCTCTGAAGACATTTTTATTATAGATGACTTTTGAATAACTAGTAAACTGTAAGAAATATACAAAAACTGATCTACACAAAAAATATTGTTATCGTTAAAGCTCTCAATTTATGTTGTGTAAGTACAATGCTTTTGAAATATTCCTTGTTATTATTTTCAATTTTAAAATACTTAAACTTTTCTCATACGGACTTTGTCAGCTCCTGGCAATGCAAACATGTGGGTTTCAACCATATGGCAACCAGATTTTGAAAGATTCAACTATTGCTATAGCCTAGTGTACTCCCGAATTTCCTTACTACTTAGAAGGAAGCAAGTCATAAGTCTCTTTATGTTAATGATTATCTTCATTAGTATAAAGTAGATAGAAAAATAAGCTATTTAACAATCATTTGTTACTGAGATGTAGAGATTGCATATTTTGTAAAATATCGGTTTCAACTTTTTGGCTGGAATGCAATGTCTTATTTTCGTACTGTGTACATGGTAGAGAAAATAAAAATAATTGAAGGCTGAAAGCTATTGAATGGTGACTATATTTGAGTAATTTTGAAGGTTATATCGATGTAGAATAAAATAAGTACATTATCAATTAAATAATAGTTACTTATATTATTATTGGATTAAATAGGCTATTATTTGTGAGTGGGTGTTTAGTATTATTACGTGAGTGCGAGTGTTCTAATTTCTCATAAGCAAATGATAGTCTGATAGGCCAGGTGTAATATACAGCGTTTTATCATACTAATATTAACTGAAATATTCTTATATTTATTAACATTAATATTATTAAAGTCGTCATCACAAGGAATTGAATTTTAGTCGTGACGTAGGTGGTGCTTTGTTCGTTGCTGCAAAACCCCGCCGAAATAAAGTGTTTCAATTCTTGTTATTTAAACTGCACCAAATAAATAAATGAATGAAATAAGATGCCAAAGAAGTTTTCTGTTTTTTTAAAAGCTTTTACTTAATTTTTTACTCGGCAAGTCTAAGAACTTGTATGACAATGAATTTTTATTATTTAAGGAATGGTGATCTGCCAAAGGAATTAAGATAATTTATAATGACATAAAGTACTTACTTGATTTCGCGATGAAACATGGTTTCTATAGGATAGGATAAAATACATTATCATTATATTTAGTTGAAAAGAGCATAGTGATTAAATGACAGAAAATTGAGCTTCAAACTCCAAATGAATTATCGTTTATATGAAGTCGGCTACAATTTTGAAGGGATCGAAATAAACCAAAGGGCTTAACCTGAGGTTGATGATGTCGATAGCACCCGACTGACAACCTCCAAAATCTGCTACCGGCTTAGAAAGTGCCATCGGCGCCAGCCAATTCAATACTGATTTTAACAGGCCATTTGCGTATACTATTTCTGTACTTCTTTGTAACAGCTTTATGAATAAATCATTGAAAAAACCTAATGTGTTAAATGCATATGGGTTTCCCTATTTGTTCTGTAAACAATTCTTGAAAATAATTATCATTGTATGTACATCATGCAGACCGATTTAACATTACCAGAAATGGTCTTATTACTTAATAAGAAGGAAATAAAGAGCTAAAGTGAAACCCACTGCACGATTGAAATTCCGTTCTCTTTCCATGGCCACGAGTAACAGAAAAGGATATGAATAGATGAAAACTTCCCATTTAAATATTTTAAAATATAAACTAATAAACGGGAATAATTCGAAAATGGGTAGCTTTAATAAAAAAAGTCTGTGTACGACATTGTGTGTGTTTTAACGAGATTTAAATTTTCTGTGCATTACGTTTCCGTCTATCTCTAATGGTTTGCCAGTTTTGCAAAAGTCATTCAGAATGAAGAGAACTTTATGAGCTATTCCCAAAAAAATGAGGATATAAGTTTTATTTGCCGAGTAAAATTTTGTATTGTGATACTTAAATAAAAATCCTTTTTATGAAATCAAAATTTTTGAAAAATATTCCATGTAAATAGTAGATTTGGAATGAGAGCTTTGCCGGAATTGCGGGAAAATATGTTGTACTTAAATATCAAGTTTGGTATTTAAGCATGTATTCTTTTAAGTTATCGGGTTTACACATACACACACACCACTTGGATATTTTTTTAAAAATACTTTATTTTAATTAAACTGTATTCCCAGTGAAATCTAGGCATCTATATTCTTTACCTATGTACTATATACGATATAGAAAATAACTATCGTTTTAGTCTGATGTATTCCGTTATTTTCCTTCTACTTACAATTTTTTCTCGATTGTCATAAAGTAGAAAGAAGAACATGCATTTTAACTATAGTTTGTTACAGCGATATAGAGAAAGTTATGTGAACGGTATACTACAGATTTTTATATTATCAATTTGTTAAATTTTTATTTCGTGTTCAATTCTGTGTGTTACAAACCGTTTGTTATTTCCTTTAAGTTGTTCGTTTTTTTGGTATGCTTTGTAGCATGGCAAATTTCCTAATGAAATGAAGTTTAAAGCCAGTCTTTTCAAATATTAAAAAAATTTTGATCAATGGATATTTAATAGCAGCACTGATCTATTTTGTCAAGAATAGCTTATCGTAGTCGGTTTAACCTACCCGTATTTTTAGAAATGACAGCCCCTTAGGGCTTACAAGCAGATGCCTAGGGATCAGAAGCCTGTCGGTGAGCCAACGGCACGAAACCACAGAATGGGAAACGCTAATCAGACATGAGAGTGAGGAAGTGGAAGATATGAAATGGATGGTTGGAAAAGTGATGGTGAAGCAATTGATGCTGCTTTTTCTACAAGTCCCGGATACGGGTGCTGTGGATCGATCCCGGGCCGTCTAGGTGAGAGGCAAGCGATCTAACATCTCGGCCACCCTAGATTAGCTTATACGAATGTAAATGATACGCAAGTTGAACATCAGAAACCGCATGCTGCCTTTTGTTTGTTTTCAGTTTCTGCTGACTGTGTACATTTACATTAGGTACTCGTTACTGGCGGCAGAATGAGGTAGCAGTCAGCACGTAAAACATACACTTACTTACCTACCATCTGAAACGCTCAGTGAACGTTTCTATGAAAGGAACCTAATGTAACGTAAACATACACAGATTGTGTTACACCCTTAATTAGCGCTTTGCTTCCCTTACCCTCGCTCTTTTGCCACTATACGAGCTTATATACTGCTTTTGAAGCTTCACTGGAAACGCAACTGGAATATACGTGTCATCTAAACAAAACATCAGCTAGAAATCTGCAGTTTCAAGCTTAAAATAGTAATAAACGCAATGCATACTAATTGTTGTTAAATATACTATTATGATTATTAAAGAAAAAAGAAATACTATTGAAGGCGAAAATTTCATAATTTTAAATTCAGTGAGACAACAGAATTCATACCTCTCCGCTGGTTAATCTAGCTTTACTGACTTTGGGATCCATGATCCAGCAGAAAAGTATAATTATAATGGTCTCACTCAGTGTAAAAAAACTGACGTGTTCCATTCACATGGCTTTTTCTAGTTGTGCAGCAAACAAACCTTACAAAAGGGTTTTCTTTTATCTTGTGAGTAGAAGGGAATTACGGGAATACATTAGACTAATGCATTAGTCAAATATTTTAAAAGCTCTCGCTAAGTGAAACAATTGACGTTCAGTTCGCTTTGCATGGTCTCGTTTGAGAAATTGAAACCAATGAAAAGGAATAACTCGTAAAAGTAAACTCTACAAGAAAAAAATATATTACATAAATTATATGGTTTATAAATATCTGAATGTTTACGGTTTAACCATTATGGAATTTTTTTCAACACTCATGCAGAATATATTCATCTAGTAACTATTCCTAGAAAAAATTCAAAATATGCATTACATTTGTGCTGTAAATATCTTGAATATACGGTGTATTAATCAACAATTATTAGGGTTATTTTTGAGAAAAATAAGTTTTGTGGTATGGGGCATTTTTTTGAAAATCTTCACGTCAAATTCTTGGAGCATATTCAACAGAAATTACAAGTTTTTGAGCATGCTGCTAACACATACACACGCATACAGACAAACACACAGACGTTTTTCTAAAAATTCTTTTATTGACTCAGTGGACCACAAAATATATTTTCTGACGAAATCTCGACATCGAACTTTGGGTGGAATACAATGTCGTCTCTAGCTGCTATGTATATTGTGTGTGCACACGGCTTAAAAAAAGTAACAAAGGAATGCACTATGCTAAAACGATTGTTAAATCTTATACAAGCCGCTTACTATTTGAAACAATTTGCTTGCTATGTGTAAACAAAAGAGAGACGAAATGAAAGATGACATCCCTTTTGAGAAAAGTTAAAAACCTGAAACAAATATCACGGAATATTTTTGAAACTATTAATTTTACATAACATATGTAGGCATATGTCATAAATTGTGTCTTTTCACGAGTTCTATATTTCTTGTGTGATAAGTCTTTTCCTATCTCTTACGAATTACCAATTTTACAAAAATTATACAGAATGAATAGATCTTCAGGGGATATTCCCATAAAATTCAAGATATACATTTTATTTGACATGTAACTATCTTAATTTCAAGAGATTTTAATCAAAATAATTACAACCATTTTAAGAAATCCAAAATGTTTTAATTTTTTTCCATGTAAAGGGTAGTTGGGGATGGGGTATTTTCTTAATGATCTTCGTGACATCTTTGGGAGATTCGGAACTGAAATATCAAGTTTGGTATTTAACGGACTTTTCGTTTTTGAGCTACGATACCCCTCCCCTTCACACGCGAGATTGCAGATTCTAGTTCAATTTTAGACTCAGGCTCTTTCCTGAGCCTTTCCTATTGGCCACGGAGACAAAATGGCTACGTGGCCGATTAACTACAGGTTTCGAGATTTTGTCGAGTTTAGGCAACGTTAGGTTAGGTGTATGTAAATGAACTGGATCGAAATAAGGGGAAAAATGGACTTTCTGAAAATGGGTTCTACTTTCCAATGCGAAATGCACAGTCTTCCGTTCGTTCTGTCTGCTTGCGGATGGACAGCCATGTTAGTCAATGGCAGAGTCAAATCTAAAACTGAACTAGAATCTACAATGTCGTTACCCCCTCCCACACTCACATATAGCATTTTTCGAAAAAAATTTTTTTTGATCAGAGGGTCCCAAAACATGTATTTTAAGTAAAATTTCGGTACCAAATTTTTAGGTGCAATACAATACATTTCTATACACAATGTACATAGTACGTGTAGAGAAAGTAAAATTGTTACTCATTTTTGAGAAAATCAAAATTTTCGAAACTATTTCTCTATAAAAGGTAGTTTGGTGTAGGGGGATTTTCCTCAAAACTTTTACTGCCTATATCCATTTGTTTTATACGTTGTTAAAATGTGGTCCTACTTTCTTACAATCTTCATGGAACGTTTCAATTATAACCATATTTTTCTCTAACATAAACCATTTCCTATCGATGTATTCTTTTCTCTAAATTTTAATCCCCTTGTATTTAAATAGTATATGTTTCAGATCTTGGTTTATTGTTTCTTAGACCTTTTAGCCTCCATACCTACTTCTGTTCCTACTTCAGCAATGCTCTCTCGCTCCACTTTATCATGTCTGTTTCTCCCCTTTCTCAGTATATAGAAAACTAAAGGTCTCTTTTCAGATATCTCACTAAATATTTTTTGCATTTCTATACCCTACAATCACTTTCTTGCACATTTCCAGAAATTATTCACATTGTTTTCTCTTGTTCTCTATATCTCCACTAACCTATTACTTTCCAAGTTATTTCAAAGACAACTTACCAATTCATTGTTATTTTAAGCTTTTCTCTTGCTAAACAGTCTTTTAATGTCTTGCTTCTAAGTTCAAGATTCTAAACTAAAATTCAGTGCCCTTTCCATTCTTTCCCTTACTTGCCACTCTAACGAACTCTATTTTTACTATTTGCCTAACAGTTGTATTTTGTAACCGAAGTATTTCTCTCAGAATATCCTATGCATCTCATACTTTTATCTCATATATCATTTTTGCCCCAAACCCATATTATGTACTTTTTCTAGCCATTTAATAGTTAAATTGGGTACTCTGTGTTTACAGGTGCTGATAGCTGACAAAGCTCCTTTTGCTTTTGCTAGTGCAACTTTCGTTTGTTTTTCTCATCTGCTGCACCCATAAATTTTAACTCCTAGATAATTGCATTCTCTCACTTCCCTATGCTCTATTTTCATTCTTTCATTTTTCACATTTGCTTAGCGTTTCCTACGATCTGTTTCTCATCTTGGTTCACTTTTAGTCTCCATTCTTCACAATAATTGACTATTCGTCGCAGTGCTTGTTTCAAGCCATTAACTGTAATCGCACCTAGCACTAAATCATTTGTAAAAAGTAGTCCAGGAATATTATTAATTATTGATATAAAATTATTTCTCTCAATGTCCAATAAAATAATATCTGTTTGTCTGTCCGTCCATCCATGTATGCATAAACCCACACACCCATCCATCCACCCACCCACCCATCCATCCATCCATCCATGAATGCATATAAATTAAATGGAACTGGACTTAACTTACATCCTTCTGCTTAGGCTTTTTCTTGTTGACTTTTTCTTCCTGCTCCCTTAAATAAAAAGTATCTAATTATATAGTACTCTAAGGATGTTTACTATTTGTACACTCGTTCTTTTACTGAACAATTTGTACAAAAACTATTTTAGCGCAATTTGACCGGGTGCTTTCTATAGAAAACTAAAGAAAACTATCTATAATCTTCTTGTCTTGTCCTTCAGGATTTGTCTGTGAATGTTTTTATAATAAATAAATGATTAACTCTTCTCCACCCTTTTCGGAAGCTCATTTGAATTGTACATAAAAATAGACTATTAGGTGTAAGTTTTTGGCTAGCATTTCCGTGGAAAGATAAGAGAATGGCATTCCTAAGGAAATCATTCATAATACGACGAAAATCAATGAATGAGACAGGTTAAGCTGATAAACACACCCTTGACACGTCCTGCGCCGCTTCTGCACAGTGGAATTGTACCGAGGACACTGCCGTCTCGACCGATACGCATAAGACTGTTGGCCTTGCCAAAGCATATCGTAGCTGAATAAGGCGTACCGATAATGTTAGCTATGTGACATTAGTACTTCGGAGATAGTACACTTTTTAACTAGCTATGATTTGTGTTTTTGTACATAAAAGTATGCGTAAAGTACAGTATATAAATAGATTTAAAACTTTTCAAACACAAAGCGAGGGAATTCACACCAGTTTGAACGAATGGAAATCCAAACCAACAGATAGCAACCGCTAAGAAAAAGATTAAACAATCACTTTAGCCTACTGCATTCTCTTATTCCTGTTGTATCTCCTACAAGAAAATATGTAATAAAACAGTTTCTCCTTCTGTTCTCATACTGTTTTAACTAAAATGTACATAATTTTATATTCTAATAAAGCATCATTTATATAGCTTCTTAATTTCAGGTTACATAGAATCGCATGATAAATAATTTAAATGTAAATTAAAATCTTCATTAAAGTTAAACTGATTACTTTCTAGGTACATCTTCTTCCGGTACATCTGCTTATTTACGTCTTATCTCATTTAATAACGAGAGTGACGGGGGATGTATGCCCAACCAGGAATGCCCCGAATTTGATATGTGCAGACATCTCTCCATGCGTTAAAAGATTTGCAGAATCCAACAGTTCTATTTAAAGATAAAACTGGGAGCCTGGCTGAACGACCTTCGTTTTACCTCTCTTGCTTTTAAGCGGAGACGAAGAGCGGTTTGCACTGTCACCAGTTCTTCACATACCGGTTTTAACTTAGGCTGCGCTCGCTAAAGTGTCTTGCTTTGGTGCTCCGCGGTGCAGGGTATCGTGGGTTTTTGTGTGTTTGTAAATGTGTATATGTAAAAAGAAAAACGTTAAATTAATAAGGTCAACTAAGAAAATGTAGGAAACGGAAAAAACAGGGAGTTCTGACAAGCCTCCGAAAATGTATTAGAAAAGAAAAGAAAACCTTGAAAAGCCCCCTTGAATTTTTACACACGATGCGATATCTGAACATGTGTGGTATTATAGAACTAAAAATAATTTTAATAATATTTATAACATTACAATTAATATACCCTCATATTGTATTTCAATAATAATTTTAATAAATAAAATGTATTCTAATTATTCAAATTTCATATTAGCATGAAACATGGAAGAAAAGCTTTGGTATGTTACTAAAGAGGTACAAAGAGTCATCAGATGCTTTTCATATGTGATACGCTTTTGAGGTTGGTTTTTCAATAAGTCGAGCAAGAATTTTGTGCATTTAGCACACAGGCTGACTTTAATATGCGTATTTAGGTAAATGGTGTCATAAAAATACAGCTCTACATAGATGGAATAAAAATATTAACCTACAGAATGGCTCTATAATGTCCTTCACTTTAAGTGAATTTAATTGCTATAAAAATCTACCGCGTTCCATTCACATAGCTTTTTTACAAACTAAAACTAACTCCATGGCACGACAGCTCACGGGGAACCTTGGCCTACCTACCGCCCGGCCGCTGCGTCCCCCATCTCGGTCCACTACAGACGTCGTGGATGGGGTGCAGTATTGGAGGGTGAGACGTGGTCAGCGCCTCCAGTCCCCCCCAGCCGGTTAATGCGGTCCTCATGACCTGGAGCCGCTACTTCTCCATCAAGTAGCTCCTCAATTGGCCCCCCCAGGGACCTTACGAGGCTGAGTGCACCCCGGGCCAGGTCTCCCAGCGGGGGGAAAAATCCCCACGCCGGTACTGGGGATCGAACCCAGGTCTCCCGCTTGGTAAGCAGCAACGCTGCCACCGCGCTAAGGAGACGACCCTTTTTTACAAACTATTGCTATAAAACACTATCCCATTATCTGCATTATGGTAATTGAGACAAACATTAGTAGAAATGCATGGTTGTATTAGTTTCTTCTAAGCAGAACGAAAATAAGGTAAAGGCTGTAGCTAAGCCAGGTCGCTATGTGAAACAACTGAAATTCGGCTTTCGTTTTGCATGGCCTGGAGTAAAACAAAATAGAGATGAAATGAATAAAAGATGGCCTTCCGTTTCAGAAAATTTAAGTAGCTTAAAACTAAAGGCATTAACAAGTAATATCTTGGAAGCCGTTTACTCTACAAAAAAGTCCATAGGATATAAATTGTGTGGTTTAGTGAGATTCGCATTATTTGAGTGCTCAGTTTTGTCTATATTTTGCCAGATACTCGTATACAAAATCCATCCACAATGAAGAGGTCTCCAGAGGCTTTCCAGAAAATTTCAAGGTATATATTTCGTTTGTCATGAAAATAACTTAAACATATAGCATTATAATCAAAATTGTTAAACCCAATTTTGAGAAACTCAAAATTTACAAAACGTGGTCCATGTAAAGGGTAGTTCGGGGTGAGGGGATATTCTTGAAAATCTTCGTGTCTCATTCTTGGAATATTATGAACTTTAATATAAAATTTGCTATTCAACCAACTTTTCATTTTTGGGCTATGCAGCCTCAACACACACACACATTTTTCTAAAAATGTTTATACTTTCTCTAGCCCGTATGTACAGCTAACATTGTGGATAGAGAAGGTATTGTATTCCACACAAAAATTCGATATCAAGATTTCACCGAAAATTGTTATGAGATCCCCTGAATTTCTGTTTAATATCTTCCAAGAATGTGACAAAAAGATGTTCAAAAATTGCCTCCACCACAATCTCCCCTTTTTATATGAAATATTTTGAAAATGTTTTTCTCAAAAATGGGTCCAACGATTTTAATTAAAATGCCGTAAATTAAAGATTATTACATTACAAATAAATGTATGTTTTGAATTTCCTGGGAAAAGCTTCTGAAGACCTCTTAATTCTGAAAGAGTTTAGCAGAATTTTGCATATTGGTTACACCGTAGGAAATAGACAAAAGCTTACCATACAAAAAATGGGATGTTTTTAAAATACGTGATTTATGTCCATAGCTTGTTGTAGAGTTAACCTTTTCTCTAAATATTCCTTGTTATGGGTTTCAATTTCAAACTGCATAACATTTCTTAAACGGAAAGCAAAGCGATCCAAACCTCAGTTATTTCACATAGTGACCAGCTTTTAAAGGACATGACTATCCATTTAGCCTATATACCCTTGTTTCTCTTTATACTTACAAGGAAGCAAGTAATAAAACCATATTGCTAACGCTTATTTTAATGAACATATATAGATAAAATAATAATCGCTTGTAGGAATATTTTTTAAGAATAGTTTTGAACAGCTAGAGAAGGTTATGTGAAAGGAACACATTAGATTGTTTTTATTCAGTTAGTCTGAAAACATGTATATGCATTAAAATCTCGATATCAAATGTTTGTTTGAATCCAATACCTTCTCTATCTGCCATATGCATTGTACACACTAGAGAAGGCAAAAAGGATCTAATCTAGTAATCTAGTATCCACAATGTATACAAGCGTTTCTAGCAACTGTTTCCGTAAAATTCTTTCCTAATGTCGCGCTGCAACATGGCAAATAAAATTCCCGTATTTTCATTATTCTCGTGCTAGCCTGGAGCTATTACGAAACTCAAGCCCTACAGGTTATTTTACATATTTATACCATTTACCGTGTTTTTATTGAAAATTACTCTCTGAAAAATGATCTGCATGAACAATCCTCTTGTATTAATGAGAACGGTATTGTGTTTATTTTAATGGTTTCCATGTCGGGTTATTATGTATATATCTCTGATTTTTAGAAACATGATACACTTAGACCTCATTATCTACAAGGTTTTCTATACTGTTGTTGATTTTATCATGTTTGTGCAGACTTTTGTAGTAATAATGATTTTAAAGAGGATTGAGGACTATTTGTGAGAAATGATTGTTGCTATACATCTCGCATATCTACAGCTATATATGTCAATTTCTAACTTTATCTCTCTCGCTGTTATTGCTACAGATCTGATATATCTCTAGCTATATCAAAATATGTTTGTAAATACACTTGAAGATACTATATGTGTGGCGACATAATTTTTAACTACATAATAATGCTTGTGATATATCTCTATCTATATGATTTATGTTTAAAACTACATTTCCGGCATATCTCGATGTGATATAAGTTTAAACTACACTTGTGATATATCTCTAGCTATGTGATATATGCTTATAACTACTCTTGTGATATATCTCTATGTGATATATGTTTATAGCTACACTTGTGGTATATCTCTAGCTATGTGATATATGTTTATAACTACACTTCTGATATATCTCTAGCTATGTGATATATGTTTATAACTACACTTCTGATATATCTCTAGCTATGTGATATATGTTTATAACTACTATTGTGATATATCTCTATGTGATATATGTTTATAGCTACACTTGTGATATATATCTAGCTATGTGATATATGTTTATAACTACACTCGTTATATATCTCTAGCTATGTGATATATGTTTATAACTACACTTGTGATATATCTCTAACTATGTGATACATGTGTATAAACTACACTTGTGATATATCTCTAACTATGTGATACATGTGTATAACTACACTTGTGATATCTCTAGCTATGTGATATATGTTTATAACTACACTTGTGATATCTCTAGCTATGTGATATATGTTTATAATTTCACTTGTGATATATCTCTAGCTATGTGATATATGTTTATAACTACACCTGTGATATATCTCTAACTATGTGATATATGTTTATAATTTCACTTGTGATATATCTCTAACTATGTGATATATGTTTATAGCTACACTTGGGATATATCTCTAATTATGTGATATATGTTTATAGCTACACTTGTGATATATCCCTATGTGATATATGTTTATAACTACACTTGTGATATATTTCTAGCTATGTGATATATGTTTATAACTACACTTGTGATATATCTCTAGCTATGTGATATATGTTTATAGCTACACTTGTGATATATCCCTATGTGATATATGTTTATAACTACACTTGTGATATATCTCTAGCTATGTGATATATGTTTATAACTACACTTGTGATATATCTCTAGCTATGTGATATATGTTTATAACTACACTTGTGATAAATCTCTAGCTATGTGATGTATGTTTATAACTACACTTGTGATATATCTCTAGCTATGTGATATATGTTTATAACTACACTTGTGATATATCTCTAGCTTGGGATATATGTTTATAACTACACTTGTGATATATCTCTAGCTATGTGATATATGTTTATAACTACACTTGAGATATATCTCTAGCTATGTGATATATGTTTATAACTACACTTGAGATATATCTCTAGCTACGTGATATATGTTTATAGCTACACTTGTGATATATCTCTATGTGATATATGTTTATAACTACACTTGTGACATATCTCTACCTATGTGATATATGTTTATAACTACACTTGTGATATATCTCTAGCTATGTGATATATGTTTATAACTACATTTTTGATATATCTCTAGCTATGTGATATATGTTTATAGCTACATTTGTAATATACCTCTAGCTATGTGATATATGTTTATAACTACATTTGTGATATATCTCTAGCTATGTGATATACGTTTATAACTAAACTATTGATATATCTAGCTATATCAATATATGTTTAAATACACGTGTGATATATCTCTAGCTGTCTGATATATGTGTATAACTACACTTGTGATATACCTCTAGCTATGTGACATATGTGTATAACTAAACTTCTGATATATCTCTAGCTATGTGATATATGTGTATAACAACACTTGTGATTTATCTCTAGCTATGTGATATATGTTTATAACTACACTTGTGATATATCTCTAGCTATGTGATGTATGGTTATAACTACACTTGTGATACATCTCTAGCTATGTGATATATGTTTATAACTACACTTGTGATACATCTCTAGCTATGTGATATATGTTTATAACTACACTTTTGATATATCTCTAGCTATGTGATATATGTTTATAACTACACTTGTGATATATCTCTAGCTATGTGATATATGTTTATAACTACACTTGTGATAAATCTCTAGCTATGTGATGTATGTTTATAACTACACTTGTGATATATCTCTAGCTATGTGATATATGTTTATAACTACACTTGTGATATATCTCTAGCTTGGGATATATGTTTATAACTACACTTGTGATATATCTCTAGCTATGTGATATATGTTTATAACTACACTTGTGATATATCTCTAACTATGTGATATATGTTTATAACTACACTTGTGATTTATCTCTAGCTATGTGATATATGTTTATAACTACACTTGTGATATATCTCTAGCTATGTGATATATGTTTATAGCTACACCTGACATATCTGTAGATATGTGACATATGTTTATAACTTCACTTCTGATATATCTCTAGCTATGTGATATATGTTTATAGCTACACCTGACATATCTGTAGATATGTGACGTATGTTCATAACTTCACTTCTGATATATCTCTAGCTATGTGATATATGTTTATAGCTACACCTGACATATCTGTAGATATGTGACATATGTTTATAACTTCACTTCTGATATATCTCTAGCTATGTGATATATGTTTATAGCTACACCTGACATATCTATAGCTATGAGGTATTTGATTGTAACTACATAATTATGCTTGTGGTAAATGTCTAGCTATGTAATTACACTTCTGAAATATTTTTAGTTATGTCAATTTACGTTTGAAACTACACTTCTGATCTGTCTCTATGGCGATGCATCTCTTAAAGATGTATATACCTATGTTGTATACCTGGCTATGCCGATATATGTTTGTAACTACATTCTGATAGTTCTGATAAATGTCTAATTCAACATGTGTTTGTAACTGCGTATCTGATATATTTCTAGTTATGTCTAGGTATGTCACTGCACTTCCGATAATATCTTTAGTTATGTCGATATAATATATTTGTTACTGCACTGCTTATATATCTTAGTTTTATCGGCATATGTTTATAACTTCACCTGTTATATATCTCCACCTACGGCCATACAAATATGTTTATAGCTATACGTCTAATATATCGATTTGTCGGTTTGTAGCTCCACTTCTAATATATTTTGGGAAGGAGAGATTCTTGATTATTCTGTTTCACCATTGAAAAATACTAAACATCAAGTCTCTAATGTATTCTATATTTATTATTAGTTACTCTACACGTGCTATGTGTATCGAGACTTCATCGGAAATATATGTTTCAAGATTCTCTGTTTCCAAAAAAACTTTTTATGATAAATTTATGGGTGTCTGGCTGTGCGTGTGTGTGTGTGGGGGGGGGGCCAGCAAAGCTCAAAAAGGAGAAGTCCGTTAAATATGCAAACTTGGTATTTAAGTTCAGTATGCAGCTTCTAACCTTTACATCGGACAAATTTGGATAATTTTGAATTTCTCAAAACTGGCTATTAAGGATTTTGATTAAAATATCGTATATTAAATATATTTACATGACAAATAAAATCTATGTCTTGAATTTTCTAGGAATAGCCTCTGAAGGTATCTTTATTCCGAATACATTTTACGAAATTTTGCATAACTGGTAAAAGGTAAGAGATAGACAAAAATTTACCTAACAAAAATGTAGAGCTCGATAAAATGTGCAATTTATGGCATATACTTTCCTTTCGTGGAGTTTACCGTTTTGCAGATGTTACTTGTTATTAGTTTAGTTTTAAAATACCTATAGTTTTATCATACGAAATTTTTCAACTTCTGGCCATACAAACAAAGAACTTCAATCAAATAGCAACCAGCTTTAAAAGACTTGACTATCGCTTTAACCTATCGTTCTCCTTTATTTCCCTTCTACTTACAAGGAAGCAAGAAAGAAGACAATTTCTCCTATTTTTTTCTCGATTAGCATGAAGTAAATTGAAGAATAAGCTTTTTAGCAATAATTTATTGCGTAGATGTAGAGAAAGTCTATTCTCAGAAAATATGGTATGTAAATATCTTTAATATATGAGATTTTAATCAAAATCGGTAGAACCATTTTTTAGAAAATCAAAATTTTCGAAACATTTTCCATGTAAAGGGTAGTTGGGGGTGGGGGATTTTCTTGAAAATCTTCGTGTCGCATCCTTGGAAGATACCAAATCTAAATACCAAGTTTAATATTTAACGGTCTTTACGTTTTTGAGCTACGTTGTACACACAGACAGACAGACACACACACATAAACACGGACCTTTTTCTGTGCCTTTTTTTTTTTCATTTAGGGTGTCGTAAAACATGTATTTCCGGTGAAATCTCCACATTGAATTTTTGGGTGGAATACAAAACTTCCTCTATACACTATCTACATAGTACTTATAGGGAAAGTAAAGACTTATTTGAGAATATGCAAAACATCTTGCTAGTTTTAAATTCGGAGTTTTCTGTTAGAATCAGCATTCACCGTTTTGGATTCCATTGTTAACTGTCGCAAGTTTCACGTCTATGGATAACATTGGTTTATTGTTTGACAGGCAGTGCTCGATGGCAGTAACGAGTGATTCTATCCAACAGAGTTAACTTCACATTATAGACAGGTAGCAAGCGAATCTGAAATGTAAATACAGGTGCTAGACAACAGATATCGCTGTCAGCCATTTGGACGAGCATACACGCGACCAGCTGTTGACAATAAGGGAACAAGATACACACGCATGCACTATCTATCTCCTGGGGGAACATTCTCTGCCAGACTCAATCACCATCGCCATCCAACATTTAGACATCCTTAGAGGAGCAGTGACATTGTTTGATAACACAACATTTTCCTTTATTCCTGTTTTCTGGTCGTGGTTAACCGATGCATGCGATGGAGTTGCCACAACACATTTCTATTGCGTTATCAGTGGCATTCTAGCATTGCTTTGATTTATGCGGACTGTTCTAATGTTAACACGAGTCCTAGTGCGAGTGTATATCGCCCCCAGAATTTTGAGGCGAATATAATTCTGCCTTGATTTAATTATCTTTTCACTTTCTCTACACGTACTATGTGCATAGTGTATATAGAATGTATTGCATTCCACCCACAAATTTGATACCGAGATTTCACCGGAAATATATGTTTTGGGTCCCCCTGAATCCAAAAAAGCATTTTTACACAAAGGTCCGTGTGGGCGTGTGCGTGTGTGTCTGTGTCTGTCTGTGGACTGTATAGCTCAAAAACGAAAATACTTGGTATTTAAGTTTGGTATCTTCCAAGGATGCGACACGAAGATTTTCAACAAAATCCCCCCACCCCAAACTACCCTTTACATTGAACTTTTTTCGAAAATTTTGATTTTCTCAAAAATGGCTCAAACGATTTTGACTGATATCTCTTATATTTAAGATATTTACATGTCTAATAAAATGTATAACTTGAATTTTCTGGGAACCGCCTCTTAAGACTCTTTATACCTAATACATTTTTTTGGAATTTTGAGTAACTGCTAAACCGTAAGAAACGGACAAAAGCTTATCAAAAATGTAGAGTATGCTAAAACACACAATTTATGGTTTTATATTTTTTTCGTGGAATTGGTCGTTTTTAAGATATTCCTTGTTTTTGGTTTCAGCTTTAAAAAACTTATTATATAGGAATTTGTGAACTCCTCTCCATACAAACAAAGGAACTTCAGTCACAAAACAACCAGCTTTTCACTATCACTTTAGCCTATGGTACTCCTTTATTTCTCTTCTATTTACAAGGAAGCAAGTAATAAGACTGTTACTGCTAATTTTTTCTTGATTAGCCTGAAGTAAATAGAAATATAAACTTTTTAGCAATAATTTGTTGCAGGTATGTAAAGAAAGTCATGTGAACGGAACACATCTGATTTTTCTTACACAAACCGTGTGAGTTGGATAGGTAGAGTCAGACAGAAAAATTCAATGCCATAGCCGGGATTTAAACCACGATCTCCCGATCTCAAGCTACCATGCTCAGTGGTAGAGCAACCAGCTAGAGATATAGATAGACAAAAAGTTAATGTACAAAAATTGTGGACTCGTTAAGACAACAATTTATATCAATACATTATTTCTATTTATGTATATAACTAGTTTTAACTTCAGATGAAATATTCTTCTACTAGAATATACTTTTAATGTTATACTGATTATCTTCATATGCATTTATTATTTTAATACACAGAACGACACCAAATGAAGATGTGGACCTTGTTAGTCATACCGTACGTAATACGTGAATGTAATTTTCAGCTCTAAATTCGGCACATACAAAACTTGCCATAAAATCACCATGTACATATCGTACATAACCAAATGTCACGTGTCTGGCCCACTGCAAGAGAGATGCCGGTTGATAGCGAAGGTCCCAGACGCGTCTGATAGACACGCTGGCGCGGGACTGGCCACCTTAGTAATGGAAAACGTAGCATGTGGGTGTGGCGTATAACACCGTTGTTCCTTCGCAGCCTAATCCCAAATTTGTGCGATATTTAAACACACATAAAACTTGAAATAGGAGAGTTTCGGACAAGTCAAAGTGTAAGCTAATCGACTGCTATCTTCGTTTGGTGTCGTTTTGAAACGGCCTGTAGATTACTCCATAAACTTACATGAAACTTTAGAGAATAGGTTAACTTTAAATGTTCTACACTATAAGTCGGGTAGAGTATTTGTTTCCTGAGATATACCTTGTTATTGATTGTTTAAAAATACTTTTTAATCCGCAAAATATAATTCGTTTCATATCATATCTCTTTTGTTTTACTTCTGGCCATGCGTTATCCCAGCGTATTCCCTTATTTCCCTACTACTTACAAGGAAGTAAGTAAAAAGATATTTATGCAAGTGTTTATCCCAATAAGAATCAATGAATAATTTTGTCTAACAAATTGGTATTTAAACCCTTTTTCGTTTCTCAGATATAATGACCACGATACACGAGCACACATAGACTACTTTTGCAATACTCTGTTTTTGCTTTAGGGTGTCTAAAACCCGTATTTCCGGTAAAATCTCTATAGTTATTTTTGTGGTGTGAAATTCTCTCTCTATTTACTATAGGTAAACAGTAGACAAAATAAAAATAAATGTTCACATTTTTTTTCACATATTTGACCAACAGTTTATGGTTCCTATATGCACAATTTGTGAGTCGCCTAATAAACAGATATATATTATGGCACTAAGAATTAAAAGCATAAGAGCGAAAACAATTTTAAAAAGGAACTAAAATTATATTTTTATTTTTCTACTACATTCAAAGTATTACAGTTAAAATTTCGATAACGAGAACTCGCTGAAAATACAAATACAAATTGTTTGAGAATCCCTGAATCCAAATTAATATTTTTAGAAAAATATCTAACTTGCATTTAAGTTCAATATCTTTCAAATCTTCGAAACGAAAATTTGCCAGAAAACGTTCACATCACCAACTACTCTTTATAGGACAATTATCAAACTTTTCAGTTCTCAAAAATGGCTCTAAAGATTTTAATTAAAACATCATGTTATATTAAGGTTATTTACATGAAAAATAATAATCGTGTATGAAATTTTTAAGGGAAATAGTATTGAAGTCCTATTCATTTGGAAGGAATGTTATATAATTGTGTATAACTTACAGGAAAACACACTACACAACAATCTAAATAAAAACAATTTATTTCAAATAATGTTTTTGTGACATAACTCTATTTATTTTTTTAATTTATTATGATTTTTGTCATTCTTTTGAAGCTCTAGACACTATTGCTTTTCACGATTGTATCCAAAGAGAATGGAATTTTAAGAATTGGGTACCAGGTCCAATTCTTTAACATTTGACTATCTATAATAAAACCTACAATATAGTTAGTTGTGGAGAGTTTTACCTCGCTAAAATGAAGTAGATGGCAAATTGCGTAGCCACTACTAAAAGATAAATGTAAGAGAAAGTCATGTGAAGTAGCACTTCAGATTTATTGTGCACTATCTATTAACAGAATGTATTTTCAGTTTTCACCTTTTGAGGTTTGCTATTTGGGGTAAAGTTTGAAGAAGTTCGTAGCACACAAGACTCGACGCTTCCCAGGTCTCCTTTGCTTGCTAATCTAGAGTTTTAACAAAAGATAAACAAACATGGTGTTTCACACTTCCCAGTCTGTAGAACAGGATAACAAAACTAATTAGCGAGCCAAGTTTAAGCTAAACATAATGTCGTTTAGAAAAAGACAAACAGAAATCCAACTTTTATGTAATCCATAGCAGGGCTTCATTTCCCGCAATCCATCAACGTCATATTCACCGTACGTTATCACTTCAAGAGCTCTACGCTGTTTTTACTGCATTCAGTTTGAAGGCTTAGTGCATTACAGAATGGGGTTCAAGTTCGCAAGTTATAAGAAAAGAGAGAAAGGATCTCGGCTACGAAGAGGTTTAAGGCAATTGTAGCGGAAATAAAATCAAGCCTCGATGGGAGTCGCAAGGCAAGGGAATTACAAGAAGAAGAGAAGCAAAAAAGAAAATCTGGTCAATAGGTGCAAAAGTTAACTACATTGTTAACTTTTTCCATCAAAAACTTATTAGCTCAGCTTATGAGCACAACTTTAATGGCCTAGGCTTTTTTGTGCCACAGGTTGAGTTAATTCAATTAAATTCTAGTATTGTTACGTCATGTCGACGTATTGGGTCTTCTTAACGGATTTTTCTTGATTTATGCAATTTTTAGTTTGGAAGTTCACCATAATATTACTATTATTATTATTATTATTATTATTATTAATTTCTGGAGTCATTAGTATACTTTTAGCTGATATGAAACTTATTATCCACACTTGGTTATTAGGGATCAACCCATTGGCCATAGAATAAATCCTGATTTTGCGGTAACTCCACTCGCCTCTTACCAAAGCGGTCTCGCTTCAATACAGACGACCATATTTATGATGGAAACGGCGGTGCAGGAGCGGATTTTATCCGGGTTATCCGATTTTCCCCGCCTTTTCATTCCATATATCATCAGTGCCATCGCCTGCGGTGCCTATGTGGGAAATAATATAAAAATAGATTGCTTCTTTCTAGGTATGCGGTTCTTTTACGTGCAAATAATTATTTTCCAGGACCAGTTTTATTTACCTTCCGAACAAATTCATGCTAAGAATTTTCAGATCAGATAAAAATTCATCCCTCGCTGAATTTGAGCGCAAAACTAGAGGCTAGCATGGTTACTAGAATACCATGGAGGGCGACTATGGATTTTTTGTCCAACAATAATAATAGTATTAGTGATGATAATTATAATAATAATGTATCTTAATGATAGAAACGAGAAAATTCTTGCTCAAACGACGATGTTTAGGAACCTTGTGGTAGTTATTTGGGGTATCAGTATCATAAAGGATTTTATTATTAGATATAGTTTAATTATAAATTTCATGTTCTAAAACTGCAAAGACCAACAGTTTCTCCTAATAACTAATGACATGTTATCTTACTCAGAACTCCTTGGTTTTGTGTTTGTGAATATTAATGAACGTGTCATTTTGGTTAGAGTTGGTTAGAGTCTGATCTTCTGACCCCAAGGTCGTGGGTTCTGCCCCGGGCTAGACCGATGGTTTTTAAGTGTGTTAAAAACGACTGCCCCATGGCATCCGGGACAAACTTCCGCCATACTGCGACGATATGTGATCCGGACAATTGACACTTGATTAACAGACAAAATAACTTTTAGCTTTAATCCATCATAGTGCATTACTCACTCACTCACTCACTCGGTGGCAATTGATCGCAATGGCATGTTCCAAGGAAAACAAATGCTAGAACGGTATGTTTGTGACTGCCATGAGTACATGAATATGTCATTGCTCCGTGAATATTCATAGCGGTAATTCCGTCTCCCCTCTTTCGTTTAAGGTTGAACATTGCTGTTCTAAACCATGCTAGCCACCACTCTGGAAATAAGTATTCTAATGTTTTCAGCAAGTAGAATTCTGTGCACCTGACAAAATATTTCAGTTTTGTAAAAAACCATACAAACTTTATATTTATTCATATTTTCGTTTTTAAAATAGTTTCTACAAACAATGCACCTACCTCTCCAAATATCCTAAGCACCCAGTTTTCTCTTATATACATTTAGAGGGGCCAACCCCATCTTGAGAAACCTGCATTGTCCTTTCCAACAAGCCAATTATAGATAAGTAAATCTATGTGACGTTACATGCGAGAATACGCGCAATCTGTTCCTGAAGGATTCTTTCTTTCTCAACTCCATGAATTTAATGTCATATTGTAATTACTATTATGCAACGACAAAGCACTTTTTCTCTTTTCCTTATTATAATGGTTTAGTCTTTAAACCTAATAATTGGTTAATATTCATTTGATATTATAGGAGGGAAATCCAGAGAATAACGAACGATTTGATATAGCTAAAGAATAACAAATTATATCATACAAAACTTTATTTCAAAGTCACAGTAGGTAACTCAATATCTAAACACAATCTCTATTCTGACAAGACATGTATTCTCAAGTGGTACCAGTTTCTCAATGCCGATTTTATACTTTCTTCTGCCAAAGAACTACTACTTCTTTTTTGTCTTGAATGCACAAAATTTTCGGCCAATTATAGGCAAATAGCGATGTGTATCGTGATAATGCAATGAAGGATTCTTCAGTGAAGAAATGGCGCATAATATCGAGTAATCAAAGAAGAACCAGTGTACACATTGACCGGAGAGGAAGTTCATCAACCCTTAATGGAAGGGCTGGAAGTAAATGTTCATAAACATTTTCAGAAAAGCTAGTGTTTCACTTTGCACATCGTACATGACATTTTGGGTGGAAAAGATTTCCCAAAATACTTCAAGCTGGCAGTGACATAATGGCTCAGATGTTTGGAAGAGTTTAACATGTGCACTGAAAAACCGGTACCACGTGACAATAAATACCTTGATAGTAATGATGACTACGTTGAGAAATAAAATAAAGTTCTTGTAAATAAAGTTTTGTGTTTATTTCTTTCATTATTACTTAGTCATGTCAAATCATTCGTTACCTTCAGATAGCTCTCGTATTATTAAATATGGATATAAATTTACAAAAACTATTTTTTAAATTAATGAATGCACTTTGCTCCAACCCGTTAAAATATAAAATTTTTGCTATGAGTTGTATATTTGAAATAATTTTGGCAAATGCTTCTTCATACTCTAAGCCATATGTTATCGTTTTTAGTCCGTTGGATTAAATTGTGACAAAAGCTTCTGGTAGGTTCTTCAGATTTCTGCACAGTATATAAGATATACGATATTTAATTTTTAAAATACTTTATGTTGGCAATGGATCAGGCTTTCTGTATATTCTAATGGGCAAGTTTTTGCTGAAACACATTTCGAAAATCTTAGCCACTCGTTCTAAGAAATACACCTGGAAAAACTTGCAGTAAACTTTCCAACAGGTCACACACCTAGGAAACTCACATCAGCTGGGAGAAGTCTTATTTTGGTTACGTGTAGTTGAAAATCTTATGTAAAATACGCACTAATATAGCGATGTTAGAGTCAAATAGTTTGGTCCGAAACCCTTCTAACTACAAATGGAATCGTGAGACATTGAAGAACCTCCTCTTTCTGAAACTTCAAGCTATATAAGCATACGTTTTAATTTGACAAAACGTTAACTATTGGGATTTACAATGTATTCAATATGATGTGTTCCATACACACGACCTTCTTTAGCAGTTGCACAAACAACTTTTCTTACAAACGATTATTCTTTTATCTACAACATTCTAACCAAGATAAGTATTCTTAGAATATGTCTTATTACTTGCTTCTTTGTAAGTTGAAGGAAAATAAGGGAATGAACAGGTTTAATCAAGGCTGATCATTCAAAAGCCGGTCGCTAAGTGAAGCAAATGAAATTCGGTACCCTTTGCTTCTTAGGGGTAAACAAAAGAGAGGTGAAAAGAAAGATGTCTCCCGTTTGAGAAAAATTAAGTACCTTTAAACTGGAATATCTCGCAAACGTTAACTGCACCAAAAATGTGTATGACATACATTGTGTGTTTCAATGAGATAATCTAAAATGTTGTAGTAAGTGTCTATCTCTTACGGTTTATCAGTTATACACAATTTATTCAAAAGGCGTCCGTTTGAAAATGCCTTCACAGGGTATTCCCAGAAATTCAAGATATACATTTCGTTTGTCATGAAACTATCTTAAATATGTTATTTAATCAAAATCGATAGGCATTTTTGTGAAAAAAAAATTTCTATGTTAGGGGTATATAGGGTGGTAGATTTTTCTCGAAATTCCGCGCATTTTTGAAAGAAATTTGTCTTTAACAATCTTTTCGTTTTTCAGCAATGTCTCCCCAAAACACACACACACACCCATATACAGTTTTTTAAAAAATCTTTTTTTGATTCAGGGAGTCGCAAAGCATGCAGGTTCGGTGAAATCTCAGTATCGAATTTTGGGTGCAATGCAATACATTCTCTATGTACATTTTATATACGAGCTAGAGAAATAAGCAATAAACACATGAATTTTCTCCGATGTTCCCCGATCGAATTTGTATTTGAAGGAGTTTTGGATCAAAATATTAAAACTGATAATAATATTTTACCTTGCATCAGTTTCCAGTTCCCTCTTAGATTTCTTCTTCATTCTTTTTCGGTCTCTACGGTTTGTTCCACCCTCGCAACAATCACACTTCATTCTTATAAATCCATATAACACAATACACACACACACACACAAACCAGAACAATACACTGCTGCTATGCTCTCAGTGTTACTCTTTTATAATAAGTATTTCTTCTGAAACTGTGTCAAACAGTGCGAGGCAACATGCAGAATAGTGTTTTGTAGGCAATGAAACAAATTGCATGTGAAGGTGCTGCTAATATAAATGAATTAAAAATAAAATGGAAAATATATGATTTGGTATTGGATTAATTGTTTTTTTTTCACACAAGCCGTGTGTTGGACAGGAGTTGGATAGGTAGAGTCAGACTGAAAAATTCAATGCCTTAGCCGAGATTTGAACCACGAATATCCCGACCTCTAGCCAGTTGCTCTGCCTCTGAGCTACCATCATGGTTCTCAAATTATTATGAGACGACAACCCCAATGGCGACTTGCAATGTTTTAAGTACTTAAGTCGCAGAATTCATAGTATAGTCAACTATTATGGTTAATTGGTGTTGGATTAATTGTTGTTTTTTCACACAAGCCGTGTGTAAGACAGCAGTTGGATAGGTAGAGTCAGACTGAAAAAGTCAATGCCTTATTGAACCACGGATCACCCGACCTCTAGCCGGTTGCTCTGCCACTGAGCTACTATGGCAACATACAGGCATAGCATTGAATTTCTCAACCGACTCACAGAGCAACCGGGAGATTCCTTGTGCAAATACCGGCTAAGGCATTGAATTTTCAGTCTGACTCCACTTAACCAATATATGATTTGTATTAACCGCTCATTTTCAACATGTTATTTTAATGGTACAATATACATATATGTTAAATCTGATTGGGGGAACATGTAGAGCATGTAAAATACTACACGAAAGTGTATTAAACTCAATTATGTCCAGAAGTGGACAATATACTTTTGATTGGTTGCTCCTCATTGGACCGAGTGACAACCCTGTCTGAGGGGGGTGGGTCACTTTTTGGGCCCTCGAGTGTACGTACTTAAATGTAGGTCAGGGAACGGTGCAGACCTCTGCAGTGAAGCTATCATCACTAAGCTTGCAAATGTCAGAAAATATCGTACGGCTGACGTTAGTTTTATATGCGGGGAATTTCCAGAAACTGCACCTGTTTAACGAAGTGGAAGAAGTTATGTGTTCTTGCAAGGACGCCGCTACAGAAACCGCAACATCTGGTGCAGTGCAGCTGCATTAATGTAACTGTCTGCGCTTCTCTTTAGAAATGCAGAGAAAACGTCAACTCCTATCCTACAGCATTTCAAGCACGACTTAATTAAATATACGTTAACTCAGAAGGAATAATGTTTCAGGAAACGTTGTGATTTATTTCCTCTTGTAGCCTTTGGCCTTCACATGGTTAGTAAGAACACATAATTGTAGAATAAGCACAAATGGTTTAGTGGTGATGTTATTGTACAGGGCGTTAGAGGTATTCGTGCGCAGATTTCGTGCTGGTAGGTTCAAATATGATAAAAGTCCAATAATTTCAAATTGCTTGAAAAATATCGGAGATAATTCAACAGTATTGAATATATTATCTGCACATTCTGGCAAGAGAGGAGGAGCTAAGAGCCGAATGTTTAGTTTTGGTCTGTGCTTGAAATCCGGTTCGGCACGTGTCTGTGTGTTTATTATCAGCTACTGCCACTAACGAGGGGTGGTATGGTTTTCTTTGAAGCTATGCGAATATATTCACAATATCTGAACTAAAAGCTGCGTAACAGGCTACGTCTAAGATTTATTGTGATGATCAGAGCTCGGTCCGGGGTCCCGAAATTGAGGTTCGGTGCACATAGAGTATAACTATGACGTGATAAAGTAGGCGTGGCATCTACAGTCCGTTTCGAAACGTTTTGCTCTGTGCCTGGCATCATTCAGTTCCAGCTAGTTTGTTTACCCTCTTTACTTTTTTTTTATTTATCCATACATGTTTGTTATTTTCCTATTTGTTAGTTTCCCTTTACATACAGATACAAAGACACACACATATACATACACCCATGCCCGAAGTGGGAACCAAACCCATCATCCCCTACGCCACGAAGCAACAGAGTTAGGCACTTTAGCGGCCATGGAGACCGGCATCTAGTAGATAAAACAGTAAACACTGAAATGGAAACAGATTGAAAAATATAAAAAATACAAAAGGATAGTCTTCTGACACTGAACAAACTTGTGGATGATTGCCACATACCTTGAGTGATAGGAGGAAAGCTTTTTCTTTTGATACGGTAAAGATGTATCTTATTATTCACTGCAGTGAATTCCAAGTGAGTTTAATTGATTATGTTCATTGTCTTTTCAAAGCTTTGCACCTTTTTATCCTGAAATTGTGGTAGCTAGTTCTATATTCTTTCTTAAAAGTAAAATACGTTTTCATTTACTAATCATATTATGAAATAATTGTTTTATTGTGTTACTTTATGAATTAAAACGATGCATATAATGTCAATACATTAATGAGCTACTTTTAGAACAGATTATACTTCATTGTGTGGATGTTTACGCTACAAACCCGTATCCACAGCCCTTTCTTTATACCGCTGACTGCTCTGTGTGCGCTTTGGAACCCAAATCGAGCTCTAGTGATGCTCAAAGATAAAACAAAATTCAAATGTGAATCGTGGAAATACCACATGCAGGTGTATTGTGGAATAATTAAATCAAAGCAATATATTTGCTAAATTGGACATCTATTACCGGTCAATAGCTGAAGCATCAACAATGTATATTCATTTACAGTATACACTCAAAATGTGCTCCCTTATAATCTATGCAGGATTGTTTCTTCTTAGCCAATTTTGCCGTACCCTCGTTAGGGTTTCAACGTTGTGCCCAAACTCTATGGCTACTTCAAGCACACGTGTGCGCAGATCATTGATAGTAGTAACTTCCTCTTGTTACACCTTAGTCTTCAAATGTCCCCAGAAATAATAATCTAACGGATTGGGATTTGGCATAAGCAAGAAGCATATCTAGATACTATTGGTTTGTAAAGATTGCCATAGTTCTGAATGCATTTAGCGCATCTGGATCAGCTATTGTGTAAGGTGTCGAGGCTCAACATTCCTGACATTCCTCTCCCGTAGTTAAAAACGCACGACCACAGCTTTATTTCATTAGACACGGTGAATTCCAGTTCTTTAATGTCATTTTTTGGCTGAGTGACTCAGTTTAGCAAGCAGTGGCAAATACACGAATAACTCATCTTTTGCAGTTCTATCTCGCTATTCTAATTGCAGAAGTACACGATGGTGACATTCGCAACCAAACATTTGAGCAATTTTGTTTTTACTTATACAACCATATACTATAGAGGAGAATGGCACAGGAAATTTTGTTTCAGCTTAACGTCAGGAAGTTTCCGCTGAAATCTGCTCACTCATACTCTTAACATCTTGTATCGTAGACGCTATTAATAGCCTGAGTACTACCATTTACATATAAAAGAAGAACTTTCTATTATTGTTTGTCCAGCCTGATTCACAAGGCGGAGGATTAACAATGAAAGATGCGATCTGTATGGAGATCATAGTTCACAGGGTTAGGGGTATAGATACAAGTATTTTGATAAATAGCACCCTGTTGTGTATCCACTTCTGTTTTGGTTGTTTTTTCTCTTCGTCTAACAAGTCTCCCTAAAGCCAATTACATTATTTACAATCTGGTGCTGTTTCCATTGTCTTAACTGCGCTGTGAAGTAAACAACGTTTGTCAGTATAGACTATCCGCTTTGTTTCCACATTTTCACACCTCAATACGTGAACATCTGGCCTAGGTAGTATGAGGTTATTGGTCTTGCAGAAAGCGTTCAAACTCAGTTCCGATGCAACTTTCGCTATAGTGAGGTCCGTCCATTCAAGATTACGGCTTCGGACTCGCGGTCTCACATAAATATGTTTGTGTGTGCCAACCTACTTGGAGGCACTAACCAAAAGGAAAATTTATCACACTTAGTAAGTAAAATTAAGCAAATATTAATGCAATGTGGCTTCAAATATTGTTTTTAAATTAGCAATACAAATATCTGGATTTTACCTATAATATGCAACCCAATTTCGATTTTTAGTGAAACTCATCAATGGCTCTGCAAAGAGATGCAATGCTTCAAGCAGATACAATCAATTTACATCCGAAATAAATAGCAAATAAAATTTAAAGAGACTATAGACGAAATTGACAAAAATATGACACACTCCAATAATTTGAGATCTCCTTGTAGATCATCAAGAAAATCTCGATTCATATGGAGAATTTAATGTCGCATTAGCTTTTTACAACAGCATCTCATTGGTTAGAGCAACTGAACTGAGACGAGGAAATCCGTAGTTAAAATCCCGACTGTGGCACTGAATCTTTCAATCTGATCTTACCGTTCCATCAATTATAATTGTGTTAAAGTGAAACGGTGATTATCAATTACAGAGAAACAATACCTTAATGTAGGTTTTGTTACGTACAGAAAAAAGGTGACAGTATTTCCAATTCTCACCCTCCTTCTCTCTCTCTCTCTCTCTCTCTCTCTCACGCATATATATATCAATAAAACACAAAACATGAATTATTCATCCAATTTTATTTTATCGCCTTCAAAGTAGGCCCCTTCTGAAATTATACATTTATGCCAACGAATAATCAAAACATTTTTTGTGGGCACTTTTAGGAATCGATGTCAATTGTCGCCGCGAATTTTTCTTCATGTCTTCTATCGACTGAAAACGGGTACCAGGAAGTGGTAACTTGAGTTTTAGAAAGAGAAAGAAATCAGCAGGAGCCAGATCAGGTGAATACGGTGGTTGGTCGATGAAATTTGTTGAGGTTTTGGTCAGAAATTCGTTCACAGCCTTGTGAGCTGGTGTGTCATCGTGGTGCAGAATCCATGAGTTGTCGTGCCACAAATCTGGCCTTTTTCGCCGTATATGTTCTCTCAAAGGCCGCAGCCGCATAACGCTCAGATAATAGTCTTCATTTACCATCCGAACTTTTGGCGATAATTCTTGAGTGCACGACACCGCGATAATCGAAAATAACTCTCAATATGACCTTCAGTTTTGATCGAGTTTGACATGCCCTTTTAGGTCTCGGTTCAGTTTGAAGGCGCCATTCGGAAGCTTGTTGACTGGTTTGATTGTCAAATTCATAAAACCACGTCTCATCACCAGTTAAAATGCGTTTCATGAATGTGGGATCGGAACTGGCTCGTTCTAGCATGTCTTCAACAATCCTTTGATTGAGTTTTTGTAGATAATTCAAGTCTTTCGGAACTAACCGAGCTGTAACGTGTGTCATGCCCAAACAATCGTTTAAAATGGTACGAATCGATTCATGAGACACAGGAAGTTCAGCGGCAATCTCTCTCAGACCTAAATGACGATTTTCAGACACCATTTTCTGCACATTAGCGATGATCAGTTCAGTTGAAACCGTCGATGGCCGACCAGAGCGAGGTAAATCTTCCACCACATCTCGACCACTTTTGAATGCACTGTACCACTCATATGCACTTGTGTTTTATAAAGTCGATTCACCGTAAGCCCTCTAACATTTGCAGCGATTCGGCACACGAAATACCATTTGCAATGCAAAATTTGAGACAGATTCTTTGTTCAATATTTGTATACATCGTAAAATCGCATATCACTTTTGAGATGAACTAACAAAATGGCGTACTGTAAACAAACAAGATGACAGATGACGATCAAACTCTGCGTGGATATAAAGGAAAGCTGTACCAACTTAGCGACAACAATAATTTTAAATCCCCTTTTAAACAGGGGCTTTAAATGATCAAATTCCAGTACTCTTGACAGAATTTATATCTATCTATCTACCAAGCAAAGCCCAGAAGCACTGTAGTCTGATGTGCAAGATTGTAGCAGCATCTATTGGATGTATCTATTGTACCTGAGTGAGAATGTGGAGATGCTTTCTGCCTCTTTTTCCTTTTAGAGATAAAAATTAAGGGTAAAAGGGAAGTGAATGTATGTGCGTATAGCCTTGGGGAGCTGAGGGATGACATTTTCCTAAAAGTGTATGGCTACACGACACTGAATATGATGAAGGATTATAAACTTGGGATGTTACCACATTTTAGCCAAACAACAGGGATAACGCGTCCACGTTGCATATTTAGTTAAAAAGTTCTGTGTCTAAAAAGAAAAAGATGATACATGTGTGCATTATTCCTAACAGAGAAACATGAGGGAAGATGAGACTCTTTCCTTACTTCCTTTTTCAACTTTTATAAAGCTTTAAACTTAATGCAACCTACTGTTAAGGTTCCTTTTCTTCTCGTTCCTCTTCTTCTGCCAGCAGTGAACTTTTAGTCATTTGCAACTCCAAACTATGTTATTGTCTTTAATGCTTACACGGAAATCGAATCTAATGGTCCCTTTCTGTATTTTACTGCCATATACAAAACTAGTGGTACCCTCCTTACTTTCTAAAAGTCAATGGTATTTTGCTTTATGCTATGTTTGTTCTTATTTAAAAGAATGATTTAATCTATTTTGAGAATTTGTACACAAATGGGATATGATACACCACTAACACGAATTTCTTTATCTATTAAGGTTTATAGCTTTCTCTTCCATGCACATTCAAAGCACATAATAAATTGAGAATGTATTTCACTCCAACCAAAAATGCAGTATCGAGCCTTCAGTGGATATACGTTTTAGGGTCCCCAAAATCCACAAAAAGACTATTTTTAGGCTCAATGTATGTCTGAGTATAATAAAGCTGAAAAACGAAAATCCATTAAATACCCAATTTCATATTTTAGTTCTGCATCTTCCAAGGATTACGACACGAAGATCTTCAAGAAAATTTCCCACCCCAAACAACTCTTTACCTGCAAAATATTCTAAACGTTTTATTTCCTCTAAAATGGCTCTAACGATTTGAAGTAAAATACACTATGTTAAATATATCTCGAATTTTCTAGTGATAGAGTCTAAAGTCACCCTCATTTTAATTTACTTTTTCATAATTGGTAAACACTAAACTATAAATAAAACCAATTTTACAAAAAATGTGAATCATATCATAACATACAATTTATATCAAATACATTTTTGTTGAAGAGATAATCATTTCCAGATGTTTATATGTTTAAGTTTTTAAATACTTATTTTTTTTTTCATAGGAAAGTCGTTATTCATTTTCTTTCCTCTTGGTCAAGCAAAGCAATGGAATTTCAGTACCATCAATTAGCGCGGGTTTTTAAAAGAGTTTACTAGCTCTTTGTATTTGCATACCCCTTTTCAGGGAAATAATATCCTAATAAACCCATTTATGCTGAAGTTTTTTCTTTTTATATAATCATGGAGTGCACCTTTTTCAAGAAGAGGGAGAGAAGGTTATGTTATTTTTGCAGATGATAATTCTTTCTGTATCATATGCTATATCACACGACACTGAAAAACTCACCCACAATAAAGCTATCTTTAGAGGCTATTTCTAGAAAATTAAAAATATACACTTTATCAGTGATTTTAATCAAAATCGTTAAAGCAATTTTTGGGTAAAACAACATGTTCAAAGTTTTTCCATGTAAAGATACATTTTTGGAGGAACGACTTGCTTGTAAATCTTCGAGTAGCATTCTTTTTTTTATAGTGTTTAACGCCCGATGTTACTACAAAGGGCACCACAGGCACTGACATTGACGATACTTGGAATGAAGATGGAGCACCGATGAAATGCGATGACGGGGGAAACCGAAGAACCCGGAGAAAACCCGCCCCTGCGCCGCTTTGTCCACATCAAAATCCACATAAGGTCGTTTGGGATTGACCCTGGACCGCCTAGGTGAGAGGCGAGTGGTCTAATTAGTCGGCCACGGTGCAACCTTGTTGCAACTTGGAAGATATTAAGCTTTTCGTTATTGAATTGTGCTGTTCGCAGACACACAAAGACATACACACACGGTCCGTTCTATAAACAATTTTTTTGGTCACCAGTGACATATCGAAATAGAAGTTTTGGGTGAAATACAAACCTACCCTAGCTACTGTGCACATTGTATGTACATACGTGTTAGAGAAAGTAAATATTAAAAAAATACCTATGTATATCTCTATGTCAATGTGAATTTTGGATATAGTAGCTTGAAAACGAAAAGTCAGTTATTACCAAACTAGTTGTATAAGTCCAGTATAGTCTAAGGATATCCTAGGAAATTGTTCAGGAAAATCCCTTTCACAGTAATATTCTTTATATGAAAGCACTCTAATAAATCTAGACATTTGTAAAATGTTTGAGGTTTAGAGTAGCTCGGGGGGGGGGTTCTTTCAAAATCCTAAGCCGTAATACCAAGCCGTATTTATCAAGTATTTCTTTGGTTAGTTATGCTATTCACACACGCAAATACACATGGACATTGCCTGATATTTTTACTTTCTCTAGCACTTATCTAAATATAATGTGCACATACCAGAGAAGGTATGATAGATTTTGAATATGGGAACACCTCAAATTTGAGCCTGAGATAAATAACTGAGAAAAAAATCTGAGGTGTTCCATTCACATGACTTTCTCTGTATCTCTGTAACAAATTATTGTTAATAAGCTTATTCTTTTATTTATTTTATGCTAATCAAGAAAACGTAGCAGAAATAGTCTTATTTCTTACTTTATTGTAAGTAGAAGTGAAATAAGGGAGTACTATAGGTTAAAGTGAATGCCAAAAGCTGGTTGCTATGTGATTGAAGTTCGTTTGTTTGTATGGACACGTGTTGGCAAATTCCTGTATGAGAAAAGTGTTTCAAAGCTGAAACTAGAAACAAGGGATATCTAAAAAACGATCAACACCACGAAAAAATGGATATAACATAAATTGTGTGTTTTAACGTGTTATGCATATTTTGTATGTTAAGTTTTTGTCCATCTCTTACGGTTTAGTAGTTACGCAAAGTTCATCCAAAATATAGTAATCTTCAGAGGCTATTCCCAGAAAATCCAAGATATAAATTTTATTTCTCAGGTAAATATCTTAATATACGATATTTTAATCAAAATCGATAGAGCAATTTTTCAGAAAATCAATTTTTTTAAATAAGTTCCATATAAACGGTAGTTGAAAGTGGGGGGATTTTCTGGAAACTCTTCGTGTCGCATCCTTGGAAGATACCAAACCTAAATACCAAGTTTGGTTTTTAACGGACTTATTGTTTTTGAGCTGGGCTGCCAACAGACACGCACATATAGACAGACACACACGGACATTTTTCTAAAAATGCTTTTTTTTTTGGATTCAAGAGGTCTCAAAACATAAATTTCCGGTGAAATCTCGGTATCGAAATTAGGATGCATTACAATACCTTTTCTATACGCTATGTATATAGCACGTATAGAGAAAGTAAAAAGCTTAAAACATATGTTACATCCCCTCATCCTCCCCTTTAAAATATCGCACAGTTTTTGCACAGAAATGCAAAAATCGACATTGCTAAAAAGCGTTTCTTTGTCCTCTTAACAGAGAATTTAATCAAAGAAAAGTTCTTCTGTAATAATTTAAAGTGCAGACGTACAACACAAACGGTAGAAAAAGAAGGTGATATTATCATGGAATTATTTAAACAACAAAATAAACACATAGTAATATAATTAAAACTTATATATTCATACTTACAGGAAAAAATAACAACTAAACAGTGGTCTTACGTCAAACTCGACTCTTCCACCATTTTCTTGAGTTGTTCTCTTCTTTTGTTTACTCCAGCTTCCCGTTCACGCCATCTTTTTCTCTGTTGCTTTTCCGTGAGCCTCTAACCCGGGCTTTTTACGGGCTACTATAGAGTGGAGAAAAATTTTTCGCAGCCAGTAAATTCGTCATGACAGAGTTTCATTCTTCCGAAGTCCCAGGCTTCACGTGACCTGCATTTCTACGTGGCAAGAAAGAGAAGTATATACATGAATATACGTATATAAACAGAATAAGCAACAGGGAACCTTTTCTATATTCTGCTGTTGTATACTTCTGGTGTTTAACTTGTAGCAGACACATTCAGGATAAAATCGATATGAAGATATTCAGATACCTAAATTGAAAAATATTCTTCATAAATATAGCTTAGCCGTGACAATATATTTTTACTTTTTATACTATATAGAGGAAGTGTATTTTCCATCCATACATTTGATGTCAATTTTCACCTGAAATATATGTTTTGAGATACCGAGAATAAAAACAACCTGTCCCATGACTATCTCTAACTTTCCAAAAAAAAAAAAAAAAATCATTACAAACTATATTTTTGTCTACGTCATGTTAACCGAGATAAACATTAGCAGCAATAATATTATTCCTAGCTTTTTGTAAGTATAGGAGAAATAAGAGAGTACACTATCGCTATATAAAATATTAAAATTCGGTTCTATTTTCTATTCCCAGGATTAAAACAAAAGAGATGAAAGGAAAGTTGACTTTCCGCCTGAAAAAAGTTTAGTTATGACAAGTAATATTTTAGAAATGGTAACTCTACAAAAGATCTCTACATTGTGATCTACATTTTTAAGTAGTAAGTTGTCTGAATCTTACAAAATACATTCAGAATGAATAACTTACAGAGACTATTCCCAGAAAATTCCAGATTTGCAATTCAACTTTTACAAAATGAAAATATTCGAAAAATGTTTCTTATAAGCAGTGGCTAGGGTGGGGGAATTTCTTTAACATTTTCATGTCGCAGCCTTGAAAGAACTGAACTTAAATACTAAGTTTGGTATTTAACACACTTTTCGTTTTTAAGCTATGCTCCCCCCTCCACACACACACACATACATGGAAAGTATTTTAAGCTTACTTTTTTTTAATCAGGACATTTTATTCAAAACATGTATTTCCGATTTTACGTAGTATTTAATGCCCGCTTTTACTACATATGGCACCGCAGGTAAAGATACTGATGATACATGATACATACCCATTCGGTAGATGCGCGGCTGTCTCTTCTGCTCATCGATACCATATTCTATATTTATGTAGAATCTGGCGATTTATCATGTCACAGGCTTCTTAGTAGTCCAAAATTAATAAAACGAATGTTTCTTATAATTACATTCAAAAGACAATATGTGCTAAATAATTACTTACACTCATGGATAGTTAAACTAAAGCTAAAGTAGCTTGTTTAATATTTTACATTATTTCATTGTAACATGTAAACTATCTACAAGTACTTGAGTTTAATATTCCAGAAATATAAATACAAAACAAATTCCATATTCAAACTTTTTAGATATGTTTGGTATCCTCCAAAGATGCGACACAAACAATTTCATAAACTCCCCCATTCCTAACATGAAATGTTTTTATATCTTTTAAATTCTCCAAAAATTCTCTAAAATATTGATTAAACATCTATATATTAAAGGAATTTAAATGAAAAATACAAGTAATAGCTTAAGGTTTTTATAATAGCTTGTGAATAGTACTTTATTTCGGAAGAATTTGTATACGAGTGTATGTTTAAATGATAGACAAAAACGTAATGCATGAAAGTTAGAACTGTTTAAAGAAACCAATTTATTTTTAATAACCTTTTGTTGCATGGGCTGTTTTGGAGATATGCATTAGTATTTTGATGTGCCTGTGAATTTTGAAAAATCCACTGTACTTAACATATCTTATTAAAATGTATAACATAGGTTATACAAAACAGCAGTGTTACTTTTTCTATGCATCAAAGTTCTAATTTTCGTGGCTTTAAACAATAACCTTTCATGTCTAAGTATTATTCTAATAAAAAGGAACCTCATAATGCATTTTAAAAGCATGTATACAAAAACGTCCAGTCATACAGTACAACAGTTTGCAAATAGATCTGTTATGTTAAACTTTTTATAATAATTTTTATGTAATACAGAAAAATTTTATTTTTTAAACATCGCAGAACTCCTCATTTTTTCAAAATTTAATAATAATTTATTAAGTGGTGCACTACTTTGAAAAATTAATGTATACATTTTCATTAATGTGTTTTCGAGAAAGAATATTAAAATTTTGAAACAAATTAGTGAAGGAATGTATGGTGTGGAGCATTTTGGGTGTGAAGAAGTATAGGAAAGAAGTTTTTGAGAATACAAGTTTTAAATATGGACTTGCTTATTAATGAGCATGCACTTGCCCATCTAAAGCTTCAGAAAATTGGTAGTTAAGTTTGCTAAGTGGGAAAAAGTATATATTTCCATTAAGGTTAGGGTGCATATTAATTTATCGTGCAAAAAATACCTTTTTTCACAATGACAGGAAAGTTTTACAGTCTGAATTGTTCTAATTCGTTGTCATTTTAAAACCCAGCTTTCATTCAGATGTTTCTTTTAATTGCATGAAAACAGTATGAAAATTTGCGTAAGGGTGTATACACTTCTAAAACTTTATCTTTAGCCCCTTTACAGAATTAGCTGTATTACATATTTAGTTATAATTTCAAGTGTTTATCTGGATTGGACTGGGATACACTAAAAATAGATTTTTGAAAGAAGTTGGTATACACACTAATCAATGAGAACACCATAAAATTTATCTCATCAGCTGTTTTGATTATCAATTTCTAGGGAATTCAATGGGTCAAGAATAAGATAGTGTAGAACAAACACCTTGGGCTTCTATGCTGTGTGAGGTTTACCGAGAGTTGGGACTTTTATCGAAGTTTGTTGTCCGCGTGACGTAGGAGTTTGGCATGCTGCCTTTATAGCGCGGCGCTCGGTATTGGTATATGGTTTGAGCGTTCTAACGGCTTCCACGAGTTACTTTGGAGCTGACCTCTGTGACCACGATCGCTAAGTTACGTAAACCTTAGGTGCTACATAGCACAAAAGACTGCAATTCGAATCCCACTAAGGCACGGACACTTTTATTTTTGTAAATTTGTTTGTATGCTGGAACTGAACATCCACAATGTGCTATGGGCGTTCAATAGGTAGTTAGAAAATCCAAGAAATTACACTCGTATTTAGTAACCGTCGTCTCTTAATAAATGACAGTTAAAGTTTCAGCTCTATCTATATCGTGGTTTCATTGGGCGATTGAATCAACAATCTTGTGCTTCTTTAGAAACATGAAAAAAAAAAACAAAAAAAAACGAGTTTTGTGTGGGGATTAAACACTTCTATGGAGCTCTATGGAGCTCATGACAATCTGCTCCTGCGTTTGAAACCATTTACAATTAGATAAATGAATTTAAACGTGGCCGTACATTCACATATGATAAACATCGTTCCGACGCCCAATAGAAGTGGCATCCTCCGAAATGATTTACAAAATCCAGGATATGACTTTGAGTTTTCGACGAATATAAGCCTCGAGAAATAGAAGTGGCCACAGGAAAATTACAAGTTACAGTGTTCTAAAGTTTGCACCAAAAGTTAGGTCTGAGAAAATCTTGGCAATATCGGTATTGAGGTTACTCTCAATGGAGAATTGGCATAATCGTGCTGGTTTGGCACTTTTCCATCGCAATTCTGACATTACTGTGGGGGAAACATGGATACATTACTACATACCAGAAACAAAAGTACAGTCGAAACAGTAGGGTTCTAAAGGTGAACCTGCTCTGCAGAAGGCAAAGGTGGTGAATTCTGCAGAAGGGTGATGGCCTCAGTTTTTTTGGGATGTATGTGGGGTCATCTATATTGATTACTTCCGGAAAGGAAGAACAACAATTAAAGAGTGATATGTACCGTTATTGCACCGGTGGAACGGAGAAGTCTAGTAAAAACGCCCTCTCCCGGCAAAGAAAAGGATTCACTTCCACAAAGACAATGCAAGGATGAGCACTTTCGATGGCAAAAATTGTAGAATTAATATTTAAATTGCTACACAATCCATCGTATTTACTAGATTTGACTTCACTGACTCTTTTTTCTGAAAATATCCCTTAGAGGCCTGTTTATTCTGAATGAATTTTAGTTAATTCTGCATAACTGGTAAACCGTAAGATATAGACAAAAGTTAATAAACATACGCTAAAACACACAGAATATATACATTTTTTCGTGAAATTGAAGCATTCCTGAGATATTCTTTGTTATTTATTTCAGATTTAGAATACTGAAAAATTTCTCACACGGAAAGTTGTAAACCATCGGCACTGCAAAGAAACGGATTTCAACCACATGTCAACTAGCTTTTAAAATAAATGACTATCTCTTTAGCCTAGAGCATTCCCTTATTTTGCTACTACATACAAAGAAACAAGTAATTAATACATTTTTTGCTAATGTTTATTTCGATTATCATAAAGTAGATAGAAGAATATTGCAACTGCTATTGGATGACTTTGTCCTGAATATTATCTTAAATAGTAAATAACAAAGTAACGTCGGCGTTATTGTCTGGGTCAGTTGGTCCGGTTAGGGTGGAACCTAGTGACAATTTCCTACCTTTTGATGTTTTCGCTGCTCCGGTTTTAGCTCAGGTGGTTCCTTTTAATCGGCGAACATGAATTACTCGGCACAGGGCGGGGTACAGAAGGGAATACAAAAAAGAGTAGTGAAGAAAAATAGCACTAATCACTGGTTCTTAAATATTACTGAAGAAAATTATGCATAGTAAAATATTACACGGTATAAAGCCTAACCGTTGACAACCAAGCAACACCTGCAATCATGTGGGTGATGATTATAAATCTGTGGAAAGCAAAACCATGAATTCTTTGTTTCAACCACGGTGAGTAATGTGGCGCGATTTTGCTTCAGTGACCGACATAGTGTCGCCCATGGAATCTGGCGAAGAACTGCCCAAAACGGTTGTGATTTTAGCTTCCTTTCTGTATAAATAAGCGTCCCTTCTTGCTATTGGTTGCATGTACTTATGCCTCTATTCCCTAAAGTCACTCAACGTTATACAAAAGACAGGGCAATAACATTTTTAGAATGTTTCCTTTTGAAAGCTCAACTCACAATACATCAAGGTCTTGCTAACGGAATTCTGTTCATTTACATTTAAAACCACGTTTCAAATTCTTATCGTCTTAGTGTGTAAATTATTAACAAAATACAAATATTCACAAATAAAATAATGGTTAAAGCAAAGCTTATTCCCCTTACTATGATTAATACTACATTACTATATACAAAGGCTATTTATTTAAGTATAATTATCAATATCGGTAATACAGATCGTTGCGCAATGGAGATTATTTCTACATGTTATTCCTAGTTACATAATTAGGCGGATATAAAAGAGTTATTGTCTCAATATGCTTTTTAACAGTAATTTGCTACAGGGGTGCAGAGAAGGTCATGTGAGTGGAACACATTCGATTTTTCTTATTAAGTTATTAATTCTAAGATGGACCAAGTTGGAAATAAAAAGAACTGTTGGAAGAATATCGCACACATTGTCTCTCTGTTTCTGTATTACCTCTTTTGTTATTACATTATATCAGTAAATATACAGCACGTTACTTATTCATGGGTCAGCTGTCACATCTGATAATTAATTTAGATTTTGTTCCGCAACTGTGTCCGGTATGACAACATGGGATTGTCATGAAGTGATGATGTAGAGTAATCACTAGCTAGATCATCCTTTATCCTAAATAACTATCCACTGTCATATGGATTAGAATTTAGATCTGTATATAGGCTAAACACCATGCACAGCTTTCCATCTAAATCAGCAAGTATACCTTGAATCCCACTTTAATGATGCATAAAACATAAAACATTTAGCTAATCTGTCTCTAAGTATTAAACATATTCAATTGTTCATATTGTCATAGGCACTGACTTTTTATAATTTACTATTAGGCACAAGTTACTGAAGAAAATCTACATTCTTTGCACTACATTGTTGCTATCTCTATTATGTATAATATAATTAGTAGGTAGAGAAGTAACTGTATTCCACCCAAAAAATATAATGTCTAGAATTAGCTGGAAATATATGTTTTGAGGTCCCCATAAATCAAAAAAGAAACAATTTAAAAAATATGTAAATTTATGTATGTGTGTGTGAGAGAGAGAGAGGGAGAGAGAGAGAGGGAGAGAGAGAGAGAGAGAGAGAACAGAAAAATCAAAACAAAATATCCATTAAATATCAAACTTGGTGTTTAAGTCAGCATGTTTCAAGGATAGACATAAACATTTTCAATAAAAAATCTCCACAAAAACTACCATTTAAGTGTAAAATAGGCCACGCCGTAGCCGAGTGGTTCGACTCCTTGCCTCTCACCTAGAGGTCCGGGTTAAATTCCATGCGACCGTATGTGAAATTTGTGGTGGACAAAGCGGCGCAGGGGCGGGTTCTCCGCTTTCTCCCGCCATCATATTCCACCAGTACTACATCTTCATTTCATGTGTCACCAGTGTCAGCACCTGTGGAGCCACAAGTAATAAAAGCGAGTGTTAAACACTACCAAAATACTTAGCTTTTCTGCCCCTTATATTAAAAGTATCCTGTTATTCATATTCTTACAGGCACAGCACTTTTCATAGTTTATTACTAGGCATAAGTTATTAAAAAGTTATACATTTTGTGCACTACATTTTTGCTTTCTCTATCATGTATAATAAGCTTAGTAATAGAGAAGGAACTGTATTCCAATAAAAAAAATAACGTCTAGAATTAACTGAAAATATATGTTTTGAGGTCCCCATGAAACGAAAAAGAAACCATTTTAAAAAGCGTCCTGTGTGTTTGTGTGTGTGGGAGTTAACGGCAAAACTCAAAACGAAACATCCATTAAATATCAAACTGTGTTTAAGTTCAGCATGATTCAAGGATACGACATAAACATTTTAAAAACAATACCTCACAAAAAAACTACTATTTAACTTTAAAATATTTCGAAAATTTTGATGTTCATAAAAATGGCTCTAACAATTTGATTAAAATACTATGTGTTTTATATATTTTTATCACAAATAAATGTGTATCTTGAATTTTCTGGGAATAGACTCTTGATTCTAAATCACTTTTTTATAATTATCGTAAGAGATGGACAATAACTTACTATACCAAAAATGTGAATCCGTTAAAACACATAATTTACGTCGTATCATTATTTTTGTCGAGTGAACCATTTCAAAGAAATTCCTTCGTATGAATTTAAACGTTTCAATACTTAAATTTTCCCAAATGTAATGTCTTTATTTGGTTGTTTTTTTCATTCTGTTCATACAAAAATTGCGAATTTCAATTGCTTCACAGAGCAACTGGCTTCTAAAGGATTTAGCATACTGTATCCCCTTGTTTCTCCTCTTTTTAGAAGGAACTAAGGAATAAACCGCTTCTGCTGATTGTTTATCTCGAAAAAGAGAGAAAGAAAGATCCTTTTTAAGAATAGTTTGTAGCAGTATAGGTATAAAAATTCACGTGAATGGAACACTAATATTCTTCTCCATCTCTTGTAGCGTAACAGTTGTACAATATAAATCCACACTGAAGAGGACTTTTGGGGATACTAGTAGTAAATTCAGAATATGCATTAGTTTATTGAATGCATGGTGGGAAAATCGTTCTAGCCATTTTGGGGGGAAATAAAAACAATTAAAATGTTCATTGCAAAGAGTAGTATGGATAATATATTTTCTTCAAAATGTTACTTCTGCATCCTTGAAATATGCTAAATTTGAAATACCAAGTTTGTTGTTCAACTGACATTGTCTTTTAATTATGCTGTTCAAAGCCGTTCTGTCTTTCTTTCTCTTTTATATGTACAATTACACACGCTCATTGAAAACTCTATTTTTCCAACTCTGTCATGTGTATGGATTATATGAATTAACAATTAAACTATAAAATAAGAACTGAAGCTTTCCTGGCGACGTGTTAATTCAAAATCTTCTCGGGCTTCTAGCCAGGTAAAAACTTGGCTTGACACCAACGTTTCGAAGAAGTGCATCTTCCTCGTCTTCAGGGTGGACTGATATATATATCAGACACACTGATATATATATAAATACCAGTCTCCGTAAGCTCAAACCATCAGTTCACCCTGTTTTTACCTGGCTAGAAGCCCGAGAAGATTTTGAATTAATTAAACTATAGTTTAAGCATCACATACGTGTTTCGTTAGATAGTTGGTATTGCGTGCGGAAGCGTCCCGTCATCACTATATTAATTACTAATAACAGTGCTCTTCCTCTTCACTGTCCGTATTAAATGAAAAAATCTGATATGTTCCATTCACATGACTTTCTCTACAACTCTACAATAAACTATTATTAAAAAGCTTATGCTTCTATTTACTTCATGCTAATCGAGAAAAAATTAGCAGAAATAGTCTTATTACTTGCTTCCTTGTAAGTAGAAGCGAAATAAGGGAGTACCATAGGTTAAAGTGATGGTCAAAAGCTGGTTGCTATGTGACTGAAGTTCCCTTGTTTGTATGGACATGAATTCACAAAGTCCTGTATGAGAAGAGTATGTTTTTTATAGCTGAAACCAAAAACAAGGAATATCTCAAAAACAATCAACTCCACGAAAAAATTGTATTATACATAAATTGTGTGTTTTAAAGTGCTCTACATTTGTATTAAGGTAAGTTTTTGTCCATCTCTTACGGTTTAGAAGTTATACTAAATTCCGTAAAATTGACCCAGAATAAAGTAGTCTTCAGAGGCTATTCCCAGAGAATTAAAAATATACATTTTATTTATCAGGTAGATATCTTTAATATACGATATTTTAATCAAAATCGTTAGAGCTATTTTTTAGAAAATCAATATTTTCGAAAAAGGTTCCATGTAAAGGGTAGTTGGGGGTGAGGGGATTTTTCTCAGAATCTTCGTGTCGTATCCCTGGAAGATATAAACTTAAATATCAAGTTTGGTATTTTACCGACTTTTCGTTTTTGAGTTATCGTTTTCACAGACACACGGATCTTTTTCTGAAAATACCTTTTTTTTTTTTGGATACAGGGGATCCTAAAACATATATTTCCGCTGAAATCTCGGTATCGAATTTTCTGTGGAGTGCAATACCTTCTCTATACACTATGCACATAGTGTATATAGAGAATGTAAAAATCCTATTCTTTTCCCTTCACACATTTCACACACTTATTCCAATACACTTCGCCAAATATTTTTACAGCTTTTCAAAGGATCCTAGCATACGCATACACTTAAAAAGGCGTCCGATTGTGAATAATCATTTATACTCGTATGTGCCCAAATGAGATGAAGGCATTAATAATACAGTTGGAAATTGATTGACGTAGAATTGTGTACTCTGATGGAATCGCTATTTTGACAAACACTTATTCACTTTAAAGATGTGAGGAACACATTAACAGGCGCCATCATGACAATTTTTTCACAATATTACATATGTGAAAACATCTCCCTTCCAAGTAAATAACTAAACATTCATAATATAAAACTGACTGATTTTCCTTAAGAGCTTGTATCACTGCAACACTACACGGCAGTCTATAAGCACCCATTTCAGGAATAAATTTCAAAGCACTAACTAATGATTTCTCAACATAGTCCTCTTTTAGGAATGTATGCTTGTTCCAAACTTCCTGCCATTTATAGCCCACCCCCCTCAACAAATAAAAATTTTCAAGTTCTCTAAAATACACTTCTGTCTGGACAGCTTCCTCGATCATGTGTTCTAAAGTTTGGTTTTGCAATCCTAGGGAGCCAGGTCTCACGAATATGGGGGCTGCACTAGCAATTCAAAATGAAATTCAGGCTGTTTGGTGGTGATAAATCCGGATGAATGTGCTGGTGCGTTGAACTGGCGAAGCCTCTTCTTCACGAAATTTGGCCATGTCTTCTTCAAACTCTTATTGAATCGGGGCAGTTACTTAGTGTAGTACTTTCCAGCAATCGTTTTTTTTTTTATTTTTTCAGTAAGTAATTTTTCAACTCAAAAGAATATCGCTATCATTTTTCCGGGTGCTGGGAGTGTGTTTACCTCCTTTGAATTTTGAGATATTTAAAATAGTTAATATTTTCTCAAATGGGAAGTAATTTGTGTATCTTGCTTTTAGTAAAGCAAGAAGAATGGAATTTCAATTGCATCACATAGCAACCAGCTTTTAAAAGATTTGACTATCGCTTTAGCCTATTGTATTCTCTATTTCCCTTCCACTTACAAGGAAGCAAGTAATAAGGGCATTTCTGATAGTGATTAACTAAATTAGCATGATAAGATAAAATAATAATCTTTCATAAAAATAGTTGTAAAATAGGTAAGGAAAATCATGTCATGTATGAAGCATAAAATTTTAAAGAAGTAATGCAGCACTCGTATTACTTTCTCTTTCTCGATGAACGTAATATAGTACTTCACGTACTAAAATTCGTAAAATAGACCAGGTATTTTGATGAATAATTCGAATTTAATAAAAAAACCTTAGCAATCAGCAACGTAGCTGTAGGCTGTGGCACAAAGAAGTCAATTAAGAATATTGCAATATGAAGAAAGGAAATGGCCACGGCTCTTTTGAGGGGCTTCAGGTTTGTAATTTGGGAAAGCTAAGCCCGGCCAGCAACTGACATGCGGTTGGTTGTTCCTATATTTCACAGGAACGCTTTTTAATCTTGTCTCCCCACAGCTGGAGGCTAAAAACTCCTTTCCCCTGGTTCATGCTCACTTTTTTCCATCCTCTCATGTCAAAGGAAAGTGGCAGTGGAGAGGGGATAATCCAACGTTTATATGTTTACCGTGGAACATGTATCTGTGTGGTTTCACATACAGCAGGGAGATGAAGGGGAATAATCTCATTTCGGATTACTTTCAAACCGGTTAAAGTCTTTTGTGCCATGTTACACGATGATTTATTTATTGTTCCCGGGATTTTCTCTCGGGCAGCAGTTTTTAATCACAGATACCTGGTGTAGCCCTGGTTCGTTACGTGCATATCATAGTAGACCTAATGTATGTAAAGCCCCCAATATCATCAGCCACAGCAACAGCCACCATCACCACCACCCCAGCACCACCACCGCCACCACCACTCCATCACCAGCACCCGCACCAACACCATCAGCAAAACTACCATTACCACCACCCCAGCACCACCACCACCAACAAAACTACCATCTCCACCACCCCAGCACCAACACCACCAGCAAAACCACCATTACAACCACCCCAGCACCAACACCACCAGCAAAACCACCATCACCACCACCCCAGCACCATCACAGCCACCACCACTCCATCATCACCACCCCGCACCAACACCACCAGCAAAACTACCATTACCACCACCCCAGCACCACCACCACCACCAACAAAACAACCATCTCCACCACCCCAGCACCAACACCACCAGCAAAACCACCATTACAACCACCCCAGCACCAACACCACCAGCAAAACCACCATCACCACCACCCCAGCACCAACACCACCAGAAAAACCACCAATACCACCACTAACACCAGCAAGACCACAATCACCAGCACCCCCGCACCAACACCACCAGCAAAACCAACATCACCACCTCCCCAGCACCAACACCACCATTACCACCACTAACACCAGCAAGACCACAATCACCAGCACCCCCGCACCACCACCGCCATCACCATAACCAGCACCACCCCAGCATCATCACCACCAACACAACCAGCCCATCAACACCACCACCAGTAACATCACCAGCATCACCACCCTGCGCCACCACCATCCGCAACACCACCATCACCACCACCCCAGCGACGCCACCACCACCACAACCAGCATCACCAGCGGCAAAATTACCACCAGCATCACACCACCAGGAACACCAACAGCACTCCTAATACCGCCACCATCACCATCATCACAACTAGCCCATCAACACCACCACCAGCAACACCAGCATCACCACCCCGCGCCACCACCATCCGCAACACCACCACCCCAGCGCCGCCATCACCACAACCAGCACCACCAGCACCACCAGCAACACCAACATCACCACCACTCTGGCACCACCACCACCGACATCATCACCTCCAATTGCAGCATCACCACCAGCGGCAAAATTACCACCAGCATCACACCACCAGGAACGCCAATAGCACTCCTAACACCGCCACCATCACCATCATCACAACCACCACCACCACTAATAACACCACCAGTAGCACCAGCACCGCCACCATCACCAACACACTCACGATCATCACGACTACCACTACCACCATCACCAGCAACAGCACAACCAATATTACCACCAGCACCTCGCCTGCGGTGCCATGATAGTAAAAGTGGGCGTTAAACACCACCAGAGCGCCGCCATATCCACCAGCACCACCTATACCAGCACCATTGTCACCACCACCATTTTCTGACCATCACTATTTCACTGACAGGGTTGAACCTAAAATAGCCCCTTTGAGTTCTGCAACTCTTTTAGGCACCGAGATATATCTGCACACATCAAGTATGGGCCAGTATCATCTGGTAGAGTTTACATGTTTTGTTTCACAATATAATTGTAATCCACACATTTGCAATCTGTGTTTGTGAAGTTTGGCTCCAAAAATGCAACACGAAGATTTTCAACAAAATAGTTCCACTCCAAATTTCCTTTACATGGAAAATGTTTCGTAATTTTTCAGTTTTTCAAAAATGGCTTCAAGAATATTAGTTAAAATATAATATATTAAAGAATGTATGTGATAAAGAAAATTAATGACTTGAATTTTTCAGTAATAGTCTTTTGGAATACCTTTTCTCTAGTCTTGTAATACGGTAAACCTTAAGTGATAGAAGAAAGTTCAGTTTTATACCATTTCCAAGGTATCCGCTATTAATGGTTGTAGTTTATCAATACTTTTGCTATTCCTTTAATGCCCTGCCGATATTCTGTTGCACCTTCCGCTTGCATGGAAACTGTATGAAATGATAAGGGTCCAGTTCTTGACTGTTGCTATACCCTTTATAACAATAATTAATGTGTAATGGTACAGTTGTTGTAAAGGTACGTCTCAATTAAAATTAGATACGAATAGTTTGCATATCGGGTAATAACGGATAGAAGAAGAGAAGTACATGTAAATGTAACATCGTAAAGGATTTAGCTATCGCTATAATTATATTGTATTCCCTTAATCCCCATGTTCCTTCAAGGAAATATTTAGTAAACTATTTTTGTAGATGTTTATTTAGATTATTATAAAGTAGGTAGCATAAGATTTTGTAGTTTTTGAGGAATTAGTTGAGAGAGAGATGTATATTTAAGACATCAGATTTTTGTCTAGCTTGTGTTCCGGCCGTATAAATGTCGTACTGCTTTGGATTTCAGATAAAGTTATTGACACAATTAGTGATAAAGTGAAAATTAATGAACAGGTACTGAAATATTACAAAACCTCGGTATTATTACACAGAGAACAACTAAATGTAGCTAATTCAAAATCTTCTCGGGCTTCTAGCCAGGTAAATTAACACGTCGCCAGGAAAGCTTCAGTTGTTATTTTAAATGTAGCTAAGTTGTAAATAAAGCAAGTGTGAAATGTGATTCCTCCATTAACTATAGATATAACCTGACCGAGATAATGCAATCCTGAGTACCACAGTATCGCTAATAAGGTGCATTAACGTAATCGCAAATCAGTCAGTCGAATTGAACAACTGAAGCGCTAAACATCTTGTACCCAAATCCTGGAGTAACTAAACTGAACCTGAGCGCACTTACTTGTCTATGTTATGTGTGTTACTTAACCCTAACCTAGAACCTTACTACGAACTTACTGCAAGTTCGAGCGTAGATATCTAAAACTATGCCCATACTTGTTGCGGATTCTTACTTTGCTTGACAATTACTCCATTTTCAGGGCCCAAATTGATGTAAGCACACTAACTCGTGCTACGCGGTAAACCAAAGCTAATTATATTGTATAGTAACTTAAATAAGCGTGAGGGTTTTGAAGAAGTGTGTTTTATTAGAGTGCGAATTATTTTTTTTTAAGTTTAACGTCCTTTAACCTAGTTTGGTCATATCGGTCGATGAATGAAATTGGTGAAATGATGCTCATGATCTCGGGGCTCATGGAGCTTAAAGTTACTCAACATTCGTCTTCTCAGGATAAGGGAAAACCCCGAAAAAACCTTATCCGGGTAACTCACCCTAAGCGAGATTCGAACTCACGACCTTTTGAATGTGAGGCAGACACGCTACCACCACACTACCCAGGTGGGCTAGTGCGAAGTCTTTGATTAATATGAAATTAAATCTAAAGTGGATTGTAGCTCTCTGTGGTGTAGTTTTACACTCTTTTGCATTCAAACAACAATCAATTTATTCCTCACAGATGATACGAGCAAGAAGCTAACGCGGAGCAATACCAAATGTTTTGTTTACATCAAGTTCGATTATAAGCCTAGATTGCTAACTGTGATAAATAGAACTCACTTTCTGCAAGCTATACCAGATCGCTGTAAATCCTACAAAATTATAACAGGTACAGGCTGCTCGTTCCTTCTAGGCGAATGACCTTTAGTGAATATACAATGGGCTAGCCTACCCATGGCTAACAGGTCAATAAATAGTTTGTTATAATAACAAACAGCTCTGCTTCCTTATGATTAAGTTTCGAGAATACACAGTAAAAGTGAGTGAGTGACTCGCATCTAATCTTCGATTTAAACTGTCATTCGTCAAGAATTGGTGCACGACCTGTAGAAATGTATTAAACTAAACTAACTGCATGGTAAAGACTTGCCGCACGACCGTTGTATCCTCTACCTCGGTCCATTACAGGCATCATGAGCGGGGGTGCAGTACAATACTGGAGAGTGGGAAATGGTTAGCACTCAGAGTCCCTCCCGGACGGTTAATATAGTCCACGCAACTGGAACCATTACATTTCTCTCAAGTAACCCATCAATTGTCCTCTATCGATTGTATTAGGCTGAGTGCACCCAGGAACAATCTCCCAGAGGGAGAAAGTCCCCACACCGTTACCAGTACTAAGTACTATGAATTGCTGTTAAATACCAAACTTAATATTTAAGTTCTGTATCTTCTAAGATAGCAACACAACGTTTTTTCAAGGATGACTCTGACCCAAAAATACCCTTTGCATGAGTTATTTTTCAAAAATGTTTACCATTTGAATTCCCCATCATTTAAGATTACATTTGCAATGCTGGTAAACCTAAGAGATAGACAAAGCTTATTACCAAACAATAATATATATAATATTATTAAATATATATAATATTAAAACACACATATATATTTTTGTAGAGTTAACTACTTTAGAGATTTTCCTTTTTATTGTTAACATTTTCCAATAATTTCAGTTTTCTCAGATGGAAAGTCTTCATTCGTTTTTATTTTTTCCCTGTCCATGCAAAGAGTACCGCATTTCAATAACCTCAAAGAGTGACTAGGGCTTCAAAGATTTTATAATCGCTTTGGCCTTTTGCATGCCTTAAAGATAATAACTACTAAGAGCACATCTCGATTAGCATTAAGAAGAAATAAACTAATGTGTTTCATTCACATTACTTTCTCCAGCTATTCTACAATTCTAAAAATGTCCTCAAAGGCTATTCCCAGAAAGTTCAACATATACATTTTACTTTTTATGTAAATGCCTATAATATATAGTATTTCAATGAAAACTATTATATATGATATATGATATTCTACTTCTACAAAAGAAAGCCATGAGAATTTTATGTCATACTGCTTACAATGCTCTATGTAGACCACTTTTTAAGCAACAGAAAATTTTAACAGTGTACAATTGCTATATACTACAATTATTATTATATGTGCACAAGAATGTAAGTCAATTTAAACTGAACAGACATATACACACATTAAATACCAGAAATATTGATAAATTGCATGTTCCATATACTAGACTAAAGAAAGTTAAAGATAGTTATATTGTAACCAGCATTATAACCTATAATAAGCTTCCTGACCATATGATAAATCTAAATGTACTACAGTTTAAGGCTAAAGTAAAAAAAAAAATGGTTGACGGACAAATGTATTTTACAATTTGGATGCATTTTTAATACTAGAATTTTTTTATGACTGACTCTTACTTTTATATATTATTTTTACCATGTCTATTGTACTAATGTACCTAACGACTAAACAAATAAATACTAAATACTACATAGAGAAGGTAAATATGAACTGTCTCTTAAATACTAAATTTGGTATTTAACTTCTGTATCTTCTAACAATAAAACACGAATTTTTTTCAAGGAAGTCCCCTCATCCCAAAATACCCTTTGTATAAATTATTTTTCTAAAATGTTTAGCATTTGAATTCCTCTTCATTCGAGATGACATTTTCAACATTGGCAAACCTTAGAGATAGACAGTACTTATTACCAAACAACATGCACACATCCTTAAAACACGTTTATACATTTTTGTTGAACTAACCATTTCCGAATTTTTCCCTGGTTGTTGGTTTACTTATAATATTCATATTCTTTTTACTTTCTCTACAGGTACCCAAAAATTCGATACCGAGATTTCACCGGAAATACATGTTTTGAGACCCCCTGAATCCAAAAAAAAACTTAGCAACATGTCCGTGTGTGTCTGTCTGTCTGTCGATCTGTGTGTATGTGTGTGTGTCTGTGAGCAGCATAGCTCAAAAACGAAAGAACGTTAAAAACCAAACTTTGTATTTAGGTTTGATATATTCCAAGGATGCGACACGAAGATTTTCAAGAAAATCCCTTCACTCTCAACTACCCTTTACATGAAATTCTTTTCGAAAAGTTCAACTATTAAATATATTTACACGACAAATAAAATGTATAGCTTGAATTTTCTGGGAATAGCTTCTGAAGACTACCTTACTCTGGATGAATTTTACGGAATTTTGCATATCTGCTAAACCGTAAGAGGTGGAAAACATCTTACCATACAGAAAACACAAAATTTATATTATATACATGTTTTGTGGAGTTGATCGTTTTTAAGACATTCCTTGTGTTTAGTATCATCTTTGAAAAACTTGTACTTTTCTCATACAGGAATTTGTCAACTCGTGTCCATACAAATAAAGGAACTTCTGTCACATAGCAACCAGCTTTTGACTGTCACTTTAACCTATGGTACTCCCTTATTTTGCTTCTACTTACCAGGAAGCAGAGTATTTCTGCTAATGTGTTCTCAATTAGGATGAAGTAAATAGAAGTTTAAGCTTTTTAACAATAATTTGTTACAGGGATGTAGAGAAAGTCTTGTGAATGGAACGCATCAGATTTTTTCAGACAAATTTGAATGACATTAAACAGTGACTAGCCCTTTAAAGATGTTATAATCGCTTTGGCCTAGTGTATTTCCTTACTTCCCTTTTATGTACCTGAAAGGTAATGACTAATAAGGGCGCAAATATAATTTAAATTTTCATATATGTAAGTAGGTTTACTATACGGTATTATAATCAAAATCATTGTAGCTTTTTTGAGAGAACTTTCCATTTTTTTTTCGTGTAAGTGGTAGTTTGGGATGGAGAGATTTTTCTCAACATCTCTGTGTCACACAATTGAAAATAGAAAACTTAAAATAACAAGTTTGTATTTTAGCTACTTTTCATTTTTGAGTTATCGGGTACACAGATAAAGCCACACAGACCTTTGTTTAAAACTGATTTATTTGGATACAGGAGACTAAAATATGTATTTCCGGTGAAATATAGGTATAGAATTTTTGGGCGGAATACAATATTTTATTTTTTGGTACTGTTTAACTATCAGCTTTTAATACTTGTGACAGGTAGGCGATGACACTGATGAATGAAGCCCCGTGGAATGCGATTGCGGGGGAAACCGGAGAAAACCCGCCTCTGCGCCGCTTTGTCCACCACAAATCTCAAATGCGGTCGTTTGGGCTTGAACCTGGGCCATATAGGTGAAATATGAGAGGTATAACCACCTTTCTACCTATGAACCTTGTATTATGCAGAGAAAATAAAAAAAAAACTATTGAACAACAGGTTTTTGATAAAGAATGTAATGAGTGCTTCATTTTACTTTAGTGGCACATGATATATTGAAAATATAATTTGTTGAATGTAAACACGGCCTTTATGTGTTTGCCACGCGCTACCGCGGCGTTCTAATTTCTCTCTTCCCTTCTGTTTTCTTCCTATACTTCTCTTCTTCTGGCGCAGGAGTCACATTAATTGCATCCTTATGCTATACTGGAAGTTTCATTCCATAAAGCACTTCGTTTATTTTCACTCATAGCATTCCTATTCGCGCTCTGACCCTTGAGAGTAAATCCAGGGCATTCATTCCCAGATTGCCAGCATTGAAAAAAAAAAAGAAGTATATAGGTGCGTCATTCTAAAGAGACGGAGGATCGTGACCCAGCTTGGCGCGTATCAGTATTGTCTCTCGTCGTCATTAAAATGCTTCAACTGATAGAACTTAACGAGCAAGTTACGCCACCCACGTATTTCTCTAACGAAGTTCCGCTTCTCTGCAATTATGCACGCTACTGTCTCGTCTTTTGTTTTCACGCTCCGGTCGCCACTTGAACAATAGACACTCTGTGTGCGTGTGTACCTCAGCAAGTGGAGTGACATATTTGTCCCTTCCTCAAACTCTGCCATCATTTACTCTAACAAGATTCCTGTCGCTCACTCGTAACACAAACGCTGTTCCTGCTGTATTAGTGTTTCATTCCTTTGAGATAGTATAGTCAAGTGCACCGAAAAGTGCCGATAATTAGTTTTTCTCTAGTGGTTTTCTTTCTTTAATGTTGGCAGAACTCCTTACCTTCTGTACTTCACACCAGCCTTCAGTGAGTCTGCCTATTGCTCGTTTGAAAATGCAAGCGACCGCATGTGAGATTTATAATGGACAAAGCGGCGCAGGGGCGAGTTTTCTCCGGATTCTCCGGTTTCCCTCGCCATCACATTCCACCGGTGCTCCATTTTCATTATTCCATGTATCACCAGTGTTATCGCCTGCGGTGACACTCATAGTAAAAGCGGGCGTTAAACACTACCAAAAAGAAGAGAAGGAAAAGCAGTACTAGTCAGCTCTATAGGTTATTGATAAAGAAATATTTTTAGCAGTATAAGAGAGAAAATATACTTGAGAGTATATGGAGGCTTAAAAATAATCTACGAGGGGAAAAGTAGATAGAGATGTGCAATAAACAGGGAGAGAAGGATTTGCATTGATGAGAACAGGAGTCAAATGCTTGAAAGGCATAAGACATGATCAAGATGTAAAAAAATGTACAGTGTGCGAAAAGATTGACAAAAATGTTCGTTAAATACTATATTGTAATCAAATAAATATATCGAGATATAAAATTTGGCAACAAAAGGGGCAGATTGGATGGAGAAATAGTAATCAGTAGGGATCTGTTCGAAAAGGAGAAAACAGTATAAGAAATATGGAAACCTTTTGGGTAAGGTTAGAGAGAAATGTATGAAAATATGCAACAAGAAGATGAAAGAGAAAAGAGGTTGGAAAATAAGATAAAAGGGGTAAAGAACAGTTGAATGATCTAGGGAAGGTCCAGTATACATATATCACGTTGTGCTAGGGTGTGTGGTGGACCAAGGTACAAATAATATCTCAAGAGGGACAAGAAGAATCTGATGTGTTCCATTCACATAACTTTCTCTAGCTGTTCCATATGCAAATTATTCGTACGAAAGATTGTTCATTTATATACATTATGCTAATCGAGATAGGCATTATCAGAATTGGTATTTTTACTTGCTTCCTTGTAAGTAGAAAGGAAATACAGGAATTAGGCTGAAGTTATGATTACATTTTTATAAAGTTGGTAGTTATATGAAACAATTATGGTTCGATTCGTTTGACAAAGTTTAAGGTAGTTTAAAATTGAAGCCAATAACAAGGAATATTTTGAAAACGGTCAACTCCAAAAGACGCATTGATATAATCTAAATTATGTGTTTTAACGAGATCTACATTTTTGTATCAGAAGTTTTTGTGTATATCATTCTGTTTAACCGTTATGCAAAAGTCTGCAAAACTCGACAAGAATAAAGAGGTATTCAAAGGCTATTCGCAGAAAATCCAAAATATACATTTTATTTGCCATGTGAATATCTTTAACATACGGTATTTTAAACAAAATCGTCAGTCATTTTTGAGAAGAAAAATTCAAAATTGTTTCCACGTAAAATTTTGTTTGTGTTGGGGTAATTTTCTTGAAAAATTTCATGTCGTATCCTTAGAAAATACAAAGAATAAATACCAAGTTTGGTATTTAACGGTATTTTCGATGTTGCACTAAGCTGTCCACTGACACACACACACATACCCAGACACACACGGACATATTTTTTTACTCTGGGGAACTCAAAACAAATACTTCCGGTGAACTGTGGACATAAATTTTTTGGGTTTAATACAATACGCTTCTGTAGATTATAGGTACATAGGAAGTATAGAAAGTAAAAATATAAGAATATATGTACAGTATTATAGTTAATAAACACATTCTCCATTCTACTGGTTTGAACGAAAGTCAAACACATGTCCATTAACTTATGAATAAAAGTCGGGTCTAGGTGAGCGACGAAAGGGAAGGTGCGAATACTAGCTGCTTCAGAATATGCTGAATATATGCTGAAAACCGTAGCAGTTAAACAGCGCCCATAAATAAGACTCAATTTTATTTATACTCTCAAAATAATTTGAGATGTTTTTTGTGAACCCCTTCCGACAATATAAGTTGCTATTGGGTGTCATCTAAAACTAATGAAATGTGTTTGTGGTTAATAAGGAATAATATGATCAGCTAGGGAATTTAATGTCGTGTCGTAAGGCTGCCTAGTAGCTCAGTGGTTCAAATCCCGAATATGATATTACATCTTTCAGTCTGACTAAATCTATAAAAATGGCTTTAAGCGTGCTTTATAGTATCATGCCTGTTGTTATAAATTCAGAAACTCGCTTGGCAACTATGGGATTAACCGGGAAAATATACTTTTCACTACAGCACACTATATGTGGACGCAGCCCTGTACTATCAGAGACCACAAGCAATGGGTTCTACATTATTGTATTAATTTAAGGTGAAAGGCTAAGCTACTTCTTTAGAACAGAATATAACTGAATAACAAATGTTATTGCATTACGTCACGAATGATGGTGTGGCGCCTTCCATGGTGACCCAGGTGAGCTGCGCACCTGGTGTACATCTTAACTGTATCCTTGTTTCCCTTAAAAAAGAGGCAGGGGCTACTTGCTCTACAGCCTCTTCTTATGAACCGTTAATTTGACAATGTTGCCAACATATGAATAAATATTTATATGCAATATGTATACCTTATCCAGGATGCACATGTAGCCAGGATGTGACATTATTATCTATATTTGGAAAAATGTACTATATTTTATAACTTTGTTTTTAAATGGCTTTCTTTCACAAAACGACTTCTAAAGATATGTCAGTGGCAACGTATAGAACCTGTGTTTAACATCTTAATACTGCAAAATTAAGCATATAAAGAATGCTAGAACTGAGGTTTTGAGGTATAGAACTACACACACTTAAAATAACCATCCCTTTATATTCTTTGTTTAGCACGCAAGCTTGAATACGAATACAAAACTGAGTGCTAAACAAAAACAGCGTTACACAAAACAAATGCCTCTATTCAACAAGTACTATTTATATTCTAGAATAAATTTGCCTATATTTAATTGCACTACTTTAGTAAAACAAATATAAAGAGTATAAATGACCATAAATATACACTAGGACTTTCTAGCTTCACAAACAACGGAAATAAATAAATTCATTACAAGTGATTTCTGCATAAGCCATGTTTGGAGAATGCAGATTATGGGAGCAGGTAAAAATAGCACAAGATTCAATTGCATTCATCCATTAATATTTGTCGATAGAAGGAGTATTAGGTGTTGTGTTTAGAAAAAATATATTTAAGATGTAAATAATTAGGACGACTAATAAATCGTTTTACTTCTACTACCATATACGATAGGTAGAGGAGGTATATTCCGCCTAAGAATATGATATCGAAGTTTCATTGTAATTACACGTTTTGACATCTCCAGAATAAATAAGCTAAACATATTTTTGAAAAACAAATCTGACTAATAACTTTTTCATAAATTTCTCTACTTGCTCTACAGCCAAACTATTATTACAAAAGAATATTCTTTTATTTACATTATGCGTATCTATATGAATATTAGCATACATTGCCCTATTACTTCCTTCCTTGTAAATAAGAGATAAATAAGGGAATTCATACCCTAGGCTAAAGTAGTGGTCAATTTTTTAAAATATGATCGTTGTATGGAACTATTAAAATTAGTTCTTGAATTAAAAAATCTGATGTGTTCCATTCACATGACTTTCTCCAGATCTCTGCAACAAATTATTGTTAAAAAGCTAATGCTTTCATTTGCTTAATGCTAATTGAGAAAACAATAGCAGAAATAGTCTTATTATTTGCTTCCTTGTAAGTAGAAGCGAAATAAGGGAGTACCATAGGTTAAAGTGATAGTTAAAAGCTGGTTGCTATGTGACTGAAGTTTCTTTGTTTGTATGGACACGAGTTGACAAACTCCTGTATGAAAAAAGTATAATATTTTAAAGCTGAACCCAAAAATAAAGAATATCTCAAAAACGATCAGCTCAACGTAATGGTTGATGAATTTTACGGTATTTTGTTTAAGTGCTAAACCGTATGAAATAAACAAAAACTTACCATATAAAAATGTAGAGCACATTAAAAAACACAATTTACGTTATGTTATATAAATTGAATAAAGTAATCTTCAGAAGCTATTCCCAGAAAATTCAAGAAATATATTTTATTTGTCAGGTGAACATATTTAATATACGACATCTTAATCAAAATAAAGCCATTTTTGAGCAAATTAAAATTTTCGTAAACATTTCCATGTAATAGGGTAGTTTGGAGTAAGGGGATTTTTTTCAAAACCTGCGTGTTGCATCCCTGGAAGATACAAAACTTAAATACCAAGTTTGTGTTTTTAGTACAGGGGACCCTAAAACATATATTTCGGGTGAAATCTCGGTATCGAACTTTTGGGTGGAATGCAATACCTTATACAATATGTACATAGTACGTGTAGAGAAAGTTAAAAACAATCAAAAGATATGAAACGCAGGAAGACTTACCGTTTGATAAGAGTTTAAATAGTTTAAAATTGAAATCAATAACAAAGAATATTTCGAAAATCACTAAACTTCCTCAAAAGAATCTTTCTACTCAATGTGTGTGTGTCTTTTAGTTGGGCTAAAGTTATTCAGAATGAAGAGCACTTTAGAAAATATTCTCAGAGAATTCAAGCTATACATTTTGTTTGGCATACAGTTAACTGTAAAATATATTACTTTAATGACGTGCATGACTGAAAGCTTGAAATTCTAAAATAATAATGTCAGCCTTTTTAAATATACACAACATTCGTAATATAATGAAAATAAGCTACAACAAAAATGATCAATTTTGCTGTAATGGTTTGGAAGTTATCGTCAAATTTGTTTGTTTTTGCCACGTTAGTAAAAAGTCTCTTGTGGCAAAAACATAGACATTTTGGTTTAATAATTTAAACCTTAAACCTATGTTCATAATGCATCTACTTTCTGAAACTGCTCTAGGTTTCTCTATGCCTATTTTGGTTTAGGTTCCAAAACTGTTTAAAATTATGAATCTGTTGTTTTGTTTTCTCATAAAAATATAATTCGGTTTTTGAAAATTGAAAATATGTGGTTAAATACATATGACGATAAAACCTAAGGCAATTCTTATTCATTGTACATCTGTGAAAATGTACAGAAACATTTTTTTAGCATAAAAACTGTTCCACAAGTAAGAAAACTGCTGAAAATATCAATAACGAGAAAATGAGGAAATATTGGTATGCTTAGCTCACATTAAAATACACAAGGTTGATTGATTGAACCGTAAGCGTTCCTTTCCTCTCCTCTGCTGCTACCTTTTTTTTTGTCCTTTTCTTTTTGCATTACTGCTTAGCTTCTGCAAACTTAATTTTTTCTTTGCATGATGCGAATTAGATCTGATAGTTATACCCTTTTTGTATTCAGGAACGTTTAAATTATTTTATGGAATTAAAGTAAAAAAGTAAATTTGTTGTGATTTTTCATGAAATTTCAGTCATGCATATCCTTAATTAAAATCCTTAAGCAGTTTTGAAAAATGTTTCCATATAAATACAATTTTTCATTTAATTTTTTAGTGTAAAGTTGTCTTAAAGTTTCTTCTTAGAAGATGCTGAGCTCAAAATATATATTACCAACGACATCGAAATTTTGGATGGAATGCTAAACCTTCTCTGCCTACTATGTACATAGTATATGTAGAGAAATTAAAAATTCCTGTATGTGCATCTGTGAGCTTAGGAACAGTATAATTTAAAAAAAAAACTGATGTGTTCCATCCAGTTGACTTTCTCTACATCTGTATAGCACATTATTGTAAAAACCATATTCTTCTATCTAGATTATAGTAATCGAGATAAAAATTAGCAGAAATATTTTTAGTACAAATGAAAGTAGAAGTAGAAATAAGGGAGTACACTAGGCTAAAGTGAAAGTCACATTTTAAAAGCTTGTTGCCATGTGGTTGATTGCCTGTATGAGAAAAGAAAAATACGAATTATAAAACTAAAACCAATAATCAGGAATATCTCGTAAATGGTCAACTGTACAAAAATGTATATCACATATTGTGTGTTTTAACCAAATCTATATTTTTGTTGTACATTTTTGTCTATCTGTTACGGTTTAAGATACACACAAAAATTATCCAGATTGAAAAGGTCTTCAGAGGCTATTCCCAGAAAATTTTATATTGCATTTTGACATGTAAATATTGTTAATATACTGTACTTAAATCCAAAATCTTGAAGAATTTTTAAAAAATCCAAATTTTAATATTATTTTCCATGTAAAAGGTAGTTTGGGATGGTTTCATCATTACAAATCTAAGAAAACGCCACTGGCACCACTTGGAGGGTGTCTTCGGGCAGCTGGAACGGAGCCCTGTCTTAATGATATTGTCGCACCTCACCCCTAGGAGGTGTGTAACTGCACAAGGTAAAGCATACGTAGCTTTCAAACTATTTATTGACTGGATTAGTGAACACAAGTAATATACCGAATTAACATCGGGGAGTTGACACAGTTAACAAAATAATAAAACATAATGTTTTACCTTAAAATGTGTGTGCGGACACAGCGTGGTGGCGATTGTTGGTTCTTGTTGACCTAATCTGTATGTGTATGTGTGTATGAATGGTACGCTCTATAACTCCTGGCTATAGAGTACGTCGGATTCCTGGAGGAGAGGATAAGATGAATGTTATTTCATAGGGCGGCCGAAATCCGGACAAGAAGAGAGTCCCCGTGGAGAGTCCCTAATAGTTCATAAGCAGTTCATCTGGATGCGGAGGGCGTCAAGAGCCCTTGTCTCAGTCCCGGATAGACCACTTTAGCCCGCAGACAGCCACCAACGCCGTCTCGCCTCCAAGATCTTTATTCCTAGAGCGCTGTCACCTCTACGGAATGGCGACACTATCACAATTATAAGCTAAAAGAGACCAGATAAGATGACGAAATAGGGATGGAATAAATTAAAGGATGTTTGGGGACTGAAGAAACCTCCCCAGCATTCATAGGATACAGTATGCTGTTCTTTAAGCTAATAAAACTCCCTGATAAAGCCAACTGATGCTTTAAAGAAATTATAAGTAATTAGGTAAATAGAATTATCAAATTACTTATTAAATATTCACCAGGCTGTATATGTGACAATATTTTCAATCTTGCTGAACGATGAGAAGAAAAAAAAAAAACGCAAGGAATTAGACTGTTTGTTAAAAAGTGTCAGAAAAATCTGTAGATTAAGTTAATGTAATTAGGTTGTCTAAATACTAAAAATTAAGATTTTTAAAAAATATTTCTCAGGCCTTGCAAGATGACCCTCGTAGATAGAATAATAAGATTTGTAAGCATATTTTGTTGCAGAACGGTAGAAAAAGTCATGTAAATGGAACACATCATATTACTTTCTCTAACACGAATATAACAGGCACATAGCTGATTCCACCCAAATTCCATACCGAGATATCCCCGGAAATACCTGTTTTGAGACCCCTGAATATAAAACATTTTAGAGACATGTCCGTTGGTGTGTCTGTGGACAGCATAGCTCAAAAACGAAAAGTCGGTTACATACCAAACTTGTATTTAAGTTTAGTATTCACAAGGATGTGCCACGAAGATTTTGAGGGTTATCCTCCCAAGAAAAAGTACTCTTTGCCTGGGAAAAATTTCGAAAAATCGATTTTTTTCAAAAATTGCTCTAATGATTTTGATTAAAATACCATATATTAAAGGAACCTACATGGCATATAAAATGTATATTTTTAATTTTCTGTAAATAGCCCGTGAAAACATCTTTATTTTGGATAAATTTGGATGAGTTTTACATAACTGCTAAGCCGTAAGAGATAAATAAAAACTCACTACACAAAAAATGTATATCTTGTTAAATCAGAGTATACATTTTTTGGTGTAGTTGGCCATTTTTGAGATATTCCTTTTCATTGTTCAGTTTTAAAATACTAAAACCTTTCTAATACGGGAATTTGTCAACTCCTGGAAATTCAAAGAAACGGATTTCATCCACATGGCTTTTATAGTATCTGGCTACCGCTATAGCCTGGTGTATTCCCTTATTTCCCTTCTATTTTTCTTAAATAAAAGTACACTTACAGATGCTTATCACGACTCCGCGGCTGTATTTCTGTTTTTCTTTTTTTTTTTTTTTTTCCATTATGCCAATATTTCCTTTGTTTTTCTATTTTCTTGGCCGTTTATACTTATTTTTTGTTTCTAATACACACACACATTTACACATTTAAAGACACACAAACACCCATGCCCAAGGCGGGAATCGGACCCACGATCCCCTGCGCCACGAAGCACCAAAGCGAGGCCACGGGGACCGGCTGCAAGCAATATTACAATTCAGCTTATGTAATGATGACGATCAAGAATAATCTTCTGTAAGACAATATTTTTTGTGGAATAGCTATAGAAAGTCATATGAATGAAACAGGTCAGATTTCTCTTTATTAAAAGGTCGGAATGTGTCTCTGATTGTGAAGCAATTAATAACTCATTTTCTGGAATCATTCACATCACAAAAAAAGTTTTTATTTTCACTACTATATATAGTAAGAAGGAGGAGAATTGCATTTCATCCCAAAATTGGAATGTTAAAGAATTTAATATCAATAAAAAATGGAATTTATGAGTCTAAAAGTAAACCTAAAAGTATTGTTAATGAACCAATGTTTTCATTTATTTTTAAAAGTTCGAATTTTGGCCAAAAATTATTTTTTTGGGTGGAAGGGCCTTTGTTTAGTTTTATTCAATTCACCCCTAACTTACTAATTCCAATTCACCCCTCACTTACCAATTTTCTAGAACCATTCTCATCACATAAATCGTTTTACTATATATAGTAAGAAGGAGGAGAATTGCATTTCATCTCAAAATTCGAATTGTAAAGCATTTAATATAACATTTTCTGAAATCATTCTCATCACAAAAATAGTTTTTATTTTCACTACTATATATAGTAAGGAGTACGAGAATTGTATTTCATCCCAAAATTCGAATTTTGCATTTGATTTTAGACTTGTCGAAGGCAATTAACAAGGTAATCATGGGTAGACAAGCCCCAGGGCCAAGGCCAAGCAAACGATTATTGATTTCTGGTTGGTCTTCACTTACCGTACTGGAGTGATACGTGGTCAGCGTGTCGATTCCCGTAACCCTTAATTGCGGACTAAATCGAATTACATTGCTAACTACGGCTCTCCAACTGAACTCACGGTTCTGCGTAAATACCAGCTATTGCAGTTGGCAAATTTGTTTAAAAAACAACCTCTTCTTTTCCTAAACGTTTCTGTGGTCAAAAGCACAAAGATAGAAAAAATATGTAACACTCCCATGACTTTCATTCTATTTAGCGTCTAATACCTCTTTTTGTAAACTAATTCTTCTATATTTTTTAATATTTTTGATATTGGGTATTTCACCCGATGAAAAATGTGAGAACAGGCCAAATTTGCAATAATGGATCAACACAGTAACAGCAGACAGAAATTATATATGTATTGCCCCGCTAACTATAATGAACAAAATGGGATCCAATATAACCTGTACAACAATTTATTTCAGTAATAAACTATGAAAACTTTAACAATAACAAAATAATAACTAATAATGTGCGTAATATAATTACATTCCTATTCAACTCAAAATGAGATTACAGAATTCTCCATAACTTAACTCTTAAACGAACATGAAAATCAGTGAAATGCACTATAGAACGTCGTAATATGGCATATTATTTCACATAACTGGCAATGAAATAACAAAAAATTGAGAAATCATGACAGTTAAGTTTTTTTTTTCACAAAACCCAAATGAATTTAAGTATTCGATTTAGTAAGCAATCTTGTCCATATAACACAAAAAAGATCAGTTTAGCCCTTACGATAAAGAATTCACGGCGAATCACGCCATAAAATAAATAAAAAACTTACCGCTCCTTTCTAAGAAGGCCTGTGCGTGTAAAGCACCCCAACCTGAGACTGGTAGACAATTTCAACCTCTTTAGCCCCGAAAAAAAAAAAAAAAAAAAATCAATGCAACTCACACGGCAAAAGGCCGAATTACATAACAAGTATCGCTATGTGTAGCGCGGAGCGTAAAAACAGTGTTGCCATATTTGAATAAGTAGCCTTATTGCATTATTTCGTTATAGCTACAAAGGCAATAAAGACAGTCAAATGTGTAAAAATAAAGTGTGCTATATTCACTTAAATCTATCCACTTATGAGGCATCAACTTATTTCTACGAAACATGATTATATTGTCTACTTCAAATTTAAGATAAATATTAGCAGAAATGGTTTAATTGCGATATCATTTTTTGTCATACGGTCATAAGTAAATGCAATACATTAAAGTGAGAGCCAGATATTTTAAAATCAAATCACTTTGTGATGCTATTGGAATAGCATTCTCTGTGTTTGATCAAAATGAAAACAAATATGAATAATCACTTTGCTATTGAGAAAAGTATATGTATTGAACAATTCAAACCTATAACAGACACTATCTCAAAAATGTTTAACTCCACACATTGATATACGAGGGCTATCCAGAAAGTGGCAGACTATTTGGCATAATTAAACAGTAATGGAAGTACAAAATGTATTTAAAAGTTACATATCTTACTCTAGTTTCAACGTAATCGTCATTGCCCTCAAGGTATTTTATTGTTCCGTGGTACCGGTTTTTCAATGCAGATGTTATACTCTTCCACCGCTAAAGATATGAGCCAAGATGTAACTGTCACTTTGAGGTCTTCACCAGTTGGGAAATATTTTCCATCGAAAATGTCATGTACGGTGTCAAAGTGAAACACCAGTTTTTCTTAATTCTTTTATCAGCATTTTCTTTCAACTCATGTATAACGATTGATGAACTTCCACTCCAGTCTTTATCGTACACACTGGTTCTTGATTATTTGTAAATTATTCGCCATTTCCTCACTAAAGATTCGTTCATTGCATTATGACCATACACTTGCGTTATTGGCCTATAAAATTCGAATGACCGAACATTTTGTGCATTCAAAAAAAGCATATGTTTTTTGGCGGTAGAAATGTCTAACATTGGCAAGGTATTGTAATGCACCCAAAAATTCGATACCAAGATTTCACCGGAAAAACATGTTTTGGGTCTTCCTGAATCCAAAAAAAATGGAAAAAGTCCATGTGTGTGTGTGTGTGTGTGTGTGTGTGTGTGCGGACAGTATAGATCAAAAACGAAGAGACCTTTAAATACCAAACTTGGTATTTAAGTTTGATATCTTTGAAGGATGTGACACGAAGATTTTCAGGAAAAACCCCTCACCGCAGCCTACCTTTTACATAGACAATTTTTCGAAAATTGTCAGGTTTTCCACAAAAATGTCTAACGATTTTGATTAAAATTTCTTATATATAAGATATTTGCATGCCAAATAAAATGTATATGCTGAATTTTAGAGAATAGCCTCTAAATGGATGGATTTTATTGAATTTTTCATAGCTGGTAAACCGTAAGAAATAGACAGAAACTTACTGCACAGAAAATGTAGATCGCAATAAACACGCAATTTATGTCATATACATTTTTTTCGTGGAGTTGGCCGTTTTCGAGATATTCCTTGTTATTAATTTCAGTTTGTAAATAATAACTATAACTCCATGGCTCAGCTCACTAAGAGCTTTGGTCTACCGCCCGGCCGCTGCGTCCCCCATCTCAGTCCATGACATACGTCATGGATGGGATGCAGTATTGGGGGCTGAGACATGGTCAGCGCTTCGAGCCTCTCCCCCCGGCCAGTTAATGCGATCTTCACATCTTGGAGCCGCTACTTCTCCATCAAGTAGCTCCTCAATTGGCCTCCATGGACCTCACGAGGCTGTGTGCACCCCGGTCCAGCTCTCCCAGCGGGTGTATAATCCCCACGCCGGTACTGGGAATCGAACTCAGGTCTCCCGCTTGGCAAGCAGCAACGTTACCACAGTTTTAAAATACTTTTCTCATTTAGGAAGTTGTCAACGCTTGGCCACGCAAAGAAACGAATTTCAATCCCATTGCAACCACATTTTAAAACCTTTGAATGTCGGTTTAGCCTAGTATATTCCCTTATTTCCCTTTTACTCACAAGGAACTAAGCAATACGGCCGTTTCTGCCGTTCAATGCTTTAGCTTTAAGTATATAAAGGAATAAGCTTGTTAACAATAATTTGTTACAGAGATGCAGAGAAAGTCATGTAAATGGATAACATCAGATTTTTAGTCTTAAATACTCCCGTATTTCCCTTTTACTTACAAGGAAGTATGTAATAAGATTAATGTTTATTACGATTAGCATGAAGTACACAGAAGAACAGGCTGTTTAACAATACTTTGTTAATAGATGTTGAGAAAGTCATATGAATGGAACACATGAGATTTATTAATATTATTTTTTAAGTAAAATAATTGAAAATGGGTGAAGCGAAGCCTTGCTTTTAAAAGTAAAACAACGAAATTATAATGAAATCTGTGTACAGGGTTACACGTGCTGGTCGTTAGAGATCTAATCCATGAGATAATGTTATTAATCTGACGTTCGGTATTTCTGTACGTTATCAGCAGGTGGAACAGGTTGAAAAGAACTGGTTGAAAGTATGAATGTATTCTTGGAATTAATTTAAAAATAATTAAAATCAAAAGGCTTCTTCCTGTCTCTGAACATGTGAAATTTTAGCGTTTTGCTGAAGAAGCCGTTTCTTTACTCGTGGGTTTTCCGTTGCCCAGTGCCATGTATTTAAAATATTCGAATACTTCTCTGCAAGTTCTGCACAAAAAGAAACGTAATTAAAATGGTGAAATATTAGAACTCTGCTTTTCATACTCTCTCAATCTGTTTCCCCCTCTCGTAAAGTCGACAAACTTGTGTACGCCTTGGGCACGTGGAATTCTTATTATCAATATGAGTTCGTAATAGAGAAACGGCCCCGCCTCAAACTTTTTCTTACTTTTCTGATCAGAAAAAACTTCTTTTCAGGTATAATTTTAATCCAGAGAGAGACAGGGATAGAAATCTTCTCTTCTTTGCCGTATATACAAGGGCCCGGTGCATACCTTCCACTTATTTGTGTTATTTCATTCGAGATGAAAATTAAAATCGTAAATACTAGTATATCTTTTAGTAAATGCTGACAAAGAAAGAAGAAGAACCACCTTCTTGTTGTGTTTAACTGATATTCAGAATGTAATAAAGGAATACGAAAAGACTGGACTAAAGGTTTTCGAGAAATGAAATTGAAAACTATAAAAGGAGCGGAACGACAAGAGTATCCGCTTTCTGAACTTTATAGCCTTTGCGTGGTGAAAAATTTAATTAAACTTGAGGTACTAACTTTATTTTGACCGTATAACTTCTGTATTAAATAATCAAAGGATCGCCAAAGGGAAAAATATGTATTTTATTAAAAATTTTAAAATTTTTCTTTGTTTTCTGTTAGCACCGAAATAGCAGTCTCTGTGAATCCCAACAGGAAATTATTTCCTAAATTCTTTTTTAATATCTGCCGTTGTAAGACATTTTATGTGGAAAAAGTTTAAAACTCATCATCTTATAGCAAACTGCAAACATAGGCTTTTTAAAATCATTAAGGGGGAAATATATTTATTGTGCTTGCAAATAGACGTGAACACTGCCAACATGATGCTCAGTGGCATCATCTGATACTGTAGTCGGCCGGCAAGTAACAGTACAAAAGGCACAAAAAGAAATCAAAAGTGTCTTGTTCCGTAAACCGCATTCCTTACCGTTTGTAGGGTACTTCATTACTCCATGTTTCAATATTATTGGCTGATACTATCCCCTTGCAGGTGCGTATTGCACCTTGTTCTATATCGAACCAATGCTTGGTTTGTCAACTCATTCGCTACCTTTCACCTTCCTGAACTAGAAGCCAGATTAGATAATGTGTCCCCTTTCAAAATGGTGGGGACCTATTTTTGGCAATCTTTTGCTTGGTTAATCGGGTCTACACAGAAAATGCATGTTTCGAAATTTACATGAACATAATCAGGTTCTCGAGATGTTTGGAGTTTGCAGAATTGTTTTATGTGCGTCTGGTAGAACATCATGCTTTTGGTATAATGTCTAAAGTTACGGCGGGGATAGGGTTTGATCTAATGGAGAATAGAACTGTCAAAGTACAGAACAGGAATCAGGATTGTTTGTGAACCTCTAAAGCTAAATCCCACACTTATGCGGACACTTCTTTTCTTGGCAACTACGTGTTCTGGAACATTGTGAGTATTGTCTGGTTGTTATAAATACATTCGCCCATCAGAGGAAAAAAACCTTTACACCTAAGAAAATCACTAGCTGCCAAAATCGTTCTGGTGTGACCAAGTATTTAAGAGCAAACGCCGTTAGACTGTTGCGATACTGTTCATTCTTTCGATGACGGACGCCCTTCATGGAGGCGGTTCCTCACCGTAGTAAGGGAGCAAGATAGCTTCTGATCGTGGCGCAATCTTATAGACGGTGTAGATTGTTCATCTCTGCTTGCATTTATAATCTTAGCATCGAATTCCGCCGTTATTTTTCTTGGCGTTCCCGGTTCTTTAATCCATCTTCACCGCACTCCTGGAAACATTTAATCCAATACTTCACAAAACATCTACTCATTTGTACAGTATTTGCAATTTGTTTTACCGTGCGCCCTGCTTCCCAAATGTCCACAATATGGCTGCGCGTCACCTCGCTTATGTATGGCATTGCTGACTGCCGTGTTACTACAACAGGAAAGTTAAAGCCCCTCCCCAGTTAGAGTGATGCAGGTGCCAGCGGCTATCAGAAGACACGCCCTATAAATTCCCTACAGTCAATCAGAGATTCGATGTCTATTACTATTTGTGCTCTGTGTACTAGCAAGCATCAGAATGTACAGCACCGTGATAAAGCGAGTATTGCTCCTCGCGAGGCACAGCGGAGTTAAAAATAGACTAAACAATGCCACGAGTAAATTACAGAACAAAGTCTTGCACAGTTAAACACTAGAAGTAATTGTTAATGTGTATCAATTTTGATAGAGGCTGCAGAGGGGACCCCTATTAAATTCAGTTTCCTGTATTCAGTCGGCTATGGACTATTGTTTGTGCACCACCCAGTCGTAAATATGCTTTGAAGTGTTGATGATTTTATCGACTTCTATGGCGTAATTTATAAGCCTCGTTAAAGAAAACAATGTCTGACATGTTATATAGGTTGCCCAGACACAGACACACAATTCTTGCATAGATATTGTGGAGTGTAGGAAACTTCCTCATGAAACACTGTTTATTTGTGTAAACAGGAAGATATCTCGAAAACTTGTAGACGTAGGCATAGACGATCGGCTTCCCACAGCTGATATAGTAGCCATTACAGCTATGAAACATAAGTACTCTGCCCGCAGTGATGGTTGTAAACGGTCCTTCACGTCCTCGAGCGACCTTGACTTGACCTGGAGGAGCCTGGTTAAGCTCATAACTAGAGCTTGGTTTTGAGTTCTGAGCCGTAACAGTTACGAACACACAGAGCAGTCAGCAGTATATAAAGATTGTACTGAGGAGAGGTTTGCATCATAAACTAGCACACATTGAGGTATAATATGTGCCAAAAGTAGCTCATTACATGTATTGACATCACATGCATCATTCTAATTCATAAAGCAACACAATAAATAATTATTTATAATTAGTAAATGAAACGCTTTATACTTTTACAAATAAAAATATAAAAGTTAACACAAAATTTCTGGATTATGGTGTGCAGAACTTTGAAAAGACACTGAATACGAATCAACCAATCTCACTCAGAATTCATTGCAGTGAATTAAAGATGTATCTTTACTGTATCCAAAGAAGAGGCTCTCCTCCTGTTTTAATTATCCACAAGTTTGTTCAGTATGGAACGCCTACCTTTTTCAACATTTTTCAATCTGCGCTCTATTTCAGTGTTCACTGGTTTATATACTAGCAGGAACTGAACGAGGCCAGGCAATGCTACTGCAACACGTTTCCAAACGGGCTGTATAGACCACTCCTGCTCTATGACGCCATAGTTGATCTCTGTGTGCTCTGAACTTCAATCCTACAAGTTCGTGACCTCGGACCGAGCTCTACTCATAACAATTTCTCTTGCGATTTAGAGTCCTTGTAGGAGACATTTACAAAAGTCGTTTCATGAACCGTACATTGTTCATCGTCCCTGGGTGTCACGTTGAATTCGTTTCCACTGAAACACCTTTCAGTTGTAGTAAATGCCATCATGCTTCTAACAAACATGGCGGATTGTAACTAGTAGTATTGCTGTCTATATCCTCGAATGTTTACAAACGTAAGTTCAAAGAGGAGTAAGTGGACGAATCTTTTTGTTTGGCAGATGGGGAAAACATTGCAAGTTTACTTTGCTCTGCCAACCCCTTGGCAATAGAAGCAGAATTGCATTTGTAGTTGGAATAACTTACATTTCAAAGTGACGCAGTTGTTAAAAGTATGTGTAAACAGCCTTTAGGAATCCAGACGTATAAACTTGTTCCTAGAACTAAATACATTCTGGTATTACGAAGTTTACCGATTCTATTTTTAACGTTTACCTCAACATGGATTTGAGAGTAAATTTTTACTTTCTCTACATAGCACATGGTACAAAGGTAGAAAAGGTATTGCACTCCACCCAAAATTCAATACCGAAATTTCCCCGGAAAATACGTATTAAACTCCCCGGTTTCCAACTCAAAAAGTAAAATTCTTTAAAATACCAAACTTCGTATTCAAATTTAGTATCTTCCAAGGATGCGATAAGAAGAATTTGAACAAATCAACCTACCCAGAAATACCCTTTACATAGAAGAATATCGAAATTTTAGAATTTCCCATAGATTTAACCATTAACGATTTTGATTAAAATGCTGCATATTAAAGGTATTTACACGTTAAATAAAAGGTATGATCTTGAATATTCTAGTAGTGGTCTCTGAAGATCAATTCTCCTCTCAATGAATTTTACTGAATTTGTATAAATATCTGGAAAACCGTAAAGGATAGGCCAAAACTTACTCCACAAAATTGTGGGTCTCATTAAAACGCTCATTTTTACTTTCTCTATACGCACTATGTACATAGTAGTGTATAGAGAAGGTATTGCACTCCACCCAAAAATTCGATACCGAGATTTCACTGAAAATATATGTTTTAGGGTCCCCAATATCCAAAAAAAGCATTTTCACAAAAAGGTCCATGTGTGTGTGTGTGTGTATGTCCGCGTGTCTGTGAACACGATAACTCAAAAGCGAAAAGTAGGTAAAATACCAAACTTGGTATTTAAGTTTAGTACCTTCCAGGGATGCGACTCGAAGATTCTGAGAAAAATACCCCCAACCCCAACTACCCTTTACATGGAACTTTTTTCGAAAATTTTGATTTTCTCAAAAATGGCTCTAACGATTTTGATTAAAAGATATTTACCTGACAAATGAAATGTATATCTTGAATTTTCTGGGAATAGCCTCTGAAGAGTAGTTTATTCTGGATGGATTTTACTGAATTTTGAATAACTGCTAAACCGTAAGAGATGGACAAAAATTTACTACTCAAAAAATGTAGAGCACGTTCCTTATTTTTGGCTTCTGCTATGAAAAACGTATACGTTTTTCATACAGGAATTTGTCAACCACTGTCCATACAAACAAAGGAACTTCAGTCACATAGCAACCAGCTTTTGACTTCATTTTAACCTATGGTACTCCCTTATTTCGCTTCTACTGACAAGGAAGCAAGTAATATATACTAATGCTTTACTGATTAGCATGAAGTAAATAGAAGTATAAGCTTTTTAAGAATAATTTGTTGCAGTGACATAGAGAAAGTCATGTGAATGGTACACATAAGATTTTTTCGTGAAGCTGACCATTTCTGAAATATTCCTTGTAACTGCTTTCAGTTTTATAGTACTAGAATTTTTTCTCATACGTGGATTTATCAACATTTGGCCTTAAAGGAAACGCATTTCGACCACATAAGAGCCAGTCATTTTAGCTTAGTGTAAACCTTATTTCACTCCTACTTACAAAAGATAAGACCATTTCTGCTAATATTTACCTCGAGTAATATGAGGAAAAGAAGGCTTTTTAATAATAATTTGTTGCAGAGATATAGAGAAACTGAAGGGAATGGAACATATCACACACAAATACACACGGATACAGTATTGTGATGAATTTTAGATCTACTGTGTCTTCCTATGATATACCACACTGACAGGTATAGAAAATTCATTAAAATATGGCCGCTCTTCCTAGGTATTTCATAGTTAAGCCGTATTTTAGAGTGTTCTATTCACTAGTGCTATTTGATGCTTAATTTACTATTTGTTTATTATACAACATTTCTTACATTTCTTTAGTATTGTTAATGTATAGAAGGACTTTGTTATGCTCGACCTTTAGTCGTCAGTTAGTAACATTTGATAGTGCAAACAAAGGGCGATTTATTGCCCCCTTTCCTTCCAATTACATGTCATGCTGGAAGTATTAAGACTGGTAAGGCATTTGGACATGGCTGCCTTAGATGGCGTAAGAAGTCCTCTAAATTAACACAGGTGGCAGATTTAATTGAAGATGCCCAGTAGAATTGGGTTTGTATTTTGAAACGAATCCGAAAGGCGTATATTTTTCATACAGAAGTACGTTATTCTATCATACAGTCTGCATGTCTCAAAATCAACATACCCAAATATGTTCACTTTCTCTAGCACGTATGTACAATGTACATATTAAATGGTGAACGTATCGTACTCCAACCCAACAATTTTATTCCTAGATTTCACCGGGAATATATGTTTTGGTAACTCCTAAATAAATGAAAACATTTTAAAATGTGTTCGTGTATCTGAGTATGTATGTGAGGGGAGAGGGAAGTGTAAGTTCTCAAAAATGAAAATTCCGTTAAATATCAAACTTGGTATTTAAGTTCAAGCATTTTCAATAAAATCCTTGTACCGCATCCACTCTTTAAAGAAATATTTTCCTAAAATTTGTATTTTCTCAAAAAGGTCCTAACGATTTTGATTTAAATGCCATATGTTTACGATATTTATATGCCAAACGAAATATACCTCTTAAATTTTCGAAAATATTCTCTGAAAACCACTTCATTCTTGATGACTTTTGTATAAATCGAGAGAGTTAAGCAAAAATGTATTACACAATATATATATATATGTATATATATATTATTAAAATACACAATTTATGTCATAAACATTACGTTTGCCGTTTCCAAGATATTATTTGTTATTCCTTTCAATTTAAAAGCATTTATTTTTTATCCAAGTGTAGTTAACCTTCGTTTCATCTTTTTTTGTTTTACTTACGAAATGCAAAAGAACGCCGAATTTCAATTATTTCACTTAGCGATGGTATTTTAAACGATTTGACTCTCACATTATATTAGCGTATTCCTTTATTTCTCGTCAACTTTCAAGGAGGCAAGTAATAATATAATTTTTCATAATATTTATCTGGATAAGTTTGACGTAGATAAAACAATACATTTTTTAAGAAAAGTTTGTGTGGAACAGCTAGACACAGTTACTAGAATGGAACGTGTAAGATTTTTACAACCATTTGGTAAAGCCAACAAGGACTGCTTTCCTTTGAAAAAAATCTGATGTCTTCCATTCATATTACTTTCTCTACATCTCTACAACAAATTATGGTTATAAAGCTTATTGTTCTCTTAACTTCCTGCTAATCGAGAAAACAATTGGCAGAAATTGCCTTATTACTTGCTTCCATGCAAGTAGACTAAGGAAGTATAAGGAAGTACCATAGGTTAAAATGATAGTCAATAGCAGGTTGCTATGTCATTGAAGTTCCTTTGTTTATAAGGACAGGAGTTGAACAATTCCCGTAGGAGTAATGTATAAGCATTTTAAAGCAGAAACCAATACCCAGGGCTATCTCAAAAACGATCAAATCTATGAAAAAGATGTGTATAACATATATTGGCTATTCTCATAAAATTCAAGATATACATTTTATTTGTCATGAAAATATCTTTAATATACGATATTTCAATCAAAATTGTTGGAGCCATTTTTGAGAAAATCATAATTTTCGAAAATTGTTCTTAGCAATAAAGCGTAGTTGGATTTTATTGAAAATCTTCATGTCGCATCCTTGGAAGATACTAAACTTAAATACCAATAGTATGTGATGTTTTATTTGATTATTTGTGTTCATTTATGTTTTACCTTTAAAAGGTACCATTCCGCTTATTATTATTATTATTATTATTATTATTATTATTATTATTATTGTTATTGTTGTTGTTGCACTTACCCTATTTCGTATATGCAACTATATAGGTAGAGAAGGTCATACATTCCACCCAAAAATTCGGGTATAAGATGTCACCGGAAGTACTGTTTTGAGGACATCTGAATTCAAAAACGCCGTTTTAGAAAGATCCAAAATGTCTGTGAATAATATAGCCCAAAAAAAATTGGCTAAGGACCAAACTTAGTATCTAGTATCTTCTAAAGATGCGACACAAACAGTTTTAAGAAAAGCCCCTCACCCCAACCTTCTTTTCATATGAAAGAATTTTAGAAATGTTCGATTTTCTCAAAAATGGCTTCAAACGATTATATTAAAAGGTCGTATATTAAAAATATTTACAGGGCACATTGAATGTATACCTTGAATTCTCCGGAAAGGGTCGCTAATAGACTCTTCATTCTGGAAGCCATTTACATAATCGCTAAATCAAAAGAGAGAGAGAGAGAGAGAGAAAGAGGGGGAGACAGACAGACAGAAAATGTAGAGGAAACAAGTGAACGCCTAATACGGAACAAGAGCTATCCTAAAAATATCATGAATTTCTCCTCATGAACATAATTTTAAAAAGTTTCAAGAAAAAAAAAAAAACACCACAAAAATGTATGTTATTAAAACACAATTATTGAAATATACGTATGTTTTGTGGAGTTAATCATTATTTTTTATTGTTGGTTTTAAGATTTTCAAGGAATAAAATGTTCTAAAATGGGAAATCGTTATTATCTTTTAACACCCTGATTTTGCAAACAGAAGAGAATGTCAATTCCATCAGATAATGAACTATTTTATAGGATTTGATTATCGCTTAAGCTTACTACTTTTCCCTCCTATTTAGAAGTAACAATCTAATGAAACTATTTCTGCTGTTGTTTATATTGATTAGCATGAAGTAGAGAGAAGAATAGGCATTTGTAAAACTATTTTTCTGCCGAATAGATAGCGAAAGTCCTGTGAATGGAGCACATATATTTATAATACATTTATACTACAGCCTATACTTCAGTAATATTCTTATATTATGATATATGGTATATTTAATAACCTGATAATTCATAACTGCTGATTAAAATAAAGACTTAAAGAGATGAACGGTTTATGAAAGATAAATCAGAAATTACAAACTATTTGAATTGTTTAATCATATAACAACATACTTGAATATAACATGTTTAAATTTCATGGATGTTTTTTCCAGTGACGTAATACAAGTGAATTAATCCAAGCGAAATTATTAAAATATTAATTTATGTGGAATCCACGTTTTGAAGATAAGTCGTTATTCCATCTAACTTAAAAATTAACACTGAAAGTTCACATTTGCATATAAACAGCAAAGTAGAGTGCGTTCTTTGTACTGCCGGGCAGCGAATCGCTCTATTACTAGGGCTCTCGGTTCCAAACCTCCGGCAGCTTAGGAGATGTAACCTACAAGGTAATGAGTACTAGAAATAAACTGCTTTTAAAATGTTGCCTTTATTGAGGTATTTCTGATATTCACGGTCGTCATTCTCTAGGATTTCAGTTTTAAAATTTTATTTTAATACAAAGTATGTGTGTTAAAAGGTCTAACACTCAAAAATAAAAATGTTCTAATTATTGCTAGATTTTTTTTTTGATGAATGCTAATAATTTATGGTCTGACAACAATAATTGTAACTATAAGCTTATTTCTTCTTGTTACATGTGCGAGTATGAAAATCAAAGTCCCATAGCACTGCCAAAACTCAGGTGTATTTGATTTTGAAATACTACAGAAGTCTTTCATCTGTGCCTAGTTAAAGTAAGATGTTCATGAAGAAGAAACTTTAAATGATTTACCTTATCGCATTTAATGTCCAAAGTGTTTTTGTTAAGCCGGTTTTGTTTCATTTAAAAATGAATATTAATGCTAACAATGCCATTTTTCTTCCATAATTACAAAAAGTAAATATAAATACTTTAGACTATGCATAAGAAATAAATAAATTTACGTAGAGCAGCGTTATTTTTTCTTTTTGCTTTCTCTAGCGCGCATGTGAAATGTACACAGTAGCTAGAGAAGGTACTGCATTCCAACTAAAAAGAGAATGCCAAGATTTCACGGAAATATACGCTTTGGGACCCTTTGAACAAAATTAATTTTTAGAAAAATATCAATTTGTACAGGAGGTATAGGTGTCTAAGAAAGACATAACTAAACAAAGAAAAGTCGGTTGAATATCAAATCTGGTATTTAAGTTAAATATCTTCCAATGATTTGATACAAAAAATTTCCTGAAAATCAAGAAAATCCCCCCTCCTCCAACTACCCTTTATATGGAATATTTGTTGATTTTTATCAAAAATACTTCTAACAATTTTTATTAAAATATAATGTGCTCTGATATTTATATGAGAGACGAAACGTGCAACTAGAATTTTCCGGGAGTAGCCTCTGACTTTTGTATAATTGGTAAACCGTAAGAGATGGAAGAATACTTCTGCACAAAAATGTGGATCTCTTAAAACTGACTCAATGTATCTCACAAAGATACATTGTTTTTAGAGTAACCGTTGCCGAAATAATCTTTGTTATTAGTTTAAATCTTAAACTATATCTAAACTTTTCTCAAACAGGAAGAAGTTTTCATTTCCTTTCTGTTTATTTATACCCCACGTCTTGCAAAGTGAACCGAATTTCAGTTGTTTCACACAGCGATCAACTTTTAGAAGTTTTAACTATCGCTGTAGATTAGTGCATTCCTTTATTTCCCTTATGCTTGCAAGAAAGCAAGTAATAAAACTAATTATGCTAATATTTATCTGAATTACCATAGATAAAAGTACAATATTTTATTTTTGTTTGTTTGCTTTTTTCATTTGTAGAATCCTCTTAACTTTTATAGACAAATCGGGGACATTGTTTTGAGATTCAGCTACTGATCTCGTTGTAGTTTAGGGTTTGTTAATTGTATTTCTTGTGTGTTTTATACTATCACCTAACCACATAGATCCATTTCAACATTCATACTTCTTTTCCCTATGGCAGATAGGAAATGATTCTGGTTAAAGAAAAATGTCCTAATCTGGCCGGGAATCAAACTCGGATCCTCTGGATGAAAAACCAAAACGCTACCACTCATTCGCAAAGGCAGTCAAAGCCTCTCTTTTTGCTGTAACAAAGTCCTTAAAAAAAAAAGGAGGGTTAGACCGTTTTTACACTCCTACCTTTAGTTAACTCTTAAAATCATTAATACATTAGTTGGATTATGTCCCAGTGACTACTGCAACAGTTCAGTGCAGTTTATCTTTTCCAAAATAGAAATGTTCTCTTGTTTAAGACAAAATCAAACGTGTTCTAGAAGGAATGCTACAAAAGGACAGCAGTAGTATATTTCAAGAGTCAGTGCCAGAAACTAGGTCTTCTTTCTGGGTCAGTGGGATCTAGTACACAAACAGTTGAATGGAAAACTTCATAGCTGAACGTGCAGATGTTACTAATGCCAAACTATCACGAAACTTCTCTTGTTAACTTCTATGGACAGTACCGAAGAAGACATTCAATTCCATATAGTTTCTTCTCTAGACCGTTTATCTTTAATGGTTTGCATTTAATGTCTTACATTTTCAGCATAAAGTAGCTCTGCAGTCATATTTTATTATTTGTCTGATTTTTTATCACCGCATATACCCACAAAAGATTTATTTGTTACCTATCTGTATTTAAATACTAGGGCGGCTCCGTGTTTGAGTGGTTAGACTGCTTGCCTCCCACCTATGCAGCTTGGGTTTGATCCCAAAGGCCCGCACCTGGGATTTGTGTTGGATGAAGTGGCATCTGAGTGGATTTTCTAATGGGCTCTCCGTTTTCCCCCGCCACTCACCTCACCAAATGCTCCATCAACCATTTCGCTTGAATTTGATATCATCCACTTCCTTACACTCATGCTGGCCAACCACTAGCCGATCCCCATGGCTGCGCTGACTAAAGTGACTCGCTTTGGTATTTCTTGGCGCAGGGGATCCTGGGTTCTAGCCCCTCCTTAAGCATGGGTATTTATATGTTTGTGAAATATGTAAATGTGTGTGTATTGAAAGAAAACAACAAAAACAGTATTCAAACTGAAAACAAAGTAAATGTTAGGAAAATGTAAAAGTGAGGGAAACGGGTATACAGCGCCGGAGTCCCGACCACACTCCAGAACTGTATTAAAAAAACAACTCGTTTCAGGTCCTTCAATTTGTGGCTTCGTGTCGTGGCTCTGGCCCCTAGGCACCCGCTTGTAAATTCTAGGGGGGTGTCGGTTCTAAAAACGGGAAGCGTAAGTCTACTACGAAAAAAACTAAATGCTATAGAACAATACTTGCACTACTAAGGAATGCGAAGGACAGACTGAGGAGGTGCAGATGTTTTCACAACAGAATATAAATCCGAGATGGACCCTAGTCTCTGGTGCACATCGGCGATCGAGAAAAAAAGAACCAGGTGCAGCCATGAATGCGAAAGGAGCTGGTACATTAAAGTCTCTTACCTATTTAAAACAGGTACATGTTCGGCGTGAGAGAGGAAGACAAGGATAAGGGTTCAAATAAAAAGGTCAGTCAATTAATATGATGTATAGATAGCTAGAGTCAGACTGAAACATTTTATGCCATCGCTGGGATTTAAAACACAGATCTCCCGTTACTAGCCGGTTGATCTACCACTGAGCTACCATTCCAATATACCGGCACGGTATTAAATTTCTTAACTGACTCTCGTGTCTCCCGATAAACCACAAGGTATTCTCAGATTATTTTCAGATGACAAACCTCAATAGCGACTTACAATACCGTAAACATTTTAAGTCCAGGATTCATAGTGTTACAACTATTATGGTCAAATAGTGCTAGAAGAGAAATTAGGTAGAATTAGATTGAAAAAATTAATGCCATAGACGGGATTTGAACATCGGACATCCCGGTCTCTAGCCGGTTGCTCTACCACTGAGCCACCATGTGAACATGCTAGCACGGCATTCAAATTTTTAACTGACGTTCATGTTTCCCGGTAAATGTTAATTTAATGCCGTAGCGTCATGTTACCATGTAGAGGAATTGGCTAGAGACACTACATGGTTCAAATCCCGGCTGTGGCACTGAATTATTTAGTTTTACTCTACCTACCCAACTCCTATCTTACACAAGATTTTAATGAAAAAATCTGATGTGTTTCATTCACATGACTTTGTCTACATCTCTGCAACAAACTATTGTTAAAACGCTTTTGCTTCTATTTACTTCATTGCTAATCGAGAAAACATAAGTCTTATTACTTGCTTCCTTGTAATTAAAAGAGAAATAAGGGAGTAGCATAGTCAAAAGCTGGTTGCTATGTGACAGAAGTTTCTTTGTTTGTATGGACAGGGATTGATAAACTATTGTATGAGGAAAGTATAAACTTTTCAAAGCTGAAACCAAAAGACGATCAACTCCACGAAAAAATGTATATAACATAAATTGTGTGTTTTAATGTGCTCTACATTTTTTGTGTGGTAAGTTTTTGTCCATCTCTTACGGTTTAGTAGTTATGTAAAATTCCGTAAAATTCATGCAGAATAAAGTAGTCTTCAGAGGCTATTCCCAGAAAATTCAAGATATACACTTTATTTGCCAGGTCTTTAATATTCCATATTTTAATCAAAATCATTAGATCCATTTTTGAGAAAATCAAAATTTTCGAAAATGTTTCCATGTAAAGGGTAGTTGGGGGTGGGGGGATTTTCTTGAAAATCTTCGTGTCACATTATTGGAAGAAACCAAACTTAAATACCAACTTTGGTATTCAACGGTCTTTTCGTTTTTGAGCTATGCTGTCCTCAGACACACAGACACACACACACACACACACGCACACTCACGGACCTTTTTGTAAAAATGCTTTTTTTTGGATTCAGGGGGGCCCAAAACATGTATTTCCGGTGAAATCTCGGTATCGCATTTTGGGTGGAATGCAATACCTTCTCTGTACACTATGTATATAGTACGTGTAGAGAAAGTAAAAATAATTAAAACAGCATGATGTATATAGTTACTAACATGCATCGTAAAAATTATCTCAGACTAGACAGCCGAGTGCTGCGATACCAGTCATAGCGTTGTTAGCATGTGCGAGGCACACATAATACGTTATCCTAACAGCGGCAGCTCGACCACAACCTCAACCTCAGTACCTTCCAACACCTGACCTCCAGTACCAAATAGTTCTATCCCTCTTCTGCCACCAACATTTCTACGTATTGCTGGAATATTTCAAGTGCTTTCCTAGCATTTCAATAGTCCTTTAGTATACCCTAACAAAACGATGAACCAACATTATAATAACTCCTTGGCACGACAGCTCACGGGGAACCTTGGCCTACCGCCCGGCCGCTGCGTCCCCCATCACATCAGAATAATTTAGGTTAGAGTATCCACAATGACATATTTTTAAAATTTCTTATATGTACCATTCACATAGCTTTCTCTATCCATTATGCAACAAACAAATAATTCCTACCTTATTGTTCTATTTACCGTTTATTAAGAAAAATAGCAGCACAATGATTTTATCACGATATTATTATCTTTCACAAGAGGAATAAGGAAATAAAACACGTTAAATGATAGCCAACCTTTCTAAAAATGGTCGCTAAGAGATGAGGTTTAAATCCCGTTCACTTTGCATGGCCAGGATGAGAAACTATGAATTAGGACTTCCTATTTAGTAAAATCTGATGTGTTACACTCGCAAGACTTTCTCGATCTGCTCTACAAACTTCATACATAATATTATTCTTCTTTCTACACCATGTTAACCGAGATAATAATTAGCAGAACGCCTTTATTGTTTAGTACCTTGTAAGTAGAAGGGTTCTAAGAGAATAGTTTAGGATAAACTGATAGTCAAATGTTTTAAAAGCTGTAGTTATATGATTGTCATTGCAAATCGCTTCTTTACTTGGCCTGGAGCAGAACAAAAGAAAAGCGGGCATTTCCTCTCTGAGAACAGTAAAAGTACTATACAACCGAAACAATAAGGAATATATAAAGAACGGTCAACTCCACGAAAAAGATGATTTTGATATAAATTGTGTGTTTTATCGAGATCTACGTCATTTGTGCAATAAACTTTGCCTATCATTTACGATTTACCAGTTATGCAAAATTCAATAAATATCATCGAGAATAAAGAGGACTTCAGAGGCTCTTCCCAGATTATTCAAGATATACATTATATTGGTCATGTAAATATTTTAAATATAACTGATTTCAATCAAAATTGGTAAAGCCATTTCAGAGAAAATAAAAATGTTTGATAAAGGTTAGTTGGGGGGTGGGGAATTTTCTTGAAATTACATTTTATTTAGAGTTAATCGTTTCCAAGATTTTCCTTGCTATTGGTGTCAGTTTTAAACTACTTAAGCTTTTCTCAACTTTTATTCCATTCCTTTTGTTTTACTCCCGGGAAAAAGAGAACAGAATTTCAATGTTTCACATAGTTTTTAAAATATTTGACTACGGGTTTAACCGGGTGTAGTCCCCGCATTTGCCTCCTACTTACAAGTATCACTTCTGCTAATGTTTATCTCGATTAGTATGACATGGATAAATAATAATCTTTTTAAGAGAAGTTTGTAGGACAGCTAATGAAAAACGTTTTAATGAAATATATCATATTTTGGAGAACAAAAGTAAAATTTTTCCATGTTAAAACGTAGTTAGACGGGGAAATTTTTCGAAAACCTACACATCTCATTGTTGAAAGATACTAAACATAATAACCAAATTTTCTATTTAATCGACTTATATTTTTTGAGTTATGCTGTCTACACACACCCTAAAAATGCTCTTTTGGGTTCAAAATTGTTTATTTGCAATCAAATCTCGATATCTAAATGCTCCACTACAGTGTACATATAAAATATTTGCTAGAGAAAATGCTAGTGCTGTAATTGTTCTCTATTTGTTAATTGATTCATTTATTTATTTTTATACACTTCTTCGCGGGCATTCCTGGTTTAAATTCGTTTAAAATTTAGACCCTATTAGATCATTCAATATTTATATCTGTATACTCAAAATCTTCACTAGCATTTGATGTACCTATGAGGAAGTTTAAAGCTGCAGAATTATAATTTAATTTGAAATATTTTGTCCTCTGAAAATCCTTATACATTTTCATGAGCCTTTAATGAAAGTGTGTCGATTACTCTGTATTATATCTTAGTCATTAATTTAACACTCTGCAAGCATATTCAGTACCTAACGTTAGATAAAACATGAGCTATAAGGCAGGAATATGATTCATGACATGGCTGCCACGTCTAAGTATGGTATATGATGATATCCTTATATATTCATTGGAGCTAGGGGAACTATAATAAAACCTGTAAGAGGCTATAAAACACCGCCCTTGAGCTGGGCAAAGTAATCACGCCCACATCGAAAAGGGTCATGTTATGGATGGATGGTTTTCCAGAAGTTATACAAGGAGGTCAAACATGCTGCTGCAGAGAAAATGTTTGCTGAGGGACCAGGCAAGCTGTAAACCACAGAATATAATATAGTGTGAGATCATGAGCAAAACGTAGATTCATATCACATAGACGCTATGCTTGTAATGCTGAAACATATGAAGAATATTCTGATAAGATACATCTTACATCAAAATATTCAAACCTGATAAATTTCACATAAAAATCTGCTCTGTTCCATTCACATGACTTTATCTACATCTCTGCAACAAAGTATATTTAAAAATCTTATGCTTTTATTTACTGCATGGTAATATATAAAAAATTAGCAGAAACAGCCTTATGACTTGCATCCTTATAAGTAGAATGGAAATATGGGAGTACCATAAGTTAAAGTGATAGTCAAAAGCTGGTTGCTATGTGATTGAGAATTCATTGTTTGTATGGACAGGAGTTGACAAATTCCTATATGAGAAAAGTATAGGTATTTTATAGCTGAAACCAATAACAAGGAATATCTAAAAAAAAACGATCAACTTCACGAAAAGATGCATATAACATAAATTGGTGTTTTTTGTACATATGCAACATATATTGAACTAAACAGCTGATGAAAACTTTTATGTTATCTGTGTATGAAATTTCTAAAAAAAAATTCATGAAGAGTTACAATAAAAAAATAAAATAAAAAAGAAAGTGTATATAATTAACTTTTTAATTTGAAATTTTTGGTTAAAATGTTTTAATCTTTCATTAGCTATGTCAAATAACATGTTTTTAAAATTATAGTCTGAAGTATCTTAATTTAATTTTTGGGGACAAAAATGCACCAAAATGAAAAAATATGTGAAATATTGTGCAAATTTTCTTGCTTATTAAAATGTCAACAAGTTAGAAACTGAAGCATTATAAAAATAGCCTGGCAATGAAGTTTAATGTTTTATATACTTGGACATCCATTATTGAGATACTTCACTTATTGTTTATGTTGGTTGCCTGGACGCGTTTTTAAATCTTTATACATCTGCAAACCTGCTGGAAGATAACGATGAAGATTTTCAAAACACGTCCAGACAACCAACATCAAAAATAAATGAAGGTGTCTGAATAATGGATGCCCATGCATATAAAAATGGCATTTATTGACCTACTTATGATTTGACTATGCTTTCTGAATTAGTATAAGTGGTGCTTACAAGCGGTAACATTTTAATTATGATAATTTGTATAATGTTCAAGAAACTTTAATATATATTTCTTTCCAATTCGGTATAAATTGCTACTCTGTTTCTACCAAGGTTCTTAAGCTTAATAACATAATAACTCCATGGCACGACAGATCACGGGGAACCTTGGCCTACCGCCCGGCCGCTGCGTCCCCCATCTCGGTCTACTGCAGACGTCATGGATGGGGTGCAGTATTGACGTGGTCAGCGCCTCGAGTCCCCCCGCCCGGTTAATGCGGTCCTCATGACCTGGAGCCGCTACTTCTCCATCAAGTAGCTTCTCAATTGGCCCCCCAGGGAGCTTTACGAGGCTGAGTGCACCCCGGGCCAGGTTTCCCAGCGGGGGAAAAATCCCCACGCTGGTACTGGGGATCGAACCCAGGTCTCCCGCTTGGTAAGTAGCAACGCTACCACCGCGCTAAGGAGACGACCTCTTAAGCTTAATGCATTTCCCTATAGTCATAGTAACTCAAGAAAATATTTAGATAATACTTACACTTCTACAAAAAGCCTATTAACACGAAGTAAATAGATAAATAAGTTTTTTTTTTTTTCAAGAAGTGGATTGAAGTATGGGTAGCACAAGTAATGTGAATGTAATAAATCGAGCAAATGTGTATGTACTAAGAACGCTTAAGAAAGAAATCAAAGCAGAACGGCCATCTTGAGATGTTCCTATGTTGCAAGCAAACCCAATCCATGTACGAGTAGATGGAACATTTTTCGATAAGTGTTCTGAAGTATGGGTAGAAGTCATGTGAATGTAACACAGCAAACTATTAATAAAAGGTTCGGTTTAAGTACTAAGCAGGCTAAGAAATCAAAGATAATACCATTTTGAGATAGCCTTGCGTTTGGGGCGGTGGTTATGGTTATGGGTTCGTATCCCGGGTGCGGATTTTGGGTATTCGGAATGGTGTGGGTATGAGGGTGCCCTAGCTCAGGATTTTTACTAGCACGGAAACTTTTTCACGGGGTAGTACGACACAAATGCTTTATTCAGCTAATTCGGCCTTTTTCCGCCGTCGAACACACACGCATTCCTCTTTAATTTTCTATTGTGAAACTACAATTTACCAGACCGCGACATTTGTTACTTGTTAATTTTGATGCGGTACTCTGGCCTGTACTACAATAACTATTTCCCTCACAACTAAAGGTTGTCTGTTCGGCTCTACCACGGACCCTAAATATCACATCTTGGTTCTGCCGATTCTCTATGCCAAGTGCCCCAAACTGTGTCGCCTGACCGGCGGTAGCATTGTTTTTTTCCTTCCCGTTATGTTCCCTCGGGCAGTGTCCTTTCATCCCCTTCGGGACAATGCTCTACCCTAACGGTATACGGTGCTACCAACTCATGACAACTCGGCTACTTATACGTGTTTGAAATCTTTCTTCCCTTCCGATTTTCGATGTATATTTATATTTCTCTTCTTGGTATAATTTATATTATTGACCATGATTTATCTTTCCCATCTGAATAACTCTTTGTCCCGTGACAAGACATGTACTGACTCATGTTTCAAGCAAGAGTAGATGAATAAGTATTTTCTAGATTTGTTTTGAAATATAGGTAGAAGACGTTATGTGAATGTAACACAACAAACTGTTAATGAAAGCTTCATTGTCGAGCACATTTGTAAGTTCTAAGAAAGCTAAGAAATCACAGCAGAATTGTCATCTTGAGATGCCCCTTTATTACAAGTAAGCAAGTACGGTAGATGAACAAGTTTTTTCGAGAAGTGTTTTGAAGTTTGTGAATGTAACACACCAAGATATTAATGAAAGGTTCGGTGTCGAGCAAATGTGCAAGTACTAAGGAAGCTAAGAAATCACAGTAGAATTGCCATCTTAAGTTGCCCCTATGTTACAAGCAATACCCAGCCATGTACGAGGAGGTAAATAAGTTGTTACTTTCTCTACACGTACTATGGACATAGGTATAGAGAAAGTACTGGATTCTACCCAAAAATTCGATACCAAGATTTCACCGGAAATATATGTTTTAGGACCCCCTGAATCCAAAAAAAAAGCATTTTCAGAAAAAGGTTGTGTGTGTGAGTGTGTGTGTGTGTATATGTGTGTTTGTCGGTGGACAGCATAGCTCAAAAACGAAAAGACCATTAAATACCAAACTTGGTATTTTAGTTTGATGTCTTCTGAGGATGCGACACGAACATTTCCAAGAAAACCCCCATACTTAACTACCCTTTACATAGAAACATTTTCGAAAATTTTGATTTTCTAAAAAATTGCTCTAGCAATTTCGATTAAAATCCCGGATATTAAAGATATTTACATCCCAAATAAAATGTATATCTTGAATTTTCTGGGAATAGCCTCTGTAGACCGCTTTATTCAGAATGAATTTTGCCGAATATTGCTTAACTGCTAAACCGTAAGAGAAACACAAAAATACTTATTACAAAGAAAAATAGTAGTTTTCATCAAAACACACAATTTATGTCCTTTACATTTTCGTTGTGGAGGTAACCGTTTCCGAGATATTTCTTGTCATTGGTTTCAGTTATAAAGTACTTATATTTTTCTCAGACAGTAAGTATGCGTTTTTCTGGCCAAGCAAAGGAGCGATTTGCAATGACAATTGCATAACGACAGCTTTTAAAACATTTGACTACCGGTTTAGCCTAGTGTATTCCCTTATTTTCTTCCTACTTACAGGGAACTAAGTAATAAGAACGTTTACTAATGATCATCTCAATTAGCAAAGTTCAGAAACAGAAATAATCTTATGTAAGAGGTTGGTAGAACAGCTAGAGAGAGCCATCAGATTTTTGGAGAAGCATTTTTAAGTATGGGTAGAGCAAGTCATGTGAATGTAACACACCAAACTGTTAATGAAAGGTTCGGTGTCGAGCAAACGTGCAAGTACTAAAAGCTAAGAAATCACAGCAGAACTGCCATCTTGAGATGCTGCTCTGTTGCAAGCAAGACCAAGTCATGTATCTACCCCAGCACGTGTGAATTTCTCTCGGCTCTCTCTAATACATAAAATACGCTTTTTCTTTACCCTTCACGAAGCGAGTCAACTCTGCCTCTTCGCATGATTCCATTTGCTTCTCCGCCTCCAGGCTTTTTGTGCTCGTCGTCACCGCCGCCGCCCTCTGCAAGACACGATATCCATCTCCCCTCTCGTCCGTCCATTTTGATTCCATGAAAATCCTTTTTCCTCATTTTTGGTCAGCAAAAGGAAGACTCAGCCGCAACCCCTTCCACTTGAATTTTTACGACAGTTTCTTCTCTTCTATCGCTTTTTGCGGACTCCCTTTCCTGCCACTCGGGTTCGGAATTGACCCAGCAGAAACCTGAAATTCCAATATAGAAAATTAATCCTGCCTTTTGATTCCTGTTTTAAAGCGGAATTCTGTGGCATTCCGGATTTTCGCTCCATCTCCTTTCTGAAAGCTCGTGTTATTAAGCGAAGTGCTTTAATACCCACCAGAGACTTGCGTCACTATTATATATCTAAGATCGACACTACAGCTGCGTCTGCTGGTTTCAACATCTTCGTAATAGTGAATCATCCTTTTCGTAGCTCAGATCATATTCAATCTTAGTCCTATAAGATAATTTATATAAATATCTTTGAAGCTCATTTATACTGTATTCAATTCAAAGCATTTCTCAGATATGGCTAAAAATGTAACCTGTTTCATCAGCCTGAACTTTCTCTACCTCTCTACAACAAATTATTGTTAAAAGGCTTATTCTTCTATTTAATTCATGCTAACCGAGAAACAATTAGTAGAAATCGTCTTCCATGTAAGTGAAAGGGAAATAAAGGAGTACCATAAGCTATACAGATAGTCAAAAGCTGGCTGCTATGTGACTGAAGTTCCTTTGTTTGTATGGACAGGAGTTAACAAATTATCATAAGCTGAAACCAAAAACAAGAAATATCTAAAACAAAAAAAAACAAATTAACCCCTTGCAAAAAATGTGTACAACGTAAATTGTGTGTTTTATTGAACTCTACATTTTCTATTTAGTAAGTTGTGTCTATCTCTTACGGTTTACCATGCAAAATTCAATAAAGATCATCCAGAATAAAGAGGTTTTCAGAAGCTATTCCCGAAAATTCAAGAGATCCATTTTATTTGTCATGTAAACGTAAGAGATTTTAATCAAAATCGTTAGTCATTTTTGGGAAAATCAAAATTTTTGTAATTTGCTCCATGTAATGAGTAGTTCAAGGTGGGGGGATTTTCTGTAAAATCTTCTTGTCGCTTCCTTGGAAGTTACCAAATTTAAATACGCAGTTTTAACGGTTTTTTGTTTTTGAACTATGCTGTGTACACACGCACACCATGCACCCATTTCTAAAAATGTTTTTTTTATTAAAAAAATATGTATTTCCGGTGAAATCTCAGTAGGTATAGAATTTTTGGGTGCATTACGATACCTTCGCTGTATACTATCTACATAATAAGTGTAGAGAAAGTGAAAAGTTTATTCTTTTATCTATGTCCTTCGTGCTAATTGAAATATACATTAGTAGAAATTGTATTATTTGTTTTTTTGTAAGTATAAGGGCGGCGTCTTAGCAGAGTGGTTAAGCCGCTTGCCTCCCACCTAGGTGGCCCTGTTCGATCCCAAGCGCACGCATGTGGGTTTTTGGTAGACGAAACGGCGTCTGGATGGGATTTCTCCGGGTCCTCGGGTTTCCCCCGCCGCTCATTACCACCTTTTGCTACATTATCACCTTTCCTATCATCCATTTCGTCTTCATGTCATATCATCCACTTCCCCTCGCTCATACCTGATTACGATCCGACCACTCGTTCCAGGGTCGTCATCCTGTGATTACGTGCCGTTGACTCCTGCACAGGCTTCTGACCTCTTGGCATCCGCTTGTGAGTCCTGGGGGGGGGGGGTCAGTTTTAGAAACGGGGAGCGTAAGCCAACCACTTGCTAACATAAGTAGAAGGGAAATAAGAGAATACACTATGCTAAAGTAACAGTCAAACTTTTAAAAGCTGATGGCTCTGTGATTGAAATTCATTTCTTTATAAGGCCAGGTGATGAAAACTTCCTGTATGAGAAAAGTGTAAGTATTTAACTGAAATCAGTAACAAGGAATACCTCGAAAATAGTAACCTCCACGAAAAAAAAATACTTGACATAGATTGTGTTTTTTTACGATCTCTTCATTTTTGTGTAGTAAACATTTGTCTATCTTTTACGGCTTACCAGCTATGCAAAAGTCATCCAAAATACAGTGTCTTCAGAGGCTATTCCCAGAAAATTCAAGATATTCATTTCGTCATGTAAATGTATGTCATTTCGGTTGTCATTAAAGTGTCTTAAATATATGGTATTTAAATCAAAAACATTAGAACCATTTTTGAGTAAATCAAAATTTCGAAAAATATTCCATACTAGGTAGTTGGGGACGGTGAAATTTCCTAAAAATCTTCGTCTCGTGTCCTTGGAAGATGCTGAACTGGAAAACCAATTTTGGTTTTAAAGGACTCTGGGCTATGCGACTCACAGACACTTGCACACACACGGACATTTTCAGAGGTCTTAAAACGAGTATTTTGGTGAAATATCAGTGCCAAATTTGTAACGGTATACAGTACCTTTTCAATCCCCTCTGTATGTTGTACATATGTGCTAGAGAAGGTATATTTTTAATCAAGAGACTTTAGAATTCTCGAAATTGAATTTTTGGGTGGAATATAATAGCGCCTTACTTTCTATGCGTAATAGAGAAAGTAAAAAATGTATTTCCCCGTTCAAGGTTTAATGCTGAGAAATTCCTATGAGTCATAATGACACGCTCCTTCAAACATAGCAAACAATTTCAATTTTGGTAATCGTAAAAGGATTTCATTCCGAGGAGGTTTCTCGCCTTTCCATGTATTTTTTTCTTCTTTTATCTAAAGAGGACACCATCTATAACACGCAAGTAACATGAAAAGTAAATGAGGTCAGAGATGAGAGAATCGGGCCGCTCGCTATTATCTTAGGGAGCACGCACATGGTGAAGAAGTCATCTTACAGGAGTTGGTCCAATAAAATGAAATTTGTAGCTGGGAGGGACAAAGAAAGCGTTTCCATCTATCTTATTTTCTGCATGCAGGAACAGCGAAATGGCCGCCGCGATGGGCTGACGATAATGCTATGAAATTAGGGTTAGGGTCGACTATCTCTTCACGTGGCGAGGGATACGTTCGCATCAGTGGAAATTTGTTTTAATAGTATTATTATCTTTGTGCCCGGCACATTTCACACCGGGATAACCAATTGAAACGCCAGTATCTCTCCGCCATCTTCTCACCGAGTGGGCTTTCAGAATATGCGTACGTATTATATAACACATTCCCTGCTACTTTCCAGAACAACCCAAGAAAATCACTGCAAACATTCTCAAGCGAAGTGAAGATTCGGATAACAAAAACAGCTTATTGTTTATAGCTATGCTCTTATCATAAAAGCTGGAAAATATTTGGGTGTTTAATTTTAAGAAAAAATAACGGCCGAGCATACTCGGCCGTGTCATTTCCAAGTGGCAGTATGCCTTAAAATCTGATGTGTTCCATTTCATGATTTTCTCTACATCTCCATAACAAAATTATTGTTAGAAAGGTTATTCTTTTCATTACTTCATGCTAATCGATGTAAACATTAGCAGAAATTATTTTTTTACTTGCTTCCTTGTAAGTAGCAGGGTGAAAACGGCGTACACTAGGCTAAAGCAATGGTCTAAAGCTGATATGTCATTAAAATAAGTTTCTTGCATGGGCAGAGGTCTATAAAATCCTGTATGAAAAAAATATAGTATCTTAAAATTGAAACCAATAACAAGGAATATCTCGGAAATGGCATTTACAAGAAAAACTTAATAAATGACATAAACTGTGCTTTAACGTGATCTACATTTTTTGTGTACTAACTGTTTGTCTAACTCCTAGTGTGTACCAGTTATGGAAAAGTAATCCAAATGAATAGGACTTCGCAAGGTTTTCCCAGAAAATTCAATATATACATTTCGTTTGTCATAAAAATATATTAAACATATAGTATTTTAATGAAAATCATAAGAGCCATTTTTAAGAAAATCAAAATTTTGAAAAATATATTCCATGTAAATGATAGTTGGGTGTAGAAAATTCTCTTGAAAATCTACGGGTCGCATCCTGGAAAGATACAGAATTTAAATACCAAGTTTTTCAATGAAACCTTCCCCGTAGAATGAGCAATTATTTGTTGCCTATAATTAGCGCAGAAGGTTTGTTAAACTTTCTCAATACATTCCGGCAGTTTCACTGGCCTATTGTGGTTTCCAAACCTTTCTTTTATTTTGATGCCCATAAGAATTTACATTCACAGGTGTTTACGGTAACGCCAATTACGTAGGAAGTTATGGCAGTGCAAATGACATACATTGTTTGAGTTTGTAATACCAACCTCAATGCTGTAACAATGCCGTAAATCGGAGCTAGGTAATATAATAAATTGACACCAGAGGTAGGTTAGATGCCCACCCTCCCTCAGAGCAAATCAGCTCGATCTCCATGCCCGTGCGAACGACAACAAAAGTAATGCAGTTTTAAACAAACACTCGTGAAATAAGCTGCAACGATTTCGAAGCAAGCTCAGAGGATTTGATTGACTCCGTGGCACAGCTTACTAAGAGCCTTGGCCTACCGCCCGGCCGCTGCGTCCCCCATCTCGGTCCATTACAGACGTTATGGATAGGGTGTAGTATTGGGAGGTGAGAAGTGGTCAGCGCTTCGATTCCCCCCTCCACCGGCCAGTTAATGTGGTCTTCACGACCTGGAGCCACTACTTCTCAATTGGCCCCCAGGGACCTCACGAGGCTGAGTGCACCCAGGTCCAGGTATCCCAGCGGGGAAAATATCGCCACGCTGGTACTGGCAATCGAACCCAGATCTCCCGCTTGGCAAGCAGCACCGCTACCACCGCGTAAAGGAGACGACCAAGATCAGAAGAACTGGTTGAAAGTTGAGATCGCAGTAGCAGGGGTTTAAAGGGGGTGGTATCATACTTCCCAGCCTAAGGGGTTCAGCAAATCACTCGCAATTCCTGCTGCATTAGCCTTTGTATTGTTATGCATAATGGTGGGTGACTTATTCAGGAAGTGTCGTCAATGTTTTAAGAGTTTGTTAGCATTCCATCTCATCCCTAAAATGAAAGAACCACTACGTGGGATCCGCTTCCGCAAAGCATGACGTTCTCCAGGCAACCGACCGCGCCCTTTGCAGATTAGGCCTGTGCTAATGTGTCCAAGAGCTTCCATATCGCTGGGAACGTGAGATATTGGTCATTACATCGAAAGGCTTTAAAACTTAAAAGTTTGTATATATGCTATGTATCTAAACAACAAATTGTTTTAAACATCCACACCCACATTTCAATGGCTATCTCTAAAGTTGGCAATGAGGCTGTTTGAATATCTTACAAAACTCAAGAGTGAAGGCAGCGGAAATTATGACCACTGGTAGGCAGCAGTGTGTTGGATCACTAACAAATTTCCGCAATGAGCGTTGTATCCATAGAGACACAGAAACAACTTATGTACCTTGGTCAGAGCGTCTAAGACAGTGAAAGAGGAGATAACGTCGTCACGCGCACTGGTGGCTAACACAAAGTGCCGACTGACTTGTTCTTTGTTCTTTCCAATTTTGTTTTTCGTAGTGGCTTACCCTTCCCGTATTTAGGACTGACACCTTCCACTTAACAAGCGGATATCTAGGGGTCCGACGCCTGTCGGGGAGCCCACGGCATGAAACCATAAAACGCAGAACCTGGAAACAGTGTTCGGCAAGAGCGTGAGGAAGTGGATGAAATGAAATAAGAGTGAAATGGATGATATGCAAGGCGATGATGGAGCAATTCGTGGAATGAGTGGTGAGGGATCCGGAGAAAACCCACACAGACGCCACTTCGTCCTCCACAAGTCCCGCATTCGAGCGCTTGAAATCGAAACCCACTGTCTGAAAATATTCTGACCAAAAATTCTATACTAAAAGCTATTATTATTGTTATTATTGGAGTGATATGAATGTGTAAAATTAAACGATTCAATCGTGTATTCAAAAATAGTACTAATCCAACACACGAGGAAATGTTTGTCCTAAGAAGAGCCGGAGGTACCAATTTTAAAGGAAAATACATAAGTGGCGAGTGAACAGTAGTAAAGACCTAATGCTTAGTACGTATGATGATACTTTATTATTATTATTATTATTATTATTATTATTATTATTATTATTATTATTATTATATTTTACCTATCAGCAATGAAGTTAACTCGCGTGATATAGTCTGCAGGTTTCTATTTATCTTTAATCGTTAGATCACACACAATGACGCTCACATTCATATTACGAGAAACTGAGAAGGATAGCGAATAATTTGTGCTTGAGAAAAATCTCTACCCCAACTAAAAAACGAGCTCGGGACCACTGAGATTGCAGGTAGGTGCTCTACCGACTGAGCTAGTATCAGTCCATAAACAGTTTTACTATAACTCTCCTTAATAGCAACTCCACTCGGTGGTTAAGTTCTCAAACTTGCTGTAAATGCAGCATTCCCGATACTCGTCCCGGGGCTTAGCTCCACTTGAGGTAAAATCTGTTATTAGTTGGAGCAGTGTTAACAGGAGCTGCTCACCTGGAGAGGAAGGGGAGGAACGCCTTTGTATATCTGAGAGGCAAGCCGAGGGCTAGTCCACCCCCTCACATGAAGCGGACGGCGGGCTTCACCAACCGCAAGCCTCCACCACCTCACCACACCAAACACATTCCTGATGTGGTTAGCGTAGCAAGTTTACACATGTGTTCAGCAGTCTCAACTGTAAATACAATGGCCCGTTATAGATGCTGAATCGAGCTGGCGGAGCTGCTATTATCTACAGAAGAGAAAGTTGGCCAAAATATAACAGGTTCCTGTGCGTAAACGTCACGCAATCTAACGGATACAGTTGCTGTTACTGCAGCTGACGTAGATACAAAGGCTCCTTTCCCAAAAACCCAATGGCTGCGTACGTCGGATTACTTATAGTTACTACTACTGCCTTCTCCACTACCTTCATCCAACACCACTACTACTATTCGCACGCGCAATTTAAATCCTACTAGGGTCGGCTAATAAGTTGCGGGCCTCCCAATGAAAACAGCAATTAATTCCTTTTTACTCTATTTTTCAACATAATCATATCGGTGTTCGAATTTAATTAAACCTTCTCTTTAGTGCGACTTATCAAGGTCCTCAAAAAGCTGTTTACCGCATCAATGACCTCCTCGTTGCTGTGAAGTCTTCGTCCTCCAAGAAACGTTGTGAAGCTTGGGAACAGGTGGTATTCACTGTAGTGAATATGGTGGATTTTCAAACAATTCTAACTCTAATTCGCACATTTTTCGCATTACAATGACTGAACGATGCGCCGAGCATTTTAGTGATGGAGTAATTTTTTTGTTTGTTTTCGTTTTTGCCAAATGAGGCCTTATTCTTTTCACCTCATCACTCAAACGTTGCAGTAAGCTTGCTAGTAGTCACCAGTTCCCCATTTCCAAGTAACCAATAAAATAATTTCCTGTGCCATAACCTTGTTAGCTGAAAAAATTGACTTTGCCTTTTGCGGAGTTGGTGATGTATACAGGTTTCATCCACGGTAACAAGCCGTCTCAAAAATTCACTGGGATTTTACGGTAGAGCTTCACATTCTTAACAGAAACAGTTTTTCTTTGCAACATTTGATCAGGTGTCAACAGACGCAGCACCCATCTTGCACAGACTTTGTGAAAGCTCAAAAGATTACTTAAAATATTACCTGCACGTTCTTTTGATATGTTTACAGCCTCTGCTATCTCAAACAACTTTAGTTTGCGAGCTTCCAGTACTAAACGATGAAGTTTTTTAATGATCTCTGGGGCTGTCAATTCTACAGGGCGTCCAGAGCGACGCTCATCACTAGTGCTCGTACGTTCCATATTAAACTCAGCCACCCACCTTTTAATCATTGAATATGAAGGGACAGAGTCTTACAGTGTACTGTCCATTTCCTTCTTGATTTGAAGCCTTTCAAATGGAAGTATTTAATCAATGCTCGTTTTACCAAATCCTCCATTATTCGTAAAAACTCCAAAGTTGTTTTGTTTAAAATGCTGTCATTCGAAAACTAAACAAGGTATTGACCTGTAACTATGGATACAAGCTAGTATAGAGTTAAAATATACGATTTTACTGTCTATCTAACCGGCCTAGTGATGCCATATCTGTGTGAGGCCCAGGACTTATCAGCCGAACCTCGTATTTATTTATGGGGACAAGTAGTCTGAAGATACGGAAATTACAGCTTAAGTGAGTTGACTTAGCACTGACATTTGTATGAATTATTCCTTAAATTGTGACAATTATTTGAAATGGTTATTTGCATTAATAGTTCATATGATTGAGTCTATAACCAGTAGTTCATTCAGCAGAAAACTTATAAAACATAGTCTTAAAACATGTGAATTCATGTACCTTTTATTCTGATACTACTTGCAATACATAATCACACTTTTTCATGCTTGTTACAAATATAATCAGCTATCCTTTGAATCTCAATTATTAAACTATGATACAATTTCAGTAGCAATTAAAAAAAGTTTGCAAATCCAAATAATAAAAATGTGCAAAAATTGCAATGTTGTTGCAATCAATATATACCACGATTGTGGTTCAGAAAGTTCAACTGTATGTTGTATATATGTGCTGAAAATTTCAGCTTTTCAGCTTTCATACTTTCTGAGAAAAAGATATCGACATAAGTATCCAAAAATGCAGTTTTTAGAAAACTGAATTTAAAGATACAAATGTTCTATTGCATAACAGCTTTAAAGAAATGCATACCAACATTTGAATTATATTTAAATTCATTAAAATCCTCCTAATTCCCCAGAAGGATACGTTTTCTGAAACTAGAATAATAGAGATTTTATTGTTGACTAAAACAAAGAATGTTATTTCAGAGTAGCTTGTCCCTTTAAAATGTACATAGTAAGCATCAAAGAACTTTCGTATTGCGGAGCAATAGATACCACAGAGCAACTATATTGCATTGTTAAAAATGAAAAGAAATAAGAGAGGAAAGAACTAGAGAAAAATCTGATGTGTTACATGATTATCTTTATATTTCTGTAACAAATTATTGTTAAAACCTTATTACTTTCTCTATACGTACTATGCACTCCACCCAAAAATTCGATACCGAGATTTCACCGGAAATATACGTTTTCAGATTTCCAGAATCCAAAACATGCATTTTTAGAAAAATTTCCGTGTGTGCGTGTGTGTGAGTGTGTGGGCAGCATAACTCAAAAACGAAAAGCCCGTTAAATACCAAACTTGGTATTTGAGTTTAGTACCTTCCGAGGATGCGACACGAAGTTTTTGAGGAAAATCCTCTCACCCCAAATTGCCCTTTACATGGAAAACATTCTAATATTATGATTTTCTTAAAAATGACTAACGATTTTGATTAAAATGCCGTATATTAAAGATATTTACATGACAAATATAATGTATATCTTGAACTTTCTGGAATATGTATTCTGAAGACCTCTTTATTCTGGATGAATTTTGTTGGGTTTCACATAACTAGTAAACCGTAGCTATACAATTTTGAGTAAATAACATTTTTTGAGCATTTTTCCATGTAAAGATTAGTTAGGAGTGGAAACTCGACATCGAATTTTTGGGTGGAATACAATACTTCCCTATTCCTCTGTACATTGTACATACGGGCTAGAGAAAGTAAAGAAAAACTACGACTACTAACAATAATGATAAAAAATTTACTTTGAATTGAAATATTCAATGACATGACTAGGAAATGAGACATGGATCTTGCGGTCTCTAACCGGTTGCTCTAACCACTGAGCTACCATGGCAAAATGCCAGCACGACATTTATTTGTTCAACTAACTCGCATGTTTCCAGGTAAACCACAAGGTAATCTCAAATTAATTTGAGTTGTCATACCTCAATGGCAACTTACAATGTCATAAGTACTTTTAAGCCCCGAGCTCCATAGTTTTGCCAACTATTAGGTCAATTAGTGTTAATTGTTTTTTGACACAAGCCGTTTGTCGGACTGTTCACTGAGAAGCATGCGAGTCAGCTGTGTCATTCAGTGTTTTATCGCCATGTTGCCAAGTTAGTTTAGCAGAGTAATCGGCTAAAGAGCAGGAGTTTCCTGATTCCAATCCTGGCATTGGCATTGCATTTTTACTTTCTCTATACGAACTATGTACATAGTGTATAGGGAAGGTATTGCACTCTACCAAAAAATTCGATACCGAGATTTCACCGGAAATATATGTTTTAGGACCCCTTTATCTAAAAAAAAAAGTATTTTCACTGTGTGTCAGTGTGTCTGTGAACACGATATCTCAAAAACGAAAAGTCGATGAAATATCAAACTTGGTATTTAAGTTAAGAATATTTCAGGTATGCGACACGAAGATTTTGAGAAAAATCCCCTCACGTCAAATTACTCTTTACATGGAACGTTTTTCGAAAATTTTGATTTTCTAAAAAATGGCTCTAACGATTTTGATTAAAATAGCGTATATTTAAGATAATTACCCGATAAATAAAAGGTATATTTTGAATTTTCTGGGAATAGCCTCTGAAGACTACTTTACTCTGAGTGAATTTTCCGGAATTTTGTATAACCGCTAAACCGTAAAAAATAGACAAAAACTTACCACACAAAAAATGTAGAGCACATTAAAATAGACAATTTATGTTTTATACATTTTTTCTTGGAGTTGAGCGTTTTTGATATATTCCTTGTTTTTGTTTTCAGGCTCAAAAATCTTAACTTTTCTCATACAGAAATTTGTCAACCCATGTCCTTACAAACAAAGGAACTTCAGTCACATAGTAACAGCTTTTGACTATCGCTTTAATATATGCTACTCCCTTATTTCCTTTCTACTTATAAGGAAGAAGGTAATAAGACTATTTCTGCTAATTTTTCTAGATTATCATTAAGTAGATAGAAGCATAAGCTTTTTAAGAATAATTTGTTGCAGGGAGTTTTTCCCTACCTAAGCAACTTCTGTCCGACACACGGATTTTGTGAAAAGATAATTAACTTTTATCTATTTTCACGTACCAATCAAAATTTAGTCAAGATTTTGCAGGAAATATAAGTTTTGAAGTCTCCTGAGTCCAGAAAAAAAGTTAGAAAAAAGGGCCATGTGTGAGTGCGTGTGCCTGGACAGCAATACTTAGTCTTTTAAGTAACAATTCTGACATTAAAATTTAGTACGTATCTTCCAAGGATATAACACGAAAATTTTTAGGAAAATTCCCGAACCCGAAATTATCCTTTATATAGCTTTTCCGAAATGACCAATTTTCTCTAAAATGGCTCTAACGATTTTGATTAATATACCGTAAATTAAAGGTATTTACATGGCAAATAAAATATATATCCTGAATTTTCTAGGAATAGCCTCTGAAGACCTCATAATTTTGAATAGCTTTTGCTTGTCTGATTAACCGTAAAAGATAGACAAAAATTACCATACAAAAAAACTTGTGTGTTCCATTCGTATGACTTTCTCTGCTTCGCTGTACAAATTATTGTTAAAAACTTATTCTTCTATCTATTTTATGATAATCGAGATAAACATCAGCAGAAATTGGCTTAATTACATGCTTCCATGTAAGTATAAGGAAAATAAGGGAATATATTAGGCTAAAACGATAGCCAAGTATTTTAAAAGCTAGTTACTATGTTGCTACAATCCGTTTCTGTCCAGGGCCAGGAGTTTATAAATTTCCGTGTGAGAAAACTTTAAATATTTTAAATCTTACAGAATTTTTTTTTTTGGGCTTAACGTCCTTTAACCTGGTTGGTCATATCGAACGATGAACGAAATGATGCTCAAATGATCTTGGGGTTCATGGAGCTCAAAGTTGCTCGACATTCGTCTTCTCAGGATAAGGGAAAACCCCGAAAAAAACCTTATCCGGGTAACTCAACCTAAACGAGATTCGAACTCGCGACCTGTTGAATATGCGGTAGACATGCTACCACCTCATCACCCAGGCGGTCTTGAAGGTTTTGTTTTTCTCAAAAATGGCCCTAACGATATTGACTAAAATACCGCATATTAAAGTTATTTGCATGACAAATAAAATGTATAATTTGAATCTTATGGAAATAGATTCAAAGGAACTCTTTATTCTGGATGAGTTTTGCAGAATTTTGCATAACGGGTAAACGGTAAGTGATTGACAAAAAGTAATGCACAAAAAATATAGATTGCGTTAAAATACATTTGTGATATATACGTTTTTCTTGTAGAGTTGTTAGTTTTCAAGATATTCCTGTTATTGGTTTCAGTTTTAAACCACCTAACTTTACTCAAAATGAACCATGGAAAGTGCAACGAACCTCAATTGTTTCACATAGCAACCAGCTTATGAAATATTTGACTATCGCTTTAGCATAATGTATTCCTTTATTTCCCCTTCTACTTTCAAGGAACAAAATAATAGGACTAATTCTGCTAATGTTTATCTAGATTTGCATGATATAGATAAAAGAATAATATATTAAGACTAGTCTGAGCATGTGAATGGAATACGTAAGATATTTTGGAGATAAATTGCCAGTTCATCTTTAAATGAAATCTCTTATTCAGTGAACAGGTATAGATCCACTTCCTGTGGTACTGATTCAGTTTTCCTCGCGATAAATCTGCTGAACGGAAAATGGAAAGCAGCTCTATTTGCTTCGGGTTAAAGTATCATAACCTGTAAGTCTTAGTGGACTAAAATTCCATAGAGGATAAAGCCAGGTATCTGCATAGGTAAAATGGTAACAGAGGAACAGATTCCCAAGAGCCCAGGATTTCACTGGATTTCACAGGGGAAGATGAAATATTTACTAGAATGCTCCGTGCTTTACGCCTATTTTACAGTCCAGTCGGTGGCTTTTGACTCCGTGACATCATACAGTATGAAAAGGTTAAAAGAGTCGAGGCACGAGATAAAGTTACGTGAGCTACAACATAGGAAGGTTTCCAGAGAAAACTTTGCTTTCTGTAAATGTATGCCTACTCATATATCAACAACTATTTCACTTGAATTACTACCGGTTTCAAGTACGTGTTTGTTTACACTAAGAAGACTCAGAGGTACCGTAATTATAACATAATTCTGTGAATAATAATGAACAATGAAACATTTGGAAAATAATGAATAATAACGGAAATTATACATCACATTACAATAATTTTATTTGAATTAATAATTAATTAACCGTAGTTTGTTTTCTTAAACCAATAATTTCACATAAATTAGGACCATATCAGTGTCGTCTTCTTGTATGGGTTCATGGGTTGGAGATCCTGGAATGCGTATCAACACAGGAAGAGTAACTACAGACTTTGGAACTCGAGACATGTCCTGATTCTTCCAGAACATTTGTTTTCTACAAGCTTCTAGAAAGTTCTGTGACATCATTTTCTAGCTATAAAAGATGGAAGAATTGCAAGCCGGTGTGTATCGTGAATTCTACTGAGTCATTTGTTAGCACGCAGTGGAAAGCAAGCCAGATGATGCGCAGGCGTCAACTGTCTACGAGTCGAATTGCCGGGCGAATTATTTGCAGCAACGAATTAAAGGAATTATTTGCAATTAACCGTTTGGTCAATAAAGACTTTTGTTACTCATGGTAAGTATATGTGAATTGTCCTTATTGGAAGAGCAGTAATCAACTAACTAATTTTGGTTAAGCCTTATACATAGTTTGTAAATTAGGTTTTGTGAAATTAATAATGTCTGTAATTATGTATGCATATGCTTCAAATGCATAACGCACAATACCAAAAAGGAAGTGTGAATTTCAACTTTCATATAATCTGTATTATTTTTTAGCTATACATTGTTTAAATAATTACTTAACCATGCACAAGAAGTTCTACTCAAGATGCAAAAAAAAAAAAAAAAAAAAAAAATTTATCAATTTTAATATATTTATTCCAAAACAGGTGAATATATAGAAAAACATTATTGTATACATTCACATTACTTTTTCTACCAACTGTCTTCAAAACTGTTTATTCTTTTTTCTACATCAATGCTAATCGAGATAAACATTAGCAGAAATGAAGTTCAGAGTGGAAGCACATTTTAGTAATACACAAAGCTAAAGCCATCTCTGTGTAAAATAATTGAATTTCAGTTCTCTTTACAAGCCCGGTAGTAAATCAAAAGAGAGATGAGTCACTTCCCGTTTGAGAAAAGTTTAGGTAATTTTAAATTGAAACCAATAACTTGCAATGTCTAGGAAACGGTTAACTCTACCAATAAATGTATGTGACATAGCTTGTGCGTTTTTACCACACCTATATTTTTAATGTCTCTACACGTAGGAAGTGTATAAGGAAGGTATTGCACTCCACCCAAAAATTCGATACCGAGATTTCACCGGAAATATATGTTTTGTGGTCCCCTGTATCCAAAAACAGCATTTTCAGAAAAACGTTCCTGTATGGTGTGTGTCCGTGTGTCTGTGAACACGATAACTCAAAAAGGAAAAGTCGGTAAAGTACCAAACTTGGTATTTAAGTTTAGTAGCATCCAGGGATGAGACACGAAGATTTTGATAAAAATCCCCTCATCCCAAACTACCCTTTACATGCAATTTTTTCGAAACTCTTTGTTTTCTTAAATATGTCTCTATCGATTTTGATTAAAATATCGTATATTAAAGATATTTACGTGAAAATTAAAATGTATATATTAAATTTTCTGGGAATAGCCACTAAAGAATACTTTATTCTGGATGCATTTTACAGAATTTGGCATAACTGCTAAACAGTGAGATGGACAAAAACTTACCACAAAAAAAAAAAAAAATGTAGAGCACGTTAAAACACCCAATTTATGTTAAATACATTTTGTCGTGGAGTTCGTTGTTTTTGAGATATTTCTTGGTTTTAGTTTCAGCTTTAAAAAACTTATACTTTTATTCACACGGGAATTTTTCAACTCCTGTCTATTATACAACAAAGGAACTTCAGTTACAGAACAACTAGCTTTTGACTATCACTTTAACCTAAGGTACTCCCTTATTTCGCTTCTACTTACAAGGAAGCAAGTAATAACACTATTTCTGCCAATTTGTTCTGGATTAGCATGGAGTAATTAGAGCAATAAGCTTTTAAACAATAATTTGTTGCAGAGATGTAGAGAAAGTCATGTGAATGGAACGCACCACATTTTTTGTTTAGTAAGTCTTGGTTTATTCTTTACGGTTTGCTTTTAAACTAAGGTCGCCATCGCCCGATATGACCAACCGGGTTAAAGGACGTTAAGCTTTAAAAAAAAATAAAAAAGTCACCAGGAATGAAGTTCTTCAGAAATTATTCCCCGAAAACTCGATGCATACATTAAAATATATTGGTATGTTTTCCAGAAAACAAAATGTTTGAAAAATATTCATGCAAAGGCCAGTTATATCAATGTTTTTATTGAAATCAAAGAGCCCCAAAAACATACATTTATGATAAAATCTTGGCATAGAATTTTTGGGTTGAAGCATTATCTTCTGTAGCTACTATGTACATAGTACGCGTAGAGGAAATAAAAGGTTGGAAACAGATTTTTGGTAACTATTTCATTTCAGATAAAGCAAAGTTATAGCATTCCAAAATCAATTTTTCATTATTTTAGAGTGCCAATCAAATTAAATTATTAGCATCCCTATAAATATCAGAAATCTTTCTGTGAACCTTTTTTTTTCTTCTTTCTTTTGTACCTTTTAGATTTTTTAGGGAACAGAACATAAGCTGCATCATGTGTAACTTCCTGAATCTTCATAAAGCTCGAATAAACGTAAAGCAAGAAAATCAGCTTTGATATATTAGAAAGGCTGGCTGTATAGTTTTACAGCGGACTTTAAAATTCATATGACACCACTTCTGTATTACTGAGGGATAACATGTGCCGGTTATGAAAATATAATTATTTTAGGTAATTGTAAGGATAAAATAAAAGTAGACTTTTAACGCAGTTTGCTTAAGTTTGATTAATTACCTTTCTTAAAATTAACTACAAAATTAAAACAGCATTAAATATTTTATAACGAATATATCATGTATCAGCTCTTTCAACAATTACATATTTAATAATATAAGTATTGTTTTGTTTGAGGTACACCACAGTTTCAATGCTATTGTATACATTATTGACCATTAAAAGATAGGTTTAGAAAGACAAACTATTCAAATTAGTAGTAATTTTTTTATCTGTTGCAAGTATTCTTACACAAAAAATCAGATCACTCATACTCACACACGCGCGCGCGCGCGCACACACATACACACATACGCACACACACACACAAGATCACACGATGTTCTGTATGTTTTATCGTTATTGTACACAAACTATTAAAAACATTTGAATATTTTTGCCTACCCCATTCTAATTCAGACAATCCTTTACAAAAAGTAGGTACACCTTTCATACAATAGGAATAGCGATACTCAATGTTTAAAGAAATGGACGCTCTATTCTGATCTTAAATTTCCACACTCTGTCCGTGTAATCACGAGAAACAAATAAAAACCAACAGGACTTGTAAAGAATTGCAACTGTTTGAACAACTAGAAACATTAATTAAGAATATCTTGAAAATGACATGTCACTAACATTTGAAATAACCTGTGTTTTAAAAGACTCCACATTTTTGTAATTTATGTTTTCGTATATCCCTTTAAGTTTTATAGATTGTGCGAAAGTATGCAAAATTTCTTCTTAATAAAATGAACTTCACAGTATCTTCCCATAGTTTTATTTCACATGTAAATTTCCGTAATATATGGTATTTTGAACAAAATCCTTAAAAAACTATTTTGGAGAAAACAGCTTTCGAAAAATATCCCATATAAAAGGTAGTTAGTCTAGTGGGGTTTGTCTTCAAAATTCACATGGCACCTTGGTAAGTTGCTAAACATAAATTTCAAGCTTATGCGGCTTTTTGGTTTTTGATTATACTTCTTGTAAACACACACACACACACACATGGATTTTGCTAAAAATGCGTATTTATTCATAGGCTTCAAAACATACTTCACCGAGAAATGTTAGCATGTAACTATTTTCTCTACACGTAATATGTACATAGTGCACCCAAATATTCGATACCTAAATTTCACAGGAAATAATTTTTTTTGCTCCCCCTTAATTCCCAAAAAATAATTTTTAGAAAAATATCCGTGTGTGTGTCTTTGGGTAGCATAGCTCAAAAACGAAACGTCCGTTTGTTACCAAACCTGATATTTAAGTTATTATCTTCCAAAAATGTGACAAGAAAACTTTCTTGAAAATGCCCCCATCCCCAAATACCGTTTATATGGAAAAAAATATCGAACATTTAATTTTCTTTGATTATAGTTTCTTGTATTTAAGATATTTACATGAAAAATAAAATATATCTTGAATTTTCTGGGACTATCCTCTGAAGATCTCTTTTTTCTGGATGAATATATTTGATTTTGCATAACTGGAAAACCGAAAGAGATAAATAGAAACTTACTACATATAAAATGCAGATCTCGTTAAAACACACAATTTATGTCTTATACATTTTTTCGTGGAGTTGATTGATTTCAAGATATTCCTTCTTATTGGTTATAGTTTTACAATATGTATCCGAAAAGATATTTTTAAATGTCCATGTGTGTGTGTGTATTTCCGCTGATACCTCGGTACCGAATTCTTAGGTGTAGTACACTACATTCTCTATCAACGAGTACTATGCACTTACATTGTACATATGTGCCAAACAAAACAATATTCGGTAGTCCAATAATATTTTGTAATTTTTCTGACACCGTGAAGCTATTTTCACTTATCTTATAAGTTTATTTCGGAAAATACTATTTGAAAAAGCGGATATATTCCATTCACGTGACTATCTCTACACCTTTGTAATAAATTATTGTTAAAAAGCATATTCTTCTACCTACTTCTTGCTAAGCGCTACAAACATTAGTATAAATAGTTTTATTACTTGCTTCTTTGTAAGTAGAAAGGAAATTAGGGCATATATTAGGCTAAAGGATTAGTCAAATTTTTTAAAAGTTCCTTGCCATGTGGTTGAAATCCGTTTCAAACCATGCCCAAGAGTTTACAAATTCCCGTACAAGAAGAGGTTGAAGTATTTTAAAACTTAAATGGTCAACTCCACGAAAAAGATGTAAATGACATAAATCGGTTTTTTAACAAGATCTATATCTTTGTACAATAAATTTTAATCTATTTCTTACGGCTTACCAGTTATGCTAAATTCAGCGAAATACATCCGCAGTAAAGAAGTATTCAGAGACTGTTCACAAAAATTCAAAATATACATCTTATTTGCCTTGCAAATATCTTAAATATACGGTGTTTAATCGAAATCATTAGAGGATTTTTAGGAAACTAACATTTTTAAAAGTTTTCATGTAAAGGTTAGCTAGGGTGAAGGGATTATTCTCAAAATCTTCATGTCGCATTCTTGGAAGACACTAAACCAAAATACGAAGTTTGGTAATTAACGGTCTTTTCGTTTTTAAGGTATGCTGTCCAGACACACACACCGGGCTTTTTCAAAAAAATGTTAATTTCATACTCTCGGCATTGAATTTTTGGGTGGAATACAATACTTTCTCTGGTTACAATGTACATTTTATATATACGTGCTAGAGAAAATAAAAATATTCTTCCTGTGAAATATGGGTACCTTTCATGTGATTTATCTATCGGTATGTTGTACTTCCTGATAATTGTTGCAACCATAAATTAATTAGCAAACAGTTATGCCCGGACTTGGGTCTTCCGTTAACAAACAGGTAAGTGGCTGACTCTGACATCATAGCCTTTGGTCAAGTTTGCCATCTCCAACTTCCGTCTCACTTAGCACGAATACACGCTGGCTTATTAGCACCACTAACTTCCGAGCTACGGAACTTTCCTAACCATCAGCTAACACGCCTTCTCATGCATTACCAACATGACCAAGTGTGTTTGTCGAAAGGTCTGTAAATGCCAGGAATGTCTTTACTCAGGCTCCCCAATATAACTTAATGTAAAAAGTCTGATGTGTTCCATTCACATGAACAAATTATTATTATTAAGCTTATTCTTATATCTATTTCATGTGAAAGCATTAGCAGAAACGGTCTTATTACTTAGTTCCTGATAAGTAGAAAGGAAATAAGAGAATGCACTTGGATAAACCGATACTTAAATTTTTACTTTCTCTACACTTACGATATACGTAGTGTATAGAGAAGATGTATTACACCCAAAATTTGGTACGAAGCTATCACTGGAAATAAATGTTTTGGTTTCCTCTGAATACAAAAGAATTTTTTTTTAGAAAAATTTCCTTGTATGTGCGTGTCTGTTTGTCTGTGTTTGTAGGCAGCATAGCTCAAAAACGAAAAGTCCGTTAAATGCTAAACTTCATGTTGAATTCAGTGTCTTCCAAGGATGTGACACGAAGATTTTTAAGAAAGTTCCCCACCTCAAACTTTACATGGAAAAAAAAAATCGGAATTTGTATTTTTTCAAAAGTGGCTCTAAAGATTTTGATTAAATTCTGTTACATTTAACATCTTTACATGACAAATAAAATGTATATATTGAATTTTCTGTCAATAGCCGCTGAAGACCTCTTTATTCTGGTTGATTTTTATTGACTTTTGCATAGCTGTAAACAAAGGCTTATATTTCAAAAAATGTAGATCTCGATGAAACACACATCTATGCCAAATACTTCTTTTTCGTTGAGATATTTCTTGTTATTAATTTCAGTTTTAAAATACCTAAACTTTTCTCATACAGGAACGTGTCAGCTTCTAGTCACGCAGAGAAATGGATTTCAATCCCATAGCAACAACATTTTAAAACATTTGACTGTCGGTTTAGGCTAGTGGATTCTCTTATTTCCCTTCTGCTTACAACGGACTAAGTAGTAAGAACGTTTCTGTTAACGTTATAGCATGAAATAGAAGAATAAGCTTTTTAACAATAATATGTTGCAGAGATGTGGACAAAGTCCTATGAATGAGGCACATCAGATTTTTTAAAATGTGGTTGCTATTGAATTGAAATCCATTTTTTGCGTGGCTATAAGTTGGCAAGTTCCTGTATGAGAAAAGTATTTTAAAACTGAAATCAACATTACGGAATATCTCTAAAACGGTCAACTCCACGAAAAAATGTAGAGGGCATGAATTGTGTGTTTTATTGAGATCTACATTTTTGTGTAGTAAGTTTTTGTCTACGGCTTACTTGTTATGCAAAGTTCAATAAAACTCATCCAGAATAAAGAGGTGTTTAGAGGCTTTTTCTAGAAACTTCAAGATATAAATTATGTTTGTCGTGCGAATACCTTAAATATAAGAGATTTTAATCATATCGTTAGAGTAATTTTGAGAAAACCAAATTTTCGAAAAGTTTTACATTTAAAGAATAGTTTGGGGTGGGCAGATTTTCTTAAACATCTTCGTGTCGCAACCTTGGAAGATACGTACGTTATATATCAGGTTTATATTTAACGTACTTTTCGTTTTAGAGCCATGCTGCCCAAGGGCACACAAATACACACACACGGACATTTTTCTAAAAAAATTTTTTTTTTGTATTCAGGGTGTTCCAAAACATGTATTTCCCGTGTTATCTCACTATCAAATTCAATACCTTCTCTATACACTATGTACATTGTACATGTAGAGTAAGTAAAAAAATCCGATTTTTTCAATTCAGCACTCTCTAGCCAATCCACCTCCAAACTATTCTTACAAAATATTATTCTTTTGTCTACAACATACTAATCTAGACAAACATTTGCAGAGTTGGCCTTATTAATTTTTAATTGTACAAGGGAAATAGGTAAATAAATTAGGCGACAGCAATAGTCAATTTTTTTTTAAAATCTGGTCGATATGTGAAACAATTGATGTTCGGTTTGCTTTGCATGGTTGTGTTTGAGCGAATTTAGGTAGTTTCAAACGGAAACCAATAACAAGATATATCTCTAAAAAGGTCAACTGTAACAAAAAAACGTATATGACATATATTATATGTTTCAGCGAGATCTACATTAATTTGTTTTGGTGTAGTACATCTTTGTCTGTCTCATATGGTTTATCAGTTACACAAAATTCAGAAAAATTTATCCAGAATAAAGATACTATTCTCAAAATATTCAGGATATACATCTTACTTGTGATGTAAACGTCTTTAACGTTTAATCAAAATTTTTAGAGCCATTAAAAAAAAAAGTTTTCAAAGGTTTTTCTATGTAAAGGTTAATTTGAGGTAGGGGAAGTTTTTTTAAAATTATTGATGTCGTATCCATGGAAGAAAATAAAATAGGCACCAAGTTCAGTTTGCAACGGTATTTTTATTTTTGAACTATTCCGTCTACACATCATAATCACATACATACACATACACACACACACTCACACTCACACACTCACACACACACAGACGCTTTGATTAAAATGCCTTTTCGATTCAGGGGTACTCAAGACATATGTTTCAGGTGAAATCTCAGCATTGAATTTTTTGGAATACCTTCCCTAGTAGTTATATTCATTGAATGTACATATGTGATAGAGAAAGTAAAATTCTTATGTGTTCCATTCTTACCTAACCTAAAACAAATATCTTGCAAAATGTTATTCTTCTCTCTATTTCAAGTTCATCAAGATAATCATAAGCGGAATAATCTTGTTACATAGTTTCTTACATGTGGAGAAAATGCACTAGGTTACAGGGGTAGTCAAATCCTTTAAAAGCTGTCTCTATGCGATTGATATTGAACTCGGCTCTCATTGCATAGCCAGGATTAAGATTTGATAAAATTTTATTTTAAAATTGAGAACTATAACAAGGAAACTCTCGCAACTCGTTAGCTTTGTAAGCAGTGTATATTATATAAAAGGTGTGTTCTTACAAGATCTACGTGTTTGTGTAATAAATGTTTGACAATATATAATTTTATATCATTAATTATATTGTGGATTAAGTATAATTTATTTTTATTTTTTAATTATTCTGTAAACCTATCTGAAAATTTAGAAAATACATTAACTTTAAATATTTCACTTAATAATTTAAAGCTTGTACAAAAAATATCCAAAATGAAGAGGTCTTTAGAAGCTGTTACCAGAAAGTTATAGACATGTATTTCGTTTGTAATGAAAATATCTTAAACTTTTAGTACTTTATTCAATATCGTCTAAGCTATTTGTGAGAAAATCAAAATTTTCGAACAGTATTTTATGTAAAGGGAAGTTGCGGGAGAGATTTTTTCTTAAACATTTCCTCTCTCTTCATTTAAAGAAACTAATGTTAGTACCAGGTTATATTTAAACGATTTTTTGTTTTGCAGCTGTCCACACATCTGTACACTTGCTCTAAAATGTTTTTCTTAAAATGCTTTTTTAATTTCTCTAAGTAGTACTATGTGTGCAATGAGCAAATAATAAGTGCAGAAAGTATTGTATTCTACCCAAAAATTCGATATCGAAAAACATGTTAGATACTCTGAATAAAAAAACAAACAAATAAAAAAAGCAAAAAAACATCTTTAACAATAAGTCCGCGCGCGCTTAAGTTTTTGTGGGTAACATAACTCAGAAGAAAAATATGGTATACTGGAATACCAAATTTGTATTTAAGTTCAGTCCAAGTATGTGACACCAAGATATTCAGAAATATCCCCCACCCCAAACTTTACATTGAAGACTATTAGAAATGTTAGCTATTACGATTTTGATTAAAATGTCCTATACTAGATGACCCAACTGCCTCGTTTTTGGCATGCACAGATATCCCTTGATGCGTTAAAAGGGTTGAAGAAACCAACGGAACTATTTCAGGTTAAAACCTGTCAGTGGTGAACTGGACGAGACCGGATTTCATTTTAGCTCTCGCAACGATCGCGGACCCGCTCGATAATCTTCTTTGAACCCAAGACGTGTAAATCTCATCAGTATTCCACTGGCAGGTTATAACTTGAAATAGCCCCGTTGAGTTCTGCAACCCTTCTACCGAATTAAGGGATATCTGTACACATCAAATACGGGTTCTTAGACTACCTGGCATTAAAATATATCTGTATACTTAATTTCTTAAGGTCCTCTACATTACGAATGACTGTAAGAGAGGACAACAGCTTAATACACAAAGAAAACACTAAAACAAAAAATACATATCCCGTTAACACATACAATTTATTCATATACCATTCTCCAGATATTCCCTGTTATTTGTTTCAATTGTAAAAAGCCTCTTTTTCTAAACTGGAATATCTTATTTGCTTCATTTCTCTGTTTTAATCCTGGCCGTGGGAAGAGCATCCTTACAATGTCAAAGATATAACGACATCTTTTAAAAAAAATACTAACGATTTAGCCTACTGTATTCACTTATAAGAAATTAAATAATAAGGTAATGTCTGATAATGTTTATATCAATTTGCGTGGGTGCACTCTTATCCAGGCCAAGGCATGTGTGATTTGTGGTAGACAAAGCGGTGCAGGGGCGGTTTTTCTCTAGGTTTACCAGTTTCCCCCACTGTCGCATTTCACCGATGCAACATCTTCATTCCATGTTTGATCAGTATTATCACATGCAGTGCCATATGTAGTAAAAGCGGGCATTAACACTACCATATATATTTGTGTGTGTGTGTATATTTGTGTATATTCCGAATGACCTTCTCATAGCTCGTAATTGGTAAGAGAAACATAAACATTTGGTACGCAAAAATTGCAGATCCCGTTAAAACACACAATTTATGCATTGCTAGTTTTTCGGAGATTAGGCACTTCCGACATATACCCTGATGATTGTTTAAATTTTTAAAATAATTAAACCAATCTCAAACTGGAAGTCCCCATCTGTTCCACTTCTTTTTTGTTTTATTCCTGGCTGAAAAAGAATTTAATTTCAATGTCTATCACTTAGCTTAATATTTTAAAAATGTGTTCTATCGTTTTAGCATAGTGTCTTCCCTTATTTACTTTCTGCTCATAAGAAATTAAGTAATAAGATCATTTCTGATAAATTTATTCTCGATTAGCATGAAATAGATGCAAGAATAGCTATGGCAGAACAGATAGATAAAGTCATATGAATGGAACACATGAGATTTTATACAGCGGTCTACAAAATAAGTCGATACGTTGGCTATGAGAGACAAACTAACGAAAAAAGTGTAGCAGATTTACACTAAGCGACAAACTTTTCAGTTTACAGAGAGAACAAAGTTTACCCGGTCCGCACACATGGCAAGCTCGTTATCGGCGAGTCCTCTAATGTACACACATTTACTGGGACTACTCGGCACCGTTCATGAAACTGTAAGCAAACTGTAATGACGCGCTAATCATCGCTAACACCATTCTCTACATATGTTTCTAGATTAGCACATTTTATCAAGGAGCTTGAACGTTTCTGTGCCTCTTAAATTGAGTACAAATCTCTGGCTACACTATACACATATAAGATCGCGTGTTTTACTTTCTCTACACGTGTGCATATAGTAGGTAAAGAATGTATATACGAGGGCCGTTCAATAAGTCTTTAGAAATAGAATAACACATTTTTTGGTAAATTGTATCTTCTTTATACGTACTATGTACATATTGTATAGAGAAGTTGTATTGTATCCAAAAATTCGATACCAAAATTAAACCGGAAATATATTTTTTGAGATCCTCTGAATAAAAAAAAAACAGAAAAATGACCATGTATGTGTATGTCTGTCCATTTTTATGGGTGTGTGCAGCATAGCTGTAAAACGAAAATACCGTTAAATACCAAACTCCGAAGAATGCGACAGGAAGATTTTCAAGAAAATCCCCTCACCCCGAAGTATCCTTTACATGGAAAAAATTTCAAAATTTTTTATTTTCACAAAAATGGGCATAAAGATTTTTATTAAAATCTCTTACATTTAAGCTATTTACATGGCAAATAAAATGTATATTGCTGAATTTGCTGGGAATAGCCTCTAAAGACCTCTTTATTCTGAATGATTTTTATTGAATTTTGCTTAACTGTTAAACTGTAAGTGATAGATAAAACAAACTTCCTATACAAAATATATATATCTCGTTAAAATACACAGTTTATGTCATATACATTTTTATCATAGAGCTGACCATTTTTTAGATATTCCTTGTTATTTATTAGTTTCAGTTTTAATATACTTAAAAGTTTTCACATATGGGAATTTTTCAAATCCTGACAATGTAAAGAAAGGGATTTCATCCACATGGTAACCAGCTTTTAAAAGATTTGACTATCGTTTTAGCCTGGTGTATTGTATTTCCCTTCTACTTACAAGAAAGTACTTCTGCTTATGTTTATCTCAAGTAGCCTGAAGTAGATAGAAGAAAAAACTTTTTAACAATAATTTGTTACAGCGATGTAGAGAAAATCATATGATTGTGATAGATAAGATTTTTCTTTTGTGTTTCAACATACATTCGTTTTAGCTCGATACACTTTTGCTAGCAATTCTCCACCTACTTTAAACCTTCCATAACGTTGATTTCGTAAGGTCCTCAAAGTAGACATCTGCTTGGAGATGAGCTCTTCGTTAGACGTGAATCGTTTTCCACCGAGCTACTTTTTCAAGTGTGGAAATAAAAAAATAAAATCTGGTGACTGTGGTGAATTTTGTAGTAGTTCGAACTTTAATTCTACAATTTTCGCAATTGAAACTGCATTTCGTTGATGAAGGAGAATCTTTTTCTTTGCCAGATGAGGGATTCATTTTTATTGATTTATCCATTAAATCGGCACAATAACCATGCATAATACTCTCCAATTATCCTTCTTCCAGAAGTAATCAAAGTAGATGATTCCGCGTGCACCCCAAAAAACCGAGTCCATCCTTTACGTTCTTCGGAGCAGGTTCGCCTTTAAAAACCTATTGCTTCGGATGTACTTTAGTCTCTGAAGAGCAGTAATGTATCCATTTTTATCTACAGTTATGTAGCGACGCAAAAACTCGCTAGGATTGCGAAGGAAAATTGCCAAAGGAGTTTCTGAATCGATCACATGATTGCGATTATTCTCCAATGAGAACAAACGCGGCACCTATTTTGGCGAAGCCTTTGTCAGACCCAAATTTTGGTGCAAAATTGAAAACACTGTACCTTGTGATATTCCTTTGGCCTCTACTATTTCGCGGATTTTGATTCGACGATCATTCAAAGGCATATCCTTGATTTTGTCGATCATTTCGGAGAAAGTCATTTCTACTGGAGATTATGAACGAAGTTCGTCATTTTTTAATATACGGCCATGTTTAAATTCACCCATCTAATTGTAGATTGTTGCAAACGTAGGAAAAGACGTACAATGAAGTTCATCCAACTCGCTTTTTATCTCTTCCGGTGTTAGGTCATTTTATAGTCACTGCACGAAACTCGTATTTTCTCCATTTTTCTAAAGAAGCACAAGATTGTTGATTTAAACGTCTGTGACAACGAAACCACGTGATGGATATAGCGGAAACTTTAACTGTCATCTAGTAACACACTTTTTCGATGCTACGAGTGTAATTACCTTGATTTTCAAAGGACTAATTGAACGTAGTATACCACCCAAAAATTCGATGTCGAGCTTATAACAAAAATATCGCCCTCCGCAGTGTAGGGTTTAGCATGCTAGCCGCTTGTACTCAAGGTCGCGGGATCCATCCTTGCGAGAGCGATGGATATATTTTTGAGCGTAAAAATCCCTAGCATGGTTTCCTTCAGAAGAAGAGAAAAGCCGCTGGTACCCTGTTGTAGATTTTCGGCACATTAAAGATCCTCAAGCCTGATAAAGAGGCAGAAGCAGTCTTTCACGCCAACATAGAATGGGATGCTGAGAACCATAGGCAGGCAGGCAGGCAGGCAGGCAGGCAGGCAGGCAGATTCCCATGGACATATACATGTATAGCAACGCCAACAAAAATTTAAAGATTTGTACCAATTAATTGTGGAGAATTCCTGGACCTTACAAAGAGAATTATTGTTTAAAACAGTACTTATCCTTTTTTTAAACTGCTGAAGACAACATTTTTTTTTAAATAATCAGGTAAACCATTAAACTATTTTAATGACACAATTTCGTAACTATTTTGTGTTATGGTATACTTACACTTGTCTATATATAACTGGTTAGAAGTCCTTGTAGGATAGTTATGAATAATCTTAACGTGAATATTTATATATATCTTTCATTACAAATAAAAAACAAGTCATAATAAATATATATATATATATATATATATATATATACAAACAAGGAAGTGTCAGTATAACAAGCTCAATAAATAGTGGTTTACAGTGAGTATTGGGTAGCACTCCACAGATAATCCTAATGGCCTTTTTTGTAAAATGAATAGTTTTTTGGCATAAGAATGGTTGCCCCACAATAAGACACCATAAGATGACTGTATATATTACTATAGTAAACTGTCGGTAAAGATTTTTATCGATATTATGCTTGGGCATACGCAGCATGATTATACCTTTAATTATTTTATTGTTTATATGATCTATATGTGACCTCCAACTCAGGTGTTCATCAAGTTTTTTTTTTTAGTGTTTTAACGCCCGCTTTAACTCCTACACAATGATGATACATGAACGAAGATGGAGCACCGGTGGAATGCGATGACGGGGGAAACCGGCGAGAAAACCCGTCCCAGCGCCTCTTTGTCCACCACAATCTTATATGCGGTCGCTTGGGATCGAACCCGGGCCGGCTAGTTGAGAGGCGAGTGGTCTAACCACTCAGCCACGGCGTGGCCGATTCATCAAGGTAAATACTAAAAAATTTTACCCCACAATCAGAAATGTTTGATGAATGGTTTAATTTAAAATTCATGTTTACTGTTTTGCTTTGATTTATACTACGTTAATTTGCATTACACCATTTTCATACCCTCTGATAGGCATCTTCGACTTTATTATTACTAAGATCATGATCATCATGCAAACAAATAAGTTTCAATAAAATTATTCAGCATATAAATAGAAGATCATTTATGTAGACTATAAATAGGACTGGGCCGAGAATAGAACCTTGTGGAACACCATATTTAAGACACTTATAACTATATTTGTATCCATTGGAGTAAACAGATATCTCCCTCTTAAATAGGAATCAGAGTCAAACCCATAATACTCCAACTTATACTTAAGAATATCATGGGATATTGTATCGAAGGCTTTTGTTAAGTCAAGGAAGCTACCAAAAACTGATTGGTTATCTTCGAGAGCATTTAACTTTCGTTTAATGAATACTAAAACTGCATCAACAATGTTTTGATTAGTTCTAAAGCCATACTCATTAGGTGAAAAGAGATCATTATCTTCGAAGTATTGAATAATTTGCTTATTTAGTAATATTTCAAAAACTTTGGAGATTATAGGTAGTATGCTTATGGTTCTGTAGTTATAAAAACCTATTTTACTACCATTTTTTGAATGGGTGACTTTAGCACATTTAAGCAGTTCGGGAATAGTACAGCTGTTAATACATGAATTGTATACATATATGGGTCAAATAGCTGCATATTTAACAATAGTAACATTTAAATCATAAACATCTGTACAATGACTAGGTTTAAACTTCATAATGGAGTCAAAAACACCTTGAACAGTAACACGACAGAATTTGAAATTGTATTTTGGCTTTGTTGAAACATTCATAAACTCCTTTGGGTGTTGATTTACGGGAATAGCATTGACTATTTCTTCCACTTCCACATGTAGTTAAAGCACGTCGAAAACATAACTCCATTTTCATTTCTATCGAAAATATTTTTTGAGATCTCCTGTTTAAAAAATTAGAATAAATGCATATGTGTGTATGTCTGAACAGCATAATTCAAAAGCAAAAATTCCGTTAAATACAAAACTTGACGTTTATGTTTTGTATCTTCCAAGGATGCAACAAAAAGGTTTTCAGCTAAATCAACGCGCCTCAAAACTACATCTTACATGAAAGAGTATTCGAAATGTTGTTTTTCTAAAAAACTACTATAAAAATATTGATTAAAATGGCATATGTGTTCCATTCACATGAATTTCTCTACATTGCTGAAACAAATTATTGTTAGTAAGCTACTGTTTTATGATAATCGAGATAAATATTAGTAGAAATTGTCTTATTACTTGCTTCCTTGTAAGCAGAAGTAAAATAAGGTAACACACTAGGCTAAAACAAATGTCAAATCTCTTAAACGCTGTTTCTCATGTGGTTGAAATCCGTTTCTATGCAGAATCAGGAGTTTACAACCTTCCGTGAAAGAAATAACAAGGGATATCTCGAAAATGATCAACTCTACGAAAAAAAACTTATACGACATAAAATAAGTGTTTTAATGTGATCTATATTTTTGGTGTAACAAGTTTTTGTCTATATCTTACTGTTTACCAGTTACTCAAACTTCAGAAAAAATCATTCAGAATGAAGAGGTCTTCAGAAGCTATTCCCAGAAAATTCAAGATATACATTTTATTTGTCATATAAATATCTTTAATATACGGTATTTTAATAAAAGTCGTTATAGCCAATTTTTAAAAACAAAAATTTTCGAAATTTTTCCAATGTAAAGCGTAGTTCAGGGTGGGCGAATTTTTCTCAAAATCTACGTGTCGCATCCCTGGAAGGTACTAAGCTTAAATACCAATTTTCGTATTTTACCGACTTTTTGTTTTTAAGATATCGTGTTCACAGAAAAACTAACACACACACACACACAGGTCCTTTTTCTAATTTTTTTTTGTATATACAAGGGACTCGAAATCTTGGAATCGAATTTTTGGGTGGAATGCAATACCTTCTCTATACACTATGTACATAGTACGCGTAGAGAAAGTAAAAATGTACTTGGACATGTATCAAAGAACAGATATCAATCCTTCATTATCTTCACAGATTCTCTAAGAGCCCTACTAGCTATGCAGCGAATTCTCCCCCCCCCACACTTTTATACAAGTACTCTGTGATGCTTTGATAACTTCTGGCAAGCGAGTTGGCTATGCTTGGATACCATCCCATTGTGATATACCGGTAAATGAACTGGCTGATACTGCTGCGAAGGAAGAACCGAATAATCCTCCAACCTTACGGATATCAAGATCCCCATGGTGCACTATATTACAACAATGGAGAATACACACCAAACCTGCCCAACACACAACATTGCGTCCTCTCTTCTGACACTTACCAGAAGAAACCAGGTACTGATTACCCGCATCGAACATACCTCCCTTACCCATTCCTACCTCCTGTCTCATTAACCACCTCCTAGATGTATTCTGTGTGATACTGTTCCTACAGTTTATCACATAATTACAGCCTGCCCCTAATACAGTGCACAAAGGTCTCAATGTGGTGTTCCTGAGGACTTTCAACTGTCAGTTGTTTCTTTAAAATTGTGCAATAAGATGTAAAGACTGGATTAATATAATTTAGTTTTTGTAATTGTTGCCGCAATATGACTTTGTATTAAAGCGACATTAATCAATTTAAAAAAGATGTAGATCTCAAAAAAGACACCATTTGCCACAAACATGTTTTGTACAATTCTTTGTTATTGGTCTCAATCTTAAGCTACTTAAACTTTTCTCAAACGGAAGGAATTTTTCGTTTCATCTCTCATTTGTTTTACTCCTGTCGAGCAAAGCGATCCGAGTTCAATTGTTTCATATAAGGCTTTTAAAGTATTAACTATAGCTTTAGCCTTGTTTATTGTCTTATTTTCTACTTAGAAGGAACAAATACAAACATTGCTAATGTTTTATTTCAATTATCACGATGTAGATAAAGGAATACTTTTGGGACATAAGTTTGTAGAAAAAGTCTTGTGAATGAAATACATCAGTTCTTTTAAATAGTAATAAGAATGTCTATCTCCGATACTGGGATTAGGTTCGGTACAGAATTCTACGTTCGCCTCTATTGCGAATTCAAGGAAGTAAGGAAGTATCTAGCCTTATGCTACATTTACAAAGAAATTCAAGCACAAACGTAATGTCAGCACAAGTGTTTGGACTGATATTATTTAATATAAGCATTCACATAGAAACACGCAAGACGCAACGCATACAAAGCAAGAGTTTGCAAATTCCAAACTTTATCCTTGCGTTGCGTGCAAAGAGCATGAAGTCCACTTCTTTTCTTTATGCATTACCTATAAAATCAACAACAGACGATCGCACTACAAGATTTTACGGGACCTGCTGTACATGCATTCTTTTCTATTTAACCGTGCAATTCCGTGCAATCTCTAATTTCCCTCAAGAGTTTATGTCAGTCTCCTTGCGAATCCTTTGATTTAATGAATGTAATTATCATCTGTGTCTAGCTGTGTGTAGCTGTAGCATTTTCTGCAATCTCTATGCCTGTACTATTTACAATAATTTTGAATGAGCAAGAAAGCTTGGAAGATATCTGTATTTAATTTATAGATCCAGACACTCGTGCCAACTTCTTGCTTTAATCTTACGATTACGTTGTAAATGGTCTTCTTATGCTCATTACGTCTGCGCTTGCATCTCATTATGAATGTAGTATTACACAAATGCAATTACAATTTTATTTACATAAAATGCATTCGATAACTTTCCATTTTGTAAAGACTGTGGTGCTCACATCTGCCTTTGTCTTGTCTTTGGTGTTTTTAAAAAAAAACGTTCGTAGAGTAATACTCCTTGCGTCTACAGGTAAATATGCAGTGAACTTCTGCTTTTTCGTACCCCAAATGCGCTCTGAACTAAATAAATAGCAATACTTCAACACACCCTGCATACAGAAAGAAAGGATCAGGTGAGAATTGGTTCCATTTCATGTAGTGAAACATTTACCCTTGGCTTCTTCCATTTTGAGCTCATTCTGTTCCTATATTCCAAATAGCTACACGTGTAAAACGTTGCAAAGGCGGCTAAGAATGTTATTTTTATTACAGTGTTTATAATGAAATAAAAGTTGAGCATCTGCTGGAGTGTTGATATTGAGGCGTTTCAAAACTCTGCACGTAAAAGGTTTAACAAGAAAATAACAGCGTGCCAGAAATAGAAGCAGAAGAAAACAAGTGAAAATTCAATTTTGTTAGAAATGAAATTGTGTTAGCCTTCGAACTTTAGCAATGAATTCGTAATGACAATAAAAAAAGCCACACAGAAAAAAGTATGGACATTGAAACACGACAATTGTATTGGCCTGTAGAATGCGAAAAAAAAAAAAACCATGCACACACTCACATTGCCAAATTCTAAAACGATATTGTAAAGAGAGGGAGAAATGGCTAAAGTGAATAAAATGGCTAGAGGAGTATGGGGAGTTTGCTATATCATTACAAACTCTTTTTCCCCGAACAGTCATGGAAATATTTTTCGATTCCATTCAAGCGTAAAAAGGAGATAGGTTTATCGCGAATATAGCTGCAACAGGAACTTGGGCGGTTGTGGTGTAGAGGGCGGAGAGGGGAGAAAAAAGAATAGCAATTCCATAGTGCTGCTCACTTGTTTGTACAGCGCCATTGTTGAGAGCTCAAGCACACGCTCTCTCCAGCGCGGCGATGAGTGTGGCCTAGGCCATACTCGTCATAACAATGGGCATATTGAACGCATTTCAAAATTCAAAAAGCTTTACATAAATTACCCCGCATTTATTCAATCTAACACTGCCTGAGGCATTCTAATAGCAATCGGAAAATGGTTATTGATGTTCTCTTTCTGTATCACTTGTTTACAGCCTTTAGTTTTAGCAAATATTATTACCATTCCCAACGGACAGTAAAGGCTGATGTTTACCACGAGAATTGCATGTTAAGTGCCACGAAAGTGGTTAAAACATGCGTTTTCCGGACTGGAAATGTGCGAAAAATAGTTTTATCGTGATCGATGCTTCCGTGAAAGAGCAGTTCAAGTACAGACTCCAACGTTCTTCTAGTATATACTTTGGGGCGGTAACGGGATTAGGGGTTTGTATCCCGGGTACAGGTTTTAGCTATTAGGAATGATGTGAATCTGTGGGTGCCCTATCTCAAGATTTTTACTAGCATGGAAACTCTTTTCAGGGTGTCGGACGACACAAGTACTTTATTCAATTAGTTTGGTCTTTTTTCCGCCGTCGAACACACACGTATTCCTCCTAAATTATCTACTGTGAAACTATGCTTTACGCGACCGAGACTATTGTTGCTTATTACTTTTGATGCAGTGATTTCGTGCGTACTCTGGTCTGTATTAAAATTCCGTCACAACTAGGGGCACAACACGCACCTAAATATCACATTTTTGCTCTGTCAATGTTCTATGTCAAGTGCCCCAAATGTGTTACCTGACCAGCGGTAGCTTTGTTTTCTCTTTTCCCGTTATATTCCCCTCGGGTCACTCTAACCCTAACGGTATACTATGCTTCCAGCTCGTGACAACTCGGCTACTTACACGTGTTGGAAATATTTCTTATCTTCCCATTTTCCATGTACATTCTTATTTCCCTTCTGGGTATAATTTATATTATTAGCTATGACTTATCTTTCCCTTCTGAATAACTATTAGATCCGTGACAAGACGTGCACTGTCTCAACTTTCTCTATATAGTACATGTACGTAGGTAGAGATGGTACTGACTGTACTCCACTCAAAATTCAATACCGATATATCACCAGAAATGCGTGTTTTAGGGATCTCTGCATAAAAAGATATTTTTAGAAAAGATTCGTGGAACAACTCTGAAATGAAAATCCGATAGAATACTACACTTGGTATCTAAATTTAGTATCTTCTAATGATGCGCATCTTTATACGGAAAATATTTCGAAAATTTTAATTTGTTCTTAAAAGGCTGAAAGTTTTCATTAATACCGTTTATTAAGGATATTTACATGACGAATACACTGCATATCTACATTTTCTCTGAAAAGCCTTTGAAGACCTCTTTATTCTGGATGGATTATACATAACTGGTAACTCATAAGAGAAAGCCAAGAACTCTCTGCATAAAAATGTAGATCTCGTTAAAACACACAATATGTTATATAGGTTTTTTTTCTGGTGTTGATCATTTCCGAGATATTCCTTATTTTAAAATACTTAAACGTTTATCATACGAACATTTAACAACTCCTAGCCATGCAAAGATAGGATTTCAAACCCATAGATGCCAGTTTTTTAAAAGATTTATATATCGCTTTATCCTGAGGTATGTTCTCTTTTTACTTTCTCAAGCCGCGTATGTACAATGTATATAGGGACAGTGAAGTATTGTATTCCACCGAAAAATTCGATGTTGAGATTTCACCAGAAATATAAGTTTTGGGGTCCCCTGAGTCCGAAAATACATTTTAGAAAAAGGTTCGTGTGTGTGAGTCTGTGGACAATGTAGCTCAAAAAGGAAATGACCGTTAAATACCAAACTTGGTCTGAGATACCTTGCTCGTTGAATGTAGAGATCAAAAAATTTTAAACATTTTTACAACAAAGTGAATTCAGGGCAAGAATTTCAGCAAAATATAGCACAAATTTTTGGGTCAAATGCTATACCTAATTCCTCTAGGGAAGTAAGCGTTAGAGCAGGTAGAGGGGGAGAGATGAAGGAATTGTGTTACAATATGAATTCTAGTAATTTTAAACGAAATACAGCCCGAATACAGAGATATGAATTCTATAAATTTTCAGTGAATATGGTCGAATGTATTACTTCCTCTAGAGAAGGTAGAAGAGGATAGGGGATGAAGGAGTTGTGGTGCAATATGAATTCTAGTAATTTTAAACGAAATACAGCCCGAATCTTTGGGTCGAATGCTATTGTCCTCTACAGAAATATAGTCTTGTTGCAATATGAATTCTACAAATTTTCAGTGAAATATAGCCCGTATCTTTGGGTGGAATGTTATTCTTCCTCTACAGAAATAAGCATTAAAGCAGTGTGGTGGGCGTGTGGTAGTCTTGTTACGATATGAATTCTAGAACTTTTCAGAGAAATACAGCATGAATCTTTAGGCAAAATGCTATACTTCCTCTACAGAAATAAACACAAGAGCAGAGTGGTGTGTAGTAGTTTTGTTGCAACATGAATTCCAGAACTTTTCAGAGAAATATAGCCCGAATCTTTGGGTCTAATGCTATACTTCCTCAAGAGAAATAAGCATTAGGGCAGTGTGGGGGGGGCGTGTGGTAGTCTTGTTGCAATATGAATTCTAGAACTTTTCAGTGAAATATAGCCCGAATCTTTGGGTCTAATGCTGTACCTCCTCTACAGAAATAAGCATTAGAGCAGTGTGGGGCGATGTGAATTCCAGAATTTTTCAATGAAACTGGTTCGACCACTAAGTAAGTACAGAAAATACACAAATGCTCCCAACCGCTGTTGTATCGTGCATGTGAGAAGTACTCGGATTGAGGTAGACTAGGCCTCGGTTGGTGTGGACTGCATGCAGCTGGAGCTATTGATCCGAATCGAGGGGTGGGTGTTCTCCACGTGGCCTACTCTATTTACCCACGGCGCTAGGTCAAGATGTGGTCCGCAGTCCTGCTTTTTATAAACTCGGAAACCGCAACAGGTACAGCCCTGCTGTTTTAAAATAACAACGCAGCTTCCGATAGTTTCAATGTAAACAGAGAAAAATTGTTTCATGACGTGCAACTGTTTTCTCATTCATGTCAACCTTTACCACTGCGAAGCATTTAAACGTAATTTCTGCAACAGCGTCCGTCACAGCTGTTTTCTAAAGCTCCGCATTGAATCGCTTGCTCTCTATTTCTGAGCTGACACTAAACGCTCTGAATTAAATGAAGTCTATACCGATACTATACATAAAAAGAAGATAATTTAATTTGGAGACCCATATGTTTTTTCTAAATTATATAAAAGGTTTAGATAGCTATACGAGCTATGGAATATAATGTAGAAAAACGGAAATCCTCAACATCTAAATTTAATAATTGTACTGGGATTTATTCTTTTGGATCTTCTAGAACGTTGGGACTATTTAAGGATGCTAAAAATTCAGGATTTCTAAATTTCACTACAAAGAAGATCAAATGATTCCATTCCACATTAATGCAACATAAATTACATATAAGACTGACTATTATCTCTTTCCTTAAATGAAATACTTTCTTTAAATACTATAAAGTCTTTGTAGAGCTTTGTTCCATTTATCCAGAATTTTGTTTCTAATTTCAATGAGTCGGTTACAAAGCAGAAGAAAGAATTTAGAATGACCAAAATGCATAATTTCCCCCCAAATTTAGATATCCAAAATGTTGTCTCTCATACATGATGGCACCAATCTTGTGTTTCCCTCGGTGCACTCACTATGTCGTCTTCCGTGCGATGAATAACTGGAACTCACTCAAAGGTCTGTGAACACGTCCTTATAAACCCTGCTGGGAGAGTGCATAGTTCGATTCTTTGCCACCAGCCGCCGCAGCTAATTGGAGAAGTAAGAGCAAGGTCCTCTATTCACTTTAGTTAAAACTACTGTAGTAACTCTTGAGTTTCCACCAGGAACGTATGACTGGCAGTCGTTGGTCGTTTGCAGGCGTAATTTCTGGCTGCTATATGTTTGAAGCCAGTCACCATAGCTACTTAGGAAAGTGCTAGTTATTTTCCTTATGGAGAGGTGTAAACCGCACATAATAAAGAAGTTTGTCAGTTTAACTACAAATTACTATGCACGCACATATAGATAAAGTATTGTATACAGTCCAAAACTTTAGTAAAGATTTCCACGGAATTGATGGTTTAAAGACCCTTGAATAACAAAAATTACAAAAATGAATAACTAAATGCCAACTTATAGTTTATTTCACATAAACTAACCTACGTATGGAATGTTTGATTTTATAACAAATGTTTCTAACAATTTTTATTAAAAGCGTATATTAAATATTTTTACATGAAAAATTTCTTCCTGCATTTTTTTGGAAATTACCTATGAAGTCTTCTTCATTCTGAATGTCTTCTACATAGCTGGTAAACCATAAGCGTAATACAAAAATCATGTTAAAACACGCAATTTTTGTGATATAAAGGTTCTTTAGAGATATTTTCTTTTATTGGTCTCAATTTTAACATACTAAACTTTTCTCAAACAGGACGCACTCATCCGTTATATCTCTCTTTTATTTTTCTTCTGGTTATGGAAGGAGAACTAAATTTCAATGTTAATCGCATAGCGAGAGGTGTTAAAACATTTGACTGTCGCTTTAGCTTAGTGTATCCGCTTATATTCCTTCTTCTTATAAAGAACTAAATAATAAGACCAATTCTAGTAATATTCTGGTGGCTGCTTCAGGTATTGGCCATGTTGTCTTGTAGCTCATGAAGCAGCCACCAGTGTATTAGACAACGGCCGTTGAAGCCCACAAATTTACATTTCTTGTATTGTTTATCTCGATTAGCAAATGGTAGATAAAAGAATCATTTTTGCAAGAATAGATGAAGTGATGTGAATGGAATACATCAGGTATTAAATTTATAATATTGAAACATTGGCGAGAGGCAAGCGCATTTGAAAATAGCTTTAAATTACAAAGACCTTCCTAAATACAGCCCTATTTGCAGATGACCACGTAGTCCTGGTGTACATTGAAAACAAACTACCACTATGTTTGTGTCACCTCGATAAAACAATACTGAACTACAGCTTGCTTACTTCCATAGAGAAATCAAAGACAAACTGTTGACCTTAATTGTTAAATTCCAATTCCACCAGAAATGATCCTATAAAACGAAACATTAGAGCATGCGTAATATTTCGCCTGCCTAATATGTATATTTTCCTTTGAAAATGAGAAAACTCTAAAACAGAAGGTACATACATTTTGAGACAGCATATGCCTATCACGGAATTGAAACGTCTCTAAAAGGGAGATATAAATTATATCCAATAAACTCCATGGCACGACAGCTCACGGGGAGCCTTGGCCTACCGCCCGGCCGCTGCGTCCCCCATCTCGGTCCACTACAGACGTCATAGATGGGGTGCAGTATTGGAGGGTGAGACGTATTCAGCGCCTCGAGCCCCTCCCGGCCGGTTAATGCGGTCCTCACGACCTGGAGCCGCTACTTCTCGATCATCAAGTAGCTCCTCAATTGGCCCCGCAGGGACCTCACGAGGCTGAGTGCACCCCGGGCCAGGTCTCCCAGCGGGGGAAAAATCCCCACGCCGGTACTGGGGATCGAACCCAGGTCTCCCGCTTGGTAGGCAGCTGCGCTACCACCGCGCTAAGGAGACGACCAAATTATATCCAATATCATATATAAATTATATTCAGAAGAGACAAATTTGCATTGGAAATTTCCACGGAAGGAAGATTGTGAAGTACGTTTTAGAGTGCAAATACAAAGTTTGCCACAAGCTGGCAAACGATCCAGGTAGAAGAATACCGTTAAGGGCAGGGCAATGAATGAATCGAAGGGGCCGGAAGATTCACTGCCTGAGAGTGGACATAACAAAGCAAATAGAATTTTTTTTTTTTTTTTGTTTTTTTTGTTGGTCGAGCGACACGACTTCACTAGTTATGGAAGACTTGTTTGCTTAAGACGTGATACTTGAATCCGCGGTGGAAACGAACAGGCTACATATGCCTGCGATATAAATAGTGTTTGTATAGTACACAAGAAAGGTCAAAGGTAAGATGATAGGCGTGATCGCGTAAAACATAGCTGGAAAGGGGACAATTTAGGAGGACGGCACAAAATGTCGAAAGTTCAATAACAATCCTGGAACTCAAAGAGAAACCCTTTATTTTACCATGCCGACACATTCTGAGCTAGCACCATCACATCTCCAAGCCATGCAATAAATATCCTAAACCTGCACTTGGGATTCAAACTCGGAAGCCCCATATTAGTTAACCACCGAAAATGCGTATATGCCACTATAAAATGAACATTGGAAAACAAAACAAGAAAAAATGCGCCATTAAAGTATTATAAAAGCAAATGTCTTTACTTTCTCCAAACAAAGTATGTACATATACATAAAAGCTCTTATGTGTAAGGTGTTTACATGACAAATAAAATGTATATTTGAATATTCTGGGAATAGTTTCTAAAAGCTTCTTTATTCAGAATCATTTTTTTTTAGAATTTTGAATAACTAGCAAATTGTGAAAGATAGGCAAAAACTTAGTACACATGTAATGTAGATCTCGATAAAATACATCATTCATATCATATACATTTTTTCCTGGAGTTGGCCATTTTCGAGATATTCCTCCTTATTGGTTTCAGTTTTAAAATACTTATACCCTTCGGATACAAAAATGTTTCAATTCCTGGCCATACGAATAAACGAAATACAGTCACAGAGCAACCAAATTTTAAAACACTTTACTATCTTGATGTATTCCTTTTATTTTCCTTCTACTTACAAGGAAGCAAATATAAGACCATTTCTGATATTTTTTTTTCTCCATTAGCATGCAATAAATAGGAGAATAAGCTTTTCAACAATTTGTCCTTTCAAAGATGTAGAGAAAGATGTGAATGGTGCTCATTAGGTTTGATTATTCAGGGGGTCACAAAACATATAAAATCTCCAGTAAAATCTCTGTATCGAATTTTTTGTGGAATGCAATACCTTGGCTATATAATACATAAGTGATAGAGAAAGTTAAATATTGTTAACAGTCGTAATATTCACTGCTATAAACACCGAAATGTGCTGAATATATAACTTAAAGATCTGATGTGTTCCATTCAAATGGCTTTCTCTACATCTCTGCAACAAATTATTGTTAAAAAGCTTACGCTTCTATTTAATTAATTCTAATCTAGAAAAAATTAGCAGAAATAGTCTTATTACTTGTTTCTTAGTAAGTAGAAGCGGAATAAGGGAGTACCATAAGTTAAACTGATAACCAAAAGCTGATTGCTTTGTGACTGAAGTTTCCTTTGTTTGTATGGACAGATGTTGACAAACTACTGCATGAGAAAAGTATGTTTTTCAAAGCTGAAAAACAACAGGGAATATCTACTAACGATCAAAATGTATATCACGTAAATTGTGTGCTTTAATGTGCTCTACATTTTTTTGTGGTAAGTTGTTGTCCATCTCTTATGGTGTAGCAGTTATGTGAAATTCCGTAAAATTCATCCAGAATAAAGTAGTCTTTAGAGGCTATTCTCAGAAAATTCACAGTATATATTTTATTTACCAGGTAAATATCTTTAATATACGAAATTTTAATCAAAATCGTTATTGCCATTTTTGAGAAAAATTTTCGAAAATTTTCCATGTAAAGGTAGTTTGGGGTGGGGGGATTTTTCTCAAAATCTGTGTGTCGCATTCTTGGAAGATACTAAACTTAAGTACCAAGTTTGGTATTTTACCGATTTTTTTGTTATTGTGTTCACGGACACACTGACACACGGACCTTTTTCTGAAAATACCTCTTTTTGGATACAGGAGGCCCTAAAAAGTATATTTCCGATAAAATCTCGGCATCGAATTTTTGGATGGAGTGCAGTGCCTTCTCTATACATTATGTACATAGTACGTGTACAGAAAATAAAAAGCTACCAGAAGATATATCTTTATAAATATATCTAGTCTATACAGTTCGTAAAGGAAAAACTGAATGTAGTCCCTGAGTGAGCTCTAAATTCTTATTTTAAGTTATCCATGTTTACCTCCTTTGCTAAGCCACCGGTATATATGAGATTGAATGCTGCAGACCCACACCATCGCTATTCGTTCCTTTGCCAGTTCTCTAACTCCAGCCCTCCTCGATTCCACTTGAAGTTTTTCAGCTGATCAAGAACTTTTTGGAGATGATCCTCTGTACAACGTACTCTCAGCCGATCCCAAACGAGCGATGATGCCGCGTAGTGCATAACCTCTTCCCTAGGGCCCATAATACATACGTTATAACTTGAAGAGCTTTCTTTGGTCATCCAATCGCAGCGCCGCTTACTTTCCAAAAAAGGTTTTTTCTTAAAGAGAAAAATCTATCTGAGCAGTAACATGGAGAGCTGGTGCTGTAACAAGAAAGGAAGGAATCTCGTGCTTGCGTTCCCCTGGGAAATTGCTGTGGCAAATCGCAGCATGTTTATCGCTGCTGAAAAAGCCTCCAGGGTTACCGAAAACAGGCTCTAGCTTACGCTATTTTAAGGCATAGTCTTCTTTGGTAAAGATTATTAAGATGCAGCGTCTCGCGGCTAAACGTTCTACACAAAGATTTTGTGTTATGGATGCATGCCTATAAGATTTCAGGGCATCATACTTTATTATTAAATACAATATTATACAACACTTTAAAGCATTTAAATCTAAATTTAACTTAAAATGTATATTAATGTAGCAAAATTAATATTATATTATAAATCTATTAATAAATAAAATATAAATTATTATACTGATGAATTATAAATATATTATTCTTTAATAAATAATTTAATAATGGAAACTGTAGTGAAAGTGTATTAGGAGCTACAAAATATTAAGATAAAGTAAAAGGTTTACTGTACGACTTAAATTTTTGTTTGGGTTCATATGTTAAATATTTGTTTTGAAATTGAAATTATATTTTAATTAAATATAATGCTATTTTGGATGAAATTTATGGTTTATTATTTATGAATAAGAAACTGTATAAATTTTAAGTAATTTTGAAAGTAAATAGTATGTCCTGAATATTTTCTATGCTATAATAAACTATATACCAGGGTAGAGTATATTGATTTTTTTTTCATTTTATTTTTTCATTTTATTTTTTCATTGTTTATTTTTTGAAGACAACAGATGTCAATTTCCAAAAAAATGGGTTTTACGTGATGCTCATGTGAGTTTACTATACATAATGTTAGGGACATAATGGCAGATACATGGCCGTACCATAGCCTAGTGATTAAGCCACTCGTCTATAAGATAAATTATAAATATTTTATTGATTCATAAATAATTTAATAATTGAAACTGTAATTAAACTGTACTATGAGATTTAAAAATATTAAGATAAAATAAAAAGATTACTGTAGGACTTAAATTTTTATTTAGATTCAATGTTAAAAAAATGCTTTGGAATTGAAAATTTCTGTTTTCATTAAACTTACATTTATTTTGGAATTTATAGTTTATTATCTGTAAACAATAAGATGTATGAATTATAAATAATATTTAAACTAAATAGTAAATTCTAATGTTTTCTCTGGTATAAGAAATTAGATACTTAGTTATAATGTGCAGAGTTTAGTTTATATTTATACTATTTTTTTGAAGACAACAGATGCAAATTTCCAAAATATGGGTTGTATGATGATATCACACAGGCGAATAATTACAGACAAATAACGCACCATGACCGAGTGGTTAGACCACTCGCTTCTCGCATCAATGGCCCGCGTTCAATCCTAAGTGACCGTATGTGATATTTCTGGTGGACAAAGTGAATAAGGGACGGGTTTTCTCGGGGTTCCCCGGTTTCCCCCGCCATCGCATCTCACCGGTGCTCCATATTCATTTATGTATCACGAGTGTGATCGCCTGCGGTGCCACAAGCAGTTAAAGCGGGCGTTAAACACTAACAAACAATGTTGTAGAAATGTATCAAAATTAACATACGAAAAGTTATAAAACCATTATTAACTAAAATATAAATTAATATATACATAAATTATAAGTACATTATTCTTTTATAAATGAGTTAGTATTGGAAACTGTAATGAAACTATACTAAGAATTATAAAAATATTAATATAAACTAAAAGTATTTCTGTTTGGATTCATGTGGCAAATAATTGTTTTGGAATTGCAAATTATATTTTAATTAAATTTAATTATATTACTTTGTCTACACGCACTATGTACCCAGGAAATATAGAAGGCATTATACTGCACCTAAAAACTCGATACCGAGATTTCACCCAAAAAACATGCTTTGGGACCCCCTGAATCCAAAAAGAAGCATTTTTAGAAAAGTTTTCATGTGTGTGTGTTACTGTGTGTGCCTATGGGCAGCGTAGCACAAAAACGACAACTCCGTTAGATAACAAACTTGGTATTTAGTTTGCTATCTTCCAAGCATGCCACACGAAGATTTTCAAGAAAATCCTCACACCTCCAACTGCCGTTTACATGGAAATTGTTTTGAGAATATTCATTTTATTAAAAATGCCTGTAATTATTTTGATTAAAATATCGTATATTACAGATACATAGATGTCAAATAAAATGTATATGTTTAGTTGTATTGGAATAGCTTCCGAAAGCATTTTTATTCTGGATAAATTTTGCGAAATTGTTCATAAATGTCAGACCGTAAGGTGTAGACAAAAACTTATTTAATAAACAACATAGAGCTCGTTAAAACACACAATTTATGTTATATACATTTTCTTTTTCGTAGAGCTGGCCGTTTTTGAGGTATTCCTTGTTATTAGTTTCAGCTTTAAAATACTTATACTTTTCTCACATTGAAGTTAACTACTGTCTAAATACAGGAACTTCAATCACATGCCAACCAGTATCTAAAAGAATTGACTATCGCTTAAGCCTATGGCACTTCCTTTTTTCCTTCTACTTACAACAAAGCAAGTAATAAGACCATTTATGCTAATTTTTTCTGGTTTAACAAGAAGTAAATAGAAGAATAAGCTTTTTAACAAATAATTTGTTCCAAAGATATAGGGATTTCACTACGCATGCTGTTAGGTATATAATGGCAGAAACTTGGCAGCGCCGTGACCAACGTATTAGGCCCCTCCCTGTAGGATAAGTTGTGAATATTTTATTGTTTTATAAATAATTTAATAATGGGAACTATATTGAAACTGTACTAAGGAATATAAAAATATTAAGATAAAATAAAAGAGTTACTGTTGGACTTGAATTTTTGTTTTGTATCATATATTAAATAACTGTTTTGGAATAGTAAATGTTTCATTTAAAATAAACTTATTTTTATTTTTGGTTGGAAGTTATAGTTTAATATCTATAAACAGCAAATTATATATGTATGTATACATATATTGTAAATAATATATAAAGTAAATAGTAAATTCTAATGTTTACTCTGTTATAAGAAATTAGGTACCAAGTTATAGTATACAGATTTTAATTTATTTTCTTTTGTTTCCTTTTATTTTATATTTTTATTTTTGAAGACAGAAGACGCCAATTTCGAAAATATGGGTTGTACGTGATGATATTGTGATTTTACTACACAGGCTGATAGGCGTATAATTACAGACAAATGGGCGCGCCGTGCCCGAGTGGTTAGGCCACTCGCCTTATAGCAATGAGGCCCAGGTTCGATCCCAGACGACTGCATTTTGGATTTCTAGTGAACAAAGCGGCGTAGAGTTTTCAACCGATGTTCCATCTTCATTCAATGTATCATCAGTGTAATCGGCTCACGGGCAATATGTAGTAAAAACGGGCGTTAAACGCTGTAAAAATTGCAGACATGTGTATTCGTAACTAAACCAAATGAAAGGAATAATTGCTTCCTTTGCGAACATAATTTTACTTATTAAAGTAGTATATTTTCAGGTCAGTCCTTCTAAGTAGGTGTGGCACACACAAGATGGGTGTTAAATTTTTCTGAGCTGCGGGTCGGAAGCCGTAACCTTGTAGTAGGCGAGCCTCACTACAACGAATCTTGTATCGGAACTGAGTTTGATTGTATTCTGCGAGGCGAAAGACAACATTACATAGGCCAGCAGGTCACGTATTAAGGTGTAAAGCAAAGTGGATAGTCTATACTGACAGTGCAGTTAAGATCATATAAAACACATCAGGTAGTACATTTTACTTCCTCTAATCCTTATGTACAATGTAATAGTGGATAGAGAAGGTGTTGTATTCCAACAAAAAATTCGACGTTGAGATCGATTTCATCGGGGTCCCCTGAGTTCGAAAAAACATTTTTAGGAAGAGCTCAGACCGTTAGAATGCAAAACTTGCATTTAGGTTTGATATCTTCCAAGGATGCAACACAAAGATTTTCAAGAAAATTCCCCATCACAAATTACGCTTTAGATGAACAAATTTTTGAACAGTTTTAATTTTTAAAAAATAGCATTATGGATTTTGATTAAAATACCGTATATTAAAGATATTTTCAACCCAAATAAAATTTATATTTTGAATTTTCGGAGAATAGCCTCTGTAAGCCTCTATTCTACATAAATGTTGCTGCATTTTGCATAACTAGTAAACCGTAAGAGATAGACAAAAACTTACTCCACAAGATATGTAGATCTCGTCGAAATACACATTTTATGTCCTTTACATTTTCGTTGTGGAGGTGACCGTTTCCGACATATTCCTTGTTGTTGGTTTTAATTGTGCTTTTCTTAGACAGGAAGTGTCCGTTTTTCTTTTGTTCTACTCCTGCCTAAACAACAAGAAGTGTTTTTAAATGGCAATAGCGTAACCATAGCTTTCAAAATATTTGACTATCACTTTAGCCTAGTACATTCCCTTTCTAGATTAGCATGATGTGGAAAGAAGAATAATCTTTTGTAAGAAATTTGTAGAGCAGGGAGAGAAAGTCACGTGAGTGTAACAGATCAGATTTTTAATAGCAGAATTACCACTGTTGCTACCATTAGAGCATCCTTTATCCATTAAGATGAATAATTAATGCGAAAACACGCGTATTTTATTTTATGCGTGTAAGCCTGACAGGTAGAACAAAAGACAGGCGTCGCTATAGAGACAGAAGCGCATCGTTTTGATCAGAGCGCCACACAACTCTTTGTTGCATTGAGTGAGAATGCTAAGGTCAGCCAGATAACCCGCAGAGAGGGCGCGCCGAGTCAGCAGATTACCAGAAAACATTGAGGTTAACCAGCCCTGAATAGAATCCAAATTGGGACACTAGGTACAGTATGGAAGTTTCGCTCCACGCTCGTTGCCCTTTTGCATTGTATACACACAGCTCTTTTGGAGCAGATACACGTTGCCATGTATTCACACAGAAATAACTGTTCGACTGCTTTATTAAACTGGAGTCTATATAATATCATTACTAGTAAATGTTTACATCAGATTTCTTTCCTGGGGTTTATCTGGAAAATATATCGTATTTTTGACAAATTGTATGGGAAAATAAATCTTTTTTCTTTCAATGCCATGTCGCTCTCCGTGATGTAATAGCTATCATGCTAACTTCGTATACTTAAGGTCGCGGATAGTGAGGATGGTGGCTTTTTTTTCAGGCATAAAAATCCTTAGCATGGCTTCCTTCAGAAGGGAAGTGCGCCGTTGGTTCCGTGTCGTAGATCTTCCACCTCAAACCTGATGAAAGGGGCCTCAGAGCAAAATTAAGCGTCTATCTCGTCCAGCATAGAATGAGACGCTGAAAACCACAACAGTTAAACAGCGTCTATTTATAAAACTCCATTTAATTTTCATTTTCATTATAACATACATTCTAAAAACTACAATTCTGACTTTTACATTTATTTTAAACGGTTATACAATATGAGGTGAAATATATCGTCTTACTTTTAATAAGGTGATGCATCTGTGATATTTGACCAAATCTCGGTAACATTAAAAAAGTATTTTACTTTGTTTCATAATAAAATGTTGTAGACGGCGTCGAGACTTTGTGGCAGGTTTGATCTCAAGCGCCCGAATGTGGGATTTGTGGTAGTCGAAACGGCTTCTGGATGGATTTACTCTGGGTCATCCGGTTTCCCCCGTCATTCATTCCACCAATTGCTCCATTACCACCTTTCTTATCATCCATTTCGCTTATATCCACTTCCTCACGCTTATGCCTGGCTAGGGGCCAACCACTCGTTCCAGGTTCTTTATTATATGGTTCCCTTGACTCACTGACAGGCTTCTGACCCCTAGGCGCCCTTGTAAGTCCAAGAGGAATGCCAGTACTTCATAAAGAGAAGTTAAGCAGACTAAGAAATAAAATGATGTGAATTCTAAAGTTTAAGAAAACATATTGTTTATTCAGATTGGCGAACTTCAACTACCAATTAACTGAAGCTAAAGATGAGTAGGGACATGCTTATTAATAGGCACCCACAACTTATTTTCCCGCAAACATCTTTCCAATATTTTTCCATACTCAAAACATTCTACATGATGCTAGTTTTCATTAATTTCTTTGAATACTTTTGTGCCACCTCTCAAAAGCACATTAAATAAAATGGTCTTTTTAATTTTATGAAATAATGCCCCGAGTTTGATAAATAAGTTTGTACCACCTCTCAAAAGCACATTAAAGAAAATGATATTTTAATTTTTTGAAATAATGCTCCGAATTTGATAAATAAGTTATAAAACTTTGAAAAATCCAGTGTCTTGGAGAGTACGAAAATAATATTTCTTCACTAATTAGGGCTACTATAAAAATTATTATTTGCTAACTCGCTGTAAACTGGATATTACATCTGAATATTTAATTTTTAAACTATCACTTAAATTATTTCTATTACGACAATGAATTTACACAGTGAAAAGTATTATATATATAACCATAAAAATTAAGATTTTGATAATAGGTAGAATATATCATTATTATTATGTACAGTAGCTTGTATAAATATCGATAATATACAGAGTGTTTTCAAAACGACACCAAATGAAGATGTGGACCTTGTTGGTCATACCGTACGTAATACGTGGATATAATTTTCAGCTCTAAATTCGGCACGAACAAAATACTGTCATAAAACCACCATGGATTAGGCAGTCATAAATAACCAAATGACACGTGCCTGGCCAACTCCAAGAGAGATGCCGGTTAGTAGCGAAGGTCCCAGTCGTGTGATGTAGGGGTGGTTTGATAGACACGACGTCATGGCACAGGTCACCTTATTAATGGAAAACGTAGTATGCGGGTTTTGTTATGTGTTTCGTATAGCACGTTCTGAGGTTGTTATCGTTGTGTATGACAACCGTTGTTCCTTCGCTGCCTAATCCCAAATGTGTGCTATTTTTAAACACCCATAAAACTTTAAATAGAAGAATATGAAATCTGCGACATCAAGTTTCGGACAAGTCAAACTGTAAACTAACTGACTGCTAGTTTCCTTTGGTGTCGTTTTGAAACAGCCTGTATATTACATACTGTGGATTTTCCAAATTTCACAAGATGTAAGACATTTTATTGAAAGTTATTCTATTTATTTGACGTAATATTAGTGATGTTTTTGCCATTTATCAAAGTAATTGCTTCCATGGCTATTTATATATGCATTTTTATTATCTTAATGTATAGTAATAAAAGCGCATGTATTCCATTCACGTAACCTTCTCTACATCTCTGTAGTAAGTTATTGTTAAAAAGCTTATTCCTCTGTATACTTAATTCTAATCGAGATAGACATTAACAAAAATGCTTTCTTGTAAGTAGAACGGAAATAAGGGAATACACTAGGCAAAACAATAGTAACATCTTCTAAAGGGTGATTGCCATGTATATGAAATCAATTTCTTTGCATTTTCAGGAGTTGACAAATTCTCGTATATAAAAAATTTTGAGCAATTTAAAACTGAAAACAATAATAAATAATACCTCATAAATGCTCAACTCCACGAAAAAATGTATATAATATAAATTATCCCTTTGCACGACATCTATATTTTTGTGGAATCAGTTTTATCTATCTCTTACGGTTTACCAGTTATGCAAAATTCAACAAAATTCATCCGCGGTCTTCAGCAGTTATTCTTAGAAAGTTCAATAAATATATATATATATATATATATATATATATATATATATATGTATTATTTGTTGTGAAAATCACTTCAATATAAGATATATTAATCCCAATCGTTAGTCCCATTTTTGAGAAAGTCAACATTTTGGAAAATTTTCCATGTAAAGGGTAATTTGACATTGAGGAATTTTCCTCAAAATCTTTGTGTCGCATCCTTGAAAGATATTAAATCTAAATGCAATGTTTTGTATTTTACAGATTTATCATTTTTACTTTCTCTATATGTACTATGTACATAGTGTATAGAAAAGGTATTGCACTCCACCCAAAAATTCGATATCGAGATTTCACCGGAAATATATTTTTTATGGTCCCCAGTATCCAAAAAAAAGGCATTTTCAGAAAAAGGTCCGTGTGTGTATCCGTGTGTCTGTGAACACGATAGCTCAAAAACGAAAAGCCGGTAAAATATCAAAGTTGGTATTAAAGATTTATAGCTTCCAGGGATGCGACACGAAGCTTTTGAGAAGAATCCCCCTACACTAAACTACCCTTTACATGGGAATTTTTTCGAAAATTTTTATTTTCTTAAAATTGGCTAACAATTTTGATTAAAATTTCAAATATTAAAGATATTTATCTCATAAATGAAATGTATATCTTGAATTTTCTGTGAGTAGCCTCTGAAGACTACTTTATTCTGGATGGATTTTACGGAATTTTGCATAACTGCTAAACCGCAAGAGATGGACAGAAAGTTACAACACAAAACATGTAGAGCACTTTAAAGCACACAATTTATCTTATACACATTTTTTTCGTGGAGTTGATCGTTTTTGAGATACTCTTTGTTTTTGATTTCAGCTTTAAAAAACATACATTTCTCATACAGGTATTCGACAATTCCTGTGAATAAAAACACAGGAACTTCAGTCACATAGCAACCAATCACTTTAATCAATAGTACTCCCTTATTTCGCTTCTATTTACAAGCATGTAAGTAATAGGATTCTTTCTGCTGATTTTTTATCGATTAGTATGAAGTAAATAGAAGCATAAGCTTTTTAACAATAATTTGTTGCAGAGATATAGAGAAAGTCATGTGAATGGAACACATCAGATTTTTAAGTTATCGTGACAGACCTACCGACACACACATGGACCTTTTTCTATAAATACTTCCTTTGGCTTAAGGGGCGGTGAAATTTTGATATCAAATTTTTAGAGGAGTGAAATATCTTCTCTACCCTCCTAGCAATTACAATGTAGAGAAAGTAAAAACAGCTGAAATTCAACAGAGCTTTGGCCATCCCGTCCGCATCTTTTCTCCTTCTTCATGCCCAGTAAGTCCAACTGCTTCCTGTCTACCTCCAATTCCCAGCTGGTTGAGCATACAAGAAATTAAACACCTTTCCCCTGCCGCTGAATCTTTCCACTTGACAGTTCGGGTAGCTTCACGTAATGTTGGCTAAACAATGACTGCGTCGTTGTCAAAGTTACTAGTAAACAATAATAGCTATCATGTCTAAAGTGGCATATATACAGAAAAATAACTAATTGAACCAATTTGTTAATAATAATAATAATAATAATAATAATAATAATAATAAATAATATTATTATTATTAACACCTGCATAAATATTGCTCGCATTTTCACTTTCTCTACACGTACTATGCACATAGTGTATAGAGAAGGTATTGCATTCCACCCAAAAATTCGATACCGGATTTCACCAAAAATACCTATTTAGGGTCTCTCTGAATAAAAAAAAAGAAAAAAAAAGGTCCGAGTTTGTGTGTGTGTGTGTCTGTCTGTCTGTCTGTGGACAGCATAGCTCAGAAAGTAAAAGTCCGCTGAATACCCTACTAAGTGTTTAAGTTTGGTATCTTCCAAGGATGCGACACGAAAATTAAAAAAAAAAATCCCTAAACTACCCTTCACATGGAAAAAAATTCGAAAAATTTTCCTGTCTTAAAAATGGCTATAACAATTTTAATTAAAATCTCTTATATGTAAAATACCTACTTGCCAAATAAAATGTATATCTTGACTTCTCTGGGAATTGCCTCTGAAGACTACTTTATCCTGAATGAATTTTACAGAATTTCGCATAACTGCTAAACCGTAAGAAGTAGTCAAAAACTTACCACACAAAAAATGTAGAGCATGTTAAAACACAAAATTTATGTACTATACATTTTTTCGTGAAGTTTTGTCGGTTTTTAGATATCTCTTGTTTTCGGTTTCAGCTTTGAAAAATCTATACCTTTCTCATACAAGAATTTTTCAACTCCTATCCACACAAAAGAACTTCAGTCACATAGCAACCAGCTTTTGATTATCACTTTAACCTATGGTACCCCCTTATTTCGCTTCTACTTACAAGGAAGCAAGTAATAAGACTATTTCTGCTACTTTTTTCTCGATGAGCATGCAATAAATAGAAGCATAAGCTTTTTAACAATCATTTGTTACAGATATGTAGATAAAGCCGCTTTTTTTACTTGTGGATCGTGCGATGACACGGGATACATGGAATGAAAATGAAGCACCGTTTGAATGCGATGGCGGGTGAAACCGGAGAACCCGAAGAAAACCGCCCCTGCATCATTAATCCACCACAAATCACCCATGCGGTCGCTTGGGATCGAACCCAATCATCTAGGTGAGAGACGAGTGGTGTAACCACTCGGCCGGCGCGGCCTTTTGCAACGCATGTGAAATAAATAACGTAACAAATTATTGCTGATTACCCGTAAAGCCGGAATCAATTATGTAGCAATGAATGTATGGCTTGCTAAAATAAGCGAAATTAAACGAAAATAAACATAATATTAAAAAGTGCTTTTCATTCACGGTTAAGTATTATAAAGGCTCAATTCCATCTCAAGTTTAGTCGTTTCCATTTTGGAAGCATAATCATTGTCTCCCACCATGTTTTACTTCCTTGTTAATAACAGCTCTCGTGCTTAGTGCAAGAGCTGCTGCAGTTCACTGCACATTTTTTGTCAATAAGAATAGAGGGATGTACATACATTACTATTCATGTACTTCTCTCGTTCAAAGAATTCCCCGATCTTTTTTCATTCCAATGCCCAGGTGTTAAATGACATCTTTTTACGCAAACTATTGTAGCATATTCGTCGTGGGGTACGTTTCACCCCTACACTGCGCATGCTAAGCGACTTAGTCGCTTCAGACTAAAACGTTTTCGTCGGCGAGAGGAAAGCGTTTAAGGAGAGGGCTTGTACTGTTGATAAAATACTGTATGGTCAGGTGTGAGAGAACAGAAGGGGTACCTCACTTGAACATCTAAGATCTTGCAGTTTACAAATTAAAATAAAACTTTTCCGTCGGTCAGTGCTGCGATGTGTACGTCTCACAATTTCAGCAGCTCAGATGAAGAAGGCTGAACAAGTCTCTTCTGACCTAGTTACTGAATCCTTGTCATAAAAGCTATTGGTGGATATCCAATTCTTTAAGAACACTTATTTGGATTTTTGGACACCCCAAATTTTATTTTACTTCTCCCAGGATTTGGGATAATTTACCATGTAATTTCCCATGAAAGAGGTAAAAAAAAAAAGAAAGAAACATTTGGAAAGAAGCAATTTGACATCTTGCCACTAAGTGTCCATATCTGGTACCCTACAGTATTTCACTTCGCAAACCATCACTAGGGATTGGCGTCAGTTTTTAGGCATCGTTACGGCTTGAATCCTCTATTTAGCATGAATAATAAATAAATAAATAAATATATATAATCACGTGGTGTAGGGGTGGTTTGATAGGCTCGCCAGCGCAGCACTGGGCACCTTAGTAAAGGAAAATGTAGCATGTGGGTTTAGTTATGTGTATCGTATAACGTGCTGAGGTTGTTTACGTGACGTATGACAACCGTTGTTCCTTCTGTGCCTAATTCCCAAATGTGTGCGATTTTTAAACACACATAAAGCTTTAAGAATTTGAAAGTTGCGACATCAAGTTTCGGACAAGTCAAAGTGTAACCTAATCACTGCTATCTTCGTTTGGTGTCATTTTGAAACAGCCTGTGTATATATATATAAATAAGGAAATAATTACATAATACATAAGTTAACACCAACAGCACTATCTGCATAACAAATATAAATTACAACGAATGTTATACAATGCAAGGAACAACACGAGCAAGTGTTGAAGAACAGAAACTGAAACACGGTTACAAATAAATGAATTTGGAGGCGGCTGTGCTGCCAGATGCGGCATAGCCACCTCAGATCTATTTCCATGTTTTGACCGACTGACCAAGATGTTGCCTTGTTATTGGTTTCAATACCAAGCGTGCAGTGACCTGGTTGCTCAGGTGTGCGTGCGACCCAGGATCAAGTCCGTGGGGCTTGAGGTGGATACGCTATTCACGCGCGTCAACCCAAAGGGAAGATTACCGCAGACCACGGTTGGGGTGATCTTTACCAGCTTCTGTCTACTAACTCTCCAGGTTAATGCGGACGACTTTAACCGTCTTACAGCCTCGTTCAGAAATAGCCCAGACTAACCCAATCTCCCATGGGTATCAAGCCAATAGCACGCCAAGTCTAACCCAATCCGAACCTCCCTTCCTGGAAGGTCTTGGTGTGCTGCCCGACTACTTCCAGTAACGTCAGAAGTACTACGGGTGCTCAGGGTTCGTACCGGAGCAGCTGAAGAGGTCGGAATCTCCCTTCTTTACGAGGGTAAATCTTTTCATCTGTGTATTTACGAGTGTGCCTACTTAATTACAAACTGTTAATTGTAAAGAGTCAGTGGCGGGGGTTTATATTCAGATTTAATACACTAAAATGAATGAAGTGGTGCTTCACTAGCTGAATAGCCACCACTGCCAGCAACAGTTGTATTAAAACGAAACTAATGGACTTTGAATGAAAGACATGTACCATGTATTCGAGCAAGGCCATGCAAATGAGTACACGCTGATAAGGAAGGTAATGAATGTAGATTTATTATACAGGATCGACGGGAGGGCTGCTAACAAAGCAGAAAATGAAGCAGAAGACTTTACAGTAGAGATGGCCTACTTTAATGTAACATCACGTGACCGTTAAGCCATACTGCTGACGTCTGTGCTAGGATTTGCGGCGGACCACGAGAGGATTCCTGTTTTCCAGAGCGGGAAAGTTGTCACGTCTGCTCTTTACTGTGACAGCTTGCAAAACAGAAGAGAAAGGGGAGGAAAGAAATCTCTGGTGGTAGGTACGTCAGCTCGTGTTTGGAACCTTTAGTGGGTCACCTCGGTTCTTCGTGCTTAGAACACGTAGGTAGTAGTCTCTTTTTGCAGCTCTCAGCTCAAAAACCAAGCATCTAGGAGAAAAAGTGCAGCAAATAGCCATGCATGTTAATCACAGCTCGTTTTATTCTGTTTAACACAGAAACAGTGTTAGGGTATTTACATGAATGAATACAGGTTGAATAACTGTACATTAAAGGCAATAAAAATATGCCTGGCGCTGTGAAGTTTGACGGAATTCGGGTCTTACCGGGATTTTCATTGGTACCATTGTGGTACAACGTACCACGCGCGTAAGGAAACACAAAACGACTGGGCAATCCACTCCATTTCTCAACCCCTCTTGACGCTCCATCAAAATAGGCTCACTTGTATAAGCAGTTGTTAATTTAATCCACCACGTGTGCAAATTACCTTGGCATTACAACTTCAGTATGTAGCGCAGAAAAAAAAAAATATTAATCTAATTTTGTAACACCCGGTGAGAGAGGTGGAGTAGAAAGTTTAGGGATCACCAATTCGCAAACTCTGTGTGTGTGTGTGTGTGTGTGTGTGTGTGTGTGTGTGTGTGTGTGTGTGTGTGTGATATCAGAGCCTTCTCTCTTTTATTGTTCTGTGGTTCTGTTGTAGCGCGCGAGCATATGTGTATGTGTCTGTGGGTGTGTATTTCCATTGTTAAGATATATGAAATAGATATGTAGGTAATGTTTTAAATTCAAGTATTTTTAGACAGCATATACGGTCACCCGACCCACGCGACTTTGTGACACAGATATTGTATTATTGGAAACTTATTATGTTTCATGTTTATCCCCATGGTAACGTGGTCTGTCCAATGCGCTTTTAAGATATGGCAAACAGGTGGAAGACATGGGTGGGGTTAGCAAAAATATCCCGTCTTACTAAAAGTATTTCCAGGCTATTTTTAATGTCTTTGGTTGTACAAGGAGCGCCAAAGAAATCTCACTTTACTTTGCGTCTACATCACATTATTTACGTTGTACTGGCCTTGCAAAGTTATGGTTGTTTGCTTTAGGCCACGATGCAGGAATGCGCCTCTCCTGCTATATAGTGATAGCAGAAACACAACATGGGTTACAAAATGGCGTAGAAACGAAACACATATTTACGCTCTCGACAACTTCGGCTAAAAGTGAAACAGGTGGAGTGCATTTAGTTTGTTGTACAGACCTTTTATCATGATTGGTAGCCACGTATTTTCAGCTAGTACATGAAACGCCTCAAAATACCCCAGAAAACGATTCGGTATCACCCTATGATTTTCTTTGGCGCTGATACCTTGAGAGACTAAGGTTCTCAAACTGCGAACCCAAGAACCCATGAACCCATGCAAGCCACAGAGACATTAATTTGACCACGAGAGGAATCATACGATGATGTGCCTCTTTTGGGACCAATGAACATGACTGCAATTGAAACTGATAGGTTTTCCTCAGACAGAGCCGAGAAGAATTTCTAAATTATAAGAATCTGCGCCATCTGTCCGCCACGTCTCCAACCGCAGTCTCGTATTCAACCTGAAAAAGAAATGTGAGAACGGAGAATCAAGTATACTACATCATCTTTGCCCTCGCTCTGGCAAAAAATTAATGCCAAGTAGAGACAACAATCATTATTAGCACGAAAGTTGTAATGAAGTGTAATCGTGGATGTTACCAACACCTAAAATAAAATATCTCTCACTGTCGTATACATCAAAAAGAAAAACAATTTGGGATACCTTTTAAATCTAAGATTACGTCAAATATACCAAGCATGAAAACAATAGCATATACTAAAAGGAGCAGCATTTCACAATGTTACGTCACATCTACAGTGTACTGCAATTGTTATAAACAACTGCCGCTCGCATCACTATGAGTGCAAGAAACTTTGACCACAGGGAAGAACCTCGGGCATTTCAACTTGTGATCGTGACGTTTTACACTCCAAATCGTTGCGCTAAAATGCTGACTGGAAACACCCCCTTAGGGAAGGCAAAACAGTTCATCGCATGACAACTTTTAATAAGTTATATCACTATTGTTCACGGTATTATTAATACACGTACTATGTATATAGTGTATAGAGAAGATATTGTATTCCATACAAAAATTCGATACAGAGCTTTCACGGGAAATACATGTTTTGGGCCCCACCTAAATTCAAAAAATACATTTTTGGAAAAAGATCAGTTAGTGTGTGTGCGTATGTGTGTCTGTGTGTGTGTGTGTGTTGGTATTTAAGTTTGGTACTTTAGAAGGATGCGACATGAAGATTTTCAAGAAAATCCTCTCATTCCAAACTACCCTTTACATGGAAAAGGATTGGAAAATTTTGATTTTCTCAAAAATAACTGTAATGATTTTTATTAAAATCTCTTATATTTAAGATAGTTACATGACAAATAAAATCTATATCTTGAATTTTCTGGGAATAGTGTCTAAAGACCTCGTTATTCTGGATGATTTTTATTGAATTTTGCATAACTGGTAAACCGTAAGAAATAGACAAACACTTACTCACAAAAAATGTAGATCACTTTAAAACACACACTTCATGTTATGCACAGTTTTTTCGTGGAGTTGATCGTTTTTAAGATATTCCTTGTTATTGGTTTCAGGTCTAAAGCACATACATTTATCATACAGGAATTTGTGAGCTCCTGTCCATACAAACAAAGGAACTTGAGCTACATAGCAAGCAGCTTTTGACTATCATTATGTTGCTTCCTTATTTCTCTTCTACTTACAAGGAAGCAGGTAATACGTCTATTTCTCATGAAGTAAATTGAAGCATAAGTTTTTTAATAATAATTTGTTGCAGAGAAAGTCATGTGAATAGTTTATTAGTATTAGTAGTATTATTATCATAATTATTATCATCATTATCATATAGCACTATCAAATTGGAACAAAACATGTTCAGGGAGCATAAATTGGAGATGGACCAGCAGACATGATATACCCACTGTTATTTGCAGGTGATCAGATAATAACTGAGCAAGGTTATAAGGGCGTAGATCTTATGTTTAGGAAGTTATTAATAGAGGAATATGATAAATGGAGTCTGACGTTAAATTTATAAACCTCGAGAAAAGAGTTAGAAATCAAAGATTTTATTTTGGAAGAACAGAAATGTTGTGTTAGAGGATGAGAAGAATTTGAGTATTTTGGAGTAAAAATAAAGAAGTTAGATAGGAAAATAACATTAAAATCAGAATCAACAAAGGTAAAATTATATCATCAATGCTAAATCAATCCTGTGGAACAAAATAATAGGTGTATAGGTAAAAATAAATAAATTAGAAGCATATAAACAGAGACATCAAACTTAAACACAAATTTATAATTAAAACGTGTTCAATGTAATTGGATTTTTAAGAAGGTCGGCGAGATATTCAAGAATGGGAAGAATATAAAAATAATTAGTATTATAATAAATATTAAGAACTCAACATAGACTATAAAAGCTGAGTTGGTTTGGATATGTCAGAAGAAAAATGAAGATGAGTTACGAGAAAAGCATTGGAATGGAGTCTACCTGCAAGAAGACGAAAAGGAAAACCTCGAAACCCATGGATGCGGAAAATAAGAACTGCAATGGGAGCAAGAGGACTAGAAGATATGGAATGGATGGATAGGGACGAGTATAAAAAGGATTCTCTGGGCACAGATAGATGTAAAACTATAACAACTCTGCATATAATAAATTCTTATTATAAATATTATTATAGATCGTTGTTACCATAATTTATAACTCCTTTGAAACTTTGAAATTTTACCAACTATGTAGTTGTTAGAGTAGGGGCGCAATTCAAAATATAAACTTTATTTTTCATGTACATGTGTTTGAGCATATTACCTTAATCAAAGTCGTTACAGCTAGTTTTGAGAATACCAAAACTTTTGGAAACTTTCCTCGTAAAGGGTATTTTGGGTTGGGGTGATTCACTTGACTATCTTGGTGTTTCAATTTTTTCAATATAGTGAGCTTAAACAACATGTTTGGATTTAAATGCTTTTTGTTTATGAGTATGCTGTCCTCAAACAACATACATGGACTTTTTCTAAAAATAAATTTTCGGATTCAGTGGTACCTACTAAATTGTATTACGGTGAAATTTCTGTATCAAATTTTTAGGCAGAATACAGTATTTCTTTACCTACTATGTACATTAATGCTACAGAAAACTGAAAAGGGAGTATAGTTTAATGTTTAAAATATAGAACTTACCTTCAACAGAATGTTTTTTACCTACCAGTCATCATACTCACATGCCGTAACATCGATTATTTGTTTTAACAATCTTTATAAAATTGCAATTAAATCTAACGTCAAATTATATATTAATAACAATCCATATATTTGTACATTTTATTGTAATCCATTATTTATACCTGGTGGTATCTTTTATTGTGAATTTTCTTGATTTCTCTCTATTGATATTTTAAGCATTTTTACTTGCGCTACACGTACTATGTACATAGTGTAAAGAGAAGGTATTGTATTCCACCCAAAAATTCGATACCGAGATTTCACCGAAAATGCATGTTTTGGGTCTCCCTAAATAAAAAAAAAGGCATTTTTGAAAAAGGACCGTGTGTCTGTGTATGCGTGTGTGTGTGTGTGTGTGTGTGTGTGTGTGTATGGACAGCATAGCTCAAAAACGAAAAGACCGTTAAATGCCAAACTTTTATTTATATTTTTAAATTATACCAAACGTGGTGTTTAAGTTTGGTATCTTTCAAGGATGTGACAGGAAGATTTTCAAGAAAATCCCCCATCCCCAACTACCCTTTACATGGAAAAATTTTGGAAATTTTTGATTTTCTCAAAAATGGCTCTATCAATTTAGATTAAAAACTCATGTTTAAGATATTTATATGACAAATAAAATTCATATCTTCAATTTTCTGGGAATAGCCTCTGAAAGCATGGCTATTCTGAATGAATTTTATGGAATTTTAAATAACTGGTAGACCGTAAAAGACAGACAAAAGCTTACCACATAAAAACGTAGAACTCGTTAAAACGCATTATTTATGTTATATATGCTTTTTTTTCGTGAAATTTACCATTTTGAGATATTCCTGTTATTAGTATCAGGCTTTAAAAAGCTTTTGCTCTTCTCATTCGGGAATTTGTCAACTGTCCGCACCAAAAAAGGTTCTCAAATCACATAGCAACCAGCTTTAACTATCGATTTAGCCTAACGTACTCCCCTATTTTCCTTCTAAGGAAGCAAGTAATAAGACTCTATCTGATAATTGCTGCTTGACTAGCCTGAAGTAAATAGAAAATAAGCTTTTTAACAATAATTTATTATAGAGATGTAGATAAAGTCATGTAAATGGAACACATCAGATTTTCTCCCCGGTAAAAGGTCCCTTGCAGAGCAGTTTTTCTGTTACACAAATAAAATTTTCTGTACATGTTCACAAAGATACAATGAATAAGACTTGCTCTAGATTTTTCTGTCAGATATATTTAAGCACGGGTTTTCAATTTTCACACACAAGAATTATATTTTATGACAGAAAAACATTTATAGCTTTAAAAATAATTGGCGCCTAAACCAAAAGAGACACAGGGACACCTAAGGAAATTTAAAAAAATATATATGTTTTGAGCCTAGTTTTAAAATATTAGCCCAAAATTGTCATTTTTGTTTCGCACACATTTGACATAACTTCCAAACCATTAAAGCAAAATTGTTTAAATTTGCATCGTAACTTATTTGCATTATATTAATATGTGCCATAAATTTAAGAAGGCTAGCATTATTAATTTGTAATTTGAAATTATCAGTCATGCATGTTCAACAGTAATGTAATCACAGTAAAATGTGCAGAAAAAACTACAGAGATCAAAGAAATTTGAAATGTCGCAGCCAGTGTCCCTAAGAATGTTACAGCATCATAAGCGCTGCTGAGTTCAGAAAAAACAGCTGCTTAAGTGACAATATAGTCTGGACATAGGAAAATTACCCTTAAGTGAGTTGGATTACCTCAGCTCTTAAAGAATTCAATTGTTTTTCCAGACATTTGTATGAATTATTCTATAAACCCTGGCAATTATTGCAAATGGCTGTTTGCATTAATAGCTCATGTGGTTGAGTCTTTAAGAATTATTTCATTCAGCAGAAAAGTAATAAAACTTAGTCTTAAAGCATATGAATTCATATACCTACTTCCCTGATACTGCTTGCAATACATAATCTTACCTTTGCATGCTTGATCTTAGTATAATCAACTATCTTCTGAATACCTCAACCATTTAGCTCTGATACAATTTCAGGAGAAATTAAAACATACATATATTTGCAAATTTAAAACGGTAAAATGTGGATATCTTTCTTAAAATGATCAATATATTCTATAACTTCATGATTGTGGTCAGAAGGTTGAACTATGTGTTGTATATATGTGTGCTGAAAACTTCAGCTATTCAGCTCTCAACTTTCTAAGAAAAAGGTACATAAGTATCCAAAAATACTATTTTGAGAAAGCTGAATTTAAAGATACAAATGTTCTAAAAAGGAGCATTGCATAACAGCTTTAAAGAAATGTAGACTAGCATTAAAATTACAATTATATTGATTAAAATCCTCTTAACCCCCCAAAAGTATACATTTTATAATACTAGAAATAATTGTGGTTATATTGGTGTTACTTTTTGCCATTCCAGAGTATCTTGTCCCTTAACACCTCCGTACAACTCCCAGTTTGGAGCTGAAGGCTGAAACGTACATGATTATGAATGGAAAGTGCATGCAGCAAAATGGATCCATAAATAAAGACAAATCAGGTTGTACCACGATTTATTGCGCTGCGTGGAGTGTTATTGGCTGCAATTATCTGATGCGATGTGGGAATGAGCACACACTGCTGCGCTTCATGCTTAAAAAGTGATTTTAGGAGCTGCCGTTGCTCGGATATACGATTCATATACGATGGTTGGACAAAACCTAATAGATATAAAGAGTTTCAGACATGGAATTATTGTCTAAACCACTGAAACCAGCATTAATTTATATAGAATAGTAATAAAATGTTAATGTGTTCCATTCACAATACCTTCTCTAGCTTTTCCAAAAATAAATTTTCCTTACAAAAGATTTACTCTTTTATCTACATCCTCTAATCAACATACACTTTATCAGAATTATTGCTTGCTTACTTGTATACAGAAGGAAAATATCTGATGTGTTACATTCACATGACTTTCTCTAGCTACTCTACAAACGAACCTCTTACAAAAGATAACTCTTCTTCCAACACCATGCTAATCGAGATAAACATTAGCAGAATTTTATTACTTAGTTCCTTATAAGTAGACTGGAACTAAGGGAATCCACAAGACCAAAGTGATAGTCAAATGTTTTAAAAACTGTCTATATGCGATTGTCATTGCAAATCGCTTCTTTGCTTGACCAGGAGTAGAACAAAAGAACTACACACACACTTCCGTCTGAGAAAATTAGAAGTATCTCACAATTGAAACTAATAATACGGAATACCTAAAAAACGGTAAGCTCCACGAAAAAAATGTATATAACATAACTTGTTTATTTTAACAAAATTTACATTTTTTGTATAGTAAGTTTTTGTCTATCTCTTACGGTTTATTAGTTATGCCAAATTAAGTAATATTCATTCAGAATAAACAGATCTTTAGAAGCTATTCCCAGAAAATGCAATATAAACATTTTATTTGTAATAGAAATGGCTTTAATATATGGTATTTTAATCAAAATCGTTAGCCATTTTTAAGTAAACAAAAACTTTCGAAAATGTTTCCATGTAAAGGGTACTTAGGGGTGGGGGGATTTTCTTGAGAATCTTCGTTTCACATCCTTGGAAGGCACCAAACTTAAATATTAAGTTTGGTATTTAACCGCCTTTTCGTTTTTGGGATATGCCGTCCATAGACACACAGGCAGACATACACACACACCTGTTTCTAAAAATGCTTTTTTTGGATTCAGGGGGTCCTAAAACATGTATTTTCGGTGAAATTTTGACATCGAATTTTAGGTGGAATACAATACTTATCTATTCCTATGTACATTATACATACGGGGCTAAAGAAAGTAAAAAATTGATGTGTTCCATTCACACGACTTTCTCTACATCTCTGTAGCAAATTATGGTTAAAAAGCTTATTCATCATCTATTCCATGATAATCGAGATAAACGTTAGCAGAAGTTGACTTTATTACTTAGTTCCTTGTAACTAGAAAGCCAAGAATCTAATGTGCTTTATTCACATGATGTCCTCTAGCTGTTCGGTAACAAACCTTTTAAAGCAATAATCTCTTATCTGCATCGCGCTAATCTGGATAAACATAAGCGGAATTAGTCTTATTACTAGTTTCCTTGTAAATAGAAGGGAAATAAGAAAATGCATGGGCTAAAGCGATAGTCTTGTCCTATAATAGCTGGTCGCTCTGTGAAGCAACTTTGCTTGCCAGAAATAAACAAACAAAAGACTTGAAGAAATATGTCTTCCCGTTTGAGAAAAGTTTAAATGTCTAAAATTCAAAGCAATAATCCGGAATATCTCGAAAACGGTTAACTCTACAAAAAAAAATATATGTATATGTCATAAATTGTGTGCTTTAATGAGAATTATATTTTGTCTATAGTAAACTTTTTATATCTTTTCGGTTTGCCAGTTACATAAAAGTAATCCAGATCGGTTTTCATAGGCTTTTCCCAGAAAATATACATTTTGTTTGTCATACAAATATCATAAACATAAGGTACTTTAATCAAAATCATTAGACCATCTTGAAAATCTTTGTGTCGCATTCTCGGAAGATATCAAACCTAAATACCGAGTTTGGTATTTAACGGTATTTTCGTTTTTGAGCTATGCTGTCCAAAGAAAAACACACACACGGACCTTTTTCTAAAAATGCTTTTTTCGAATTCAGGGGGACCCTTAACATATATTTTCGATGGATTCTCGATATCGAATTTTTGGGTGCATTACAATACCTTCTCTATACCCTGTATCCATAGAACCTGGAGAATGCAAAAAAGGGAATATACTAGGCTAAAACAAAAGTATTTTAAAATTCAATCACTATGTGAAATAATTGAAATTTGGTTTGATTACTAGGAGTAAACAAAAAAAGAGAAGAGCATAAAGATATATTCCCGTTTAATAAACGTTTAAGTGGTTTAAAACGGAAACCAATAACTCGAAATATCTCGAAAAGGGATACATGTACAAAAAATATATCAGATCATGTGTGTTTCAATGAGATCTGCATTTTTTGTGATTAAATCTTTGTCTATCCCTTACGTTTACCAGTCATGCAAAAGGTATGCAAATGTCTTCCAGAATGAAGAGGTCTTTAGAAGCTATTTCCAGAAAATTCAAGATAAACCTACATCACTTTGTCATGAAAATATCTCAAACATATGGCGTTTTAATAAAAATCGTTAAAGCCATTTTGAGAAAATCAAAATATTGTAAAAATATTAATATGAAGGGTAGTTGGAGTAGGTTTTTTTCTTGAAAATCTTTGTTCATTCTTAGAAAATATTGAACATAAATACTAAGTGTAGTATTTAACCAGTATTTTCCGGTGAAATTTCGGTATGGAATTTTTAGTTAGAATAAATTACCTTCACTATCCACAATGCACAATGTACATACGGGATAAATAAATTAAAAACATAATTTGCTTAACATTCCTTTATCTTTCTCTATCTGTTATGCAACAAATATTCTTTCAAAAAGATTTTCCTTTATCTATATAATGCTAATCACATTAAACATTACCAGAAATGGTCTTATTATTTACAAGGTATATTCTCAAAGTGTCTAACCGGTATTGAAATAAATTTAATTACTATGGAAACGTCAGGTGTTATCAATACACATTTATAACATAATGTATATTCTATTTAATTTAGCTGTATTTGCCTATTATTAGGCCTCTTTGTGGGTTTTGATGTAGAAATCTGTTAAGCATAAATACAATAGATAATATTTTCACTGGGTAAATGATTCAGTTGTGCAGTTGGATATTGAACAATTTGAATCTTCTATATTCCAGATAACAATGATGTTATTTTCTTATTATTAGAAGGGAAATAAGAATATATAATATCATTAGGCTAAAACGACAGTTAAATCTTTTATAAGCTATCGCTGTGCATTTGCCATTGCAATTGGTTCTCTTTTCATGGCCAGGAGTAATACAAAAGATATATGAATTGTATTAAGACTTCCAGTTTGAGTAAAGTTTAAGTGTTTAAAATTGAAACCAATGATGAGGAATATATTTGAAATGCTTAGGTGCACAAAAAAGCTGCATATGCCATATTTTGTGTGTTATATCAAGATCTATATTTTTTTTTTTTGTTAAGTTTTTGTTTGCTTCTTAGGTTTATCACAAAAGCCATTCACAATGAAGAGAAGTTTGTTTGTAGAGCAGTTAGAGAAACTAATGTGAACATTTTTCTTTCGCTATCTATATCTAAAACTATTGCTTAAGCCCAATATATAGGGTGATCTATATAGAGCTGACTCATTCCTTTCATTAATTGTTTCAAAACGTGTTATACTAGCGACAACTTATTATACTTAAATTGTAGAGGAATTTTGGGAGATTATTTGCCTCTATAGCAAATGATGAAAATATCCTCCATCCTCCATAATGCACAACTCAACATGTCGTTTCATGTTACTGGCTTGAAGACTCTGTTGTCAATAGTTTGAATCTCCTTTGTGATGATGTGTTTCAGATCGTCCAATGTCTGGGGACGTGTGGTGTAAACCCTATATTTGAACTAACCCCATAGAAAAAAGTCCGGCGAACTCAAATCCGGAGATCGCGGTGGCCACAGGTTTCTGGAAATTATCCGGTCGTCAAAGAAACTTGCAATTAGGTACATGGATTCATTTGATGTATGGCATGTAGCGCCATCTTGCTGACTCAGCTCTACATAGGACTGCATTTTCACGTTGACTACAAGAACCAAATAGTCGCCAACAATGCAATTAGGAATAAAATATAAACATCTGCGCATCTAGTGACAAGAAGTCGCAATTCCAGAACATTCTGCTTAATTTGGTATTAAAATTAGGTCATTGAATGAATTTCCAATAGAATAATTAAAGAAAGAAATGTGTCAGTTCTAAATGCACTATTCACATGAAACCACAAGAAAATATGTTATAAAATCTTATACACCAATGGTTTGTCTTAACTGATGAGATAATTGTATTAATCTTTTAAAAGTAATTGAAAAATAGTATAGAGCAGAGTAGTGAATATTACATAGAAAATGTTTGTTTTTTTTTAATAAGAAATAGTACATCCATAAAATTCTTTTGAATTACTAAACTTCTAGACTTAGCAGAATTAAAGCAATTATCAGCATAAAAACAGCATTATCACTGCCGTATGTTTGCGCAGGTGTCCTTAGATAGCTAGAGATTAGCGCCACGAATCTCTTGACCCAACGGAGTTGGATATATGGCGCTAGGCCCATAAGGGATTTAACTTCAAGATACGGCTTACCTAGTACCACGCATACAGGGTGTTTAAAAATACCTCCAAACCAAGATGTAGTCATTGTTGGTTAGGTCCTATATTATTCGATATAGTTTTCATTAAAGCTACACGAATAAAACACCTCGTTTTATTCGTGTAGCTTCTACGTACTATGTAGAGAAATAAAACAACAGGCATCTAGTCAGTAATGAAAGAGAAATTGTTACAATGTGTTTTAGAAAGCAAAAACAATGAGAAGCTACTTCGCTCTTGTAGCGTTCTCCATAATGAAAATCTGATGTGTTGCATTCACATGAGTTCTCTACCTGTTTTGCAAAGAAACTATTGTTACAAAAGCTTATTCATTTATCTACATCATACTAATGAGACAAATCTTACTAGAAATTGTCTTTTTACACAAGGCTAAAGTGATAGTCAATTATTTTAAAAGCTATCGCTATTTGAAACAATTAAAATTTAGTTCTCTCTGGTGACTTGGGTGTGTCATAAATTGTATGTTTTAATGAGACCTATATTTTTGTATAGTAACTTTATGGTTTACCAGCTACACAAAGGTCACACAGAATGAGGAAGTTTCAGAGGCTCTTGCTAGAAACTTCAAGGTATATGCTTCATATGTCATGAATATATCTTGAACATATGATGTTTTAATCAAAATCATTAAAGCCATTTTTGAGAAAATCATAATTTTCGAAAAAAAATTCATATAAAGCTGGTTGGGAGTGGGGGATTTTTTTTTTTTTTTGAAATTTGTATCGCTTCCTTGGAAGCAAGGGCACTTAAATTAACAAGACAGGTATTACATACACTGACATTTTTTAAAAATCCTTTTTTTTATTCAGGGGTATTACAACATTTTATCGGTGAAGTCTCGGTACCATATTTTTAGGTGGAATACAATACAATTTCTAACTACTATGTACATTCATGCTACACATAGTAAAAAACGGAAAATACTGTGATACATTGCATGGAGTGATAAAATTAATAGATGAATGTGCTATGTAGGAATGTTTCGTTTTCGAGCAGATTCAGAAAGACAATTGAATGCTACACATCATTAGCTAAAAATGCAAAATATACATGTATAGTCACTCACTATTTGAGGTATTGAAAGGACTGTATTGACCAGAAGCAAAACTTATAAAATGGCTGTCCCAGGAGTACCTGAACTGTCGTATAGATAGCGCTTGTTGTTTTAAACAAAAACATTGGTAATAAGTACCAACATTAGAAAGTTTAAGTTTGAAGTTTAACAATTTTACATTATTTAAAATTTGTGAAACATGAATACAACTGGTCATCGTTATGTGATACAGTACTTTCATTAGGAAGTTCTTAGTCCAACTAATATTAAAGCTCAGCCAGATTCCACTTTGGAGGAGTCTGCTTCTTCGTTTACAACAGTGAAATATTGGGTGGCAAAGTTTAAGCACGGCAGTACGAGCTGCCAAGACGAACATGGCAGAGGTCGACCAAATGAGGTTACAGTTCATAAAGTGGACTGAAAGTGCGCAGGCATTTCAAAAACTTCTGTATATCGCATATCCACTGAAAATGTGGATATGAAAACCCACGGTGTGTGCTACGTTTGTTCAGAATAGAAGAAATACAGCGTCGTGAGTCAAGTGTTTGGCAATATTTCGCTGCAATAAAGCTGAGTTTTTGAGATCTACATATTTGTATAGTAAGTTTGTGTCTTACAAATTACTAGCTATGCAAAATTCATTCAGAATAAAGAGGTCTTCGGGCTATTACCAGAAAATTCACTAATACAGTTTATTTTTTGTGTAAATATCTTTAATATACGGTATTTTAATCAAAATCATTAGCCATTTTTGACAAAATCAAAATACTCGAAACATTTTCCATACAAAGGGTAGTTTGGGGTTTGGCGATTTTTCTCACAATCTTTCTGTCGCATCCTTGGAAGATACTAAATTTATATACCAAGTTTGGTATTTTACCGACTTTTTGAGTAATCGTGTTCACAGTCACACGGACACACACACAAACATGGACCATTGGTATCGAATTTTTGGTTGGAATACAATACCTTCTCCATACACTATGTATATAATATATTTAGAGAAAGTAAAAGAATAATACTCTAAATGTACTGTTAATATTATAAAAAAAAACATGTAATTTTGTGTACATTAGTTTGACATTCCCGCTAAAACCCAAAAGGTGTGATGACATACTTCGTGTTGCAAGGCTTTCTCTTTCGGTGGTGCTGACTGTGCGGTAGAATATTCAGGCAAAAAATGGTAACAAGGCCCTACAACGTGACTATAGGAGGCTGCCAGTTATGTAATTTAAGTCTCGACTCCAGACTCTCAGATTACAGAGAGTTCCCATTCAATTAAGGTAGAACCACCTCCAATTCTTACAAATAATCCATAGAAGTATCAAAGAAGTGCGAACGAAACAATGTGACTCAATTATCTGACACGTCAAGTTAGAAAGCCGAACAAGAAACATGTATACAGCATTCTTTGTTGCCTGCGGCTATTGTCAGTTAATGGAACACAGCCATTGTGCTAACAAAGGAACGAAACCTGTATCAAGCACAACGAGTTTTTTCCGCCCTTAAGATGTTTTCCTGAATGATAAAGTACAGTCAAGAGCAAAAACCGCGACGATAAATTTAATTTCCTATAGCATTTTTATTTTCTCAAGCACGTATGTACAATATATAGAGGTAGAGAGGGTATTTTATTTCACCCGACAATTCGATGCCGAAATGTCACCATAAATGAAAGTATAGGCTCCCTTGCATTAAACAAATAATAATAATTTTTAGAAAGGTCCGCAGCATAGCTCAAAAACGAAAATACCTTTAAATACTTAAAGTATATTTAAGAAATTTACACACCTAATATTATGGATGATTTTTACTGATTTTTGCATAACCAGACAAAAGTTTACCTACTGCACAAAATACGTAGATCACGATAGAGCACACAATTTATGTCATACATTTTTTGCGTGGAGTTTGCTGTTCTCGAGATATTCTTTATTATTGATTTCAATTTTAAAATACTTAAATTTTTCTCACACGGGAACTTTCCAACTCTAGGTTACGCAAGGAAACGAATTTCAATCCCACAACTACCACATTTTAAAACATTTGATTGTCGGTTTAGCCTAGAGTACTCCCTTATTTCCCTTCTACTTACAAAGGAACTAAGTAATAAGACCATTTCTGCTAATGTTTTAGCATTAAATAGATAGAAGAATTAGTTTATTCACAATAATTTGTTAGAGAGCTGTAGAGAAAGTCATGTGAATGAAGCACGTCACTACTCATTTTGGTTAAATATCACATATTTTCAAGACAGACGATATACTTAAATGGAATTCTATGTAAATGACCTGCAAAGACCTGTTCATTCAAATGACGTTTATGCAACCCGTAAACCATAAGAGATGGACAAAAACTTACTACAAAAAATATAGACCTCATTAAACTATACAATTTGTCATACATTTTTTATAGTTAACCCCTTCTAAGATATTCCTTGTATTAGTTTCAATTTTAAAACACTTAAAATGTTTCTTAAACAGGAAGTCGTCCGTTTTTCTTCTGTTTTACTCCTGGTTGTATGAGAAAAGTTTTAAAAATTTTAAAACGGAGACCAATAACATGGAATACCTCGAAAATAGTCAACTATAGAAAAAATGTATGTGTAAGATCTACATTCTTTGTGTAGTAAAGAGGCCTTTGGAGGTTATTCCCAGATATATTATTTTTCATACAAGTATTTTTAATATACGGTATTTTAACAAAAATTATTAGCACAATTTTGGTGAAAAATAAAAATTTTCGAAATTTTGTTCCATCTAAAGGGTAGTTTTTTTTTTTTTTTTTTTTTTTTGGTAGTGTTTAACGCCCGCTCTAACTACTAATGGCACCGCAGGCGGTTAAAGGGTAGTTTGGAATGGAGAAATTTTACTGACAATTTTTGTGTCGTATTCTTGGAAGAGGCTTAATTTAAATACCAAGTTTTGTAATTTACCGACTTTTGGTTTTTAGTTATCGTGTTTACACACACCCACACACGCACACCTTTTCCCCAAAACGCTAAACTGTGTATTTTCGGCGAAATCTCTATTGAGTTTTTGCGGAACATAGATAATACCTCTCCAACAAATATATACACTGACGTACATACCTGCTAAAGAAAGTAGTAATCTTTATACGAAATGTATTTTTAATAAAGCTAGAGAAATCATTTGAATGGAACACATCATATATAACTTTATCTGCACTACTACTTCATAGCGTATAGAGAAGGTAGTATGTTGCATTCAAAAATTCGACATTTCAACATAAATATGTTTTCAGTTCCCTGGGTTAAAACATTTTTAGAAAACGATCCGTATTTTTTTTTTGTGTAGTGTTTAACGCCCACTTTAACTAGCCGATTAGCCGATGTTTGTGTGTCTTTTAGCACTGCATAGCCTAAAAACTAAAAGACCGTTAAATACCAAACTTGGTATTTAAGTTTAACATGTTCCAGGTATGCGTCACGAAGGTTTTTCAAGAAAATCCCCCCATCCCAAAATATCCTTTACGTAGAAAGCTTTTTGAAAATGTTGATTTTCTCAAAAACTGGCTCCAACGATTTGGATTAAAATACTTTATATTATAGCTATTTACATCTGTCTTGAATTTTTTGGGAAAGGTTTCTAACACCTGTTTATCCGTGATGAGTTTCGCTGAATTTTGCATATCTGGTAAACCATAAGAGATAGACTATACAAGAACCGTAGATCTTGTTAAAATGCACAATTTAAGCTATATAAATTTTTGTTGTAGAGTTGACCGTTTCCGAGATACTCCTTGTTGGTTTCAATTTTTAACTAGGTATCTTCTCAGACGGGGTTACCTTTCGTTTTATCTCTCTTTTGCTTTTCTGGAAAAGCAAACCGGACCACGTTAATTGTTCACATACGACCGGCGATTAAAAGATTTGACAATCGCTTTAGCACAGTGTGCTCCCTTATTTCCCTTCTACTTACAAGGAAGCAATAAATAAAACCATTTCTGATGATGTTTTTTTCAATTAGCATGATGGAGATAGAGGATTAGTTTTTACAAGAGTAGCTTGTTTGCAGAACTGGTAGAGAAAGTCATGAGAATGGAGCACATAAGATTTTTTTAACACATTGTTATCTTAGACTATATTAAACGATATTGAGCGTATTTAAATTCGAGCTGTTGTCTAGGAACTATTTTACTGCCTTCTTCTGGTTACTCGGAGCTTATAGCTTCTGTTATGTGTAGTCATATTTAAAACGGAAGGTAAAAAATGTAGGTGTTCCATTCACATTCACATTCTCTAGCTATTCCATACTCTAGATATTCTAACAAAAGATTAATGTTTTATATACATCATGGTAATTGAGATAAACATTAGCTGAATTGGTCTTATTACCTACACGCTTCCCTGTAAGTAGGAAGGAAATAAGGGTAAACATTAGGCTAATGCGATAATCAAATCCTTTAACATCTGGTCGTAAAGTAAAACAACTGTGTATCAGTTCACTCTGCACGGCCAGCGGTAAAACAAGAGAGATGAAAGAAATGATTTGAGAAAAGTTGAGACTTTAAAATTGAAACCAATAACAAAGCATATTTGGCACACTACCAGAAAAACGTATGTGACATAAATTATGTGTTTTAACGAGATGTACATGTTCTGTACACCAAGTTTGTGTTACGGTTTAATAATTATAAAAAAGTCTGTAAGATTCATAGAGAGTAAAGGGATCTTCATAGGCTATTTCCAGAAAATATAAAATATGGATGTTATCTTGATTTAAATGTTATGACAATATCGTCACTGTGTGACCTCTCATGTTTTCTCTGTTATGCGGTGGAAACTGATCGTACGACATCGCAGTTCGATGGTAAGCAACGCCGCAACGCAACAGGATCCTGTAGAGCTAGACTACTCGCGACATCATGATTCTTACCGATGTTCGAGATGTTTCCGCCAGCTTCGATTTCTACTACCTACGACAAGTTTTCAGAAATGTTGTGACAAAATATACTCGCTATAAAAAGAAAGAAGAATTGCAGTAAGTTGCGTAGTGAATTTTACTAAGTCGTGAGTGACTGGAGTGTTAAGTACATTCACAATGAAATGCAAGCGCAGACGTAACGCAGCATAAGCGCAAGCTTAGTCGCAAGACGTTGGCACGGGTTTCTAGATCTGTAAATTGGTGCATACGGACATCCTCCAAGCGTTCCGGACATTATAAATTGAATAACATGACCAACAATACCATATAAGAAAATTCATTCAATCGATTACAAATAAATATGTTATAAAATTACCTACTAACAACTAATAGTATAAATAGTATAAGAATAGATACTGTAGAAAGTGATAAAGCTACACATTTAATTAACTAAGAATTATCTCTCTGCGTTCGATTTACGAGAACCAAGAAATCTAGACGCAGATGATATATCCATTAAATCAAAGGAGGATTCGCAAGGAGAATGTCATAACCTCTTGAGAGAAAATAGAAATTTGCAGGACCAAATAGAAGAGCATGCATGTATAGCAGGCCTGTAAAATCTTGCAGTGCGATCGACTGTCGTTGAATTCATAAGCAAAGCATAGAGAAAGGAAGCAGAATTCCTACTCTTTGCACGCAACGCAAGGATAAAGTTTGGAGTTTGCAAACTCTTGCGTTGCATTGCGTAGCGCTTCTATGTAAATGCTTACATTAAATAACATGAGTGCAAAGACTTACGCTTACGTTACGTTTGCGGTTGCATATAATTGTGAATGTAGCATTAACCTGCAGTGGAGCGCCATTGTTGGCGTACAACTATAAAGTGTCTACGCGTCGAGTGAATTATTTGCAATACTGAATTTAAAGATTTATTTACATTGTAGTTACATTTTGAGTCTATAAAGACATGTGTTACAATATATTTAACAAACGACATTTTAATTAAATTGGTTAGGTTAATTTTTGAAAAAACAAAATTTCTCAAACATTTTTCCATGTAATGGGCAGTTTGTGGTGGGCGCATTTTCTTTAAAATCTTCATCTCATATCCTTGGTATCTCATATTCAAGAGAATAACACCTTCCCATACAATTAATGGTTGCCAAAATGACAAAGCATACCAAAACGGTATAACTATAAGCTGAAATTACATAGATAAATTTAGGGTTAACAATAAAAGTAATTATAACAACATTATGCAAATATACATATGAAAAACTAGGTATTAAATGATTAGATGTGCACCATACATTATACACAATGATGTGAATAACAGTGGTTCCTAAATATTGAAAATGATCCCTTAAGAGCACTATTTCATAAATAAATGAAGTTTGTAACGAAAATGTTTTTCAAAACTCAACGAAGACACAAGGAATTGTCCCACGTGCACCAACCAGCAGCCCTACAACCTCTAGAATTTGAGTTGGTATTTATATAGAAAGTAAGGTATATACTGATTACTTTTTTACATTGACTTCTTCAGGTTGAGTAATATGGTTCTCCAATCTAATGGTGGGGTCAATAACATTCAGTCTTGTCTTAGAAGACAATCATATCCACTCTTCTGTTGCTTCCATTTGAGGATATACCATGGATCTACTCTTTACCCTTCTCACTGTAGCAATGATACTATACATAAATACTAAGTTTAGTATCTAACTGTCTTTTACTTATTTCTAAAAATGCCTTTTTTCGGACTTAGGGGAGCTAAGAAAATAGGTATTATTCCGGTGAAATCTGGACATCGAATTTTTGGTAGGTATACCTTTTCTATACAGCCTGTTTCAAAACGACACCAAAGGAAGATAGCAGTCAATTAGCTTACACTTTGACTTGTAAAACTTGATGTCGTAACTTTCAAACTCTTCTATTTAAAGTTGTATGTGTGTTTTAAAATCGCACACATTTGGAATTAGGCAGCAAAAAAACAGCGGTTGCCATACGCCACACAAACAACCTCAGAACGTGTTATACAAAACACATGCTACGTTTACCATTACTAAGGTGACCTGTGCCGCGCCGGCGAGTCTATCAAACCACGCCTACACTACGCGACTGGGACCTTCGCTACCAACCGGCATTTCTCTTGGAGTGGTCCGGGCATGTGCCATGTGGTTATGTACGGCTCCCTAATTGATGCTGAAAATTATAATCACGTATCACGTACAAGGTCCACATCTTCGTTTGGTGTCGTTTTGAAGCACCCTGCATGCTATATACATTGTATGTACATACGTGCTAGAGAAAGTGAAAGTTGCAGACACTAAATTATATATGATTGCTCGGTAAGTCAAGTACATAAGCTGTAGAGCATTAATTACGTTACCTTTTTCTCTGCCGCCCGATTCAAAATGTTCAGAGTTTAAATGGAGTGTTTTTATAACAGTGCCCTAGAAGAAGAACTAAGAGGCATTTGTAGGATTATGTTGAGGAGTACCTGCATAAGCTTCTTTTTTCTTCACACACCGTCATATAATCGGCTCAAAGAGTGAGAGAGCGTGTGCACAGGGCACGACAGCTCCACTTTTCCGCTAGTTGACACAGAAGTGGATCATTGAAGCATATCAGTATACTTCCAGAAGAGCAAGATCCCATAGGTTTTGTTAACTTAAAAATAATAGTACATAAAAGTACGAATATTTTTTCCTTCCTTTCTACGTATAATAAGTAGCAATTTTATTCCACCCAAAATGTTTAAATCCAGATTTCACAGAAAATATACCTATTTTTAATTGCACTACAACATATAGTCGAGCACAAAAAATCCTTCCAACGATTTTGGATCCCTACAGTGTTTCTATTGCTTTCTCTAGCTCGTATGTAGGAAAATAAACTAAACAAAAGTGATGTTTTCCATTCACATGGCTTTCTCTGCATCTCTGTAGCAAATTATTGTTAAAATATTATTGTTAATTAAGTTAAACTTCGATCTACTTCATGCTAATCGAGATAAATATTAGCAGAAAGGAAATAAGGTAATACACTAGTCAAACATTAAAAGCTGGTTGACAAGTGGATGTAATGCGTTTCTATGCATTGCCAGGAATTGGCGGATACCCGTATGTGAAAGGTTATAAGTATTTTAAAACTGAAACAAATAACAAACACTCTCTCAAAATTGTTCAGCTCTAAGAAAGAAATGTAAATGACATAAATTGTGTGTTTTAACAAGATCTACAGTTTTTGTGTAGTAATTTCTGTCTATCTCTTACGGTTTGTTAGTTATACAATATCCATAAAAATTCATCCAGAATAAAGAAGTCTTTAGAGGCTATTCCCAGAAAATTCAAGATATACATTTTATTTGGCAGGTAAATATCTTTAATATACGACATTTTAATCAAAATCGCCTATGTGCCTGGTTCGGTCCGGAACTTATAAACTTACGAGTTTGTAATTCGCCATTGAGGTATGTGATCTGAAAATACTTTGAGATCTTCTTGTTGTTTACCAGAGAAACGCGAATCTTTTGGAGAATTAAGTGCCGTGCATCCATGTTATGGCTGCGTCGTGGGTGAGTGATTAGACCGCCCTCCTCATATCTAGGCGAAGCGAAGTCTGGGTGGGTTTTCTCCGAGTACTCCGGTTTCCCTCGACATTCATTCCACTTATTCCGTCATCCAATCATCGATTTTACTTCCATTTCATATCATCTCTCCCTCATGTTTATGCCTAGCTACCGGCCGACCCCTCGTACAGGTTGTCCATTCTGTGGTTTCGTGCCATTGGCTTCCCGACAGGCTTCTGAGCCCTTTTCATTGACTTGCAAGGTTTGGGTAAGCCGATTACGAAACGAAACGAAACGAAGCCTGTATGTTACCATGATATCAAATGGACAGAAACCTGCAGCTCCGTAGTTCAAATCCCAACTAAGGCATGGGATTCTTCATGTTACTCTACCTCTGTAGCTTCTTAACAGGACTGGTGTGAAAGAAGCGATTAAGTCACAATTAATGATCTGTTTGCTTGCAGATCCCGAAAGTGTGCTACAACGGAAAGTGGTGGTAGAAGTGAAATTACTAATTCATCTGCTCAGAGGTAAACCAACTGGGAAAACCTCTTGCACATCATATTCTGAGGGGATTTATTAAACCTACTCACTTAGAGCTAAGTGGTACATCTTAAGCAAGAAGGAAAATACACACAAAGTGTGAAATATTGGAAGCGTTCTTGCTCGTAATGTTGGAAAGAACCCTGAAATTCTATTGGAGCCAAATTTATTTTTGCTTCCTAATGTAATGTGGCAAGGCGACACATTACCAAAATTGTTCAGTGTTTTCAGAAAAGACAATGGTAAATTCGACATGGATATAAATGGCAGAAGACTCATGAGCCTCCGCCTCGCTGATGACATAGTCATCAAAAGAACTGGGACAGATACTAAACGAACTACATTTTAAAAGCAAAGAACACAGCCTAAAGATGAACGCAGATAAAAGGAAACTGATGTCCCCACACAAGTAGGGGGCCCTTGCTCTGAAGGGATGTTATGGGCTCTATTTATTATTATTATTATTATTATTATTATTATTATTATTATTATTATTATTATTAATAAAGTCCACTATATTCCTATATTGCCTTCTCTAGCACATAGGTACAATGTACAAGAGGAAATATTCTATTCCAACCAAAAGTTCAATTCCAAGATTTTGAGGAACAGTAAAATCTGATATGAACCATTCACATGACTTTCTCTAATGTATGTAATAAATTATTATTGTTAAAAAGTTTATCATTCTATTTACTTTATGCTAATCTTGAAAAAATTAGCATAATGATCTTATTTGTTTCTGTGTGGATAAACACAACGGAAAAAAAAGGACTACAGTACGCTAAAGCAATAGTCAAAAGCTGGTTGCTATGTGATTGAAGTTCCTTTGTCTGTATGAACAGAAGCTGAAAAATTCCGTACGAAAAAGTGTAATAATTTTATACCTGAAACCAATAACAAGGAATATCTCAAAAACGGTCAAATCCACGAAAGAAATGTATATGACATAACTAGAGTGCTTTAACGAGCTTTACATTTTCTATTAAGTAAATTTTGGTCTTTTTTCACGTTTACCAGTTATGCAAAATTCCGCAACATTTATATAAAATAAAGATGTCTTCAGAGGTTATAAAGATGTCTTCAGAGGTCATTCCCAGAAAATTCAAATATATATTTTATTTGTCGTGTAAATATCTTTAATATACAATATTTTAATCAAAAACAGACATTTTTGAGAAAATCGAAATTATCCAAAAATTTTCCATATAAAGGCTAATTGGAGGTGGGGGGATTTTCTTGAAAATCTCCGTGTCGCATTCTTGGATGATACTAAACTTAAATATGGTATTTAACGGACTTTTCGTTTTTCAGCTATGCTGCCCACTGACACACACACATATAAACACCTCACTGACACACGCACACACGGAAGTTTTTGTAAAAATGTTTTTTATGGATTCAGAAAGTCTCAAAAATCTCGGTATAGAATTTTTGGGTGCAATAGAATACCTTCTCTATGCAGTATATATATATATATATATATATATATATATATATATATATATATAGTACGTGTAGAGAAAGTAACAACAAGTTTTCAAAAAGATCCTTGGCTGTGTTAGTCTGTTTGTGTGTGGACATGAGTGCATGTGTGGGCCGCATAATTCAAAAACTAAAAGTTGATAAATACCTAGCGGGTATTCAAGTTCAGTGTCTTTCAAGAATTCAACTGAAGATTTTCAAACTAACCTTTACGTGGAAGGATTTTTTAAGCTTTCAATTTTCTGAAAAATGGCTAAGCATTTTGATTAAAATATCGATTATTAAAGGTACGCATAAATAAAATGTATATCCTACATTCATTGGTGACTTTTGTGTTACTGGTAAAAAGAGTTGCACAAATACTAACACACAGATATATCATGTTAAAAGACATACATTGTTTCATGTACTGTGTTTTATTGTTTGTTTGTTGTTGTTGTTGTTGTTTTTTTTTTTGCTTTTCTATTTGTTTTAATTATTTTAATTATTTTCGTAACAAAATTTTGTCTAATACCGCCAATAAATCTTGAAAGTAACTGCAATAGAGGCACCGGGTTTGATTATTAGCTAGCTGTATGTGAGTGTTTCCTTAAATAGGATTATTCAAGATCCTCTCCAGTCTGGAAGTCTGTGAGTGGATGTAGTTAAGACAACCCAAAGAAAAAGAGTGAACAATTTGCGCACTTTTTATGTCGTCTCTCTCAATAGATTCAACTTGTTGTTCAAATAATTTGAGCTAAAACCGTTCAAAAAGTTTACGACAGAAATAATTATCGAATTATGTTTGTTTTGATTTTAGTTCTCAAATTATTTCTAATGTATTGATTTACAGCATGAAACTGACTGTCTGTTATATCATGACAATATAGTGAAAATATAATAAAATAGTCACACTAATACGACTTCCACATAAATTTCTCACAGAATTAATTTAGGAATTGAAAAAAAAACTCTAATAAGTTTATCTTCCTGTTATGCAAACAAAATATTCTTACCAAAGATTATTGTATTACTAGAAATGGTCTTATTACTTATTTATTTATGCGAATAAGGAAAGTAAGCGAATATACATGGATAAAGTAATATAAAATATTTTAGAATATGATGACATTGAAATTGGGTTCTTTTTGTATCGTCAGGAGTAAGCAAAAGAATCACGGATGATGACTTCCTGTGTAAAATTTGTAAGCGTTTTAAAATTTAAACCAATAACAAGAAATGCATGGTAAATTATTAAGTGCAAAATAGGTTATCTGACATAATTATCAGAATAAATATAAGTACTGCAATAAATTAAATTATTGAACCTATTGATGAAAATATTTCATTATCAGCGAGCTCACCTCTCACCCGGAGGTCACGGTTTTGATTCCCGGCTGGGGCAGGGAATTTTTCTTTAACCAGAAATATTCTCTATCTCCCACAGAATATGCAAGTGTGTAAGTAAGGGTGAATGTCTGTGTGTGAGAGTGTGAGAGTGAGTGTGCGTTTGAGGTAAATAAAACAATTTAAATCCAACGTAAAGAACCTACAAACAACGAACTGTTTCTAATTTAAAGCCCCGATGTGACCTTAGTTGTTAAAGGGGGCTATGTAAATGAAAAAAGTACATTTCATGGAGTATAAGCATCTGGTAGTTTAAACATCATCAGGGTATTCCTGCTAAATCTAGAAAGTGTTGACGAAAAAATGTTAAATCTAATCCTACAAATATTGTTAAAATTGAGCTGTTGTGTGTTAACCAGATCTACTTTTCTCTGCAGTAAGATTTTGTCTATCTTTTATGGTTTACAGTTATGGAAAAAACATCCAGAATGAAGAGTGTTTCAGAAGCTATCCACACATACATTCTATTTTGCATATAAATCTATTTAATATGACATTTTAATCAAAACCATTAGAACAAATTTTAGAAAAATCGAAAGTTTCAAAGAATATTTCATGTAAAGAGTGGTTAAGAGCAGACGTGTTGCGTTCCTGAATATCTTCGTCTCACACCTTCGGAAAATATTAAACTATAAATACTAATATTTAACCGACTTTTCGTTTTTGAGTTAATGTTGCTCATAGGCACACAGACACACTCATTTTCGATTCAGATGTCCTCAAAACATGTATGTTCGGTGAAATATCGGTATTAAACTTTTGATTAGAATAAAATATCCTCTCTACTCTCTATGTACAAGGTATATCCAGGAAGTAACCAATGATTTGGCATAATTAAGTAATAATAAAGGATATCAACACAAAGCTTTATTTACTAAATTACAGTATCCTACCCCATTATTGAACGTAATTGGCATTGCTATCAAGGTATTCTTCGTCACGTGGTACCAGTTTTTCAATGAAAATGTTATAGTCTTCCACCGCTAAGGATCTTTTACCAACATTTGCTTTCAACTCCTTCATAACGACTGATGAACTTCCACTCCGGTCTTTGTCGTGCCACCTAGTTCTTCCTTGATTATGCACCATTGCTTTACTGAAGACTCATTTATTGCACTATCACCATACACTGGTCGTCTCCTTAGCGCGGTGGTAGCGCAGCTGCCTACCAAGCGGGAGACCTGGGTTCGATCCCCAGTACCGGCGTGGGGATTTTTCCCCCGCTGGGAGACCTGGACCGGGGTGCACTCAGCCTCGTGAGGTCCCTGGGGGGCCAATTGAGGAGCTACTTGATGGAGAAGTAGCGGCTCCAGGTCGTGAGGACTGCATTAACCGGCCGGGAGGGCCTCGAGGCGCTGACCACGTCTCACCCTCCAATACTGCACCCCATCCATGACGTCTGTAGTGGACCGAGATGGGGGACGCAGCGGCCGGGCGGTAGGCCAAGGCTCCCCGTGAGCTGCCGTGCCATGGAGTTATCACCATACACTTGCGTTATTTGCCTATAAAATTCGGCTGATCATACATGTTGTATATTAAAAAAAAAACCGATTAAGTTCTGTACAGTAGAAAAGTATAGCATCGGCATTGAAAAACTGATACCACGTGACCATAAATGTGTTAACAGAATGAAGATTACCTTGAGAAATACAGTAAGCAGTAACTTTGTGTTGAATTTTCCATTATTATCATTATTAGTATTGTTATTATTATTGTTATTGTTATTATTATTGTTATTATTATTTATGTAGTTATCGCATATCGTTCATTACTTTCTGGATTGCCCTCGTAATTTGTATGTGGTAGATAAACTAATAATATGCATAATGGCTGAAGACAAAATTGTAATAGTTTGAGATACATTTGGGCAAACTAGCGAGTGGTGTAACTATTTCGAACTAAAATGCTTAGCGTAAATATTTTGTTCATTAGGATACGCTTTTAGGGTGTTCATCCACTCTTTGTACCTACATCCAACGTTTCCCTTCAATACAGTTTGCAATTTAGCAGAAACTTCTACACCTGTGTTTCTAGCGCAGCACTTTGTTTCTGAATTGCATTTTACGCTATTCTCATCGATTCGTGAACAGAGAGCTGCAAAGTTTCTGGTATCTAGATCCTCTTTGGAATCCTACTACATTACTTTTTGATAAACGCAATTGAACAGGGTACGTTCGAACCAATGAGCACGTGAATGGATTTGCGCACCGACTCGGCACTTTGCAGATAAAATGTTTCAACTTTCAACTACACATCTTCGTCACAGCAGGTTTTACTGATGTTCCCATCCAGGTCTCTGGGGCAGAGGTATTCTTAAAGCATGGCACCCGATAAACATGTTCTGTTGCTGAGATTAAACTATTTACCTTTGGGAAATTTACTCTCTACTGCCTCAATTTTTGTTTGTAACCTTTGTTATACACCTAAAAATGAAATAAATTGGAGAAAACTTCAGCTTTTGGCATATAAGAAACCATACCGGAATATGTAACAAAAGCAATCCGATGTGTAACATCCTTCTGTTACCTTCTGTAACATTAGTATTTTGCACATAGTATGTAGAGAAGGTATTGTATTCCATTCAGAAGTTTAATAACTGAGATTTAACCGGAAATACATGTTCAGGTTCCCAAAATCCTTCCTGTGTGTGTCTGGTGCAGCATAGCTAAAAAAAATACCAAACTTGGTATTTAAGTTCAGTATTCGACAAGGATGCGACACGAAGATTTTGAGAAATCAAAACACGAGTTGTATTTGATAAGACGATTCAGCGAAATATTCTATTAGTAAATTACAATATATAGGAAGGGAGGTTTTATCAGGTTATGATTGTAATACATTAGTTCTCAAATGGTAGATGACGCATTCGACCATATTTAGTTAACTCCATGGCGCGACAGCTCACGGGGAACCTTGGCCTACCACCCGGCCGCTGCGTCCCCCATCTCGGTCCACTACAGATGTCATGCATGGGGTGCAGTATTGGAGGGTGAGACGTGGTCAGCGCCTCGAGTCCCTCCCGGCCGGTTAATGTGGTTCTCATGACCTGGAGCCGCTACTTCTCCATCAAGTAGCTCCTCAATTGGCCCCCCAGGGACCTTACGAGGCTGAGTGCACCCCGGGCCAGGTCTCCCAGCGGGGGAAAAATCCCCACGCCGGTACTGGGGATCGAACCCAGGTCTCCCGCTTGGTAAGCAGCTGCGCTAAGGAGACGACCCCATATTTAGTTACCGAATGTTTTTTTTTTCTTTCTTGCTTCACTGCCTCCTTAATCATGATATGGCCGACCGTGCCTACACCCAATGTACGGATATCGATGTTTTTAATAAGTAAAACATATAATGGAAACATAGGTTATTTTATTTGAGGTTATTGCACTTCTCAAAAAGTATTATTTTCACTCATTTTTTAACTAGATTATGAACTGCATAATACAATATTTATTTAAAGCACAATTGTGGAACTGAGCGTCATTAAAAGTGAAAATTGGCTGATTGGATATTCACCATGTTACCAATAACCAAGGCAGAAGATTAAACAAGCGAATTTCAGGTGCAATAAGATTTCAAAGAAACGAACAACAGCTACGATAAGATGTTTTGACAATATCGCTCCGATTGCATGAAATTGTTTAATTTCGGCCATTGCATTGATGATTTAATAGTTGAGTTAGATTATCAAGAAAATCCCTTCAGCACAACTATTCTTTAACGGAACATTTTTGGAAAATATACATTTTCTCAAAAATGGCTCCATCGTTTTTGATTAAAATACTATATATTTAAGATATTTTCATGAAATATGATCTGAAGGCCCCTTCATTCTGGATGACTTTTGTGTAGCTGGTAAATCGTATGAAATAAACAAGACCTTACCACACGAAAAATATAGATCTCGTTAAAACACACATTTTATGCAATTTATTTCTTCTTATTTTTTAAATTAAAACTACTACAATGTTTTTCATCTTTCGTTTTATACCTCTAGCCACGTCTTTCTCCTACTTGCGCAAACAGAACCGAGGTTGCATTATTTTAAATAACGACCACATAAAAGATTGAGTGTCGCTTTAGCCTAGTTCCCTTATATACCTTTTTCTTACAAGGAGGTAAGTAATAAGACAAATTATGCTAAGGCTTATCTCGATTAGCATGATGTAAATAAAGGAACAATCTTTTGTAAGAATGGTTTGCTTGGAAAAGTTAGAGAAAGTCGTGTGAATAGAGCACATCAGTTGTTTAGAAAAAGATCCGTGATTGTGTGTGTGAGTTTGTATCTATGGGTCGTATAACTCAAAAACGATGTTCGTAAAATACCTAACTTGGTATTCAAGTTTAGTATCTGCCAAGGATGCGACACGAAGATTTTCGAAAAATTCCTCCCATATCGTACTACCGTATACTTGGAAACCTTTTTCTAAATTTTGAATATAAGAAAACATGGTTGTAATGATGTTGATTAAAATGTCGAACATTAAAATATTTATATGAATAAAAGCCATCTAGAATAAAGAGGTCTTTGGAGTCTTTTCAGAAAATTCAAGATATACATTTTATTTGTTATGTAAATATCTTAAATATGAAAGACATTGTTTTACTCCTGGCCATGCAAAGAAGCAGGTTTTAATGAGAATCCAATAGCTACGCCTTTTAAAGCATCTGACTATCAATTTAGTCAAGTGTACGACATTTTCGCTTCTGCTTATAAAGAATTAAGTAATAATACCATTATCATAATGTCTATCTCGAGTAGAAAAACGAATAATCTGTTGTAAGAAGTTTGTTTGCAGAGCATGTAGAAAATTTAATGTCAACAGATCACATCAGATTTTTCTACCTACTCTACAATAGACTAGCCATACAAAAACTTATGTTAGACGAGATACAAATCTGAAGCTACGGTTTGTTACATATTTTCTTATCAAAATAATGGGAACACACCGGCTAAGCGATAGTCAAATCTTTTTAGGGCTTATCGCTGCGTGATGTTTAAACTACGTACTCCTTGAATGATCAGTCAGGGTCGCGCTTCGCGGTGTAGTGCATGCGTGCGAGATCTGGTAGACTTGTGGTGATGTTGCTAAGTACTTACCCTAGTAAGGCTTAACCGCAGGAATGTAGGAATGGCTTTGGTATGTTTTGGTGGAATTTTGGGTGTTGTTGTTAAGGAAATAGTGCTACTAGTGGGGGTCCTCAACGGTTGCTATTTGCTGTTGTCCCCCGTGATCTGGCAAGGGCGTTCTCCTGTTGACCCAATCTGGCGTAGAAGTTTGAGCCCGGCGCCTAATTACAATCCTCATGTGAGAGAACAAATCTTCACTGGGAAGCGTCGAGAGTAGATGGACCGAAGTGGTGTAGTTGTTACGATACTATAATACCCAAGACTACGGGTTCAAGCAGGGCGGATGGTGATGGATTCTTTTAAACTTAATGGCTTTCTTCGGAAGACAAGTAAAGCTGTTAGTCCCATGTTATGGTTAAGCCCATGCCTTAAAACAAAATGCTCCTGGGCTAAATTCACCATCTATAAGTCCGCAATACAGTGTCATCATCGTAGTGATTTGTTCCCTCATCACCAAGTACATATAATGGCGGACTACAAATTCCCTGATCAAGAAATAATTGTATTAGTTACTCAGTATATGCTAATATGGCATGATGGAACTAGAATGAATGATCAGGATGAAAAAACTCACCCAATGTAAACACGATCTCCGTAGGCATTCCCAGAAAATTTAAGATATACATTTCAAGAAAGCAAGAAAGAAAGAAGAAAAGGAGGGAGGCAGGAAGGAAGGAGAAAATAGGAAGGGAACGAATTAGTTCAATATGTGATTATTATATGGATTTCGTTAAAACACAGTGGAGGTCATATATATATATATATATATATTTGTACAGTTAAACGTTTCTCAAAGGGTAAGTTAAGTTTCGTTTCATATCTCTTTTGTTTCACTTCCGGGAATGCAAGCTTTAGCCTAGTGTTCCCTTATTCCCTTTACTTATGAGCAACTAAATAGTAAGGCTATTTCTGGTAATGCTTATTTCGATTAGTATGATGTAGATAACTGAATAATTTTTATGAGAATAGTTTACAGAACAAGTAGGGAAAGTCATGTGAATGGAACATATATTGGATAATAAATTATCATGAATTATGTTTAGTTTCATTTGTCGTATGCACTCGTCACGTGGTCCTAACAGTATTTCTGGCGGGAATGGCGGAAGGCTACATTATAACGGTGCTATGGTTGCCTGGGTTTAGTTTCAACACAGATCAACTCATCGCGAAACCACTGCCATTTATGATCATCACTCTTTAGCAGGAGGTGAACGATAGAATCATGCTCACGATGACAATTTCTGAAATCTATTTATTTATGGACTCGGCTTGCGACCACATGCCAACACCAATACTGCGCTCTGTTCGTGATGTTCTTTATGGACGGAGCAGAAAATGGACAAATTTACGATGTCACCCACATTCAGTTCGTCATAAACAGATTGACCTCAAAAGTGGCTAAAAATCAAGATTAATTTTAGCTTAGTGATATCGTAACCGTTAATTTAATCATTCGAAAGACAACAAAAGTTCAGATCTTGTAATTTGTGCTATATACACACACACTATAGTAGATAGAAAATTTATTGTATTCCACCCAAAATTTATTACCGATATTTCTCCTGAAATTGTTTTGAAGTGGCTTGAATTAAAAATAAAATAATGTATATAAGAATGTTGGCGTGTGTGTGCTTTTTCAAAATAACCCAAAAACTCAAGGTCCATTAAATACTACACATAAACACAATATTTAAGTTTTGTATATCAAAATGATTGCGACACAAGAGTTTCAAGAAAATTTCCCAACTCCAAGCTACCCTTTATATGGAACATAAAAAAAAATAGTTTTTTTGTGGGTTTCCCGTATTCTGAGAAGATGAATGTCGAGTTGCTGCTCTATTGGCATCGATGTCATTGAGTGTCATTGCACAAATTCAGTCATCTTCTAACGATTTTTATTACAATACCATATATTATAGATATTTACATGACAAACAGAATATTTAGATCTCGTTAAAACGCAGAATTTATGTCATATGCATTTCTGTTGTAGTTGACTGTTTCCAAGATATTCCTTGTTATTAGTTTCAGTTTTAACATACAGGAAGTGTCCTTGTTTCTTTTGCGCTACTCTTGGTCAAGGAAATAAGAAAATTGCAATGATAGTCGCATAACATCATCTTTTAAAACATTTGCCTATCGCTTTAGCTACTCTCTTCTACTTAAGAGGATCTAAGTAATAAATACATTCAATTAGCATGGTTTAGAAAGAAAGATAAATAATCTTTTGTAAGAAGTTTGTTTGTAGAAAAGCTAGAGAAAGTCATATAAGAGTAATACACAAGATTTTTAAAATTCTTTAATCAAATTATTACAATCCGTGTTTTACCTAGTGGTGTTTTCATTTTTTAAACATTACATATTTATATAATTTTATTCATTGTGCGGAAGATGCTCTTCAGGAATTCTGTAAATTTAACTCCGGTGAAATGAATCTTAAGAGCATACACGTGGTCAATCTTTGAATATTTGCTGCATTTTGTCATCAGGTGTAGGACTATCTATGGCCTTTTTTCAGGGCAGGTGCAGAATTGTGAAGCCATGTCTGTTTAATGGAAGTAGAATTGCACGTGGCCGAGATTTCTAAGGAATTGGTTGATTAAATGATTAGGTGAGAAATACGGACGTTCTGTGAGGTATGCTGGAGATGAAATGTTTGGTATGATAGGGCTTTATTGGTTCTGGTATAGTTGGAATTCCAAATTAGTTTAATATTTACATAAGAGCTCCTTGCTCCGAGTTATGGTTATTGATTTTAATCTAAGATAGTCTTCGACTGGCAGCAATTTTGTTTCCCAGAAGCACCGCAAGACCATTGACCTGGATCCGCGTAATCTTACTTGCCTTATTGAGCGTGGTCAATTTTGCTTTCTCTAGCACGTATGTACATAGTAGCTACAGAAGTTATTGTATTCCACCAAAAAACTCGATTTTAAAATTTTAGACAAATGTATGTTTTGAGGTCGCCTGAGTATAAGAAAAGCATTTTTAATTTCTTTAAATATTCTATATACATAGTGAATAGAGAAGGTAGTTATTGCATTCCACCCAAAAATTGACACCGAGATTTCCCGGAAAATTATATTTTGGGTCCCCCAGAATCCAAAAACAGCATTCTTTGAAAAAGGTATGTGAGCGTATTTGTGTGTGTGCCTGTGTGTCCGTGGACAGCATAGCTCAAAAACGAAAACACCGTTAAATACCAAACATAGTATTTAAGTTCAGTATCTTCCAAGGATGCGATATGAAGATTTTCAAGAAAATCCCCTCACCCCAAACTACTCTTTACATGGAACATACTTTCAAAAAAATTTTTTTCTCAAAAATGGCTAACGATTTTTTATTAAAATACTTTTTGTACAAGATTTTTTATGGCCAACGAAACGCACATTTTGGATTTTATGGGAATAGCTTCTGAAGATCTATTCATTCTGGATTACTTTTATAAACTGGCAAACCGTAAGAGATATACAAGATGCATGAGAAATGAGATATAGATCTCATTGAAATACACAGTTTATGTCATATACATTTATTTGTAGAGTTAACCATTTTCGAGATACTCCAGATTAAGTAACACATTTCAAATGGACATCTCTCTGGTTTCTCATTTGTTTATTTCTGGCAAGCAATGGGATTGGAATTTCATTTGTTTCACATAGCGACCGGCTTTGAAGGACGAGATTATTGCTTTAGCCCGTGCATTTTTTTATTCCCCTTCCACTTACAACGAAGCTAGTAATAAGACTGATTCTTTATGTTTATCTTGATTAACACGATGTAGATCACAGATTAATGTTTTGAATAAAAGGTTTGTTTACTTAACAACTGAGGACGTCATTTGCATGGAACACATTACATTTTTCCCCTTCTACTTACAAGGAACCAAGTAATAAGGCTAATTTCTGCCATTGTTTATCTCGATTAACGCGGAGTAGATACAACAATAAGCTTTTTAATAATAATTTGTTATTGGAATGTAGAGAGTCATGTGAATAGAACACATCAGAATTTTAGAAAAACGTCCTCTGTTGCTATGTGTGTGTATGTATGTGTGTGTGTGTGTCTATGGACAGCGAAGCACAAAAACGAAAATATCGTTAAATTCTAAAATTGGTATTTATGTTTAGTATCTTCCAAAGAATGGACACGAAGATCTTTAAGAAAATCCCCCCACAATACGATACTCTTTACATTGAATTGCTTTTGAAAATTTTGTTTTTTCTCAAAAATGACTCTTAACAATTTTGATTGAAGTACAGTGTATTAAAATATTTACATAACAAATAAAATGTAAGTTTTGAATGTTCTGCGAATAGACACTGAAGGCCCCTTTATTCTGGGTAAGTTTTGTATAATTTTGCATAATGACTAAACCATGAGAGATAGACAAAACATTACTACACAGAACATGTAGATGTCACCAAAGCACATATTTTGTGTGTTTTTCTTACAGATTTGAACATTTTCGAGATAGTCTTTGTTATTTATTTCAATCTTTACCCATCAAACCTTTCCCAAACAGCCTATGCATAACGAATCGAACCTAAATTGTTTCACATAGAGAATAAAAATTTCAATGTCGCTTTAGACTAATGTATTCCCTTATTTCCCTTATAATTATATGAAAACAAGTATTAAGAGAAACAATAATCTTTCGTAAGAATGGTTTGTATATGGAACAGCTAGTGAAAGTTATTTACATGGAAACGGATTTGTTCTATGTGTTGATTGGCCAGTTAGTGGGTTATTTTTCTGTTAGCAGTAGCGAAAATCTCGTCTTTTGGGTAAATGAATAACGTACCTCAAAGTGCTTGTTTTCTGTTGTTCTATCCACTTCATAAGCATGGTAATACTTAAAAATTCAGTCTAATAGACTGAGATTTCTAAGGTCAATGAAAATCTCTTTCGGGTTTTTGATATCCACCATTCCTGCTTAAACATGGTTTTCCGTTTTTGACCCGTATGTAAAAATATGTTCAGTTTTTCCTACAGAGTCCTGTAGTAACTATAGCTATGTGATTATCTTGAATGTGATTCTCTCTACCTATGGACCTTATCTGTTCTGTTGAGTCCGTTAGTTATTTTATGCAGCTCCTAAATGGGGCACCGGGCGTCGTTACGATGTTTCCGTGAACGGATTCGAATATTTAGTTTGTGAGTTCGCCGCTATGGTGAAGAGGGATCAGAACGTCGACCACAGATGGCACTGTAGTACGAAATACCGAGTTGCATACGCGAAATGGAGGACGTTTTACCAGGAACCTTGTTATATCAGGATATGGGATCTTTTTACATTCAAATAAACATTACTCGGGGTAACCGGCTTTACTTCCCTTCCAAAGGCAGCCATACTAAGGATTTTTGCAGCCGGAAAAATCCACTATATTTCAGTATAGGGATTGCTTTTCATAAGGATTGATCTCTAATACTACTAATTCTTTTGCAGACTGGACTTTAACCTTATCTTTTACATTTAGGGTACCCTCATAACCCATTTTAAATGCACTCATAGTTGCTCTGGCTACAGTTTATAATTTATCTATATATAATGTTATTATTATTATTATTATTATTATTATTACTATTATTAAAGTTCATATGAAGTAATATTATCGGTGTTTTAAGAAAACCCAACTCTGCTATTAGCAAGTTACACATAAATAATCAGCTATATTACATCCATATAGTTTTTCTACCTATACTGAAAAAACTGTCCTCACTAAGGCTTATTTTTCTATCTACTCGACGCTTATCATGATAAAAATTAGCGGGATTTGTTTTACTATGACATTTTTCCCTTATAAAGTGAAATAAGGAAAACGATAGGCAACTGTTCTAAAAAACCTGTTTATATGTGATGGTATTACAATTCCGTTATCTTTATTTGATCAGGATAAACATATGAATAGCGCTTCCTATTTGAGGAAAGTATAATGGAAAATTATAACCGATAGTAAGTAATATCTCGGAAATGGTTAAGCCCACAGAAAAATATGTATTTGACGTAAATTAATAAATTGTCTGCTTTAATTAGATCTACATCCTTTGTGTAGTATTTGTATATGTTGGTAGTATTACGTTCTCATTCTAGTATTTAAATTTAGCAGTTATGCAAAAATGATCCGGAATAAACAGCATTTCAGAGACTTTATCCATAAATTCAAGATATGCAATTTATTTGCCATGTGTAATTTTGGTATTTTAATAAAAATAACCTTTAGAACAATTTTTGATAAAATGAACATTTTTGAAAATGTTTTCATAAAGCAGGTACTTTCGTATCGTAATCCTTGATAGATGAACCTAAATACCAAGCTTGGTATTTAACCGAGTTTTTATTTTTGAGCTATGCTGTTCACAATCACCCACTCATGGACGTTTTTCTAATTTTTTTTTTCTTTTTTTTTATTCTGAGTCCTTAAAACATTTATTTCCGGTGAAACCTCAGTGTCGGATTTTTGAATAGAATATATTTTCTCTACGTACTATGTACGACTATAGTATGGTAGAGAAAGTAAAAAGCGTATTCTTACAACTACATCACGTTAAACTGGATAAATGTTTGCACAAATGAAGAAGCGTTAGTAGAATCTTTAAAAACTCGTCTTGTTCTTTTCTTGATCAGAAGTGAAAAAGCAAATTAAATGCATCCCATTTTAAAATTAAAACCAATAAGAAGGATATAAAAAAGATGACACATTTTGCGTTTTTAAACATTTTTTGTGTAGTAAGCATTTGTCTATCTCTTATGATTTCCCAGTTATGCAAAAGTCATTCAGACAGAAGAGAAATCTTTAATGCAAATGATATTTTGGGGTACAGATTATTGTTCTCAATGTCTTGGAAGATTCTGAGGATACGGACTTAAATGTGAAGTTTGGTATTTAGCCGACTTTTCGTTTTTGAATTATGCCGCCCACAATCACAGACACACACATTCCTTTTTCTAAAAATTCTGTTTTTGGAATCAGGGGACCTCCAAAACATCTATTCACGTTGAAATTTCGGTATAAAACTTGTGTGGAATACAATATCTTCTCTGCTTACTTTGTACATTTCGGTGGACGGAAATGTGCCAATGTTGTTGGTGTGTTCTGGTGTGTTTCTTTATTTAATGTTGGCGGAACGTATTCATCATTTGTGTTCCACACCAGTCTTGAGTTTACCGATATGCTATTGGTTTGTGTCCAAGTCCTACACACAAGCATTGAGCAATGAAGAAGGCGTGGCCAAGATGAACCGTGCAAGGGAAGGGATAAAGAAATAAATTAACACGGATGAAACGAGTGTCAACAGCACCTCCTAGCAGATTGGTTTGTAGTATAAGGAACGGGAGGAGGTTGTCATGAATTAGCTTACTTTAATTCTATGATCATCTATGTGTTTTCCCCTTATGTTTGTCTACTTAACGAAAATTGGTTTCAGGAATGCTTTTGTATGCTCGGTATATTTTGTGTATATTGCGCTTCAATCTACGACATATTTTCAAATGAAGTTGCATGATTTTAAATATTTATGTGCAATGTGGAGTTTAACTTAATACACTTAGGATAAAACAGATAAATTTGCTTCATCGCTCATCTCCTTTCCCCAAAAAATAAGAAAATAATATAAAATGCATATAATAATGAAAGCATTAATCCAAGGAAGTTGCCAACCTGGCTTTTGCTCCTTTGCTCAACAATCGCTGATAATATAATCAAATTAAAATGAGACGCATTCTGAGTTAGCTATATGTTTCAAAGCATCTAAACATTTCTGGACCTCTGATTCACTTCCGCCATCGTGAAACAAAGGGCAACCAGTCACGCCTTGCTATAGCTGACACAGATGTAGCAGAGGAGTGATGCTATTCACACACCAAACTAAACAGCTATTCCTCATATCGGCAAGTCTGTGTGCACCGGGCTGTACAGTATTTTTCAGAACATGATAACCAGAGCTAGGAAGCTCCTACCAATTTCCTTATGCAGAGTAAGAGCGGCCAGGGTTGGCAATATCATGCAGCGCTACTTGCGCGAGCAAAGGTCAATGTAGAGTGCAACCCATTACTGCAAAACAGCTATCACTGCACAACACAGACCCACGTCGTTAGGAAGGAAGGCGTTCGAATAGTATCTTGTTCTGCTCAAATGTGAGCAAAATGAACTAGTTTTACAACCATAGTAAGTTTTCTAGTAGTGCACTAATGCGTGTACTTATGTAGAAACCGAAGGTATTTCTAGCAAATAAACTGGCACACGTCTAGTAACAGAACATCTTCACGAAGTATATTATTGATTGCAAATTTGTTCAGAAAGTTACCCACAAATATCACACTGTTTTAGTCTAGAGGTATTGAACTGAACTGAATCTGTGCGGCATGTAGAAGAACTGGTAAGACGGATCTACTAATCCACGAGCATCCTACCTGAAAAAAAGATGAAAATTAAAAATGTAAATAAAAGGAATGCAGGGTTCAGTATGATGTATCGCATTCAAGCTGCATTTTTAAATCCGAACAAATGATATTTTCTAGGTATCACATCATGCGAAGTGGAATCACCTTTTTCACATTATCAATTTTGTTTGTCGAAACGTAGAATGAGGTTTTCATTTGAAAGGCTTCAGAAGTACATAGGTTTTCAGTGATACGGCTGCAGGTGACTAAAAGTTTAGTTTAGTTTCTGCTTTTGTGTTTAGCTAGTAATAATTTGTAGATATTTAAAAAAATAATTTTATTATTTGAATACTCGCATTTGATATTCTTCTATCAGTAAAATTTTCAATCCGTGTTATACATAATTGCTTGGGTGTTTTCATAATGTACATGTACAAAAAGCAGCCTTATATACGTATTACTTTGTATTATCTAAAAAAGAGTGCTTATATGAATGTCTCGTAATCAATTTTATTCCTTAGAAAAGTAATGTTTGCTTGAAAACAGGTTTGTTTTCCTCTTCTCCCTGCTTTCTTATCAGTGACTTGTTTTGTTGCGGCGAGATGGTCGGTCGCAATCTGTATGCGAAAGGCGAACAGTAGGAACTTCCTAGCTCTGACGATAACCCTCGGTGTTGCTTTGAAGTTTGAATTCGGGTAATTTGCGGTAGGAAACCAACCCTAGCAGTTGCCATGTCTTCCACTTACTGCTCCTTTAAATGGAGCGCGAAACTCGACTTGCAAATAGATTTTCGAGTCTCGGAGATTTTACTACGATTTCACTCCTAGTATACGCTCGTCTTTTGTTTATATAATAACTCCATGGCACGACAGCTCACGGGGAACCTTGGCCTACCGCCTGGCCGCTGCGTCCCCCATCTCGGTCCACTACAGACGTCATGGATGGGGGGCAGTATTGAAGGGTGAGACGTGGTCAGCGCCTCGAGCCCCTCCCAGCCGGTTAATGCGGTCCTCATGACCTGGAGCCTCTACTCCTCAATTGGACCCCCAGGGACCTTACGAGGCTGAGTGAACCCCGGTCCAGGTCTCCCAGCGGGGGAAAAATCCCCACGCCGTACTGGGGATCGAACCCAGGTCTCCCGCTTGATAAGCAGCTGCGCTACCACCGCGCTAAGGAGACGACCTCGTCTTTTGTTTACTAATGGTTATTGCCCAGTGGCAAAGGGGAATTGTCCCGTTTGAAGGCCATCATATCATATTTTGTAGAAAACTATTTATATCACATAAACAGGTATACTCTTTGTGAAAAATTGGAAGTCATCAAGGTGACATTGTTTTGCATTTTGGTGCGTTTAAACTCCCCAGTACCGAACGATCAACAAACGCACTGTGCTAAAACAACACACCCCTTGAAATCTTCGGATCGATTGAAAGCTGTACATCCCTGAGGCCTGTTATTATTTCTAACCCTCCCCGTAAGCTTCTTGCGCAACAGGCATGCGCGGGTCCGCTGATTAAAGACAACACACAGGATCACGTTCTGTTGATAACAAAACGCCAATTAACAACTGCAGGAGGGTGGGATCTCGAACTGGGCTAGGTATGCAGATTCATATATAGTGCGGATTAAATGGGGGGAGGTGCTCGGGAAACAATAGGGGCTAAAGTTTACACCAACATATTAACTTGGGGAAACTTCAAGCAATAGCTTACTATTGTAGGAGTGCTCTGGGAAAAACGGATGGCGCCAGAGCATTCGCTTCACTCCAGCAACCATCTTCACAGCCCTAGAATCGATTATATTTGTATAAGTGACGTAGTTCATCATCAGTAACTTTCACGATACAAAATGCATTTTTAGATAAAGGACATTAATTCATTTTCAAATTAGTGTTAATTTAATTTTTACCTTCTCTACACGTACTATATATAGTGTGTAGAGGAAGTATTGTATTCCACCCAAAATTTCGATACCGAGATTTTACCGGAAACACAAGTTTTAGGACCCCTGATTCCAAATAAACTTGCTGTGCTCCATTCACATGCCCTTCTCTAAATCTCCACAGTACATTATTGTCAAAAAGATTATGTTTCTATTTATTTCATGCTAATTGAGAAAAAATAGCAAAAAATAGTCTTATTACTTGCTTCCTTGTAAGTAGAAGCGAAATAAGGGAGTACCATAGGTTAAAATGATAGTCAAAAACTAGTTGCTATGTGACTGAAGCTCCTTTATTTGTATAGACAGGAGTAGACACATTTTTATATGATGAAAGTATAAGTTATTTTAAAGCTGAAACAAATAACAAGGAATATATAAAAAACGATGAACTTCACGAAAAATAATATGTATATGACATAAACTGTGCGTTTTATCGTGGTCTACATTTTTGTGTTTTAAGTTTAGGTCTATCTCTTACGGTTTACCAGTTATATAAAATTCAATAAAATCATCCAAAATGAAGAGGTTTAACAGGATATTCCCAGAAAATTCAAGATATAAAATTTATATGGCATGTAAATAATATGCGATATTTTTATCAAAATTGTTAGTTATATTTGAGAAAATCAAAATTTTCGAAGGGTAGTTTGGGATGGTGGAATTTTCTTGAAAATCTTCTTGTCCTGTCCTTGGAAGATACTAAACTTAAAATACCAAGTTTGGTACTTAACGGTCATTTCGTTTTTGAACTACGCTGTCCACAGACACACCACACAAACACAAACGGGCGCGCGCGCGCGCGTACACACACACACACGGATCTTTTTCCAAAATTTTGTTTTGATTCACGGCGACCCAAAACATGTATTTCCGGTGAAATCTCTGTACCGAATTTTTGGGTGGAACACAGTACCTTATCTACGCACTATGTACACAGTATGTTGAGATAAAGGTTGTTCTGTGTGTGTGTGTGTGTGTGTGTGTGCGCGCACAGCAAAGCTCACATCATACAACTGCAAATTTCATTGCAGTGGAATGGAATACATGACCGAGGATCGTATTTTCATAAAGTTACTATCGATTTTTACATATAAAGGGTAGTTTAGGATTGAGGTATTGTCTTGAAAATCTATAAATAAGTTTGTTACTTAATGATCTTTTCGTTTTTGAGCTATGCTGGCCACAGACACAATCATACACACAGCCACACAAACACGGATATTTTTCTAAAAATTTTTTTTTTTTTTTTTTTGATTCAGCGGGTCTCAAGATATGTATTTCATATGGAATCTCAGTATCGGATTTTTGGGTGCAATACATACTTTCTCTAAACAGTATGTACATAATACGTGTAGAGAAAGTAATAAACCGACCCTTCCAGGTAAAAAAGTGTAATAAATATATCAGACATTGACATAAAGTATTATTCGTATGCACTTGTTACGTCTTGTGATACCGAAAGGAGTTTCTGAAGATATATCTTTTGTTTAAGTGAGACGTAGAACATTCACTTTCGACACCTTTTTGCACACTGCAATGCATTGACTATATAGTATTCACTTTACCGATATGTAAAATGTGGTGTTCAACAATGGAATAAACATATTAGCAGCCGTCGAGTACATTATAATGTACACATTCTTTTGATAAAACCTATAGCAGGCAGGCAGGTGTCGGGACTCACACTTTCCCCTTCAACACACACAGACTAGAGTACAAGCTAAGTCAACCTCACAGAAAAAGGTCATCCTGATCCTCCTCTAGAGTAACATTGAACTTCTGAAAGAAATAAAATTAAATACTATAAACTGAAACCTCAGATCACTTTATTTTAGTATAACAAATCGATAACATTAATTCATTAAAATTCCACGCTTATAAAGATGGTAGCTCAGAATTACGAACTTATCATGAGCTATGATTTGGATTTCAGTAGATAATATCACAAATATAAATATAGTCTTTTTAACATTTTATAGTCTATTTATAGGTGTGGATCATTTAGTAAAAGATTAATTTAATTTAATGGAATAACTTATGTGTAAAGTTTATTTATTATTATATGGCTTTGTGCTTATAACTGTAATTTCTATTGCTATTCATTTCACCGCCATTTATTTTAGCTTTTGAATCGTTCACATTAAATTTATATTCATTACATGTACATCACTATCCTCACATTTGTTATGCTTTTATCTGTTTATGTGACCATACCTGTTGTGTTTACTTACTTCCTATACTTCATACTGCATACTTTTATCATATAAATTAAATGTTGTTATTTGTTTTGTGTCCAATTTTTATGTTATACAAAAACTGTATATTATTTTTAATATATTGCAAGAATAATTGGAATGCACATCTCATTTATATATTATTCTGACCTTTATCTATGTTATTATACTCTGTATAAATAAATATGTTAATTTATACGAAGAAGTAAATACAATTTATTGTAGTCCATTATTCAACTTATACATAACTGCACCTTGACTTGGAATATTATTTAATTTTTACGCTGCCATAATTAGACCGATGCTCTGTAGCAGCACATTGAATTTAACCAAATAAATATCGTTAGCTATTTCTCTCTGTTTATCTGTAGTTTTCTGGAAATAGCCTGTAGATTACTCTTCAGTTTGAATAAATTTTGTTTAATTTATTAAACAAAATATAGACAAACTGCACTATGACATTCGCCTAGTAATGTATTCACTATCGCTCTCTGTGTTTGAGTAATCACGAGTACTCTGACTCGGAAAGGTCGAATTGGAATAGCCTGCTGTACATATTCTGTTCTAAAGTGCTTTAATCGCCACAAAAGCACATCCCAGTGAAACGTACCAATCGGTGCTCATGGGGTAAAAAAAAAAGTGACTAATATTTAGTAGATAGCTACAAAAGGAAGTGATGTTAATTTGAACATGCTTGTTATCCCGATATCCACCACAAATTGAGCCCCGTGGCCCTCTGTATTCCATGTCACCGGCATTTTTAGCTGCTACAAACACTCGCTTAACAACGAACGTTCAGTTCTGAAAGCCGTTAAGCTATGTTTGCATGAGCAAGTAATTGCGGAAGTTTTCTTGTTGTAGGCAACTTCCGCAAGATGGCAGGCACGTGTACAAACGGCTGATCATTAAACTTTGTATTTTCTGTAACTATAGTACGCAAGTACATAATTGCAGTTATTTCATAGAACTATTCTTTAAAATATACACATCAAATTATATAATCTATAATACTCGGAGTTATTGAAAGTCTATGAATTAATTATTGACAAAGTGTTCATTAATTACGTATGTTTAAAAATAAGAGGAAATATCAAGATCCATTCGCCAATATTAAACCCATCAATGTTTCACTATCGCAGAAATTGTAATATATCATGTTGAAAATGTTTACAAGTTGTAGATGATATCTATTAGGTCTACTGCTTTTTTAGAAAAATAAGTTTATATTTACTTTTTCTACCATGTAAATCATAGATAGAGGTGTTGTATTCCACCAAAAAAATTGATGCTCCATTCACTTGACTTTCTCTACATTTTTAATCATATTATTGGTAATAAGCCTATTTTTCTATCTACTTCATGCAAATCGAGACAAATACCAACAGAAACGGTCTTATTACTTGGTTCTTTATAAGTAGAAGTGAACTAAACGAATACATTAGGACTAGCCGACAGCCAAATGATTTAAAATGCGGTTGCTATGGAATTAAGCTCGTTTCTTTGCGTGGCCAGGTGAGGCCAAGTTCCGATATGAGAAAAGTTCAAATATTTTAAAACTGAAATAAATATCCAGAACTGTCTCAAAAACGGTCAGCTCTACGAAAAAAATGTATATGACATAATTTGTATGTTATATCAAGATCTACATTTTTTGGCCTTTAATTTTTTGTGTATCTCTTACGGTTTACCAGTTATGCAAAATTCAATAAAAAGCATCCGTAATAAACAGGTCTTCAAAGGCTATTCCCGGAAAATTCAAGAAATACGTTTTATTTGTCATGTAAATATCTTAAACATAAGATAGAGCAATGCTGTCAAGTCACACACACACACACAGATACACACACACAAGAACCTTTTTCTCAATTTTTTTTAATTGAGAGGGGTCCAAAACATGAATTTCCGGTGAAATCCTGGTATTGAAGTTTTGGGTGTATTACAATATCTTCTCTATACACTATGCACATAGACATCTAGAGAAAGTAAAAATATTAAAGCGTGTATGTCTGTGTGTGTGGGCGCGCGCGTGTCTGTTATGATCACCATAACTCAAGAACAAAAAATACCAAGTTTTTCATTCAATTTAAGATTCCTCACAAAGATTTTTAGCTAAAATTGTCAGTTTTCGAAGAATAGCCTCTGAGGTCTTCTTTATTCTCAATATTTTGCAAAACTGATAAGCCGTAAGAGATAGATAGCAGCTTACAGCACAAATCTGTAGATCTTGTTAATACATACAACTATCCATATCCAATTTCCTTGTGCAGTTAACCATTTCTAAGATGTTCCTTGTTATTGGTTTCAATTTTACAATACTTAAAATTTTCATAAAGGGTAAGTCATTTTTTTTTTGTGGTAAAATAGAGAGAACGGCATTTCGAAACCATCACGTAGTTCTTTAAATATTTCACTAACACTTAAGTCTAATATATTTCCCTGTTGCATTATATCTACAAAGAATATGTAATGAAACATAAATACAATTTTATATTAATTAACGTGAAATGGATAGAAGAAAAGTATTTTAATAATAATTTATTAGAGATTTGGTAGAGAAGTTAATAAAAAATTATGAATTATTTACAAATTTTCTTTAACTAACACGTATGTACAGTGTACGATTTAATTAGATAACGTATTCTACCCAAAACTTAGAAACCAGATTGTATCGGAAACATGTTTTGAGGACCCGTGAATAAAAAAAATAGAGAAAGTTCCTCGCCTGTGTCTGTGTGTGTACCTGAAGACAGTATAACTCGAAATCAAAAGTCCGTTTAATATCAAGCTTGGTACTTAAGTTTAGTACCTTCAAAGGATGCGAAGATCTGAAGGAAAATCTCTCTATTCTAAACTATTCTTTATAAGGAGCATTTTTAGTATTTTTCGATTTTCCAAAAAAATTGCTTTTAACGATTTTGATTAAAATTAAAATGATTATCCCTTGGGAATAGCTTCTAAGTCATCCTCATTCTGAATAATCTTTGCATAACTGGTAAACTGTCAGAGATAGACAAAAACTTATTACGCAAAATTTGTCTATCTTGTTAAAACACAATTTATATCATATACATGTTTTTTTTTTTTTTTTTTTTTTTTTTTTTTTTTGTTAGAAATCAACATTTCAGATATATTCCTCACTATTGTTTTAAATTTTAATACACTTTCAACTTTTGCCAAACAGGAAGTCCTCGTCCATTTCACAACACCTTTGTTTCATCCCTGGCATAGGAGGGAAAACCTAATTTCAATGACAACCCCATATGGACATATTTAAAAACCTTTAACTGTCTTTTTAACTTAGTGTATTCCCTGATATCCTTTTGCTTATAAGGAACTAAGTAGTAAGACCATTATGCTAATGTGTATTATTATTAGCAGTATATAGATGAAAAAATAATGTTTTGTAAGAATAATTTGTTTGCAGAATAGATAGGAACACCTCAGATTTTATTTCATTGAGTAGCAAAAACGGATTATTTTTCTCGTGAAATATTCCAGGAGCCAATGTAACTAATTTTGATCTACTAATGCTATCAGAATAATCCAATACCTGAAAATAGAATTACTTTTGTCAAATAAATTAAATTTTCCTTAAGAAGTTTATTGAGCATTTATAAAATAGTCATACAAATATTAAAAGATGTTTTGATTTAACAGTTTAGCATCATAACCTTCAATAGAAAAAAATGCCTAACCTGTTATTACTTTGCATTATATGGAAATAAAATCTGAAATATTATCTACAGATACTATTTCTAAATAATATTAAAATTCAGTTATTGCAACATTTATGTAAGATCTTATTTTGTTTCCTCTTGCACTATTTGCTCAACTTGTGTTAAATTCTGGTTAGCATAATTTAAGTTGCAAAAATTAGTGATTTAGATTAACCTTCAATTAAGACCATATGAAATGGATTATTGTTTGTGAAAGAACATTTCTGAGTTGATTATGATTTATGATTAATTTTATGTAATTAACTTTGACACTAAATACAAACGACCCTTAAAAGAATATATCATTATATTTATTTATTCTCCAAAAGCTTTAGTACTAATTTGCAAAATCATGCTAGGGTTTTAGTTTATAACATTTTAACAATGTCTAGAGTGCATATATAAATTATTAAAAAGGATACAAGATATTAAGGGTATGAATGTGTATGCTTTAATAGAAAATATTTGCCATTAAACAGTAATATAGGTTCCTGTACCATTTTCTTCTATAGAGCATGGTTGGCATAAATAAAAAATGCAATTGTTCAAATGCTTTATTGTGAATATGTCACCTCTCCTGCTTTATCGTTTAGTTCTGTAATTAGAACAGCCAGGTAGAGATAAAAAGGATAAGATATTCGTTTTTTACCATCTGTTGCTAAAATGAGTTGTTTAGTCACAAAATTATATTAAAAATGTGGACTCCAGCGTATCTAGTGGAATAAACTCCTGGTTATACGCATGACAACTGAGGTGTGCATACTGCGGAAGGTCAGAAATGCTGACAGTAAGTAATGTGCATCGACACCTTGCACAACAACTGGTTTTGACAGTGCTTCAGATACATTAAATGGGCATAGAACTATGGCAATCTTTACAAATCAAAAGTATCTAGGTATGCTTCTTGCTTATGGCAAAGCTCCATCCTTTAGATTATTATTTCTATGGATATTTAAAGTTTAAAGTGTATCATGAGAAGGTTATTACCATTGATGATCTTCGCACGTGTGTGTTGGCAGCAGCCCTAGAGATTGGGCAGAACGCAGAAGCTCTAACGAGGGCAGGGAAAAATTGGCTAAGACGATGCGATGATATATAAATTTGAATAGCTCACATTTTAAGTATCTACTGTAAATGAACATATGGTATTGCTGAACTTGCAGTTATTGACCATTAATACATTTTCTGTTTGGCAGTGATGTTGCTTTGTTTTAATTATTCAACGATACACCTTAACGAAATATTTCCATAATTCTTCTTTAATCATCAGACTAAATTTCTGCGAAGCCTCTTAAGCAGGTTTTAGTTTAGGTCTCATGAATGTAATCGGATAGCTTGAGAGAAAACCCGTCTTTAGTGCCAGTAGATGATAATAAACACACAGGAACGTGACGAACCGGATTTCAAGCACAAGGCAAAGCAAAGCATTGACCTGGCCGCAAACCAAAGCAAAACATACGGCTCGGTTCCACTGTGTTGCTGGACTGTGTAGATAATATATTCGATAATGTTCAATTAACTCAAGATAGATTAAGTTTGTATTAGACGTTATTATTCGTTATGTTTGGATATCCCACCAAGCAAATACTGCGCACTTAGACCCCTAAAACCCTGTATAAACAGTAATTATATAACAATGTTTTTAAACTTTGAGTAATAAATTAAGTAAATTTATGAAAACATTTTCTTTTGAATAAATAGGGATTGGTGCTGAGAAAGTTATTTGACAGAAACTAAGATGTCGATATATACAGGATGTTTCAAACCGACACCAAACGAAGATTGTTGGTCATACCGGACGTGATACATGAATATAATTTTCAGCTCTAAATTCGGGATATATAAAAACTGCCATAAAATCTCCATGGATCAGGGAGTCGTACATAACCAAATGGCACGTGCCTTCAAGAGAGATGCCGGCTAGTAGCGAAACTCCCAGTCGTGTGGCGTAGGGGTGGTTTGATAGGGGGTGTGGCGTATGACAACCATTGTTCCTTCGCTGCCTAATCCCAAATGTGTGCGATTTTTAAACACATAAAACTTTAAATAGAAGACTTTGCAAGTTGCAACATCAAGTTTTGCACAAGTTAAAGTGTAAGCTAATCGACTGCTATCTTCATTTGGTGTCGTTTTGACACGGTCTGTATATACTATTATGTTTAAAGAAACTTTTAGTGCTGGTATTCTCCTGGATGTCAGCACATGTTTTTCTCAAAAAAGTATACCTTTTACTCACTTTAGTGTTTCGAAAATCACAATGACTCCGTTCTTTTACTGCTGAAGTCTTTACGTCTGAGGCGGAAGGCCAGCGTGGCTTTGTTTTTTCTTCTTGTTCCTCAGGTTCTATTGTATTCCGTAGAGGTTTTTTATTATTTACTTGGCTCAGGCGGCACCTATTTCCTCAAAGGGACACAAAGATAACTGTTTGTGTCAGTGGTCAGCTGTCATCATGCTTATATCCACTTCAGTTGTTCCTCTTTTGAGAAACATTGAAGACTCCAGTTTACAACTTGCGTCCAGAAGCTGACGGGTACTTTAATCGGATATTTTTAATGAATCAATGAATGAGAGTATTTATCTAAATAAAAGTATGCATAGATTAATACTGAGTGAGATGCCTCCATTATAACATGTGAGGGTTGCATTCGGAACGTCCTGCATTCGATTCCCGCAGACTGCCGACTCAAATTTTTTGTTTTTCGTGAATTACTCTGGTGAATTTTTGGAGTAGTTTTCTCGTCCAACATAATTTTCGTACTTTCCACCATTTACATTTCCTTCTCTTGTCTAAGGATACAGTGAAATCTGAAATTTATATATTTTTATGTACATGTTTCTAAAAATAATACTGTAATTGCATTGTGAGTGTCTTTATATGGATACCAAATTTCATTTCAATTGGATAGATTATTTGCAAGATATAAATTAATTCCATAATTTGATTAGGTAAATATATTAAATAAACAAAATGTTCCACGCGCCTCAAAATTTGTAAAAATTGCTTGTAGTTTTTTTAATTAGAGCTTTAAACCGCACAAAAAACTTTGAATTAGGGCATTTCATTATATTTGACTACTGAATTATTATATATTTTTTAAATTTTGAAAATTTTATCTCTAAAAGTTTAAAAAGTTTAAGAAAATATATTTTTTGAAAAATTAATATTGGGTTTAATATAATATCGTTCTTTATAATATTACAAAAGATACTTCTGCGTATTGTGTGAAACTTTATTTTGCTTAAGCATGGCATAAGACGTGTAGAATATTTTAAAAGTATGAACATGTAATTTTGAGAAAAATGTTGTTTTATAAAATGGCATGCTAATAGGTTTATTGTACCATCTTTAATTGGCTGTCAACTTGGAAGCAAGGGAAGAACAAATAAATGTCGATTCTCTGTGGTTATACAAGTTGCTATAATATTTTGCATAGGAAAGTAATTTTCAATTTATTTGTCCGATTGTAGTAACAATTTTCCCCCTTTTAAGTTTATTAAAACCTATTTAACATAATAAAATGAAACTTTTACATTTAATGCAGCATACTTTTCCAAATATGTGTATAAGATTATCTATGTATATTATAATTAAAGTTACTTACAGCTTATAAATAATATAATATGTTTCTTAAAGTAATCACAGAAGTAGGCGTAAATTTCTGTACAAAATATTAAGATACTTATAGAAATGAAAGTTTGCTGCTCTCAAAAATCTACGTATTGCAGCTAAAATTATTCTTCACATTACCAATTTAGTTCACTAACACACACACACATGTGTGTATATATACATATATATAGGCTGTTTCAAAACGACACCAAACGAAGATGGCAGTTGATTAGCTTACACTTTACTTGTAAGAAACTTGATGTCGTAATTTCAAATTCTTCTATTTATGTGTGTTTAAAAATCGCACATATTTGGCATTAGGTAGCGAAAGAAAAACGGTTGTCAAACGCCACGTAAACAACCACTGAACGTGTTTTACGAATCACAACAAAACCCACATACTACGTTTTCCATTACTAAGGTGACCTGTGCCGCACCGGCGTGTGGATCAAAGTATCCCTACACCACGCGATTGGGACCTTCGCTACCAACCGACATCTCTCTTGGAGTGAGCCAGGCAAGTGCCATTTGGTTATGTGCGACTACCTAATCCATGATGATTTTATGACAGTTTTTGTACGTGCCGAATTTGGAGCTGAAAATTATATTCACGTATCACGAACGGTATGATCAACAAGGTCCACATCTTCGTTTAGTGTCGTTTAGAAACACCGGTATATATATTATGGTTGTGTTTGTGTGTGTATGAAGAATTTCGTATGAATTCTATTTTCATAATGTAAACAAGTTAACAGTTTGGTCTCCAATTTAACAAACTTATTTGGATGAAAATTGCCAACCATGGCATATTTACAACATACAAAATCCTCAATGGAAAAGAAGATATAATAATAGAGTATATGCTCCTAGTGGTAATTAATAAAAACCGAATTATGCTATTTACTATATTAATATAACATTAATCTTTAACATACATATATTAGTGTTAACGAGTATATTTAAAATGATTACTATATTAATATTATATTTCAGTTTAAACAGTTTTTGAGAAACAGAAAGTCAAAAGTTAGTACTGAAACTGCTGTATAGGCATGTCTTACAACTACCCAGGGTTCTGAAGGTGGGCTTTAAAATGTTGTGGTATCAGGTGGTGCCGGAGATGTGGTTCGGATGTTTTTATTAAGGAAAGAGTGTACCCCGTGGACACTACAGGGCTGCTTATTTGAACGGTCATTTACCGCTCTCTCTCTCTCTCTCTCTCTCTCTCTCTCTCTCTCTCTCTGGGCAGCTGGACGTGTTTTACATCTTAATAGAGATATAGATATTAATTATAGCTCTAATATAACAAATGGCACGTAGTTCACAAACTAAGATACATTTTATATCAAATTAATATTTGGTATATACCCTTTCAGGATCTGTATGATTTATACAGATGATAGTAAATACCTTTAAGGACCTCCGCATATCTCTATGGTCTGTCTACTTGAGGTCTGTAGCCTCTTGTACTTTATTCACATCATCCTTTCCTCATAATAGATAGCTATAATGAATAGTAGGAAGTCGCAGTGCGTTAGATGTTTCTTGTCGTTATTTACACTAAACATGCAATGATCTATTTCTATCTCACGAGTCGAAAAGGCTGAAAGTGCTTTTATAATACACTAACTAATGAACCAAATAGAAGATTAGAAGTAAGGCAGAAATTCCTGCTTAAAACAATAAATAAATACAAATATTTAAAAAATACAAAATAAAAATAAATGTTAATTATGATGCATTATTAGGCCCTAGTAAAACAGTTAAGAAAAAGTGAAGAATGACATACAATTGCATAAAAATCTGATGCGTTCCATTCACATGACTTTCTCTATATCTCTGCAACAAATTATTGTTAGAAAGCTTATGTTTCTATTTACTCCATGCTAATTGAGAAAAAAATTAGCAGAGTAAGTCTTTTAACTTGCTTCCTTAAAAGCAAAAGCGAAACATATTAGTGTCATAGATTAAAGTGATAGTCAAAATCTGGTTGCTAAGTGACTGAAATTCCTTTGTTTGTGTGGACAGGAGTTGACAAATTCCTATATGAGAAAAGTTTGTTTTTAAAGCTGAGACTAAAAACAAGGAATATCTAAAAAAAAGCAGAAGCGAAATACATTAGTGTCATAGATTAAAGTGATAGTCAAAATCTGGTTGCTAAGTGACTGAAATTCCTTTGTTTGTGTGGACAGGAGTTGACAAATTCCTGTATGAGAAAAGTTTGTTTTTAAAGCTGAGACTAAAAACAAGGAATATCTATATCAACTCCATGAAAAAATGTATATAACATAAAATGTGTGTTTTAACGTGCGCTACATTTAAGTTTTCATCTATCTGTTACAGTTTAGGAGCTATGAAAAGTTCCGTAAATTTCATCTACAATAAAGTAAGTTTCCGAGGCTATTTCCAGAAAATTGAAGATATACATTATATTTTTCAGGTAAATATCTTTAATATACGATACTTGACGTATATCAAAACCGTTAGAGCCATTTTTAACAAAAACAAAATTTTCGAAATATTTTCCATGTAAAGAGTAGTTTGGGGTGGGGGGATATTTCTCAAAATCTTCGTGTCGCATCCCTGGAAGATACTTAACTTAAATACTAAGTTTCGTATTTGAGTTATCGTGTTCACAGACACACGGTCACACGGTCACACTGACACACGGAATCACACACACGGACCTTTTTTACTTTCTCTATAGGCACTATGTACATAGTGGATAGAAAATGTATTACACTCCACCAAAAAATTCGATACCAAGATCTCACCGGAAATATATGTTTTAGGGTCCCCTTTATCTAAAAAAAGCATTTTCGGAAAAAGGTCCGTGTGTGTGAGTGTGTGTGTGTCCGTGTGTCCGTGAACACGATAACTCAAAAACGAAAAGTAGGTAAAATACCAAACGTGATATTTAAGTTTTCTATCTTCCAGGGATGCGACACTACCCTTTACATGGAACTTTTTTCGCAAATTTTGATTTTCTCAAAAATGGCTCTAACGATTTTGATTAAAATTTCATATATTAAAGATATTTACCTGAAAAATAAAATGTATATCTTGAATTTTCTGGGAATAGCCTCTGAAGAGTAGTTTATTCTGGATGAATTTTACTAAATTTTGAATAACTGCTAAACCATAAGAGATGGACAAAAATTTACTACACAAAAAATGTAGAGCACGTTAAAACACATAATTTATGTTGTATACATTTTTTCGTGGAGTTCGTCGTTTTTGTGACATTCCTTATTTTTGGTTTCTGCTATGAAAAACTTATACATTTCTCATACAGGAATTTGTCAACTGCTGTCAATACAAACAAAGGAACTTCAGTGACATAGCAACCAGCTTTTGATTATCATATTAAACTATGGTACTCCGTTATTTCACCTCTACTTACAAGGAAGCAAGTAATATGGCTATTTCTGCTGATATTTTACTGATTAGCATGAAGTTAATAGAAGTATAAGGTTTTTAAGAATAATTTGTTGCAGATATATAGAGAAAGTCATGTGATTGGTACACATTACATTTTTTTGAAAATGCTTTTATTGGATACAGAGACTCTAAAACTTATATTTCCGTTGGAATCTCGTTATCGAATTTTTGGGTGGAGTGCATTACCTTCTCTATTCACTATGTACATAATATTTATAGATAAAGTAAAAAAAAATCTGATGTGGTCCATTCGCATGATTTTCTCTACATCTCTGCAACAGATTATCGTTAAAAAGCTAATGCTTCTATTTACTTCATGCTAATCGAGAAACATTAGCAGAAATAGTGTTATTACTTGCTTCCGTGTAAGTAGAAGCGAAATAAGGGAATACTATAGATTAAAGTAATAGTCAAAAGCTGGTTGCTATGTGACTGAATTTGTATGGACACGAGTTCACAAAGTTCTGCATGAGAAAAGTATGTTTTTTATAGCTGAAACCAAAAACAAGGAGTATCTCAAAAACAATCAACTCTAAGAAAAAATGTATACAACATAAATTGTGTGTTTTAAAGTGCTCTACATTTTTTGTATAGTGTGTTTTTGTCCATCGCTTACGGTTTAGCAGTTATGCAAAATTCCGTAAAATTGACCCAGAATAAAGTAGTCTTCAGAGGCTATTCCCAGAAAATTTAAAATATATATTCTATTTGTCAGGTAAATATCTTTAATATGTGATATTTTAATCAAAATCGTTAGAGCCATTTTTTAGAAAGTCAAAATTTTCGAAAAACGTTCCATGTAAAGGGTAGTTTGGGGTGGGGGAATTTTTCTCAAAATCTTCGTGTCGTATCCCTGGAAGACACTAAACTTAAATACCAAGTTTGGTATTTTACCGACTTATCGTTTTTGAGTTATCGTGTTCAAGGACACACGGACACACTGACACACATACACATGGATATTTTTCTGAAAATACTTTTTTTGGATCCAGGGGACCCTAAAACATATATTACCGGTGAAATCTCTGAATCGAATTTTTTGGTGGAGTGCAACTATGTACATAGTTCGTATAGAGAAAGTAATAAAATATTTTTAACTTCTTAACCTCGGCTGTTTCACCTTAAGCAGATATTACTTATATTCTCCTACTCTTCTCTGCCTGCCAGAAGCATCCAACATGTCCTAAACCCTCCACTTAAAGAGATAAAGGATAACAGTAAATATTGTTCCATTGTTCTTAATTGGTCATGATATACATGTGCTATACATTATCTTCCTTTCAGTCAGGGCATATTCTCACACCATTTTCGAGAGTAGCATTTATCATCCGCCGCACACTAAGCCTAAGTGATGCTATTCCCTATCTAATGAGTATGGTACCTGCTTTATCGTATTGTTCAGTACACAGATTCTATTCAGCACTGTACTTACAATGAAATATTCTCCGTACATTGTATAATTTTCGGTGAAATCTCGGCATATAATTTTTGGATGAAATGCAATAGAGTATGTACATTCTCTATACACTATGTACATAATACGTGTAGAAAAAGTAAACGGTCTGATGTGTTCATTCACATGACATTCTCTACATCTCTCTAATAAATTATTGTTGAAAAGCTTATTCATCTATCCATTTAATGCTAATCCAGATACATTTAGTAGAATTTTTCTTATTACTTTTTTCCTTAAAGGTATTAGAGAAACAAGAGACTAGGTAGGCTAAAGTGATAGTCTACTCTTTTCAAAGCTGGTTGCTATGTGATTAAAATTCCTGTGTTTATATGGCCAGGAGTTGACAAATTCTCGTATGAGAAAAGTATAAGTATATTAAAGTGGAAACCAATAATAAGGAATATATCAGAAACGATCAACTCTATAAAAAGCTTTGTCTATCTCTTAGGGTTTACCAGATATTCAAAATTCAGAAAATTCATGCTGAATAAAGAGGTCTTAAAGGCCATTTCTAGCGCATTCAAAATATACATTTTATTTGCCACGAAAAGGGTGGTTAGTTTGGGATGTAGAATTTTCTTGAAAATATTTGTGACTCATTCCTAATAGTTACTAAACCTATATACCAAGTTTGATATTTAACGGAACTTTTGTTTTTGAGTTATAGTGGCTAGACGTTCACATACACACATACTGACCTTTTTCTAAATTGTTTTTATTCAGTGGACATCAAAACGTGTATTTCCGGTGAAATATCGGTATCAAATTTTTAGCGGAATACAATATGTATCTACCTTTCTGGGAATAGCTTCTAAGATGTCTTCTTTTGTATGAATTTTGTGGAATTTTGCATACTAGTAAATTGCAAGAGATGGAAAGAAAATTGCTACAAATATAGATCTCGTCAAAATAAACAAGTTATCTCCTTAATATTTTTGTTGTATTTCCCATATATTCCATGTTATTGGTTTCAATTTATAATACTTATACTTTTCTCAAACATAAATTTGTCCCTGTTTCCTTTGTTCCACCCCTGGTCATTTAAGGAAGTGAATTTGAGTGATAATCGCAGAGCGATGTATTTTTAACATATTTGACTAGATATCGGTTTAGTTTAGTGTATTTGCTTAGCCTCCTTATACTTATAAGGAAACTAACTAATAGGACAAATATCTAATGTTTGTCTTGATTAGTATGGGGTAGATATTTTTTGTGACAAGCTTGTTTATAGAATAAGTAAAGAAAGTCATGTAAACGTAACGCATAAGATTTTTTTTTTCATTTTAACCCATTACTTAGTTGAATATGAACAACCGTGTCAGTGTTGGAATATGTTGGGCTCAGCCACTTATGGTAGTAGGGCTTGCTTGGAGAAGGATTTTTTGCAGAAGGTATAGCAACTGTAGAATCTACATCTATTCAGACAGCCAGGGTGCTCTAAAAGCACTGTCTGCACTTGTAACGAGATCTAACATCGTTAAGGATTGTCAGGGGTCTGTCGCAGCTGGAGAAGTGCAACGATGTTACCTTGGTATAGGTTCTCAGTCACTCAGGCATAATTGACAATGAAAATGTAGACCGACTAGCTGAGGCAAGGGCTTCGACATCGTTTGTAGTACCTGTACCTTTCATTGGCATATCCAAAAGGATTGTTAGAATTGGGCTGCTGCACTTGGTTCAAGATATGGCAAGCTTAATGTTGTCTAGACGAGCTCGGTCTGGGATCAGTACATTGCCAGATTGAGTATAACTATGATGTGATGGAGTAGGCTTGTCTCTACAGCCTGTTTTGAAACGCGTTGCACTATCTAGCACTGCTCACTGCCTGGCCTCGTTCAGTTCCCGCTAGTAGATGAATCAGTCAACACTGAAAGAGAGTGCAGATTGAAAAATGTTGAAAATACAAATGAGTAGACGTGACACTAAAAAACTTGTAGAGGACTCAAACATATTTTGAGAGACAGAAGGACAGCCTTTACTGTGGATACAGTAAAGATGCATCTTCTAAAACACTGCAATGAATTCTGAGTAAGATTGTTTGATTTATGTTCATTGTCTTTTCAAATGTCTGCACATCATTATCTTGAAATGTTGTATCAAGCTTTATAGCTTTATTTTTAAAGTACTAGATGTTTTCATTTACTTATCTTATTATCAAATAGAGCAATGCATATGTTAGTACATGTAGTGAGATATTTTGGAACAGATTATACTTCAATGTGTACATATTTACCCTAAAAACTCGTTCCACTACCCTATCTTTACACCGCTGACCACTCTGTGTGTTCGTAACTTTATACGCTTCGGAACCCAAGACGAGCTCTATTCTAGACCATGTCCAAGTTAAAGCATTACGACTCTGAGGCTTAGCAGAAAGTAGATGAGATTAATGGACAGTCTTATGACTAGCCATGGGATCTTAAAACAACATGTTCACACAATGGGGAGTGAAAGAAGTTCCTTAAGTGCAGGTTATGTAACAAGCAAAATGAAACTGCCCAATATCTGATTTTTCCACTGCAATGCACTAAAAACAGATGATACACCTTCTTTATGAGCTCGAACCCTGAAATAATTGTATCTCAAAGCAATTAGTTCAGGGACTTCTGAAGTTTCTTAAGGGCACAGATTAGCAGGATAGTACGCCTGGGAGAGATACTGCTCAATAAGATTCTGGTTTCAGTGCTGGCAAGTTGCTCAGTTAATCTTTGTTTGTTTCCCAGATGTCAATCAATAAATGAATCAAATATTGCATAAATAAAGATGATTTGTTACAGTTGTCGAAAAATTAAAATGGTTTCTAGTAAAGTTAACTGGTAAGCTTCTGATAAACTTTTAAAAAAGATACTTCAATACGATTAGCTTTCTAGATGACCCGCATTATAATTTTCTTCTGAGCTTAGAAGTCGTAGTTCAATTTCAACATTTTGCCAAGTACGATATTCGATGTTATCAAGAGGTATATGATAGACTCCAGCTCCAAAGCTGGCCTGGTTGTGGAGGTGGTGACTTCATTGAACCATATTTTTTTAATAGTAACAACTGTCTTAAAATATGAAAACAGCTGTGTTTGATTTTACGTGTTGTGCACGTCACCAAATCCATATTGTTGTATTTCAGATTCCTAGTATTTTTACTCAAAATTTGTGTATCATGAGTAGAATAATACCTATTGTATAATTACTATAATATGTAAAGGAATCTATGACGTTGTAAGGAATTCAGAAACTAATTGAAGTAGTAAATCAGATTAATTTTAATGAACAAAGCCTTGGTAGCATATACTGGAGATTTATGCCGAAGGCCGTATTATTTTTTGATTTATCCTTTCTTTGAGACCAACCGTAGCGACATTCTTTCACAGAGATGGTATTCGATCCACCCCTTCATTTCACTGCATTATGAAATAACATCGTACATTTTTTTCGTTATTATGTTCCTGAATAACTCTTCAGACTTGTGAAATAGATAACTGATACCTGATGGGAGGAGGAATTAGGGTTTGATTACCTTACGGAAGGAAATACGTTGTCATATGCTGGAGAGGAGCAGCTTCTATCCACAAAAGTGTACGTAACAATACGATATTATTATTAAACTCATTATTATCATGAGTATTATTAATTTAAAATCCATTTACACTAATATGTTATAAATATGGGGTCACTTAAAACTTTAAACCTATATATATATGTATGTATAATACTCAAGATAGCATACAAACAAAAGATGTCACATATTGGGAGAGCAACGAGGTTTGGTTTTCTTTTCTTTTTTCAGTTAGCCGTTACAATAGGTACAGTTTTGATGAATAAAACATCAGTAATTTTATCCATACCCCTATAAAACTGCGTAAGCTACAAATAATGAATCTATTACTAAGTTATAGAATGCAGCTAATTCAATACTGTTATGAAAAAAACAAAGGATTTTTTCTCAAGGACTGAGAACATTTATAGCTCCCAACAATTTTAGAGCATGCTCCATTCGTAATTATATGGATTTAATCAGGAAGTTTGAGAAAACTGATTCTGTTGCTAATAAGAAGAAATTTGGAAGGCTAAAGGTAAACAGTGACGACACTGTTGCTGAGGTGCCTCATATCTACACCCCTGCAAAACAATTAACTAACCCAAATCTTTGGGGATTGTGTGATCCTAGATACTTCCCAACAAAGTGGCCCCCGCGATCTCCAGATCTTATTCCGATTAACTTTTGAATTTGGATTAATTTAGAGAGCGAGTTTTCCTGATACTTCCAACAACTTGACATCAACTGAACAGATACTAGCTGGCCAGAAATTGCTAATATTATAAGACAACATCTGCAAAACGCAGTGCATGCAGAAAGAATGGTGTACATTGAACAAGAGAACAGCAAACTTGTTATCATTGTTTTGTAAACCCCATTGTTTGCCCAATATGTGACTTCTTTTATTTTTTTCTATCTCAAATATTATAATATTCGTAACGTTTGAAGTTTGAGTGACTTTTGAAAGAATCTCTCCCCCCTCTCTCTCTCTCTCTCCATCTCTCTCTCTCTCTCTCTCCCTCTCTCTCTCTTATTGCATATATATGCAATAAGTAAATATTTGAATATTATAATATACAAAGTACCAAATTAAGACAATAACCAAATTTTCATAGTTCTTGTTTTCATGTTCGTTTTGATTTATCTGCTTAACGTGCCTTATTTAGACTTTTGTGTAGTAGTATAGCATTTTATGCAATAAACACGAACGAGAGCATACTGAGAGTCTCACTAAATATCACAGATAATGTATTACAGCTTTCTCTCTGGTTTTCATTTTTCTTTTTCTGTACCTTTTTCCACTTAGCTGTCATCTTGGCCCCTGCAGGTCATTTTCTGAAGATGACGTTCATTTAATTTCACCTCATTCCAGCAACTCCATCCCCCTTCGAAATTGAAGAGTGGAGGTAAGATAAGACAGGTTCCCGAGGGAACAGCCCAAAGTCTGACGGACTCTTCCCTTTCCGGGGCGTAATAAAAAAGTGAATGTAGTTATAAAAGGGGCAGAGGCGGAATGGGACGATAAAAAAGTTCCATTCTATTGTGCGAGCCGTTTGTGGAGAGATTACCCTGGATGTGACAGTTTCCCTTTGGAAATAGTCGCCATTTGTCACCATTTTAGTTCCTTAATCGGTTCCTAATCAAATGGAGATAAACGTGTGAGTTTTTCAATTCTCTACTACGTGTTGTAAGCAGGGGAAGTATTGTATTTCAACCAAAAATTCTATACTCAGCTTTCACGTTGTGTGACTACCCAAATCTAAAAAGTAGTATTTCTACAAAACCATTCCTGTGTATGTAAGTGTGTGTATGTGTGTTTGCGAACAGAATGGCTGAAATACGTAAAGTTTACTAAATGCCAAAATATGGTATTTAGCTTCATGTGTTCCAAGATGCAACAGGAAGATTTTAACGAAAACTTCCACCTCAAACTACCCTATACATGGAAGATTCTTTCAAATGTTCAGTTCTCTAAGAAATGGCTCTAAAGGTTTTGTTTAAAATACCATGTATTAAAGATGTTTTCATGGCGAAACAATGCATCTTGAAATTTCTGGAAATAGCCGGTAGTGTCCTCTACAATGAGATGGAATTTTGTAGAACCCTGAATAACTGGCTAATAATAAGCGACATACAAAAAATGTGTATATTTTCCATTCACATGACACTCTCTAGCTGATCTAAATTAAAATGTTCTTACAAAAGATTACTCTTTAATGTAATTACGTTATTAAAAGCAAACATTAACAGATTTGGTCTTATTTCTTGCATCTTTATAGAAGAAGGTAAATAAGGGAATGCACTAGGCTGACGAGATAGTCAAATCTTTTAAAAGTGGTCGCTAAGTGAAACAGTTTAAGTTCGGTTCTCTTTATTTGCTAGGAGTAAAAATAAGAGAGACGAAAAGTCCAAATAACTAAAATTGCAGCCATAAATAACTCGAAATATCTCGAAAATAGTTAACTATGAAAAAAATATGTATATGACATAAATTGTGTGCTTAAACGAGTTCTAAATGTTTTCTATAGTAAGGTTTTGTCTATCTCTTATGGTTTATAAGTTATGCAAAAGTAAATGAGGTCTTCAGAGGCTATTCCCAGAGCCGATTCTCCCCTTCCAATTCTGTGTTTTGATTGTTCCTTCATCTCAGGTGTAGAGTGATGGACACAGTTTTCATCCATTGTTATGAATTGACGTAGAAAACTCAGCTTTGTTGCAGCGAAACATTGCCAAACACACGACTGAAACATCCTCACGATGCTGATTTTATTCTATTGTGAGAAAACGCGGCACCCACTTTGCTCACAGTTCTCTCATATCCAAATTTTCAGTCAGTATTTTTGAAATGCTGCAATGTTTGCTAGCTCGCGCGCTTTCAGTCGACAGTCATCCAATACTATTTTGTGGAGTTTCTTTACAATTTCTATACTGGTAACCTAATTGGTTGACCACCGCGATGTTCGTCTTGGCAGCTCGTGTGGCCGCGCTTAAACTCTGCCACCTAATATTTCAGCATTGTAAACAAAGGAGCAGTCTCCCCTAAAGTAGAATCCAGCTCAGCTTTAATATTAGTTGGACAAAGACTTTTCAAATGGAAGTATTGTATCACGTAACGATGACCAGTTTTATCCATGTGTACAAATTTGCTAAGAGCATTCACTAGTGACGGCTGCTAAACAATGTAAAATCCTTAAACTGCAAACTTAAGCTTTCTAAGGTTGCCACTTTTACCATTGTTGTTTGAAACAAAAACCGCCATTAATACGTCAGGTCGGCTACTTCTGGGACAGCATTATATTAAGGCCAATTATGCTAATGTTTTGTTTTTTGTTTTTTGATTAGCACAATCTAGAGAAAAGGAAAGATGTTTTGTAAGAAAACGTTGTTTGTGCAACAGCTAGAGAAGGTCATGTGAATAGAATACATCAGATTACTGTTTCCAAAAGATATAGATTACATGTTTAATTTTAAGTGTAGTGTGTTTTATCCCCTATTAGGAGCTCCGTGTTTTAAAATTATAGTTGGAATCTATCCGTAAAGAAAGTCACTTTTGGAAGCCAAAGCTGTAAAACAATTCAAGAATGCATCTATACAATATTAAGTTTTTACAACCGCTATCTTTAAATTCAATTGATTGTGATAATTTGATCCTCATTTTCTGCAAAAACCTAGCACTTATTGTAAAATATCTCAGAAAACTTGAATAGTTTAATACGTTGAATCTAATGAACGTTCTTTGTTTTATTTCAGGTAAGTCCACCTTTCGTTTACTCCAGAACCTGCAGATTTCGAGGAAGATTTGCATGCCATTAGCACACATTCTACAACGGTATGTAAGTCTGATTTACTGTAACGAGGCTGAATGTCTTATTTTCTCAGGAAGCAATAAAGGAATAGTATATTACAAAATCTGATATGCCCTTAGGATAAGTATGAAGCAAAAAAGTAACGATATAAATTGTATGCAGATATTAACTTCAACTACAGTAGCCAAAGCATTTAGGAATAGAATGTAGATTTACAATCCGGTATTTACAGAACATTTAAGCACTTAAGTGTACTTATACATACATTATGAGGAACCAATACCAAGTGGCTTAACTGTACAGACATCCGTCCGTGTGCTAAAAGAGTTACAAAACTCATCGGGGCGTTTCAAGCTAAAAACTGGCCAGTGGAGAACTGACTTGATTTAACTTGAAGTAGTCCTTTTAAGCTATACAATTCTTTTACCACACAAAGGGATATCAGCACATCTCAAATAGAAAACAGTTGGGTTATTTCATGTAAGGGATGTTTAGCTTTCATTTTTAGTAAGTGTTTCAAACATGCAATAAAATATCAAATATAAATATCTTTGTTTTTTAAAACTTTAGAATATACATAAAATTGATGTTCATGTGATACTGCATGCAATAATTTTAATTAAAATCTCTCTACCAACATAATAAATAATTACTTACTTTTAAATACATTCGCAAATTTATATCCCATTACTTTTGGTGTTTATTCCTTCATATAAACTAAAGACACTAAACTTGAAAATTATTCCTCCGGCAATGGAAAGATGTTATTAAACCTGAAGTTGTTGCTTTGTTTAAGATCCCTTATCACACTTTCTGGATAATATTCCTTTAACCAATACTGATACATATATTGCGAGGTAAGCACATGTCACAAAATGTCTTAAAATTTTAGAGAAAGTTATGATAAAAAAAAAACCTTGAAATTCATAAAATTGCTTTAATAAGTCCAAAATAGCTGGACCGTTTTAATCGCCAAAACAAAACGTTTTAAAACTTGAGCATATGCGAATTTAAATGAAATACGATGAACATTTTATGCACTTGGAAAACATGAAAATATAGTTATTAGAAAATTACTTTTATTACTTTTATATATAGAGATTTAATTTACATCGTTAAATGACTTTTAGGCCTCATTATACTTATTCGAAAAAAACAGAAAATAGTTTTTGACTTTCAAAAGACGAAATTCCTGTAAAAGAGTGTCCATCTATGAAACATTAATATACATGTACCTATACATTATGTTATACTCACAAATGTTTTCTTTACCTATTTGTAGAAAATATTAAAAAAAGTTTACTTTTCCATTTAGTTCATACTAATCAAGTTAAACATTATCAGAAATGATCATATTACGTATTTTTCTGGAGTGCAAGAGAAGTAGTGTGCATATGTGTGTGTGTGTGAACAATGTAATTCAAAGACGAAAAGTCGATTAGACACCAAACTTAGTATTTAAATTTATTATCGTGCTAAGATTGCACAAAAGGATTTTTAGTAGAACTCTGCGATTAAAACTACTTTTTATATGGAAGGATTTTCGATTTTTTACTTTCTCTACACTTTTCAATGTTGTCCCACCTAAATGGTAGTTTGTGATGATGATATATTTAAATCTTCGTGTCGCATACTTAGAAGCTAGTAAACATAACCTCCAAGTTTGGTATTTTATGGACGCTTCTTTTTTAGTTATGCTATCCATACAATCACGCTCAGACACACGCATACACACACGCGCTCACACACATACAAACAGACTTTGTTTATAAAAATACTTTTTTTCGGATTAAATGAACCTACAAACACAAATTTCTGGCCATATCGTGACATCGAATTTATCCAGTATACGGATTTTACATACAGGTTAGAGAAATTAAAAAAGTCAGGATAATAATTTGCAGATATTAAAAAAAAAAAAACTGATGTGTTCCATTCGCATGACTTTCTCTGAAAACTGAAACCAATATAAAAAAATCTTATGCGTTACATTCACATGACTTACTCGGCCTCTCTGCAACGAATTATTGTTAAAAAGCTTATGCACCTATTTGCTTCATACTAATTGAGAAAAATTAGTACAAATAGTCTTATTACTTGCTTCCTTGTAAGTAGAAGCGAAATAAGGGAGTAGCATAGGTTCAAGTTATTGTCAAAAGCTGGTTGCTATGTGACTGAAGTTCCTATATTTCTGTGGACAGGAGTTGATCAATTCCTGTATGAGAAAAGTATGTTTTTAAAGCTGAAACCAAAACCAAGGAATACCCAAAAGAACTATCAACTCCATGAAAAAAAATGTATATAGCATAAATTGCTGTACATTTTTTGTGTGCTAAGTTTTTGTCAATCTCTTACGGCTTACCAGTTACTCAAAATTCCGTAAAATTCACCCAGAATAAAGTAGTCTTCATAGGCTATTCCCAGAAAATTCAAGATATGCATTTCATTTGACAAGTTAATATCTTTAATATACGATATCAAAATCAACAGAGATATTTTTTAGAAAATCAAAATTTTCGGAAAAAGTTCCATGTAAAGGTTAATTTGGGGTGGGGGATTTTCTTGAAAATCTTAGTGTCGCATCCTTGGAAAATTCCAAACTAAAATATCATGTTTCGTAATTAACGGTCTTTTCGTTTTTGAACTATGCACATGTATTTCCGTTGAAATCTCAGTATCGAATTTTTTGGTGCATTACAGTACCTTATCTATACATTATGTACATAGTGCGTATAGAGAAAGTAAAAAAGTCAACTCCACGAAAAAGATGTACATACAACATAATTAGTGTGTTTTAACGAGCGCTACATTTTTCTGTAAAGTATTCTTTTATGTCTTACAGTTTATCAGATATGCAATATTCCGCAAAATTCATCCAGGATAAAGTTGTCTTCGGAGAATACTCCCAGGGACCTCAAGATATAGATTTTATTTGTCATATAAATATCTTTAATCAAAATCGTAAGAGCCATGTTTGTGAAAATCAAACTCTTCGAATATTTTTCAATGTAAAGGGTAGTTGGTGTTGGGGGGAATTTCTTGAAAATCCTCATGTCGCATCCTTAAAAGATACTCAACCTAAATACCAAGTTTGGTAGTTAATCAACTTTTCGTTTTTGAGTTATGCTGCCCACAGACAAAATACACCCATACACACACGCAAACACACACATACACACATACTGACAGACACAGACACAAATTTTTTCTAAAAATGCTTTTTTTGGGTTCAGGTTGTCTCAAAAGATATATTTCCGGTGAAATATTGAATTTTTGGATGCAATAGAATACCTTCTCTATACATTATGGATATAGTACGTGTACAGAAAGTATTTGTGAACATATATCAAACAAACTCGCTCAGAATTAATTGCAGTGAATTACAATTTATGTACATCTTTCCGGTATGGAAAGAAAAAGCTCCCCTCTCAAAATATGTTTGACTCATTCACAAGTTTGTTCAGTGTCACATGCCTAACCTTTCGTATTTTCGACACTTTTCTATCTGCGCTCTCTTTTAGTGTTCATGGTTTATCTATTAGTAGAAACTGAACGAGGTCAGGCAGTGAGCAATGCTAGATAGTGCGACACGTTTTGAAACGGGCTGTAGAGACCACGCCTGCTCTATCACGTCATAGTTGTACTTTGTGTGCACCGAACCTCATTCCGGCAATTCTGGGCCTTCGACCGCACTCCAACCGTTATGCATAGCTATCACCTAAGAGTTCTCTCTTCAGTGAGATAACCCACAATCTTCTAAGCTTATCTCAAGTTATATTTATCGCTTAACCGCTAGTAAGTAATCCTAGTTTATACATAAAATATGGTTTAAGTATTACTCATTAAATACTCATCCCATATTAAAATTTCAAGTAAATTTACCTGAAATTTGAGTTTTTGACCAAGTTTGATTTTTAACAGCCCTTTTGTTTTTGAGCTATGCTTTCCAAAGACACATGGATCTTTATCTATTTTTTCGGATTCAGAGGACCTCAAAATATAGATTTCCGGTGAAAGTTTTTAGTGGAAAGCAATGCTTTCTCTGGCCACTATGTACATTGTATGTACATACTCGCTAGAAAGAATAATAAAAGCATAACAATTCTAAAAGGAAAGAAAGCAAAATGAAAATGGGAAGTAAGCTAACAAAGGGCAAAAGGAAAGATGGAAAAGAACTTTATAGAAACAAGCTGAGAGCACATATGGGAAGAAGGAAAGGGAAAATTGTGCAGACCACAGGTCCAAATGTAACGGCATTAAGATGTCGTCCAGTATTACGGTTCTGTTCCATCTCTGGAACAACTCGATGAAATCGAAATCAGTTCAAAGGGGAAGGAAGATAGGAAAGAAGCCTCCACAAAGGATTGCACAATAGAAAACACAAAACCCCACATGTTGGATCTTCCTCATGTGTGAATATGGACGTGTGAAAAAAATAAACATGGGTAATCATAAAAAATATATGTGGTGTTCCATGCACATGACTTTCACTATCTGTCCTACCGTCCATAAATAACACGCCATTTACATTTTATTTACAAACTTCTTACAAACTCTTATTCTTGGTTCTACACCGTACTAATCGAGATAAGCTTTACCAGAATGTCCTTATTACTTAGTTTCTCATTAGGAGAAGAGAACAAAGGGAATACACTATGATGAATCGATAATCAAATGTTTAAAAGAAGCCGTTATGCCATTGTCATTATAATTCTCTTGGCATGGCCGAAGGTAAAACAAGTTCGATTCCCGGCTGGGGCAGGGAATGTTTCTTTAGCCAGATTTATTCCCTATCCCCTACTGAGCCTTGAAGTATATATATAAGAGTGAATGTGTGTGTGTGTGTGTTTCAGGAAAATAAATTGATTTAAACTAACGTAAAGAACCTACAGACAACGTGTTGTTTCAAATGCAAAGCCTGCGATATGACCTTAGATGTTAAAGGGGGCTATATAAATGTAACAATAAAAAAAAAACACGCACGAATTCCAGTCTGAGAAAAATATAAGTGTTTTAAAATTGAAATGAATAACAGGAAATATTGCGGAAACACTTCACAACAAATATGTGCGTTTCGACGAGATCTACATTGTCTATTTTTTATGGTTTGCCAATTATCCAAAAGTAATTTAGGATGAAGAAGACTTCAGAAACTATTAGATAGTCAGCCGGGATTTGAACCTCGGATCTGCCAGTATCTTGCTGGTTTATTATCCACTGAGCTACCATGGCGACATGCCGGCATAGCATTGAATTTCTCAACTGACTCGCATGTTTCCCAGTAAACCACATGATCTCTAATTATTTTGAGATGACAACCCCAATAGCGGCTTACAATGTCTGTGGACAGCAGAGCTCAAAAATTAAAATTCCGTCAAATATCAAACTTGGTATTTAAGTTTGATATTTCCCAAGAATGCGATACAAAAATTTTCAAGAAAATTTACCCATCCCAAACCAAACTTTACGTGGAGAAATTTTTGAAAATTGCATTTTTCTCAAAAATGGCTTCACTGATTTTGATTGAAATGCCATATTTTAAAGCTATTTACTTCAAAAATAAAGTGTATAGCTTGAATTTTCTGGGAACAGCTTTTAAAGGCCTATTCATTCTGGATGAATTTTACATAACTGTTAAACCGTAAGAGATACACAAAAACTTACCACATAAATATATATATATATATATATATATATATATATATATATCGTTAAAACACACAATTTATGCCATATATATATTTTTGCTGCAGAGTTTGCCGTTTCCAAGATATTCCTTGCTATTGGTTTCAATTTTAAATTATGCATTTTCTCAAACGGGGTCAGCTTCCATTTAATCTCTCTTTTGTTTTTCTGGAAACGCAAAGCGACCGAATTTTAATTTTTCACATATTGATCTAGTTTTAAAAGTTTTGACTATCACTTTAGCCTCTTTCCCCTCTATTTATAAAGAAATAACGAGTGAGACCACCTGTTCATTTTATCTCGTTTAGCATGATGTATATAGAAGAATAACCTTTTCTACGAATAGTTTGTGTGCAGAACAGGAAAGAAAGACATGCGAATGCAACACATTAGATTTTTAAAAATGCATCGCATGACCACAAGAATAGATTATGCACTTCTTTCTAATAATTTACTTAATGGTTTACTATCTAGAAATTAGCAAACGGTTCTAAAAATGTTAAAACCTATTATCTGTAGAATAAACTTCTTTCTGTGAACATTCCTTATCTATTTGGATTTCTGATCTTCCCCTTCAGGAAAGGGAAAAAAATTATCATCACAATCTGGAGTTTTATCCTTTAAAATAGGACACAATTAAAAACACTGTTAGGAAAATACGCCCTGAATTGTGCACATATCCATTGTTGTGCCTTCTGTATCACAACGCCCAGAGTGTGTAATGTTACGCTAGGTGCTAAGTTGATAGAAGGCTTTCTCTTTATGTGGTGTTGATCCAACTCGAGCAATCTAGGTGAGAGACGAGCCGTTTAACCACTTGCCAACGGCGCCGCCGTGAAAGATGAAACGAAATTCTTGAAAAAGTCTATTTGTACTTTCCCTACACGTACTATGTAGTACATAGTATATAGAGAAGATATTGTAATGCACCCAAAACTTCAATACCACGATTTCACCGGAAATACAGGTTTTGGGTCCTCCTAAAACAAACATACATTTTTAGAAAAAATCCGTGTGTATGTGCGTTTGTCTGTGTGTGTCTTTGTGTGTGTCTGTCTGTGAACAGCATAGCTTAAAAATGAAAATACCGTTAAATACCAAACTCTTTACATGTAACATTTTTTGAAAAAGTTTATTTTCCTAAAAATGGCGCTAACGATTTTGATTAAAATACCGTATATTAAAAATATTTACCTGACAAATAATATGCATATCTTGAGTTTTCTTGGAATAGCCTCTGAAGATTATTCTAAATGCATTTTACTGAATTTACATAACTGGTAAGCCATAAGAGATATACTAAACTAAATTAACAGAAAATGTAGAGCTCGTTAAAGCACACAATTTATGTTATATACATATTTTCGTGGAGCTGATCGTGTTTTAGTATCCCTTGTTATTGTTTTTTTAAATACAGTTCCGGAGTATACCCTACTTTTATTTACCTACTTTTTTTACTTTGTTTTACTGTATGATTACTGAATATCTGATTTCTTCTTTTACACACACACACACACACACACACACACACACATATACACAAACATATAACACCCATGCCCAAGGCGGGACTGGAACCCACGATCCCCTGCGCTACGAAGCATCAAAGCGAAACGCCTTGGCGAACGTGGTATGGTTTCAGCTTTAAAATACTTACACTTTTCTTATACGGAAATCCGTCAACTCCTGCTCATACAAAAAAGAAACTTCAGTCACATAGCAACCAGCTTTTGACTATCACTTTAGCAAATGGTACTCCATTATTTCCCTTCTACTTGCAAGGAAGCAAGTAATAAGATTTATTTTTACTATTTTTTTTCTCGATTAGCATGAAATCAGTGACAGCATAAACTTTTTAGCGATAATTTGTTGCAGAGATGAAGGGAAAGTCATATAAATATAACACGTCAGATTTTTGTTTATACGTCTATAATTAGGAATGAATTAGCTAGTTTAATGATATATCATGGATGTGTATTACTAACATTGGAAATAATTTTACACAAGATTTTAATGTGTATGCGTACAAGAGCGGTTACAATTTCATACCTGTTTTTCTCGCTTTCTGTTTTTCTATATTTTTGCGGTTCAAAATGTTAAACAGGATGCAATTCCTGTTCAATTTTTTTCAAATTTTATTGTGATACTTCCAAATGCATATATCAGTATGTTGGAAATGATTTTTATAGATCGATTATCATTGGAGAAATATTAATTGCAATATAAAGTAACACACTAATATTATCAAAAATATTGTTTCTCATAGTTTGTATTTCGTCTTAAAAACTTGAAATTGATAAAAATCTGTTTCCAATATTTGCTATTTAATATTTCTTAGTCTCAAAGCATACATTAATATTAGTAAGATTTTAATTGTTTCATCCAATGTGCCAATTTTTGTTTAGCATTAAAATAATCAATTAAAATAAGTTATTTGAAAGCTAACCTATGTAGTGCAATAATGTATATACATATGCACTTAAGATTTCTGTATAAATTTGAAAAATGTATTTTAATGAGTTTATTATCTATGGGTAGTCTTAATACTTGTGATACATTATAAGTTGTTTTGGTACAGCCTGCAGTTGTTTGTGTATACTAAAACTTTTACAAGGGAGTGTGTGCCCCTCATACATACTTGCAGGAATCCGATAGGGAAGACGGAACTAAGAGAGAAAAGGACAAGTCTTCAGTCAAAGAGCATGGAAACGAACCCAATTCGACACGTGCTGCCTCGGCAAGGAAACACTGTAAACAATGCGAGTTGAGCGGCATTTGTCGAGGAAGTAAAGGAATATAAACAGTGTGAGACAGGGAAGGAAATTGCCAGATGCTTGATGTTGTAGTGTCTCTTTGTGATTTCCTTTCAATAGCCTGTGCAGAATAAAACAGAATACAAGTCGAGAATAACGAATAGGCTCTAAAGATTTGCACACGGGGAATTTGTATAGCTTTGGCTTGGGAAGCGAGTGGGATTAAAGCTAAGGATAAAGTGACACAAGCCCACACGTTCTGGATGCTCCTCACGTTCTCCCGCATCTTCCTTTTCCAAGATTATCGCCAAGGGGGTGATACCGGCACCAACCCCTAATTCCTCCTTCGCTTTCCCACCCTCCCGGATTAAAAACCTCCCCCTTCGTCCCGATATACATACCCGGGGATTTCCGCGTCTCGGTATCGGCCACATTGCATCGGCTAAGGTTATCGCGGCTGTAACGAAATGGTCCTTGAGGTGCCTTCAGGAGACTGAGGTGCACATTAAAACTATACGTCCTCTGCTTTTATAACAGGTATTGTTGTCTTAACGACATCCTGGGGTAAGGGAATTTGCTTATCGCAAGCTGCCTTAATTGTCAGGCGTAAAGCAACACGGATACTCGCTGCTCATATGAGTTCTTCTCGTGTGGCGAGCATAAAGAACCATCAACATTGCCTTAGGTTACCTTCCAACGTCATGTATATTGTTGATGTTCTATATCAGTGTTTAAAAACGACACCACAACAAACCTTGTTGATCATACCGTACGCGATACGTGAATATAATTTTCAGCTCTAAAGTCGGCACACACAAAAACTGCCATAAAATCACCATGGATTAGGCAGTTGTACATAACCAAATGGCACGTGCCTGGCCCACTCCAAGGGAGATGCCGGTTGGTAGCGGAGGTCCCAGTCGCGAGGTTTTATAGACATGCCGGCGTGGCACAGGTCAAACCGGTGTTCCTTCGCTGCCTAATCCCAAATGTGTGCAATTTTTAAACACAGTAAAACTTTAAATAGAAGAGTTGCCACATCAAGTTTCGGACAAGTCAAAGTAATCGACTGCTATCTTCGTTTGGTGTCGTTTTGAAACGTCCTGTATATCAGTGTTCCCGAACATTCTTGGGCATGATATCCTCTCAGAGTAAAAATATTATGTGATTTTCTGTATCTCTTCTGCAAACAAACTTTTCTTACAAAAGATTACTGCTGTATCTAGATAAAGCTAATGAAGATAAATATTACCAAAATGATCTTAATACATACTTCCACATAAGCAGAAGGGAAATAAGGGATTACACCAGATTAAAGCGACAACTTTTAAAAGCTGCCGCTATGCGATTGTTATTGAAACTCGGCTTTTTTCAATGATCAGGAGTTAAGTCTTACCGTTTGACAAAAGTTTAAATATCTTATAATTGAAACCAATAACAGGAAATATAAAACTGTATATTACATAAATGTGTTTTAAGCAGATCATATATTTTGTTGAGTAAGATTTTGGCTATAAAAGGATTTTAGGGGCTAATCCCAAGAAATTCAGTATATACATCTTATTTGCCCTATAAATATTTTAATAAACAGTCATTTTTAGATACCGAAACTTTCTAAAACTGTTTCGTGTGGAGGTTAGTTTGGGTTGGGGAAATTTTCCGAAATTCTTCGTGTCATATATTTGATAGATATTGAAAATAAGTACAAAGATTTGTATTTACATCGGTTAATATCCGGACAGGTAGATAGCCGTCCCTATGAGTTGCACAAGCTGTTCTTCATCTCGAAACGGAGAGCGCTTGAAGCCAGTAGTTTAGTCCAAATAGACCATCCGAATCCGCAAATAACCACTAGTCCCATCCCGCCGCCGAGAGCGTAGTCACCTCCACGAAATGGCACCTTTGCTTTACCTCGTCGACACTTACAACCCTGAACGGGACGAAATGAAGAACAAATGATGGGAGAGGAAGGTCGGAGGAATGAGGAATCCTCCCAGCTTTCGCTTAGTGCCGCGGGAAGACCCCCGAAAATTGAAGATTTCATTTTGGTTTACCTTGAAAAAGGGAGTCAACTTGGGGAATTTAATGGCCCGTTGGCATTATGTCTGTTAGCTCAGGGGTTAGAGCAACCTGACAGAAACTCGGAGACCCATTTTCAAAGCTCATCTACGGTATACAATCAAATCCTGTCTTATATACGGCTTGTTTGGAAAAAGCAATCTTTACAAATCTGGGAGTGAAATTCTGACTACAATCGATCAAAAATTCGAAAATGTCATTTGGTGCAATCACATAACTTTCTCTAGCTGCTCTGCAAGCTTCTTGCAAAATATTCTTCCTCTTTCTACACAATGCTAATCGAGATAAACATTAGCAGAATGCTCACATTGCTTCGTTCCTTATAAGTAGAAAGTATCTAAGGGAATGCAATAGGCTAAACTGATAGTCAAATGTTTTAAAAACTGCCGATATGCGATTATCAACGCAAACCGCTTCTTTACTTGGCAAGGAGTAGAACAAACGACAAACCTGTCTGAGAAAAGTATTTCACAATAGAAACGAATAAAAAAGGAATATCTCGGAAACGGTTAAAAACACAACAAAAACGTAAAGGACATAAATTGTGTGTTTTGACATTTTTGTGTAGTAAGTTTTTGTCTGTCTCTTAGGGTTTAGCGGTTAAGCATTTTTTTAGAAAAAGGTCCATGTGAGTGTATATGTTCCTCCTTGCGTGTGTCTGTGAACTCAAAAACGAAAAGATGATAACATGTCAAACTTGATCTGAGGTTTGGTATCTTCCAAGGATGCGATACGAGGATTTTGAGGAAAATTTCCCACCCTAAACTACACCTTACATAATTTTTTTCTTAAAATGTGATTTCTTTAAAATGGCTGTAATGATTTTCATCAAAATGAAGTATATTATAGTAATTTACACGAAAGTGAAATGTATGGCTTGAATTTGTTGGGGAATAGTCTCTGAATACCTTATTCTGGATGAATGTTACTTAATTTTTCATAACTGGTAAACCATAGAAGATAGAAAAAACCTTATACCACAAAAAAAAATACATATTGGATAGGTAGAGTCAGACTGAAAAATTAAACGCCATAACCGCGATTTGTACCACTGAAAACCCGGTCTCTAGCCGGTAGCTCTACCACTGAGCTACCATTACAAAGTATTGGATTTCTCAACTGACTCTCATGTTCCCGGTAAACCACAAGGGGATCTCAAATTATTTTGAAATGACAACCCCAATAGCGACTTACAATGTTGTAAGTACTTT